>CM055116.1:912401818-914801818 GCA_029206835.1 Rana muscosa
ATTGTAAAGTCTTGTTTTTCTTTCTATAAAAATAACAAACATGTTATACTTACCTGCTCTATGTAACGGATTTGCAGAGAAGCCCAGATCCTCCTCTTCTCAGGTCCCTCTTCTGTGCTCCTGGCCCCTCCCTCCTGTTGAATGCCCCTACAGCAAGCAGTTGGCTATAGGGGCACACGAGTTGAGCCGAAGCTCAGTGCAGCCATTCAGACAGAGCCGTTGTTGGGCCCTGCCTCCTCTCTCTGCCTGGCTAACTGACTTTGATTGACAGCGAGAGCCAAATGGCACCATTGCTGTGTCTCAGCCAGTCAGGAGGGAAACTCCCGGACCGCCTAGGCACTCTTGGACATCACTGGATCGAGATGGATTTCAGCTAAGTATTGGGGGAGCAGGAGGGGCTGCTACACATAGAAGGCTTTTTATCTTAATCCAGAACACTCCATTCAGCGTTCTCTGCCATAGGCTGTGAGCGCTGATCGGCTGCTGGTATTCCAGCATGCTCGTCCGACAGAAGCCGGCTTCTGCCAGACCGGCTGCCATACACACGAATGCCCGCCGGTTTTTACTGAACCGGCCGACGTCGACCAACATTTGGCTCGTGTGTACTAGACTTAAAATGTTTTGCTATGTATAATAAACTGTGGTGTCACTTGATATAGAGGACTGGGTGGGCACAGACTAGATTTCTAAGCGTATATAGTAGAGGAATGAAAATGACTGAATTAATTTTCAAGGGAAGGATGTTGAAATTGCAATAGCTTGCATTCAGCCACTTCATTATCTCTTCACTTATTTTTCTAATTAATCAGGCTAGTCTTCATACATTTCATAAGCCTAAAATAAGACATGTCTGTTCCCATTTCAAAGGTTTTCGTTTATCAAGGCCATTGTATTTCTGGGGATAGGAGTTGGTCTCATTCAACTGGACTTGTTCTGTAATATTGAATTTAATGTTAAAAGTCAGACATCCTGAGTTCTAGATTCCAACTGAACATATTATTTATGGTAATGTAACATGTTTTCTTAGAGTTTCCTACTCTGGATCTACTGTAAAATAATTACACCAGGCGCTTGCTAGACAAAGTGACTTAGAAGCCACCTGGTGGTTTGAGCGTTCTCCTAGGAACCCTTTTTTTTTTCCTGAAGCATCCCAACTTCCCAGTGCGCAAATCACACACAGAGGATAAATTACTAATACCGCTCATGAAAACAACTATTGCAAACTGTCTTTTTATTTGGCATGGCTTTACTGAGGGCAGATCATATCAGACTAATCTGATTGAACTTCTTGACACACATATCACAAATGTTTTGAACCAGGGTGGTTCTGTGGTCATAGCCTATCTTGATTTCAGCAAGGCATTCCACATAACTGACTCAAAGAAATTGCACAAGCTAGGACTTAAAGCGTAACTACACTGTATCTGAGCACCACAAACTTAAAGCGCACTTTAATACATTTTTATTATACAAAGCAAACTCCCTCATCCATCCATGTCGCCATGCTTTATTTTGCTAAGAAATTGCTTTAAAAAACACCCTCTAGCATTTTTTGCCGTGACCATCTTGAGTAAGGGCAGATGATTCATGTAGCATTTACTTCCTGGAATCCATTTGTCTTTAGCTCAGGCATGCAGACAGGAGGGTGTGCTTAGCTGAGAAAACTCCTCCTTCCCTTCTGAAGATGCCTGGGATGTCTGACATCATTTGCCAAGGCAAGAAACCAGGCAGTAAATGAAGAAATGGGGGGGGGGGAGAGTTTAAAATCAGTAAATACAATATACCTTCCTATCCATTTACTAATGCTAGCTGCTCAAAGATAAAAACTGTCAATGTTTACTGAGAGAGTGAAGTTCCACTTTAGGCATTGGATGGTTCTGTAGATATGCAGTTGGGTAAAAGATTCCAGAGTGTGGTTGTAAATGGGGTTCATTTGGAACAGAGACCAGTCACTAGTGGTGTACCACAAGGCTCTGTATTAGGTTCTGTTTTATTTAAAGCGGTAGTAAATTCTTCTGTTTTCTTTTTCTAAAAACATAAAACAAACATGCTAAAAACGTACCTGCTCTGTGCCTGGTATTGCACAGAGCAGGCCAGATCCTCCTTTTCTGGGGTCCCTCCTCTTCTCTGTGTGCAACAATGGCAAGCCTCTTCCTATGAGGGAGCAGGTTTGGGCTCACTTCTTAGTTTGCAACCAATTTTTTTGAAAATGCTGATATCGGCCTGCAATAGTCGGTCAATCCCTAATATTAATAGGAGGGGAAAAGTTCTCCTGAAGAAGCCTGTGAAACGGCGAAACATGTAGAGACTAAATCGGTTTGCACCTTCTGTCTGTATATCAAGATCAATTTATTGAATGTATTTTCTGTATTCATTCTTAATGAATTTTTAATCTATTAAATTTATATATTTTTCTATATTTTTGTATTTCTTACGCCTTTAAAAGTCCCACAAAAAATCCTCTTTCACATGCCCCAATATTAATAGTTAACTGACTCGTTTTAGACCTTGTATATACAGGCCTCATACTGGGGTGCACATTCCTTGCGACTGCTAAAACTCTGGACGCCTGGAACAGAAAGTGTCAAATAATCTAAAAAGCATTCACAACGCATCATGCTGCAGAGTATCAAAAACAAAATAAACTGCAAAACTGGCTGTGCTCCAACACTGTGGTTCCGTTTATTTCAGTTTCCCAGAGTGTTTGACAGTGAGAAGAGACATGCAGCTAGAGGCACTTTTGGCTGCCTGTAAGTAGTGTCAGTTAGTCGGTGGTGTACCCACATAGAAGACTGAAGTGAAAACATGATCACACCTAATCCAATGCTTGATTTTTACTTTTTAATCATGTCTAGGAGTTTGGGAAAGTCAGTACTTTAATGTATTGTAATACAGAGTGTGGGGGTATACAATTATTTCTGCAAATTCTGACAGAGCTAGCAGATCGGGGACAACGGCTCACGCTATACCACGTCTATATTGTTACCTAATAGAGACTGCTAAATACAAGTAGATGTGTACACAAAGGAGTGTTCACCGTGGGCCATTTTAATTAGGATGTGGAGAGCAAAGTATAAGAGCAGAGACTCCACATATAGCAATAGATGATGTAAACAAGCCAAGGAAACAACATCTCAGCTGTGAGCTTACTGTCTAATGAGTGTGGTGGGAACTATTAGATACACGTAGCAACCGGCGCCATATTTTATTACTCTTATTTAATTAACTTCTCTTGTGTTCAGTTGAAGTGATAAAATTCTTTCTTATGGTAACCGATTCAGTTGGGGCTTTTTACCTTCCGTGCACTTGTACAGTCTGTCATATCCATTTCAGTTCAGTAGTACGGTTCTTTTGGTCAAAAGTGGATGATCAATTCCATTCACAAAAGCACAATAAATTTTGTTTTTCATCACTGATTTTTTTATGGCTTTTTTTTTTATTCCAAACTGGAATTTGAAATTCACAAAAAGCATTAATGCACAGATCATCTAAATGTCTCCCCAGCATTAATATCAACTGTTTGGATATTATGTTAAAATGTCAATTCACAAATATTTTCATACAGGTTTTCCCACCTTAAAGTGTTAATCTTTAGAGAAAATAATGTAAAGGTGAACGAACACGGTACAACCTGCCCTCCCCTGATCCCCGCTGTACTTCAGATGTATTTGATTGACAGCACGGGAGCCAATCGCTCCAGCTGCTATCAATCTGTCCAATGAGGAGTAAGACAGCATCGGGAGCACATCATTGGATCGGATGGGCTCAGGTAAGGAGGGGGGGTCGCTGCAGCACAGAAGGTTTTTCACCTTAAAGTGGATGTAAACCCGAATTATTATTTTTTTGCTGTTACAATGTAGAGTATAAGATTTCCTATCATTTGTGCCAGGTCTTTGCCACAAAGACTTAATCCAGCTCTGAGCAATCCTCTTTTATTGTTCAGTGAGATAAAACAGACAAACAGAGTTACCTTTGTCCGTTCCGCCCCCTGGCTTTGAGTGACAGGTTATTTACATATCTCGTGCACTAGCTTTAGACAGGCATTATTTTTTAATTTCCACCCCCACTCCTTTTCTGAAGTCATGTGGTTACTTTTCTGGATTTTGACTGGATGTTAGTGATCATAGCAGGAGGAATACGCAGGAATAGAGGTGGGCGGGGAGTCTACTGACATCACGACTCCACCCATCGAGCTCCAGACAACTTATCCACCCACAGAATCTGCAGTTTTTCAGTTCTTATAACAGAGGGGAGACTAATGACAGATAAGGATACATGCAGGAGGCATCTATATCCTTATAGATCAGCACTATGGCAGTAGTTTAGAAAGGATGAGAGTGGGTTTACATCCACTTTAATGCATAGAATGCATTAAGGTGAAAAACCTTAAAGCTTTAGAACCACTTTAAGTCCTAAAAAGTAAAATAACCAAAACATCTGCAGTCACCATAAACTGGTACATGGTATCAGTGGTCATCCAGAGAAAAACATTTATTAAAAAAAGCGGTTACCCGGAGAGCTCAGCACTCCTAAGCCCAGAGTAGACATACAGAGAGGGCCGGATGTAGCACAGATCTCCTCACAGTACTCAAAAATGACAGAAAAGGGAAGCACACTTACACAGATAAACAAAATACTAGTATCCAAGATGGCAGCTAGCCAACCAGCATGCATGTGTCTTAGCTCCGCCCTACACATTTTGTCATAGGGGACGTCATCAGGGGCATGCACCCCGGTACGCTGCTTTTATAGAGAAAGCGGACCCTAATCCAAACATGCTAATTGAAAGGAGGAGAAATGCCTCATTGATATAAGAGCTCCCGCTAGTGATTCAAAACCAAAAAGCAAGTAATTGAAATTAATTACAGGCAATAATGTGCCAAATGAATGCCACAGAATACAGCGCTGTTACTTATGTTTATCTATGTGACCATGCTACTTATTTTAATAATGTGATTGTAAAATGTTTTATACTACTGGGAGTGTTTCCCTTTGCTGTTCTTTTTTTGCTGAACTGTCATTTCTTAGAATGAGCAAGTCATTTTTAGAAAAAAAACTAAAGTTTTTTTGGTGATATTTACTTGCAAAAATATTTTTATTTTTTGTGCAATCCAGTGACAAAAATCATAACTAATCTAGGAAAAAGGCACTTTTCTCTACCTTGTATTGAATTCTTTGTTCAACCAGTGTGTTTGCCCTGCTTAACACGGTTACTTTATATCTCTCGGTCTTGTGTTCTTTGGCAGCAGCAACTGTCATAGATGCTAGATATTTACACAGCAACTCCAGGCTGTCATTTTGATAGTCAGGAATGGCCAGTAAGCGCGAGATGGGGAGTGACAGCAGAAGAAAAGAACAGGACATGCTACACTACTAAGCGCATTGCATCTTCTGCAGGGGTTTCAAACTACAACAAAGCCATCTACTTACATTTATTTGTATGCCTTCGTAAAAATAAAAAAAATTAAAAGTTCTATAAAGTTTTGGGATCGTTTCTGTAAATAAAGCCCATCTCTGGGTTTGTCCACCAGTTAGCGTGAAACTGATCAAATTACCTGTGCAAAATTACGGAAAGCCTGAAAACATGACCTGTTGAGGACTGGAGTTGAGAAACACTGAGTTAGCCTTTACAAACTGTACAATCCCATCATAGCCTTCCATTTTCCTTGTTTTAGTGCTTAAAAGAAGATAGTTCACACAACTTTGTTAATACAATAAATCGCAGACATGCAAGTGCAAACTAGTAATTTAGTAATAAGAGGTAGCCCTTATTGGCTCAGTGCAATTGCCTCCCTCTCTGTAAAATTTCTGCAGTACGTAAATGTTGGGTCATGCGCGATGAAGGAGGCATTGTTGTAAATGACAGGATAGCAGAGTAAAAGCATGTATTACTTTTTTTTTTAATAATAGTGGTCCATTGATTGCAGGTGCCTACATTGCAGCCTCAGTCTTTGACAGTTAACATCCATTATCTCTTTAACAGGTTATTAAAGAAAAGGCAAAAAAAAAACAAAAAACATGTAGCTGTTGCACAAATAATGGAGGTTTTGCATCTGTCTCTGAGCAAAGACAGCCATTCCCCCAGCTCATAATCAGATTTAAAGTGCCAATGGAATTAGCTGGGGGCTACTGGTACCAAAACGTTGGAATTTGATTGGTGGTCCCAGGAAATAAAGTAAACTCTTTGTACTATTATATGGATTCACTGAGACTGGTGTTAAGGTTTAACAGCTGTTGGTGGACTGCAAGAGACAGCATGCCAGAACACTCAGTCTGCCAGTCACAGCTCATTACCATCCGTAAAATAACAAGTTGTCGAGCAGCGGTCAAGTACAATGACCTTGACTCACATTTCCATAAAGATCTATAGACACAATGTTGGCTTTCACACTTGATTAGATGGTAAGCACGTATGCTACCCTTTGCTCTGCTGCAGGCTTTTCTTTCGTAGCAAGCAAAGAAAAATCCTAGAACACATGCCTTGAATTATTGAAGGATTTTTGATGTACGAAATTGCTTTTGCTGTGATAAGTTCCTTGCACTCAGCTACGGTTCTAAACAAAGAGCAAATGCAGGAAGATTTCAGATATGAGACTCCTTATTGTGTGAAACGGCTACAGAATGGAGATGTAAAGAATGAAAACTACGCACTCTTTAGACGAATATATATTAGAAAAGATGAGCTGCTCATTTTTTCCCTATGATCAGAGACAGAAGTATGGACAGTCACCTACATACCAGAGCTCCATTTACATTATCAAACAAGATTTACATATTAAAAAGAATGCCTATACAGTAGTTTGTGTGTTATATGCTTCGGAATGTATTGATATCAGTCCAGAATATCATGGTGGATATGATTATATCAGGCCAGGGCATTATAATATCAGAGAAGTACGATTATGTCCTCCATTAAACTGCTAAACGCAAAATGCAGACAACATTTGAGTTACGTAGGGCCACTCTAGAGGACAAGGCTACTGAAATTATGTCAGTCTGTCCGTAGATCAGCAAAGGAAACTGGAGAAATAGTACTGAAGCTATAGGGTTATCTCACTGGTATTGCTATCTTAAAGTATTAATGTTGGTGTAAATGATTTGGTTTCTGGGAGGCAGCTTTTTCACCCCAGAGGATCTGAACGTTCTCTTTGGTTTGTAGTGTAATATAACAAAAATTTTAATTGAAGAGCCAAACTACTGCTAAAAGGTCCAGATACAACTTTCTTCAAATAAAAGTCCAGTTAGCATACTCCTACTTTCTTGGGAAATAAATGAAAGATATTGCTTTACTAAGCAGTGTGTTTACTTTCATAGATAACCTTATATCATTGTGCTGATCAGAGCCTTAATAGACTAGCTCAGGGTTTGACAAATTTGCTTGGAATCTAGGAGCCAGCTAAAAAAGTTAGGAGCCAGAAACGCGCCCCGTCCTGCCGAGCTTGCGCGCAGAAGCGAACGCATATGTGAGTATCGCCTGCATATGAAAGCGGTGTTCAAAGCACACGCGAGGCATCGCCACGATTGGTAGAGCGAGAGAAATAACTCTAGCCCTAGACCTCCTCTGTAACTCAAAACATGCAACCTGTAGAATTTTTTAACCATCGCCTATGGAGATTTTAAAGGGTAAAAGTTTGTCGCCATTCCATGAGCGGACGCAATTTTGAAGTGTGACATGTTGGGTATCAATTTACTCGGCGTAACATTATCTTACACAAAATAAAATTGGGCTAACTTTACTGTTGTCTTATTTTTTAATTTAAAAAAGTGTATTTTTTTCCCCAAAAAAGTGTGCTTGTAAGACCGCTGCGCAAATACGGTGTGACAGAAAGTATTGCAACGACCGCCATTTTATTCTCTAGCGTGTTAGAATAACAAGAATATATAATAAAAAAAATATATAATATATATAATTAGAGGGAAGGAGATGGCAGTGAAAACACAGGGCGAAGCATTGCATACAACCAGCTATTAGCATTGCACCCCCACCTCCCCTATGCTTCCTTCCCCAGGCGCCAGGTCGCTAATTCTAGTCGCAATTGCGACCTGGTGCCCGGATATCGTCGAATCCTGGACTAGCTAATTATAGGTATAGACAAGTTAATATAATAGTTAATAATTTAAATTGAAGAGCCATACTACTGCTAAAAGGTCAAGATACAACTTCCTTCCAATAAAAGTCTAGGGACAATCCAAAAAGTAGCCAATGTGTTTCAGGGTTCCAAAAGCACAACCTTCATCAGGGCTTCATTGACAACAATTTGAATAGACTAGAAGTGAACTAATTGCACGCACAGGCCTTGTCAACAGTTCGTTTTGGTTAGATCAAGCAAGTCACACTAGAGGGGATGGGCAGAGGTCTCTACACTCATCATTGACACTGAGGCCTCGTACACACGACCGAGTTTCTCGGCAAGAACCAGCAAGAAACTTGCTGGCAGAGATGTCTTGCCGAGAAACTCGTTCGTGTGTATGGTTTCTCGTAAAGAAAACCGACAAGTAATCTCGACGAGAAAATAGAGAACCTGCTCTCTATTTTCTCGTCGAGATTCTCGTCGGCATGTTTCTCAACGAGAAAAGTGAGTGTGTGTACACTTACCTGTCCTCCCGGAAGCCCGCGCATGTTCGAAATGAATTTGACACATGCGCGGTAGCTTCCTAGGCATAGGTAGGGTATACCAAGATGGCGGCGACGGCATCGAATGTGACGAGCGCATGCTCGTCGTAGTCGATGACGTCACCGCGTACGCTCCATTCAAAGAACCGCGGGTTCTTTGAATCGAGCGTGTGTACACTCGGCCGGGACAAGTTTCTTGTCCAAGAATCTCGTCGAAAAAAACATGTTTTTTTCGACGAGAATCTCGGCCGTGTGTACGAGGCTTGAGACATTAGCTCATCTCTGGCTAAATCCCTAAACCCCTTGTGCCCGGACTATGGCCCTTTCAGACAGTAACCTGTGTTTTGGTACTTACCCAAGCTAGTGAGGGAAAAGTATTTTTTAGATCTATGTGTAACTGTATTTTGTGTTGTCCATGTCTTTTCTCTTCTAAGGCAGGCATGGGTCGAACTTCGAAGAAATTTTCATTCGAAAATCTTATCTAAGAATTTTCGTTCTAATTTCGCACCATTAGTGGGCTGTAGCAACAGTCAATTTTCGTGCGGCCATCGAATTTGAGTAATCGGGCATGTTGGAAATTTTTTGAAATAGGAACGATTTTCTAATCAATGATGAGAGAAACATGCGAGAAATGTAATCGAAAAAGAAATGCGCATGTGCAAGAAAAGGAAATTCCCGGAAAGAAAAGAAGATTACCAGCCACGAAAAAAATTATCTGTAGCAACAGGAGGTGAAATTGAAGGCTTGTGTGGTACCATCAAAACACAAAACGCACAAAATTTCTGATTTTCAAAAGAAAATTCTTTTGAAATTCGACCATGCATGGCCAGCCTTAGGTTTCTTTTTCTTCTGATTTCTAATGTTGCATATTTCTGAGACTTCAGACGTGCAAGAGGAGATGGTCAAATGTGGCAGAAATATTTTATGGGGGATACTGAGCCCAAATGCGGTCTCCTTCAGTATATCTCTGGTCTCCAACCACTCCTATAGCATGTCTGCAGTCTCTGACCATTTCCTGTTGCATGTCTTCCATCTCTGAAGGCTTTCTGCAGCATAACATGTGTACCAACAATCAGATTATTGTACGATCGCTTTGAAAGCTGCATTTTTTACCCAAATTTTTACATTGTGTGTGCTAGGCATCAACATGGAGCTCATTCTATTCCACTACAATCTAGCGTTGCAGTCTCTCTTGGGCATTGACACTTCAGATGCCTGTGTGGCATACAGTGGACCCTTTCCCTGACCCCTACACCTACATCACAGCTGAGTCCTGTAGTGATGGGAGGAAGAGGCTATTCTGTAAGTCAATCAGTCTTTCCTGCATGCACAGTGCCGTCGGCCACTAGAGGCTTGCTGACAGGAAGAATGAATACAAAGATGACCTCAACAGTAAGCTACTGCTCCCTCAATGTCCAGTCACAAGCTGGGGTGGGTTCTAGAGTAAGCTCATTTGCTTAATAGCTATAGAGGAACTTGGTCACTAAACGGGCTATGCTGTTTGGGTGTGGCATATGGATCACATGACTAAATATAGAGAATAACACATATTTTTGCAGGTAAAACAGTTCACAGATATGCAGTTGAACTGAGAAGCTCTACTTGATATACTCTAGGCCAGTGTTTCTCAACTTCAGTCCTCAAGGCGCCCCAACAGGTCATGTTTTCAGGATTTCCCTCAGATGAAACAGCTGTGGTAATTACAAGGCAGTGAAACTGATCAAATCACCTGTGCAAAATAATGGAAAGCCTGAAAACATGACCTGTTGGGGCGCCTTGAGGACTGGAGTTGAGAAACACTGGTCTAGGCTGACACTGACATATAAAAGGAAGTTGACACCTATTTGACATCAGCCCCTGGCTGTCATAGTGTAGCTACACTCCTGAGAACAAAAGAAAGTCTAGCAACCTTTAATTAATGTTCTAGCATCATGCTGACAGAGACTAGTTCTTCTCCCAGTAGGTGCAAAACTCTACACCGCTGTGATTGAAGAAGGGAGTGAACTGTTGAGAGTAGGAGGATCAATGCAAACCTGTGTCACAAAATCCACAAGATTAATTACCAGGATGCCCTTACACAATACGCTAATGAACGCCCCAACAGTCAGACAGCTAATCAAATGTGAAGAGACATGTTTGTTTGCGGAAGCTGCTGACTAAAGCACTGGCAGAAGAAATCTGTTAATGGCAACTCATGCACACTGCAACATGTCTAATCCAGAGCTCGGGTAATTAAAGCCCAGTACGCACGGGTAGAATGTCAGGAGACATTTGCTGGTACAAAAAATACCGGCCGACATTCTGCCCATGTGTATGTTGGTCTCTCTGATAGAAGCCAGCCGTTCGGCCAGCATCTGATGGACCTGCATGCTGGAAAAGCAGCAGCTGACTGACTCCCGATCAACACTCTCAGCCAATGGCAGAAAAAAAACCTGTAGTGTGTACCCGGCTTAAAGATGCTCCTCGGTTATAACAGTCTGCATATTAACATCCTACTGCTAAACTAGTAAATAGTAGATCCTAAACCCTTCTGTTTACAGGAAAGCAGCTTAATGGGTTATGTACTAACTGACAGCAATGACCAATACAACCATACCATACACTTATGGCTAGAGGGGAATGGTAAGTCTACCAAGAAAGAAACATGTATAAGCCACACCAAGAAGGGAAACAAGATATGCAAGGACTTCGATACCTCCAAATTTGTCTCACACACAAACAGAAGCAAAGACGTTTCCTGTCCACAAAGTTATGAAAAATGGTGTGTAAGATTCCAGAAATATTTCAGGTACTAAAAAGTCTACCTAAATCCAAAACATAAAATGTAAAATATTGCAGCCAACCATTCCATAGATGAGGTGGCTACATTATTTTTCTCTTTTTAGCACTTTTTATTCCTTTATTTTATCGAATGATCTTGCCAGTAAGCAAACTTGTGATGGGTTGGGGAGTCTCCTCACTGATAGAATACAATGGCTCAGCGGGGAGGACACCCCCATCAACATCGAGTGTGTGGATGGGGGAAACGAGACAGTCTTTTTGTTAAACCAGCGGGTTGAACAAAAAAAGCTGACCAATCTATGAGCTACCTAGGCTGTTCTTCTAATTTGAACTACAAACGCCTGCCCTTGTGATCACCTACTGAAGCGGTGGTTCACAGAAGAAAGCTGATAACCTTGTTTGAGATTTCAGTTCAGTGCACAGAACTTGCAAAAATACTGAATTTCAATCAGAATTCAATTATTTTTCTGTACTTGGAGAAAATGTACCTAACCTAAAAAAAGAAAAATGAAAAACGCTCATCACATTTAAGGAATGGTAAACTAGAGTATGTTAAACTTGTGTTCTTGGGTTCAGAAATACTTTAAAACAGACAAATACTTATCAAGTTAATGACTTACTGCATTCCTTGTTGTTTTAGCTATTTAAACAAGTATATATTACACGATTGCTTGCTCCCTGGACTCAGTGGTGCCAGAGCTCCACCCTCCTATAAACCCACCAATGTACTCTTCGCTTCTGAGCCATCTTTCAAATTGAATACGCCTCCTGCAAGTCCGATTTCAAATTTATGCTGGATTGTGACAACTTCCCATGGAAGCTGACTTCAGGTAAGTACTTTGATAAGAAAAAGGAATTCATAACTTCTAACATTACAAATTTAGACCTAAACCCAATTATAGTAACAAAGTGTCTGTGTTACTCATGGAAACCGATCATGTTGCCAGACGTCATTTTCCTACCATGGGTAAAAAAACAAAAAAAGAAGAAGAATCAGCCAGTTAGCTGCTATGGAATTCTTGTTTGGAATTTTCATACACCAGCACAAATACCGTACAATGATCGGAGGGACATGAATATGCAATCTGGGTGCAGACCATTCTAATCCATAAAGGAGGCACTTTTCCCAGCACAACCATGCTGACTCCCTCCTGGACCCACTTCATTACTTTCCTATCACAGACAACAGGCACCTCAATAAATCACTGTGAACACAGAACAGCTCACATTATTCCCATCATCTTTATAGCTTTTTTTTTTTCCCACATGTGGCAGTGCTTGAGTTTATATTTCCCATAAAAAAGCTTCCCTGCGGGGGATCCAGTAATTGATACAACAAATTGGCAAGCAGTCTCTTAGCAAAGTTTTCTCCTGCTTGCGCTCATGCAGTCCGCATAAAACCACCCTGTGGCCACACAATGCAAGGCAATGTCTCACAAGGCTAACAACCACATTCAAAAGATTGTAGACGTGCGGTTACACTGTTCTAGTTAGTTAGCAAGTTTAGTTTAATGTAAAAAAAGACTAATTTCCTCGACTGATAGCATGTTCTCTTAATTGTACACCGACTGCCACGCATGTTCAGCTCAGCGTATAAGTCCTGTGAGCATGTGCAGGAGTTACGACATCCCTGGCTGACCAATGGAGAGAACAGTAGACATCAGACCTGGGGTGACAGAGAAATGCGTTGAATAACTTCCCATGCACTGCTAGAATTTCACCAATTCATCTTAATCAGCCAAAATTCTAACAGTGGGTGGCCCTGCCGGCTCGACAGAATACAATTACTCAGTTGATTTTTGTCAAGGCACCCAGGCTGAAAAACCAAAGAGCTGCAGGCACTGTGCAGGTATTCTGATAGCCGACACTAGCGAAAATAGCCTGGAGGGGGGAATTATACAGCCCTCTAGAAGATGGAGCAATCTGTGTGTATGTCCAGCTGAAAGTGGTTGTTACCTTTAAACAGAAATAAACCGACAGCCCCTCTATTTTATCAAGGCCTAAAAAACTCTGCATTTTTTATTTTTTTAAACAAAGCAAGTAAAAACTTTTTTCAAATATATTCATGCCAGTCACATGACTCCTACTCCAGCAGGAGGGGCTGAGATCTCCTTCCGACATCAGCCAGGGAGGTCACGTGACCGCCGTGCTGGCCTCTCAGCCCATCCTACTGTAGCCCTAGATTGGAGTAGGAGAGTGGCTTGGAGTCACGTGACCAGCCTGAAAATATATTTAAATGCTTGGTTTAAAAAACAAAACAAAACAAACAAACAAAAACTTAGGAGTGTATTATGCCTTGATAAAACAGGGGGGCTGGCAGTGACAATTTTTTTACTTTTCTTTTCTACTAATAGCGGCAGTAGGGGGGCAGCACAGACACACCGAGCTGACAGGCAGGGAGAGGGGGAGAGAGCAGAACTGCAGGTGACCAAGGCACATAACCTGACCATGGTAATCAGGGCTCAGCAGTCATGATTATCGTGGTTGGCACACAGAGGACTCAGGAACTGGCAGGATCAACCAGGTTTTTTACAGTTTAGAGAGGGGCAGATTAGACAGCACATGCACTGTGCAGGTTACCTGCTATAAGGGAACAGGAGCTCCACTTTAACAGTAGCAGCCCTTCAGCTCCACCAGATTAGTCCAACTAAAACTCATAACTTTTTGGGGTTACATTTTATAATGAGAACAGATAACGAAAACATTTGGGAGGGGCTCTGTATTGTATTCCCCACCTGCGCCATACATCTTATACTACAGATTATATACGAATATGACAGTTTTAATCTGTAAAGGATTCTAAGGTATTGAACTGAGCAGACTTACTGAACATACAACTTAATTTGCTTTATCTTTTATTGTGTCTTATTTTTGTATTTTGGAATAATAATGCATTGGACACAACATACAATCACATTGTATACGTTAGAAATCATATACAGGTCCTTCTCAAAAAATTAGCATATTGTGATAAAGTTCATTATTTTCTGTAATGTACTGATAAACATTAGACTTTCATATATTTTAGATTCATTACACACAACTGAAGTAGTTCAAGGCTTTTCTTGTTTTAATATTGATGATTTTGGCATACAGCTCATGACAACCCAAAAATCCTATCTCAAAAAATTTGCATATTTCATCCGTCCAATAAAAGAAAAGTGTTTTTAATACAAAAAAAGTCAACCTTCAAATAATTATGTTCAGTTATGCACTCAATACTTGGTCGGGAATCCTTTTGCAGAAATGACTGCTTCAATGTGGCGTGGCATGGAGGCAACCAGCCTGTGGCACTGCTGAGGTGTTATGGAGGCCCAGGATGCTTCGATAGCGGCCTTAAGCTCATCCAGAGTGTTGGGTCTTGCGTCTCTCAACTTTCTCTTCCCAATATCCCACAGATTCTCTATGGGGTTCAGGTCAGGAGAGTTGGCAGGCCAATTGAGCACAGTAATACCATGGTCAGTAAACCATTTACCAGTGGTTTTGGCACTGTGAGCAGGTGCCAGGTCGTGCTGAAAAATGAAATCTTCATCTCCATAAAGCTTTTCAGCAGATCTCCTGATAGCTAGCTGCATTGACCCTGCCCTTGATAAAACACAGTGGACCAACACCAGCAGCTGACATGGCACCCCAGACCATCACTGACTGTGGGTACTTGACACTGGACTTCAGGCATTTTGGCATTTCCCTCTCCCCAGTCTTCCTCCAGACTCTGGCACCTTGATTTCCGAATGACATGCAAAATTTGCTTTCATCCGAAAAAAGTACTTTGGACCACTGAGCAACAGTCCAGTGCTGCTTCTCTGTAGCCCAGGTCAGGCGCTTCTGCCGCTGTTTCTGGTTCAAAAGTGGCTTGACCTGGGGAATGCGGCACCTGTAGCCCATTTCCTGCACACGCCTGTTCACGGTGGCTCTGGATGTTTCTACTCCAGACTCAGTCCACTGCTTCCGCAGGTCCTCCAAGGTCTGGAATCGGTCCTTCTCCACAATCTTCTTCAGGGTCCGGTCACCTCTTCTCGTTGTGCAGCGTTTTCTGCCACACTTTTTCCTTCCCACAGACTTCCCACTGAGGTGCCTTGATACAGCACTCTGGGAACAGCCTATTCGTTCAGAAATTTCTTTCTGCGTCTTACCCTCTTGCTTGAGGGTGTCAATGATGGCCTTCTGGACAGCAGTCAGGTCGGCAGTCTTACCCATGATTGCGGTTTTGAGTAATGAACCAGGCTGGGAGTTTTTAAAAGCCTCAGGAATCTTTTGCAGGTGTTTAGAGTTAATTAGTTGATTCAGATGATTAGGTTAATAGCTCGTTTAGAGAACCTTTTCATGATATGCTAATTTTTTGAGATAGGATTTTTGGGATGTCATGAGCTGTATGCCAAAATCATCAATATTAAAACAAGAAAAGCCTTTAACTACTTCAGTTGTGTGTAATGAATCTAAAATATATGAAAGTCTAATGTTTATCAGTACATTACAGAAAATAATGAACTTTATCACAATATGCAAATTTTTTGAGAAGGACCTGTATTTGTATAAGTGGGCATTTTTGTGTATTAAGGAATGCAATTGCTTTGCATTATTTTAATATAAATGTGTCGCTTTAAATAAAGAAGTGGGAGAAGAAAATCGCCTGGTGTAAGTGAGAGTAAACAGTGCCCCATCTTTAGTGGAAGGAATAGTACCCCATCATTAGTGTCAGTGGGAGGAATAGTACCCCATCATTGGTGTCAGTGGGAAGAATAATGCCCCATCGTTGGCAGGAATAATGCCCCATCATTGGTGTCAGCGGCAGGAATTATGTCCCATCACTGGTGTCAGCGGCAGGAATTATGTCCCATCACTGGTGTCAGCGGCAGGAATTATGTCCCATCACTGGTGTCAGCGGCAGGAATTATGTCCTTTTTGATGGTATCAGTGGGAGGAATAGTACCCCATCATTGGTATCAGTGGGAGGAATAATGCCCCATTATTGGTATAAGTGAGAGGAATAGTGCCCAATTGTTTGTTACTGTCAGTGGCAAAAATGATGCCCCATTGTTGGTGCCAGTAGGAGGAAAAGTGCCCCAAGGGCAGGGTAAAGGCAAGCAAAGGGCTGCAGTTTGAAGACCACTAGTTTAAGGTATGGGAAGTTTATACACTGGAAATAGGCATTATACAAATGTGTCTTTTACGTTATATTATTTCAAGCATCTAGAGCTAATTTTACTATCTTAGAAGACATAAATGAGAGACTATTACAACTGTTTGGTGGTAAATTTGCCAAGTCCTATTAAAGGTGCAATGTGCGTTAAAAGAAATAAAACTGTATAGTCTTGACACCTGTAACTATTAAGAGAAAAAATGTGCCTCACAGCTTGCTTGTTCACCCTTCAGTGAACCATCTGACACAATGATGTTATCTCCCTGAAGTGAGGGGACTGACAGACAGCTTAGCAGTAGGTAATTAAGCAAGCTAAAAAGGGCTAAAAAGTGCTAGCAAATTAATGCAATACATATTTTATGAGGCATACAGATAAACACACACATATATTTACAGACACAGTTTTGGAAAGAAGTTCGTCAACCCTTGGGAATTTTCTGGATTTCTGCATGAATAGCTCCTAAAATGTGATCTGATCTTCATGTCATAACAATGAAGACAATCTTCTGAACCGCAGAAAAAACACCATATTTTCAATAAACATATGATTTTGGTCATTGATAAAAAGAGAAGGGAATCCTCCAGGGTAAGAATAGCTTGAGAAGAGGGTTGTTTCAGTCAGATATTCCAATCAATTCAGATTGGAGGTTGACCCATTTAAAACAAAACCCGTTCCTTAAAGTGGCCCATTATTTACAGGAGGAAATAAAGCTAAACCCAGCCTGTAAAAAATATGTTATGTATACTTACCCGGATCCAGCTATAAAAGCAACTAAAGACAATGATACAAATCACTGGCGTAGAACTGCAGAGAGCAAAAACAGAACAGACAAGACAAGCCTGGGACCCGATCTCAATCCCATTGAAATGCTGTGGTCTGATATGAAGCTGCCCAAACTAAAAATGTTCATGAACCGAGTTTTGTACAGGGCATGACAACACAATGTAATATTGGCTTTGAATTCCAATGCACATGTTGGTCAGCTCCGCCTACTTTATATCTGACGTTATCCGCTCTCAATATTTCTGGCTAAAACCAACAGGTATTTTTTGCATTAACAGATAGAACAAAACACATTCAAAAGGTATATTTGGAAGATCAAAAGGGAGCAAACAAGAGAAGTCAATTGTTGTAAGGGGTTTACATACATTTTAATGACCATAAATAGCCAGCAGTAGTGCAATAAATCAATACACATTCATGAAGCTTTGTCCTCATTTAGAAAGACACGTGTGAGTAAAGTGCTCACAGTATGGATTCCATGAGATACAGAGGATTCAGCTATATGTGCTTGATTTGTCCTAAAGCCTAATTACAATCAGCTCATCCAATAGAAAGACATACTAGTGTTAATCTCATGGTGCTTGACCCCCCCCTGCTCCAATCAGCTGCACCAAAGAGAAGGCACAGCTGCTGCTACCTATACTTGGAATGATCACCATGAGCAGCCAGTACACACATTAGCTGAATGGTACACCTTCATCACAAGTCAGGACATGAACACCAGAAGCAAAAACAAATGGATTTCCAAAATGTGCTGCAACGAAATACGGGTGATTTACTATAGGCAAATACACTGTGCAAATTGCAATTGCACTCATTTTCCCCAGAGTTTAGAGCATGTGGTGAAGCTCTGCTGATTTCTATCATCCAATCATGTGCAAGCAAAAATGCTTTTTTTTTATTACTTGCAACCAATTGGTATTCTCCACAAAGTGAAGCTTCACCACATTCACTAAGCTCTGAGTGAAACTACACTTGCAAAGAGCACAGACAATCCACCCCTACTATACAAAAGCTCACAGCTGCAAATATTTTCAGTATCATAATGATAGAAAGTATATATAGATGACCAACTTAAAAAAATGGCAGGTAAAAGGCACACAAAAATAAAGTCTTTTAACTGTTTACTTGCAGTGTTTCTCCTTTCCATAAATTCTTTTTTTATTCACTCGCCTTTGAACTTGTTAGACAATTTGACTAGTCAATTCCCTAGAACAGCCCCCTCCTTAAACATCATAGCCCTGTCCTCTTCTGGGAGTTCCTAATAGCTCTCTGTGCTGGCCCAGCACCTCAGTCCCTCCCTATATAACATCTTATTTAGCTGCCAGGGGAGAAGAAAAAGGGAAATACTATAGTGTGTCATTTCATGCATGGCCAGATGACATTACATTCAAGATGGTGGCACCCAGCAGCCAGGACTTTTGGATGTCTATGATAGGCAAATAAAAAGGCCGAAAATACCTAAATGTACATAATTTCATGGCCAAAAATGCCATCATTAAATATCTGGTGACAGGGCCTTTTTAACCTGTGAGCCTTGGCCTGCAGAATATTCTGGTCTACTCTAGACTATGCCGATTCAAAGTACAGAAGCCGCCATTACAAAAAACTAACAAAAAATGGCAACCACCCCAGCATAGCACTAGCCTTTGTAGTAAGGTGCACATGGAAGAGCAGCATCCTTCCATGCGCACCTTACTGCCAACGCCCCTGAAGACGTTAGTGATGACGAAACTAGTAGGGAGGAGACTAACGTGTGATGCGACGCTTGTACTGGGACACGGCGGCCATGTTTATGGTTAGAAGCGCTGGACGTTTCTTCAGTTTTTTTATCGGTTTGATATTTACTTCATAAACGTGAGTGTATCAACTTCTTTATTAAACTACTTCTCGGGATGTCTGCACTATGAAGAGTTTTCTTTTCTTTGCTGGGTTCTCCAATAACGAGGTTGATTAAGGGCCTGATTATGCTTGCTGCTGAGGATCCCATCTTGGAAGGCATCCAGGATTGCTGACTTGTACTAAATGAGCTGCTGCCTTTTCTCTACACCCTTTGCTGTTGAAGATATATTGTCTTGTGAGTTTTTTCATCTAGCTTTTGGTAAGAAGCAGTGTGTTTGGGTGTTGGTGGCGGTGTCCGAACCAGTGATCTCCAGAAGAATTTTTATATGGACTTTATTATTGTTTAATTACATTTAATGTTATGAGTGATTCAGTTCCCATATAAGCGCTGCACCATTTTCTACACACCTTACTGCAAAGGCTAGTTATAGGTTGGGGTGGTTGACATTTTTTTGAACAGTTGGTTGAATTAGGTGCAGGGACGCACTGGATGCCTTCGCTGCCATTGTGCTCTTGCTGGGCATCACGTGCGTCCCTTTCCCTTTAAAGCAGAGTTCCAGCCTGGGGGGGGGGGGGGGGGGAATAAGTCAGCAGATACAAATACTATAGCTGCTGACTTTTAATATAAGGTCACTTGCCTGTCCAGGGAGCCCACGATGTTGGAACCCCAAGCCGATCCGTCCATCGGTTTTGGGTGCAGGCGCCAGAAATGCAAGTAAGGGAAACCGGCAGTGAAGCCTTCACAGCCAGTTTCCTACTGTGCATGCGCAAGACGCGCAGAGCTTTCTGAATGGTCCCATTGTTTTCTGGGACACACAGAGGTCCCAGAAGGCAACGGGGGGGGGGGGGAGAGACTGGATAAAACCTCGGAAGTGACGTACCTTGCCACAGTGACATGGGATGGAAGTCCCGAAGAAAACATGCCAAAAAAAGGTAAGGAAAGAAATATACATATCCAAAAACGAGGGGGAGGATGGGGTGTTCTTTTGTTTGAGAGCGAGTTAAATTGTGCCTGGAACTCAGCTTTAAGAAGTGGGCTCCCTCCAGGCACACCTGACCTTAATCTATCCACTGCTAGATGTGGTCCAATTTAGGAGAATATGGAAGTTTATAGAGGGAAGACTGCAGTTTACAGAGGTCCCTTGATGTGGACACCGCAGCTTACGCATATATTTGCTAATGTGTGCAAACAAAACCCTCTGTTTTTAACATAAATTGGGTCAATTTGGTTGTTTTGCATGCTGGCTGGTAAGTGTGCTGGGAAATGTTTTGTTGGTTTGATATCCAAAACTGAAACCTGCATCTTCAGACCTATGTAAGGGCACTATGGGAGACTTATTATTTAATGGCTTCTAGGATTTCTTGTACAAAGAGATCCCTTTTAAAAGAGATTGCATTCCGCCTTCAGTCACTCACTTTCATGGTATTTTTATGGAAAATTGTCTGCTACGTTTATGACACTAACTGTGGGAGACAGCAAAAACATATCTGTTTTGTACGGAGGGTGGAACTCCAGCTTGCCCACATTGTGGGAATCAATAGCAACAAATTGAGCCAGTCAATTTACTGGCAAGGTGCGAACATTAGGTCCTGATGGCCTTTTTGTATCACGGATTGTGTCCTTGTTTTTTTATATCCCATGCCCTATAATTTCCTTCTTAGATTGCCTCAAGTGTTTATGTGCACACGGAAGATAAACCAATTGAAAATATGAAATTGCAGATAAAAATACACTGTCATTGTGAGATATGAAGGAAGAGGAATCGCAAAATGAAACTGCTCTGGATGTTTCTCAAACGAGATTACAAGTCACTGTTTCGATTGCAGGAGTCATGCAATGCCCTATGGTCATGGTATGAAATGCTACATGATCTATGATAGTACAAGAAGTAATATGCAATACAGAGAACTGGGAAATGCCTTACCTGTGTAACGAATGAAAAATACAGTCACTGCTGTATAGCCCAATGCTAAACAGACAACTTTTCTCCTGCATATGGAAAAACAGCTGTGACTTTGCCCTAATGTACAAATGTACCTGAAATGGCCAAGGTTGGTTTTCATCCCCTTGTGAGCCAACCGGGTTTCCTCAGTGCCAATTTCATGACTTTCTGCAGCAACCTGGCCATAGATGGATTGAAATTTTGATGTGTGGCCTTCCCTCTTCGACAGAAGTCAATCATTAGATGGACTTTTGGTAAATGGATTTGTAGGAAAAAAATTCTTGATCAGCTGGCTGCAGCTGCTAATCAGAGTAATCTGAGAGCGGAGAGTCCTGCTGTCAAAATACAAATCTATTCTTCCGGGATGCTTGCGGGGCGTTTTTACTCAACTGAAGGGCGGCTTTTTCTATAGCAGATAAAGATTTGTTTTGCCGTTAAAAATTCCGGCCCCATCTTTGAAGCACTGCCCATTATTGAAAAATCCGCCCCCTTCATGTAAAAATCCACTAGTCACCTACATGAATGTGCCTCGTCAGCGCGAGGCAGAATCTGACTCAAAAATGTCTTCAGTCGCCTATAGTGCGCAGGCGCCGTCTAGCCGACACAACAGCTGATCATAAACTCAGCTGTTGTGCTGTTACATACGGCGCATGCGCAATTCGTCCCGGCATTATTCAATAGCGGGCACTTAGACAGAACACCGTCCCTGCTAAGATAACACAGTGATTACTGCTAGTAGCTATAGCCGCTCGCAATAACTATATTCTATAAATCTGACATGCTGGTTGTACCCAAGTTGGTCGATGGATCAACTTGGGTACCAACAGCCTACCTATAGATGGGTCAAATATTAGCTGGTTCAGCAGGACCATCTGAGATTTGATCCATCTATGGCCAGCTTAGAGCCAACACTGTAAAAATGTCTCTTATTCAGCTGTCGGAAAATACCTGAACAGGGATTGCATCTGGTTAGATGTCGGCACTCTTCATTCGTTTTTTTACCAGGCTCCTTCAACAAAACTCAACTTTTGTCGTGTCCGGTGGTGCCAACAAGGACCACCAATGGAATGAATTTTAGCAAGAATCATCTGAAATTTCATCTGTGTATTTCCAGCTTTATAGAAAAAAATTCTCTCAATTTAATACCAAATTAGATCCTGTAGCTACTCCTACTCCACTATTTTGGTAAATATACATGAGAATTATACAATCAAATCGTAAAGAGTGTGACCAGTCTCATTCACATTGACAGAGGAAGACCGATGTTCTATTCTGTTGTGACCACTTCCTCAAATCTTGGATGCATTTAGCAGATTCAAGCAGCAGAAAGAATCTATAGTAGGGCCGAAACAACTAATCGATTATGAAATTAATCGATTACTAATTTCATAAATCGATTAATCGGCCAGTAACATAATGGGGTTTAAAAAAAAAAAAAAAATTATGCCACGTACACACGATCGGTTTTCCCATTGGAAAAACCTTGGATGGTTTTTCCGACAGAATTCCGCTCAAGCTTGTCTTGTATACACACGGTCACACAAAAGTTTGCTGAACTTTCGGTCGCTAAGAACGCGGGGGGAAAATGGGAAGAAATTCTGGACAGCCGCACTCCAAAAAAGGTTTTTGCCTTTTATTCAAAAATGGACATCAAAAATACATGCCACCGCAGAACAGAACGGACAGAAGAGCGGACGCGTTTCACACTAACAAACATTGCTTAGTCATAGCTAAGAACGCAGTGACGTTCAACACTACGACGAGGCAAGAAAAAGAAGTTCAATGCTTCCGAGCATGCGTCGAATCGTTTCCGAGCATGCGTGTTTTTTCCCATCGGAATTGCATACAGACGAACAGATTTTCAGATAGAATTTTTTTCCGTCGCAAAAATAGAGAACCTGCTCTCTATCCAAGTCCGTCGGAATTTCCGAGAGAAAGTCCCATGGAGCATACACACGGTCGGAATATCCGTCGAAAAGCTCACATCAGACTTTTTCTGTCGGAAATTCTGACCGTGTGTACGCGGCATTAGCCCTTTATAGTGCAAAAAGAACAAAAATCGCTACTGTAAATATTACTTTCACTGTCCCACAGTAAAAAATGAACCCCTTACAGTAGGGCTGGGCGATTTTCCCCCCAAAAAAAATCTGCGATTTTTTTAATAAAAAACTTGATTTACGATTAGATTTTTTTTTTATTATATTAATTGAAGTGCATCAACAAACAAAATTGCAAAGGCAAACCCTTTCTCTAACTGCAAAGTCAGTGTGCAACAAAGATTGTTAAACATCCAAATTATTAATACTGTATTTGGATTTAGCTAATAAAACAAAAAATCTTGAGGTTACTCTTAGTTGAATTGAACTGTGCCTGTGCCTCACTGTGCCCGTGTCTCACTGTGCCCAATGCCTCACTGTGCCCAATGCCTCACTGTGCCCATGCTTCAATCACTGTGCCCGTACCTGATGGAGATTTTCATGGGATACGGATTTTACTACTACACCGGCGGCCATTCCAGTATTCAAAAGCCACTCCTTCTCCTCGTCTGTGATAGGCGGAACACTCAATTTCCCAGCATTCAGTGTTCCGCCTATCATGGACATCCGCTCATCCTCATAACACAGACAAGGATGAGAGGATGTCCGTGATAGGCTGAACACTGCCTGCTGTGAAATTGAGTGTTCCGCCTATCACAGACGATGAGGACTCGGGAGGCGCGGCTTTTGAACACTGCAATGGCCGCCGTCTGTCTGCATGACACGCTGATTAGGTAGGCAGACGGCGGCTTGTGGTTAGTGTTACATTACATCTACTCGCTGCGGCGAGTAGATGTAATTGGGGTAACGCCGCCAAGTGCCATTTCGGATACGCCCCCTGCAGTCCTGCTACGGAAACTTTGAAGGAAAAAAATTAATTAAAAAAATAATAAAAAAAATAAATATAAAAAATCGATTTTCTTCAAATCTAAATCGATTTGAACTCAAAACTCGATTCAAGATTAAAATCGATTTTTTTTCCCAGCCCTACCTTACAGTAGCGATTATTTGCTCTTTTTGTACCAATTTTAGTTTTTTTAACCCCATTATGTTACTAAACATCTCAGGCCTGGGTCACACCTCTGTGTTTTTTGGTGCTTTTTGCAGGAGCGCACTACAGTTCATTTACATGGTTTCCTATGGGACACATTCATATACATGATTTTTTTCACCTGCTGCGTATTTGGAAAGGGCAAGGACTTTAACGCAAAACGGTGCTATTTTTTATTTTTTTTGGTTCAATAGACTTCAATGGAGAAGCTGCAGAAAAGCATGTAATGCGTTTTTGCGGCAATTTGTGTTTTTTAATCTGCTAACAACAAATTGGGCAAAAAAAAAATGTCAAAATGCAAATCGCAGCAAAATTTGCTGTTTTTTTTTTTTAAAGGTTATTAACCGATTAATCGAAACAATAATCGGCCAACTAATCGATTATGAAAATAATCGATATTTACATACTATAGATTAGGGCTGCAACTAATAATTTTCCAATGTGTAGATTTTAAAAACGCTGCTGTTCCCTGGTACAGTACCCAGTTTCCCCCAGCTGTCTGTCTGGCTCTAGACAGTTGATACACTATGCTGCTTCAACGCAGATGTGCCAGGCAATGCTCACAAAGGGAGCCTGTAGGTTTGGCTCCTGTCCAGATCCCACTGTGTGAGCATAACAAAAGGCTGATCTGGGAGCCCTCAGCCACAGCAGAGTCCCTGGGGTGATTTACTGACCACAGCACTCGCCTCTTGGCAGGAGCAGCTGCTCTTAACCCGACCTCTGCCCATAGAAAGGGCCATGCTGGCATCTCTCCAGTCAATGCACAGAAGGATTCGCTGATAAACTGAAGTGACTGAACTAACATTTAAAACTGGGACATAATAAAAACTACTTAGAGGAGCTGATCATAGTGCCCAGAGAAAAAAACAGCTGCCCATTTCTAGTGTAGGTTAAACTAACAGCGTATTCCTGGAGGCTTTTCTATTAGGAACCCAATACATTTTCAATTAAACAAAACTAAACAGACTTGATAGGATATTACTCCTTAGGCTGGGTTCACACCTATGCGAATTGGATGCGGCTTTCCCAGGCATCCAATTCGCACTGTAGGAGATTGTGACCAGCTCTCTATGGAGCCGGTTCACATATCTCCGATGCGGCTCTAGTGCAAATTTGAACAGGAGTCCTGTGCGTCTTTTGGTCTGTTTCAGGTCCAAATTCAGACCAAAATTCTGGCTAAAATCGGACCTGAAACGGTGAACGAGGACGCAGCGGACCCCTGCTGTGGGCCGCATGCGGCAATAGTGTGAACCCAGCCTCACAGTTCGTAATATTAATCTCATCATGTATGATGTAGGGTAAGGCTTGGTTCACATATATGCAAATTGGATGCGTTTTGAACTGCATTCGATTCGCATAACATGTGAACCGAATGACGTTCACCTATGTCCAGGGCGGCCGCGGTCTGTTTTTAAAAAGAGTCCTGTGCGTTTTTCAGTCCAATTCAAGTGCGATTTCAGGTAAAAATTTGCACCTGAATCACACCTAAACCGGTGAACAAAACCGCACCGACTCCTTTTAACAACAGAGCTGAAACTGCAGCCGGATATTTGTGAACGGAGCCTTAGCCTAGGTTCACATTGGAGCGATTTGTCATGTGATTTGAGAGATCCAATCGCATGACAAGTCGCAGCCTATTGGAGGCAATGGCACTGTTCCAATCACGGATTTTGCGGTGTCGCACCGATTTGCAAAAGTAGTTCCTGCACTACTTTTACCAATCTCAGGTGCGACTTCAATAGACATCTGTGCATGAAGCCACACAGATGCCCATCAAGTAGCAGCTGAAATCGCACTGATCTTGCTACTTTGAAATTGCGCTACTTCAAGTGAAGTAGCGCGATTTCAAAGTAGCAGCAATGTGAACCAGGGCTTAATGAAAAGAGAAGATAAATTTACAGGGCTATTCGATAGTCCTCCAGCAACTAATCTGATCATGGAATTTATTCTCAAACTCCCACCAGCAAAACAATGCCATATATTTGGTTAGTTACTAAGGCTGGCCATAGAAAAATTTCTTCCCTGAAACCACAGGCAGGGTTGACGGGGGGACTCTCTCCCGCTGAACCCTTGTGTTCTCCTGGTGGGGCAAGTCATCCCGGCCAAGAGAACACAGTGATTATTGCTAGCAGCTATAACAGCCGTTAGCAATAATTGAATGTGAAATCCGGCCGGCTGGTTGTACCCAATTTTTAATGTGTTTTTCATGTTGGCCAATAACAAAAACTGTTTAAGCTTGTTAACAGGGGCTGAACATGCATGCAAACGCATGGCAAACACATCATAAATGCATTTTTTTGCATTACTATTGACTTCTGATCGGCCTCAAGATGAATGAAAGCCAACAAAAAATCTAAGCTACCTAGGGGCCATGTCTGAACATATTTATTTCTTTAAATGCCATCTTTGAACAAGTCCAAACCAGGTAAAAAAAATACCAAATAGGAACAGGATTCATTCTATATTTTGTATGTAACATGGGCTGTAAATTATTATGGGGCTGAGCATAGACACAAAGGGTTCTGACTGGATTCAACAGGGAAAATGTGTGGATTCTGAGTGAAAGTTGTGTAAAAACCATTATAATAAGAAAATAGACCTTTGTGTTTCAGGCTGTCAAATTCTAGATTGCAAATTAACTGCTCTTTAGTGGCAAGGAAAATGAAAAGCCCAACTCCAGGCAAAAATGAAATGTAAATAGTGACTGCGCATTAATTAACTTGGTGCTCACTTCTGCAAACACCTCTTCCTAATGGCAGGAAAACACGCCAAGAAAATTTCGGTTCTGCGATCGGTCCATTTCTACTCGTTGATGCCCAGCAAGTAATACCCGATATCGATATTGTGAACGAAACAGACGGATTAAAAAAAATGGAAAAATTGTGTTGCATCGTTTGCAAACAAACAATATTCTATTTGTTGGTGTGAAGGACGTCCGTAAAACATCTCCTGAACATTATCACGCATGAGCGGAACTAGTGGACGACCCCACTTGTACGTGAGATGTCAACACTACGTATCAAATCGATTGCTTTTTTTAAAGATTTTTTATTTTTTATTAGTTAATGTTGGCGACGATTTCGACCAACGAATGCTGTTTTGTTGGTCGTGGTCGAGCGATTGGTCAAATTTTCTAACCGTGTATTCGCAATAAGCCAACAGTTTCCTCTAATTTCCTGCCTTGGGGATCAGATATTTTTCCATGTTTGTTATCTTGGTCCCCACACAACCTTGTGAGTTCTCCTGCCTCTGGAGCCTACGAGAGAGGACCTGGACAATGTCACTTCCACCAATAGGAGATGTCCACATCGTGAAGGCAGTGCTGTGAACACCCGAAGAAGGACCCCAGAAAGTAAACAGAAAGAGAGAAGATCACCACTTGCCTATGACTGAGTAAAATGGGCTTTTGTATATATTTTTTCCCCATACCAGTGGTTGCTTAGAGGAGGGGGGGGCTGGGATGCGAATATACTGGAGTTGGCCTTTAAACAAATTATTGCCTATTTTTAGTTCCTTCAAGAGCTTGTCTATAACAAAATGTCTCTCCATCCTATCAGATTGGAATTCCTCTCTGAACACACACATATGGCTATCTCCACATTTTAATCTTCATATTTGCAGCTGCTACACTATAAATCCTGGCCTTTATTGAACAATACTGTACAGAAAAACAATATTTTGTGGAAGCCCCAAGCCAATATTTCAGCTCTCGGCAATAAGGGGAGAGGCACAGGGGTTGTTTCCAGGCAGTGATTTTTTATCTGATCAGCTTGATTTACGACACAGATTATCTGATGAGCTGTTAATCATCTGTGCCTAAACTGCTCAGGTTTTCCAAAGTGCTTTTTCAGCTTTGTGTGACATAAGAGGAAGACAACTGCTTTTAATTTGACAGCTGTTGTCAGAAGCTGATGTTCCTCTAGAATACAAGAAATAGTGCTAAGAGAATTTTTGCACCTGCTGGGTTGTAAATCTCACTCAGTGCAATCAAATAATCTAAAGTGAATAATAAAAAAAATTAACAAAATACTGTAGTGTTAGTTGCTTGCTCAAACACTGTGAAGGTGATTCCACAACACCTCCTTATAATATCATATGCCAATAAATAGTGCAGCGGAACTATAAAAATAAATACAATCCTTTAAATTTAGTTAATGAACTACGGTACACTCAAATCACCACAGTGCAATTTGCAAAATCATAGCTACAATCTTTAGAAAGTGCCATGCGTGCCTCCACCCAATAGGTGAAAAACCTGCTCACCTTAATGATATACCTCCTATAAAAAGGAGAAATAACTCTGAGAAACGTTCCAGGGATATTAGCCAACTGTGCAAGTTTTGTAGCTCCCCCCTCCACTCAAGACAAGGGTAACCATAAAAAAGAAAAAGTAGACCCATAGTGCTCTCCATTTAAACAATTTATTTAATGCCCAAAAGATTAAAAAAACTTACAAGAAATAAAAAAACAGCAAAGCCTTCTAAGAGCCCATTCACACAGGGACGACTTTGGATCCGACTTCAAGTCGCCTCAAGTTGCGCGGCATGAGAAAATCAATGTAAGTGAATGGAGCCATCTTAATGCACACTACTGCATTCGCTCAGACTTCAGAAAATTTTCCTGTACTACTTCAATCCGACTTCTAGGCGACTTGTAGGCAACTGGTGCCCATTGATTTCAATGGAAGTCGCCTCAGAAGTCAGATCCCCTGTCTTAACCCGAAGCAACTTTCCAGGAAGAGAACATACATTTCTCAGGCAAACCTCTCCCTCCCCCTCCCTCCTACAGAGCTGATTCTTGTTTGATTGGCCACTGGAAAAGCCTCCTGTCCTGGAGGCAACTTGAAGTTGCCTTGTAAAGTTGCCTCATGTCGCGCTGTTGTTCATACTCAAGTCGTGTCCAAGTTGCCTCCCAAAGGCTCCTCCCCTCTATACGCGTTACGTTCTGTGATTGGACTTCATCAGTAGATCTATCTACGAATCTTTTTTTTGTTTGGATAGTGTGGGGAAGCAGGGGTATTGTAGTTTCACCACAGCTGGAGTGCCGAAGTTGCGTACCCCTGGGTTAGAGTATCCATCTGTTTTTTGCGCTCATCTTGGACTTTGTTAAAGAGATTTTCCCTCACTTAAACCAGCCATATACGGATTGAAAATTCAGCTGGTTCCGTAGGAACTGGCCAAATCTTGATCCATGTGTGGGCAGGGTGGTTGTACAGAAGATGATCTACTGATTTTTGCCAGTCGATCAGTGCCGCTGGCTATAGCCGGCAGCGCTGATCAGTGTGTTTTGACGGTGGGGAATACAATAGCTCCGCTGGGATGATTCCCCCATCCACACAATCAAGTCTTTTTTATTTGTTTAACCTGCTGGCTGAATAAAATAAAAAAAAGACATTTATGAGCCGTTTTAAAAAAGTGTTACTAAACCCAGGAGCCTGCATTCACTATATCTGGTCTCCCACAGTACACAGAACATGGAATGCAATTATTTTAGTAAATATAAACTGCTAAATACCTTTTCTCATCAGCAGTATATAGCAAGCTTTTCTATCAGTATCTGGTTAAAGCTTGTAGGAGAAGTTTTCAATCTACTCTGTCCTACGAGTCTGCATGACCCCTGGCCCTCTGTCTGGACAGCGCTGATTGGCCCTGTGCTGATCACATGCACCCTCCCGAAAAAAAAATAACTCTCTAGCAATACACACCAAACTGAGCATTTGCAGAGTGCCCCCAAGGCTCAGTCTTATCGGGAAATGGATTGGGGACTGCAGAAGAAGGGGAGGATTATAGAAGATAGGATGAAACAGCCTTTTTATAAAACGCGCAGGATTAACCCCATAGGTTCCAAAGTTAGTATAACAAAAACTGCATATACAGACTAATTTTACTGTTGTGGGTTTGGTATAACTTTAAACCCCGTACACACGGGCCGAATGTCGGCCGGTTTCTACTGAACGGCAGACGGTTAAACAGAAGGGGAATGACCGAAAAAAGGGCCAGTCGATTGGCGTTCGATGGCTGAGAGCGCTGACTGGTGTGTTCTGGTGGGGCGCCCCCCTGTTAGTACAGCAATCTCCCTCACTGAGCTATTGCATTCTAACACATCAGATTGATGTCCTGAGCTCCCCCCTGGGCTGAACAAAAATAAAACTGATAATGTGTACCAGGCTTTACGGTCATGATGGCAATAGTAAAGAGACGCGAAACTATGCAACAAAGACACAAACAGCAATAAAACTGTGACTGGGGTACTAGCCTTTTGTTTTGCTGTTGGAGATTTGTAGATGTAATAAAATATATATTCATATAATTCTAATTCAGTTTCCTAAATTAGTAATGACTTGTTCTGTGTCACCAAGAAATGTATTTAAATTAAGGAACTGTTACTACAATATACAGCGAGTCAAAAAAGTATTTAGTCAGCCACCAATTGTGCAAGTTCTCCCACTTAAAAAGATGAGAGGCCTGTAATTGTCATCATAGGTATACCTCAACTATGAGAGACAAAATGTGGAAACATATCCAGACAATCACATTGTCTGATTTGGAAAGAATTTGCAAATTATGGTGGAAAATAAGTATTTGGTCAATATCAAAAGTTCATCTCAATACTTTGTTATATATCCTTTGTTTACAATGACAGAGGTCAATCGTTTTCTGCAAGTCTTCACAAGGTTGTCACACACTGTTGCTGGGATGTTGGCCCATTCTTTCATGCAGATCTCCTCTAGAGCAGTGATGTTTTGGAGCTGTCGCTGGGCAACACAGACTTTCAACTCCCTCCAAAGGTTTTCTATGGGGTTGAGATCTGGAGACTGGCTAGGCCACTCCAGGACCTTGAAATGCTTCTTACGAAGCCACTCCTTCATTGCCTGGGCGGTGTGTTTGGGATCATTGTCATGCTGAAAGACCCAGCCACGTTTCATCTTCAATGCCCTTGCTAATGGGAGGAGGTTTGCACTCAAAATCTCACGATACATGGCCCCATTCATTCTTTCATGTACACGGATCAGTCCTCCTGTTCCCTTTGCAGAGAAACAGCCCCAAAGCATGATGTTGCCACCCCCATGCTTCACAGTAGGTATGGTGCTCTTTGGTTGTAACTCAGCATTCTCTCTCCTCCAAACACGACGAGTTGTGTTTCTACCAAACGGTTCTACTTTGGTTTCATCTAACCATATGACATTATCCCAATCCTCTTCTGGATCATCCAAATGCTCTCTAGCATACCTCAAACGGGCCCAGACATGTACTGGCTTAAGCAGGGGGGACACGTCTTGCACTGCAGGCTCTGAGTCCCTGGCGGCGTAGTGTGTTACTGATGGTAGCCTTTGTTACATTGGTCCCAGCTCTCTGCAGGTCATCCACTAAGTCCCCCCGTGTGGTTCTGGGATTTTTGCTCACCGTTCTTGTGATCATTTTGACCCCACGGGGTGAGATCTTGTGTGGAGCCCCAGATCAAGGGAGATTATCAGTGGTCTTGTATGTCTTCCATTTTCTAATTATTGCTCTCACAGTCGATTTCTTCACACCAAGCTGCTTGCCTATTGCAGATTCAGTCTTCCCAGCCTGGTGCAGGTCTACAATTTTTTTTGTTTCTGGTGTCCTTCGACAGCTCTTTGGTCTTCACCATAGTGGAGTTTGGAGTGTGACAGTTTGTCCACAACCTCAGGTGTCTTTTATACTGATAACAAGTTCAAACAGGTGCCATTAATACAGGTAATGAGTGGAGGACAGAGGAGCCTCTTAGGACCCCATTCACACAGGGGCAACACGACTTCCAGAACAACTTTGGGAGGCAACTTGGACACGACTTGAGTTTGAATCACAGCGCGACTTGGGGCGACTTACAAACACGAATGAAGTCGCCTCCAGCACAGGAGGCTTTCCAGTGGCCAATCAAACAAGAATCAGCTCTGTGGGAGGGAGGGGTTTGCCTGAGAAATGTATGTTCTCTTCCTGGAAAGTTGCTTATGTTAAGACAGTGATCCGACTTCTGAGGCGACTTCCATTAAAATCAATGGGTACAAGTCGGATTGAAGTAGTACAGGAACATTTTTTTTAAGTCAGAGCGACTGCAGTAGTGTGCATTAAGATGGCTCCATTCACTTACATTGATTTTCTCATGCAGCGTGACTTGAGGCGACTAGGGGCGACTTGAAGTCGGATCCAAAGTCGTCCCTGTGTGAATGAGCTCTAAAGAAGAAGATACAGGTCTGTGAGAGCCAGAAATCTTGCTTGTTTGTAGGTGACCAAATACTTATTTTCCACCATAATTTGCAAATAAATTCTTTCCAAATCAGACAATGTGATTGTCTGGATTTGTTTCCACATTTTGTCTCTCATAGTTGAGGTATACCTATGATGACAATTACAGGCCTCTCACATCTTTTTAAGTGGGAGAATTTGCACAATTGGTGGCTGACTAAATACTTTTTTGCCCGACTGTGTATATATTTTTTTATCCCCAATACCAATTTCTATGTATATTTTTCTTTATTTTCACTCTTGCTATACAGATTTATTTCACTTTATATCACTGCCTTGTTTTTTCTTCAGATAAGAAAATTCATGCATATAGGTCTACATCTATGCATGTTGTAGAATGAGTGCCACACTTTTACTTATGAACAATAATTACATCCAACATGTTTGCAGCCAGGCCGCCCTACATATAGGACTTAAAAAAGCAATATCAGTGAAGAACAGTATAGTACCATACGAGATGAACACACAATACACAGGGTCAGCAGAGCGTAAAACAGTCCTTGTGCAAATCGCTTTTCTTTGTTAAGTAACCATGTTTCGCCCTCGGGGACAGACTGAACAGTACAGGTTACATAATGTTGTGGCACAGCGAGCAGTGTTCGCCGCACAGCAAGATATAGCCGATTGTGTTCTCTACCACAGACCCCTCATTTTACAACTTGTATTGCAAGTGACAAGCCAGCTAAAGGTTAAGGCTTCTCTTTGCCTCACAGTTGCTGTTATATTTCACCGAATTTTATGCTTATAATTAACGCTTCCAAAAATGGGACTTAGGGAGAGAACAATATTGTGGAGCGTACATTTACATTCAGCAAAGACGTGTGTACACACAGGCTGTTAACCATTATGTGAAAGGAATTAGTGCTTGGGTCAAACGCCAATTAATCTTCTTATAATCCTTCATCACCCGGTTTATTCATGCAATTGGTGTATATATAGGAGCTCATAGCAGACTGATCATCAACAACAAGAAAAAAAATCTAACGTTTATTTGCTTGTATTTTGCCTTGCCTGGTTCCTCCTTCCCCCCCTCATCATTATGATAAAACATTTTAGGTGTAGCCCTACCCCCGTAGGAGCTGCTGGTTTAAAGCGGAAGTAAACCCATCGATTTAACAGTTTCAAAAAGCAGTTACATTCCCGGCATGCCGGGAATGCCAACTGTCCCATTGGTTGTGCTCTCAACCAAACTGTCAAACCATCCAATGGCTGGTGTCATAACTGATCACATGTGCAGCATCATGGCAGTTGAAGATTAAACAAAGGCCAAGATGGCAGCTTCCTTGCCTGAAAATGATAGGAGGGTTTACTTCCACTTTAAGTTTGGGCCTTGCACGTTACCTCCAAGTTCGTTGTCAGGGGAGAAAGTCTACAGTAACTTCAATGTCCACACAAGATGTAAAACCTTCAACTGTGGTTTTATTTTTGCTGCGGTAAAACTTGTAGAGAAAGTAGCAGGTAGAAGGTAGGAAAGATAAGGGGAGGATTCAGGTACGCGATACAGAGTTCACAAAAATTGTCTAGAGCTCCAATCAGTCTTTCACCACTCTCAACGATCGAGTGGATATTGATCACCCGGATAGTCCCCTCTCACTTGGCCTAGTAGCCGGGATGATACACAAACCTGTGTCAGTACAGTCTCTGCCACAGACCGTTTAAATTACTGTATTTATTGGCGTATAACACTCACTTTTTTTACCCTGAAAATAGAGGGTAAACTGTGCCTGCGTGTTATACGCAGGGGGCTGTGGAAAGTTTTTTTCCTGAAACTTCCCTCTTAAAGTTAGGGTGCGTGTTATACGCCGATAAATACGGTAACATGTAAATGGATAGTCCAGGAATCCTCTGCCACAGGATTTTAAGGCCCCAAACTTCCATCCAAACAGCGAACAAACCTTTAGGCCGACTTGGCAAGCTGTGAGGCGAGTAGAATTATGGATCCCTCTTCAACAAAGCCACCAGGCCTAACCCGAGACACAAGCACTTTGCCGGTCTCCTCCAGGGCAGGTCCTCCCCTGGTCTCCTTCGTGAAGCAGCTTCCTCCACTTGGACGGACAGCTGGGAATCCCTTGTCTTTCTTCCTTTCTTTGTAGGCCCCAGCCAGCATAGCTGGGCCTACTAAAAAGAGATGCAGCCTCGGGCCAACGCAGCCACGAGACCGAAAATCACACACGCATACCTCGCGCCAGGAGGGCCACGAGGCGAAGAAGAGCCCCTCACAATGGCGTCCGCCCCTTAAGTATCCCTCCCCAGTATGCACAGCGGGGCACCACTCCCACTGAACCGCTGCCAAGAAGGGACACCCAATACACCATGGTCTGCCTGCGTTCCAACATGGACCTGAGGTGATACCGCCACCTTCAGGCAACAAGGGAAAATACCATCAGGCCCCACCATAGCCAGGACAGAGGCAATGTGTATATAATTACACAAGTTCTGAGCCCAACTATTGGCTCAGACACCCCCTAAATTTACAATAGCGCCCCGATCAATGGGGGCAGGGCGCTACATAGGTAAAACCTTTCCATTTTTATTACATACCTTTTATTTCTTTTTTACATTCTTGCTGTGACTCTAAGCGGCTAGGTGCAGCCGCCGACCCCGTTCACTATAATGACAGGTATCTGGCAGCTGCAGGTATTTACGGCTGTCCATACAGACAGCAATTGCCTTCGGATGCACACAAACTGCATCCAGCAGCGGTCACCATAGGTAAACGTTGGCTGTGCAGAGAGCTGTGAATTCCTGTGGCAGCCAGAGACCTGTTTTACTGGCCTGCTCTGTGCAATGGTAGTGCACAGAGCATCCCCATACCTCTTCTGGGATACCTCGTCAACGCTTCACTCTCCTCCTCTTCTTCCTATGGGGGCACACCTGCAAGCGCAATCCTGAGCCGGGCTACTGACACACACAGTGTGGTTCAGTTACATCCCCTACACTCGGCTCATAAAATTTGATTGACATCAGCAAGAGCCAATGGCTCCTGCTGCTGCCTCTGTGACCAGAAAGGAGAGAGCCTCTGCAGACGGGCACAGTGCTGGATTGAGATAGGACTTGGGGGTGATACAAACACGTAAGATTTTTACCTTAATGCAGAGAATGAATAAAGCGGTTGTAAAGGCAGAAGTTTTTTTTAGCTGAACGCATTCAGGTAAAAAACCTTCTGTGTTACAGGATTCCCCCAGTTCCCCCCTATACTTAATGGAGCCTGATCTCGATTAAGTGCTGTGCAAGAGAGCAGCGGCTTTTCCGACCTTGTACTTCCTCACTGAACAGATTTATAGCAGCGGAAACCATTGGCTTTCACTCCTCTCAATCAAACTCTGTGACAAGGGAGAGGGGGCAGGGTCCAGCTGCTTTGTCTATGTCAATAAACGCAAACAGAGCAGCTCCGGAGCGAGCCTGCATGTGTACCCCATGGAAAGCAGCTTTCTATGGGGGCACTTCCCAAATAGGAGGAGCCAGGAGTGCTGGCCAGGAACCCCAGAAGAGAAGAAACGGGACTGATTTAAGCAAAACTATTTCACAGATTAGGCAATTTTACATGTTTTTTATGTTGATAAAATTTTTTTGAAGGTTGAACCACTTTAGTACCGTGCTATAGCCAAAATATAGCTATAGCATCCATAGACGTCCTCCCAGAACTCTGCCCCCTGCGGAGCACATCAGGCGCGCTCTGTGACTGTTTGTCTTTTTCGGACACAGCTGATCACAGATCAGGATAAAGGGCCAATCACAGCAGCCCTTTACCGTGTGAGCAGCTGTGTACAATCACAGCTGATAACATGTAAACGGACTTGACGGTCATCGGCAGCCCTTTCCTCATGCACTGTGTGTGTGTGTGTGAGGAAAGGAGTGCCAATAACTGGCAAGCCTGTCAGCACACGGTTTACACTGATAATCAGGACACTGATCATCAGCGTCCTGATGATCAGTGCAACCCCATTAGTGCCACCTATCACTGCAGCCGCCTCAGAGCCCATCGGTGCAGCCTCATCAGAGCCCATCGGTGCAGCCTCATCAGAGCCTATCGGTGCAGCCTCATCAGAGCCCATCGGCAAAGAAGAAAAATTCGTTATTTGCCAAATTTTATAAGCAGAAACAAAGAAAAAAAAGTTTGTTTCCCCAAAATTGTTGGTCTTTTTACATTTATTTAGCAAAAAAAAATAAAATAAGTGGTGATGAAACCAAAAGAAAGCTGTATCTGTCTCAAAAAATGTAATTTGGGTGCAGTGTTGCATGACTGCGCAATTGTCATTCAAAGCGAGACAGCACTGAAAGCTGAAAATTCGCCTGGGTAGGAAGGGGGTTAAAGTGCCCCTGTATTAAAGTGGTGAATATCACTATAAGGGTTAAAAATGTTGAGTCTTTAGAATTTAAACACAATTAAAAAAAATATATATTAAAAAAGGTGTTGTAAAGCTTTGTGTTTTTTCACCTTAATGCATCTTATGCATTAAGGTGAAAAAACACCTTGCACTCTCCAGCCCCCCCCTGTTTTACTTACCTGAGCCCCGAATCTCCATGGGCGCGATCCTGCGTTGCTTTTCCCCAGCTCGTGGGCTCTTCATTGGATGATTTATAGCAGCGCAGCCACTGGCTCCCACTGTTGTCAATCAAATCAATGACGTGGGGCGCTGGGCCGAGTGATACACTCGGCGGCTATGGCCGCCAACTGTACCACACGGGAGCGTGCCCGCAAGCTAACCCCTTGGGAGAGCGCTTCCCAGAGAGGGGTTAACTCTTGCGGGGATGAGCCAAGACAGCCGCCGAGGGACCCCAGAAGACGAGGATCAGGGCCACTCTGTGCAAAACGAACTGCACAGTGGAGGTAAGTATGGTATGTTTGTTATTTAAAAAAAAAAAAATTAAGCCTTTACAACCCCTTTATTAATCTAAAATTGCATTTTTCTCTTTTTTTTTTTTTTTTCTTTCAAAAGGACATAAAAGTAATTATAAGAAAAGTTGCATAATAAACATTCTCCATAAAGGAGCCCAGATGCAATGATGCATGCTGTAAGAAAGACTGAGTACAGAAGACGTTTCCCCAGCTGAATATAGTACCAGAAACCTTGTCCAGCCAAAAAATGCTACTTACAGCTGAGTAATTTGCAGAAATCAAAGTTGGCTGTGAGCTGGGACACGCTTTCTTAATCCTTTCCAAACAATGGGCGGCTGCCACAGTCAACAGCCATCAGAAGCAGATCAAAGGTTACACATTCATCTAGGGGACAGCGGGCTTGGCACAGCTACTGTAACCAGCATATGTTCTACTTGAATGGCCCTTTGTATTTAGCAGAGGTGAAAAACCAAGCTCGGCTGCAGGTCACTCTTAATGGGATCTTTGCAATCTTCTGTGTTATTATAATGAACACGTACTCACTTTACTAACACACAATCGATGCTCAGATGCCAATGAGTTGGTAATAAAGATAAGATCTCCCTTTGTTGGAGTGCATCATTTCTGTATAAAAGAATTACTATAGCAAGAATACTACTAAAATACATGGCTACTTCGAAGGCTATAAACATCTAATCGTGAAATCTTTTTAAACCCTTAATAGTGCAGCGTAATTGGGAAGTTTATGTTGGGGTATGCCAGCCTAATGATTAGAATGCTTTCTATGGAGTTGTCTGCTGACCCCTGTGTGGGTGACATTTAGGATGCCTGTGTCTTTTGTGTTGGGGGCACCCCGGATCGGAGACACAAGGGCCTGCTCATTCACACTCTACGTACTGGCTGACCCACTGCTCACATGGGAGTTCCACACACAAAGAGGTCTCTCCATGTCAAGTGTGCTGGCGGTGGCGGCAGGCTCGGTGCACTGCATATGAATGCATAGACTTAACCATCGAGTGTCTACAGCGAGGGAAAAAACTGCCATCCGGCATACAGCCCTGTGATCAGAAAGGCACAAGGTCAGCTCCATTCTACCATCACTCTGAATTTTACCATGATTAAGCATTGGGCAGTTTGTTAAGCCTTGGTGACAAAACATAATCACACACTAATTACTTTCAATTAGTAAGTGCTTTGCAATTACAAATAATGTACATATGAGCTTTTTCCATGTACTTGCTGTGCAGCTTGAAAATAAAAACACTTTGACAATATAATATTAGAAATGTACACTAGTAATGCTTAGGCCACATTTGCACAAACATGCTTGCCTAGGGCCACATTCACACTGGTGAGACTTGTCATGTGACTTTGGACACAGTGTCACATGACAAGTCACAGCCCATGCATTTCAATGGAAGCTGTTCAAATCTATGCAACATAAAGTCACAGCGACTTTAAAAAAGGTTCCTGCACTTTGATGCGACTTGAGTGCCACAGATTGCAATGTAGATTCTCAAAAGTTGCATCTTATTGTCATCAATGTGACAATTCAAAGCCAAAGTCGCATTCCAAGTCACATCCATCCAACGTTGCATCAAAGTCGCAATGAAGCCTTACGGCTGGTCGTGAATTCCTGCGGCAAAAGCAAATGTATTCTTGCAGTGGGAGTCACGGTGTGTGTGTGTGTGTGTGTGTGTGTGTGTGTGTGTGTGTGTGAACAGCTGCAGCTGCTCTTCCTGTACAAAGCAATGACAGGCTGAGAAGAGTCACGACTGTCGCTATGTATCCGGACGTCCAGTGGTTACATGCAGTTAGGGCACAGATTGAGCCCAGGACCGAACGTTTTGTCCTAACTGCAGGTAATCGCAGGTGTGCACCTTGTCAAAGGCCTGTTTTTACATGAGCTTCAGCTTGTACAAGGCTGGGTTCACACTGCCGTGCGGAGGGGCGCACAGCAGGGGTCCGGTGTCACCGTTTCAGGTCTGATTTTGTTCCGAATGTTTGGCCAATTTGGACCTGAACGGACCAGAGGACGCACAGGACTCCTGTGCAATTCACTCCGCAGCCATCCCTGAGCTATGTGAACCGGCTCGACGTGAATTGGATGCGGGAAAACCTGCATCCAATTCTCAATAATGTGAACCCAGCCTGAGAGCAATGTGAACAGCCAGTTTTTATGATTTTTTTCAGCCAGATTTTGCAAATCTTCGAGTGGCTTTCTCTAATGCCTTGTACACACGACCGGTTTTCCCGACGAGAAAACTGTAATTTTTATATTGCTCGTGAAAACCGGTCGTGTGTATGCTCCCTAGCAGATTTCTCTACGAAAAAACTGCCCGCAAAAAAATTAAAACCAGCTCTCTTTTTTCTCGTCGTGTTTCCCGTCAGACTTTTTCTCGTCGCGAAAAACCGGTCGTGTGCATGCTTTTCCGAGGGGAAAAAAACGTGCATGCTCAGAATCAAGTATGAGACGGGAGCACTCGCTCTGGTAAAACTAGCGTTCGTAATGGAGATAGTACATTCATCACGCTGTAACGGACTGAAAAGCACGAGGGTGAAAAGTGTGAATCGGCTCTCACCAAACTTTTATTAACACGAGGATCAGCAAAAGTAGCCCAAAGGGTGACGCCATTTGAATGGAACTTCCCCTTTATAGTGCCATGGTACGTGTTGTACGTCACCGCGCTTTGGGCAAGCGTTTTTTTGCCTGAACGTGTGTATGCAAGGCAGGCTTGAGAGGAATCACGTCAGGAAAAACTTCGGTTTTTGGCATGTCAGGAAAACCAGTCGCGTGTACGAGGCAGAAGCCTTTAAAGCGCCTCCTTTCAGCTTTTTGTTTGGAAATATTATACACAGGTCCTAATAGCAGTATTAAGTGTCACTTTACACAAGCTGCTAGCAGGCTTTCAATAAGAATCTAGTGGTAAAGCCTGCTAGCAGCTTGTTTAAAGTGGCAATCAGCCCTCCTATTAGGATCTGTGTATAACATTTCCAAACAAGAACTGAAGGCTGCTTTAAAAGCTTCAGAAAAGATTGCTGAAAGCTCTGCAAATGCTTTGTAAAAGAGGTCTGTTCAGACTGCTCTTATACAAGCTGAAACTCGTGTGAATCAGGCCTTAAACAAGTATTCTTGTTAGAAAAAAAATGAACTGCCTAGAGAAAATCTAAACATGCTCATCTATGTTCACCATCTCAAAGTGATTGGTCAGAGGTATCTGACCTGATCTTTGGGTACCAATAAGGTATTGTGCTGACAGCAATTAAGGAGACTGCCTAGAGCGGCCTTTCATAGGATTGCACCAAATGCAGCTACACCCATTTGCTAGAGTTCACTGCATTTTAATTGGCCTGCTTAACCTGCAAAACGCAGCACACCCTATTTTTTTTTTTACTACGTCTGCTAATCACTTAGGAAATAATCCAATTTTTACTTCAACAGCGTAATGCACAAAATACATGATGTCCTTTATTTTAATAACAAACTAAGCCGCAGCACGTAGGTGTAAATTAGCCACACAGGAATTTCTTTAGGTGGTATTTGATCACCTCTGTGGCTTTTATTTTTTGCGCTATAAACAAAGAAAGACCAACAATTAAAAAAATAAAAATAAATTGTTTTTTACTTTCTGCTATAAAACATATCCAATAAAAAAAAAATTCAAAATGTCTTCATTAATTTAGGCCAATATGTATTTTACTACATATTCTTGGTAAAAATAATCCCAAGAAGCGTATATTGATTGGTTTGTGCAAAAGTTATAGCGTTTACAAACTATGGGCAATTTGTATTTATTTTAATTTTTTTTTACCAGTTATAACTGCGATCAGCGACTAGCAGGACTGCAATTGTGAGGCGGACAATTTAGACACCGAGTGACACTTTTTGGGGACCAGTGACATTACAGTTATCAGTGCTAAAAATATGCACAGTCACTGTACTAATGACACTGGCTGGGCAGAGGTTAACATCACAGGCGATCAAGGGATTAACTGTGTGCCTAGCTAGTGATTTTGTGTACTGTCGGAGGTGCTTTTACTAAGGAAAGGCATAGATCCATATGCCTGCCTTGCAGTAACACAGGATCAATGCCTTCCCTACTGACAGAATGGCTATCTGTCTTGTTTACATAGGCAGATTGCTGTACTGCCTGTGTACCGTACAATCGGCGGGTGCTGGTGGACATGGCTGCCGCTGTGTGTAATCACATGCCCGCGCCCTACCTGTGAAGAGCCGGATTCACATACACACATAAAAAAATTTATATATATATATACACACACATACACACACATACATATACACACATATACACACACACACGTTATCTGGCACACAGGTGCGGCCCTGTAGCAGTAAAACTATTGGGGTGGACCTAAAGAGGTAAAGGCAGAGCAGAAGAGCTGGGCCAGCACAGACAGTATTAAGACACTCCCAGAAGAGGAGAGGGCTATGACATGCAAAGAGGGAGGGGACTGTTCTAGGGAATAGACTCTCCTGGAATAGTCACATTTGCAACAAGTTCAAAGGCACATTGCGAATACTGTAAAGCATTACATTTATGGAAAAGAAGAACACTTCAGTAAGTAAGTATTTCATATACTTTATTTTTCTCTGCTTTTACCAGAACTTTTTAAGTTGGTGACAGGGTATCCCATTGGCTCCAATGTCTGTACAGAAAATGAATATACCATTTGAAAAATAGGTAGAATTGCCACTATGTCAGGAAGCAGAAACCATTATCCACCATCACAGTGCATCACACTAGGGGAGTGCTAAAAACCAGAAAGAAACCCAAGGATCTCCTAAAGTTTTCATATAATCTACACAGAAACATGTATATCACTTATGCATGAACAATTATGGAAACAAAAACTTGTTCATTTAGACTGCAATTACCAAATAAAGAAATTGCGCGAGGCAATACGTGCGAAGCGCCTCAACAATCATTTTCAGGCAACGAAGCCAATGTTGTAACTCCTAATTGATTGTAGATGTTAATCTTGCTAGACTCTTGTTCTAGCTGTGTGATTTATTATCTGAATTAATGACAGATTACTTCAAACGGCATACGCTGCTGCTTCACACAATGGCTCAGAACGTATCGGCCAACTGATTCACAGGGAACAGCGGAACGAGGGGAAATATGTAAACGGTAATCAAGAATGTGAGGGTAAAAGATTTTAATACCTGCAATCATTTTTCATATGTAGCCTGTGGAATTTCGCGCTAATTGCTCATTAATTGACCCCATCACTAGACATTTACAAGTTCATAGCCGCTAGCATATTAACTCATCACGGCAGCCTGCAAAAGCCTTCGCTTTACATGTTAAGTATAAACAGAAAAAAATTGTGCGCAAGGAGGTAATGCAGCAACCTATATTCCAGGACAGAAAAGGAATTACAAAAATAATTTATCTAAAAGGTGCACAAAACCATTACATCTCTGTAGTGATCAATACAAAAATAGGTGTGTAAAAAAAGAACGTTAACACATAATAAACCATGACAAACGTGTGCATCAAATAAATGGTGAAATAACAGTCCCATAGCAAATCATTTACTCTTAATCAAAACAAAAAAGTTAACTTAAAAGAGAAATATATAAAAGTCCAAATGTGAAACCTTGAAAATGACGAACGTCCTTGTGTAAAAATCCCAAGCCACAAGTGTGCCAGTTCCCTTACCAAACAATAAAGATCTTCAAATGATAAGAGATCAACAGCGCAGAAATCATCCAATTGGGGGGGCCTACCACTCAGGATACCACTGACTCCACCGGTTATCCAAAGCCAGCACCTCAAAGTAATAATGGATAGGAGGAGGACCAAAAGACCATAGAGTAGTATGCTAAAACCACATGATTTATTATAAGTAGATATACTCACAAAAGATAATGTAACACAGACAAAACACACCACATCAGGGATCAACAGGGGGGTGTACATCATATACCACTGGCCTCACCCTACGCGCGTTTCGTCTAGTGAAACAGACATTTTCAGGGGATAAAGACTACATGTGTACATGTTAAGTATCAGGACCCAAGTCTATGCTTAAAACAAGGTCATTGTTCTACCATAACCCACACTACATTTTGTATGCTGTGAGGGGGTTAGCTCGGCAGCGGGTGTGTGTGACCCCCCGGGATGGGCTCCCCACACAAAACAGGCCCAGCAAACAGAGGTTGTGGTTTTCAAAATCAAAAAGGTGCGGTTTATTTTCTATTTACAGTGACAAAACACAGCAAAGCAAAAGAAACATAACCAAAATAAATCCTGGTCAAGTTGACCTCTGACTAAACATACAGGTTTCCTAACTAACAACTGGGATCAGCCTAGTGCTGTCCTAGTCCCTAAGTCCCTGGTTTTAAATGTCCAAGCAAATAGCCACACAGGCTTTTTCTCACCGCACAGGGGTTCACTCTCCCTAGACAGTCCACACAGGTCTGGTTCCAGGCATGAGCTAACATCTAATGAAGCTGGGAGTTCTTATAGAGGCCTAAATGAGCTGACAAGCTTCAGCTGGCCTCATCAACTCCCTGTCTGCACGACGCCCAGCCCTCTCCCTAGAGGTATGAGTCATCAATGAGCCCACTAGCCTCAGCTGGGCTTATACAACTCTCCACCTAGTTGTATAAGTCGGCGTAAAGCCTGAATCTGGGCGGAATATATCTACCCCCCTGGATGCAACCAGGTGACTTTACCTTCCTGCTGTCACATACCCCCCCCTCTTGTTTTAACCTCGGGGTTGGAACACCAGCAATCAGGCATTCATGTACTCGAGACAAAGCATCCACATTCCCCATTTGAACGCCAGGGCGATGCTTTACTGTGAAGTTGAATTCCTGGAGGGCCAGGAACCACCTATTCACTCTTCTATTTGTTTCCTTGTTTTGAGCCATCCACTTTAACGGAGCGTGATCCGTAACCATGTCAAAGTGCCTACCTAGCAGATAGTACCGAAGGGAATCTAGAGCCCACTTCACCGCTAAACACTCCTTTTCAACGGTGGCGTAATTTACCTCATGGGACATCAACTTCCTGCTGAGGTAAATGACTGGGTGCTCTTCCCCGTTCCAGACCTGGGACAATACTGCTCCTAACCCCACATCTGACGCATCACTTTGTACGACAAAGTCTTTAGAGAAGTCGGGTGAGTACAACACTGGCTGGCTACATAAGGCTTGTTTCAAGAATTGGAATGCTGCCTCAGCCTCGGGGGTCCATTTAATCATGACCGACCCTTTCCCCTTCGTCAGGTTGGTTAGGGGCACAGCCTTAGAAGCAAAGTGGGGAATGAATCGCCGATAATACCCAGCGATTCCCAGAAAGGCTCGTACCTGCTTCTTGCTGTTGGGACGTGGCCAACTCTGGGTGGCCTCGACTTTGTTGAGTTGGGGTTTTATTACTCCCCTCCCAATGGTGTACCCAAGATATTTGGCCTCCTCCTGCCCAATGGTACACTTCTTGGGGTTAGCCGTAAACCCCGCTTCCCGAACAGAGTCCAGGACTGCTTGCACTTTTGGCAGATGTGAGGCCCAATCTGTGCTATGGACAATTACGTCATCCAGGTAAGCCGCAGCATACTTCCGATGGGGCCTCAGCATCTGGTCCATTTTCCGCTGGAATGTGGCCGGCGCATTCTGTAACCCGAACGGCATTCTTTTATATTGGAACGCCCCGTCTGGGGTTACAAATGCGGTTTTCTCTTTGGCCGACTTGGCCAGGGGGATTTGCCAATACCCTTTTGTGAGGTCAAGAGTCGTCATGTATCGGGCTGTTCCCAGCCGGTCGATCAACTCATCTATACGTGGCATGGGGTAGGTGTCAAATTTTGTAACTTTGTTCAACTGACGAAAATCGTTACAAAATCGCCAGCTCCCATCCGGTTTAGGCACCAACACGATGGGACTAGACCAATCACTTTGGGACTCCTCTATCACCCCTAAGTTCAGCATTTTCTGTACTTCCTCCCGTATTGCCTCCCGTCGAGCCTCTGGGATCCGATAGGGTTTTAACTTCACCCTTTCACCGGGCGGGGTAATGATGTCATGCTCTACCCCAGATGTTTGTCCCGGCAGCTCAGAGAATACCTCCTTGTTGCGAAGCACAAACTCCTTAACCTCCTGTTGTTGGGGTTGTGACAAGGTGGCTGCTATTCCAACCTCAGGAATCACGCAACCAGTTTGAGCTGGTGACCAAGTGTCTGCGACTAGGGACTCTCTATCCCTCCAGGCTTTCAACAGATTAACGTGATAGATCTGTTCGGGCTTTCGCCTTCCTGGTTGTCTGACCTTGTAATTCACTTCGCTCACTTTTTCCATTATCTCGTAGGGGCCTTGCCATTTGGCAAGGAATTTACTTTCAACCGTAGGGACAAGTACCAATATCCTATCCCCCGGGGAAAAGGTACGGGTCTTGGCTCCACGGTTGTACACTCTCTGCTGTGCCAACTGCGCTTGGGCCAAATGTTCCTTCACGATGGGCATTACCTGTGCAATTCGATCTTGCATCAGGGCGACATGCTCAATCACACTCCTGTGGGGAGAACTCTCACTTTCCCAAGTTTCCTTGGCAATATCCAACAGCCCTCTTGGGTGTCTCCCATACAGTAACTCAAAGGGGGAGAATCCCGTAGAGGATTGGGGCACCTCCCTAATAGCAAACATCAAATAAGGAAGTAAACAGTCCCAATCCTTTCCATCTCTATCCACCACTTTCTTCAACATTTGTTTTAGGGTTTTGTTGAATCTTTCAACCAGCCCATCGGTTTGGGGGTGATACACAGACGTACGCAATTGCGTCACTTTGAACAATTTACACAGCTCTTTCATAACCCGGGACATAAAGGGTGTACCTTGGTCCGTAAGCAGTTCTTTACAAATACCCACCCGGCTAAAAACAAGAGATAGCTCTTTGGCTATGGTTTTGGCCGAGGTATTTCGGAGAGGGATCGCTTCTGGATAACGGGTGGCATAGTCCATTATAACTAATATGTACTGGTGCCCCCTAGCGGACTTGATTATAGGACCTACCAAATCCATGGCGATCCTCTCAAACGGGACCTCAATGATGGGTAGAGGGACCAGCGGGCTACGGAAATGTGGCATCGGGGCCAACCTCTGACACACAGGGCAGGAGGAACAATAATTTTCTACGTCCTTCATCACCCCCGGCCAATAGAATCTCTGTAATACCCTCTCTCGGGTTTTCTCTGTCCCCAGATGACCTCCAAGAATGTGCCCATGGGCCAACTCCAACACCAACTTCCTGTAAGGTTTGGGCACCACAAGCTGCTCAACGGTTTCTTCTGCCCTTTTTGCCACCCGATACAGTAGGTCCTTCTCTACGCTGAAGTATGGGTAAGTGCAGGTATTATCTGGGTTCACTAACTCGCCATCTATTTTCACTACGTTTTCCCGTGCCTTTATTAGGGCGGGGTCTTTCAACTGTTCTGTGGCAAAGTTTTCCCTGTGAACCTCAAGATCAGAAAACTCCACAGACGGTAGGTTTTCGTCTGAGGAGGTGGGCTCCTCTCCAGTTTCTTGAGTCTCCCCTGCCAATACTGATAAGGGAAATTCCGGAGAGTCCTCACCACTCTCAGGGGAGTTCTGGCTATCACATTCCTGGTACATAGGGGCACCAGTGAGGGGCTCAGGATCATCCCACAGTTCCCAGAACTTCGGAAAATCCCTTCCCACAATGGCGTCATACGGTAACTGAGATACTAAGCCCACTGGATGAGAGAGGGTACCTTTGGGGGTCTCGAAACACACTGTAGTCACTGGATACTCTCGGGTGTCCCCATGCACACAAATAACAGCTACCTTGCTATTCCCAGAGACCTCTGTTTTAACTAACTCAGCCTTTATCAGGGTCACAAGGCTACCTGAATCCAGCAATACCACAACATTTCTACCATTAACACACATTTTGCATAAATGTTTCTCAGTTCCTCGAATGGCAGTGCATGCGACTGTCGCACACAGCGACTGACGTCTGCCCGTCAGAAAGTCACACTGCATGGGTTCCTCCACAACCGGGCAATTGGCTGCAATATGTCCCGCTTGCCGGCAGCGGTAGCAAACGATCCTTCTTGCCGCCTCTTGAGCCGCTGATTTCCCAGGCTGTTCTCGCCAAACTTGGGGTAGAGCTCCCACCCTCTCACTCTCTCCACCCTTACCCCTTGGAATCCTCTTATCCGCCCCTGGGGATGGTCTGGTCTTAGGGTGGAAAGTCCGAGTGTCTCTGGAAGAGGCCGTCAGGTTCTCTGTAGCCAAGTATTTCTCCACACGATCCACAAGACCATCGGCCGTCTCTGGGTCTCCATGGCTTACCCACTTTTGGATGGCAGTAGGAAGAGCTCTCAAAAACCGATCCATTACAACACGTTCCACAATCTTTGGTGCGGACAAAGTCTCTGGCTGTAGCCACTTTCTGCTCAGGTGAATGAGATCATACATTTGAGACCTGGGGGGTTTTCCAAGCTGGAAAGTCCAGTTATGCACACGCTGAGCCCGGACAGCCTGGGTGACACCCAGCCTTGCCAATATTTCAGCTTTTAGCATCACATAGTCTTTTGCTTGGTCAGGCTCTAGGTCATAGTAAGCCTTCTGCGATTCACCAGTTAACAGAGGAGCCACCAGTCCAGCCCACTGCTCCTCAGGCCACTTTTCTCTTTCAGCAGTCCTTTCAAATGTGGTCAAAAATACCTCTGGATCATCCTCTCCAGTCATTTTTGTCAATAAACGACTCACCCCAAAGGACGCGGTATTAGTGGGACGGCTTTCCTCACTGGTCTGCGGACGTTGCTGCATTACTGCTTCCATTTGTTGTAGTCTCTGCTCTTGCTTCTGTAACAGGTCTATGAAGCAGGCCTCAGATTGCTGCTGGGCTTGTTGATGAGCTTGCTGCTGGGCTGCAAGGCTCCTTTGCAAACCTGCATTTGTCTGCTGTTGATTGGCATTTGCTAGAGCCAGCTGTTTCAGTATCTCCTCCATGCTGGCTTAAAAAAAACTGCCACTGGTTCTCCACCAACTGTGAGGGGGTTAGCTCGGCAGCGGGTGTGTGTGACCCCCCGGGATGGGCTCCCCACACAAAACAGGCCCAGCAAACAGAGGTTGTGGTTTTCAAAATCAAAAAGGTGCGGTTTATTTTCTATTTACAGTGACAAAACACAGCAAAGCAAAAGAAACATAACCAAAATAAATCCTGGTCAAGTTGACCTCTGACTAAACATACAGGTTTCCTAACTAACAACTGGGATCAGCCTAGTGCTGTCCTAGTCCCTAAGTCCCTGGTTTTAAATGTCCAAGCAAATAGCCACACAGGCTTTTTCTCACCGCACAGGGGTTCACTCTCCCTAGACAGTCCACACAGGTCTGGTTCCAGGCATGAGCTAACATCTAATGAAGCTGGGAGTTCTTATAGAGGCCTAAATGAGCTGACAAGCTTCAGCTGGCCTCATCAACTCCCTGTCTGCACGACGCCCAGCCCTCTCCCTAGAGGTATGAGTCATCAATGAGCCCACTAGCCTCAGCTGGGCTTATACAACTCTCCACCTAGTTGTATAAGTCGGCGTAAAGCCTGAATCTGGGCGGAATATATCTACCCCCCTGGATGCAACCAGGTGACTTTACCTTCCTGCTGTCACAATGCCTATAAATAAACCAAATTCGCATGATTATTTGCTGATATACTTGTGACACACAGTTGACTTTTGACCACAAAACTGTGGTTAGAAAGTATTTGCTGAAATCTTAAACAAACCTGACTGCATGCTTGGAAGTCCAATAACTGCTGGGACCTGGAATAGTGTTTACCGAGTCTCAAAACTAGAATGGGAGCAATAGTGACATCCTGAAAAATAAAGGCTTGTACACATTGGATGAGTCACAAGACAAGAACAAGTGTGGCAGTATCACTACCTTCCAGACACTGCTGGCAATGACTTAAGACAATTCTGTGAGCATAAGAAAGTAATAGGCTCAGTGCACTTGCTTATCCCTGGAAAGTAGGGAGTGCCCATTAATGTTCGTACTATGCCATAAGCCTACTTTTAGCACCAATTTGTATTAGACCTTAAAGAACAAGTACCATTACAAGTTAAAAATCTCTGGCAAATCCCCCAGGAGACCCAGTGCACATAGCACTTGGTCTTGCCAACATCCATGCAGTGGTTTGAAAACCACTGCTAGGCTGTGTGATGGAGCCGTCTTCTTCTAGTAAACATACACGGTACCAGCAGATAGATCGATCACTCAGCCCCAACAGCGCTGACTGTTCATTCAGAACAGTAAAGGGTCATTCAGCACTGCAGGGCTGTGCGATGTATCTGCAGGGCAGGGGATGTTTACTATCAACTTAGCAGCTCTTACCACACAGCCCCACCAAACCTGACTGTTAATTCATAAAAGTAAACCATCAGTCTGGGTGATGGAGCTGCTGTGATAGTAAATGTCCACAGTGTCAGCAAATACATCACACAGTCTTGTAGCGCTGGCTGATCATTTACTTTTGTGAATAAACAGTTAGCATTTGTGTAAATGAACAGACTGACTGCCCCTGTCCCCCGGTGTGCTGAATGGCAGTCCTCGGAGTGCCCCTGCTGCCAGAGATGAGCACTGTCGTTCATCCCTTATTAAGCATTAATCTCCTTGCTAGCAGCGTCGTCTGAAAACTGCTGTCTGATCAAAAATCATCCTGGAGTAAATTGTAGAAGGTGTACTGTCCTTACCTACCAATGAGACTAGCTTTCTCTGCCAAGGATCATTTTGCTTCCCAAGCACTACATGAAAAAACATCCCTGGCATCCCTTTAGGCTCCATGGACATGGGGGTCTAGCACCTGTGCAATCAAGCCCAACATTTTATTGTACCTGAGAGGCACATGTGCTGCACTCAGCCCCGCTGCTTGTCAAAAACGTTGTCAGGCTGAAATATGCTGTGGCTGGACAGAGATGAGCACTGTACCAGGTGGTTTAGGGTCTTTCACTCATTTATGCATGCATGGAACGCAGGATACTTGAGAAAAGTTGGGGCAACGCAAAAGGGACAGGGTTGGGGCAACGCAAAAGGGACAGGGTTGGGGCAACGCAAAAGGGACAGGGTTGGGGCAACGCAAAAGGGACAGGGTTGGGGCAACGCAAAAGGGACAGGGTTGGGGCAACGCAAAAGGGACAGTGTTGGGGCAACGCAAAAGGGACAGTGTTGGGGCAACGCAAAAGGGACAGTGTTAAGGTTGGGGACACGCAAAAGGGACAGTGTTAAGGTTGGGGACACGCAAAGGGACAGTGTTAAGGTTGGGGACACGCAAAGGGACAGTGTTAAGGTTGGGGACACGCAAAGGGACAGTGTTAAGGTTGGGGACACGCAAAGGGACAGTGTTAAGGTTGGGGACACGCAAAGGGACAGTGTTAAGGTTGGGGACACGCAAAGGGACAGTGTTAAGGTTGGGGACACGCAAAGGGACAGTGTTAAGGTTGGGGACACGCAAAGGGACAGTGTTAAGGTTGGGGACACACAAAGGGACAGTGTTAAGGTTGGGGACACACAAAGGGACAGTGTTAAGGTTGGGGACACACAAAGGGACAGTGTTAAGGTTGGGGACACACAAAGGGACAGTGTTAAGGTTGGGGACACACAAAGGGACAGTGTTAAGGTTGGGGACACACAAAGGGACAGTGTTAAGGTTGGGGACACACAAAGGGACAGTGTTAAGGTTGGGGACACACAAAGGGACAGTGTTAAGGTTGGGGACACACAAAGGGACAGTGTTAAGGTTGGGGACACACAAAGGGACAGTGTTAAGGTTGGGGACACACAAAGGGACAGTGTTAAGGTTGGGGACACACAAAGGGACAGTGTTAAGGTTGGGGACACACAAAGGGACAGTGTTAAGGTTGGGGACACACAAAGGGACAGTGTTAAGGTTGGGGACACACAAAGGGACAGTGTTAAGGTTGGGGACACACAAAGGGACAGTGTTAAGGTTGGGGACACACAAAGGGACAGTGTTAAGGTTGGGGACACACAAAGGGACAGTGTTAAGGTTGGGGACACACAAAGGGACAGTGTTAAGGTTGGGGACACACAAAGGGACAGTGTTAAGGTTGGGGACACACAAAGGGACAGTGTTAAGGTTGGGGACACACAAAGGGACAGTGTTAAGGTTGGGGACACACAAAGGGACAGTGTTAAGGTTGGGGACACACAAAGGGACAGTGTTAAGGTTGGGGACACACAAAGGGACAGTGTTAAGGTTGGGGACACACAAAGGGACAGTGTTAAGGTTGGGTATACAGGAAGGATTAGTGTTAAGGCTGGGGATAAAGGAAAGGTTAGGGTTGTGGGATACAGGGATGGTTAATGTGAGTTCTATGGGCAGCTCTCAATCTATTCAGTACAATGTAAACAGTTTAATCAAAAAGACATTTAAAATATGTAGCAATTAAAAAAAAAGCAGACCAGGAAAACTGAACAGAAATAAAACCGGTATAGTGAACCGGATGAAATAATGTTTTTGAAGGATAGGAAGTTTTTCCATTGTGATTGTTCTCAACAAAAAAGGTCTGTCCCCCACATGGACAGCAGAGGTTAGCCACAGAAGACCTGGTCATTGGCTAATTTCATGGCGATGACACCGCTTGCTAAGAGTGACTAAAGTGAGAAAACCCCATCCTAGCACTACTGCCCTAAAGCTCAATGATAATGGAAAACAAGTTATATGTTCATATTTTGAGCTTTCACTAATGCACTGCTTTATGGAAAAAAGGAGGCACAAATGAGCAACAGATTATTTCCTACATCCTTTTTTTTTCATTGTCCAAGTCTGTCTGCAGCAATTCATTGCTAAGCAACACTGAATTACTTTACTAAGTGGAATGTAGGGTCACTATTCTGTCACCCACACATTATTCTACACCACACAGACATGTAATGAATGACATTTGCCCCATGGTGTGTGCACCAGGATGTCATCTGGATTCCATCAGCTTCATATAAAGCTCTATACATTCTGCTCATTTCATGTCATTACATTTTTAGTGGATAACAATCTGAGCAGTAGAATATAATAGCAGGGAGCCCAACATATCAGATGTGAAGAAAAGATTACACACAGACTATACTCACTATGGACCGACTTAATTGTACTCCGATTGTACACTTTCACACCCCATTGCAGTGCCTTTTCTTGCGTTGACATGCATTGTGTTGTGCTGTACTTATGCAAAAATGAATGGGCTGATATACACCAACACACAAATCACTAGGCGCTGTTTACATTTTAATGTAGTGCAGTGCAGCGCAGCACAATGGGGTTGATTTACTAAAACTGAAGACTGCAAAATCAGGTGCAGCTCGGCATAGAAACCCATCAGCATCCATGTTTTTTTGTACTCTCCAGTTTTAGTAAATCGACCCCAATGTGAGTTATGAAGGTGTTTGGGTACCATTCAAAATAAACTGGAATTCAACAAGCCACTGGTAATAAATGGCACTTTATGCACCAGCACTTAACTGCAATGGCCCGGTGTGATTGGGCCCTAAGGGCTTGCTCACACCAGATGTGTCGTACATATTTTACTACATTTTCCATTAGTGCACAGACAAAAAACAAATATGTTGTTCTGAACAAATATTGCTCATACCAATGTACTGTACTTCAAAAAGGTCATGCATGCATCATTTGTGGTGTGCTGACCTGCACTGTGATTTTCAAGTCAATGCGAATGGATAACAACAACTACTACTACTACTACTACTACTACTACTACTACTACTACTACTACTACTACTACTACGTAAAGCAATTAATCTTTGCAGCTATTTCTTGATTCACAGGTCACTTGCTTGCTACAGGTCAATGACATTGTTAAAGTGAAGCTTGATAGAATTTTTTAGTATGTAGTCAAAGAATGACCACTTCCACCACATTACATAGAAACTACATGCAGGACATATATTCATGGGTCCTCAAAGGAGACCAACAAAAAAAAGGTAATGACATATTAAAGCCGTAGTAGACACCACTTTGTTACTTTAACCTACAAGTAAGCTTATAATAGAGCTTACCTCTAGGTAAAATGAATATCACCTAAATGTGCACAGTTTAGGAGATGTTTGCATGTCTTGCTGTTGGCGACGTCGCCGGCGCATGCACACTGCGCTCTGAAATGAGGGCACAGTGAATGTGCGATCAATCCAGAGCTCTGTGCTGTGGCTCCCGTGTGCACGCGTGAGGAATGACGTCATTGCGTCTCAGCCATTCAAAAGGCTGGAGTCCACAAACCCGGAAGGGAAACCTGGTGAAGAGAGAAGCTCTGTCAGCGTTGATTGTGCGCCGCTGGAGGGATTCGTTTTAAGGTATGGCTTTGATAATAAGCTAGTATGTGGTGCACACTAGCACATTATAGGGGGACCGGATTGTTTTTTTTCAGCTAGACTTTACTACTGCATTAATGTGTATACTATATATTGTACAGGCCCATGTAAAGGTGTAGCCTTTTATAAGTATTGCTGCTTTTAGAAGACATTTCCAGATATCCAGCTATAACCAATTGACGTCAGAGCAATTTCACTGATTTTTATTTTATTTATTTATATATATTTTCTTTATTTTGTAAGTATCCAAATGCTTTTTTGTTGCTGCATTTCTTCTTTATTTAAAAGGTCTGTTTTATGATTGCATGTGATTTACAATCATAATGAATTGCTGTGTAGATGTATACCTTGGTTGGAGATCCTTTTAGATCACACACACAGCTCACTGGGGTAGGTCATTTATCCCACAATAAAGCACAATAACAATAGCTTGGTTGTAAATTATGCACAGACATTTTACAACGCCAACCTCTAAATGGCCCCCAATGTCAGCATCTCTCTTCCGCCTTCTGGAAAGGTCCTGCTGTCCGATATTCAAAGATGATTTTATACTATCCACCCTTGGTAAGCATACGGCTACTCAGAATTCATCATATATTTAAAGCAGGTAAATAGAGAAAAGGACTGTGTTTTCAACCCAAGCTAATGAATGAGCCACACTGGAGGAAGACCTCTGACCCTCCATTGTCTCTTTTCTTGCTACAAACAAAACAATCTGTTTAAACTTTTATCATAACTGACATGCTATTACAAACTCAACTGATTCATTACAATTTCCTGACCTCTGCTGTGCTGACAGTAAAGCAAGTATCTTGCCTGGCCACACAAGCACAACAACAACTTTGATGAATATTTTCTGTAAATAAGTGTTAAAATAACACCTGTCACATGCTCGTACATGATGAACAATGCACTGCGGCTAGCTGCAAGCCAGCAACAAACTCCCTCCATGGGCTGTCAGAGACACTATGGCCTTTTGCTCACAGATGTAATAATTTACTCATGTTTATACTCAGGATCTTGTGAAGAGAAAGTTCAGGAGTAAAATGTTCTGTAAAGTCCTTGCATAAATGCGGGTGAATGTGCTATGTGTATACATGTGTAAAATTCTTCTTTATCCGCTTGTAGTTGCTAGTTTTGCAATTTATGCCCGAATACTTGCGTATACACACATATGCGTAAATCACTGCGCTCAAACATTTTCTAGTTTTATTTAACAGCTATGTACTCATCACTGTATTACAGATCTTTATGCAGCTGTGTGCATTGTTCCATAGACAACAGTGCACCTGGGTTCAGATTAGTAAAAAAAAAAAAAGTGTATTTTTTACTCCCATGTGCAATAGACCACCACCATCATCACATCAATTTATCCCTATAATTTGATGCAATAAAAACCTATGAAGCTTGTTTTTAGCCGTTAAAGACGACATCTAGGCAAGCATGTGAACCATCCACATACTTGTGGTCTTGTTACTGGTCTAAATGGCAGCTGGAAAAAGTACACAAACAGCTGGCCGCAGAATTACCAATGGTCACTGGACCACAATGATTGCTGGATTCTGCAGTAACCAGGTGGCATTATTATTATTATTTTCTTTTTATTCCAGGCTTCCTCACCAAACTGTCTGCAGGGTCTGACCAGATGTTTGGGAAGGTGGTGCAGGTTGGGACACAAAGGGGTTCACAAAAAAGAACAGACTGCTCTCACTAGGATGGATTTTTGACCAGCCTGTGTTTTACATTGACAAGCTAAGACAATATGGCAACACCCAGGAGGGGCCTGCGGCCACAAATATGGTGTTACTGCACAACTCCGCCAACGCCCCATACGGTACAACTCCGCCAACGCCCCATACAGTACAACTCCGCCAACGCCCCATACGGTACAACTCCGCCAACGCCCCATACGGTACAACTCCGCCAACGCCCCATACGGTACAACTCCGCCAACGCCCCATACGGTACAACTCCGCCAACGCCCCATACGGTACAACTCCGCCAACGCCCCATACGGTAGAATTTCCCCAATGCCCCTTACTGTAGAACTCTTCTAATGCCCCTGAAACTACATTTGAAAAATAATAAAATTAAATTAAAATAAGGCTCTCTCTCATTTAGCAAAGTCTTTGCATCAGGTATTTTGTGTATTTATGCCCTTGGAATCATGGACAGACAACCATGACAGATTAGCAAACCTTTGCGACATAAAATAACACTGTATACGAGACAGATTTTCATTCAAAACAAAAAATTCAAGTAATTGTTTTTCTTAACTGTGAATAGAGTGGAGAGGGATTAGACGAAATTTTTTATTGTTGTCTGTGTCAGTGTTAGGGAAAAATCACCTTCCTTATTTGTCCTGGTGACTATTTTTGCTGAAAGTGAAAGAAAATCCTACATTTCGAGTGGTCGCCAGAGCAGGAATAGAGGGAAATCTTCCAATTTGTACACTAGTTTTAGTGACTACCACTTTGCAGGGATTTCCTCTTGCTTCCTGTTGTGACTATAGGACAGGAAGTGAAAATAAATCTTCCTAATGGGAGGCAAAAAAAAAACTGAAAAGGGTTTATAGCCTTCCCGTACGCGATCAAAAAAAAAAAAAAAAATACTTTGTTTTTCTTTAGGAGGTGATCAGGGGCAGGATTTATCTGGCAGTGATACTTTGGCGCAGATAAGTGAAGAATTTATGAATCAAGTTGCAGCCTTATTGTAGGTCTGTCCCTATTTAGTGTTGCCTTGCTGTGCGACAGAACTGATAAATGTTCCCCCAATGTCAAGTATGTGTATTTGCAGCTTTTCCTCCAGTACAGATCTTTTCAGGTCAGTATCTAGACAAGCCACATGTGACTGACTGTATGGAGCTTCAAGCTATCCACGAAGCAAGTGATCACGCATACACGCTGCTTGTTGCCACCGGCTTACTGTATTTTCAGACATGCCTTGTCAAATCCACTTACCATTTGAATGTACCAAATTAGATGACAGCATCTCATGAACAAACACAAATCAATTGACACATCCAACACCATCAATCTGCTTTATAGATTTCATAAAACATTACACTGGAAATGACTTATTTTCTAATCAATATATGGAACTTGTCTACTCTATTACAAAAGAGCACTCATTATCAATGATGTTTAGCAGTTATTAGGATTACAGATCATTTCTATAGTAAACATAATGCTTTACAGACACTCTTTGATGATGTGCCCACAAGACATAGTAATGGAAGCCTGTACCGATAGAAATATGGGGGCTGCCAAGGAACACCACATCTTCTGAACGTAGGAGCTGCTTGGATGTTCCTCTGATCAAATGACTTCAATAATGCCTCGTTTCTACTGAGCAGAACGGTTCTGGTCGGTACAGTTTGGAGCGGTTGGAATGGTCCGGTCTATTCAGGTGAGCGTTTCCACTGCAAGACGGACCGTCAGGGGCCATACAGGGTTTAGAAAAAATGCCTAGCGTGTCCGCCAATCAGTGGAATGTATTGTAGCTCCGCCCTAACCGAACCGTACCGTACCATTTTCTATGGCCCCACATCTGAAGCAGGACCCAGAATGGTGCGGTATGGTTCGGTTGTATGGGCCACTTTCATAATGGAAACACCCAAAATAGCGTACCGTACCAAACCGATCCGCTCAGTGGAAACGAGGCATATGTTCTCTCCTAAACCAAGGCACGTATGCAGTTTACGGGTTCTGAATTTGCTCTGACTTCACTTTCCTCCAGAGACACGCAGGCAACTAGCATTCTCAGAAATTCAACAAGGACTACCTACTTCTATCTCTCAGGAGATTTTCCTTCAACATGCCCTGATCTACAAATGGTAAACACTATGCTACCACTTGCTTGGGTCAATCACAGCAGTCCAGTACCGAATCCTGTGATCTGCTGTGTCTGGTGGACATAACAGACACAGATTACACTGATGCACACCCCAGGGGGCTCAAACAAGTGAAAGGACCTACCCTACGTCCTCCCAGAATAACAGAGCACCTGTCCAGCCAGTTATCTACATTGGCCAGATGTGAAGCAGTTAAATTAGACTTAAAAACGCAAAACTTTTTTCTCATTTTCAATAGACTAAGAGGGTTTTGACAACTTTGTTGAATCGAGGAGATTTCCCTTCACATCCTGTCCCATAGCCAAAACAGGAAGTGTTCCCATTGGAAGATTTCCCCTTCTGATCCTATTCTGGACAACCCTAAATTGTCTTTAGTTATACTTTAAAGCGGAGTTCTGCCGAAATTTTTTTTTTTTTAAAGTCAGCAGCTACAAATACTGCAGCTACTGACTTTTAATATATGGACACTTACCTGTCCAGGACGCCCGCGATGTCGGCACTCAAAGCCAATCTCTCCCTCGGCTCTCAGGTGCTGCTGCCGCCGCCATCTTCGGTAAGGGAATCAGGAAGTGAAGCCTTGCGGCTTCACTTCCTGGTTCCCTATTGCGCATGCGCGAGTCGCGCTGCGCGATTCCACTGGTCCCTGCTGTCTTCTGGGACCTGTGTGTCTCCCAGAAGACAGCGGGGGGGGGGGGGCGCCGGACGTGGCATAGGTCACCACGGTGATCTATGCCCGGAAGTGGGAGCAAATGCCTGGATTACACCTCCCCCTGAAGGTGCCAAAAGTAACACCGGAGGGGGGCATTCCAAAAAGCGGAAGTTCCATTTTTGGGTGGAACCCCACTTTAAGTCAGGGTTCTCTAAACTTTCTAAATAAAAAAGGGCCAGTTTATGGTCCTTCAGACTTTAGACTGTGGACATCGGGAGTCCCGACATCAGTGGGAAAAAACAAAGTCCGATTTTTAGAATCAGTGGGAGGAATCGTGGCCCATCATTTGTGTCGGTGGGAGGAATTGTGGCCCATCATTTGTGTCAGTGGGAGGAATTGTGGCCCATCATTAGTGTCAATGGGAGGAATTGTGCACCATTGTTGGTGTCATTGGGAGGAATTTGTGCACCATGACCGATGTCTTGGGCATCATTGTTGTTGTCCGTTGGTGGCAGTGCCCATAAGGACCAGATAAAAGCAAGCAAAGGGCCACAGTTTGGAAACCACTGATATAAGTGAAAGTATTCAGACCCCAAATGTAGTGTAATTGTACGTCAGGTAGGTCACAGATTCTGAAAGTGGTCTTTTTTTTTAAAAGCTATATGACAGCGTGTGCTGTCACATGGCTGTGCATTGCATGCTTCCAACACTGCATACACAAGCTCTTACCAAAGCTTTATGAAGGGCTGTCATTTTACTGTGCTGCTGTAGGTCAGTTGCTAAAAGCATGATTTTTATTTTTCTAAATCTACTTTTCTCATATACAAAAATTCTATTTTAGTATGCCCCAATGCCACCAATTACAGAATTATGGTACTATGAACACAATAGCTGTTCACTGCTGACTTCCCTGAAGGAAAATACAGATGTACTATAAATCCGATGTTTTGACAGTGCTGTGGCTGGTTATTTATACATCCCTTTGTAGTAAAACCTACAATAGGAAGTTAGTGATGAGACCGTGTACAGAATTGTCTGCTTTAATGTATAGTGCAGTGCTGATGTTTAGATAATGGGCAAATGATCATTAGCTTTTTAAGTGAAATGTATGCTGGCTGTTCCCAACAAGTATGTTTAGGCAGCTGTATACAAGCCTTTGCTTTATACATTACTGGAAGTGGATATGAATGTTTTGATTAGTGCACCATGCCACATCAAAGCATCTGTACACTGCATGTAGTAAACATGGCGAGTTCTGAGCCTTGTCTATGTCTGGGGAAGCTTTGCATCTGATATGTCAACAATTCCCATTCATCTAAAGAGTGGGGGGGGGGGGGGGGGGGAGTTGTAGAGGAAATGTGCTGCTTATAGCAACAAGACTGATTCTCTCAGCCAGAAATGAATGCTGGTAAAAAAAATAAAATAAAAAAAAAAAGACCTTTCTTCATGTCCAGTTTAGCAGAAATCCGAGGCTGCATTCACACCCGAGCGTTTTTTAGCTGGTAAAACGCTCATAAAACGCCAGAAAAAACGCCCACCAAGCAAAATCCATGGCACCTGTTCACATCTGAGCGTTTTGTCACCTGAAGCAAAACGCCTGAAAAACACCTTAAGCTAAAAAAAAAAAACATGATCCTCTTTAGGGCAGATTACAAGCTTGTTTCTGCTTTTTACATGACCTGTACAAAATCGCAGCAAAATCACGGCAAAAACACGCGACTTTGAAACGCTCAGGTGTGCATGCAGCTTGAAGTGTTCTGGCAAAGCCCTTTGCAGCAGTTCCTCTTAACAAACTTTTATAATAGGCCCTAGACTTCCGTTATTAGGCTGGCACTGCTAAATATTCTATACACAGCTGAAGGTAGGCAGATTAAAAAAATATATATATTAAATTCCTAATGGCCATACATCATACAATTTTCTTGTACAATTTACCTTTAGATTTACCAAAACCATATAATAGAAGGACAAACCTAAACACTTTCAATTTGTATGCAATCAGGCATGCCCTTGCACTACATAGTTAAAGGTAAATCTAAGGCCCCTTTCACACTGGGGCGGGGGCGGCGTCGACGGTAAAGCGACACTATTTTTAGCGGTGCTCTACTGCCAATTTCACTACGCTATTCGGCCGCTATCGGTGCAGTTTTACCCCCCGCTAGCGCCTGAGAAAGGGTTAAAAACCACCGCAAAGCGCCTCTGCAGTATTGTCGCGGTGCCCCATTGATTTCAATGGGCAGGAGCGGTATACACACACCGCTCCTTCACCACTCCAAAGATGCTGCTGGCAGGACTTTTTTTTACCGTCCTGCTAGCGCACCACTCCAGTGTGAAAGACCTAGGGGGCTTTCACACTGGAGACACAGCAGCGGCTGTTTCAGGTCGGTTTGCAGGCGCTATTTTTAGTGCAATAGCGCCTGCAAAACGACCCAGTGTGAAAGGGGTCTAAAGGAAATTTAATAAGAATATTGTATAATATATGGCCAGCTTTAGTCAGAACATCATGCCAACTGAATGACTGGAATACAATGCAAAATACAATTCAGGAATTCATCATAGGATGAAGTTGCTGATTCATATACAGACAATGGCATTACACTCATACTTGATGATGTCATCAGTCACCCATAACCACGCACACGGATTACAGTCAACCACCTCCTGTGTGCTTTCCTATTCGGCAGGCACACAAACTTTATCGAAAATGTACAAAAACATACTATTATGCTAATGAATTTCCAAACTTGTAATCAGTGTACACATGACTGTCCTCAGGTTTGCCACAGTAACTCCATCTGGTTGATGTGTCCATTACAACCACCACCACATTTAGGCCCCTTTCACACTGAGGCGTTGAAAAAAACGCTCAAAAATTATGGGATTTTGTACCTCTATTTTACCGCGATCGCGGTAAAAATAGCGCTAACGCGTATGCGTTTTTACCGCAATTTTACCGCGTTCGCGCTAAAACTAGCGCAAACGCGGTAAAAACGCTGTAAAAACGCTGTAAAACCGCATAGGCGTTAGCGCTATTTTTTAACGTAACGCTTATGCCTATGCGTTTTTACCGCGAATCCCATTCATTTCAATGGGGATAGGCGTTTTTACAGCGCTATTTTATGCGCCCTAAAGTTGCTCTAAAAAAGCTGTTTGCAGGATTTTTTTCAACGCCCAGCCGGCAAAACGCCTCAATGTGAAAGCCCTCAGATTTCACATTGAGAATGCTGGGGCAGGATTATTTCAGGCGTTATTACAGCGCTATTTTTACCGCGAAAACGCGGTAAAAACGCCTCAGTGTGAAAGGGGCCTTAGAACCAGATACATTATATTTCTGGACTACCAAATAAGTAAATAAAAACATTAAAAAGGTGATTCTAAAGGCTCAAGGCTTATTATCTTCATGCATTCTACGCATGAAGGCAAAAAAACCTATGTGCAGCAGCACCCCCAGCCCCCTGAATACTTACATGAGTCCCATTGCGACCCAACAATGTGCACCAAAGTCTCGGCTCTCTGGGGACTCTCCCTTCTCATTGGCTGAGACAGCAGCGGGAGACATTGCCATGGTCATGCACCAGGAGAAACCCAGGACCCACTGCACCAGTGTAGGGTCTGACAATGGATCCAAGGATTTCATCTCGATACCTCCATTGTCTAGCCTGTAGAGGCCTGTGTTTCCCTCCATGGATATGCCTCCCCAGACCACCACTGACCCACCACCAAACTGGTCATGCTGAACAATGTTACAGGCAGCATTACATGTTCCACCTCTTCTCCAAACCCTTTCAATTCTTTCACATGTGCTCAGGGTGAACCTGCTCTCATCTGTGAAAAGCACAGGGCGCCAGTGGCATACCTCGCAATTCTGGTGTTCAATGGCAAATGTCAAATGAGCTCCACGGTGCTGGGCAGTGAGCACAGGGCCCACTAGAGGACGTGCGGCCCTCAGGCCATCTTCATGAAGTCCGTTTCGGATTGTTTGGTCAGAGACATTCACACCAGTGGTCTGCTGGAGGTAATTTTGTAGGGCTCTGGCAGTGCTCATCCTGTTCCTCTGTGCACAAAGGAGCAGATACCGGTTTTGCTGATGGGTTAAAGACCTTCCGTGGCCCTATCCAGCTCTCCTAGAGTAACTGCCTGTCTCCTGTAATCTCTTCCATGCTCTTGAGACTGTGCTGGGAGACACAGCAAACCTTCTTGCAATGGCACATATTGATGTGCCACCCTGGACGAGTTGGACTGCCTGTGCAAACTCTATAGCAGGGGTAATGAATTAAAATTCACTGAGGTCCGGTCAGCAAAATCTTCTTCCAGCAGAGGTCCGAACATGTCGTTACCCGTGGCACCTTTCGCATGTGCCAAACAGCATGTTGCTGCCACACTATTTTCAAAAAGACGTCGAAGATGTCTTTCTCCGCGTTTCTTGCGGGTAGTGCAGCCCATTAAAATGGGCTGAGCTACCCACGACGTGTTCACCTAATGCACATGTACAGATCTGAACCCATTCTTACATCAGCATCCTCAGTCCCCAATGCACATCAGAGTCCTCTCCCTCTTGATGAGTGTCCTCAGGTCCTCCTTTATATCACCCCCCTCCAACAGTAATGTTCTCTCACTTCCTTGACACCAACCCCCCCGCCAGTACTGTCCTTTGCCCCCATTTACATTATCCCCCCACATTACTGTCCTTATTGCCCCATTACATTTCTCAGCTCCCCCACATCACAGACCTCAGCCTCCCCCACTGTAATGTCCACATCGCCCCCACTGTAATGTCCACATCGCCCCCCCTGTAATGTCCACATCGCCCCCCCTGTAATGTCCACATCTCCCCCCCTGTAATGTCCACATCTCCCCCCCTGTAATGTCCACATCTCCCCCCCTGTAATTGTCCACATCTCCCCCCCTGTAATGTGCACATCTCCCCCCCCCTGTAATGTGCACATCTCCCCCCCCTGTAATGTGCACATCTCCCCCCCCTTGTAATGTGCACATCTCCCCCCCCCTGTAATGTGCACATCTCCCCCCCTGTAATGTGCACATCTCCCCCCCCCTGTAATGTGCACATCTCCCCCCCCTGTAATGTGCACATCTCCCCCCCCTGTAATGTGCACATCTCCCCCCCCCCCTGTAATGTGCACATCTCCCCCCCCCTGTAATGTGCACATCTACCCCATACATCACAGTCCGCTCAGGCCCCCCCCCCCCCCACCCTGATGTCCTCAGCCCACCACATCACAGCCCTCAACAACTCCACTTTCACTTTAAATGTCCTCAGCGAGTCAGCAGTACACACTTTCCTCTCTTCAACTTTTCAGACGAGTGTCCTCACTCCCTGTAATTTCACCCACTCCCTCACTTACCTTGCACAGACTGAAGATCGGAGGGAGGCATGGCATGTCTCGGATGGAGGGCGGGTGTTGCAAGATGGGGATTGGTTGTTTAGACCGCCCGTCATCCTAGCAGCCAATCACCTGCCTGTTAAGTTCTGTCAGCTCCGCCCTCCATCCAGAACTGTCCCGCCTCCTGCTGTCGGCTCTGTGTGAGGATTACAGAGATGGCAGGGGGAAGAAAAAGCTGCTAAATGGCGGTACCGCGGCGGGCCGCATAGGAGAGTGAGGCGGTCCGCATTTGGCCCGCGGTCTGCCATGTAGTGATGCCCGCTCTATAAGGTCCAGGTATCGCCTCAGGCTACCAGTAGTGACACTGACCCTAGCCAAAATGACAAACTAGTGAAAAACAGTCAGAAAAGTAGGGAGTAGGGAAAACAAATGTCAGTGGCCTACACCTGTAAAACCATTCCTGTTATGGAGGTCGTCGCATTGTTGCCCATCTAGAACACCTGTTGTTAATTTCATTAACACCAAAGCAGTTGAAACTGATCAACAATCCCCTCCGCTACCTAACTTACCAGATCATTATCCCAGGAGTTTAAGTGACTTGATGCTATATGCTGATTAAAAAGAGTGCCTTTCATTTTTCTTGAGATTATATACATATACACATATATGTGTGTGTGTGTTGTGTTCATTATATAAATGTATGTGTGTATACACACACACACTCACACTGTATACTGTATTATACACGTACAAACACTACATAAAATTATTATTTTCCCACCTCTACTGTGGAAGTAATTAGCTGTGGATGGAATCCCCTCAAAGGGTGACATTCTGTCGGTTCTGCAAATGAAAGGCTTAAAATGATTTCCTCGCTAAACAAAAGAGACTGCTGCAAAGAAAAACATTTTGACAGCTGTTGCAGGAGTCAGTGATGGGTGAAGCTGTGGGCAGAGCTGCACTTTCTGGGCCGCTCACTATGTATAAGAAGGAAATCAGCTTTGAGTCATTCAGCGATACTTATGCCAAGTAGCTTCTTGATAAGCTCAACCCAGCTTATAAACACATAAAGAGAAATGTCTTGAACAAATGTCAGCGGCACGTTGGATTGCGGTGAAAGGCGGCGTTGGCCAGTTGTGTAGCAGGAGAGCCTGCCAGACAGGTCACTTTCTGATATTTACAGCCAGCTTAGATCAAACTGTTGGCCGTATCTAAATGAAGTAGTCTTTTTAGGAAACCCTGACAGATGATTACAATACATAAAGATGATGCACATACAACATTGGATCCCTGGGAGACTTCTGACTATGCCCAGGAGCACCCTGACCTGCGGGGTAAAATGCAGCAATACTGGAGGCAGAAATTGGATACAAACAGGCCGATTCATTAAAACTGTAGAAAGGAAACATAAAAAGTAAAGATGTTGCCTACAGCTACCAATCACAATTTTTTTTTCCCTTTCATGAAATAGAACGTGAAACATTATTGGTCATTATTGGCAAAAAAGTAAATGTTTTCTCCGACTTTACTGCATCAGACCAAGGACAGACACATTGGTTAACAATGGGTAAAAGAATTCAAGGAAGAAATGTAAAAAGCGTCTAAAACCCAATTGTAATATTTTATTTAAATCAGTCCAAAAAAATATTCCATAAGCTGCCAAAAGTCACCATTTATTATTTTGACATTAGTAATGAGGTTCATATATTCAAATTTGCTGCCCCTTAGTATGCTGCAGAGAGTAGTATTATGCTTCAGAATAGAAGCAATATTCCCTCTGCAGTCATGCGACACCCCCAGGGCTTGAGTTTTAGAATAATCAAAGCTTATGCTTCCTGCTGATTGGAGAGCCCTGATTCAGCAGGGGCTTGTGGGACAGCTGCAGAGGGATTACTGCTTCCATTTAAAGTGCATCCACTGTTAAAATGTAAACTCGTAGATTGACTTCCTTGTATTTTAATTATTTCTAGCCTACTCCCATTAAAGTGAAAGTAAACCCTCCTATAGTTTTCAGCCAAGGAAACTGCCATCTTGGCCATTGGATGGTTTAACGGTTTGGTTGAGAGCACTACCAATATGACAGTTACATTTCCGGCACGCATCGGGAATGTAACTGTTAAAACGATGAGGAGTTTACTTCTGCATTAAGATATATGCTCTTAAGAGAGAAGTTAGGGTTTTCCAAAAAATAAAAACTATATACTCCGTTAGATGCAGCATCGATCCGATGCTGTATCTGTCCCCCACCACCTTTACACTGAGAACGGAGTGATCAAACACCACTCATCACTCAGTTCTCCCCTCCTCTCTAAGCAGTGTGGAGACTGTCAGTCACTGACCCTCTGCTGTGTCCCTTCAGCGCTCAATGGAGCGTTGGGCTGTGTAGGGGGTGGGAGCAGCTCACTGAGAGGCTGAGGCTGCTGCAGGTCCAGGCTTCTAGGGGGATCTTGACCGTAAAGTCGGGATCCACCCAGTACATGGACCAGCTGAGTGACATCAGCCAACAGCGGACTTTAGCCCGCTGTCCACTGAAAACAGGTTACAGAAGTGCAGAACAAACTTCACTCCTGTGATCCATAGGAGAAACCGGGCCAAAAAAGCTTTGGCTATACTCCTCCTTTAAAGTTTGGAAAATTTATGTTGTGAAAGTCTCCACACATTTACATTCATGTATTCTGTGAAATATATCCTCTATGCCCTGTTATTAGGCGCTGCTGTGTTACACATTTCACAGAGCCTGCCTTCTGAACTAGAGGAGCTGAGAAGAGGAGTTTTAGGAGACGGAGACAGTACAGGAATCACTGCTTGCAGGCCGCAAGGCATCATGGGATTTGTAATCCTTAGACATTAAAAGCAAACAGCAGAGGAGAAGCTGCAAAGCATGCTGGGAATCCAGGAAGTTGTAGAAAAAGATGGCCAGCAGACAGGCAGAACTCACAACATTAAAAGGATAAAGAAGAAGAAAACATATTGGTTTGTCAAATAGAATTATTGGTTGTATTGTTATTACAATGTTGATATTATAAAATAAAAGTGTATGCGTTTTCCCCTTAATGTTGCCTGCATGGTGATCTCACAGGTGCATGTCATCACAGCCATTTTTGCCACAATTTGTAGGACTGGCATAGAAGAAATATATCAACTTTTTCTGCTGTCACCTGGCTGTGCTAAACATACTACTACCTGATTTAGGCAGGCCATAGACCGTGCAAATTTCTTTCCCGCAGCCACAGGTTGCAGGAAAAAAAAAATTGCGCAATTCCCCCATGAACATAGACATTGACAGGGAAATCCCTCCTACCGAGCAATTGTCTTCTCCCGAAAGGCGGGTGGGGAAAGTCATCCCTGCCGGGAGAAGATAATGATTATCGCTAGCCGCTATAGTAGTCGTTATAATCGTGTGATAATTGCAAGTGAAACCAGCAGGCTGGTTGTACCCAAGTTGATCAATCAACTTGGTACATACAGCCTGCCTATTAATGGTTTGAATCTCGGCCTGTTTCTGCTGAACTGTCCCAGATTCGAACCTTGTATGGCCGGCCTTAGTTGAAATAGAAACCATTGTAAGAATATAATGAGCACAACCACCAGTCTAATCTAGGAAAACGGTTACATCATTACTACATTTATCATTCTTTTGTATGAGGGGGGGGGGGGGGTCTTCAAAAAGTTTCTGCACTTAAATATTTTTGTTGGAAACGGTGGGGGGCGGGAGGAGTAGCAATTGGTCGTGTCAGAATGTCATGTGACTAGTCTGGCAAGCCAGTGTTCTGCCGATATGGTTCCCCCTTGACTGCGCAGGCGCAATCCGAGCCAACGGAAATCACCGAACTTGATCAGCTGTTTTCAGGTGTACCCGCCCCTCAATTGTTATTGCAACAGGTCCAGGGCGACGTGGACCTCGCTGTAAGTGGCCAGTCGGCCTCACGTCTTCGCTTCGCTCGCTCAGCCTCCTGGCTCTTTTTTTTAACATGCTCCAAGTCCATGGGGATGGTAAGGAATGAGCCTGGATGCAGCCCCGAGCCGCGCATGCGCTGTGTACACCTGAAGAACAGCTGATCAGGTTCAGAGATTTCCGTGGGCTTTGTCTGCGCCTGTGCAGTAGAGGCCGGACCCCATTTGATAGGGGAACTAGCTTGACAAGACACCGGCTGACCTTGCAGTTTAGTACAAGTGATATCATTTGATTTTGAAATTCTTAATAAAAAGTAGAGCTGCACGATAAATCCTTAGAAAATCAGCTGTCAAAAAAAAAAAAAGAAAGCCGGCAAATGTTTATCAACATTGTCAGCGCTGGGAGAGAACTATAAAAACGCAGTATTTTTTAGTTCTTTTAGATCAAAGGAATGAATTTTGGTCTGTAAATGAGGCAAGTTTAACCATTTAAAGAGGAACTGCAGTCTGCTCACATAATTTGTAATAAAAACATCTGTCATTCTGAAGCTTCCCTCCAACCACTTTGAATATTATTTATCGCAGGTCGCTTGTTGCATTCTCATTTTAGCCAGAATCATGCAGCTCTAATAAAAAGAGTTAAAAAAAAAAAAAGCGTGCAAACTTTTATAAGAAGCTTTGTAATTTTGTTTGAAAGCAAACCTGTCATGAGAGAAATGTGTATAGCTGAAATCTCCTTCTAAAGAAAACAACCGCTTGGCTGTCACTTTGATGTATTATCTTCAACGCTTTTGTTCACCAAACTGCAGCATGTGGGTTCCAGGTCTGTGACTCTATAAAATACTGGATTACTGGAACCAGGCAGCCAGGACCTTAGCATTTTAAGGAGGCCAGCACAGGCAGTGCACATATTACTCCCATGCCAGGATTACGTTAAAGAATGATAGAGCCATGCAAGATGGTGCAGAGAGATGACAGTTTCTAGAAAAGGAAATATCTCTGAGTATGTGCTGCAAAACGGAAGATATATTGCAGGAAGGTTGGCAAGTCTGGAGTCCTCTTCAAGGTAAGGAGGAATACTGTGCATGGTACAAATGAATTGCAAGAAATAAACCCTTAACCTATTCATTTTAGTCAGTCTGCCCAGGATACGGTCTGACAAGTCTCCTCCGATGCTGCTGGGCATCAGTCAGAAATTGTAACCGTATTCATTTAACTGGCTCACTATTCAACAAAATGTATTGGCTACATCCAATTACATCATATTTTCTACTGATAAGAAAGAATTTACTCACACATAGATCAAGAGTATAATTTTACATCACACTAATATGTAGTAGAATCAGGCAACATTAAGAATATAATGTATATCATAGATGAGTTGGAAAGAAAGAGCAGCCACAGAAAAAGAATCGCCCCTCCTGTGTCTTCTGCCATCTGCTGGTAGGGTTCAGCTAGAATTATACGAGTGTTTACACTATGACCAATATAACAGCACTGATTCTTAGCATTATCTAGCAATTGGCAGCTTAAACTAAGCTTAAAGGGAAAGGATAGTCAATATGTGATTATGCTTTAACGTGCCTTCTATTTATTTTTTTCATTTTACAATTGTAAATATATATGTACATTGCTGAAAGTGACATTTCCCCATTACAAACTACATTCTGCTTTGCTTTTTTCTACATGATGCCTGTGCTTTTCCGCTCCTTCCCACAATGAATAGCGAGTCAGCCGATTGATACCGCTGCATTTCCTGTGTGGCAGATTTTGTATCTCAACAGTTGCTAAAGAGGAACTTCACCCCCCTAAAAACCTAAAAAAAAAAGTTTACTGTAGATTGTATGCTTGCAAGCTTCCCCCCCCCCCCCCCCATCCACAAAGTGCCTTTTTTGTGGTGAAGTTCCACTTCAAGAACAACAACTTCCAACAAATAGACCTGACATTTGTATGCATTAGAAGGCTGGCAGGCTACCAAGTCTCTGGTTCCATAAAAAATAGGGGAGAAGAGCTGTGATTTCAGTGCTTCTGTTGTAAAGATGAACTTTTCCACAATCCCTACTGCTACAGAGATCAGTCAGGGTTAGTTTTTAAATGCTTTTAGGTAATACGAAAGTATATTTTTAAAAGTTTGATTTCAGAAGAGGAGGAAGGAGACTCCTGCTACTGTCGAGCAGGAAGTGAGGGGAGCAGTGCTGAAGCAGGAGACAGCACTGGAGAGGTGACAGGAGCCAGGTAAGTGTAGAATGATGGTGGGGCGGTAGGGAGGGTTTTTTTTACCTTAATGCAGTAAATACATTAAAGCAGAGCTCCAGGCTCCATCAGAAAAATTTAAAGTCAAAAGATACAAACACTGTAGCTGCTTACGTTTAAATATTAGGGCACTTAACTGTCCACAAATCCAGCGGTGTCTTCACCTGACCGGGTGCTGCCGCCGCCATCTTGCAGCCTCACAGCTGGTTCCCTACTGCGCATGCAAAAAGCGCGCTGCACTTTGTAAATGGCCCAGCTGTGGGGGAAGGAGGAAGGGGGCCAAACTTCAGGAAGAGTTTGACGTGGCAAACTCAGCCGGAAGTGGGAGCGGGTACCTGTCAAAACCAGGTAACCGCTCCCCCCACAAAAAAGGTGGCAGATGTGACAGTGGCGGGGGGGTAGACAAGCCAAGCTTACCCTTTTGGGTGGAGCTCTGCTTTAAGAACCACAATATTGCTTTTTACCGGTTAATAAGCAATTAATTTGCTTATTAACACTTAAATCATAGCTCTATATGTGTCAGTTAAAATAATTTAGATTGTAATCTCCATGAGCAGGGCCCACCTATTCCTTCTGTATTGAAAAGTATTGTGATTCTACTGTCCCCCTTTACTTTATATTGTAAAGCGCTGCGCAAACTGTTAGCGCTATATGAATCCTGTATAATAATAATAATAATAAAAATAATAATAATAATAAAATATTCACAATAGTTTACATTTAAAACATATTAACATATTGGAAAAGCATGATCACTGGTATGGACTAGGTGGCCAATAGAAATATAATTTGGTGTCACTTCAAACATAATTGGGATATATACTCTACTATAACCAAAAACGCGCGGGGGGGGGGGCATGATGAAGAAGGAAGTAGATTTACCTCTCACACTTCTTGACATCTGCCACAAACCACCTGGCAAGCTGAACAGTGCTAAATATTTAGCAAGTGCTGAATGTAAGGTCCCTTTCACACCGAGGCGTTTTTCAGGCGTTTTAGCGCTAAAAATAGTGCTGTAAAAATGCCTGAAATAATCCTGCCCCAGCATTCTCAATGTGAAAGCCCTGAAGGCTTTCACACTGAGGCGTTTGCAGGACTTTTTACAACGCACAGCCAGCACAACAGCTTTTTTGGAGCATCTTTGGGGCGCATAAAATAGCGCTGTAAAAACACCTATCCCCATTGAAATTAATGAGTACTGCTGTAAAACCGCGGTAAAAACGCATAGGCGTTGGCGCTATTTTTAAAAATAGCGCTAACGCCTATGCGTTTTTACCGCATTTTTACTGCGTTGGCGCTAGAAATAGCGCCAACGTGGTAAAAACGCGGTAAACCGCATTGGCATTAGTGCTATTTTTAACGCTAACGCGGTAATAACGCTAATAGTTTTTAGCGCGTTATTGCAACGCCTCAGTGTGAAAGGGGCCTAAAATGTTTTTAGGAATCTGACAGCAACAGTATAATTCTATGTAATACATAAGTATGTGCAGAATCCATTAGGGACTTAAGACACACACAGCCATACACGCCTCTAATGCGGTTTGTTGTAAAGGACGGAGCCTATACCTTGTGGAAGTGTGATCCTTGTAATGCTGAATGCCACAAGCGACCTGCGATAAATGCAATGAAAATGAGCAGAGGAAAGGGAGCCTGCAGTGAAAGGCACACAGGGGAAGAAGGAATGAATACCATTTACAAGTTAATGAGAAAGACAAAGTTGGAGCCTGCAAAGACACAAGGTTCCCGTTGCTGGTTAAGCGATTAGTGACCCAGGATGACCTGCACCTTGAGGCCGAGTATGGAGGAATTGGAATACTAACTGACCTTAGAGTAACCTGAAAACACAGACATATAGAGGATCCCTTTAGATGTCTATATGGAAGCAACTACAAGCTTTGATACACATTCAGAAAAACACTGCTGTATATTTACATGTCACATAACATACTATAGTAATGAAAGTAGAAAGCGATTTAAAAGTTTTTTTTTCTTTTTAGTAGTGCTCCCTAAAATGTTCCTTAACCACCTTAGCTCTGGAAGGTTTTACCCCCATCATGACCAGGCCATTGTTTGCTATTCAGCACTGTGCTCCTTTAACTGGAAATTGTGCGGTCATGCAACACTGTACGCAAATTAAATGTATATAATTTATTTTACACAAAAAGAGCTTTCTTTAGGTGGCATTTGATCACCGCTGTTTTTTTTTTTTTTTATAATATCAATTATTATTATACAGGATTTACATAGTGCCAACAGTGCGCAGTGAGGGCAGACAGCACAGTTACAATACAATTTAATACAGGAGGAAATAGAGGGCCCTGCTTGTTAGAGCTTACAATCTAAAAGGAAGGGTCAAGTGATATAAAAAGTAATAACTGTGGGGGGGGGGGGGGGGGTGAGCTGATGGAGAAAGTAAAAAGTACAGTTGTTAGGTGAAGGCACAATAGGCTTCTCTGAAGAGGAGGGTTTTCAGGGATCGTCTAAAAGTAAACAGAGTAGGAGATAGTCAGACAGATTGGGGTAGGGAGTGCCATAGGATGGGAGAGGCTCGGAAGAAGTCCTGGAGGTGAGCATGGGAGGAGGTGACAGGGGAACTAGAGAGCAGAAGGTCTTGGGAGGAACGAAGGGAACGAGGGATGTGTAAATGAAAAAAAGATCTATAAAAGAACAAAAACTTTATTTTCTACTTTCTGATATAAAACCTATCCAATATAAAAAAAAAAAAGAAGAATACAAATATCTTCACAAATATAATTCCCAACTGTTTATTGATTGGTTTGCATGAAAGTTATGGCTTCTACAAACTATGGTATATGTACCTACATTTTTTTTCTCCTTTATACTACCAATGGCGGTGATCAGCAACTTATAGACCCCTTTCACACTGAGGGCGTATTGCAGGCGCGATAGCGTTAAAAATAGCGCCTGCAATCCGCCCTTAAAAAGCTGCTCCATTGTCTCCAGTGTGAAAGCCCGAGGGCTTTTACACTGGAGTGTTGTGCTAGCAGGGCAGTAAAAAAAGTCCTGATCAGTGGCGGCCCGTCTTAAAGCTTGTTGAAGGCATGGCTATGTTCCAGTTTAAGCTGGTGCCATGATGGCAACCCCAGGTTTCCTGTTTAAGGGTGGCTCTTTTCATTTGCTGCATCCTATGGAGCCCACCTTGCATGCAGGGACTAAAGTTATGTCTCACTGCACTGTGTGAATCAATAGAAGTGCACAGCCATGTAGTCTAGGATGACAAGGCACTCCACTGCTCATTCCTCCAAGCCAACACACTCTGACTGGAGACAGCACTCTCCACTATTATCTTTTTCCTGTGAAAACTGGAAGTTCAGGGAAGTATTATTAAGAGAGCAAAAGCCAGCAGTACTGAAAGCTGTGAACTACAAGTGCTGGGATAAGAACTACAACAAATAATGAAGATTTAATACTACGTTTAAACCCTTGGTGCCATTTGTACGCATATATGCGGCCCTGTGTTTACAACTTAACTGTTGCAACCAGGATTATAGCCGGCAGGGATCAGTAAGCTCACTTTGCAGATTTGCGATCAGAAGCTTTCCAATCATGTGACTGCTGTGACAGCCAATCACAGCGGTCTGATGACCTAAATGCCCACCTCCTTGCCTCCTGGCACTAAAAGCCGGAAGGGGATTAAGGTCTGAAAGGGTCGTAAAGGAGCCAAGCAGCTTAATATCTACTATAGCAGAGATGGCGAACCTTGGCACCCCAGATGTTTTGGAACTACATTTCCCATGATGCTCATGCACTCTGCAGTGTAGTAGAGCATCATGGGAAATGTAGTTCCAAAACATCTGGGGTGCCAAGGTTCGCCATCACTGTACTATAGTACACCTTCCTGCAGTCCTGTGTAATTTTCACGTGCATGCATATTTTTCATTCTGCAGTTTTCCTACTCTTTTCATGTGTTCTAACCCAGGAAAATGAAGCAGGACCCCTCCGTGCGTTAACACTATTAATGGGAACTACCTCCACTGAAAGGAATGCGTTTCCCCTGGGTGCTATGATTTCCATGAACAATGAATGTATAGTATACCGGTTCTCAATGTAAAGCCAATAGAACGGCAAAACGGAAAGAACACATCTTTGAAAAGAACTCACCCGGAGAGTGTTCTCATGTTCTACCTATACAAACCCTTTAAGAGCCATCTGCAATTTAAGCTCACGGAGTGAGAAAAGGCAAGATAACAGTGCCGCAGTATAATATCAATGGTTCCATCTGCCCCAGTTCTGCCTGCAGATGTAAAGACAAATGAGAACCACAGCAAAGTCATTTTAATCACAAACAGAGCATGTCCTGTACGCAAATGCAATGGAAAACATTATTGTTTTCCAGGAGGCAGAGAGGGAACATTGTGAGTGTAATGGGACAGAGTAAAGTGTAATGCAATCCAGGTGAGGAGGAGTGAGACTCTCATTGAAGATAACTGCACTGCACAAAGCCATACGGAGTTCACAGGGCTGTGAAAATGATCCTCGTTAGGCATGTGAAATACTTGAGAAGCCAGTATGCTCCAGCATTCCTCTGTGCTACTAATTGCTCTGTGTCTCAATCAGTCTGCAGACTCATGCAGGGACCTCCTTGGTGGGGATTCTAATGTGCTGTTATAACACAGGAAATAGGCCATTGTACAGAAGGGAGGCCTGGGCACAGCAAAGATCCAATAATTACTAGGTGCATGTCCAATCAAAGCTCCTATTATACATGTGATTGCCTTTAAATTAACTTACTTTCCTGGTCACGTATGATGGAATTCACATAAAAGAATGGATTTGCTGCTTATGAGCCATTTTTTTTTTTTTTTTAAATACTGAGCATTCAGTATTGAGTTCTTTCCTGGGAGAATTTCACACTTGAAATAAGGCAAAAAATCCATTCTTGAACGCACCATCACACCTACAGTGACACTAAACTCATATTTTAAAAAAAGAAATACATCTAATATATTTAAATATAAGTAGAATGTACCATGTATTGCTCTCTTCCTTTGTTTCCACTTTCAAATGCAAGTTTTTTTCTGCTATTCTAAAGCCTCGTACGCACAATCCAATTGTTGGCCAACCGAGCGCCCGATTTTTGTCCAAATGGCATGTGTGCCAGGATCTTGTCTTGCATACTAAAAAGGTATACAATTGTCGGGCAACAAACACGAACGTAGTGACGTACTATGAGAAATTTCAGCTCTTGAGCGCCACCCTTTGGGCCCCTTCTGCTAATTTTGTGTTTGGTGAGCATTGATTCCGAGCATGCGTGTTTTTTACTTTCGACTTGTGTGACAGACTTATGTACTGACAATATGAAAATCAGACAACAGACCGTTGTCCGCCGAAAATTTACTAGCCTGCCATCCAGCATTTATTGGCGGAAAGTTGGACAACAATCGTCAGAAGGAGCGTACCAACGGTCAGATTTTAGGACTGTCAACCGACAATCCCCTGCCAACAATCGGATCGTGTGTATGAGGCTTTAGGCTTCCTGTATTAGGGTGGCTACTTTCATTCTCCATGCCCCCCTGTTGTATGTGATCATAGACAAACGGACTACGTATCTACATGTAGACACATTCAGCTCTATGGTAATTGTAGTGTGCATAGGGCGAAAAAAACAGCACTGCTCGCTCTACATAGAAAGCTTTATGTAAAAACTTGTAAGGTTAGTATCATTTTAAAGAGGTTGTAAACCTCAGACATGAAATATGAACAAAACCTATCCCTCTGTAGTGTGTACTTGTCTCAATTAAAAGCACTAAGCCCTCGTTCACATTGAATGCGGCTTTGAGATCGTGTGACTTCATCTGAAATCACACAATTTCAAAGCCACGTCAGTGCGACTTTGAAGACATCTGTGCGGCTTCATGTACAGATGTCTATTACAAGTCGCACCCGAAAATGGCAAAAGTAGTGAAGGAGCTACTTTTTCAAAATCGGAGCGGCACTGAAAAGTCGGCGTTGCATCGATTTGAACAGTGCCATTGCCGACAATAGGGTGCGACTTGTCATGCGGTTTAATCTGTCCAATCGCACGACAAGTTGCTCCAATGTGAATGAGGGCTAAGGGTCATTTCTATCTACTGCTTTGTTCCTCTACTATTAGCATGAATCACTTCTGACGAGTATTCCTGACGCCAAGAGAAAAATGGTGACAGGGGAGTGACCTCCAGCTGATTGACAGCATCAGCTCTTTTCCTGTGTGCTATGTGAAGGGGGTGTGTCTCTTCCCTCCAATGACTGAGCTCTGCAGAGGGTAACTTCAGCTCTCCACTCCATTTTTTTCTGAACTCTCAGACAAGCTTATAAATTCAGCACTTTGAACAGACAGAGGAGAGAAAACTACAGATAAACAGATAAAACTTATGTAGGAGGATTAGTTTCATCTCTGTATCACCTGAGGCAAGTCACTGGGTTTATGTAAGGATTTACAACAACTTAGCGCAACTTTACCCATAACAACTTGATAAAAATAATTGTTCTCTAGCAAGGAATACATTCCACATTAATAATATATAACCATATAATATGCTACCAAAATCAGTGTGTGCTGTAAAATTGCCTAGAGCATCCTGTTTCTTCTTGCTGGAGGCTGCCATTTTGCTGAAGCCCAGAGTCCCTGAACAGCCAAAAAAACTAGAGAACACAGTAAAAACCCATAGACAGATAATCCAACAATGGTTCTTTTAAATTATTATGGCTACTGGTGGAGCAAGGGGATCTGCACACTAAGCAGACAACCTGGCAGGGAAAATCCATCCTACCATGTAGATTTCTGATCCTACGATGTAGATTCCCCAAAGTTCAGGCAAAGTTAATGGGCCACCTCTAGACATACGAGTGTTTCCTCATCTGAAAGTAATCAATCGTCTGCCCATGGGCAGCTAAATCTGTACATTACTACTACACACCCGTCACTGTAAGCTCATAAGGAAGTAAATCGATTTTCTTGAAGAGTTCCTGTCCAATTACCCTTTGGCACAGGAAGAAACAGTGACTTGTCAAAAGGTCAGAAGGAGATGTTACAAGATACTGAACCAGGAAATTCCAGCAAGGTTCAAAGGACATGTGTGTATAAGAGGGTCAGTTTAGACACAACAGACAAGAAATAGTTCAGGTGGTCATGAAAACAAACCAATGATCCAAGAAAAGGCCGGTCTGCCCTGCTGCACCTGCTCATCTATAGGTGTCTGCAAATATATCTGTGTGGACAGTAAAAGGGACTTTAAAGAGTATGTAAAGGCAAAACTCTTTGTCTAACTTTTGAATCGAGTTGGGAAGGATTAGCCCCCGTTGACTGGTCAAATCACACATCAAATCAGAGCAATAGGAGCGTCCTAATCGGTGTGACGCCACACCAATTTCCAAAAGTAGGTTCTGCACTACTTTTGGCGACTTTGGGGGCGATATCAATAGACACCTGTGCATGAACCCGCACAGATGTCTTTCAAGTCGCCCCTGAGTTCAGGTGAACTTGCACAATTTCAAAGCCGTGTTCAGAGTAAACGAGGGATAAGACCCACCATTCGTTTTTTTTTATTTTATTTTATTACTGTCCCAGATGAGCAGATGAGTTTTGGGACCCTACCCCTGTGTATGGGGTGTTCCTAAACTCTATATGCGGTGTGGGCAGCACAGTGGCCAAGTGGTTGGCACTTCTGCATTGCAGCACAAGCGTTATCGGGTTGAAACCCAACCATGACACTACCTGCCTGGAGTTTGCAAGTTCTCCCTGTGCCTGCGTGTGTTTCCTCGGATTTCCTCCCACACTCCAAATACATGCTGGCAGGTTGTCACCTGTCTAAATTGACCCTAGTATGTGTATGTTTGAATATCAGTCCATTGATCTCCGCTGAGCCGGCGGATGACATGTCCCTCTCTGCTCACTGAGCGGGGAGGGGCTTGTGTGCCGCTGTCTCCTATGGAGAGATCGGACGAAAACGGACAGCATGTCTGTTTTCATCAGATCTCACCAGATCCGCCATGGACGGATGGGGATGTATCGCCACCTGTCTGATTTTAGCGGGTCGGATGTCATGTCTCCGCTGACATCCGACGCTCCATAGAGATGTATGGAGTGGCTGTTCAGGTCCGCCGACAAAACTGGCCTTGGATTGTACGCTCCTTCAGGGAAGGGACTCATGTGAATGTATAATATGTAAAGCGCTGTGGAAATTGATGGCATTCTATAAGTACCAGGATAAAGAGGGGAGCTTTACAAATCTAAATATGAAACAAATAGCAAAATCAGCCAACTAGAATGCAAAGCAGTTCTAGTGCAGCTCCTACTGTACAATCATGCAGGAAGAAGATCCATTGGTGTAGAGATAAATGGATGCTATTGGACCCTTTAAGCCAGGGCTCTCAAACTGGCGACCCTCCAGCTGTTGTGAAACTACAAGACCCATCATGCCTCTGCCCGTGGGAATCATGCTTGTAACTGTCAGCCTTGCAATGCCTCATTGGACTTGTAGGTTCGCAACAGCTGGAGGGCTGCCAGTTTGAGACCCCTGTTTTAAGCTAAAAGTCCCTCGGTCTACTATATGTAGTAGAACCTTATAGAGTTACCAAAGTTCAAGGTAAGTGCATGCTCGAGAGACGCACACGTTAGGTAGCACAGTGCGGCACACCTCCTGTAATAAATACTTTGTTAGAAGAGAGACAAGTCTGCACGAATGACAAGCTTCTAGGTTTCTTTTCCACAGAAAGGCCGCCTCCCTGGTGTACATATAGGGACATTTTCAGTTCCAAGTAATATACAACCACAACAAAACACCTTTTTCATGAATACATTCTTGGTCCACATAAGCCAAAGCGTAAAAAAGGATTTTTTTTAGGTTGATACAAACTTGTTAACATGCTGACAGATAAGTGCGGAAAAAAAAAAATCTACACAAATAGTACAGGGAGACTGAATTATCGGTATGCCAGACTCCAATATAATATGGTAAAGTGCTCCTAAAGTGGCTTGAAACCCTTACCTATACCACGTGAAGTGACTAGCCACAGAGATTAAACAAATCCTCCTACATAAGTTGTACCTGTCTATCTGCAGTCTTCTCTACATCCGTTCAAAGTCCACAATTTACAAAGCTTGTCTGAGCATCCAGAAAAAAGGGGGCAGAGAGCTGAAACTACACTCTGTAACAGATACCTGTTACTAGACCCCTTGTTTTTATTTTGTCTGGTTATATCCAATTTGATGGCAGTGCCTCGTTTGCTATATTTTGAACCATGAGGTCTTGGAAAATCGTGTGTCTTAATCCTACTTATCTTTCCCCAGGGACACCTCACGTAGAGTATACACAGAATTGTGTCCACATTGTTCTTATGGTTCTACGGTTTTTCCAATTCTCTTGCTTGTGTCCCCATACAATGCTTTCAGGCTATGTTATGTTTCTTTTTCTCATATTTTTATCTGTATGACACACATGCATTCTTTTATACCGATATTATTCAGTAGTTGCTGGTACTGTGTCTGTCGGTTTTACCCTCTATAAATGCTCAAATAAAGGAATTACAAAAAAAAATAAAAAATTACTCTGCAGAGCTCAGTGAGGAAAGCTCCGAGAGCTGATTGGAGGGAAGAGACACACTGCCCTTCACACAGCACACAGGAACAGAGCTGAGGCTGTCAGTCAGCTGGAGCTCCCTCCCCGGTCACCATTTTTGTCTTGGTGTCAGCAAAACTTCTCAGAAGTGATTGATGCTGATAGAGGAACGAAGCAGCAGACAGAAATTACACTTAGCGCTCTTAATTGGGACAAGTTCATGCTATAGAGGGATATGCCTTTTCATATTTCATGTCTGAGGTTTACAACCACTTGAAATCTAAAACCAGTATTCTGACCCAGATAAAGGAAATGGAGGATATGTACAGTCCAAAGACTTGTGTAAACTGAAGTGTTGTAATTAGAGTAATACAGTTCTGATCTCTGATATGTTGTACAGAAGTGGATATCTTTATAGAAGCTTTCATTGGGCATCCTCCTATGACACATCATCACCCTAAAACCACACTTTAAAAACCACGCTTCTTTCTGGCCTGTGGCTTTCAGCGTCTTAAGCCTCGTACACACGGTCGGACTTCCATCGGACTTTTCCCCGAACAGAGTTGGCCGGGCACACCCATAGCATACACACCACAGGACTTTTCTGCAAACTTTCCCAAAACTTTTTCCAACATCACAAAGTCCGATGGTTTTCTGTACACACGGTCGGACTTTGCTCCATCGGACTTTTGTTAGCGAAAAGTTTGTCCATTTGCAGACCGAACATTTGTCCGATGAAAACCAAAAAAGTTTGTCCGATGGAGCGTACACACGGTCGGATTTTTTGTCAAACTTGCTCAAAATGAAGTTTGTTGGGAAAAAGTCTGACCGTGTGTACGGGGCTTTATACTCATTCCTGGTCCAGCATCTTCTAAACTCTGCATGGGATTGAATAGATGGTGTGGGCCTGGCTCAATAGATTTTGAAAAGCAGCTCTGTGGCTTCATGGGTGGTAACTTTAGTAGGTTTGGGAACAGGTAAGTGTAAAATTATAAATGGGGAGCTGGGAGCAGGCCAAGGAACAGTTAAAGTTTCTTGAAGATGTGTGCATTAAGGGAAGATAAGTCAGACTTTATATTATACTGCGATATACCCCTATTCCCTTTTTTTTGAACAAAGCCTAAAATGACAGGAACAATAAAACAGAATCAGTGTAAAGTAAAATAGCGTGCATCTAATGCAGTTCCATTTTTGCACATATTTAAGCAAAAGATCATTTTGAAGTACGAAAAAAATAAGTTCAATACAAACATAATGAAGACGTAATAGTACTGGAAACCACCTAGACATTTACTGACTCTCAATCAGTGATTAAAGCAAGTTGTCTCCTATTAGGTGGAAAGTAAACCCGCAAGGTATTGTACAGCATGACATCCTTTCTATAAAAAGGGCAAGCAACAGGAAGTGCATTTCCTATGAGTAGCCAATAAAAACACAGCAGGGAGAGATGAATATGTTAAAATAGGAAAGCACGTTTGATGGTATTTCAGACCTTTCAAACATTCCCATTAAAAGCACAATATCTCTCCAAAGAGAGCAAAGTACTTGTTTTATGTCTGCTAAGTATCAGAAACACTACTGTAGATTCTCTCCCATCGACAGTGATGAATGATGCCATTACAGGAATATATATTATATATATATACACATACATATACATGCATACACACACACAGACATAGAGATGTGTGTGTGTGTGTGTGTATATATATACACACACACACACACACACACACACATCTCTATATCTATATGTACGTAGGAGCTTAACCAAACTTGGAACAGACTAATCATTTATATAGTGCCAGCAAATTCCACTGAGCTTTATAGAGAATGGTAAACAACTAACATCAGTTCCTCCCAAACTTCAAAGGAACTGTAGAATCTAATAATGTCATACTAGGGCCAATCAGGAGAGGAGGAGAGAACAGGTTAACCCAGTGTTTCTCAACTCCAGTCCTCAAGGCGCCCCAACAGGTCATGTTTTCAGGATTTCCCCCAGTTGAAACAGCTGTGGTAATTACTAAGATGGTGAAACTGATCAAATCACCTGTGCAAAATAATGGGAAGCCTGAAAACATGACCCGTTGGCGCGCCTTGAGGACTGGAGTTGAGAAACACTGGGTTAACCTACAAAACGGAACCTGAAATTGTGCATAGAGTAGGGAAGGGTTCAAACTGAAAACTAAACTCCTTTGGGATTGCTGTAGTTCACATCCCATCACCGGCAGCATCAGAAAAGCTGGTCATACACGATACGAATTTCAGCAAGTTCCTGGGAAAAATTGAAGAAGCTGGCTGGAAGATTTTGGTGGCCAAAAAGCAACTGCTTTCAATCAGATGCAGGCATTGTTTGGGAATTTTGACAGCCAGGGGAGAGGGGGCGGTGATTTGAAAGACATCTATCTGTGCAGGTTCATGCACAGGTGTCTATTGAAATCGCCCCCGAAGTCGCCAAAAGGAGTGCAGGAACTACTTTGGAAATCAGCATGGCGCATTAAAGTTGGGCGTCGCATCGACTGAGACAGTGCCGTTGCGGGCAATAAGCTGTGATTTGGCATGCGATTTGACACGTCAAATCACGCTGATGAGAACGGGGGGGCTAAGCCCTCGTTCACACCAGTGACTTGTCATGCGATTTGACATGCCAAATTGCGCTGATGGGAACAGGGGGCTAAGCCCTCGGTCACACCGGAGTGACTTGTCATGCGATTTGACAGGTTAAAATCACATGACAAGTCACACCCTATTGTCACCAATGGCACTGTTCAAAATCGGTGCACATCGATTTGAAAAAGTAGTTCCTGAACTACATTTGGCGGTTTCGGGTGTGACTTGCATAGACACCTGTGCATGAAGCCACACAGATGCCTTCCAAATTGCACTGACATGCAGCAAGATTTCAGATGAAGTTGCACAATTTCAAAGCTGCATGAAGCCCTGGTTCACATTGATGCTACTTTGAAATCGCGCTACTTCACTTAAACTACCGCTATGTCGAGGTAGCAAGGTCAGCGCAATTTCAGGTGCTACTTGATAGACATTTGTGTGGCTTCATGCCCAGACGGCTATTGAAGTCGCACCTGAAATTGTAAAAAGTAGCGCAGGAACTACTTTTGCAAATTGTCGCAGCGCCGTTAAATCTGTGTCGCACCGATTGGAACAGTGCCATTCCCTCCAATAAGCTACGACTTGTCATGCGATTTTATCTCTCAAATCGCATGACAAATCACTCCAATGTGAACCTAGGCTCAATGTAAACGAGGGCTTATTGTCAAAGCTTATGGCCCGTACACACGATCTGAATATCGTACGACTTTCTTCACTTAAAGCGGTTGTAAACCCAGACACCTTTTTTTTTTTTTTTAATCGCCTACAAGAAAAAGCCATAATGAGCTAGTATGACTAGCATACTAGCTCATTATGAATCACTTACCTTAGATCGGAACCCCCAAAGCCATCCTCGTCCCCCGCTCCGGCCGCAGCCATCGCTCCTCAGATACCCGGGAGGTTACTTCCGGGTATCGCCGCTCCAGCCAATCACAGCGCCGCTCCGGCGCTGTGATTGGCCGGAGCAGCGAAGACGTCACTCCGCGCATGCGCGCTGGAGCTTTCTATTCCGGCAGCGCCGGAATTCTGAATGGGATTAACCCTGTGAATGCACCGTTGTCTACGGCGCGCATGCGCCGTAGACATCGGTGCATGTCTTTTTTTGCTAAATATCTCCTAAACCGTGTAGGTTTAGGAGATATTTCTTTTACCTACAGGTAAGCCTTAGTATAGGCTTACCTGTAGGTAAAAGTAAAAAAAAAGACTATACAACCACTTTAATAGTCGCAAGTAGAAATTTAATAGGTTACTAAAGTCACGAAAATTCTCATACGACAGAAAAAAATAAAAAATTGGAAGTGATGTCATGTGTTGTAATGTATTTGTATTGTATTGTATTTTCGGACGACAACTATACTGACTAAACGAAAATCGTACGATCTGGTATCATACGAGGAAAATTTTCGTGCATGTCTGATCGAATAATATCGGATGAACTATCGTGATCGGCTCTCGAAAGTAGTGTACACACGACCTGAAAATCGTACGATTCTTCCTCGGACGACCGTTTTCAGCCAATATTCGGATCGTGTGTACGGGCCATTAATTGAACAAGCTGAAGTTAGAAGCTGATTGGTTACTACACACAGCTGCAGCAGTTTAAGTAAATCTCCCCCGTTATGTATACTAAAATTAAAATATACCGGATGCTAATAAATTAACCCAACATCAAAACCGTACAAAAGTAAAATCTTACAAAACGCATCAACTTTTCAAATGCAACATGCCCTAAACAATTGATACTTTTTATGAAAAAATTAATATGGGATTTTACCTGCATTGGCCGGTCACATCTGTGTTTAAGTATCGAGTCGCAGAAACTTCCAAGCAACACTATAGCCTTTGGTGAAGCCAAACACTTGTTACCGCTTGTGTGTTAACGCCGGCATCACCCAATTCATCTGGGCTGGAGCCGTATTAGTTTGTTCTGAAATTAGCGGTGTGAAGCTACTGGTATGAAATGCATAAATCCTTCGCTATTTCTTGTCTAAGATAACTGCATAACAGCGACAATAACACGAGAAATTATGTGTGACAGATCTGTATTAAATTTGAGTCAAAGCTTGCAAATCAGGTGGTGTCTTGGTTAAAACAAAAGGAAGCCGGCACACTGGAGACAGAGAGTGGAGAAAACAAAACTCTTAATAAAAACATATCTATATACAGAAAATCTCTCGGGGTTTAAAAGGATTACAGTCATTTGAAGGAGAGTACAGCTGTGGGAATTAATCAGGGGAAGTTGCTGTGGGATAATGTTGCTATGTAGGTCAAACAGACAGATCAGTTCTAACCTCATTCTGCTGGTCATTTTAAGACACCATAGTCTCACCACAGTAATTACCGCAAGATGAGCGCCAGGCCTGCGGTCCTTCTCCGAGTGCCGTATGCTGCCACATAGCTTCTTCCATAGTTTACTTTAAGCTCTCGGGCCGATTTCACATGTCTATTTGCATGCCAAATCAGAGCCTATTGCCGGCAATGCCATTGTCGTGCGACGCCATACCAATACAATAGTAGTTTCTGCACTACTTTTGGCGACTTCGGGGGCCATTTCAATAAACATCTGAGCATGAACCCGCACAGATGTCTCTCAAATTGCCACCAAAGTCGGATTGAAATTGTGTGAGTTCAGCTTAAAGCGGAGTTCCACCCAAAAGTGGAACTTCCACTTTAAGTACTCCTCGCCCCCTTACATGCCACATTAGGCATGTCATTTTTTTTTTTTTGGGGGGGGGGGCTTACATAGGGTTCTTCCTGTCCCACTTCCTCCTTCGGGCCGCCTAGGCGACTCCTCCTCTCCCCCTAGGCGGCCCCTCCCTCTAGGCGATCTTCTGAGACACGTGAAAGGTCCTAGAAGATTGCCTGTCCACTACGAGAGCGCAACGCGCGCCCAGCCATGAATCCACAAGCTGTCACGGCCGGGTGCCCACAGTTCTAATGACGGTGCTGCGGATAGGAGGGGAAGAGGAGCGTGCCTCCATGCAGCTGCATCGCTGGACCATGGGACAGGTGAGTGGTTGTATAAATCAGCAGCTATACTTTTTGTAGCCGCTGACTTAATAAAACTTTTAATAAACGAAAAATAGCCTGGAACTCTGCTTTAAGTTGCACGATTTCAGTGTGAACCTAGGCTAAAGCCTCGTACTTACGATACAATTGTTGGCCAACCGAGCGTCTGATTTTTGTCAAAAGGGCGTGTTCCAGGAACTTGTCTTGCATACTAACGTTACACAATTGTCGTGCCACAAACACGAACGTAGTGATGTACTACAAGGAATTTCAGCTCTTTAGCGCCACCCTCTGGGCCCCTTCTGCTAATTTCGTGTTTGCAGAGCATTGATTCCGAGCATGCGTCTTTGTACTTTCGACTTGTGTGACTGATTTGTGTACTGACCATATAAAAATCAGACGTGCAGCCGTTGTCGGACGAAAATTTGAATTTTAAATTTAAAAGTTCGACAACAATTGTCAAAAAGGAGTGTACCAACGGTCAGATTTTAGGACAACAGCCTGTCAACAGACAATCCCCTTCCAACAATTGTATTGTGTGTATGAGGCTTAAAGCCTCATACACACGATCGGATTATCTGACGGGAATTGTGTGATGACAGGCTGTTGTCGGAAAATCCGACAGTTTGTACGCTCCATCGGACAATTGTCGGATTTTCCACAGACAAATGTGGGATAGCATGCTTTAAAGTTGTCTGCCAACAAATGTGTATTGTCGGATTATCCAATCGTGTGTACAGAAATCCGTCGGACGAAACTCCAAAAGTACAAACACGCATGCCCAGAAGCAATGCTCACCATAAATACAACATTAGCAGAAGTTGCCCAAAGGGTGGCGCTAAATAGCTGAAAAAACACGTAGTTTCGTGTTTGTTGGCCAAAATTCTTTGCCGTTTGTATGCAATACAAGTTCCTGGCCAACGCCCTTCGAACAAAAGTCCTACGCTTTGTCTGCAGAAAATCCGATTGTGTGTATGAGGCTTTAGGCTCCATGCACACTGGGCTTAAAAAACACCAGTGTCCTTGGCTGAAAAAAAACGCATTTAGCATTTTTATACAAAGTTTGAATGAGTTCAGGAGAGTTTTGCGTTTGTTCTGCCAGAAAGCTCCAAATCAGAAACGCAAACCAGAAGCGTTTTTTCCTGCATGCTTAAAATATGCCTCTAATCATCCTAATGTGCATAGACACATAGGATAACATTGAGCTGCTTCTACAGGCAAAACACAAAACTCCTGTAGAAGCAGCGATTTTTAAGCCAGTGTGCATGGAGACAAAGGCTCCGTTCACATCTAGGCGTCCCGGATCACTGGTGGAATAGTTCCGGAACTTCTTTTGCGCGACAGGCGTCCCACGATTAGGTTTGCGTGATTGTACCGCAATTTGTTGGGCGACAATTGCGGGAAAATCACGCCGCGATCGGGGTGCCATTGGAAGTGACAGGGATCGCAAGCGCGGCCCGCGATTTGCAGCGATTCAGGATCGCAGGCAGAATAGTGGCAATTCTGCCCGCGATCCTGGAAGCCTAGATTGTAAACGGAGCCGTACTGTGCAAATGATACAAAGATTCTAAACATCCGACATCCCCCAATTCACAAAAGGGCAATATGCTAGATGCTGATTTCAGGCAATTTGCCAGCTCTGGTCTTCCCCTCTGGAACTGAACATTAGCAGAACAAGCTCATTACTAACTAGAAAAGACGCAGGAAGAGAATATGTGACCACGGACAGGTAACAGGTATTCCAGCTGTGACCGTTTCCAACAGGTAGAACATATTAGTGCAGCACATCTGCACCCGCAGATACCAAGGCTTTTAGTACACATCTTCCTCCATCTATGAAAATACTAAGAGTCTACAGTACACTGGGGTCAGACTGAGAAGCAAGTCAAATGTAGCCTGAGTGCTCTCACACTGGGGCGGTGCGCTTGCGGGACGTTACAAAAAGTCCTGCAAGCAGCATCTTTGGGGCGCTCCCAAAACGCCCCTGCCCATTGCAATGAATGGGCAAGCGCTTCCGACGTGCCTGAAAAGCGCTACCAAAGCACCGCAACACAGGCGTTGTTAACTCCTTCTTCGGTCACTAGCGGGGGTTAAAAGCACCGAAAAGCGCTGCTTAAACATCGGTTACGAGCAGCGCTTTACCGCTAACGCACGGGCGGCCCCAGTGGGAAAGGGGTCTTAAAAAGTAAGTACTGCACCAGGATTCTTATTCATTTAGTTTAGGAGGGCAGTAGAGGAATTCGAATCGGAAACACTAGTAGGGTTTAGGTTGATGTTAACATACGGACGGGTATTTGGAGCTTATTGATAACTGCTGTGTGCCTCGTAGTCAGCAATAAAGATGGTAACACTTCTCTAGCTCCAAGGCCCTATGCATTTTTAAGGAACTCAGAAGAGGATCACTTACACTTATGTCACAGAGCCAGTGAAGCGAAAACAAAAGATAGTGTATCATTACAGGAAATGAAAAGCGTTTTTCAGCAAGGCGCTACCTCATAACAAGCAGACCTGGCAGCTTAAGGACCTATTTGTGCAGCAAATTGTTAAGGGTACAGTGTGTTCCTGCACAGCTTTTAAGTATTAAGCTGAAGGCCTCTGCTAAAGATCATGAGGAAAATTGGCAACACCTGTTAAAATGGAAAGATCTGTACTTCCCAAAAGCCTATTATTTTTCTTGTAGACACAGACAGCAAATCTCAGACTCTGGCAGGGGGCACCGGAGGATCTCAATCACTCATTAGTGCGCTCTCAGCAACACAACAATGTCACATTGTCGTGTTTAAATGCAAGTGTTAACCCAGTAAAAATGTTACACTTTTAAAAGGATTATAGAGCTTTACAAATGGGAAGCATACAACAATGACCGAAGAAATAATGGGACAGGGCTGGGGAAAGCTCTTGTTAAAGGACATTTAATAGTTTAATAGTATTTAAAGGGTCAACACACCTAAAATATATATTTCACATATAGAGACCTCCGGAATCTGGATGTTCACATATACTTTCTCATAAACATAATGCTCAGGTTCTGACCACCTTGGAGACTCGTTTTCCATTTGTCATGCCTCATGGGAAATGCATATTCATCTTTCCACAGGGGACTACGGTTCCTAACGATGGCCTTCTTGTGCACTGTGAACTTTTCCTAATGAGGTTAACTCTTCACAGACCACTGATCGCTCGTGGGCAGAGAGCTGGTGACTGTCAGTCACCGCTATCTGCTCTGCCCCCTCCCGATCACTGGAGCGCTGGGCTGTGGAGGGGCGATAGCGGCTGACTCACTCAGTTGCTCGCTGAGAGGCTGAGCTGGGTGCTGGTCCAGGCATGTGAGTGGATCACGACTTTATTGTCGCAATCTTGCCCGAGCCTGGATTGACTCTGATGTCAGCTGACAGCGGGCTTCAGCCCAGAATCTGCTGAAAATGGGTCACAAGAGTGCATAACGAACTGCACTCCTGTGATCCACAGCCAAACAAACTTTGGCTGTACTTCTCTTTTTAAGACACAAGATATAGCACAGTGTTTTTGCCATGTCAATTATCCCTTTCTATGTTGTACAATACCTGGCTGATCCTGCCTGTTCCTGTCTTCCCCTCTATAAGCGGACCGCGGTTATCATGGCTGCTGATCTCGGATAGCGTGGTCAGTTTACATGCCTCTGTCTTCCAGCTATAATCTCAGGGTCTCTGCATCTCTCTCTAACCCTCCCTCTCTCCCTGTGTCAGTTCCGTAGTCTATGTGTGAGCCAATCTCCTCCGTGCCCCACCTCTCTACTCTCCTCTCATGCCTGTGTAATTCTATTTCCTGCAGCTGCTCCAGTGCTTGTAAAGTAATGAAACATGTATTAATTACTTTGATCCTCTGTTTTAGGTCCCTGTTCAGTACAGTGTGTGTGTTTCCTAAGATTATAATGCTAAATACCTTCTTTTCAGAGCACTGCTGTGCAGCCATGTGACCTCCCTCTGTCAGCTTGTATTTAGTTAATTAATCACAGCCCCTCCCTCTGTGCTCGGGAAGCAGAGGGAGGTCACATGACAGGACAGCTGGGCTCTGCAAAGAAGGTATTTAGCATTTAGGAAAACACACAAACTGTACTGAATAGGGACTAAAACAGAGAGAATCAAAAGTAATACATACGACTTTACAACCACTTTAAGTAAATACAAAATTATTTGAATACAATGGCATCTGAAAATCGGTGGGATATATTAGGCAGCACCTAAACACAGGGTCCCTGAAGTTGATGTGTTTAAAGCAGGACAAAAAATGGGCATTGCAGTTTGTTGTGTATAAGAATGCTTAGCTGCAGATTGGTCAAGGTGCCCATGCTGACCCGTGTACACAGCCAAAAGGGCCTACAATGAGCACATAAGTATTATTAGAACTGGACCATGGAGCAATAGAAGGAGGAGGAGGCCTGGTCTGATGAATCACATTTTCTTTTACATTATGTGGATGACCAGGTCCACGTGTTAACCCGGGAAAAAGAGATGGCACCAGGATGCAGTATGGGAAGAAGGCAGACTGCAGAGGCAGTGTGATATTTTGGGCAATGTTCTTCTGGGAAACCATGGGTCCTGTCATTCATGTGGCTGTTACTAACATGTACCACCTACCTAAACATTGCTGCTGACCAAGTACACCCCTTCATGAAAATAGTACTCCCTGATGGCAGTGGCCTCTTTCAGTAGGATAATGCACCCTGCAAAATGGTTTAAGTGGTTTGAGGAACACAATGGGGGTTTTTTACGAAAGGAAAATCCACTTTGCACTTGAAGTGCAGTCGCTCTAAATCTGAGGGGTAGCTCTGAAATGAGGGGAAGCTCTGCTGATTTTATCATCCAATCATGTGCAAGCTAAAATGCTGTTTTTTTTTCCTTGCGTGTCCCCCTCGGATCTACAGCGACTGCACTTCCAGTGCATTTTCAAATGCACTTGTAGTTTGCACTTGTAGTGCAAAGTGGATTTGCCTTTCGTAAATAACCCCATTGAGTTCTAGGCGTTGCTCAATTGGATTAAGATCTGACGAATTGGGAGTCACCTAAATGTGCTGGAAAAAAAACAAGTCTGATCAACAATATACCTTCAGAGGTCTAGTGGCCCCCATGCTTCAATGGGTCAGGGCTTTTTTGGCGGCAAAGGGGAGGACATACTCAATATTAGGTAGGGAGTCAAAGTTATGGCTGATCTGTGTAAATAGAACACTAAAAACAGCATAATAATTTAAGGCTACATTCAGAAGGTAAAATATGTGGGGCCAGGGGAGGCCAGCCGGCAAGAATAAGAAGATTCTTCCCGTTTGTTGTAAAGGCTGCTTGCACATATTGTGTGTGACCAGCAGCAGCTGTCAGATTCGTACTCTGTACAAATCAATGGCAGGCACTGCTGTTGTTCGCATATAACTGCTCATTTGAGCAGTAACATGGAAATACCGATCCTGGATGCACCTAGTGTGCTCCCGGGGTCGAGGCTTCTGGGGAGTTTGACCACAGTTTATTCTCACCATGGGCTTCTGGTGTGCTCTGTGAAGGGAGTGACACTGATGCATTGTAAAGGAAGCATCAAACTAATCAACAAGGTTGCCCAATGCATATGCTGTGAATGGGTCTTAACAGTTATTAATTACACAGTGTAGTAATAGGTTGGTACTACATAAAAGATATTTAACTGCTGTAGCAGAATTTGCTGAGTTAGCTGGTGTGATTGGGGTTATTCACAGCTGAAAATCTGAGCCTTGACATACACCATGATAAACTCCGAGTATGTGCTTTAACACCCTCTCCGCAAGTGTAAAGTATAATAAATGTTAAATGACCAATTATCTTGCATTATAGCCGTCATAATGCACGCATGAGCGAAGCACTGGTTATAGATATCTTTTTATGCTATATCCTACATCATTGTTATTGCGGTAAAGCAAAGTTAAGCCTTTTATTTCATTAGCAGCTACAGAAAATGCCCCGGATATTAAAGAGTGATTTTCTGTGCACCGAGTCCTGAAAGCCTGGTATGTTTTCTCATTCTGTTAATGACTATTAAATGGATCACTTTTAAATCACTTGCATTGTTTTCTTCATTAGAAGTGTTGTAAACAATCCAAGACAATACACTGTATCTGTTGTACCAATCACAGTGGGACCAGCAGGCTTTATTTCAAGGACAAAAACATGACTTTCAGGGCGCTCAACTTTTTTTTTAAATTTAACATTGTAAAAATCGTACATCTTTTTTTTTTTTTTTTTTATGTACCCTGCAAATTGGGCTGATAAAAGTGCTGTTTTCATCTATTATTTTTATACACAAAGTGTGCTTTTGTGTTTGAGTTTTCCCATTTGAGGTGCTAAGCCACTGATCTATGCGGCAGGATTACAGTCTGGAAAAGAGCCATGTGAATGGCCTCGAGTGAACTGTGCCCTGTCCTGTTGTCATCACCGATTTTCCCTGTGCTGGAGGATGTAATTGAAACATTGGTGTTTTGAGTGGCAGATAAGAGACACACTATGTCCCCTTCTAATGATATAAGTGCCCTCATCTGAACACCTGGCCAATGCAGAGTGAGATGGCCAAGACAGAATTAGAGGAGAACTTCCTCCGAATTCAACCATAACCCCACATTCTACAAAGCCTTTCCTGGTGTCACCAGAACACATTTTAGGATTTCCTCCTTTTATGATGTCTCATCTGGCGACAATACCGCAGTGCCACGAAGCCCAGGTTGGCCTGGGATAGATGCCCCCCCGCACTGGCAGGGGCACGAGCGTAGAGCCGCTCACCTCGGCACCGGAGTGCGGACGGAAGAGGGACGATTTTCTCCCAGAGCGCCTTGCATGTTCGTTGGGAACCTGGTGCCAAATCATTCGTAGAAGGCCTGATTCTGGGTCGGGGTTTTCGTGCGTAGCAGAGCAGTTACCTTGCTGTGATCTATTGAAAGTCATCCCTTGAGTCAAGTGTGTGTGTGTGTGTGTGTGTGTGTGTGTGTGTGTGTGTGTGTGTGTGTGTGTGTGTGTGTGTGTGTGTATATATATATATATATACACATATATGTATACACATATATGTATACACACACACACACACACACACACACACACACACACACATATATATATATATACACACACACACACACACACATACACATATACACACACATACTATAAATGTGTATGTACGTATGTATATATATATATATATATATATATATATATATATATATATATATATATATATATATATATAAACACACACACACACGAATACTGAAAACAACTCAACCTGACTTGAAATTGGTTTCAAAGGCTGGAGCTGGAGTAAAAAAAAAAATGGCTAAGCAACAGATAAAAGTAGAGCAGAGGTAGGGCTGGGCGATTTTCCCCCCAAAAAAATCTGCAATTTTTTTATAAAAAACTCGATTTACGTTTCGATTTTTTTTTTTTTATTATATTAACGCATCAACAAACAAAATTGCAAAGGCAAACCCTTTCTCTAACTGCAAAGTCAGTGTGCAACAAAGATTGTTAAACATCCAAATTATTATTACTGTATTTGGATTTAGCTAATAAAACAAAAAATCTTGAGGTTACTCTTAGTTGAATTGAACTGTGTCCATGCCTCACTGTGCCCGTGTCTCACTGTGCCCGTGCTTCACTGTGCCCGTGCTTCAATCACTGTGCCCGTACCTGATGCAGATTTTCATGGTATACGGATTTTACTGCTACACCGGTGGCCATTCCAGTATTCAAAAGCCGCACCTCCTCCTCGTCTGTGATAGGCGGAACACTCAATTTCACAGCATTCAGTGTTCCGCCTATCATGGTCATCCTCATAACACAGACGAGGATGAGAGGATGTCCGTGATAGGCTGAATACTGCCTGCTGTGAAATTGAGTGTTCCGCCTATCACAGACGACGAGGACTCGGGAGGCACGGCTTTTGAACACTGCAATGGCCGCCGTCTGTCTGCATGACACGCTGATCAGGTAGGCAGACGGCGGCTGCGGCGAGTAGATGTAATTGGGGTAACGCTGCCCAGTGCCATTCCGGATATGCCCCCTGCAATCCTGCTACGGAAACTTTGAAGGAAAAATAAAATAAAAATAAAAAATCTAAAAAAAAATAGATTTTCTTCAAATCTGAATCGATTTGAGCTCAAAACTCGATTCAAGATTAAAATAGATTTTTTTCCCAGCCCTAAGCAGAGGATCCGTCATTTCCGGGTCCATATTTGATACCCCACATCAGGCTTTGCCCTTCGAAGCGAAGTGTGGATCGCACGCCACCCCCAGGGATCAGCTGACTCACACACGCTGTTTACATCTAGTGCCAGGCCAGACATGCGAGTTTAACTGCTACTATTGCCGTTGTTTTTACTTTATTAAAAAATACCACACTATGAGACTTTTATCCGTGTCTCCTGTGGAGTCATTTTTTACATCCTAGCCCCTTCCTGAGTGGCCATTGGAGTGGATCTATGCCATTAGCGGAACCAATCGGGTGTTCCCAAAGCGTTTGACCGTCCTGTAAAAAGGGGTCAAACAGCTCTGGTGAGTGGCCATCTTCATACTGAGCACTCGTGGTGGAAGATCTAGAAGTTTTATCTCCAAGCATTCCGTTTTGGTGTTGGGATTTATTCACTTATGGACTTTATGCTTGCTTATTTTTTCATTAATGTGCACATTCAAGTTTGACGCAGAGTTTTTCTTTGTGCCAGTTTTTCACATGTATAGCGCCTTATTCTTTACTTTATAATTCTACACAGTTTAGTGATTTGTTCACTTTAAAGGGGGCAGCTGTTGGTTTATATGTTCTTATCCCCAAAAGGCGCCATTTTTTTGGTATATATTTTCGCAACAGATAAAAGTTGTCAAGTGGAGGTCTGACCTTCAACACCCGTCTATGTACACAGAAGGGTTTTCCGGGTTGGTATAGTCAGAAAATCTTGTTGATTTACTCCCTTCATCAGTCTGAGCTCCGCTTAAAGTGGAAGTAAACCCTCCTATCATTTTCAGGCAAGGAAGCTGCCATCTTGGCCTCTGTTTAATATTCAACTGCCATGATGCTGCACATGTGATCAGTTATGACACCAGCCATTGGATGATTTGACAGTTTGGTTGAGAGCACAACCAATGTGACAGTTGGCATTCCCGGCATGCCGGAAATGTAACTGCTTTTTGAAACTGTTAAATCAATGGGTTTACTTCCGCTTTAACAAGGGAATTGCAAGAGGCTCACATCGAGTTAAATTCAGGTACTAGTTGCTTTTAACAATAAAAAAATAAAAAATTATCGAACACAAACATAACACATTTTAAATCTTTTCATTATTTTATTTTTTTATTTGCTTGGAATTAAGCTTTAAACCAACCAAAATAATCCTCTCATCTAAAAATTGGTCAGTCAAATTGCGATAGATCCTCAGCCTAAATTCAATTTCGAAATGAACCCCAAGACCTAAGTCGGCCATGGATGGATGGATGGAATCTTGGCCGGTATAGCAGGAACTGTCAAAGATTTGATCCATCTATGGGCAGGCTGCTTGTTCCAAAGTCGATCCATCAATCATCTTGGGGACAACCAGTATGTCAGATTTTTAGCATGCAAATTTTGCCAGCGGCTATAGCTGCTAGCAGTAATCACTGGGTCTGGTTCAAGGCCTGAGTCTGGGCCTCTCCCCTGGGGAATCAAGCAATTTTCTTTCCTGCAGCGTGTGGTTGCAGGGTAAAAAAAAAGAAAATCGCATAATCTATGGTCAGCTTTAAGCAAAGTATATCTGAAAACTGTCAGGTCTCTCAGTGTAGCTGAGGTTAAGGATTTGATTCCACATGTGTTAAGCTACTTAGAAATACACAAAGGCTTTCGAGATCATTAAAGAGAACCATATGGCTGACTGGAAAGTGTAGCCTGTGCCAATTTGTCTGTTTGATCACTCCAACAGTAGTAACAATGAGTTCTTTTCTCCATGCCATAGAACACTGAAGTAGAGACCACAAGGCACAGGCCTCGCCTTACCAGCACAAGTCTTTATAGTTGGAAGCCTTCATTTTATTGCCAGTATGCAAACATTATTTATGCGTGCTTTGCAATGTGTTAGCAATCTCATAGTAGCACAACTTTAGTGAGGTTACATGCATAGCTGTGGAGACCGCTAATACTGTGCATAGTGCGCAACAAAAATCACTCATTGTTTGATGTACTAAAGTGTGAATGGGATCATTGGATGCCAATTTCCCTAAAGCCCCTTTTACATATGCAGACCTTTTGTCCATTTTTCATCCATCCGTTGATGGACATCAATGGAAAAACGCAAGTAAATGGAAGATCATGACTAAGCGCTAACATTTGCGTGAAACGTGTCTACCTCCTGCTTTATCTGTCAACCACTTGTCATATAAGGCTTCAATAAAAAGGCTTTTTGGAAGTGCAGCTGTCCGGAATTATTTCTTCATCCGTTTACATCCACTTCCATCAACATCCTTTTTTGGAACCAATCAAAGCCCTATTTTTCTTCCGTTAAAAAAAACGGAACAAATGAAAAACTAATGTAAAATGGACAAACGGTCAGTTTTTGCATGTAAAAATGGCTCCAGGACTCAAGTGGTTAAGGACTCTAGCTGGCAGATGTAAAAACAAATGAAAAACAGAGGAAAAAGATGAAAAACTGATGTAAAAACTTCATACGTTTTTCTTTGAAAAAAGTGACTGAACTGATGAAACAAACTTTTTTTTTTTTTTTTTTACCGTTTTTCCTTTATGGTTTGTAAACAAAATAAAACCCCCACATAATGTATATTCTGTCTAATAACTTTGTCATGCTTGGTTTAATTAACATAATTTCAGTAATGTTAAAAAAACATAAACCGTAAAATAAGACCTGCACTTTTACCTATAGTAAACATAACGCCAGGTAACTATGATCAAAATGGGGGAAAAAAAAAAAAGAAAAAAAATTTTTTTTTTTTTTTAAATACATATTTTGGATACAATCGTGCTAAAGACAGTCTTGTTTTTTTCCCGAAACAACCTATTCTCTATACGAGTTTGATATAATAAATAATGACAAAGGTTTAGCTAAATATTGGGCCCACGTTTACATGTAAAAATTTCTCTGTTCCATATGGAGTAAATGGAAGTGGTAGCTGAGATACTCTCAAGTTTTATATTATGTATCCATTTTAACTCATTTTAATAGGACGGCTATATATCCACTTCTCTACTGTGCACGAAAACCCCCTTCCTGCTCAAGCCATTTTTCAGCTTTCAGCGCTGTCACACTTTGAATGACAATTGCGCGGTCGTGCGACGTGGCTCCCAAACAAAATTTGCGTCCTTTTTTTCCCACAAATAGAGCTTTCCTTTGGTGGTATTTGATCACCTCTGCGGTTTTTATTTTTTGCGCTATAAACAAAAGAAGAGCGTCCAGTTTGGAAAAAAAACACTATTTTTTACTTTTTGCTATAATAAATACCCATTTTTTTTTTAAATACAATTTTCCTCAGTTTAGGCCGATACGTATTCTTCTACATATTTTTGGTAAAAAAAAAATAAATAAATAAAAAAATCGCAATAAGCGCGTATTGATTGGTTTGCTTAAAAGTTATAGCGTCTACAAAATAGGGGATAGATTTATAGCATTTTTTTTTTTTTTTATTAGTAATGGCGGCGATCTGCGATTTTTATTGTGACTGCGATATTGCGGCGGACACATCGGACACTTTTGACACATTTTTGGGACCACATTTATACAGCGATCCCTGCTATAAAAATGCATGGATTACTGTATAAATGTGATTGGCAGGGAAGGGGTTAACCACTAGGGGGCGGGAAGGGGTTAAATATGTTCCCTCAAAGTGTTCTTACTGTGGGGGGAGGGGACTGACTGGGGGAGGTGACCGATGGTTGTCCCTATGTACAAGGGACACACCATCGGTCCCCTCTCCCTCACAGGACGTGGATCTCTGTGTTTACACACAGAGTTCCACTTTCCTGCTCGTTTCCCGGGCAATCGCGGGTGCCCGGCGGCAATCGCGGCCGCCGGGCACGCGCACCGGGGCCTTGTGAACGTGGCGGGCGCGCGCGCCTCCTAGCTCGTTTTAAAGGGAGGACGTCATATGACGTCCTCCCAGAACGAGAGTATCCTCCGCCCGCCGTCTATTGACAGTGGGCGGGGGACAAGTGGTTAAAGTAGTAACCTGTAAAGGCAAAATAAACCTTCCTACCTGCGCCTACTGTTTTTCACTTATAAGATGGGCATTGACTATGCAGTGTCAATTATGAAGCATGTTGCATGTAACTACACGGGTTAATGCATGACCTCTGTCTGTAGTGTGAGAACTTACACTTCCTGTGAAGAAAAAATCTCTAGGTCTCGCAGTTTAGAGCTTTTCAGGTGAGAGCTAGTAATAAGATTGGACTCATTCACAGAACCAGTGATTATATCTGATCAATTAACATTAGGCAGGCTAATTACCAGAGAGCTCACCGTTTCATCACATTAGCTCTCCCTCATCTGTGATTCAAACACAGAGGAATGGTAAGGCATGTACTGGATTGTTGCTTGTCCCTTTCATTACAAGGTAAGGCAAATAAACGATACAGGGAATATACTTACACTAATACCTAATTTAAGCTGGGTTCACGCTGCCATGCACTCTCACAGTCTCCACAATTGTCTCCAATCACTGTTTCAGGTCCGATTTCAGTCCGAATTTTGGGCTGAATTCGGACCTAAAACAGACCAGAAGACGCACAGGACTCCTCTGCAATTCGCTCCACAGCTGCCCAGAAGCTACCGTATATACTCGAGTATAAGGCGAGTTTTTCAGCACATTTTTTTGTGCTGAAAATACCCCCTCGGCTTATACTCGAGTCACCTTTTTGCACCTGATCTCCTGGACTTTGGGGACCCAGTACTGGCTGGCCGTAGGTCCCCTGGACCCCAAAATTGACACACATGTAGCTCCACTTTTTCTCTAGAAATGTGCAAAGTTTGTTGTCCGAGGAACCTACGGCCGGGGAGCACTGATTTTTCAAAACCGGGCACCCCTTCCATAGACTCCCATGTTAAACGGTCATTTCTCCGGTGACTTTGGGGACCCGGTACCGGCCAGTCATAGGTCCCCTGGACCCGAAACTTGCAACACATGTAGCCCCATTTCTCCTCTATAAGTGTGAAGTGTTTTGTCTGGGGAATCTACGGCCAGGGAGCACCGATTTTTCAAACCCGGGCACCCCTTCCATAGACTCTCATGTTAAATGTCAGTCTAGTCATGGACACAGTGTGGCATGCACATGGACACAGTGAGGTATGCAGATGGACACCATAGGCTTATACCCGAGTCACGTTTTCCCAGTTTTTTGTGGTAAAAATTAGGTGCCTCGGCTTATATTCGGGTCGGCTTATACTCGAATATATACGGTATGTGAAAACGGGCTCCATTGAGAGGCAGTCACAGTCTCCTGACACGCGCAATAGTGTGAACCCAGCCTAAAACAACAGAAACATTTGAAAGTGCACAATGCCTTTAAAGATATAGAAGTCAAGAAGAAGAAGATTGCTTTTAATGCGGTTACAATAAAAAGGAAAGATTCAGAGGATTATGTTGTGCTGGATAGCTGCTTTGCCTACGCAGTATTTTGCCTACAAAGAAGGCTTTTCTTCCGTGTACTTCTATAGGTCGAAGGCTCGCGTAAATATTGGTGAGCTGTATGCATTCTAATTAAGAAGAACACAACTAGTTCATTGTTACTCGTGTAGCACACGGACCCTTTTCCCTTGCTTTGGCTCAATTGCAGGAAAAAGGCACACCGTACTATATGCCCGTACCCTCCTGGATGAAGAGGTTAAGCGGTGTTATGTATTTGGGTCCCACAGCTAGGTTCTCCATCAGTTGGTTCTCATCTCCTAGGATATAGGGACAAGTCTCTGTTTTCCCCCAAGTAATTCCAATGTCCACACCACTTCAAACTCCAACGTTGAGTTTATTTTCTCAATGTTCAGTAGATAGGAAAAGGGTGGAAGAGAGACAGGACAGCAAGGCTTGGAAGGTTAGTCCAGGCACAATGGATAGCACAATCACTACTCTATCCCTGAGTAGATTTTTAGCTCACCCGGATTGTCTCCTACAAAATGGATCCTAGCAGCCGAAGTGATGCTCGGACGTTTGATCAAGTTCTTTCCTAGATGCGATCGGGAGACTCTCTGCCACAGAATCAATCAGACCCCGAACCTCTTAGCTTCTGGATACTTAAGGACAGGTGCCAGCAGCAGCACATTACTAGGCCCTTGGTGGATAGAAGAATTCCTCCAGAAAGTTACCGGGCCCCTTTCTTCACTGTGAACTCTCACCGGTCCATCAGAAAGGTCCTCCCCGGCCTCCTCTTCTTAGAAGCGGGCTCCCTCACGAAGAACACCCTGGGACTCCTCTTCCCAGAAGTGGGCTCCCGCTAAAGGTGCTGGGCCCAGTGATAAAGATGCAGCCCCAGGACTAAAGGTGCCTAAGACTGGTGCACATGTGGCCCCCATGGCCTGGAAGGCCATGCCACGCACTTGGACTCCGACTCCTCTCCCGAAGACCCCTCCCAGGCGGCGTCTGCCCCTTATGTATCCTCTCCCAGCATGCACAGCGGGTCGACCCCACCCACTGTAGCTCTGCCAAGAGAGGACACCCAAGGCACAGCACTAATACCAGTGGTTCAACCCTGATCCGTTATGGCAGTGCCACCTATAGGCCACAGGGAACTGCACACCAGTATACCATCCTGGAAATAAAACGGCACAACCTATAAATTGAGAATGGTCTGAGCCTAACTACTATTTCAGACCAGCCCCTAAATTTGGGTATATAGCACCCCTAAATGGGGTGCTACACTCATTATATATCTTTCAGATAAGATAAAGTGTGGAAAAATAAGATACCAAGCTCCAATTGGCCAGCAAGTTTGCAAGCTCCACAAAGCTACCGATTAGGTGCTTCTAAACTGCCAGTAAAACACTGAGCACTTTTGAAGAGCTTTCCATTCATTTCAATGGAGAGGGGCAATTTTTCACCGCCCTGCCAGTGCACTCCCCCAGTGTGAAAGCATTCATTGATTTTAATGGAAATAGGTTTTCGTGAGCTTTTCATTCGCTTTTTTTTAGCGTGAAAGAGCCTGAAAAGCGCCTCAGAGTGAAAGGAGTCTTAAAGATTTTTTCTTTTAACATTTTTTATCTTTTTTTTTTTTACATACTACAATCAGAGTAGTTCAGTGTCACCATAGTAACACTTTGCTTGCTGTTACAATGATGATCATTGAAACAACACAGTTTTCAACTGTCATTCATGACAGCTACGATTACTAGTGATCTGTCATTGGCTCCAGCTAATCACATTGTACAAGGTGCGATGATTGGCCCAGGTACCATGTGATAGCTGTGGACCAGTCGAAGCATAGGAAAAACAGCTGTTATGAGTGAATAAATTGATAACAGCTTTGTTAACATTGTGATTATTTGATTGCATATTGATCACATGGTCACCGGGCTGCGGGTACCAGGATCCGCAATCCACCGGACAGAGCAGTTGGGGGAGCTGCGTGCCCCTAGCTCGGCGTGCACGTCATCCATCATGCCTGTGCCGCCCGCCTGCATTAAAAGTAACGTGGGCGGACAGCAAGTGGTTACGTTTGTACCAATATAGCATTAATGTACTTCTTTTGCAAAAATAAAACCACTTTCCATTTTTTCTACGCAGGCTTACTGTACCTCACTGTCTTTATTGCGGTTTCAAAACACTGCTCGATTACTTTTGCCTTAATTGCTGAACAGTAGGTCATGACACAGGAAGGAGTTTACCAGCTGATCTACTTAGCACACACCCTGCGCATCATCTACCCTCAGCTGGTAAACTCCTTCCTGTGTCATGACCTAAAGTTCTGTCCAGGAAGTAAAGCAGAAGTAATCGAGCAGTGTTTTGAAACAGCTATAAAGTCAGAGTTAAGAATGCGTAGAATAAATGGAAAGCTGGGGAAAAAAATAAAATAAAATAAGAGTTAACAAAAGCTGAACTTTAAACATCTTAAAAGTTCCACTAAGGGTTAGACATTATGGTTTAAGGTCACCATTAAAGCGGATGTAAATCCACTGTCAGGTATTTTAAATCATTGACATAAGTTCAATCTATAAGGCTATACACGCCTCCTGCATGTATCCTTATATGTAAAAACGAACCCCCTCAACAGCCAGGACCCCCGCAATATCGCCAAATTTGTGGGCGTTTTTTTCTTCGGCACTATGTGGGCGTGACGTCAGAGGACTCCTCCGCCCACCACTACACTGCCCTGGCCAGCAAGCATTGCGAGGACGAGCCTCGCGCCTGGTGACACTGCTGTGCATGTGCAGGAGTGACAGAGCGCTTTCTGTGAAGAAGCAGAGCGCGCTCACGGCCCTCTGTCACTTCTACACAGTGCACACATGTGAATGTCCAGTGACAGTCGGGGATGATCGGTGCAGGGAACAGCTGTGAACACCATCCCCCATGCGGCTTTTCATCAGCCGCTTCTCCTTCTCTCCCTCCCGCGGCTTTCACCTGAAAAGCCATGCATGGGGGATGGTGTTCACAGCTGTCCCTGCTGCACCGATCATCCCAGACTGTCCTCAGTGTCTGCCTCCTCCAGCGCCCCCCTTCTTCTCTGGCCCCCTCCTCATCCACCCGCTGTGTCTTCCCCCTCCACCCCCCCCCCTCGTCCGCTGCAGCCGTCGGCTTCCCTCCCCTCCCCCGCGGGCTGCGAGGGGGGGGGGGGGAGAATCTGTCAGGATGGAGAGCGGAGAAAGGAGCCAATTACCGGCCGTAATAGGACACAGAGTGTTCGTTACCGATCGCTCTGTGTCCTGTGATAACTGAGCAGAGTAACCTGTGTGTTACTCTGCTTCAGTTTATGAATCACCAAAGCCCCCAACAGGGCTGATAAAAAAAAACAAAAGGAGAGGAGGGGAGGGGGATGTGAATTGTGAACTTTTTACACAGGATGTGCCTGTACAGGCTAGTGCACAAGATATGTAAATAACCTGTCACTCACAGCAAGGGGGAGGATTTGACAAACGTTTTCTCCTGTTTGTCAAGATTTATCTCACTGAATAAAAGAGGATTGCTCAGAGCTGGATTAACTCTGTGTGGCAAGACTGGGCACAGATGATAGAAAATCTTATACCCTACATTGTGACATAAAAAAATAAATAAATAATTTACATCCACTTAACCACTTAAGCTCCGGACCATTTTGGCTGGTTAAAGACCGGGCCACTTTTTGCGATTCGGCACTGCGTCGCTTTAACTGACAATTGCGCGGTCATGCGACGTGGCTCCCAAACAAAATTGACGTCCTTTTTTTCCCACAAGATAGAGCTTTCTTTTGGTGGTATTTGATCACGTCTGCAGTTTTTATTTTTTGCGCTTAAAAATAGATTTTTGCTATAAATAAATTTCCCCAAAAAATAAATCAAAAACAAACATTTTTTTTTCCCTCAGTTTAGGCCAATACATATTCTTCTACATATTTTTGGTATAAAAAAAAAAAAAATTGCAATCAGAGTTTATTGATTGGTTTGCGCAAAAGTTATAGTGTTTACAAAATAGGGGATAGTTTTATGGCATTTTTATTATTTTTTTTATTTTTTTTACTAGTAATGGTGGCGATCAGCGATTTTTTTCGTGACTGCGACATTATGGGGGACACTTTTGGGACCATTGTCATAGCGATCAGTGCTATAAAAATGCACTGATTACTGTGAAAATGACACTGGCAGTGAAGGGGTTAACCACTAGGTGGCGATGTAGGGGTTAAGTGTTCCCTGCATAGTGTTTCTAACTGTAGGGGGGATGGAGTACACGGAGCCGAGATCCGTGTCATTGTCACTAGGCAGCGCCGGGAGATGCTCGTTTACACGAGCATCTCCCCGCTCTATACCTCCGTGAGACGATCGCAGGGATCTCCGCGGTGATCGAGTCCGCGGGACCCGCGGGGATGGCGACGCGTGCGACCACACGAACAGGCACTTAAAGGGGACGTACAGGTATGTTGATGCGCCTGTCCTTGCCATTCTGCCGACGTAAATGTACAGGAGGCGGTCGGCAAGTGGTTAACGTCACAATCTGACTGTGAAATCCCTATACAATCAACCTTAGATCTACCAAAACTATGTAATATGAGAACCTACCAATATTATGCAAGCATATTGTAGCCAATCAGGCAGGCCCTTAACCCACATGCCCATTGGTAGATCTAAAGGAGATTGTAAAGTCAGATTTGAATGTGTATGGTAAGCTTTAGATGGAAACCTGGCCAGACTGTACATGAAAGAATATGCAGACTGCTTATAGAATAATCTTCTGCGCAGCCAGCACAGAGAACAGTCCATGTAATGAATGGTAGAACGTGTTTGCATAGGTTTATAAAGCCAAGTGATCCAGAGACTCGGCCTCAGGTGAAGTGTGTCAGCACAGCAGCTTGGGATGTGTCATTCCAGACAGCACTCAATAGCAAATCTGCAGGAAATGTTTGTTTCACCATTTCACACAAACCCCCTTTCACATGTTGCTTGGCTCCTCATCCCCTAAGGAAGGGAGACCGGTAATAAATTCACGTAGCGTATTATTATTATTATGACTTAAACAGCTTTGGAAAAGCATATTTGGACTGCTTTTATTCGATTGTCTGCCTCTCGAGCTGTCTGAGCATTCAGCACAACTCCCCTGCGGTTGAAAACTGTTCCCCTTTTACATAAACGCCATCAATATGGCTGGAAATTTCTGCTATTTGGAAGGGATTAGTAGAAAAGCTGTTTAATCCTGTTACTTACATCAATGTGTAAACACCTACAGGCATGTTCAACAGTCGCAATAAAAGACACATTTTAACAGAGAAGAAAGGGAGGCAGAAAAGCAACTCTTGTACAAAGAAATATTTGAGTCTCCCTTCCATTGTGTTTGTATACAAAAGGTGTAGTGTCTACCTGAAAACCTCCTCTCCGGGGACATGCAAACAACAGGCCACCCAGTGGAGCTCTCTGACATGTTTAGAATAAATTAAAGAAACTGGATCCAAGAGCAACACGACTCATCAGATTTGACACTGCTAAAAATAAAAAAAACATTTCTTGGGACCCTTCAATGTTTCTAAACAAAATATGGATAATGAAAGGATGTACGTTCGCACTTAAGAAATAGTATCACCAAAACTTGAAAATCATTGTCAAATCTACCAGGGAACCAAGTGCATGTAGCATTCGGTCCTGCTTTGTACAGTAAAAATCACAATCTTTATGTCTGTGCAGCCTGTCAGCTGCTCCCCAGGCTAAAGCCCAATTTATAGGATTTCCTATGGGAGAAGTACAGCACTGTAGCCACCCTCCCCTCTTCAGCCTCAAATATCCTGAATCTGTTTTGTGTGCCCCCAATCTCCTGTCAGCTATTAGCTAGATATCATCTTGATGCAGTTGCTTTTAGAGCAGATCTTCACCCTCAGGAAAGACTTGATGCAGTTGCTTTTAGAGCAGATCTTCACCCTCAGGAAAGACTACCCTCCTATCCACCCATCTGCTACCAGAATAGGGCTGTCTTTTTTTTTCCCCAAAAAAAAGTTGCAGCCTCACTTCCCCTTGCACCTCATTCACCTCCACGGGTGCGCAACCTGTGGCCCTTCAGCTGTTGCGGAACTACAAGTCCCATCATTCCTCTCTTTGGAAGTCATGCTCGCAACCGTTGGCCTTAATATGCCTCATGGGACTTGTAGCTCCACAACAGCGGGGGGGCCGCAGGTTGAGAACCCATGAGCCTAGGCGAATGATGTGCACTGGTCTCCCTTTGCCTTCTGGAATATGCACGTCACATATACTACAGCACAGCGCTTCTTTAAGAAAGGAGGATAAGGGCATGCCTAGCGCTGCATCATCAAGAGGTGCGCCTGGCTAAACCTGAAAGACCCAGTGGGCCTCTTGATAATTTCACAACATGGTGACAGGGGACCGAGAGGTGGCAGAATATAAGATGATCTCAGGGGACAACCCTGGATCCTCTGGGTGCATAATCAGAAATGTGCAAAACGGACCATCCAGTAAGCGGGAGGAAAAAAGAAAAATGGGGGAGTGCGAGTCTGACAAACAGGTAACAGAGATGACAGGAAGTAGACAAGGTGGACCATGATAGCAACATATCATTGGGGGAAGAAGAAAAAAAGGGCGCAAGACTGGAATGCGGAAGAGGGTGTAGACAAGCTGGGAGAAGAGAGATGTTACTGATGAAGAAGTAAGCTCAGTACAGTTGTCACAGTTGACAGAACAGTGGTGATGGAAGGGCGGACGAGGCTGAGAAAGGATGCTATGCAGGCAAAAGTGGAAGACAATGTAGAGAGTAAGAAGGGAAAAATGGGAAATGATGGTGCCATCAGGGACTTAGAACAGTAAGTGGATCAAAAATGACTATGTTAGAGGTGGTAATACCAGTTGGCAAACAGCCACAACCAGGAATCGAGAGCGATGTCCTCTGTGTCCTGTACTTAAAACTAATAGTGCATTTATCTCCTTCCGAGCATTGTGGCCGAACAGCAGTAGGGAGCATGCTGTCAACCACTACACAGATCAGAAAAGTACCAAGTCCTTAATCCACTTGGGGCTCAGGGGGATTCAACATCACTTTTCAGTTTGAAGGTGATACATCTAGTTTATTAGGCTGTGGCTACTACACAATTTCATCATCCGCTGTAAATTTACCACACTACAACTAAACTACCACTTTGTCCGTTCGACTACAGATAAACTGGTAGAGAAGCATGCTTCAGGAAGGCCACATTATATGACTTTCTGCTGGAGTAAAGACCATGGATAAGAGCACTGAAGACACATCAAAGTCCAATTTTGGGCACCAACCTTTTTTATAGTTTTTAAACTATAAAATTTGACCAATACGTTTTATGTAAATCCCCCATTTGTCCAAAATTCTTTAATAAGATTCCTTTTAACTCTGCAGTATAGAACACCTTCCACTGACATCAGTGTCATGGTTGCCTCTCACTACCCTTGGCCATTCCCAAAACTCAGAACTGCAAACTTTTGGATTATGTCAGTGCTTGCTTTCTTCCTCCCACCCCTGTACCATTTCCTTATAGGCCCATCATAATATAGACTGCTTCCTCAGGCTACTTTCACACTGAAGTGCTGGATGCACTGGCGGTATAGCGGCGCTATTTTTAGCGCCGCTATACAGGCCCCGCTAGTGGCCGAAAAAGGGTTAAAAACGCCTGCAATAACACCTCTTTGCAGCGTTTTGGAGGCACTACCCCATTGATTTTAATGGGCAGGGGCGCTATAGGAGTGGTATTTTTACCGCTCCTATCGCGCCTCAAAGATGCGGCTTGCAGGAGATTTTTTACCATCCTGCCAGCGCACCGCTCAAGTGTGAAAGCCCTCGGGCTTTCACATTGGATACAAAGTAGCGGCCTTTTCAGGGCGCTTTGCAGGTGCCATTTTCAGCGCAATAGCGCCTGCAAAGCGCCTCAGTGAAAATGAATTAGGCAATCTCCAACACTACTAGGAAGCACCGGAGCTTTGCCTATTCACAAATGCTGGCATTTGGCCATAGCAGAAGGGTTAAAAGTGCAGAGGAGACTCAAAATATGTTCTCCCTGAAATAGTGATGCTTAAAGCGGACCTTGCCGTTTTAACTTTGGATAGTAAAACATTTTTTTTCTACCAGTAAATACCTTATACAGCCCACTTCCTGTTTTTTTTTCTGGCCATTAGCCTAGGCTTATGACATCATGCACAGCTCTCTCTCTCTCTCTCTCATTCTCATGAAAGTTTGCCAGGAAGGGAGTGGGAATGAGTCATAAGAGCTGGAGGTGTGTCTGTGTAAATCCAGGAAGTGAACAGGCAGCAGCTTCAGCTGCCCACAGTTAAAATGGATGCAACCAGGCTCAGTGCAGGGAGATTTCTGCAGCATATTTGACAAGTACAGAATCACAGTATATATAAAATAATATGCAAAGTGGTTAGAGGGAAGCTTCAGAATGGCAAAGATGTTTTTATTACAAATTATGTGAGCAGACTACAGTTTCTCTTTAAGTTCCACAAATCTTTTAAGTATCTTTCATGGGGAAAAAATTCTGGTTCGTCCTAAACTATAAAAGCTCCTCCCATATCACAAAAGTGTGGATCTACACCCTGTGAAATGAGCCATTTGGTTGGTGCAGAAAAATAGAGAAGTAGCTAATTAGTCTACAAAAATTATATAGCTGGCTCCTAGCATTTTAAAGCTCTCTTTATGACTGAGCCAGCTATATAGCTCAAAGATCTCACTTACTGGCTCCTGGAAATAATGTTTCTCAAATGCTGCTGCGTAAACCACATGCTGCTATTAAAAAAAAAAAAAAAAAATACTGCAAAGTTTAACTAGTGCATCACCATTCACACAAGGAAGCATTAAGACAGAGAAAGCAAGTCTCTATAGACTGTACTTCAGCCTGCTCTTCACTGGGTACAGTATGGAGATTCCCTCTCACTATCTAAGCTGTTTAGGATTTTTGTGGTTATAGAAAAAAAGCCCAGCAATTTCCTGATTGAAAATAGGAAATTAGCCTTGGAACGGGTTCAGGAGCTGGGCTGAGCACAGCTCAGAATAAAATTAGAAACAGAAGTTTAATTGAAAGATTGTGAATATTTTGGAAAGCCAGATAGGCTGCAGTTGGTAGGAGAAAAGAATGTGCATCCCTAGGTAGATGCAGAAATACAGAGATAATCTACAATTACTCCAAAAGGGGTTAAACCTATTAGGTAAATGCACACAACTGCCGTGTCAGAAACGTCTTTGTGCACAAAAAAGCAAAATCAGCTAAAAAAAAGCAAGGCAAACAAAAAAAATGAAAAACACACACACACACACACACACACACACACACACACACACACACACACACACACACACACACACGTCGATCTTCATAATCCATTTGTACAAAGCATATAGCAGTGTATGCAGGGCAGATGTTCGGAAAGTTGATGTTCTAAAAGGAAAAAGCTGCGTCCATGTATAAAAGCACATGAAATTATGTGACATATGACAATTTCATAGTATCTTGTCTATAGGGAGCAGTATTGGTATGGGGATCTGGCCAAGAAATTATGAATACCTGCAAAATTATCTAGACAAGCCATTAAGCAGCAAGTATTGCTGGAAATTTACAGAACTTTTAAACAAATGAAATGTTATTAAAGTGGTTGTAAACCCTTCCATATACCAAGTAAAGTGACTATCCTCAGGTGATGCACAGAGATGAAAAACATATCCTCCCTTATAAGTTGTATCTGTCTATCTGCATATTCTCTTCTCTACAACCGTTCAAAGTCCAGAATTTATAAGCGTATCTGAGAGTTCAGAAAAAAGGGGAGAGCTGAAGTTACATTCTGCAGAGCTCAGAAGGGGGGCGGAGATCTGAAGTTACATTCTGCAGAGATCAGGGAGGCGAGATCTAAAAGCTGATTGGAGGGAAGAGAGACACACACCCCCTTCACAAAGCTCATGGGAACAGAGCTGAGGCTGTCAATCAGCTGGAGATCCCTCCCTTGTCACTATTTTTCTCTTGGTGTGAAGAAAACTTGTCAGAGGTGATTGATGCTGATTGCAGAGGAAGGAGGCAGCAGACAGAAATACCATGCTATTTAATGAAGACAAATACACTCTAGAAAAGGATATGCTTAGTTCATTTTTCATGTCTGAGGTTTACAACAACTTTAAAGCAACATTTTAAAACTTATGCACCCCACCCTCTCCCAAATCACATATCCTTTTACAATCCAGCGCTGTACGCTGCAGTCTTCTCTACCCTCTTCCTATTCTCACAGGAGACTTGGGTAGCAGAGGGAGTCATTGCTCTTGCTGCTGTCAGTCAAATCCTGTGAGAAGGGAGCGGGGGCATGGCCAAGTCATGCGGTGTGTAGGTCTATGGACGCACAAAGCCAGTCTCTGGAACGTGCCCACATACGGCTTGTTATGGAGGTACATGCAGGAAAATAGAAGCAAAAGTATAGACACAAACCTCTTGCACTGCCATCATCCCACAAACCAAATAACATAATCCACAAAAAAAAAAAAAACTGTTAGGCCCCTTTCACATGTGCAGTCCGATCAGGCTCGCCTGTGCAATTTTCAGGCGGACCTAATCGGACACTCCATTAACCTCTATGGAGCAATAGATGTCAGCGGTGACATGTCGGCTGACATCCGCCACTATCCAATCCGATGCGGTCCGCCAAATCTGGAGGGATGGTTGTCCTATTTTCCATCCGTCTGGTGGATCGGATGGGATGGGATGGGAATGGTGGTCTGTTTTCATCCGTTCTCCCCATAGGAGGCGAGTAGGACTCCGATAGGTCTGTCTCTGCACAGTGAGCAGAGATGGACCCGTCATCCGCCTGCTCAGCGGAGATTAACAAATCAATTTCCGCTGAGCAAGCAGAGTCCGTCAAAAACGGACGTGCCCCGTGTGAAAGGGGCCTTAATAAGCTTTTCTGGACAGTCTCACAGGGGTTGATTTACCAAAACTGGAGAGTAAAAAATCTGGTGGAGCTGTGCATGGCAGCCAATCAGCTTCTAACTTCAGCTTTGACAATAAGCCCAGGTTCACACTGGGCTGCGGGAATAAAGCCGTGCGAGTTCAGCTAAACTCGCACGATTTCACTCCCGCTGGTCAGTCCCGATTCCGGCCACGATTACAGACATCTGTGCAGTTTCTGCACAGATGTCAATGTAAATCACGGGCCGAAATCACAAAAAGTAGTACAGAAAGGACTTTTTAGAATCGGTGCAGCGTTGCACCGGATTAGGACGGTGCCATTGCCAGCAAATGCCGCCGATTTGACATGTCAAAACGCACCAATGTGAACCAGGGTTAAAACCTAGAAGCCGATTGAGATCTATGCAGAGTTGCACCAGATTTTTGCACTCTCCAATTTTAGAAAATCAGCCCCACGGTGTCTTTGTCCCCGCACAGACTGAGCTATACCTAAATAACAATCAATGCAGGAGGGTGGTTGCTAATTTTTTTTAACCCTTTGTTAGGGCAGACAGTGTTCAAATTCTAGCTTACAGCTGATAATGAAGAACAGCAAACACAGTACAGATAGTCCACAGTCCCCTCAAAACAATAAAATGACAGCACATAGAAATAAATAAGAAAATGAAAAATAAGCAGAAGTGTAAAGGCAAAAAAGGAGAGGGGGGGGGGGCTTGCTGTCTGGGGTCGCAGTCCTTGGAAGTTGTTGGGAACGTCAGCCCTCATCACAAGCTGCAGCACATTCACACTCCTTATTTTGCCTCATTAGCAGGGCTTCCATTCGAGGCAGTGAAAGGAGACTCTAGTTTGTCAGCCTGGATCCAGGACTGGGAACGGCTCCAGACAACAAGCACTGAAAAATGAGCTCACAAGGCTGGGTGTCAGACACTTATAAAGAGGCCTTTCTCTGCAAACGGCGAAAATATTGTTTATTTTCCTTTTTAGAGGAACAACTATGACAGACTATTTTGTGTACTCAGCAGAACGGTTAGCAGATAACACTACTCAAGGTTTACATGGCAAAACAGCCACTGGGAAGAGGTTAATTAAATCCAAAAGAGAAATAAACACTACAAATTGCTGCAATAAACAATACAAATCTGCTCCTAACCCACTTTTCTTTTTTATAGAATTTAGCTTAAATAGGATTCAATTATGACCTTGTATAGTGACATTTACAGCAAATGTATCAATAAAAATAGATCAATACCTAAAAAGGTACGGAAATCCACTTCTGCACAACTTCCAGAAGCAACTCAGACACGACTTGAGCATGAATCACAGCGAGACTTGGAGGAGACTTCAGCAGACTTGTGGTCATTAACAACACGACTTGAAGTAAATTCCATGTGGCTTCTGGGTAAATTCCTTTCTGCTTCCTGTAAAGTTGCCTTCAAAATGAACAGTGATCAGACTTCTAAGCGACTTCCATTGAAATCAATGGGTACAAGTTGCCTACAGGTCGCCTAGAAGTCGGATTTAAGTAGTACAGGAACCTTTTTTTAAGTCAGAGCGACTGCAGTAGTGTGCATTAAAACATCTCCATTCACTTCAATTAGTTTGAAAAATAGCGCGACTTGGGGCAACCTGAAGTCGCGTCCGGAGTCGCCCGTGTGAACCGGGTCTCACGGAGAAGAAATAAAATGGATACTTTTACACGGCTATGATACTGTCAGATCTCACTGGATTTTTCTTCTATATACATGAAGAAAAAAGGCCACCAGTGAATTGTGCCTTTTCATGACTGAGTACACAGCTTCTCTGTGGAATTGGATCCCTCCTTTAATTTTCTATGCTGCGGCTGCTGTTACTTTTCGATGTTGCTTGATGTTCATTTTCTTTGAGCTTGCTCGATTCCAGTGTGTTTGCAAGAAGTTTCTCTTTCCTTTTCTGTCTCACAGGCGCCTTTGAAGAGGGTTGAATAAAGAAAGGATTCCCCTTCGCTTTACAAACACTTAGGCAACCCTGGAGACCTTCAGGTAGTTCATGTTCAACCTCAAGCCTGATATCAGTGGGTAGGAAAAACGTACCGCTCAAAAGCTTGAGAATTCACCAAATAGCTGCTTCCGCCCGGTCACTCACACAGGTGCTGGCTCTGCACTGATGCATGGGAGAAAAAGAAACCCTGGACTGCCGCACTCTGTATAGACAGTTATTTATTCCAAAATTTCAGGTAAAAAGTCCAAATTCAAAATAAATCCATAAATCCAAAACAACAAATGCAGATGGTGTGCATGCAGGGAAGGGTGGCTAACGCGTTTCACGTCACGAATTGACGCTTACTCATAGCTATGAGTAAGCGTCAATTCGTGACGTGAAACGCGTTAGCCACCCTTCCCTGCATGCACACCATCTGCATTTGTTGTTTTGGATTTATGGATTTATTTTGAATTTGGATTTTTTACCTGAAATTTTGGAATAAATAACTGTCTATACAGAGTGCGGCAGTCCAGGGTTTCTTTTTCTCCCATGATATCAGTGGATGTACTTAACTCCGGAGACTCCCTGAACATTACTCGCCATCCTTCTCTCAAATCCCATGTTATGAATAGGTTAAGGCTAGATAAACAGGCTTTCAAATCCTCTTATTCATGTCCAGCTTACTTCATCAATTAAACCGTAACTATGTTGTACCTAGACAATATTTACTCCTTAAGCCTAGTACACACCACTAGTTTTTTTTTTTCCGGGGTGAACGAAAAAATACAACAACCTGACAGAGCCGCTGTACTAACAATCCAACGTTAGTACAGCGATCTCCCCTGCTGTTCTATTGTGTTCCGACAAGGGGACGGGACGCCCCCCCCCCTGCCAGAACACTCCAGTCAGCCATTGGCTGAGAGCCCTAATCAGGTGCCAAGCTGGATTTCCACCGCTTTGTCATGAAAGATTATGGAGACCGTCATTGCTGCACTGTCCTTTTGAGAATGCTAGTTCTCAGACTATAATATATATATATATATATATATATATATATATATATATATGTAGCGGGGTGTTGCTTGATGAACCCAGAGACTACCATACCCAGAGTGCATTGCCCCGCGCAAGGACTGCTGGGGTGGGCTATTTAACCGAGAGGCGGACCGGAGTACGGCCTCTTTGGACATCGCCCGCCCAGCAAGTGGAACTCTGTGCTGAGTCTGTTGTTCCGGACAGGGCCTGAAGCCGGGGCCCTGTGTTTCCAAAGAGCCTTCTATTTCCACCAAGGAGCCTGAGGGACGTCGCATCCTGCTACCCATCTACTACTTCCAGGAGGACCGAAGACCCGGGTGTCATGGAACCTGTGTACCGAGACACAGCAACGGAAGATACGGACGTGGACTGGTCCGGTTGGGTGAGAGAGCACCTGCTCAGAGATTAGTACAGGATCTCTAGGCCCAGCGTTTGTTGTTCGGGACTCACCCGTTAGGGTTTGCAAATGCACACCGGAGGCACAGTGCATTGAGTAGTATTAGTGACCTTAGCCTTGTTCACCAAGTTTGTCAACCTTTATTCCTTTGGATCACAAGTTTGTCTTAAAAAGTGCAGCACCATTTGCTAGCAAAGATTCTTCTCTACGGAACATACACATAGTTACAGTAAGGCCTGACTTATCAGTGTAGACATTTCTGGGCGCCATCTTGCCCACGGAGGAGAGCTGCAAGGGGGTCCGTTAGTTATCTTTGTACAGGATTGTATATCTGTCTATTGCTGAAGACCTTTTATTGCAGGGCTCTGCATATACTAAAGTGTACTGTTTTCATCTGTTTAATAATTTCCTTCAGTAAAAGTACCAGGATTAAGCAGACTAGTTGTTGGTGTTATTACTGTGCAGAAGAAACGGTCAGTGTCCGCTATATCACTGTGTGTGTTTTTGTTGCTGGATTGTGTTGCCTAAAGTTGCAGACCTCACAATCCTATCATCCCCTACTAGCTGTGCCAAGGGAGGGTAGAGCCAATTGCTGGGGGTTGACAGCGGTGTGTTACAGGCCCGAAAATCATACCAGCGGCTCCCTTAGCTGGGGGTATCGCTAGATAGATAATGTTATATATATATATATATAAATAAATAAAACATACTCACCGGCCACTTTAATAAGTACACCTGTTTAATTGCTTGGTAACACAAATTGCTAATCAGCCAATCACATGGCAACTCAATGCATTTAATCATCTAGACATAGTGAAGATGACTTACTGAAGTTCATACCGAGCATCAGAATGGGGAAGAAATGGGATTTAAGTGACTTTGAACGTGACATGGTTGTTTGTGCCAGATGGGCTGGTCTGAGTATTTCAAAAACTGCTGATCTACTGCACAGTTATCTGAGAAAATATCCATTGAGCAGCAGTTGTGTGGACAAAAATCCCTTGCTGAAAGTTAGAGGAGAATGGACATGTTTCAGATAATAGAAAGGCAACAGTAACTCAAATACCCACTCGCTACAACCAAGGTATGCAGAATAGCATCTCTGAACGCACAACACATCGAACCTTGAAGCAGAAGACCACACCGGTTGGCACTCCCGTCAGCTAAGAACAGGAAACTGAGGCTACAATTCGCACAGGCTCACCAAAATTGGAAAATAGAACGTTGGAAAAAACATTGCCTGGTCTGATGAGTCTCGATTTCAACTGCGACATTGAGATGGTATGGTCAGAATTTGGCGTAAACATGAAAGCATGGATCCATCCTGCCTGGTATCAATGGTTCAGGCTGGTGGTGTAATGGTGTGGGGGATATTTTCTGGCACAGTTTGGGCCCCTTAGTACCAATTGAGCATTGTTTAAACACCACGGCCTGAGTATTGTTACTGACCATGTGTCCATCCCTTTATGGCTACTACCCATCTTCTGCTGACTACTTCCAGCAGGATAATGCACTGTGTCACAAAGCTCAAATCATCTCACCACTGGTTTCCTTGAACATGACAATGAGGTCACTGTAATCCAATGGCCTCCACAGTCACCAGATCTCAATCCAATAGAGCACCTTTGGGATGTGGTAAAACAGGAGATTCGCATCATGATGATCTTCCTGACTAAACACACTTACAGCGTTTCCTAGATACCACTAGTAGTTAGGATTTATTTCACTTGTTGCTAGGGATTGCAATATCATTTATTTTGCACAATTAATTGTATTTTAAGGGCCCATTACACTATCAAATTGTGGTAATGCACGCTAGATACATTGGTGTAACACAGTGCCATTGGTGCGCCGAATGCCACATACATTTCAGTGTCCTGCCAGACATGATGCATGCACCATTTTTGGTGTGTTGGCATCCTATTCATTTGAATAGGCTATCTAAATGGAACACACGTTGATGTACAGCATAATTTGTATCACCATACTGCAGTAGTGTAAATAGGCCTGGAAGATCTATGTTGAAGGGTTTGCGTCGATGGCATCCACTTCAGGCTCTTCTGAGATTATTCAGGATTCAACATTTGCATTTGAACTGCTTCAAGGAGGTTTTGCATTCCCATTGACCTGTATAGGAGTTCAAAACCTGCCCAAAGCAAATAGCAACAGCCTATATACAGTCCCTGACAAAAGTCTTGTCGCTTCTCTATTTTGTAGAAACTCCTGCGATTAACCTGACTTTTAATTAATCAATTGGTGTTAGAAATAGTTCCTATGAAAAGCTAAAGCCCTCTCAAATAATGTTTAATGCACTGAAATAAATTAGTTTCACTGAAAAAAGGATTTATCATGTAATCAAGACAGACAGGTCAAATTTTGGCAAGACAAAAGTTTTGTCGCCTATACAGAAATTGAACAACTTTACTGAAAATCCAAAAATTTGGCAGCAAAATTTAGTGGTGCTGTGAGATCCAAATTTAATATCTTGTATGACTTCCATGAGCTTGAAGGACAGCATCCATGCGGTTTGGCAAGGATTCATACAATTTATTGATGAAGTCTTCAGGAATAGCAAAGAAAACAGTCTTGCATGCCTCCCAGAGTTCATCAATATTCTTTGGTTTCGTCTTCCATGCTTCATCTTTCATCCTACACCACATATGCTCATGTCTGGTGACTGAGCTGGCCAATCCTGGACCATCTTGATCTTCTTTGCCTTAAGGAACGTTGATGTGGAGATGGAAGTATGCGATGGAGCACCATCCTGCTGCAAAATTTGGCCTTTTTTATGGTTGGGAATATAAGAGGTAGCTAAGATTTCTTGGTATTTTAGGCTATTGATGTTGCCTTCCACCCTGCAGATCCCTCGCACACCCCCATACTGGATGTAACCCCAAACCATGATTTTGCCTCCACCAAACTTCACTGTTTTCTGGATAAATCTCGGCTCCATGCGGGTTCCAGTAGGTCTCCTGCAATATTTGCGGCGACTGTGGTGTAATTCAACAGAAGATTCATGTGAAAAAAATCGACCTTCTGCCACTTTTCCAGAGTCCATCCTTTTAGCAGGCTGTGGCCCTTGGCAAATGCCACACGGTTTTTCAATTGTCTTTTGTTTAGTGCTGGCTTATGGGCACCAATTCGACCATGGAGGCCATTTCGAGACAGAATCCGACAAACTGTTCTGGTTGACACAGGGACTTCAGGTGACCAGGTCTCGTGGAGCTCTGCTGCAGTGGAAAATGGGCTGGCCTTGGATTTTCGAGCCAACAAACGGTCCTCTCGAGCAGTCGTCTTGCGGGGTCGGCCTGACCTGGCCTTGTCCAAAACGTCTCCAGTCTCTTCAAATCTTTTTTTATCCTCTGAACTTGACACTGAGACACATTGAAGGTGTCTGCCACATCAGCAGTGGATCTGGTCTTCAGCCTCTTGATAATCAACACTTTAGTCTCCGGGTAAATCTTAGGCATGTTTGCAGAGGTCTAGTTGCAGTTGAGAAGGTCTAGTGTACTGGTGTTCTTTTTATACACACCTGAGACCTAATTGATCCATTATTAGTCACAGGTGAAGCTCATATAACAAGACGACAACACTTACCGTATTTATCGGCATATAACACGCACTTTTTTCCCCTGAAAATCAGGGGAAAATCGTGGGTGCATGTTATACGCCGATACCCACATCCCTGGGCTGTCTCCGCTGACTGTGAGCGGAGCGGAGTGAGATACACATAGCCGAATGTACTCGGCTATACTCGGCTTTTCTCGGCTCCGCTCACAGTCACGCCCAGTCCCGCCATTGGACCGGTGTTATGTTCATCATAGGGCGGGACTCGGCGTGACTGTGAGCGGAGCCGAGAAAAGCCGAGTACACTCGGCTATGTGTATCTCGGCGGCGGCTCCGCCCAGTCCCTGCGTTCTCGGCGGCGTCCGCCCCGCACAGTCTCGGCGCCAATTTTAAAATCCGGCACGGCGACACTGGGGCAAGGCTGCACGGCGACACTGGGGCAAGGCTGCACGGCGACACTGGGGCAAGGCTGCACGTCGACACTGGGGCAAGGCTGCACGTCGACACTGGGGCAAGGCTGAAATGGACTCTGGGGCAAGGCTGAAATGGACTCTGGGGCAAGGCTGAAATGGACTCTGGGGCAAGGCTGAAATGGACTCTGGGGCAAGGCTGAAATGGACTCTGGGGCAAGGCTGAAATGGACTCTGGGGCAAGGCTGAAATGGACTCTGGGGCAAGGCTGAAATGGACTCTGGGGCAAGGCTGAAATGGACTCTGGGGCAAGGCTGAAATGGACTCTGGGGCAAGGCTGAAATGGACTCTGGGGCAAGGCTGAAATAGACACTGACAAGGCTGCACTGTGACAAGGCTGCAATGGACACTGACAAGGCTGCACTGTGACAAGGCTGCAATGGACACTGACAAGGCTGCATTTAAATGCAAGTTATTTTTCCTTAAACTTCCCTCCTAAAAGTTTTTTTCCCTAAAATTTCCTCCTAAACTTGGGGTGCGTGTTATACGCCGGCGCGGGTTATACGCCAATAAATACGGTATGTCTTGGCAAAAATTGACTCAATGGGCTTTACAAGCTGTGAATATAAGAATACTTTGTCAGTTTTGTTTTGCACTGAAACATTATTACAAAAGTTGTTGGGATTAAAATGACCCATTTCTTGTAACAAAATCTTGATTAGAAATATATTTTAGCAGCACTTCAGGTCAATTTGTACACAAGCAACAAGACTTTTGTCAGGGACTGTAGACCCATAACATGTACAGCTTTTATGGTTTATTTTTAGTCTAAAGATCCCGAGACCTAGAGAACATCTTGTTAAAATTTTGTTTCGAGAAACCCATGGGGAGCTTGCAAGTGCAAAATTCAGCCAGTAGCTCCAAAATCAGTGTTCTGACCTACGCCCCCCACACCGAAATGTGATGGAACCTAAGCCCCCACACCGAAATGTGATGAGACCTACGCCCCCACACCGAATGTGAAGAGAAATCTCGCTAATAGCAAGGTAGAAATGGACAGGCCACATCTCTGCCCATCCTTGGGTTTACACATATATATCCCATGGGCTTTTTATGGCTTACTTGCCTCATGTCACTGTAGTACTTCTACCGATCTTGACCAAGGAGACAATGAGGTGGACCACCTGGTCCTTTTGTCATCTATTAGAGACAGTCTAGTTTCTCTAGCTAGCTTACTCTTACTTTAGTTTGTATGGAAAGCTGGTTTACATGCGTTATATAACCACTTTACCCATGGGGATGGCTTGAGAGCCCACTGCCATCTGTTAAAAATAAACCTGGAAGCTGAAAAAAAATAATTATCAAAGCCTAACCCCTTTGCGCTGACCGCCTCCCGGCACTTTAAGAGTTCTAAAAACCATGACGTGTAGGCGGGGTTCGGGTCACGTGGCCGCTGTTTTTGGCTGTCCCGTCGGTCACATGATCGGAAAGCTCCCGATCGCAAGTATGCATCGGGAGCTTACCACCCCGCTGGCTACCATACCGGAAGCGCGCTCTCAGCATGGCAAGTTGTTTTATTAACAGGGCTGCATAAATGCGGCCTCTTGGCAATAGGGCCCACCCACTGTGCAGCTGCAAATATACGTGAGGACGACGTCAAGAGGTTAATTGAACAAGCTCACGTTAGAAGCCGATTGGCTACCATGCACAGCTGCACTAGATTTTGCACTCTCCATCTGTAGTAAAACAACCCCTATGTGGTGAAGTCTTAATAAAAGGTATTTGTGAAATAAAATAAAAAAATTATGAACAGGCCAATGATCAGCTTCTGAGCTGAATCCAAGATTTCCATGATGGAGCGTGTAATCTGGAAGAAAGTCAGATATACTGTACATGCTGCAGTTACTAGACTAAGAACCTTGCTATAGTTCAAGGAGAAAATCGCCCAGTTTGATCAAAGTCTCAGATTCTCCAATCTCTCCTCCTATACTTCTCAGGCAAATACACTGGATGAGTTTGCAGAAGGCAAACGGTTCCAACAGTTCACAACCATGTTATCACATCTGATCACTCCACTCATCTGGAGTATTGGCAATGTGAGTGACATTTTGTTTTCTTTGGTAATTTGCCCTTCTGTAAATGTACGCTTGGTCATGACGATTGCGACGTAGTTGGCAAGGGAAGAAAATTAAGGGGATGTCAAATGAATGTGTTTAATCAATCAGTTAGCATACTGTTACATCATAGAAAAGCTTTGCCGTAGACATGACAGATTATGGCATTACTGCCCACTCAGTGAAAGGCTTACAGTACAATGGTAATAGGGTAGAGGAAATATCAGCAGTGCAGATCAGGGAGGGATAAAATCAGAGCCACAGCTTAATAACAGCTTTGACAGCAGACAATGTTTAAGCAGAAGTGGAGGGGAAAAAAAAAAATCAATCAGCACCCTTTCTAACCATGCTGACCGATCAGATAATCATGTTTTATTGAAAAGCGGCAGTGATACGAGCCGTGACAAAATGCCAGCACAATGCACACGGCACTATTTCATTAAACCCATAATAAGTTATCAGTTGGGGTGACACTGTACTGCCAGTGAAAACTAAGTGAATTCACACCTTCCTCTGAATAAAAAGCTAAAGCGGATCCGCAACAAGAAAGGCCATCATATACTAGAATATAATAATATATAACACCACACATTAGTCTACTCAATTCTGATTGGTAAGTTTTTGTTTGACACGGTCATCTTTTTATATACTGTATTGTCAGTTGTAACGTCTCTATGCTCGGTTTTTCCAGGTCTGCACATCTGCCGCAGCAATAAAGCGGTCACATACGTTTGAAAGATTATTTATTTTGAATAATAATAAAAATAAAAAAAAAGAAGAAGAAGAAGAAGAAGAAGAAGAAGAAGAGAAATGTGTATGGCTGGTATAACAAGAAAGAACGGGACTCCCCAGTAGGCAGGAACACCTGGAGGGCACCACAGTACAGCAGATGGACTACCCCATTAAAGACAATTCTATTTACTAGGCAAAATTACCTACTGATTGTTTCACTTCTTAAGACCCATTCAAAAGCTTTTCATTTCATTTTTTCTATACAGTCTTAAAGTGGATGTAAACCCAAATTTTTTTTTTTTTTTGCTGTCACAATGAAGAGTATAAGATTTCCTATCATTTGTGCCAGGTCTTGCCACAAAGAGTTAATCCAGCTCTGAGCAATCCTCTTATATTGTTCAGTGAGATAAAACGGACAAACAGAGAAACACCTTTGTCCGTTCCGCCCCCTGGCTTTGAGTGACAGGTTTTTACATATCTCGTGCACTAGCTTTAGACAGGCATTTTTTAATTCCCACCCCCACTCCTTTTCTGAAGTCATGTGGTTACTTTTCTGGATTTTGACTGGATGTTAGTGATCATAGCAGAAGGAATACACATGAGAAAATGCATGTTGACAAGGGGAGTGTAGAGGTGGGCGGGGAGTCTACTGACATCACGACTCCACCCACCGAGCTCCAGACATCAGATCCACCCACAGAATCTGCAGTTTTTCAGTTCTTATAACAGACAGAGGGGAGACATTTGACAGATAAGGATACATGCAGGAGGCATCAATATCCTTATAGATCAGCACTATGGCAGTAGTTTAGAAAGGATGAGAGTGGGTTTACATCCACTTTAAGCAGGGTGGATTTGATTAAAATTAAGTCGATTTAAATCACTATTAAAAAAAGGCTTTATTTAAATCAACTCGATTTAAATCATAATTTTTAAAGAGAAACTGTCATCTGTCCCACAGTGGCGCCTCCTTTGATTCGTTGTTGACTCCCCGACAGTCCCATTGACTTTAATGGGACGGCTGGTGATGCGAAAGTGACACAAGTTGAGGGAGGTGGCGGCAGCAGGTAAGTGGATGCCCGCTAACAGGCGCCGCCATGATGGATCTGAAATGACAGGCGCTCTTTAAATGCAAGGACTTATTCTTACTGGTAGTTAGAATCTTTAATATTTTCAAACAAAATGAAGGTTTTCTATTTAGAATAAAAAGCTGTCAGATTACTAAAACAGCGATATCAGAACCGGTTCAATCATACAGTTTGTAGTGTACATGGTTAATACAATGGGATAAAGGGAATATTCCTGAACTTTGTTTTATCTCATGGTTACTGTGAAATTCTGTAAATGCATCAATGCAGTGCATGTGATCTCAGCTTGCAGAGCTTGGATTCATTGAACGAGTTTACCAAAAATTAAAATATTGCAGCATATACAGCCTTATGCTACATAACTAAGCATCATTTCATGCTGATGAAACTAAATTATTAAGGTGTCTTAAAAAGAAAGAAAAAAAAAAAAACTAAAAATCGATAGATTTTTACTACAGCATTTTATTAAAATACATTTCATAAAAATCAATGTCCCTGTAGTACTTCTACCAAACTTTACAGAAAAGACAATGAGGTGAACCACCCAGTCTATTAGAGAAAGTCTAGTTTCTCTAGCTAGCTTGCTCTTACTTTAGTTTGTATGGCAAGCTGGTTTACATGTCAAGTATAAAAAAATCAAAAAAAAATCTATTTAAATCCCAAAAATCTGATTTAAATTTAAAAAAAAAAAAAAAAAAATTTGTTTAGATTTTTTCTTTTTTAAATCATTGATTTATATCCACCCTGGTCTTAAGGACGTTATTATTAGTTTGATAAAGAAAATTGATCTACCAGGTGTAAATTTTAAGCAGTGGTCACAAAATGGCGGACCATGGCCCAGACTCGCACCGAGTGACAATCCTGTCCAGACTGTCATCCCGCCACACCAGCACTGGATGCCATCTGCTCAGCAGTCATTGGTTGCTGGGACCCCTGGCGGCCTGACAACCAATGACATCACTTATCTGCCCTGCTCCCTGCAGCAAGCTTCTTCCCCCAGCTCCTGCCCCCTACAGCTCACTTCATCTCCAGCTCCTGCCCCATGCCTGCCGGACTACAGGGTCATATTCAATCAGGTACAAGTACATTGTTTACTTTGATGGGCTCTACCAGTCTATAGGTGAATTACGTTGGACCGCAACTGATCTTTAAGGATATCCAAATAGAGGAACCTGATCTATGGGGGAACTATCATGGGCACCCCTGAAGTAAGGGGGCACTCTGATGGGGGAACCACTGATGTAAAGGAAGAACTCGATTGGGATATCTGATATGAGGGCACCGATATATTTTTGGTATAGATGATACAGAGGTTGATTTACTAAAACGGGAGAGTGCAAAATCTGGTACAGCTCTGCACCGAAACCAATCAGCTTCCAGGTTTGTTGTCGAAGCTTAATTGAACAAACTTAAGTTAGAAGCTGATTGGATAACATGCACAGCTGTCCCAGATTTTGCACTCTCCAGTTTTAGTAAATCAACCCCACAATGACTTCAGTGTTTCTGAGTCATAGCACAAACTTGAGATTTGGACTTGGGCTGGAAGAAAATTTTAGCTACCAGACCTCCCTGAATTTTGGAGTGATTACCACTGTTTTAGAGTTTTGTTGTGATATTTCATAATGAATAACTTCACATTTAAAGCAGCTAGAGAGGTCAGTGATGACATGTATCTAAAGCTCCTTTCGTGCTTGTGAAGAATATGTAAACAGTTTAATGCCCATAGCCTGGGCCCAGGTGGGAAGTAGTCAGGAAGACATACAAAGGAGTCTAAAGCTTCACCCGCTGTTATAAAAGCAGAATCCATTATATTCATATACAAGATTAACATGTATTTAAAAACGAAAATGTTTGCTGTGACAAAAAATTATGTACAAAACCAAGGTTCTTGTTTGAAAAAGTAGGGGAGATGCCACTTGTGTCTTGTTTTGCAGACTGCAGATTGCAGACTCCAGCAGTATCACATTGATCCTGGCATATCTACATACAGAGGTACTGATCTGGAACAGGCAAAATCATTGATGTAGTATGTAGTAATAGATGAGAACTGCACTAGAGCAAGTACCATTTCCATATTTACAGACCCCCTATAATATTCAAGGAACCACAAAGCACTATTTGTATGGAAATGACAGCATTAAGGGGATGCATTGGTGAAAACCTTTCAAGAAAAGTTTTAAAAATAAACAGTAATAAATATCAATACAACATCAACATTACAAATGAAGGCAGCCCTTAAACATAAGTTATTACCCATTCCGGGGCAAATAAAAATGGTAGTACTGAGCTGTGTCACAAAAACAGAGAGCTGTAAATATGAACTGCAAAGTCAATTTACATGCAGAATTTCCTCGCTCTGGAAAAGTGATTTGCATTTATTAATGATATTTGGGTCACGCATGACCTGGAAATTTTATTCAGATGAAGTAGCAGACATTGTACTAAAATTCAGAAACAATCCTCAGACGGGGCACCAAAAAAAAGAAAAAAGGACACAAAAATAAAGTGAAATCATTATTTATAGCCATTTAGATGATTCACAGGCCACAATGAGGCAATGGGTCTAGCGTTTCTAATTTTTGGACGTAAAAAAGCACAACCTTTTTTTGGTTTGTCAGATTTAATATTAAAAGACTCCCAGGCATCGTGAGTAGCCTATGAAACAACAGGAACCAGATAGAGGATTTCATTTTAAAACACTAAAAGAGGATCATATTTTGATTTATATCAGCTTGTTCCTTCACAATGTCACAGTGATTACGGAGCTCTAATTTAATGCCACCAGCATTTAAAAAGCAGAACAGAACACTGTAATTTCAATAAAAATTCTATATATAATCTACAGATCAAATCGATTGCAAAAAAGTATCCCCAACCAGTAATAAGCATGCCTGCCTCTAACATAACCTTATAGGGCCAATCCGTGATTGAAGACTGGAGTTGGAAGCTTTGGTGTGTTCTGTGGTCCCACATGTAGCATTTAGAGGGCCACAGATTGCCATGTTATTCATGATCACTGAAAGCCAACGTTTCTTAGATGTGGAGATGAAGCATGTCAAACAAATAATACATACATCTGCCCAGAATCTGAATAAGCACTAAGGCCCCTTTCACACGGACGGTCCGTTCAGGTCCACCTGTCAGTTTTTTAGGCGGACCTGAACGGGTGCTCCATGTAGCCCTATGGAGCCACGGATGTCAGCGGTGACATGTCCGCTGACATCCGACCCGCTCCGCCAAAGTGTAACGGAGGAAAACCCTATTTTTCCATCCGTCGGCGGAGCGGATCGGATGAACACGGACAGAGGGGAGGGGGAGGGGAGAGCGGCGCTCTGACAGGGCGGTCCCTGCACCGTGTGCGGGGACCGCCCAGTCATCCGTCGGCTCAGCGGGGATCAACGGAGCGATCCCCGCTGAGCAAGCGGAGCTTCACGGGGCGGATCTTCACGGATCCGTCCCGTGTGAAAGGGCCCTTAGACACCCAGTGGATTGAGAACCATACAATGTCTCATAAAACTCAAACAATCCCCACCATTGATTATGAGACATCTGAAGACAGAATGAGGAAAGCAAAACGGATGACTAATGGTTATAAACCCGTTCTAAATTTAAATCTGCCGAGTCTCTATTCAGATGGAAGGTAATTAGATACAGAATCCTTTACAGCACTTAAGAAGTTGAAATAAAGAAGAAAAAAAAAAAAAGTTGTGGATGGAAACAATGAGGATTTACAAGCCAACATCTTCTTTGTAAACCGCAAGAAGTCAACGTTCTGAAGCTCTTTATAACTAAGCTTTGTACTTTTATTAGACATGTCCATTGGAAATGACAACTCTGGCACAGTCCATAAAGGGTTTTATTAGGAGCTCAATACTAGCACTGACAACAATGCATGTACCTTAACAACATAACCGCGGCTTTAAGATAAGACTTTTCTTGCAATGTTTGGCTCGGCTTTACAGTGCACTTCCCAGGAACAGTGGCCTCTTATCTGTTCTGTTAGGCGCTTAACACCCTGTCAAATGCTGTTCAGTTGTATGAATCAACAAGCAATTCAAGAAATAGCATGGCGAGTTTCTGAAAATGTCCAAAAATTTACAAGCCTGGCAGAAAGGTCATCCAAAATAAGTGTTCTGATAACGCCAGCATGGTCTATGGAATCTAAGGGTGCACTCACACTGGCCAAGATTAACCAAGCCTGGGCATGGTTCACACCCTTGGGTCGGTTTATTTGTGTAGCATGAGTGCATCGAACTGTGCCCATGAACAGTTAAAGTGGTTGCAAACCTCAGACATGAAATATGAACAAATCATATCCCTCCATAGTGTGTACTTGTCTCAATTAAAACTTAAGTAAACCCTTTTATCATTTTCAGCCAAGGAAGCTGCCATCTTGGCCTTATGACACCAGCCATTGGATGGTAGGACAGTATGGTTGAGAGCACAACCAATGTGACATTTACATTCCGGACATGTGCCCGAAATGTAACTGTTTTTTGAAACCGTTAAATCTATGAGTTTACTTCTGCTTTAAGAGCACTGTGTGTCAATTCTGTCTGTTGCTTTATCCCTCATCTAGCAGGATGAGTCATTTCTGACAAATTTTTCTGAAACCAAGTGGAAAATGGTGACAGGGGGGGAAGGACCTCCAGCTGATTGACAGCCTCAGCTCTATTCCTATGAGCTGTGTGGAGGAGGGCGTGTCCCTTCCCTCCAATCAGCTCTCAGTGCTCTCCTCATTGAGCTCTGCAGAGTGTGACTTCATCTTTCCGTCCCCTTTTTTTGGAACGCTCAGACAAGCTTTATACATTCAGCACTTTGAACAGATGTAGAGCAGAGAGGGCTGCAGATAGACAGGTACAACTTATGTAGGAGGATTTGTTTCATCTCTGTGCATCACCTGAGGCCAGTCACGTCACTGGGTGTATGTAAGGGTTTACAACCAATTTAAGTGTACCACTTGGAGGAAATGGTCCTGGTGCATGATTCACTTGTAGTCCGGTACAGTTTGCTTCAATGTGAGTGCAATCTAGGCCTGAGCACTATGCCTACAAAGATGACCAAGCACAGAAGCAGGGCTCTTTGTGGCCTGGTTGGCAGAGGTGATGATGTAGGCGCCATAAATGTGTGTACATATACCTCCGCTAATGGGTGTAGCGCATCAACCAACATTTTTTAATAACCATGTACCAAATTGTGATTTTGTTTTATAATAATATGTGCTTACATCATCCGCACGATGATGTAAGCACGCCCGGGAACACTTCCCTATTGCAAAGTGTGTGTCCAGACCCACAGGGGTGTGAGGAAAATCAGATTCAGGCATGGGTCAGTTCAACCGTGCATAGTGTGAGTGCACCCCAACAATGCTTGCGCACAGATCAGTGTAGGAGAGAGGTAATTGCTAAAAAAAAAAAAATTCTGCCCAATGGAAATCTAGCCAAGCTTAAAGTGATATTAAAAGGCTTTCTTTCTTTTTTTTAATAACAAGTCATACTCCCCTGCTTTGTGCAGTGGTTTTGCACAGAGCAGCCCTGATCTTCCTCTTCTTGGGTCCCCCCAGCTGGCGCTCTTGGCACCTCCCTCCTGCCGAGTGCCCCCATAGCAAGCGGTTTGCAATGGGGGCACCCAGGCAGGTTTGCTCCTGAGCCGCGGCTCTGCGTGTCCACACACACAGAGCTGTGGCCCCACTCCCTCTCTCCTTATTGGCTCACTGACTGATTGACAGCAGCGTCTCAGTCAATGAGGAGGTAGAGTCCCTGGTGCACATCGCTGGATTGAGATGGGGCTTAGGTAAGTATGGGGGGGGGGAGGTGCTGCACAGAGAAGGTTTTCTACCTGCATACATTGAATGCAAAAAAAAAAAAAAAAAAGGTAAAATAAACAAACATTGAGCCTGTAGAACCACCTTAAGCTAATGTGACCAGGGTTTAAATTACATTTCCAACCAATTTATGTTTGGCTCTTGACTATGCAACCTGTGCTGTTTCTGTATGAAGGTTGGAGATTTGCTTTATGGTTGGCTAGGGGTGTCTAGATCATAAAATTGGCTGCATAAGTTACAAATCTTTTAGCAAGTAAAACGGCTCCCTTATAAAGTATTCCAATAATAAATCTAGCTGCTTGCTGTTGTTGCACTTTAATGTGATTTTAACAGAATCCATTACAGATCCATTTTGACAGTTTCTTCCATGTGCTTCTGATTGGTACTGCAGACTCCTATCACATGATTCTGTGATGCAGAGCTTTTGTGAGAGAAAGCAGGGAACAAACAATACCCATCTACAAGAACCCGGATACAAAAAATGCTGGCGATATGCAGCAGATTCCTGTGGAATGAGAGAAATCTACAGTGTATGGCTAGCTAAAAAGATTTCAGCACGGGTCTGAAATGACCGAACAATCATGTACAAAAACAAAACGAGGAAAAAACATTCCCACACTGCTCTAATAGTCTGATACTTTTTTAGCTTTCCACCAGAACAAGTATTCCATGTCAGGTTGCTGTGGATCATAATTCTTCTATAATGAGAGGTCTTAAGTACGTTTTCGCTTTTCCCTTTTTCTTATTGGTTTTGTGTGTCATAAGACTGGCAGCAGCTCAAGCCTCAGCTTCCCTGTGTGGATGTAATCACTTCATGAGCTGCTGCTGGAAGAGGAAGCTGGCATAGGAGTACATTTAAAAATAAAACACACTCTTCTGGCTGTGCTGATCCTAGGGGGCAATTCCGTCCACGGCATGTGCTGACATAACAGTGGCAGATAGCGCCTTTCTGAGTTTCTAAACATGATAGGAGAGCTTAGCGGGCAGCACCAAAGATGACAACAGGAGAAAAGCAAAATAAAGGAGCTAGTACTATAGGAAATAATAATGTACTCTCAAAATAGGACTTCTTTTTATTTCACGGGTTGGGCCGTTGGCACAAACTAACATTGTCAAGGGTACTTACAACAATACCCATTATGTGCTTATTTCATCCAGCCACACAATTTTTTTTTCAAACTCTGTTAATGCATACCCCAAATCCAAAAGTCTTCTGACCAGCCGTGACTTCTTCTGTGAGTGTCGTTCTCCATGAAATTCTTCTTTGATCCCATACTACCATGGTGATGCATCACCCCAAGGAAGGGGATGTGTCTATGCAGCCTGGGCCCTCAGAAAAAGGATTATATGACGCCCAGCATCATTACACCCAAAAAGGACAGTCATAGGACCAGAAAGTGGTGTCTCTGTAGGGAATGGTAGGGCACTGGAGAAAAGGTATTGCAGCAAAAAAATGTTTTTTTTTTATTATTATTTTTTTTACACAGATGCCAAGAAATGTACATTTTTGTAAAAAGTAAAAAAGAAGAAAAGAAAATTAAAGCTTTCCTGGCAGTTTTTTTTAGATTGCTGCAATTACTTTTCTTGTTGAGGTTAAACATAGGGTCATCGGTTTGGAGGCCAATCATGGCACCACCTGTCTGGAGTTTGCATGTTCTCCCTGTTGCTGTATGGGTTCCCTCCCACCCTCCAAACACATGCAAGTAAGTTAAATGGATCCTGTCGAAACTGGCCCTAGTTTGTGTGTGTATGAATGCAGGTTAGTGACCTTAGACTGTAACCTCCTTGAGGGCAGGGACTCATATGAATGTATAATATATATGTGAAGCACTGCGTAAAATGACGGTGCTATAAAAAAGTACCTATGGTAAATTAAATAAATAGTAATTTAGCTTTGGCTGAAGAAATGTATGCCCCCGTTCAATTATACAAACAACTGGCCAGACCTAGTTAGGATAAATGCCAGCTCTCCCCTGCAATACTGTACCTCTACCTTATGTCCCCCACAGAATCACCAATCTAAAGTCAAGCACAGGTCATCCTTTGGGTCTAAACCCACTGATTCCACCCACAAAAAAAATGCCATCCTAGTCTGTCTTACAATGGAAAGTATGCGAAGAATGGAATGCAAGCAATGTTTTCCTTTAAAGGAAAACTCTAGGCAAAGTATAAAGCAAATGCCATTTCTTCTTTTTCTACTCTTTAGATTTTGCTACACATTTTCATCGGTGAAGACAGTACAATTGCAATACAATACAATACAATACAATACAGGAGGAATCAGAGGGCCCCGCGCGTCCTTTTTTTGAGAACATCCACTGGCCCTAGCTTCTTTCACTGGTTTGGAGCATTCATGGAGGTTCCTCCTCCCCCCCCTTTTTTTTTGGTCCTGTCCTTTTCTTCTCTTATTATTATTATATCATTATACAGGATTTATATAGCACCAACAGTTTGCGCAGCGCTTTACAACATCGGTGAAGACAGTACAATTGCAATACAATACAATACAATACAGGAGGAATCAGAGGGCCCTGCTCGTTAGAGCTTACAATCTAGAAGGAAGGGTCAAGTGGAACAAAGGGTAGTAGCTGTGGGGGATGATCAGATGGACAAGATGAAAAAAAAACACAGTTGTTAGGTGTGGGTGGGATAGGCTTCTCTGAAGATAAGGGTTTTCAGGGATTGTCTAAAAGCTAATATAGAGTAGAAGCTAAGCGGACAGATTGGGGTAAGGCGTTCCATAGGCTTGGAGAGGCTCTGGAAAAGTCCTGGAGACGAGCATGGGAGGAGGTGATGAGAGAGCTAGAGAGCAGGAGGTCTTGAGAATAACGAAGAGAACGATTAGGTTGATATTTAGAGACTAGGTCAGTAATGTAGCTGGGGGCAGAGTTGTGGATGGCTTTGTAGGTAGTCGTTAGTATTTTGAATTTAATTCATTGGGTGAGCGGAAGCCAGTGGAGGGATTGACAGAGAGGAGTAGCAGAGACAGAGCGATTAGTAAGGTGGATGAGTCTGGCAGCAGCATTAATGATGGATTTAAGGGGGGATAGAGTATGCAGAGGTAAGCCAATGAGGAGGGAGTTGCAGTAATCAAGGCGAGAGAGGACTAGGAAGTGAATTAAGAGCTTTTTTTATCTATCCTTTTCTCTCAGTTTGAGTGTTATCTCACCTTACAACCCTCTTAATAATTCAGGTTGCCTTACTAGACCCTACATATCCAGAGGGAGATGGCAGGCTTGTTGTTGAGAGGCCATGCATTCCAACTGTCATCGTTCACCCTTCTCTCTATATGCCAGGGTCCCAAAGTCAGGCCTTATACTACAACACCCTTCCTACCCGATTTAATACCCGTTTACACTGGGGATGTTGGCCTATGTGATTAAGTTATGATGTTACTTGTTCTTGTCCCTCTTATGCCGTGTACACATGACCGTTTTTAATGTCATTGAGTAAAGCGCGGTGACGTACAACACGTACGACGGCACTATAAAGGGGAAGTTCCATTCGGATGGCGCCACCCTTCACGTTAGTAAAGTTTGTTGAGAGATGATTCGCGCTTTTCAGCCTCGTGCTTTTCAGTCCGTTACGGCGTGACGAATGTGCCATCTCCATTACGAACGCTAGTTTTACCAGAACGAGCGCACCCGTCTCATACTTGATTCTGAGCATGCGCATTTTTTTCACGTCGTTAAAGCCTACACACGGCCGTTTTTCATGACGAGCAAACCAACGAGGTGAAAGACGAGAAAAATTAGAGCATGTTCCAATTTTTTCTTGGCCATTTTTCACGTTATTAAAAATGCTCGGAAGCCCACACACGATCATTTTTAATGACCATTTTAAAAAATTGCATTTTTCTCGTCATTAAAAACGGTCGTGTGTACGCGGCATTAGTATACCTTTGGGCACACATATCTTGCTAAAAAAGCAAACAAACAAGACATTTGTTGTCGAAGCATTACTATGCATTACTATGCATTGAAAGTGCTTCGATATACATGTACTTCTATTTTACAAAAATTATAAATTAAAAAAAAAAAAAAAAAAAAATATTATTAGACCTACAACTTTTATGGCGAACCAATAAAAAAAAAAAAAACTACAAAGCCTGTCTTCTATAACATTCCTGTTTAAACTCTGAGCAATATACAGGCAATTAATTATACACAATGCAATCTGATTTGACACTAATCTCTCTACGCCCTTCGGTTTAGTAGAAACTTACTCCTGAATGTGGTGACCAGCCCAACTCCTGTACCATTTCAAAATGAGAAAAAAAAAAACTCCTATTAATGACTCCAGTCCTGAAAAAGAGTCCTACTTTAAGGCTCTTTACAATGAGAACCTATAGGGCCAATTCACATTAACTGTTGCAGGGCATTATCACACATTCCAGCACACGGTAATGTGCATCCTAAGGCAGCTCATTAATTATGTGTGGGCTATCAATGTACCACAATAGATGAAAAACAGATGAAACACCACAAAGCATGATATATTCAGTTACATCGTGCCAGGTGAACACTTCAAAAAGTTCCATAAAAGGCTGTGTAACCCACTTCCACTGTGTAGGGTGCCGGTCCGCAGCCAAGAAATATCTAACAGTGTAGAGAGGTGACCGCACTCCAAAAGACGAAAGGTCCAAAAAGTTTTATAGAAAATCCATAAAATCCAAGTGCAAAGACAAGCACAGATCAATAATAAGAAATAATATTGACGCGTTTCCCACAGAAAAGCTTCCTGTGTGAAACGTGTCAATGTTATTCCCTACTCATTGACCTGTACTTGTCTACGCACTTGGATTTTATAGATTTTCAATAAAGCTTTTTGGACCTTTCACCTTTTGGAGTGCGGTTACCCAGGGCCACTGATAAGGGGGTAGCACCTGCCCTTCTGTAGGGGGGGGCATAAGTTCAACAGGGGGGCCCACAACAGCAGGAGTGGGTGCATTTACTGGAACCAATCCTTTTGTGTTTACAAGGCTTCCGTTTGTGAATGAACAGGCTGCGGAGAAAGAATTGAGGAATCTTTGTCCTCAATCTCTCTCTCTCTGTTTGGTGTCCATTTAGACCCCTGATATTTCACCAACCCCCACAGGCCCATTAAAATTTTAAAAAATAAAAAATAAACAAACATAATTAAGGGCTCATTCGCGCAGTTATTTTGATTGCATGAATGATCGGTTTGTTCATGCCGCGGAAGCCGCCTGTTAGGCATGGTTTACTGTTCCTATCAACTAGGCTGTACAGAATGGGTGCTCAACCAGTGGCTCTCCAGCTGTTGCTGAACTACAAGTACCATCATGCCTCTGCCTTTGGGAGACATGCTTGTAACTCTCAGCCTTGCAATGCATCATGGGACTTGTAGTGCCGCACCAGCTGGAGGGTCACAGGTTGAGCACCCGTGCTGTACAGGGTCTTGTGATTTCTAACAGCAGCCCTACTGTCATGGAGGTCCTGCCAGAAGCAGGCGTCCTGGTCTTCCTGATTCTCGGTTGCGCATGCTCCGCCCTGCAGGTGGCGCCAGAGGGGCTATTTAAACCTGTCAATCGCAGACAGTCCCTGCTGTCTGCTCTACAGCGTTGAGTACCTGAAAACCTGATCTGAAGACTTACCTGTGTTTGACCCGGCCTGCCTGTGACTTCTCCAGTTTTCTGCCTGCATCCGACCCCTGGCTTGTTGTGACCTCTCCTCTGTCTGATCCCTCTGTACCTTGCTGCCAGCCAGTTAACCGACCCGGCTTGTCTGACCAAGCTCACTGTTCCTAGTTCCGGTCCAGTCTGCTAAGCTGATCCAGTTTGCTGAGTTCCTGTGTTCCTGGTTCCAGTCCAGTCTGCTAAGCTGATCCAGTTTGCTGGGTTCCTGTGTTCCTGGTTCCAGTCCAGTCTGCTAAGCTGATCCAGTCTGCTGAGTTCCTGTGTTCCTGGTTTCGGTCCAGTCTGCTAAGCTGATCCAGTTTGCTGAGTTCCTGTGTTCCTGGTTCCGGTCCCGTCTGCTGAACGATTCCAGTTTGCTGAGTGTTCCTGATTCCAGTTCGACCTGCTGTGTTCCAGTGTGCCTACCAAGTCTGCATACCTACCTTAACCTTGGTTGATCCTGCCAGGCACTCGTACCCCTCCTACCTCCGCGCCTGCTGTTACCTTACCAGGGGCCGCTGGTGGGAGCCGTAAGGGAGGCCTTCCTCTGCAAGTCCGGGCTCATCACCGCTAGGTACGTGACACCTACCTGCGGTCACCTCTCTACCCTGTCAAATGCACAATATATTGCTGTGGTGCGTTGTGCATTGGACTCTGGGGTGCCATTCACAATGTCACTGCAACACCCTGCACATAGAGCAAGTGTACTGCTATGTGATAGGAAAACAAGTGTGTTTTAGTGTGTGTGTTGCCACAACTCACAAGCGTAAATGGGCCCTTATGTGATGTAAATTTAATTGGCAGGACAAGCAGACATCATATCTGCATCATGATGTACAATAAATATTGCGGCATCAAAAATATATTTAATGGTTTTAAGAGCAAGGAAAGGGAGTGCAAACTGTTTTGTAACTGTTTTCTTACTCATGTTTTGTATCATAAAAGATGAGACTGTCATTTGAAGAGTATTTTTAGTTGGTGAATGTCCCTTGGTAGATACCTAGCAATTTACTTTTCCACAATGACACACCTCTAGTCGCTGTGTAGTAAAGTCATTATATGATCATGACACTTCACAGCAATCGGTTTTCATATATGATCAAGCACAGAAGTCAGGCTCCTGATTATATGTCAGGAAGAGGATGCGCACCGCGAAGAATGTGCGTGGATACTGCTATCCAGATTTGCATGGCCCTTTGCATCTCATTCAGAACACAATCTCGCAGAGAGACGGCGGCTTGCAGCAGCAAGATAAATGACAATCTTTTGACCAACCTGTTTGATTCTTGCAGGGCCTGGATAATATCTGAATCAAATATGTGCTTGTAATTATAGCAGCCTGTGAATTATGAAGGTGGAGAGGACACATTATTCAGCTTTCTGATTGCATCCATTCCTTCTCCAGCCCCCACTTAAGTACAGCGGGAGCCACATTTATCCCTGGCAGGGAACAGCAAAGCAATTAGCTGTGTTAGAAACAGGAGCAAAAAATAAAACTCCGAACTGACAGGGGTGGGAGATGAGAATATTGTGCCACATCAAATCCTGATCTAAGCTGCCAGAAACAAAGATGGACTCTCTAACAAATCAATATTTGTTTATAGCAGAAGTGGGAAGCAAAACAAAAACGCTACAATATATGTTGTAATTGGAACTGAATAAGCTTCTGAATCTGAAAAATGTTTGCCACATGATTGTCGCTGTCTATCCATACTGTAAGTGTAATGGTTTACATCAGTGTTTCCTTACACCAGTTTCCAGTGAGCATCTACAGGTCAGCATGTCAGGCTACATTCCAGTCACATTTTCAAGCCTTTTTTGGAGCAGAATCGCATGTTTTGTCAAGCGTTTAACTAACAGAAGATGTGGAGTGCTGTGGTTTGAGCAGAAAACATGCGACAAAATGTTTGAAAAAAAAGCTTGAAAAAAGCTCATGTTGCGCTTTTCAGGTGTTTATATTGAAGTCTATGGGGACAAAAGTGCCTGAAAAGTAGCTGCTCATAAGTGACAAGTGTTTTGCTACAAGAGACCGACGCTCAGATGAGAACAAGGGCTACTGAAAACAATAGGTTTTTGCTTTTTGAGCATTTTGGCGCTTCGAGCTATAAGCTACAAAACGCTTGTGTGAACAGGCCCTCAAGATATCCTCACAGGTGTACTGTATGTGCTTCTTTTATGAAATTCATAAAGACCCAATCCACACAAAACATGATGCCCCTTCTTAGAACCCTCTAGCTCCATAGTTCTCAAATCCTGTCCTCAGGACCCACTAACAGGTCAGGTTTGCAAGATAACTGAAATACATCACACAGGTGATGTCATTTGCTGCTAGGTGATTGCAGTATTCAAGTCTGCATCTCCTCAAGGCAATACTTAAAATCTGGCCTGTTAGTGGGTCCTGAGGACAGGAGTTGAGAACCACTGATCTAGCCCATCCCTTTTTTTTGTTTAGGTCCAGGTCCCTTACTGCTGCGGGTTCCAGGTGCAGGGGACAACTAATCCAGCATTACAGTGCTCCATCCCAGTGTCCCATTGTCATGACATCACTTCTGACATGGATCCTGAGAGGTCCCTAGTGCTGGACAGCCAGTAGGAAGAGTCAACCTCACACAGGCAGTGACATGGACACCCAAAGAAAGACCCCACCAGAAGTACATACAGGGGAGAGACTGGGGTCTGCAGTATCATGTGACCACAGCCTGCTTTACAATGCCTCCCGTCAGACAGTGCATCCGACGATCTGCACGAGTCGTGCCTAACGTCACTCCAGCTGGTCTCCCGATCGTCTGGCATTTTCTGGCAGGAGGTATTTTTCGATAGAACACCAGCCATACATGGATTGAGATTCAGCCGGTTCCGCATGGACTGGTCGAATTTCGATCCATGTGTAAACAGGCTGGTTTTACAGAGGTCGATCTGATGATTGATTTCTGTACAACCAGCGTACTGGATTTTCCATGCTCGATCAGCGCCTCCGGCTATATTCTGATGGCAGAGTAGTCTCCCTGTTGTCAGATTACAATAGCACAGCAGAGAGGATTCTCCCATCCACCTCAAAAATGTGTCAATGGGGGAATCTAGTCTTTTTTTCCGTTAAAGCTTGTAGGAGGAGTTTTCATTCTCCTAGGACTGCCCTCTGTCTGGACAGTGCTGATTGGCCAAACACATGCAACCCCCCCCCCCCCCCAAAAAAGAAAAAAACTCTCTAACACTACACATCAAACTGAGCATGTGCAGAGTGCCCCCAAGGCTCTGTACTATCAGGAGATGGATTAGGGACTGTGGAAGGGGAGGAACAAAAGAAGACCGGATTAAACAGCCTTTTTACACAATGCAGAGGATTAACCCTAAAGTGAGTATAACAAGCATGCTTTACTGCATATGACTGATTTTACTGTTGTGGGTTTAGTAACACTAGGTAAAAGGGCATTTATTTTAATTTTTATATTACAGCGATCGATAACTAAGAAGGTGGGGAGAAGGAGCTTTAAAACTGAACCCATGGCAGATAAAAAGCTAAAAAAGCAATCAAGTTCCAAAACAATCTTACTGCAGCATTTCTGAAAGCTGAAATATGTTCCAAATATTCATGAGATAGGTGACCAATCATTTCTATACACTGGCAGCTTAGAGGTAGGTATTCAGGAAAAAGGCTCTGAAGGCCAATATCAGACTTCCCCCTCAAAAAGAGGGAAAAAAAACAGCTATCCATTTTAGCTCTAGATAAAAAAATGCACTTTATACCATGTTTTTTCTTTTGGAATGCCTGTTCGCTGCTTTCACTAACTAAAAGGCATTTGCAATCCCTATAAAAGATCCTATAAATGTGTTAACAGTTCCCTCTCAAACCCAAAGGAGCAAGCAGTCATTAGATAACATGAAGTCACCCTAATGAGTGTGGAATTAAAGACTGCTCACAGTAGTTCAATGATAAAGGCCGTTGTAACCTCCCACATGCACGTCATGGTACTGGGCAAGCTTCCCAGCTGCCAAGCTGTATGGTGCCATGTAGAACAAAAGTGAGCTTCCTGTAATGCGCACTATAGTTAGGTGCAGCTGCAGGAAGATCCGTCTCGTCAATCTTTAAAAAGTATGACGACCTCTCTCGGGATGAATCATGACCAAATATACAGTATGTCACACAATCCATCACCAGCAAGTAAAATGAAGTGTATGCCACAAATGCAAAGGGACCACGTCTACTAAGGGCTGTGCTCTTCCACTATAAAAATGATTATACTGAATATACTGTATATTATCTACTAAATGACATTCTAGCCTAGACAAAAAGGTATTGCAGAGCCAGTTCACACCATGCCCCCACAGGAATCGCACAGCAGTGCGATGTACGTTCCTGTGCAATTCGCACAGTATTCAAAACACAGTCTATTTCCAATCTGCAGCCAGTGTCAATAATAACACGTCCAACTCAGGTCACAAACGCAGTGCGTTGGCCCACACCTGATCGCATGCTACAAAAGAACCCGGGTGCAATGCGTTTCTAAAAGTAGTGCACGCACTACTTTTGGTGCAGTGTGGTGCGATTTCAGCCCCCATTCACAGTAATGTGAATTTGATGCAATTCAGACGTGCTCCAAAAAGGATTTGGATGTCATATGAAATAACATTGTTTTCTATGAAGACCGTTCACATCTATGCTTTTAAAAAAAAAAAGAAAAAAGGAGGGCCTATGCGTGTTTAGTGCAGTGAGGCGCGATTTTAAGCACCACAGACTATTAGGAATTGCATTACAAATCACAGCTGTCAAGCACAAATCACACCGCAAATTCGCATTGAAAAATTGCACTGCATCACATCTAATATGAACCTATCAAAATGAATGGGGCTGAAATCGCAACACACAAGACTGAATGTGAAGCGCACATGAAACACACGGTGCGTTCCTGTGCAGTCATGGTGTAAACCGGCCCTTAAATGCAGTTTGCCAGTTTAGGATCTCCTTTTTCAATAATACAAATACCCACCACAGTAAATAAATGCCTTTGCTGCCAGCAAATTGGTGTTTTGGGAACATCTATTATTGCTCAGTAAAGAGAAAATGCAACGCAGGTATTCCCAATTCCAAAAAAAAAGAAAAAAATGAAAATTCAGTTCTGCTTTAAAGAGAACCCATCATGATTTATTAATGTAAGGAACTAACTATATATATTGTCTTTATCATAACTGTGCATTCCAACAGTTTCTTTTTCCCCCGATTAGTCTTCTTACTTTGTGCAAGCTTAAGCCAGGGAAGCCAAGGGGTCAGGAGGTCAGAGGTCAATGAATGACAATTTGTGAGGTCAGGAAGTGAAAGTGTAAGCCATTTGTCTTGTACTGTCTATGTCCTTGCTAGAGAGATTTACTCTACTTGTCCTAAAGGCCACTTGTCACTGGGACAGACAACAGAAATACAGAACTTTCCATTTGTCCTTAGTACAGGGAACTCTCCAATGGGGACACCTGTTCTGGTGACAGCTATCTAAGAGGGGAATCTCACCCTCACATTGGATGGTTTCCCCTCATTTCCCGGTATGAAGTATGAAGCGCAGGTAAGGGAAACCATGGATGATCAAAGTGAAAAAAACATCAGCGCAGGTAAGGGACTTGACATTTCTTCACTTTTTAGCTGCCATCAGCGCAGGTAAGAGACTTGGCAGTAAAGTGTAGAAATGTCATCAGCACACCAAGGATTCCTCCAAAGGGTCCAAAGCATTATTTTGGTGGTCACATGATAAGCATACAGCAAAGTTTCAGAGCCATGCCTGATGAAGGGGCCATGCGTGGCTCCAAAACGCTGCTGTATGTTTATCATGTGACCGCGAAAATATAGCTTTGGACCCTTTCGAGGAATCCTTGGTATGCTGATGACATTTCTTCACTTTTTAGCTGCCCTTACCTGTACTCACATTTTTTTCACTTTGATCACCCACGGTTTCCAGCCTATGGTGGTTACAGCACCCAGCACTACTTAAAGTGGGGTTCCAATCACATTTTTTAATAGCATGTTATTTCAGCATTCGATACAGTGGTACATATAAGATGACTTACTATTTTAAAAACCGCAGACGATCTGCCGAGTTACTGCATAAAGAGAGTTTTCATTTTGCTTGTGAAGCCCACAAGCATTTACTTCTGGATTGTATTGACAAGTGATTCTAGCCATAGGGGAAGCACACTGCATCCTGGAAATGATGACACACATTTCCCAGGAGCAGTAGGGAGCTAAGGGAGCTGATGTCAGACTCCGAGGTGATTCAGAAGGCAGATTTCGTGGGACCGCATAGCAACAGGTACTCCCAGGTACTTCAAAAAAAAGTTATTTTTTTGGACACCGCGCCTCTCCTGAGGAGCTGCGGGCAGGAGTTTTTAGGCGAGGCCGCGGCTTCGGCCAAGTCCGTGGCATCTGGCCTTGCGGACTAGGCGAAGCCTCGCCTAAAAACTCTAGCCCGCAGCTCCTCAGGAACGGCGCGGTGTCAGCGCCGGTTCTGGTGAAAGAAAAAAATAAATAAATCGATTTGCTGAAATTTTGAATCGATTTGACCTCTCAACTCGATTCAAGATTTAAATCAAATTTTTCCCCAGCCCTACTCCCAGGTGAGCAGAAAGAAAAAAAAATGTCAAATGTTTTTTTTTAGGCTATTATATGCACAATAATGCCATTTTGTATTTTTGGTGGAAACTCCACTTTAAGTCAGTCAAGTCAGTCAGTCAGTCAGTCAGTCAGTCAGTCAGTCAGTCAGTCAGTCCAGTCAGTCAGTCAGTCAGTCAGTCAGTCAGTCAGTCAGTCAGTCAGTCAGTCAGTCAGTCAGTCCAGTCAGTCCAGTCCAGTCAGTCAGTCCAGTCCAGTCAGTCAGTCAGTCAGTCAGTCCAGTCAGTCAGTCCAGTCAGTCAGTCCAGTCAGTCCAGTCAGTCAGTCAGTCAGTCCAGTCAGTCAGTCCAGTCCAGTCAGTCAGTCAGTCAGTCAGTCAGTCAGTCCAGTCAGTCCAGTCAGTCAGTCCAGTCAGTCAGTCAGTCCAGTCAGTCAGTCAGTCCAGTCAGTCAGTCAGTCAGTCAGTCAGTCAGTCCAGTCAGTCAGTCAGTCCAGTCAGTCAGTCAGTCCAGTCAGTCCAGTCAGTCAGTCCAGTCAGTCCAGTCAGTCAGTCCAGTCAGTCCAGTCAGTCAGTCAGTCAGTCAGTCAGTCAGTCAGTCCAGTCAGTCAGTCCAGTCAGTCAGTCCAGTCAGTCAGTCCAGTCAGTCAGTCAGTCAGTCAGTCCAGTCAGTCAGTCAGTCCAGTCAGTCAGTCAGTCCAGTCAGTCAGTCAGTCAGTCAGTCAGTCCAGTCAGTCAGTCCAGTCAGTCAGTCCAGTCAGTCAGTCAGTCAGTCAGTCAGTCAGTCCAGTCAGTCAGTCAGTCCAGTCAGTCAGTCAGTCCAGTCAGTCAGTCAGTCCAGTCCAGTCAGTCAGTCCAGTCAGTCAGTCAGTCCAGTCAGTCAGTCAGTCAGTCCCAGTCAGTCAGTCCAGTCAGTCAGTCAGTCCAGTCAGTCAGTCCAGTCAGTCCAGTCAGTCCGTCAGTCAGTCCAGTCAGTCAGTCAGTCCAGTCAGTCAGTCAGTCAGTCCAGTCAGTCAGTCAGTCAGTCAGTCAGTCAGTCCAGTCAGTCAGTCAGTCAGTCCAGTCAGTCAGTCAGTCCAGTCAGTCAGTCAGTCAGTCCAGTCAGTCAGTCCAGTCAGTCAGTCAGTCCAGTCAGTCAGTCAGTCAGTCAGTCCAGTCAGTCAGTCAGTCCAGTCAGTCAGTCCAGTCAGTCAGTCAGTCAGTCCAGTCAGTCAGTCAGTCCAGTCAGTCAGTCAGTCCAGTCAGTCAGTCAGTCCAGTCAGTCAGTCAGTCAGTCAGTCAGTCCAGTCAGTCCAGTCAGTCAGTCAGTCAGTCAGTCAGTCCAGTCAGTCAGTCAGTCCAGTCCAGTCAGTCAGTCAGTCCAGTCAGTCAGTCAGTCAGTCAGTCAGTCAGTCAGTCAGTCCAGTCAGTCAGTCAGTCCAGTCAGTCAGTCAGTCCAGTCAGTCAGTCCAGTCAGTCAGTCCAGTCCAGTCAGTCAGTCAGTCCAGTCAGTCAGTCAGTCCAGTCAGTCAGTCAGTCCAGTCCAGTCAGTCCAGTCAGTCAGTCAGTCAGTCCAGTCAGTCAGTCAGTCCAGTCAGTCCAGTCAGTCAGTCCAGTCAGTCAGTCCAGTCCAGTCAGTCAGTCAGTCCAGTCAGTCAGTCAGTCCAGTCAGTCAGTCAGTCCAGTCAGTCAGTCAGTCCAGTCAGTCCAGTCAGTCCAGTCAGTCAGTCAGTCCAGTCAGTCCAGTCAGTCAGTCCAGTCCAGTCAGGTCAGTCAGTCAGTCCAGTCAGTCCAGTCAGTCAGTCAGTCCAGTCAGTCAGTCAGTCAGTCCAGTCAGTCAGTCCCAGTCAGTCAGTCAGTCCAGTCAGTCAGTCCAGTCAGTCAGTCAGTCAGTCAGTCCGACGTCAGTCAGTCCAGTCAGTCAGTCAGTCCAGTCAGTCAGTCAGTCCAGTCAGTCAGTCCAGTCAGTCAGTCAGTCCAGTCAGTCAGTCAGTCCAGTCAGTCAGTCAGTCCAGTCAGTCAGTCAGTCCAGTCAGTCAGTCAGTCCAGTCAGTCAGTCAGTCCAGTCAGTCCAGTCAGGTCAGTCCAGTCAGTCCAGTCAGTCAGTCCAGTCAGTCAGTCAGTCAGTCAGTCAGTCAGTCAGTCCAGTCAGTCAGTCAGTCAGTCAGTCAGTCAGTCCAGTCAGTCAGTCAGTCCAGTCAGTCAGTCAGTCCAGTCAGTCAGTCCAGTCCAGTCAAGTCAGTCCAGTCCAGTCAGTCAGTCCAGTCAGTCAGTCCAGTCCAGTCAGTCAGTCAGTCAGTCCAGTCAGTCAGTCAGTCCAGTCAGTCAGTCAGTCCAGTCAGTCAGTCCAGTCAGTCAGTCCAGTCAGTCCAGTCGTCAGTCAGTCAGTCAGTCAGTCAGTCAGTCAGTCCAGTCAGTCAGTCAGTCAGTCCAGTCAGTCAGTCAGTCCAGTCAGTCCAGTCCAGTCAGTCCAGTCAGTCAGTCAGTCAGTCAGTCAGTCAGTCCAGTCAGTCAGTCCAGTCAGTCAGTCCAGTCAGTCAGTCCAGTCAGTCAGTCCAGTCAGTCAGTCAGTCAGTCAGTCAGTCCAGTCAGTCCAGTCAGTCAGTCCAGTCAGTCAGTCCGTCAGTCAGTCAGTCAGTCAGTCAGTCAGTCCAGTCAGTCCAGTCAGTCAGTCAGTCCAGTCAGTCAGTCAGTCCAGTCCAGTCAGTCAGTCAGTCAGTCCAGTCAGTCAGTCCAGTCAGTCAGTCCAGTCAGTCAGTCAGTCAGTCAGTCCAGTCAGTCAGGTCCAGTCAGTCAGTCAGTCAGTCCAGTCAGTCAGTCAGTCCAGTCAGGTCAGTCCAGTCAGTCAGTCCAGTCCAGTCAGTCCAGTCAGTCAGTCCAGTCAGTCAGTCCAGTCAGTCAGTCCAGTCAGTCAGTCAGTCCAGTCAGTCAGTCAGTCAGTCAGTCCAGTCAGTCAGTCAGTCAGTCCAGTCAGTCAGTCCAGTCAGTCAGTCCAGTCAGTCAGTCAGTCCAGTCAGTCAGTCAGTCCAGTCAGTCCAGTCCAGTCAGTCAGTCAGTCAGTCAGTCAGTCAGTCCAGTCAGTCAGTCAGTCGCAGTCAGTCAGTCCAGTCAGTCCAGTCAGTCAGTCCAGTCAGTCAGTCAGTCAGTCCAGGTCAGTCAGTCAGTCCAGTCAGTCAGTCAGTCCAGTCAGTCAGTCAGTCAGTCAGTCAGTCAGTCAGTCCAGTCCAGTCAGTCAGTCCAGTCAGTCAGTCAGTCCAGTCAGTCAGTCAGTCCCAGTCCAGTCAGTCAGTCCAGTCAGTCAGTCCAGTCAGTCAGTCCAGTCAGTCAGTCCGTCAGTCCAGTCAGTCCAGTCAGTCCAGTCAGTCAGTCAGTCAGTCAGTCCAGTCAGTCAGTCCAGTCAGTCCAGTCAGTCAGTCAGTCAGTCAGTCCAGTCAGTCAGTCCAGTCAGTCAGTCCAGTCAGTCAGTCCAGTCAGTCAGTCCAGTCAGTCAGTCAGTCCAGTCAGTCAGTCCAGTCAGTCAGTCCAGTCAGTCAGTCAGTCCAGTCAGTCAGTCAGTCCAGTCAATCAGTCAGTCCAGTCAATCAGTCCAGTCCAGTCAATCAGTCCAGTCCAGTCAATCAGTCCAGTCCAGTCAGTCCAGTCAGTCCAGTCAGTCAGTCCAGTCAGTCAGTCCAGTCAGTCCAGTCAGTCAGTCAGTCAGTCCAGTCAGTCCAGTCAGTCAGTCCAGTCAGTCAGTCCAGTCAGTCAGTCCAGTCAGTCAGTCCAGTCAGTCAGTCAGTCCAGTCAGTCCAGTCAGTCCAGTCAGTCAGTCCAGTCAGTCCAGTCAGTCCAGTCAGTCAGTCAGTCAGTCCAGTCAGTCAGTCCAGTCAGTCAGTCCAGTCAGTCAGTCAGTCCAGTCAGTCAGTCCAGTCAGTCCAGTCCAGTCAGTCCAGTCCAGTCAGTCAGTCCAGTCAGTCAGTCCAGTCAGTCAGTCCAGTCAGTCAGTCCAGTCAGTCAGTCCAGTCAGTCAGTCCAGTCAGTCAGTCCAGTCAGTCAGTCCAGTCAGTCAGTCCAGTCAGTCAGTCAGTCAGTCAGTCAGTCCAGTCAGTCAGTCCAGTCAGTCAGTCCAGTCAGTCAGTCCAGTCAGTCAGTCAGTCAATCTCTTGAATGTGTACATGGAGAATATTGTGCTTGGCAACTAAAAAGACCCATCAGAGTACCAAACACACTGTCATGTTTACAGTACATCTAAACCCAGGAACACAGAACATAAATGTAATGTATTGCAGCTTACAAGTCCTTAGATGTGGTGCCTGCAATGGTTTCCGTTTTCAGGCTAAGAACGTTTTCTGCAAGTACAGAAAAACTGCTGTTCCTCTTGATAGAAATCCCATTACCTTGTCCCTGTGCACTGATCTGAAACCATGAACAACTCTGACCTGTGGTTTTCACTTAAGGTGACCTCTACAGTGCAATTTTTATCATATACCAAGTACAAATTGGCCAAGTTTTGGGTTACATAAAGGTTGCTTGTTTTCAGTTACAAGCTGTGTGGCAAAATTGATTGAACTATGAATATGTGTGTTAAAGTTCCCTGACAGACACATGTTTAACATTCCATTTACACCGATATACAGCTGCGTTCAGCTACGGTTGTCAGCGACTTTCTGCAAAACAGCCGTAAGACAATCCATCCCTCCCAGGTAAGCCTGCCTTGATGGTGCGTTCCTACAGGGTTGCACTTGACAATTTACCAGGTCTACACAATCGTGCAGGGTCAGTCATCACAGCAAAGAGCAGCTGTTGCCCTTGGCTATCATGTTTTATTCCATCCTATATTTTCCCAATACAATTTAGAGAACAAAGGCTTAAATTGGATGTGTAACTGTAAGGAATGGCCCGATATTTTACAGTCTTGCCTGATGCAGTCTTCAAAAATACATAATTGCAGCAAAGACAGCCAAGAACTAAGCAGTCAGCTATCTTGCCTTCCAGGAATGGGGTTTAGGAGTTCCCACTCGAGTCGTATCTTCACGATTCCACTCGGATTAAATCATTTTTCTGGTCAGAAGGTGCTTTGACTTTCTATACCAACAAAGAAATGAAACGGTTAAACTGTCCACTCTCCAAATTGGCCTCTGTGCCTGTATGATTGGAGTGCAAAGATTAAATTGCAATTTCCTACAGAGGCCTCTGTCAATTACTGCGCTGCTCCATAGAAACAAAGAAGATGCAATCAAAAAATGGAAGGTAGTGCCTTTATCCCTGCACTGCTGAAGCACAATATTTGCTTCTACAATGTAAAGTATTGTAAATTACCGTGCAATTCTCAAAGATGAGCTCCAGTCTCCCACAGAAAAATAAAATGTCAGCAGCTACAAATACTGTAGCTGCTGACTTTTAATATAAAGGACGCTCATCTGTCCAGTGATCCAGAGCTGTCCTCACCCGAGCCGATTCTTCATTCTTCTTCAAGTCCAGGCGCCGGCATTTTAAGAAAAGGAAATGGGCAGAAGTCTTGCAGCTTCACAGCTGGTTCCCGCTGTACATTGTGAATGGTCTCACAGTCTTCCAAGACCGGTGATGTGTCCCAGGAGGCTTCAGGGAAAAAAGAGGGGGGCAAACTTCCACTCAAATTGCCGATGTAAACCAGGTACCCCCACCAAAAACTTCTAATAATTAAAGAGGGAGGATACAAAAAAGCGGAATTTCCCCTTTTGGGTGAAGTTCTGCTTTAAGCCTCATGCCCACAGAAGGTTTCACCATCTCTCCAGGACACCGTTCCTTCTGGCAGCAGCGTTTTGGTAGAAAAAAAAAAAAAAAAAACAACAAAAAAACACTTGACGCTTGCAAACAATTTTAGGCGCATCAAGCACTCAGTGTTAATTAATTTTACTGGCCAGAAAAATACTTTATTCTGGCTACTGAAATTAAGGTTCAAAGCGCGCCTAGTGTTAATAAACGGCTACATGCGTCAATCATTTTTTTCTCCCGAAACGTTGCTGCTCCTGGATGCAATGTGTTTTTATACTGCCTCTAGACGCCCCTAACAGCCACGTCCAGTGTGCACGAGGCCTAAAGCTGCCCATAGACAGATTGAAATTTGGGCGGTTCACCAAAAACCGGCCCAATTTTGATCCGTCTACGGACAGGCTGGTTGTAATAAAAGTCCATTCAACAATCGACTTCAGTACAACCAGCCTGCTTCTTTTTTTTTTTTTTTTTCACCCAATTACCACCAGTGGCTAGAACAGCCAGCGGTGATCATTGTATTCTTCTGATGGGGAAGGCTCCCCGCACTCCCTGTCAGGAGAGCACAACCGCGCTGTGTTAATGGGGGAATCGATCTATTTTCTTTTATTCAACTGGCAGTGGAAGGGAAGAAATTTGCATAATGTATGGCCTGCCTTAGAGATGTTTCTCCTGAATTCAATTTGCATATAAAATCTCTTTCACAGAACAGGTTAAACTGTAGCTAATGGAATCATCTGTAGCACTCTGCCAATGTGACATTAATTCCTTTCCTGATGACTAACAAAGAATGTAAAAAAAAAAAAAGCTGAGCTTGGATACTCCGCCGCCATAATCACAAGAACATAATTTAGAGTGAAGGAGCTGTAAATATTTGTGATAACCTTGCAAACTGTGAAGAGAGCTTGTGACTGCAGGGTGAAGACATTCACAGATACACAGAGAGGATGGACATTGTTTGGAGAAATGCGTTATCTGAAAAACAATAATAATGCAGAGATCGGTTCAACGTCCTCTGGGATCTTATTAGGGAACTTTGCATGTCTGGTGGCTGCAAGACTTCTCCACATATGTGTTCTCAGCAATACATTTCTATTTCCAGAAAAGTAACGCTGCACAAAACTGCGGCAAAAATACACAGCATACCTAAAGCACCCTAGATCAATTTTTACATTTTCTTTGATGTTGTACACCTCCCCTTATCCTCGCCAAAACCTCCCACAGTACTCAGCAACAGCTTCTGCTCATGGTTTTCTCTTAGTCCTCAGCTATCACCTGGATCAGTGGTGCTCAACCCGTGGCCTGTCCGTGGAGCCATCCAATGTGGACCGCAACCTCAAACTAGGAAAGCGCATGCCCATGCTTTGAGATGGCGGGTCAGCAAGCCCAGATCAGGATAGTCAGGTTGCCAACCCGCCATCCCAGAGCATCAGAGTGCATGGAGCCGGTACCGCCAGCAGAGGAAGCAGGCAGATGCTGAGGGAGCAGTAGCCCCAAAAGGGTCGATGCTTCCTCTGTAGCGTTGGCTCCGGATACCAAATGTCAGAGTGCATGGAGCCGGTACCGCCAGCAGAGGAAGCAGGCAGATGCTGAGGGAGCAGTAGCCCCAAAAGGGTCGATGCTTCCTCTGTAGCGTTGGCTCCGGATACCAAATGAACCTCACCTAGGACCTTTCTAGCAGCCTGGAGAGCGATGCCAGTAGTAGCTGGAGGAGGAAAAGGTCAGTGTATAAACATTACATATACTGCACTTATAAAAAATGCTTATAAGGCTGCTTTCACACTGATCCACGGGTGCAGCAGCGCAGTGCATCTGCTGACTTTCCTGTGGGCTAGCTACACTGAGTCATAGACTTCTATTATATCCTGTGGGTTTGGTGCACTTTCTGTAAGCACACCAAAACTCTTGAATACAAGAGTTATGGTGTGATTTCAGAAAGTGCACTACACGTGCAAGATGTAATAGTAGTCTATGGCTATGCTAACCCGCTGGTAAGCTGCAGGTGCACTGCCCCCATGGTGCAGGTAAGCCGCAGAGCATCCATGTGAAATCAGCCTTATAGGGGGCTCAGGACAGTAAGGTCTTGTTTACATTTGCGGTTTGGGGTGTGGTAAAACCTCACAGTTCATTGAGGTCTGCAACCAGTTACCAAATTACTTAAGTTGTCCTCGCTCTTCAAAAGGATGAGCACCCCTGACAGATATACTGCTCCTGGGCATTCTGAGCACCTTCCTCATAATGCGATAACAGCGCGCGCGCGCGCCCGCGCACACACACACACACACTCTAAGGCAGGCCATACATAGATCGGAATTCAATCGGTTCAGCAAGGATATTTGATTCATCTATGGGCAGGCTGATTGTGCCCAAATCAATCCATCAATTTACTTCGGTACAACCAGCCTGTTGGATTTTTTTTTACGTGCGATTACTGCCCGCCGGCTATAGCCGCTAGCGGTAATCATCGTGTTCTGCCGGCCAGGAAGGCCCCGCGTTGCTGTGGGAGGCATTTTCCCCTCAACACTGACTGTGTTGATGGGGGAATCGTACTTAAGGCAGGCCCATGCATGATGCATTTGTTTTTATTCAACCATCAAAATAACGTGTACTTCTGCAGTACATTTTAAAAAGCAGTATATGTGAGTTTCCACCCATGGAATCCCAACACACGTATACAGTAAAAACAAAAGCACTGGCACTACATTGTATCACAATACACAGAGGAAAATACGATGTGCATTGTTGCGTTGTCCATGCATTGTGGTATCAAAGCTCATTAAAAGGGGTTGTAAAGGTACATGTTTTTTCACCTTAATGCATCCTATGCATTAAAGGTGAAAAAACATTCAACAATACCGCCCCCCCCCCCCCCCTGAGCCACCGTTTTACTTACCTGGCCCCCTCGAAAGTCCCGTGCTCGCTCCCGTCATCCTCCGAGTTCCTGTGCCTGGCCGTTGATTGGCTACTGTGGATGGATTGAAAGCATTGCAGCCATTGGCTGGCGCTGCTGACAATCACATCCAATGACGCGGCGCGCCGGGGGGCGGGGCCGAGTGATACAGTTGCCGGCTATGGTCGCCGCTGTATCACGGAAGCGCGCCCGCAGTAACTCAACAAACATGCAAGCTCGCTCGCATTATGGTGTGAAGTCCTTGCGGGGAGGAGCCGAGACAGCCGCCGAGGGACCCCAGAAGACCAGGATCGGGGCCACTGTGTGCAAAACGAGCTGCACAGTGGAGGCAAGTATAAACTGTTTTTTTTTTTTTTTTAATAACAAACAAACGGGAACCTTAAGGCCCCTTTCACATGGGGCGGATCCGTGCAGATCCGCCCCGTGAAGCTCCGCTTGCTCAGCGGGGATCGCTCCGTTGATCCCCGCTGAGCCGACGGATGACTGGGCGGTCCCCGCACACTGTGCAGGGACCGCCCTGTCAGAGCGCCGCTCTCCCCTATGGGGAATCGGATGACGACGGACCGTAGAGTCCGTTGTCATCCGATCCGCTCCGCCGACGGAAGGAAAAATAGGGTTTTCCTCCGTCACACTTTGGCGGAGCGGATGTCAGCGGACATGTCTCCGCTGACATCCGTGCTTCCATAGGGGTACATGGAGGATCCGTTTCAGGTCCGCCTAAAAAACTGACAGGCGGACCTGAATGGACCTCCGTGTGAAAGAGCCCTTAGTGTTCCTTTAATGGCTCAATTAAATTACTAGCCAAAAACAAGCATGCAGGACAGGAGCTCAGACTTCTTTATTTCAATAATTACATGCTCATTCCATGTAGGTGACTGACTAGAGTGGTTCTGCGTGCCAAGTTTGCATGAGCACAGTGGCCTATTGGTTGACATGAAATATGAACAAAGCATATCCTTCCATAGTGTGTACTTATCCCGATCCAGAACACCAAGTGTCATTTTGCTTCACTGTCTCGTTCCTCTGCTATAAGCATGAGCCACTTTTGATAACTTTTCCTAACAAGAGAAAAATGGTGACGGGACCTCCAGCAGATTGACAGCCTCAGCTCTGTTCCTGAATGCTGTGTGAAGGGGGGTGTGTCCCTTGCCTCCAATCAGCTCTCCTCACTAATGTAATTTCAGCTCCCCACCCCCTGCTTATCAGAGCTGAGCGATCCTGTGTAAATTCTGCACTTTGAATGACTTTATTTACTGTAGATAAACAGGTACAACTGATGTAGGAGGATTTGTTTAATCTCTGGCGTGCACAGGCCAGAAACACAACCGTGGAGTCTGCACCTATAAAAACAAGTCAAGGCTATTTCGAGATGCAGTAAACTCTTATAAATATGCCATTATTGTATATGACACATGGACGTTGATTGTGTAAAAATTAATTTACAGTGTTGTCATTAGGCCCATGTTCTACAACACTAGTGTATGAGGTTCATCTGTACTACAATGAATGGGCCCACGTTTGCCAGTCAATACGGTTTAACATGTAAATATGGCACTGAACACATCCATAATAAGCTCAGTACGTGATTTTGTCTATAAATCTGGGGCATTTGCAGTACTGCTTTCTGCAGCAGCTTACACAGCGCTCAATGATTTAAAGCTAGCAGGATGTTTTGACTAGAGCTTCTAGGAGAAGTTTCAGACTGTGACAGGTGATATTAATACCATCAAATGTCAGAAACGGGAACTGTACGCCTGTGTAAAATCAGCTAAATGTGTAATCACAATCCGGTTTTTCTGGCTGTGCAAGAAAAGACAATTTTTTTTTAAAATGGAGTCAGCTTGAAAAGAAAAAGCAGCAAGATAATAATAGGTGCTAAAAACCTTGTTAAATAGTCGGGTAGTAAGTGCTATGTGGGCAGGACTGTGTCAGAGGAAAGGCTAGAAGAGGCCTTGGAAAGTGGTTAGGTCAACTATACATCAATAATATTTTATAGGAGTTGTGAAAGACTCAACAGACGGCGCGTGATTTTATCCGAGAGACAGAATTGTATAGCAAGTACAAAGGAGCAAAACAGAAAAATGACACAACGCACATCTCTTTGGAAGCATCAACCTTTCACCAAATCCCAAGAGTGCTGTAATCATTTTCCTACATACTCCCTTTATACATAAAATGGAAAAATCCAGATTTTAAGAGATTACCATTTAAAATGCAAATTAATCTCAAATGGCTAATTTTGCCAATTATACTTGTTGTAACAAATGTAAACATGAAGCCGCAGTTCAAGTGACAGACTGACAGGTTATTACAGTAGACAGCATTGCTAATGTGGCTGGAATGTGAATATTTGTTATTTAAACATTTTATTCGATTAATTATATGGTCACAGCATACGCTTTCATTTTAGAGCGGTGCCATTGTAATAACAATGCAAACACTAGTTATTATTGACAATTCAATATAAAGCCAGACATAGGAGGAGCAATTTTCTTTCCTGTAACCACAACTTAAAAGAAAGACAAACAATCACTTGATTCCCCAATCAACACAGTCAGTATTGATAGAGGAATCCCTCCCACACAGCCATTGTGTTCTCCCAGCAGGGGAAGCCATACCCACTGGGAGAACACAGTGATTATTGCTAGTGGCTACAACAGCTGCTAGTAATACTCACATTTAGAATCTGGCAGACTGGTTGTACCCAAGTTGACCGATCGATCAACTTGGGTATATTTAGCCTGCCCATACATGGCTTGAGCCGTCAAAGGCTGGCTTAAAGTGGTTGTAAACCCACTTTTGACAACTTGCACCTACAGGTAAGCCTAGATTAAGGCTTACCTGTAGGTGCAAGAAATATCTCCTTAACCTACACGGTTAAGGAGATATTTGCGGGTAACACTGCACCGATGTCTACGGCACATGCGCGCCGTAGACAACGGCGCAGGCGCACTGAGTGTCCCGGCATAATAAATGGGATCAAGCTGGAATTATGCCGGTCCCGCAAATTACAGTGCCGGCATGCGATACCAGGAAGAAGCTCAGAGGGGACATGGCGGCGGAGGGGAACGAGGAGGACTTCAGGGGGCTTTGATTTCAGTTAAGTGCCACATAATGAGCCAGTATGCTATGCTAGTATGCTATGCATACTATAGCTCATTATGCCTTTCTCTTGCAGGTTTTGCTTTTATAACGTCTTTTCGGGGGGGGGGGTTACTTCCTCTTTAATCTTAATAGAAAAATATAATTTCATGTTGAGAGTTGTGCCTGTCTGCTGGTCATCTCCGCAGCTTCTCCTCTGCGGTTTACTTTCAATTTTTTACAACTACATATCCCAGGGTACCTTTCTGCCTGCAAGCATTAAAGCCTGTACTGACTCCGTCTCCTGATACTCCTCCCATCAGCACCTCTGTACTTCAGAAGGCAGACTCTGTAAAATGTGTGACACAGCGGTGCCTACTTACACAGCATGGATACACGTCAGGAAATGTGTGGGGATCTTCACAAAGTAAGTTTACAAACTTCAAGATAACATTCAGATTAACCACTTGGCTACTGGGCACTTTAACCCCCTTCCTGCCCAGGCCAATTTTCAGCACTGTCACACTTTGAATGACAATTGCGCGGTCAAACAACGCTGTACACAAACAAAATTGTTATTTTTTTTTTCACAAGAGCTTTCTTTTGGTGCTAAACAAATGAAAAAAGACTGAAAAAAAAAAATGATTCATAGCTTGTTATAAAATTTTGCAAGCAGGCCATTTTTCTCCTTCCCTGATGGGCACCGATAGGTGGCACTGATGAGGCGTCACTGATGGGCTAGAAATAATAAAGCTGCGCAACACTTAAATGAGTACCACCAAAATATGAACAAACAAATGGTGTAGCAGGATGCGGTCTCTAATGTTTATAGTTAGAAACTAAATTTTAAGTCTCGACTGTTGCCAGACAGCCCAACATAAAACTATAAAAATGAAAAAAAGAGAGCACAGTCCTGTATGTAAATAGTAAAAAATGCATATAGAGCTGGAAAATCCTGAAAGTCAAAATAACCATATGTTGCAGATGTGAATCTTCTCATTCAACCACTGGTGACTTCAAAACACAAAACACCCTTGGAAAAGTGCCACGTATTCGATAGAGAAAGGTTCCACCACCACTAGTTATCACTGCCGCTTACCAGAACGAATGATCCGTTCACGGATCGGTACAGACAGATGGCTATTCCCCTGCCAGGGTCTCTATATCGCTATCAGCTATCTCCAGGATTAAACGCCAATTCTCTCCGTATGTCACAGTTGTTGAAGTACAAAGGAAAAGAAAGCCACCATAGCGTAAATCCCATAAAACAGTATTTAATATATTAAAAATGCACTTACAAACAATCGTGAATCTAAGGCGTGTGGTATAATTTAGCCGGCCGGCTAAGACAGCCCGTTTGCTCCGGGACTCGTTGGTATGTCGGTGACGTCAGCACGTCGCTCCTCCCTACGTCGTTTCGTCACAGATGACGTCGTCCAGGGGCACGGGCGATGTGCTGACCCACCGCCATAAAATACTCATGTATGCAATGGGAACGCCCAGATCTGATCCTCCAGCGTCCCAGCCTTGTATGTCGCCATTTTAGACAAGGGCAAACAATGCCCATACCTCCAACAGCAATCCTACTGGTGTTCTGAAACCTGGCTATATATAGTGGGTCCCAATAAGGGATCATTGATTCCAATACTGAAACTGAATAAAAAATAAATTGCTGCTTATATACATAGCTGGCTGGTGGTGCCATGCACAGCATAAGGCAAAACATACCCCGGATAACCTCCTATATTGTGTAAGAATTACACAAACTCACTTCTGCATTTATTAATAGAGTTGAACATAACTGCGTACTTTGACTCACACAGCGCAATTCAACTCATAAATTAAAAATTACGAGCGAAAAGAATGGCAAAGCCATCTAGTGGTCATTTATCATATCTCTCCAACTCAAATTAAAATTAGACAAAAATCACCATAAAAATTGGTATACATGTGCAAGGTACAACAAGACACTAGATCACACTCCCCTGAGCCAAAAGGCAATTGCCAAGGGATATGTGATCCTTATCCCTGGTGACCAATGCAACAAAAGGAAGATAGGGACTTATTATTACTAATATTGACTAAATGAACCAACTATAACATTGATACAGATCTCTCAATCAATATAGTTGAAAATGGAACTAGATCTTTGTATTAGAGCTTGATATGGGCTTCTGGGGAATCAGATCTGGTTTACACAAACAAATTGTCAGCACTCTAGAAAAATGGATTATTGCCCTAAGCATCATCTATGAATGCATTCACATCCACATCGATATTTAAACCATATAGGGTGTAACAGCGGACCCTATATATCCAGGACATTTCCATCCTGGATATTTCTCTCACTAAGGAACCGCCCCTCCAATGTGGACTGTACCTGTCTATACCTAGAAAGGTGGTACCTACTGGATTGCGTTGGTGATGCAAATCATAGTGTCTTGAAAACTGAGTGGTCTTTAAATCCACTCTTAATGTTTGCAATATGCTCCCCCAACCGTACTTGCATAGATCTTTTAGTCCTACCTATATATTGTTTCCCGCAAGGGCATTCCAACAGGTAGACATGAAGGCCTCTATTCCATGTTCTCTAGAGGTACTGGTTGATTTAAACAAAGTCACTGATGTGCACTGATGGAGCGGCAATGATAGGCGGCACTGAAGGGCACCGATAGGTGGCTCTGATGAGGCGTCACTGACAGGTGACACTGAGGAGGCACTGTTGGGACTGCACTGATTATCATGGTCCTGATTATCAGTGCCAAAGTCCCTTTAGCACAAGCCAGTTATTGGCTCTCTTCAGGCTGCCTCACCACTCTGTTCAGGAGTGAAAGGAAAGCCTTGTGTAAACTATGGATCACTGTGGTTGTAGCTTACAAAGGGCTATAAATTCCCATGCAACAGCGCTGTTTGGCCTACTGCTGTCACATAGTAGTTGCAGGAAAGAAAAATCGCATCATCTATGGCCAGCTTCATTCAACTCACTAGCTCTAGGTCTGCAAAGTTCAAAGTATTTAGCTCCATTATAACAACACTAAAATTTTTAAACCTGATGGCGATTTAAAAAGCCTTGTCTGCATTCACAGATTACTTTTGACTAAACGGTGCTCAATGGAAAAGCTAAATGTCTAAGAAACTGCATGCAAAATACACGAAGATCATGCAACCCATTATGTATTCTTCATGCAGTTCCCATTGCCTAGAATGGAGCAGATTTTATTAATTTATTTTAATTGCCAAAAAATACAAAAGTGTTAATGTGATCTAAACATACCTCATAAAATAATTTAGACTGAAACAGATTTCCATCTCCAGCACATGAAAGTAGTGGATTTCTATCTATGCTTCTAAATTTACCAACATCAGTCATAAAAATCATTGATATTTTATGCATTGCTCAATACATCTCTATTATGTTGTCACAATTATCCTGTGATGAGAGTTAACTGTGGTAATTGTTTGGAATACTTCAGCTTGCAATGTATTGACATCTTGAAGTGGGTATGCATTACAATCAGTGAATGAAGAAGACCATCCCAGGGAGGGCACACTTCATAAATGGTAGAAACAATGTGCATTATATTATATATTATATGTGCTGGTGCTTACAGACACATTGGGGCTGATTAATTAAGGTAAAGGCTGGCCTACTGTTCATGTATGTTCACTTTGAAAAGTTAAAAATCAAGATTTTTGCAAGCATGTGAATGAACACAACCTACTCTCATGATTCAAGTTAAAGTGAACATTCACCTATTTAGTAAAGCTGGCCACACAGATGGGCCTTTTTTTTTTTTTTTTGGGGGATCAGACAGAGGGCCGATAGCAAAAAATCTAAAAGGATTCTCCCATCCACGTAAGCAAGGTGGATGGAGGAATCTTTCCCGCTGTGTTACTGTATTCTGACTAGCTGCAGCTGCTGATCGAATGAAAAATTCTCCAACATCCAGTTTGACAAAAGTTAATCATCAGAGCGACATCTATTGAGCAGTAATTGCCATAGATAAATTGAAATTCATCTGGTCCTTGCTGAATCAAATTTCAATCCATCTATGGCCAGCTTTAACCAACCCCAATAGCCAGGACAGCACAACTCAAAAAATACAGAAACTAAAATATCATGTGATCATTTGTGCTAGGAATCTCATTAGCTGTTTGGTTATTACACTATATAAAACACTAAAAATAATAAAAGGGACTTTGTAACCCATAAAAAGAACATTACTGTTTAACAAAATAAGCAAATCCAGCTCCCGTTCTCAGTTGGAGTTTTATCCAGACATTTCCTGGTTGGGCACCCACCTAATCCAGGCTCTGTAAGAATATCCTATATCTGTACTATAAAACGAGTAGTTATGTCTGGTTATACTTTAGTTTGGTATACAGACAGCAGTTAAATACAGAAAGAACAGTCCCAAATCTGGATCAGAAAAGAAAGGTGGCCTTTTTGCAAGAGCTTATAGCCTACAGGGGATTATCAAAGATTTAAGCGCATTGATAGAGTAGTAAACCAGCCATGTGTGCAAACAAGGCTTTGTTCTGTTAATGAATGCAAGTGATCAGTGACCTGCACTGTATTTCTGATCTTCCAAGAGATGTGTTGTGTCCAGTCTTCCAAGTGACTACCTAGCTGTTGATCAACAACACTCTCCAGCAAAAAACAAAAAAAAAAACAATACTAAAATGGAGGATTTTCAAGCTGCCAAAAACTCCAAAAGTATAATAAAATATCCATATTCTTATTGTAAACTACAAAATATAAAAAAAAACAACATTCTCTGGTGTTGTTTAAAACCATCAAGAAGTATCAGTGTGGCTTTTAGTACATGTAGTAAATTCCACTCAACATGTTTCATCAATTGCAGGCTTCCTCAGGAGATTTAAGAGTACTGCATAGTATTGCCACAGAAGTGTTTGAACCCAATAGGCAAAAAAAAACACACACACACACCACAAACAATCAGCAATCCAGACTTCACACATAGCAGGGGTAGGCAACCTCAGCCCTCCAGCTGTGGTGAAACTACAAATAATCATCATGCCTCTAGGAGTCATCATGCCCGTGATTGTCAGGGTCTTGCAATGTCTCATGGGACTTGTAGTTTCACCACAGCTGGAGGGCCGAGGTTACCTACCCTGCAGCATTAAAGGATCACCCATGAAGATATAAGTGAGCCATAGGAGAACACAAATGAATGGCAGCCGTTCACAGAATGTTAAGTTAAATGGGCGTTCTATGTGCATCATCAGAAGGCAAACTTCCTCACAAGTTGAGAAAAGACCCATCAAAAATACATAAAAGAAGAATATAGATACTCAAGAATATGGGGGTCAAGTCAGAGACAAGGGTGCCATCCACAGTGGTTCATGCCGTGGCCATTCACAGTGGCGCAATCCTACAGCCCCAGGTCTCCCTTCACACATATGCATGTGCACCACAATGACCAGTATAGGTGCACTGCCGTTCATTCTAAAGGACACCCCAAAGAACATATACACTAAACAGCAACACACCGCAATACTTGTACGATTGTACTATATATTGCGGTGTGCTTTTGTTGCCTAAAAGGAGTGCAGGTAACTTTTTTCATGTGCTGAGGGCCAATTCAAAGTGAATAGGTTGGCCCAACATGAGTATGAACACAATAATGTGCATAGGTGTCGAGTATATCCCACCTTTATGTGTAGGAGAGGTGCTGACCCTGAGAGATTCTCCAAAAGAATAAAATATTATTTGTTTTGGGCAGCCAGTCTTAAGGCTCCATGCACACTGAAGCTCATAAAACGACCGTTTTTTGGAGTTCAACAACCCATAAACTCCCCTCTGTTATCCTATGTGTCCATGCACTCATGGACGTTTATCAGCAGTGGAGTTTATGGGCTGTTTTCTAAACGCCCTAAAATCGCATTCAGGAGTCGTTTTTCTGACCACAAAAAAAACGCCAAACGCTCATAAAACGCTGATATACGTTGATAAACCAGCATTTAACGTTTTTGATCTATTGAAAAAAATAAAATAATTATAAATGTATGAAAGACTCACTGCAAAGCTACTGGCGTTTTTATAATGTTAGTTTAACGTCCAGTGTGCATGGAGCCTTAATGTGCACATGACCTCCACACTTACATAGAAGGTTTGTACATAGAATAAATAAATAATAATAATAAATAATAAAGCCATGCAGGAAGTCATAATATGCATGTGACTTCTGTTCAACTGTCCCATGCAAAATTTCCACTTAATCAGCACTAAAGGCTATAACCTGCACCGCTGATCTGTGTACTCCGCAGTGGGGAAGTCGTTTCACTGTCAGAACACAATGACACAGCAAGGAGATTCCTTGAACATTCACATTGATGTGGGGAATGAAGTCAGTTTTTTTACATTCAACCCGATGTATTAATGTATTGGATGCCATAAACAAGAAAAATTAATGGAATTCTTTATCTACAGTAAACAGTGTGGATGGAGGAAATTCTGTTGCTGGCTATTGTATTCAAGCCACTATGACAGCTTCATGATTACACCAATAGTGACTGCATCCAGGTGGTGCCAACAGGGCCACCCCTCTGCTCCAATACTGAGCCGTGTATGATCAGTATTTGATCTGTAGGCACAAATATTACATACCTAGAAAAAAGGTGCAGCAGGTCTGCAGCTTTCTCGTCACTATAAACACACGCCAGCACTGAACATCTGTGAGCACTCAGAAAGCCTCAAGCTGTTACTCTTAACTTCTCATTTGTGGCTGGCCCCAGGTTATTCAGATCTTCCCATAGATAAAAAGAAATCATTTTTAACTGCACAGCTACATGAGTACAAAGCTACTTAACCAAAAAACAAACAGAATAAGGTTTTTGAAAGGTATCGGACTCTAAACATACACAGCAATTCAAGGAATACATCTAATGAGGATTGTGAACCCCTATAATGTGTAGATTTTGTTGCGCAAGAAAATAGATTTCCCTTTTTTTCAGGCGCCATTGCTGGAAAACGATTGACTGCTGTTCATGGCCACCCATAGCACATTTAGCACTTTGAAGTGGCGCACAAGATCAAACACGACTTAACACTGAGTTCATTCGATTTTAGATCACAGTGACTCACCAGACAATGTCAAGAGAGATTATTAATTTCTGCTGAACATAATGAATATGGTGTATGCAAAAAAGTTGCAGTGCTGCGATGGCTCATCAGGTCTCAAATCTGCCTGTTAATTAAGGTGTCATTTTGGATTCATCATATGGGGCTTGAAAGTTAGCTCTGATCTCGCTTTGGGTTTGAGTCAGCGAACAGATTTTTTTTTTCCTTTGTACAATGAGCGTCATTGCTTAATATACACTTGGTTTCATAAAGCTGATGCTTTAGTGTGACTTTTACATGCACAGGTTAACACTATTAAATGCATTCATGACATGTTCTAGTTTGAAGGGGGGGGGGGGGGGTAAAAGTAACAAAGATGCCTTCCTTTCGGAAACCCCACCAGAGATACCAAGACACATAAGAGTGCCGTGTGTGCATTAACCGCAACTCCGCTGAGTCCTTGTATATAGGAAGTCTACAGAAGATGTAAAGCAAAGGTGACAGCAGAAGAAGCCACAGTAACAGCAGCAAAAGTAGCATTGCTTGGTGATCTCATGAGAATATGATGGATTTTTCTTTTTTCTCCTGCAGGGCTTTACCACTTTCATCTCTTCCTTTAGGGAATATATGCTAAGTGGTAATGCAGATTTAGCCTCAGAAATTCACAGAAGCTGCTTCTTCCTGCAATCACACAGAGCTCATCCAAGGTCAATCCCAAGCAACTGGTGACCCCCATATCTTGCTTTAAAAGCTGAAGTTTTAGTTATGGCAATTCTTACATGTAGGTATGTACTGTATGTGCCATACCTGGCTGACCCCTGTGAAAGCTGGAAACCACTGTAGTAGGCACTGCAAGGTCATTTAGAGAACACTTTGCATTTTCTCAATGAATGCAAAGTGTACTCTGATTGGACCAGGTGGAGATTGTGATGTCACTGCCCCACCTCTCCACCCCAATCAGAGAACTCTTTCCATGCATTGAAAAAAAAAAAAAAAATGCGAAGTGTTCCCTAAATGGCACCCAGGCCGTCCAAATGACCTTGTGTGTTCACAATGCATCCACTCGGCATGGGACCTGGAAGCTAGTGGAAATCACAGTGGTAGCAATGTCTACTACCGTGATAATCCAGAAATTGGGGGCTTTAACATGTTGCCCAAGACCAACAAGCCAGGAAATCCAGACAGACTCATCATAACAGGTATGAACACACTGACTGAAAAAATCTGCCTTGTAAAAAAAAAGTAGTAAAATTAGTCACAATTCACAAATACTGCCAGTTTCCTGCAAGATACAATGGATTTTCTGAACAAGATCAACAATGTACAGCAATTATCACCAAACACACTTCCAGTCACTACGGATGTAGAATTTCTGTATAGCAACATCCCTCACAAGGATGGGATTGCTGCATGTCACAGATTTTATCATCACCTTCACCAAGCCACAAATACAGCGCTGAGGATGTTACACATCTCACTAAATTCATTCTAAAGCCCCGTACACACGGTTGGACTTTTTGCCAACAAACTTCATTTTGAGCAAGTTTGCCAAAAAATCCGACCGTGTGTACGCTCCATCGGACAAACTTTTTTGGTTTTCATCGGACAAAAGTTCGGTCTGCAAACGGACAAACTTTTGGCCAACAAAAGTCAGATGGAGCAAAGTCCAACCGTATGCACAGAAAACCATCGGACTTTTGTCCAATGGACAAAAACAAATAATGGTAAAATCAACCAACAATAGCAGAAGTTGACCGAAGGGTGGCGGTAAAGAGCATAAAAGACCAGGAAAAAAAACACGTGATGTTGGAAAAAGTTTTGGGAAAGTTTGCAGAAAAGTGGTGTGTATGCTATGGGTGTTCCCGACCAACTCCGTTCGGACAAAAAAAACACGGTAAAGTCAGATGGAAGTCCGACCGTGTGTACGAGGCTTTACACACAACTATTTCTCAATAATAACATCTATCTTCAGTGTATGGGTACTGTTACGAGAAGTAAAATGGCACCCCAACTTGCAAATTTATCAATGGCTGACCTGGTAGACGAATTCCTGAGCAGTATGCAACAGCTACATAGATAACATAACCATATTAATATCATATGGACAGACGTTGAAAATAGATTTTATATATATATATATATATATATATATATATATATATATATATATATATATATATATATATATATATATATATATACATACACACACACACACACACACATATATATATATATACACACACACACACACACACACACACACATACACACACACATACACATACACACACTCATTGATCAACACATTCCACCCCTCAACCCAAAAATGGACTATTCAAACAAGTCAGTTTCTTAGACACCACAGTATCCATCAGGGATGACAAGCTGCACAACTCAATATGCAAGGAAGTGGAACCCACTCGAAGATGGAACCATGTCCGCAGTTCCAGGTTCCACCAAGAATTAAGAAAAATTTCAGATTTCCAACCCATCGTAACAGAAAATAAAATGCTGCAGGAAATATTCCAACAACCCCCAATTCTAGCTTTCAGGCAACCACCCAACCTCATACTTAAATTAAATCGTCAGGAAGCTTAATTTTAAATTATGGAGTTACAAATAAAGACACCAAACCTTGCAACAAAAACACTGAAAATCTGCAACCAAATCAATCCATTAAAAAAAGTGTCACACTTTTAAAAGTGTAAAAAAGGGATCTTCAATATCGTAGGATCATACAGCTGTACCTCCAGTAATGATGTTTACCTCATCCAATGCAAACAAATGCAACAAATGGTTTTAGACCCCATTCACACAGGGGCGACTCGTCAGGCGGCTCAGCCGCCTGACGAGTCGCATCCCATTCTGTACAATGGAACCGTTCTAAGCGGAGCGACTGAAGTCGCTCCGACTTAAAAAAAGGTTCCTGTACTACTTCAAGACGACTTCAAGGCGACTTCCATTGACTTCAATACAGAAGTAATTTTGGAAGTCTGCTGTAATTCGTCCTGAGATCGCCCAGCACAGTCGCGACACAAGTCATAGGTGAAAACAGGACAGAAATGACAAACAAGAAGATATTTACACAGACACACCATTAAAGGAACATAAGGAAGATACTTTCTGCACAGCTGTGGAATACCACTTTTCACAACCAGACCCCACTATGGAAGACATAAATATTTTAGTTCTTAAAAAGGGAACTTCAAAACTACTCAGGAAAGGAAAACCTTTGAAGTGAGATGGATAATTCTATTTGACACAAAAGATAAATAGACTATATGTGGACCTCAGTTTTCTAAATCACTATCCACCCACTCCACCCACACCTCCCCCACCTCTTGGACTGTTACTCTTCCTGCTAGTCTCCTTTTTTTGATCTCACCAACTATACACGTTTTATTACCATTGTTCTGTATGCAAGATTTGTTTTCTGCTAAAACTGTGCATTACCATTGCTTGGGCCTTGAAGAAGGTGGTATGCCCCAAAACCTGGTCCTGAAATTGTGGATCACAGACAGTGCTCAAATTGTTCTTGCTGCAAGTGTACTAATACAGCTACAACTGCCATATATATATATATATATATATATATATATATATATATATATATATATAAAAAAAAAAAGGTTGCATGTAGACGTCAAGTCACAGAACTACTTCAAAAGGAGATCTTCATTCTAATTTTTGCTATTAAATACTAATATGGTTAGTATTTTGTTGAAAAAAATCTGCATAATGTATTCACAAATGCTGCTGTATCATTGGCAAAAAATGTCTACCCTACCCTGTTCCTTCTAGAGCCAGAAGACCAATGCATACCATAACTCCAGTTCAAACAAATGAGAAAAAAACATTACACTTGTCAATGCATTTCTGGACTGCATTGGCTGTACATTTATAATAGATTCCATTGCATGACCTACTTTTCAAAAAGATGAACAATAAAATGTCCGTCCCCCCCTATGATTCTATTGAACAATAGTTAACATAAAAAAAAAAAAAAAAAAGCTTTTAACATTTCCCGTATAGCACCTCATAATTCCTTCCGATGCTCCTGTCTATTTTATGGAAATTACGTTTTGTCAAGGGATACATACATCTTTCCACAGTCACTTTTCAGCATATTTACACAGCCAATAAACACCACTAGTGTATTTCACATTGCTTTGACGGCATAACAACTACCAGGAACAGCTTCAGGCATCCAATCACTGAAGAGCACGCAGCGAGCAAAGTAATCTCAAGGAGGGGGGGGGGGGTACAGAATACTGCATGCTTGCAGGGATTAACCAGGTTTTTTTTGTTTTACATTTTAAAATAATAAAGCACAGAGGCTGACTGACATACAACAGGAATTAATTAATAAGTAGTTTTTAATAAAACATCCTTGCTCGGAGAGCTTGAAATTCCAGATAATTGTTTGTAAAAGAGCTCAACAGTATTATCTGCTAGTTTATTGCAGACATTAAAGCATACGGTCTTCTTCAGTTTAATAAATGGTAAACTTATGAAACCATGAGCAGTCATTGTAGAAATCCATGGAAACATTAGAAAGTTTAAGTATTGAAGATCACGGAGATAATATTGATATGGGGGATTTTTATTCCATATGGTGTCACAATGTTCAGCCATTCAAGGACAGTCAGTCTCTTTATAGCTGAAAGTTGTTCATAATACGAGGGGGTCTTCAAAAAGTTTTCACTATATCTATCTATCTATCTATCTATCTATCTATCTATCTATCTATCTATCCACACACACACACACACACACACATATATATGCATATACATACACACAAGTGCATCTCATAAGAAGGCTGTGTTGACTTTGGACTTGATAAAGCACAGTAGACCAACACCAGCAGATGACATGGCTTCCCAAATCATCACTGACTGGAAACTTTACACTGGACCTCTCCATTCTTCCTCCAGACTCTGGGACCTTGAGTTTCAAACGAAATGCAAAATTTCCCACAGTCCGTGATGATTTGGGGAGCCATGTCATCTGCCGGTTTTGGTCCACTGTGTTTTTTCAAGTCCAAAGTCAGCGCAGCCATCTACCAGGAAATTCTAGAGCACTTCCGTGTCCCCCTCTCCAGCCATCGCTGCGGCGATAGCCGGAATGTTACTTCCGGGTATCGCCGCTCCGGCGCTGTGATTGGTCGGAGCGGCGAAGACGTGACTCCGCGCATGCGCGCGGGAGCCGTCAAATTTGGCTAAGCCCAAGCATTGCTGGGAACTAGCCGAATTTGTGAATGGGATTAACCCCATGAATGCGCCGTTGTCTATGGCGCGCATGCGCCGTAGACAGCGGTGCCTGTCATTTTAGTGAATATCTCCTAAACCGTGTAGGTTTAGGAGATATTTCTTGCACCTACAGGTAAGCCTTAATCTAGGCTTACATGTAGGTGCAAGTTGCAAAAGTGGGTTTACAACCACTTTCATGCTTCACTCTACTGACCAGCTTTATTGAGATGCCGATTTCATTTTCCAGCAGGACTTGGCACCTGCCCACACTGCCAAACGTACCAATACCCGGTTTAATGATCAGGGTATCACTGTGCTCGATTGGCCAGCAAACTCACCTGACCCAAACCCCATAGAGAATCTGTGGGGTATTTGCATACATTAAACATCATATATAATACATTCACCTTGTACAGGTAAACAATAAACAAAAAAAGAAAGTGTTTAGTACTTGATGAAAAAAGCCTAAAAGTTTTTTTTTACCTTAAGGCTGGGTTCACACTATTGCGAATTGGATGTTGGTTCCCCGCATCCAATTTGCATAGCAGGAGATTGTGACCGTCTTTCTATGGAGCTGGTTCACATCTCCGCAGTGGCTCTGGTGCGAATTGCACAGGAGTCCTGCGCGTCTTTTGGTCTGTTTCACGTCCAAATTCAGCCAAAAATTTGGCTGTGTGCTGTGAGCCACTGCATTCTTCAGTGTGAACCCAGCCTAAAAAGAGGAGTTCCAGCCTGGGGCAAAAAAATTAATAGTAGTAAGCACCACACTTAACTGTCCAGGGAGCCCGCAATGTTAGCACCCCAAGCTGACCCGTCCATCGGCTCCCGGTGCAGGCACCTTCACTAAGGGAAACAGAAAGTGAAGCCTTGCGGTTTCACAGCTTGTTTCCTACTATGTATGCATGGGTTGCTGTGGAGATCTTACCCCGAAGTGGAAGCGGGGTACCTGGTATCCCCTCCTCCCCTTCCCCCCAAAAGGTGAAAAATGTGGCAGCGGAGAAAGGGGGGGGGGGGGCGAGAAAGCAAACAAGCAGAGCTCCACCAAAAGCCTATGCATCCTATGCCTTAAAGGGGTTGTAAAGGCAAAAGGTTTTTTATCTTAATGCATTCTATACATTAAGATAAAAAAAAAAACCTGTGTGTAGAAAGCCCCTCAGCACCCCACAACACTTAGCCCCTTCTCTATCCAGCGATTACCAGGATTCCCTTGGCTGTTCGGGACTCTTCGCCTGATTGGCTGGGGCACAGCTGTCAAAGTCAGTTAGCCAATTAGGTGAGAGAGGGGGCAGGGCTGAACGGCAGCTGCATGTCTGAATGGACACACAGGGCTGCAGCTCGGCTCAGGTGACCCCATAGCAAGCTGCGTGCTGTGGGGGCACTTGTCAGGAGGGAGGGGCCAGGAGAAGCAAAGAGGGACCCGAGAAAAGGAGGATTTGGGCTGCTCTGTGCAAAATCAATTGCACAGAGGAGGCAAGTATAACATGTTTGTTATTTTTTTTATAGCAATAATTTACAAATCATTTAAAAAAACAAACACACACCCCACACCTTTCGGTGTCACAAACCCCCCTCTGACTAGTGGTGCAACGGATCGTCATTGATCCGTGATCCGTATGGATCAACATCTTCGAGATCGGCACAAACACGTGATCCGCAGGAGGTAGTGTGTGCTCTGCCTCGGCCATAGGAAAGGCTGCGGCTTCGGCCTAGCTCCCGGAGCGGCGGCCATCTTGGTCCACCCGGCGGCGGCCGCTGTCTCGTCACATTCGGCTCCCCATCACAGATTGCTCCGGAAGTGATCTTGCTACACCCCACACTCCTGCACAGTAATGATAGAGTGAGAAGGGGGCAAGCGGACATCTTGTTACACCCTCCGGAGTTTTAGATTTCACTGTTATTTTCAACACAAAACTGAGCTTATATGCTTAAATACAGTATTTGGAAATTCGACGGACTGTTTAGATGTTAAATTTTAAAAGCAGCAGCAAACCTGCTGACCTTACATGGTTGCCAATGTGACAGAACACCTCCAATTTTCACATTTAACATGTAAACAGTCCGTCGGATTTACAAATACTGTATTTAAGCATATAAGCTCCGTTTGGTGTTGAAAATAACAGTGAAATCTAAAACTCCGGTGGGTGTAACAAGATGTCCGCTTGCCCCCGCTTGCCCCCTTCTCACTCTATCATTACTGTGCAGGAGTGTGGGGTGTAGCAAGATGGCGGCGACGGATCGTCACTTCCGAAGCAATCTGTGATGGGGAGCCAAATGTGATGAGACACCGCAACAAGCTTTCCTGGCCTTCCCGATTGCCTGGAGTTGGCTCCCCTCCTGGATCAGCCTCCGGAATGCCTGAGAGCGCTCCCGCCGCACATCCGCAGCCTACACCTGCCTTGGGACAGGCTGTGGCATCGGCCTACCTCCTGGAGCGGTGGCCATCTTGCTCCACGCGGTGGTGGCCTAGGTGAGCTCCCCTGCCCTCCTAGTGTTCCGTCCCCCCCCCTTTTTTTTTGCTGATCTGAAAAATGATCCGATCCGTGCGTTTTTTGATCCGTTGCACCCCTACCTCTGACCCTCCCCCTTATTCTTACCTGATCCAGCAATGGGCATGAGAACAGCGGCTTTGCCCCTCCTCATTGTCTCCCACTGCTGTCAATCAAAAGCTGTGACGAGGGAGAGGGGTGAGGGGCTGAGCAGCCCCATCTGTGGGGGAACTTGCAAAAGAGGAGGAGCCAGGAGTGCCCCATGGGAAGCGGCTTCCTATGGTGGCACTTGCAGAATAGGAGGAGCCAGGAGTGCCGGCAGGTGATCCGAGAAGAGGAGGATCAGGGCTGTTCTGTGCAAAACCATTGCACAGAGCAGGCGAGTATAACTTGTTTATTATTTTATGTAAAAAAAGAAAATAAGACAGTTTTAATATCACGTTAACAATACTATTATCTCCAATTATATGGCTTCTAAGGAATAATATGGCCAACAGATGCGATTTTTGTGTATAAAGCTCTATTGATGTAAAAGATGTGAAGAATGCTAGAATAAAATTGCTAAAAAACATCCTGCACTGGCCCAACTGTCATTTTTGGTTGCTGGGTTTGACTGGTGGATATGGATCACTACAGATAGCACTTAGATAATGAAGGGCAATGATGGTCAGGGAAGATATCTATGCCACAAGATAGATGCGACTTGTACTGACACTCTCCATGACTTCAGTCAGATGCACAATGAAAATTGCATGTGATAAGTGGTGGATGATGGAAAGCAATGTGACAACGAAGGTGTTAAAGAGGCAGCATTCTTTGAAATAAGAGGATGGATGATCAACACGGCACAAGTGGAAGTTATTATTGCAGTCTATTATTTACATTTTTTTTCTCTGACAGTACAAGACACTTAATAAAGAATAATATGCTCCTGTCTCTGAGACGCTTTTGTGTTTCACAATCCCCCTTAAAAAACAAAACAAAAGGCTCTTTAATTACTGCAGGAGAGAGAGCAGAGAAGGCCAATTTCTCCTAATCATTGACTGCTGTAAAAGAGTGAATGGAATACAAAAAGGAGAACTACTTGAAGCACAGAAACAAAACCGAGTGGTTACAGCTCCCAACTCAATGTTTTTCTAAAGTCTGCAATTTAAAATAAAAATAGACAACAGAACGGCAACTCTAGAGCGAGCCAAGAAAACACGGCTAGCTGTTCAAACACTTTTAATGAGTGCATAATGAGTGCATTAGAAGCATCAAGCCTTGCCAATGACCCGTCTATTCCTACAGGTCTGGGCAGAGTAAACAAGAAGCTGTACTAAACAATCTCAGCAGCACTCCATCCAGGCTGGTCCACATACAGTATGTAATGAGTATGAAATAAATACAAGAGCTTCCTTATGTAGAGGGATCACCGACAATAGAAAGGAATGCTGCTCCGGAATCTCCAGTACCTAGTAGTTACTTTTCAACACTATGAATCAGTTTATTGGTGTTTCCAACAGTTCAAATATCTCTGCTATCACGAACTGAAAGCACTTGAGATAACCAAGCACTTTCATAGCAAGAGGCAGACATATGCAAAACACCAACTACGCTGGAGTCCAATGACCCAAGCAACATAATGATTCCAAACCAAGGGCAGTTCTGCCGAAAACTGCAGCTACTAATCCAGCAACTATCCAGAAATATCAGTTTGTAAATGGATAGAAAACTGGCTAAAAGACAGAATTCAGAGAGTAGTGGTTAATGATTCTTACTCTGAATGGTCTAAGGTTATCAGTGGTGTACCCCAAGGTTTAGTGTTGAGACCCTTACTTTTTAATATCTTTATAAATGATATTGGGTCTGATATCAAAAGTAACATTTCTGCCTTTGCAGATGACACCAAGCTATGCAGTGGAATAACGTCCTTACAGGATGTCTCAAATTTACAAACCGACCTCAATGCTGTCTAATTGGGCAACTATGTGGCAGATGAGGTTTAATGTTGATAAATGTAAAGTTATGTACTTGGGGGCTAAGAATATGAATGCATCATACATACTAGGGGGAGTACAACTGGGGGGATCCGTAGTGGAGAAGGATCTGGGGGTTTTGGTAGATCATAAGCTCAATAATGGCATGCAATGCCAAGCTGCGGTTTCCAAAGCGAGCAAAGTCCTCTCTTGTATTGAGAGGTATGGACGAGAGAGAGAGAGAGAGAGAGAGAGAGAGAGAGAGAGAGAGAGAGAGAGAGAGAGAGAGAGAGAGAGAGAGAGATATGATCAACATGTACAAATATATAAGGGGTCCATATAGTGAACTTGGTGTCGAGTTATTCACTTTACGGTCAACACAAAAGGACAAGGGGGCACTCTTTACGTCTAGAGGAAAAAAGATTTAATCTCCAAATACGGAAAGGTTTCTTCACAGTAAGACCTGTGAAAATGTGGAACAGACTCCCTGCAGAGGTGGTTCTGGCCAGCTCAGTAGATTGCTTTAAAGAGGTTGTAAAGTCATTTTTTAAACTTTTACCTACAGGTAAGCCTTTAATAAGGCTTACCTGTAGGTAAAAAAAATATCTCCTAAACCTTTACGGTTTAGGAGATATTCCCCTCGCAATGCGCACAGGGGATTCTCGGGCTGAAGGCTCGGCAGACGCCGGACCTTGCCGGAATGAAGTCTCCCGCGCGCATGCGCGGGAGTGAGACATCGTGGCTCCAGCCACTCACAGCACTGGAGCCACGATACCCGGAAGACACGCCGAGGCAACATGTCATCTCCCTCGGCGTGGACCAGGTGAGTTAACGATACCTCGTTCTAAGGTAAGTATTTCATAATGAGCTAGTATGCGGTGCATACTAGCTCATTATGCCTTTCCCTTGCAGGTGACAAAAAAAAAAAAAAAAACACGTTTGACTTTACAACCGCTTTAAGAAAGGCCTAGGATTCTTTCTTAAATGTACATAATATAACTGGACACAAACATTTATAAGTGAAGTTGATCCAGGGTAAATCCGATAGCCTCTCGGGGGATCAGGAAGGAATTCTTTCCCCTGCTGTAGCAAATTGGATCGTGCTCTGCTGGGGTTTTTTGCCTTCCTTTGGATCAACTGTGGGTATAGAATTGGGTATATGGGATTGTATGATATTATTTATTTATTTTTTTATGGTTGAACTGGATGTACTGGTGTCTTTTTTTTTAACCTGACTAACTATGTAACTAAGAAGGGCTTTGCTGTAAACCCTGGTTCACACCAGTGCAATTTGTTATGCAATTTGACAGCTCAAAATCACATGAGCCGTACCCCATTTCCGGCAACAGAATTGGTCAAATCATGGGGACTCAAAGTCGCAGCGACTTTGAAAAAGGTTCCTGCACTCCTTTTTTGCAATTTCATTGAGACTTACATTGACTTCTGTTAAACGAAATAGAGAATTTTAAAAAGGTATCAACACAGAGTGGTACTGTGCATACCAAAAAAGTGTACATATGTGCCACATCCCATTAATGTGAAGATACTAATGAAGAAATTGGTACTGAACTTTATAGGCACTGAGATACAAGGTATTGAAGATAAAAACATTTTTTTTTATTACAAATTGATTTAAAAAAAAAAAATAAAAAAAAAAAAAAAAAGGGGGGGAGGGGGCAACCAAACATTGGTTTGCAAAAGTAGGAATTGCCTATATACTATTACAGCACATAACCCATACACCAAGAATTAATCCTAAATTATCATAAAGATGTCCTCATAGAGACAATAATGACTGTTCTAGCAGGCTTAGTATGAGTAGATCAAAGTGTGCAGTAGCTTGGCTCTACATGTTACGCGTATGAACGCTTCTTCAGGAGATTAGGCATACATTAATATGCACAACAACCAGGAGTGGGTATCAAAATAGAAAGGTATCCAAGGTATGCCTTGGAAGTCATCCCCGATGGGAGAAGACAGTGATTACTGCTAGCAGCTAGAAGTAAATTTGGCAGGCTGGTTGTAAACCAGTTTATCGCTCGACCAACTTGGTACATTCAGCCTGCCCACACACTGTTCGAATCTCAGTCGTTTCCTGCTGAACCGGGCGTGATTCGAACCATCTATGGCCAGCCATAAAAAGGAAACATATACAGTTATTACATCTAAGAATTGGTAAGCTACAATACATTAAACGTTTACTTTTGAGTTTAATACGCCCCTTTCTAACCATTGACCTCACTAAGCAACTTATTCACTCCCTTGTCATCGCTCGCCTCGACTATTGTAACTCCCTCCTTATTGGCCTACCTCTCCGCAAGCTATCCCCTCTTCAGTCTATCATAAATGCTGCTGCCAGATTCATCCATCTTACCAACCGTTCAGTGTCCGCCACTCCTCTATGCCAATTCCCTCCACTGGCTTCCCATTGCCCAAAAAAAATCTTTTTTTTACATCACCAATCTTATCTCCAAAATATCACCCAAACCGTCCACTCCGCTCCTCCCAAGACCTTCTGCTTTCTAGCTCCCTTGTCTCCTCCTCCCATGCTCGTCTCCATGACTTTTCCAGAGCCTCTCCTATCCTCTGGAACTCACTACCCCAATCTGTCCGGTTATCTCCTACTCTGTCCACTTTTAGGTGATCCCTGAAAACTCATCTATTCAGAAAGGCCTATCCTGCACCTCCAGCTAACAACCAAATCTTCTACTCCCCTCATCAGTTCATTCCTTACAGTTTGTTTCACTAGCTCCTCCCTCTTAGATTGTAAGCTTGCAGGAGCAGGGCTCCTCTAACCCTCGTTTTGAATTTTACTGTTTGTGTCCTGTCTCCCTTTACATTGTAAAGCGCTACGCAAACTGTTGACGCTATACAAATCCTGTATAATAATAATAATAATAATAATTTAAAGCTCTTGTAATTAATCACACATTTGTAAACTATCTCAAGCAAGCACACAGTACATACTAGGGCTGGGCGATTTCCCCCCCCCCAAAAAAATCTGCGATTTTTTTATAAAAAAAAACGATTTACGATTCGATTTTTTTTTTATTATATTAAAGTGCATCAACAAAGAAAATTGCAAAGGCAAACCCCTTTCTCTAACTGCAAAGTCAGTGTGCAACAGATTGTTAAACATCCAAATTATTAATACTGTATTTGGATTTAGCTAATAAAACAACAAAAAAATCTTGAGGTTACTCTTAGTTGAATTGAACTGTGCCTGTGCCTCACTGTGCCCGTGTCTCACTGTGCCCAATGCCTCACTGTGCCCGTGCCTCACTGTGCCCGTGCCTCACTGTGCCCGTGCCTCACTGTGCCCAATACCTCAATCACTGTGCCCGTACCTGATGCAGATTTTCATGGGATACGGATTTTACTGCTACACCGGCGGCCATTCCAGTATTCAAAAGCCGCGCCTCCTCGTCGTCTGTGATAGGCGGAACACTCAATTTCCCAGCATTCAGTGTTCAGCCTATCATGGACATCCGCTCATCCTCATAACACAGACGAGGATGAGAGGATGTCCGTGATAGGCTGAACACTGCCTGCTGTGAAATTGAGTGTTCCGCCTATCACAGACGACGAGGACTCGGGAGGCGCGGCTTTTGAACACTGCAATGGCCGCTGTCTGTCTGCATGACGCGCTGATCAGGTAGGCAGACGGCGGCTTGCGGTTAGTTAGTGTTACATTACATCTACTCGTGGCGGCTGCGGCGAGTAGATGTAATTGGGATAACACCGCCCAGTGCCATTCCGGATACGCCCCCTGCAGCCCTGCTACGGAAACTTTGAAGGAAAAAAAAAAAAAAAAAAAAAAAATCTAAAAAAAAAATATATATTTTTTATTTTTTTTTTGAAAAAAATAAATAAAAATAAAAATCTAAAAAAAAAAAAAAAAATCGATTTTCTTCAGATCTGAATCGATTTGAACTCAAAACTCGATTTAAGATTAAAATCGATTTTTTTCCCAGCCCTAGTACATACCTGTTGAGAACTGAGAAAACAATTACTCTTGCTGCACTGCCGTTTCCTGCTGTGACATGGAGGTCAGGAGGAGGAACCACTTCAAGCAGAACTTCACCCAAAAGGGGAAGTTCCACTCTTTCTCCTCCTCCCATTCTAAATCAGGCACATTTGATTTTGACAGGAACCCACTCCCTCACCCAGTCAGATCGCTGTGGTGATCTTAATGGAAGTTTAGCCCCCCGTCCTTCCCCCACAGCCTTCTAGGACACCTCACAGGTCCCAGAAGACTGCGGGACCAATCACAAAGAGCAGTGCAACTCATGCATGCACAGTTGGAAGTGTGCTATGAAGCCACAGGGCTTCACTGCCAATTTACCTTAGTGAAGATGCCGATGCCTGCACCTAAAAGCAGAGTGAACAATCGGCTCAGTTGAAGACATTACATGATCCAGGGGCAGGCAATTGTCCTTATATTAAAAATCAGCAGCTGGAGCGCCTATTTAAGAAATGTGGGAGGACCACAAAGCACACTCTTGAAAGTGTTGGTTTCCCAGCAGAGTTCATGGGACCATTTCTAAAGAAGGAGCCGAGTTCAGAGGTGTGGGCAGCAGAAAAGTAAGAATTTCTTTTGTTCTTTACATGCTTGCTTGATATTGTTCATATATTAAAAACGGAAACTTTTGTGACTAATTCATATTCAGCAATTATGACTTCTGAGAAGATGACAATCATAGTGTAGTGTTATTGATGAAGATAAACAGACTTCATATGTATTATGACTGAGAAGAGGACAATCATAGTGCAGAGTTATTAAAAAAAAAAAAAAAAAAAACACATTTGCCCATGGGACTTTAAATGATACATAGATAATAAAATATAAAAATGTATTAGATAGAAATTGACACACATATAAAAGTTGTTTAAAATATCAAAATTGGTTAATAACATACATTACAGTATAAAATATGCATCAAACTAATCTACTTCTCCCTATACAAGTTTTAACACAGCCAGGTTGTTTCAATTAAAAAAGGAGAGCATCCTATAACTTAACGCATTTCAATTATATATTTCACTTCTTCAGGAGTGGATGTCAAACATGTGATCTGTAAACTGAAAAACTGGTACATACATTTTATTGCAACACTCCCTAAAAATACCAGGAGTGCAGATGCAATATATGCAAGTGTCCTAAATGAAAAAGGACAAATCAGCAGCACTGGGGTGCATTTTCTACACCCCTCATTTTGTTTCATTATTTTCCTCATGACTTACTGATGGTCGTTTTCTGTCATCATGCATTTTTCCATTTAACCTATGCACTCTTGTGCTGCCCCTTTGTTTTTTTTCACTGGGTTCCATGGTTCCCTTTCAGTACTCCTCGGGCCATTAAGCAGTGGTCACCATTATGAGAGAGGTTTCTCCAGCTAAAGTGTCTAGCTGATTTGTAAAGTGCTGTGAAACTGTTGCGCTATATAAATCCTGTATAATTATTAATAATTTGTAAGTCCTTTTTCATTTAGGACATGTATAGCATATATACCCCCTCGTATCTGTAGGGAATGTTACACTAAAATGTATGTATCCGTTTTTCAGTTTACAGATCACATGTTATTTGGCATCCACGCCTGAAGAAGTGAAATATATTGACAAACGCGTTATAGGATGTCCTTTGTATTGTAATTCAAACAACCTGGCTGTGTCAAACTTGTATAGGGAGAAGTAGATCAGCTTGATGCATATTTTATACTGTAATGTATGTTATTACCCCACTTGATATTTTAAACAACTTTTATATTTATGCGTCAATTTCTATCGAATAAAATGGATATTTTATTATCTATGTTTAATGCCTCATTTAAAGTCCCATGGAAAAATATTCTTTGTTTTTGTTTTAATAACACTGCGCTATGATTGACACCTTCTCAGTCATAAGAAAAAAAGAAAAAAAAAAAAATGATAATGAAACAAAATTAGGCGTGTAGAAAATGCACCCCAGTGCTGGCGATTAAAAAAAATAAAAAATGCTGATTTGTAAGTCTTTTCTTATTGAGGACACATACATGTATAGCATCTATACTTCCCATATCTTTAAAGAGTGTTACAATAAAATTTATGTATCTTTTTTAGTTTACAGGTCACAACTTGTTTGGCATCCACTCCTGAAGAAGTGAAATATATTGACGAAACGCATTGTCATAGGATGTCCTCTGTATTGTAATTCAAACAACCTGGCTGTGTCAAACTTGTATAGGGAGAAGTTGATGCATATTTTATACTGAATGTAATTCATACTGTATTGTATGTTATTAACCGGCTTGCTATTTCAAACAACTTTTATATCTTTGTGTCAATTTCTAATAAATTGATATTTTATGATCTATGTATTATGCATCATTTAAAGTCCCATGGGCAAATATTCTTTATTTTTGTTTTGATATGTATCATGATGGAAGCAGCAGAACACAAATATTTTTATTTATTATAGTGCAGTGTTATTGATGAAGAACAACAGACTTCCTATGTATTATGACTGAGAAGATGACAATCGTAGTGCAGTGTTATTGATGAAGAACAGGCTTCCTATGTATTGGCTGCCTCATAGTTTAATATAGTAAAATATTTTTCTATTTACAGATGTGTAAAAACACCAAAGACTACAGATTTTGCCTTAGTAGTGCGAGTATGAGAGCCATCCTATATAAACATGACTTGTTGACAAGAGTAGTCTTCCTTTATTATTAGGGGCAGAATGTCACCGAGGAAGAAGCTCAGTGCCGATAAAGCTAACAAGTCACCAAGTTACATAACCTTTCACAGACAGCATATCCACTGTGTGATTTATGACTTTGCACATACAAGTAAAAGGGGAGAGATGGGGGGGGGGGGGAGCAAAAATAAACACAGGCCAGCAAAAAGGCTGAGTTTGTGTATTGGGGAGAAGATGTAGAGGAAACAGAAGGATTAATGCAAGAAGAGAAAATCTGGAGCCGCTCAGGAGTCTGTGAAAAGAAAAAGGCTTGAATAAAAATAAACATTCCCCTCTACTTTGTAGAAACAAGCAATGTTTACTTAGTAAATGTTGTTTACTTAAGCAATGATGACTTGCCTAAAATACTTAGCAGTCAGGTAAGCTCTGTATTAAGGCTGAAAGTGCAAATCAATCTGATTACGGCAGGCATCGTTTAAAGCCTGTTACCGTGTGCCTAGGACTTGTACAGCACACCGCAGGAGATACATACATGGCACAATTTGGGCAGGGTTTAGAAATAAACAAACATTCTGTGAGCGTGTGATAAACATACAACGTGGCATTCCAGGTACAAAACCGATCATGGATGACAGATCGAATGGCACACAAAGCAATAACAGATAACTGGGAGAAAAGATCAAAATGAATGCAGAACCTACCATAGATAATATGATAGGGTCTCAAAACATCCTCTAATGGAAGGTGAAGTTGGCAACCAGGTAAAGATCGATAAATTAATCTTTATTCCATCTTTCCACCTCCACCCTTCCCCCTGCTTTTGCGTCTCTTCTCGCTTCCCCCCCCCCCTTTTTCCTTTCTGGCTCAGTCTATGAAAAGAGAACAAAAATGGTAGAGCAGTGTCCTTCACCGTCCACAATCACCATGAAGCTCTCAGCCTGGGTGTTGTTTCCCTGAGCCCCCCCGGCCTTCAGGGATTTTATGATAGACGCCTATAGTTGTGTGCAGTTTACTACTATCCATTGCACTTCAAGTATACTAGATCTTTTCTACTGCAATGTTTTACATTGATGGAAACTGCCATCCTATAAATAAAAAATTTGAACAAAAAAAATTAAATAAAAATAAATCTTTATTCAATCCAAAAAGGAGTGCATACGTTACAAAATAGAGCCAACACTGACATGTTTCAGCCCACAAGGGTGTTGTAAAAAAAGTCTTGACCGCGTCACTTCCGGTGCGGCTACGTCAAAAAACAGCTGATCGCGGGGCTCCACTGCGCATATGCGCGGCTTTACCTCGCCTATAACGCGCAGACGCTCATTTCAGTCCATGAAAATTCTAGACTCGAGCGGGCGGGCAGAGGCGTTGCAAATTTTTAACATCGTCGGCAGGACCGCCTCCAGCCCCGCCCGTAGCCTGCTCTGGAGAAGGGGGGCGGGCAACCTGTGTATGTATATTAATGGGACTGAGGTCGAGATAAAATATAGAGCTGCACCGCCTCCAGCCCCGCCCCCGCCCCTAGCCTGCTCTGCTGAGTGCCAAGTTGCAATGGGGCCGGCCCGCCCCCTTTTTCAGAGCAGGCTAGGGGCGTTGGGGGCGGGGCTGGAGGCGCTGCTGCCGACGATGTTAAAAATTCGCAACGCCTCCTCCCGCCCGAATCTAGAATTTTCACGGACTGAAATGAGCATCTGCGCATGCGCAGTATAAGCGAGGTGAAGCCGCGCATGCGCAGTGGAGCCCCACGATCAGCTGTTTTTTTTAAGTAGCCGCACCGGAAGTGACACGGTCTAGATCCTGCATGGGTCGAGACTTTTTTTTACAACACGGTCCTTAAAGTGATACTAAAGTCTTTTTTTTTTTAGAAAAAAAAAGCAAAACATGTCATACTTACCTGTTCTGTGGCATAGGGTTTTGCACTGAGCAGCCTGGATCCTCCTCTTCTGTGATTCCGGCACCTCCCTCCTGTCGAGTGTCCCCACAGCAAGCAGCTTGCTATGGGGACACCCGAGCCGAGCAGCAGCTCCGGGTGTCTATTTAGGCTAGGAGCTGTGGTTCGGCCCTGCCCCCTCTCTCTGATTGGCGAACTGACTGATTGACAGCAGCAGGAGCAAATGGCACCACTGCGGTGTCTCAGCCAATCAAGAGGGAGAGCCCCGGACGGCCAAAACACTCGTGGACATTGCTGGACAGAGATGGGGCTTGGGTAAGTATTAGGGGGGAGCCGTTGAACACAGGAGGCTTTTTATCTTAAATGCATAGAATGCATTAAGATAAAAAAAAAAAAAAAACCAACAAAAACAACTTCTGACTTTACAACCCTTTTAATCACAAACTATAGTTGAAGTGGATGTAAACCCCCCCACACACTCAGTGAATTGAACAGCCTCAGATGATACACAGGGTTGAACCAAATCTCCCTACATAGGTTTTACATGCATATCTGCTGTCTTCACATTTATATATTGTTTAAAAAGTTCAGATCTGTTAGGAGATTTTCTCTTCCTGTTTGTTTAAAACAGAGTGTGATGTCTGGGAATACAGCCAAGATAGCCAACATTGCTGATTGGAGGAAAGGCGCACACACCCCCTCTCATCATAGGCAGAGACTCTGAGGTGTTTTGTAATAGGGCCTGCTCCCTGCTAATCTATTTTAGCAACCTCCTCTGACAGACGATTCAGACTGCTTTTGTGTTAGAGAATTTATCAGGAGTTATCAGGCTGATAACAGAGGAACGGTTCAGGAGAGAGCTACGAGACTTAGTTCATTGAAGAGAGATAACAAAATACTGCAGATATATGTGCCCAGCTCAATTTTCATGAATCGGGTTTACATCCACTTTAAAGCAGAAGTAAACCCATTCATAAAACTGTTTCATTTCCGGCACGTGCTAGAAATGTAACACTCCTATTGGTTGTCCTCTCAACCAAACTGTCAAACCAGCCAATGGCTGGTGTCATAACTGATCACATGTGCAGCATTATGGCAGTTGTAGAACAAACAGAGGCAAAGAGGGCAGCTTCTTCGGTTGAAAACGATAGGGGGGGGGGGGGGGGGGTTTACTTACACTTTAAAGCCCTTGTGGGTGAAACATGTCAGTGTGTTGGCTCTATTTTGCAACGTATGTACTCCTTTGGATTAAAGGTTAATTTTATCAGTACTCACCTGGTTGCTGACTTCACCTTACATAGGAGGACTTTTATGTGTGGATTGGAGATCACTTGTCTGGCATGGTGAGTGAAGAGCTCTAGCCCATCCTATACCTGCAATTGGGCTGTAGTGCCATGTTCGCTTTGAACAAGTCAGACCTCATTATCAAAGGTTTCTATCCACAGAACTACTTCTCGCTTGTTTTTTTTTTTTTTGTTTGTTTTTTGCACAGTTCTCGATGAAGTCCATAGGTTCTAAATGCACGAAAATCCTAGGAGATCAGCAGTTTCCAAGATTTTGCACCAACCACTTCTGGTGCCAGTGAGGTCAGGCAAGTTCAGATCCTAGCGGCCTCACTCAGGTGGGCTCGAACTAGGTAGCTGTCATAAGCAGCTGGGGCATTCCCTTCCCTTCAGCCGCATGTACATAAGGAGCGTGCATACATGCGGATATGGGGCGGGGAATGCCTGGGCTGTTTATGATTGGCCCAGTACAGTGACAGCTTCCTGGCGGCCTCACTCAGGTGGGCTCGAACTAGGATCTGAACTTGCCTGACCTCATTGGCACCAGAAGTGGTGGCTGCAAAATCTTGGAAACTGCTGACCTCCTAGGGTTTTCATGAATTTAGAGAGTCTATGGACTTCATCGAGAACTGTACAAAGATAAAAAAATCAAGCGAGAAGTAGTTCTGTGGATAGAAACCTTTTGATAATGAGGTCCGACTTGTTCAAGGTAAACATGGCACTACAACCAATTATGGTGTGGGGTTGTTTTTCAGGGGTTGGGCTTGGCCCCTTAGTTCCAGTGAAGGGAACTCTTAAGGCGTCTGCATATCAAGACATTTTGGACAATTTCACACTCCCAACTTTGTCAGAACAGTGCGGGGATGGCCTTTTCCTGTTTCAACACGACTGTGCACCAGTGCAAAGCAAGGTCCATAAAGACATGGATGAGTAAGTTTGGGGTGGAGGAACTTGACTGGCCTGCACAGAGTCCTGATCTGAACCTGATAGAACACCTTTAGAATGAATTAGAGCAGAGACTGCGAGCCAGGCCTTCTCGTCCACATCAGTGCCTGACCTCACAAATGCGCTTCTGGAAGAATGGTAAAACATTCCCATAGACACACTCCTAAAACTTGTGGACAGCCTTCCCAGAAGAGTTGAAGCCGTTATAGCTGCAAGAGGTGGGCCAACTCAATATTGAACCCTACAGACTAAGACTGGAATGCCATCAAAGTTCAGGTGTGTATAAAAAGGCACATGTCCCAATACTTTTGACAATATAGTGCATCTGCGTTTCCATTAAAGCCAGTTCAGCTCTGTAAAATATGTTGCATTTAAAACTAATATAAAATCAAAAAGAAATATGCAGTATACCTTATTTCAGAGCGGCGCTCACGTGACTGTCCGCCACTCTCCTCTCCCAATCTGAGAAGTACAGCAGGAGGGGCTGAGAATCCCCCGCTGACATCAGTTGGGAGGAGGAGAGTGGCGGGCGGTCACATGAGTGCCGCTCTGAAATAAGGTATACAGCAACATATTTTTTATATAGAACATACACTGGGGCACATAACATTGAACAGAGGGGAATCTATAGTACACAAAGTTATTTCAGCAGCAGTGGGCACTAACGCAGAGCTGACAGGCAGGGAGGGGGACAGAAGAGAGGCAGCAGATGACAGGGGAACATAAACTGACCACGGTGTCAGGGCTCAGCAGCCATGATAAACCGTGGTCAGTTTACAAAAGCAGAGGGAAGCACCAGGCAGGATTAGCCAGATATTTTAGAAGGGCCAAATTACACAGCATAAGCACTCAAATATGACAATATTTCTGGGAGAATTTAGAGGTTAGAATATCATGTAGAGTCAACTCCATTCTGAATTGATGTTTTCTCACAAAATTTAAATATGTAGAAAGTGTGTACTGGATAACTAGTGAACACATAGTATATATGTACAAACAAGCAACTTATTGTTGTAAACAAAAAAACACCAAATAATACAATCCACATTTATGAAAAACAAAAAAAACATATCTATAAAAAGCACATTCAATGCAAAAATAAGGTGAAAGTTTCTCAGTGGGATATCAGAATCAGAGAACGGGGTGACAAACGGGTATTTATCATCAGCACTATACAAGTCATGTCAGCCACCTTTAAAACAATCTCAGCTTTTCACTAAAGCACAAGTCTTCTCCAATAAAACCAATTAGAAACCAATATGAAGAAACACATCCAATTCAATATCCTTAGATCTTCACTTCCACTTCTACATAAATAACATTGTCAATAAAGAAAAACTAAAAAAGGCAAAACAGTTTTGTTCTCATTTGGATTGAGTAATTAAGAGTTAGAACCTGTCAGGTTTTTTTCAGCATTTGTGTCCCATTGGGGTGATTTTCTGTCACTTCCTGTTACTTAGCCAAAACAGGCAGCAAGAGAAATCCCTGCTTGTCACCATAATTTGTGTCCCCTCTATTTCTGACCTGATGAAACCCAAAATTTGGGATTTTCTTCCACTCTCTGGCATAAAGGTAAACAGGGCGGTTAGAGAGTGAAACTCCCAAATGGTGCCACAGACAGCAATAAAACCCTGACAGGTGTTCTGATCCCTCTTCACTCTAAGCCCAGGTTCACACCGATGCACATCCGTGCGATTTGCATTGCCGATTTCAACGGGGCTTGCGACTTCATTTAACAGAAGTCCATGCAAGTCGCAATAAAATTGGTAAAAAAAAGTAGTGCTTTTTCTTTATTGCTGTGACATGAGTCACGGTAATATGAATGGTTTCATTGCTGGCGATGGGCTGTGACTTGTCATGCGATGTGGAATTGTTAAAATTGCATGACAAGTCGCACCAGTGTGAACCTGGGCCAAAACTAAAAAAAAAAAAGTTTTGCATTCCGGGGATGCTCTGCTGTCAGTGCCCACAGAGCTGGTCCAGAGGTCCAGGGATTGGAAATCACTGTTCTATTTTCTGTGCACCTTCAGGACAATGGACTAGAGCGATTCTGATTGGTCAGTGATGTCACAGTGAATCGCTCTAAAGAGAAGAAGAGATTAACAACTGGGGACTTCAAATCTCTGGACTGCTGGGCCAGCTCTCTGGGAACAGCACCCCCGGAGGGTACAGAGGGGTCTGGGGAGGGCATACGATGTTACTTCACCTTTACATTTTTTTTCTGTAAAAGTGAACACTTTAAAAATCTGAAAAGTAGAATTTTTTTCAACAATGAAGCAAAATATCCCCCAATTTTCAGTAACAAACCAGCTAATATGAAGAAATTAGCCCATTCTAAATAAGTCCCAGGGAGCAAGTTCAAGGATCAGCACAGCTTGGAATTCACACCATCACCTTCTCTCTATTAAATCAATCATTTAGCTTTAGGGCCTGGTTCACACCTATGCATTTATTTTTATTTTTTTTGCATGTTTTCAGTTTTGCAGAAACACTACAGTCCATATAATATGGTTTTCTATGGATATAGTTCACATCTGTGCATTTTATGGAAAGGGCCAGGGACTTTTTTTTTTTCTGGTTTTGGGTTTCATAGACTTCAATGGATTAGAAAATTATGTATTGAAAAACGCAAAATGCACCTGCAATATGCAAACTACAACCTGCATAAGTGTGAATCAGGCTTGCGAAGGTGCAAGAGTAAGGCTGGCCATACATTATACAACTTACCTTTAGGATTTACCAAAGCCATACAATAGGAGGTCAACCCTTTGCGGCAAGGATGTGGTGGAATTCCCTTCCACAGGCGGTGGTCTCAGCCTCAGCGGGGGGGGGGGGGGGGGCATCAATAGTTTCAAAAAATGATTAGATAAGCACCTGAACGACCACAACACACAGGGATATACAATGTAATACTGACATATTAGCACTAGGGATGAGCTCAGGCGTGTTCGCATTGAACACATGCAGAGCCCGCCAAGGAAATCGGCACCGTCGGAACCGCGCTGCGCTAATCACAGGCAGGGAGACATTTCCCGATCTCTGCAGCCGAGCATCGGGACAATGTCTCCCTGGCTGTGATTAGCGCAGCGCGGTTCCGACGGTGCCGACTTCCTTGGTGGGCTCTGCATGTGTCCAATGCGAACACGCCTGAGGCCTGAGCTCATCCCTAATTATCACACACATAGGTTGGACTTGTGTCTTTTTTCAACCTCACCTACTATGTAACCCTAAACTTTTAATTGATATGCATTTAGGCAGGCCCATGTACTACATAGTCGAAGGTAAATCTAAAGGAAATTGAATAATGTATGGCCAGCCTAACACATATATGGGGATCATCACAGAAGAGTAAAAAGCTAAAATTGCAGTAAAGATATCATGGCATTATTGAAATATACACTCAGACAAGTGGCACTCTAATGTTAGTGCCAGCTTCTGAAGGTGTCTCCAAATACTGTCAACATCTTTCTGTTCTCTTATCCATAATCCAAACAACCATGTTCATCACTTCCACCATGATGCTGCAATCTGGGAGTTCTAAGGTGCAGCTGACATTACCAATATCAAGTACACCATAGTAACTGACAGGTCCGTGTCCCACGTACCAGCAGAATCATTTACAGAACATAAACCTGTGCATCAGGACCTACCTGTCATTTTATATCCCCATTTCCAATAAAATGCTTTCTATTTCCCAGATAGGAAACAATCTGTGCACACAGCAACAGCAGAGCCGCCAGTGACACTTGTCAGCTGGAAGGAGCATTTTGTTACATAAAGGGACACAAATTAACACAAAACTGAAAAGAAACAAAGCAACAAAAGACAACTGTACAAGCAAGGCCATGCATCAGATTATAGAAGCGACTGGAGAGAGAAAAAGAAATAAAAATCATATCAGCCCTTTTTACACTTCCCTTATGTATACAAAACATGATTTAAACTGCAACCCAAGCAATAGCTCATCTCAAGTGCATAAAGCATTGTTCTGGGCACAATATAAAATACAGGAAAGGAGGAGTAGCATTATAGACTGAGGATCAACCACAAGATGACATGACCCATTCTTACCTCTAAGGCTTCCAAGGTATTGAAACTGGCAATTGCAAAGCCATCAATTAAATCCTCCTCCTGCGAGCTGGATTCTCGCCTTTTACGTCTAGGCGGTCTGGTGTTTCTGGCTGAAGCGACTGGATTTTTACCATTCTGATTTGAATTCTCCTTTCCCAGGCCCCTTTCTGCTTCCGAGGCGGAGGAGGGGCTCTGGTTTCGGGGATCCCTGACAGATGGGTCTCTTCTCCTTACCCTGTCCCTCTGAGACCTGGATCTCCTGCTTTGTTTCATCTTGACATCCATCGTCTCTCGATAAAAGAAGAAAAAAACAAAATCCGCTAATTATAAATCCACAGGGAAAATTCCAATGAGTGACCTTGAATCCACAAATCCAATTACTAAGCACAACTGATACCGGGAACAGGACACACGGATGACTTGTGGGAAGGGGGTGTTTTTGGGGGACAGATCTGGAGAGAAAGATCCAATCCAGACACTTTCTCAGTAATCCACAGAGCCTTTAACAAGTGACAGTTTTTTTTTGTGTGTTGATTCTTGTGCCCAGATCCAATCCTGCTACTTAGTAGCCGGTGAGAGTGGAACTTTTGGGTGCCATTTAATGAAGGGTGGATGTGCCATGAGCCTGCCCCAGATGGTGTATCATCCTCCTCCTCCTGGTGGGGGGTCACCAAACCCTCATGGTGAGGACACCCCTCCACTGATGGAGATCTCTTTCTCTTCTTCTGTCGGTGGATCAATGTGACAGCAGATGTAAGGAATCCAGAGAAGAAAGCCCAGATCCTAATCACAGGCGCTGAGTGCCGAGCCTCCTCGGTGCCATTCTCTGTCCTCCTCCTCCTGCTTACATCCCATCCATTCTCGGTCCCGATCGATCCCCCTTGGCCTCCTCCGGGTCACGGAATCGTCCGATCCTACAACAAGACACAAACGGGGACACGTTAGATCTGCGATCCGAGCTCTTAAAGAGACAGGAGGAAGGGGAGGAAATGCTCTTCTCTCTGAATTGTACAGTGCAGCAGAAAAAAAAAAAAGCCCAAAGCAGATAACTGACGTACTTCCGCCAGCCTGTAATTACCAGAGGAAGTGAGCGACTTTATTAGAGTTTAGATTTGGCTCCGGCGATTAACCCGTTACTGGCAGGAGCCGAATGCTGCAAAGGGCACTGTACAATCGGAGAGAGCCCCCGCCGCTGTCACGATCATCGCGATGATCAGCAAAGCCTAGCCCTGCCCGTCACACATCAACACAACACAGCGGACTGGTTACCCACGGCAACCAATCACATTCTCCCACACTGCACTGGAAGCATGAGCGGGGGAACCTGATTGGCTGGAACTGAGCTCCCCTCTGTGTGGATGTAACAGCAGTCATGTCACAAACACACATGATAATGGGGGCTATACTGCCTGCCCCCATATAACCATAGCAACCAGTCACTAGAAACGCTAATCAAACCTGGATGGAAGGGTTCCCCAGATTTTATGAAGAGGATTTCTATTATGTTCATTATTACCAAACTATACCTATATAGAAGTACCTGTAATAATAATAATAATAATAGCTCTAAACATTCTGGATCTCCCACATCACCCTGATGTACTGTCAGATAAGGACCCACAACACCCTCCTCTAGTACTTCAGGCATGTAAACTGCTGCTCATCCCCAACCCACAAATCCACAGAGCTCCCATGTGTACAGGAAAAGATCTATATACACCATATACTGTACCTATAAGTACCTGTAATAATAATAATAGCTCTAAACATTCTGGATCTCCCACATCACCCTGATGTACTGTCAGACCCTCCTTTGGTACCCCAGGCATGCAATCTGCTGCTCATCCCCAACCCACAAATCTGCCATGTGTAGAGGAAAAGATCAGAAAAGTATGTAAATATGGGAAAGATCTATATACCATACCTATTCTAACCATTCCATGTTCTCCCACATCGCCCTGATGTACTGTCCGATAAGGACCCCCAACACCCTCCTTTAGTACTCCAGGCATGTAAACTGCTGCTCATCCCCAACCCACAAATCCACAGAGCTGCCATATGTACAGGAAAAGATCATATGTCAAAGTATGGAAATATGGAAAAGATCTATATCATAGACTGTACCTATATAGAAGTACCTGTAATAATAATAATTGGCTCTAAACATTCTGGATCTCCCCCATAACCCTGATGTACTGTCAGATAAGGACCCCCAACACCCTCCTTTGGTACCCCAGGCATGCAACCTGCTGCTTATACTCACCCACAAATCCAAAGAGCTGCCATACACTATTACCAAAAGTATTGGGACACCTGCCTTTACATGCACATGAACGTTAATGGCGTCTTAGTCTGTAGGGTTCAATATTTAATTGGCCCACCCTTTGCAGCTATAACAGCTTCAACTCTTCTGGGAAGGCTGTCCACAAGGTTTAGGAGTGTGTCTATGGGGAGGTTTGACTATTCTTTCAGAAGTACATTTGTGAGGACAGGCACTGATGTGGATGAGAAGGCCCGGCTTACAGTCTCTGGTCTAATTCATCCCAAAGGTGTTCTATGAGGTTGAAGTCAAGACTTTGTGCAGGAAAGTCAAGTTCCTTCACCCCAAACTCGCTCATTCATGTCTTTATGGACCTTGTTTGTGCGCTGGTGCGCAGTCATGTTGGAACAGGAAGGGGAAATCCCCAAAGTGTTCCCACAAGGTTGGGAGCATGAAATTGTTCAAAATGTCTTGGTATGCTGACGCCTTAAGAGTTCCCTTCACTGGAACGAAGGGGCTGAGCCTGAGCCCTGAAAAACAACCCCACACCAAATGATATGGACCAGCGCACAAAGCAAGGTCCATAAAGACATGGATGAGCGAGTTTGGGGTGGAGGAATTTGACTGGCCTGCACAGAGTCCTGATCTCAACCCGATAGAACACCTTTGGGATGAATTAGAGCAGAGACTGCCAGCTAGGCCTTCTCATCCAACATCAGTGCCTGACCTCACAAATGCGCTTCTGGAAGAATGGTCAAACATTCCCATAGACACACTCCTAAAACTTGTGGACATTCTTCCCAGAAGAGTTTAAGCCGTTATAGCTGCAAAGGGCGGGCCAACTCAATATTGAACCCTACAGACTAAGGCTGGGATGCCATTAAATTTCATGTAAAGGCAGGTGTCCCTATACTTTTGACAATATAGTGGAAAAGATCAGGAGGCTTCCAGGTTGTCATGTATAGCCTAAGAAATGGACTGCAGGTCACATGACTGTATTTGTCTCCTACTAACCACACCAGCTTCCCTCCAGCTATGCCTGGTACACACAATGAGATTATCGGACAAATAATTATCTTTTTTTTTTTTTTTTGCATGCTAATCTCATATCGAAAATTAAGAGTTTACTAAAGTTACCAAAATTGTTGTACAACACAATAAAAATTTGGAAGTGATGTAATGTGTTGTAGAGTATTTGTGTTGTGTTTTCGAATGGCAACTGTATTGATTAAAAGAAAATCGTACAATATGTATTGTACGAGTAAAATTTTCTTGTTTGTCCCATCAGATGAACTGTCGTGATCGTCTCTTAAAAGCTGTGTACTAACGATCAGATTATCGTACGATCAATTCGAAAGTGGTATTTTTTGTACGATTTTCTTATCGTGTGTATGGGTCATTTGGACAGAGTAGAATGCTTAAAGGGCAAGTTTACCATTTCACAAAAAATGAAGAGGGGAAATGACTCCAAATATCCTGCCCCCCTCAAGTCCTTCCTGCCCCCAAAGGTTATGATGCCCCTGGTGCAGCAGTGTCTGTACATAGCAATACACAAGCTTGGAGTGAGCGCCCATCATAACGTTCGTTCATTGGCAAGCGCGGCCTTGTGACTGTGCTAACCGATGAGAAGTACATCCCAGGCTTCCTCCTCTGGTAAGGCGTCCCAGAAGAAAGAAGTGCCTCTCATTGGTCAGTGCAGTAACATGGGTGCACTGACCAATGAGCGCTTGCCATTACGAGCATCATGATGGATATTCACTCTGGGGTTGTGTATTGCAGTGTATGGACCACTACACATGCAAAGCGGGGGGCATCACAGCCGCTATATGCAATGAAGTCCAGAGGAGTTCGTTCACCTTTTTTTATTTGCCATGAAAAAAGTGGACTTACCGTATATACTTGAGTATAAGCCGAGGCACCTAATTTTACCACAAAAAAACTGGGAAAACTTATTGACTCGAGTATAAGCCTAGGGTGTCCAGCTGCATGCCTCACTTTGCCTCACTGTGCCCATGACTAGACTGACGTTTAACATGGGAGTCTATGGAAGGGGTGCCCGGCTTTGAAAAAAAAAAAATTGGTGCTCCAAACTTTGCACACTTGTAGAGGAAGAGTGGGGCTACATGTGTGGGCTACAGTTTGGGGTCCAGGGGACCTACAGCCGGCCGGTCCCCAAAGTCCGGGAGATCAGGCGCAAAAAGGTGACTCGAGTATAAGCCGAGGGGGGCATTTTCAGCACAAAAAAAATGTGCTTAAAAAAACTTGGCTTATACTCGAGTATATACGGTACTCTTTAAAGTGTATGTAAAGTCTTTTTTTTTTCCCCCTTTTTTTATTAATAAACAAGTTTTACTTATCTGGTATTGCACAGAGCCGCCACAAACCTCCTCTTCTGGCTCCTCCTCTTCTCAGTGTGTTACCATAGGTAGCCGCTTCCTATAGTAGCACACCTGCAGGCTCAAACCCATGCTGCGCTGTCTGTGTCCATAGACATACAGAGCGAGGCTCAGCCCTGCCCCCCATTGAAAGCACTTCCTATAGCAGTGGTTCTCAACTCCAGTCCTCAGGGCCCACTAACAGGCCAGGTTTGCAAGATAACTGGAATGCATCACAGGTGATATAATTTGCTGCTCAGGGATTGCAGTATTCTAGTCTGCATCTCCCCAAGGTAATACTTAAAATCTGGCCTGTTAGTGGGTCCTGAGGACAGGAGTTGAGAACCACTGTCCTATAGGGATACTCGCTGAAGAGGAAGAGCACAAGAGGGGGGACCCCAGAAGAGGAGGTTCTGAGCTGCTTTGCACAAAACCATTGCATACAGCAGGTAAGTATGGCTTGTTTATATATAAAAAAAAGAAAAAAAAAGAAGCTTTTGAATGATTTTAAGGGAGACACAAACTGGTTGTTAGGAGGAATAAAGTTTGATGTTTACCACAATTAGTACATTTTCAACACATCCACCCTTTATCAAACTAAAGTCATTACTAGGTTCACATACATGTTATTCGGATAGGAATCGCACTGCATTCCTATTCAAATTGCATGCAATTCTTTGCAGTTTAATTTGACCCCATTCATTTTGTATGGGCCCAATTAGCACCGCACCACACAAAAAAGGTACACTGGGCTTTGCAATCTGTTTTGGGGCGTCATTAATTTAACATTGACACCGGTGTAAGATTGCATGAACGGAGTGCGATTTCAGTGCGGGAAACGCAGAAAATCCTGAGCATTTCCCGCACTGCATATATGTGAACTGAGCCTAAATGACAGAGAGGAGGGCAATAAAAAAGTAAGCATTCTTTTACCCAAAAAGTGCTGCATGGAATGTTTTGAGAACACTGTAATGCATAGAGAGTTTTGGGGCAAAGGTCAGTAAAGATGAACTTAACCTTTTACAGCTGAAGTTTAATTTTTGCCTTCACTGGTTCCTTCCCTTCCCCATCAGCAATTCTACGTTTAAATAAAACCTATTTTCTTTACATACCTTATTTTAGACTCAGTGATGTCCATACTAGATCTCTGTGCATCTCTATGTATTGCACGCAGATCATGACTGGTAGGATGGACCAGCAGGGTACTGCACATAGTTTGCTGAAAACATCACAGCACCCTGCCCCATTACTCCTCTCAAGAGCCTTCAGCCTTACAATGGGCTGGCTTTTGGGAGCAGTTATGTGAAGGTCAAATGCCTTGAGGCATGAGATCAGTCTGGAGGAGTGTGCCTTCTTGGGCAGGCTGCATTTGCAATGAAAGTGCTCTAGATAACACCTACATGTGATGCTGATCCACCATGATTAAAAAGAATTGAACTCCAATAAATGAAAGAGGCAGGCCAGGGAGGAAAGAGTCAGACGGTGAGGCTTGGCTTTTGAGAAGGCCATACATTATACAAATTTCTTATTCAATTTCCTTTAGATTTACCTTCAACTATGTCAGGTAAGGGCCTGCCTGATTGTATACAAATTCAAAGTGTTTAGGTTTGACCTCATTATCTGGTTTTGGTAAATCTAAAGGCAAATTGTACAAATGTATGGCAAGACTTAGTTTAGCTTTAAAGGATATGTAAAAGTTCATAAAAAAAAACCTGTTGGTTTTGCACAGCGTGGCCCCAATCCTCCTTTTCTGGGGTCCCTCAGCGGCGCTCCTGGCTCCCCCTCTTCTCCAAGTGCCCCGTTGGAGAGCCGCGCTCCCGTGTCCTGCTGCTGCGTCCATTGACACAGACATTGCCCCCTGACATTGGATTTGATTGACAGCATCAGGAACCAATGGCTGCGCTGCTATCAATCAGGACTCGAGATAGCAGCTGGAGCTGGTGTGCACGTCCCCGTCGCTGGAAAGACCGAGTTCAGCTAAGTAAAAGGAGGGTTTTCACCTTAATGCATAAAGGTGAAAAACCTCAAGGGTTAACAACTCCATTAAAGCATTTTTTTTTATAAAAGCCAGCAGCTACAAATACTGCAGCTGCTGACTTTTTAAAAAATGGACACTTACCTGTCCAGCGTGCCCGCGATGTCAGCAGACGAGGCTGAGCAATCGCTCGGTCCTCGGGAGCTTCCGCCGCCATCCTCGGTGAGGGAATCAGGAAGTGAAGCCTTGCGGCTTCACTGCCCCGTTCCCTACTGCGCATTCGCGCCGTCACTGGTCCCCGCTCTCTCCTGGGAACAGAAGACAGCGGGGGGGGGGGGGGGTGACGCGAAGGGGCGGGAGTCAGAACCCGGAAGTGGTGCAAATACCTGTTTTATACAGGTATCTGCACCCCCTCCCCCCTGAAAGGTGCCAAATGTAACCCTGGAGGAGGGGGGGGGGTTCCAAAAAGCAGAGGTTCACTTTTTGTGTGAACCTCCGCTTTAAGCACAAATCCTGAAAACGGCCCAAATTGTAAGACGCCTAGGGGTTCATTCACACTTTTTCCATTCTTGGGTGTTGTACCAACCCGCATTGAGGTTGATTTATTAAAACTGGGGTGTGCAAAATCTAGTGCAGCTCTGCATAGAAACCAATCAGCTGCCAGGTTTTATTGTCAAAGCTTAATTGAACAAGCTGAAGTTTAAAGCTGATTGGCTACCATGCACAGCTGCACCAGATTTTGCACTCTCCATGGTTTTTACTTGTGCCTGTTCACACCTGAGTAGCTCAAAATGTATGAGCTTTTTTGGAGCTACAAGCTTCAAACATTTTGACACCTACAAAAAATGCATAAAAAAAGGCAGATATGTTTTTTTTTTTTTTTCCTTGTAAATAGCTTTTCATAAAAATTATTTAAAAATAATGCTCAAGCCTCAGATGCCTGCAAAATGAACAAAGATGCTCAGCTCACATGTGAATGCATTCTGATGGTGGCTGCAACTAACTTCTGCTACACTTTGGGGTTGATTTACTAAATCTGGAGAGTACAAAATCTGGTGCAGCTGTGCATGGTAGGTAGCCAATTAGCTTCTAACTTCAGCTTCTTCAATTAAGCTTTGACAATAAAACCTGGAAGCTGATTGGTTTATATGCAGAGCTGCACGCTTAGTAAGTCAACGCCTCTTAAGGCAGAGTCACACTTCAGTGCAGGCGTATCAAATATACTGTCTTGGTGTGTGTGGATGCTGCTTGAAGACCCATAGGAAATGAATGGGCACTTTCACTCAGCTTTTTCTACAGGTACAGTTTAAATAATTAAATTGGATCCTTCTGCTGTATTCTCCTTTGAGCAGGATACATTTCTAAGTGCTGTGCTGATAGCACAAGTTATTTAAAAACATTTTCCTATGCATATCATTTCTTGCCGCACATTAAATATGGCAGTGTACCGCAAATGTTAACCGACTGTCAATGAACACTTGATTTAATGGGACAACCACCACGATAACCACATTTCTTCCACATCAAGATACCCATGGTGCCACATCTACCATGCACAAGGGAGAGCATCGCATGTAGACCTCAACACCAGCTTGTCTCTTGTGTCCAGTAAGTGCGAGATCTTTTACAGACTGAGAACTTGTTTGCAATGAAATGTGACATGCTGGCTAACATATACAAAAGCGTACCATAGTAAGCTGGCGTCAGTTTGTTGCAATTTGATTTATGTTTTTAAAACTGAACTCCAGACTCCCTCCGAGGAAAGCACGACTTTTAGGCACTGGGCAGTAATGGCAAATAAAACGCCTTTTAGTGGTTTAAGTACCTTCTCAAAGTTGTGTCACATAATACAGCCTGGCAGCTCTAAAATTCATAAAATAAAATGTGTGGTGTGTGTACTACAAGCGGGCAGATTGCTCTTACGTGTGATTTCATTGCATTTCTTTGACATCCTGATCCAGCAACCATAATGGGAACTAATCGGGTGCCTGGGCCCTCGGTTGTGGGTATAAATACTGCCAATGTAACTATCCATTTATTAAACTTCATTCAAACCAAGCAAAGGTCTTGAAGTCTTACAATTTGATCAAAATGACATTTTCTTTTACACTAAAATGATTAGTACACACAATATAATGTCCATTACTCTGATAATAAAAACACCTGAAATTGCGTGCTCATTCAACTTTAATTTTTTGGTTTGAAGGGCCCCTACTAAACAATAATCCTTTAAAGCTAAGCTCACCTTTTGGGAAAAAATAATAAATGCACATACTTTTGCAGGAAAAGTAATGTGCATATATAATTTTTTCCACTCAGGAGCCTGCAAAGAATTGAACCCATGATCAGTGGATTAGAGGTGCAATGTCAGGCTCCTGTAGACAAGCCCTGCAGCTTTCAATCCGTACCCCCAATACAGACTGACTGTTTACAAGCTGCAGCTCTTGTGAATGAACTACGAGGAAGCTCATTGAAAACTACAAGCCATCAGCTGCAATGGCTGATGGTACACTTGTAGTTCTCTCATTCACAGATCACTGTGAATGAATGATATGATATGGCTGTGTGGACAGAGCCCCGCATAGCTGCATCATGTCACGTGAATCGGAGGAATTGGGGGGTTGATCTGGAGCATGTTACACCTGAATTATGGGTGTAATGTGTAACAGGCTCTGAAAGGTGAACTTACCCTTTAACGAGTCTCCTAGACCGAAACGAGCAGTTTCCCAGTGGGCTTTAAAACCACATTTCATGTTACACCCATATTTAGGGTCCACAGCAATCCCAAACCTCACCCACCCTACACCCACACCTCGAGAACCCAGGGATTCCTCTCCCTGCCAGCACCAGTCATATTTGAATTTGGCACAGCTGTACATGTGAATGACAACACTGCCACCATCGCAGAGGGACAGTTAGCGCTCTGATCACACTGCTGCGACTTGTGAGACCCCAAGTTGCATGACATGTGAAATCTCATGTTGTTCAATAAGAGCTGTTTTAAGTGGCTATATATATTTATATTACTCTCGAGTAAGCCGAGTTTTTCAGCACTTTTTTTGTGCTGAAAATGCCCCCCTCGGCTTATACTCGAGTCACCTTTTTTGTGCTTGATCTCCCGGATTTTGGGGTACGGCCGTTGGTCCTCTGGACCCCAAACTTAGCACACATGTAGCCCCACTCTTCCTCTACAAATGTGCAAAGTTTGTTGGCCGGGGAGCACTGATTTTTCAAATCCAGGCCCTCCTTTCCATAGACTCCCATGTTAAACGTCAGTCTAGGCATGGGCACAGTGAGGCATGCAGATGGACACCCTAGGCTTATACTCGAGTCAATAAGTTTTCCCAGTTTTTTGTGGTAAAATTAGGTGCCTCGGCTTATATTCGGGTCGGCTTATACTCAAGTATATACAGTGTGTGGGTGTGTGTGTGTGTGTATATATATATATATATATATATATATATATATATATATATATATATATATATATATATATATATATATATAGCCAACATTTTACGCAGCGCTTCACAAATAAAAAATAAAAAAAACATTTATATATAAGCAGAGGCCCTATAGAATAAAATGATGGGTGTTGCAATTTTTTATGTTGCACAGTTATTGCACAGTGTTTTTTTTATTTTTTTTAAAACTCAATTTTTTTGAAAAGAATACACTTTAATGAATTTACATTTTTTTTGATTAGCTTTATTGCTATCACAAGGGATGAACAACATCGCTTGTGACAGCATGGGGCATGACAGGTCCTCTTTAGGGAGAGATCTGGGGTCTATTAGACGTCAGTTCCTCTCTCTGCCATGGCCACATCGCTCCCAGGCACTGCAATCAGACGGTAGAGCCCGGGAAAGGCGTCGGTGGCGAGAGGGGGGTGGGACCCCCTTCCGCCACCTGCAGAAGTGAACAAGTGGCTATTTAGCCACTTAATTACTTCTGCTAGAAAGGGAATCGCCGGCTGAAAAAATTCATACTGCAATGATGCCTGTAAGTGCACCCACCATTCCAGTATAACCCACTGAGACCCAAGGACATCCTATGGGTGGGAAGTAGTTAAGTCAGCAACCCAGAAGGTTGCTACAATTTTTGACAGAACTAACTTGCAAACCTTTTTAACCACTTAACGACCGCTCACTGTATATATACGTCGGCAGAATGGCACCGACAGGCACAATCACGTAGAGTGTACGTGATTGCCTTTGTACAGTTGGGGGGTCCAATCGGACCCCCCTCCTATACAGTGAGCGGTGGCTAAGTGTCCGGGAGCGTTCCGGGATGAGGGGGCAGCCATTCGTTCCTGGCCACCCCCTCGCGATCGCTCCCGGCGAATGGAAATGCCCCCTCTGTCTGTGTCAGACAGAGGGAGCAGGAGGAAGTGATGTCATCTCTGGTGCTCACATATACCGAGCGCCGTACAAGAGAAGACATCAGGTCAGTGCACACAACACTACACTGACACCAGGACACATAGGGACATAAATCGCCCCCCCAGGCCACCCCAGATCACCCCCCAGATCACCCCCCCAGCCCCCAGTCACAGTGTCACTGATTGCAGTGACCATTTATTTAGTGATCACTGCAATCAGTGACATTTGTGACTGTAAAAGTGTCACCAAAGTTTAGTCTTAGGTCCAGTGTAGCCCCCTAACCCCCCCCTAATAAAGGTTTAACCCCCTGATCACCCCCCAGATAACCCTTTCACCCCCTATCACCACTGTCGCTAAGCGATCATTTTTCTGATCGCTGTCTTAGCGTCAGTGATGCCGATCGGCAGCCAGTAATTTTTTTTAGGTTCGCCGCATGTTTTTATAGCGTCAGGTACCCCAATATATTATCTAATAAAGGTTTAACCCCCTTGATCGCCCCCCAGGTAACCCTTTCACCCCCATCACCACTGTCACTAAGCGATTGTTTTTCTAAACGCTGTCTTAGTGTCGGTGATGCAGATCGGTAGCTGGTAATTTTTTTTTAGGTTCGCCGCAGGTTTTTATAGCGTCAGGTACCCCCATATATTATCTAATAAAGGTTTTAACCCCCTGATTGCCCCTAGTTAACCCTTTCACCAGTGATCACCATATAAGTGTTACGGGTGACGCTGGTTGGTTAGTTTGCTTTTTATAGTGTCAGGGCACCCGCCGTGTATATAACCCAATAAAGGTTTAACCCCCTGATCGCCCGGCGGGTGATATCAATTAGGTTTTAGCGTCAGAGAGGGTCTGCGTCACACCCCAGGCAGCGTCAGGTTAGTGCCAGTAACGCTAACACCCACGCGTGAAGCATACACCCCCCTTAGTGGTATAGTATCTGAACAGATCAATATCTGATCAGATCAGATCTATACTAGCGTCCCCAGCAGTTTAGGGTTCCCAAAAACGCAGTGTTAGCGGGATCAGCCCAGATACCTGCTGGCACCTGCGTTTTGCCCCTCCGTCCAGCCCAGGCCACCCAAGTGCAGTATCGATCGATCACTGTCACTTACAAAACAAAAACACACATAACTGCAGCGTTCGCAGAGACAGGCCTGATCCCTGTGACTCCAGTGCTGTAGGAGGTGATTTCACCACCACAGTTAAAAAAAAAAAAGCAAATATGGCGAAGCATTGGGGCAGCAGGGGCGGAGGAGCGATTTTGCTCCTAATGCCGCGTACATACGGTCGAAATTCCGACGGAGGCTTGCCCGTGGAAAAGTCCGACCGTGTGTGCGGCATAACTTTTTTGCGGGAGGATGCCCCCATGCTTCGGCATATATAAATGGTGCGTGTATGCCCATCATTGGAAGTGGGAGGATGAAGGGCGGTATTCTAATGGTGGGCATACCCACCGATCAATCTCTTTTTTCGTTCAGCCAACTGGCTGCATGAAAAAAAAAGATTACAATACATGTCCAACAAGGACCAGCAACGTACTGGTATGTTGCTGGACTTTGAATGTTTATACCAGAATGATGCCTGCGGGTTTAGGTATCATCTTGGTATCATTCTTTTCAGCCTGCGGCCGGCTTTCATGTAAAAGCAATCCAAGTGGCTAATTAGCCTCTGGACTGCTTTTACAAGCAGTGGGAGGGAATGCCCCCCCCCCCCCCCCGGATATAAAAAGCGCCATTGGGAAATTGGGAAAGCATTTTATCACACCGATCTTGGTGTGGTCAGATGCTTTGAGGGCAGAGGAAAAATCTAGGGTCTAGAAGACCCCAGTTTTTTCAAAAAAAGAGTACCTGTCACTACCTATTGCTATCATAGGGGATATTTACATTCCCTGAGATAACAATAAAAATGATAAAAAAAAAAAATACTTGGAAGGAACAATTTAAAAATAAAATAAAAAAGCAAAATTAATAATAAAAAAAAAAGAAAAAAAAAAAAAAAGCACCCCTGTCCTGCCCTGCTCTTGCCCAATGGCGAACGCAAGAGTCGGTCTGGCGTCATATGTAAACAGCAATTGCACCATGCATGTGAGGTATCACCGCAAAGGTCAGATCGAGGGCAATCATTTTAGCAGTAGACCTCCTCTGTAAATCTACTGGGGTAACCTGTAAAGGCTTTTAAAGGCTTTTAAAAATGTATGTAGTTTGTCGCCAATGCGCGTTTGTGTGAAATTTTAAAGCATGTCATGTTTGGTATCTATGTACTCGGCCTAAGATCATCTTTTTTATTTCATCAAACATTTGGGCAATATAGTGTGTTTTAGTGCATTAAAATTAAAAAAAGTGTATTTTTTAACCCAAAAAATGCGTTTGAAAAATCGCTGCGCAAATACTGTGTAGAAAAAAAAAATGCAACACCCACCATTTTAATCTGTAGGGCCTTTGCTTTAAAAATATATATAATGTTTGGGGGTTCAACATAATTTTCTTGCAAAAAAAAAAATGATTTAATGTAAACAAAAAGTGTCAAAAAGGGCTTTGTCTTCAAGTGGTTAGAAGAGTGGATGTAAGCTTCCTAATGTTGTGTATAAAATGCCAGAACAGTTCAAAACCCCCCCAAATGACCCCATTTTGGAAAGTAGACACCCCAAGTTATATACTGAGAGGCATGTCGAGTCCATGGAATATTTTATATGTTGACACAAGTTGTGGAAAAACGACAATTTTTATTGCCAATGATTCTCTGCACAGGAAAACTTTAGATCTTAAGAATCGGTCTGATTTAAAGCCAGCCCCCCCCCCCCCCCCCCACCCTGAGCCCCACTTGCACTCGGCAGAGTTTTGTTGATTTAACGTACCATAGTGCAAAGTATCGAAATAGGACATGGTCCTATTCAGATGCTTTACTATGTGCTCAGTAAGGATGAGCTCCGGCGTGTTCGCATAGTACACGTGTAGAGCCCGCCAGGAAGTCGGCACCGCGTTGCGCTAATCAGAGCCAGGGAGACATTTCCCAATCTCTGCAGCCGAGCATCGGGAAATGTCTCCCTGCCTGTCATTAGCGCAGCGCGGTGCCGACTTCCTGGCGGGCTCTACACGTGTACTATGCGAACACCCCAGAGCTCATCCTTACACAGATTGTGTATAGAATATCCCCAGAAACATAATTTCCTGCTTGAAGTCCCCACTAAAATACAAGTCAGATTTCAGGCATCCCTGAAACAAAAACTTCATTTTTGGTGAGATACTCCCTATAGGAACACTTCTAAAAGGGATGCAGGCCCAGCAGCTTTCCTCATTAGAGCTCTGCAGATGCACAGTTGATTGATAATTTTGAAACCACTCCCATTAGATTCACTTTCCCACATGGACAAACACACAGGTATTTCTTCAGAATAACAAAAAAGGTAGGAATCTGCAACAAAGTTTGAAATGTTAAAATCCTTGTAATGTACATAGATCGCCCAGAGTGGAATGCTTTTTTCTCAATAAGTGGAGTTACGCTTTAAGTTTAAAACAAAAATGTAATCTGTTTTTAAGTGTCTGGTGGGTTGGAGGTGTTTGCCTCTCGGATTGTGCCTGTATAGTATCCAGTGGTGGCAGGTGGTATATGGCGGCACACAATGCACCCACAGCTCCCCTCCCTCCCCCCCCCCTCCTCCTTTACTGTGGGTCAGTTGTGTCCGCTGCACACACCCCCGTGGCTCATTCGGGTCGGGTCACCAGCACAAAGACGGTCGATCAATGAGCCCCACACTTATCCATGGACAGCGCTTCCCTCCGGGTGGCGGCTTCATCCCCTGCATCTCCTCCAGTGGCCTCCACATCTCCTCCCTCCTCATTGTGGCCCAATACAATCGCTTCTCCTTTTGGCTATTTGGGCAAATGGATTTTAGAACCCGCTTCCTGATTGGTCGGGAGATGAATCAGTGTGACAAAAGCGAATATTCATTTGCTATTGTCGCACAACTGGGTGGGCTTCAGGCACAGTGCTCTTTGCCCCGAGCCCACCCTTTTTTGAAGCCTATTAGAGCCTCTGGCTCTAATCGCGTGCTTCAAAACCCCCTCCCTCATTGGAATCCATGCGTCCGGCACCCTGCATGTAGATTAGGGGGCCAGATGCATGGATAGGGGGGCGGACGGACCACCACTGAAAGTATCTCTCATTTAAAATACAGAGCATTTGGTTTTACAAAGATAGGCCAAAAAGCAATGGCAATATGCTAAATGCAAACCTAAAACAACTACCCTTTATCAGTGAGGCCAGAGTCACTGGTGACAACTTGCCAGCGACATGATTGTTATACAGGGCAGCAATTTACACAGATCACTTTGAGTTGACTGGATGAGCAAAGTCTCACTCTTTCACTGGTGAATGAAAACCCGTAGCGTTTCTGTCAGGGAGAAGCAGTGCCTCCTGACCTGGATTGCAACTGTGACCGCCATAAAGCTGTCAGAAAAAATTAAGGCTGAGAGCTGATAAGCTGTATTGTGAAGCTTTATTTATTGTGAATTCTCAATTTACTGAAATTGGGGGGTGTGTGTGTGTGTGTGTGTGTGTGTATGTATATGTGTGTGTGTGTGTGTATATATATATATATATATATATATGCAATCTAAGTATACAGTATTACCGTTTGAGTTTTAAACATCCTATTTTCATCTAAAATATATTATAATATAGGCTGATCTCATTATTTACTTCCATATGCTCTAAAAAATGTAACGAGGAGATGTGAAAAGGGGGGGGGGGGGGGAAAGGAAGTGGCTAATCTCAGAAATGATCTGCTCTAGATTTTACTCTTCTTACAAGAAGCTGTTTTATGGCTCAACACAGCTGCCTGTACATCGAGGAAAGACCACATTTTAACCACAATTCACAACTTCTTTCAGACATCATTTTTAAATGTATGTCAACATTCATTATTTAAACTGCTATAGCATATTTTTGTAGCTTTTGTGTGTGTGTGTGTGTGTGTGTATATATGTATGTGTTATTATTTTACCCAGGTGAGATATCCTCTTCTACAGCAAGATCTCTTTTTCTTCTTCTTTTTTTTTTCTACAAATTGCCTCCCATCCACTTGCTCTATACTGCATTTGGGAACAGCCATGTGCACTGCAGTAGCTCTATAGTATGATTAAGGCTGTGTTCACACTGATGCAAATTTACAGCGGGTTTGATGCATTTATGAACACACAGATTTGCAGGTCATGTAAAAAGCATAGTATTTCATGGCTTTGGTTCACATCTATGCGTTGCGAATTTGGTGCGAGAAAAAAAAAAGGATCCTGTGCGTGTTGACTGCGGGTGCAATGCAAATTCCTACGGTGCAGTGCAAATTTTATCTACATAGGCTTCAATTTTTACACTGGAGCGGTTTGCAGGCGCTATTGGGCTAAAAATGGCACCTGCAAACCGACCCTAAACAGCGGCTGCTGTGTCTCCAGTGTGAAAGCCTGAGGGCTTTCACACTGGAGCGGTGCGCTAGCAGGACCGCTCAAAGTCCTGCTAGCAGCATCTTTGGAGCGGTGTGTTTACCGCTCCTTCCCATTGAAAGCAATGGGAATACCGGCAGTATTAACCCTTTTTCGGCCGCTAGCGGGGGTTAAAACCGCACCGCTAGCGGCCGAATACCGCCACAATTCCGACGGTATAGCACCACTATACCGCCACCGCACCTCCCACCCCAGTGTAAAAGGGGCCCAAGTCACAGATGCATAAGATAAGTGCGCATATTGTTTTAACCTAAGGGCCCTTTCCCACGAGTGTTCTGATCAGATCAACCCGTCAGTGTTTCAAGCAGGTTTGCCAGACAGAAGCTCAAGGTTATTCTATGGGCAGAGGAATGTAAACAGACGTGTGTTTACATTTGATTAACACCATACCATGAACCTTAGGTAAAGGGTGGTAAACGGACATACCTACAGACCTAATATGGGTCCGGTTGCAGAATGGAAAAACGTGATCAGTTTTCTTCTGCTCTGACTCAGCAGGGGATCTGTTCATGGATCCCCTGCTGCTTGTAAAGGATGTTGCCTGTGTGAAAGGGCTCTAAGGGGTATTTTAAAATAAATAAATAAAAACCAAACTGTAGGAGACCTCAGTGAGAACATTGATAGACAGAAGCTCAGTTGGACACATAAGGAATATGACCATTCCCCACTGCTCTTCAGTGCCTGTGTAACAAGGCTTCATGCACACTGGCAGTTATAAAAAAAAAACACCAGCAGCTGCAGGAAGAGTTTTGCAGTAGCTTTTTTTATTTTATTTATTTTTTATTTATTTTTTTTAAATAGCAAAACTACACTTCCACAAAAGCTTATGGCTCAAAAACTCTGATAAACATCGCATAGCAGCCTTATTAGGCTTTTATCAGAGTTGGCGTTTTTTTTCAAATATAGATTTTTATTAGATTTTTCTTCCAAAATAAACAGAATCAATGAATATAGCAACATTTACAAAGTATATGATTATTGCTTCTTCAAAGTAACAGGCAAAGGTATTTAACATAGATTAATCTAAACATACCGGTATATCATAACATTTTGTCACACTGCAACCTTCACCTATTTCTCCTACTTCATATCACCCTGTACCATGAAGCTCCACTACTCCATTTCGTATACTTTAACCCACAAAAAGAGAGAAAAAAGAAACCCCAGTCCCCAAGAGAAGAAAAAAAAAAAAAGGGGGGAGGGGGAGAAGAAGTAGAGAGAGGGAAAGACCTCTCCTACAGAGAGATTCAGAAAGGGAAGAGGGCAGTATTCAGGGATGGCCCCCGAAAATATATCCTACTGTCAAGCCTCGCCTCTATCACTTCTCCTGTCTTCAATTCATATGAATGCTTTATGACCCTAAGAGGGATTTACCCTCTTCCGAGTAAATAAAAAGGTTCCAAGGAGTCCATATCTTTCTGTATATCTCCTGTCTATCAGTGGATGTCAAGATCAAATCTTCCATCCTTCTAATATCTTCCACCTTCCTCAGCCACATTGCTGTGATTGGTGGAGTATGTTGTTTCCACAGCAGAGGGATGCAAGATTTAGCTGCATTTAATAAATGGCATAGGATAGATTTTCTATAGTTTTTTATTGACATATTAGAGACATGCAATAAAAAGAACGCCGGATCATTCGGGATTTGAAAATTAGTAAATTTCTGAGAGATGTTCCGAACCATCGTCCAAAAAGCAGTCAGTTTAGAGCATGTCCAAAATATATGTAGAATAGTCCCTCTATTTGCACCACATCGCCAACAGCATTCTGATGTCTCAGGGAATATGGTATGAAGTCGACTAGGTGTCATATACCATCTCGTCAATATCTTATAATTAGTCTCCTGTACCTTGGTGCAGATTGAGGATTTATACGAGAGACTAATCTTAGCTTGTATTTGTGCTTTGGTGAATGTACAATGCAGATCTAGACCCCATTTTAATATACAAGTAAGCTCTGGCTGTTCCTGTGGAGAATTAAGTAACGTATAAGTTTTAGAAAGGACATGGAATAATGGTTCTATTCCAGAGCAATACTCCTCAAATAGGGTTAATTGCCTAGAATATGCCTGCGGGTCTGGAATAGTCTGAAGGAAATGGTATAGCTGAGCTGCATTCCAGAATATAAGTCTATAGGGGCCTGCAGGATTCATCAACTCCTCTATAGTAGGCCATCTATCTCCTATCACAAACTGTGATGCAGTGATTCGCTCAGTCTCACGTAAGGTCAAAAATTGTGTGGTTGGGAGCCCTGGAAGAAATTTAGGGTTCCCAATAATCGGAGTTAAAGGAGATGTCTTGGTCATTTGCTCTGCCTGTATCATAACCTGTGAGCATTGTTTCAAGGTATTCCCTATCAGAGGATGTAATTTTAAATCTAACGGTATAAACTCCCAACACCATAGCGCCCTCCTCAATGGTATGGAGGATTGATGCTGTTCTATTTGCACCCATAACTTCAGATCATTATGACGTTGCCAGTCTATTACTCTTCCAAGATGGACTGCTTGATAATATTTCCGAATGTCCGGCAGTGCTAAGCCACCATAATATTTTGGAAGAGTTAATAGGGTACGCGAAAGGCGTGGTTTCTTATTAGCCCAAACAAATCGTATGAACATTGCCTGTACTTGTTTAAAGTAAGAAGTCGGTACCCGTATCGGTAGAGCTTGAAATAAATATAAAAATTTTGGTAGGATACACATTTTTATTAAATTAGACCTACCGAACCACGAATGGAAGTTTGTATGCCACTTCTCTAGTAATAATCTAACCTTTATTAACAAAGGGGGAAAATTTAATTCATACGTACGGGCTAGATTTGCTGGGATATTTGTACCTAAATAATCTAATGCTGATATAGTCCACTTAAAGTGGAAACCACCTCGTACTTGTGCCAAGATTCGCGGTGGTAACGCCACCCCCATCGCCTCTGATTTTGAAAAATTTATTTTCAAATTAGATAGGGCACCATATAAATCAAATTGTTTAATAAGATTAGGTACTGATACTGCTGGGTTGACTAATGAGAATAACATATCATCGGCGTACGCCGAGATCTTATGTTATGTGCTACCCACTATCACTCCCTGTATATCCGCTTGAAGCCTAATCGTACAAAGAAAAGGTTCCAAAGTAAGAGCATATAAAATTGGGGACATAGGACACCCCTGCCTGGTTCCATTCTTAATTGAAAAGGATTCTGAGAGCACTCCATTTACCTTGACCTGTGCGGTCGGATTTGAATATATTCTGGCTATCCGGCTTCTCATCACCTCCCCGAGTCCAATGTGTCTAAGTACGGAGAACATAAATGACCAGTTTACCCGATCAAATGCCTTCTCCGCATCGGTGTTTAACAATACACATGGAATTTTCCTGGACTGGGTCATATGTATCAGGTTCAGCACTTTGGAAGTGCTGTCCCTTGCTTCCCGTGTAGGGATGAATCCTACTTGATCTAGATGAATTAATTTTTGTAAATGAGTCACTAGCCGGGTAGCCAGAACTTTAGTGTATAATTTAAGATCCACATTCAAGAGTGAGATTGGTCTATAACTGCCGCAAGAGGTAGGGTCCTTCCCTTCTTTGTATATTAAAGTGATATGGGCTCCCAAGGTATCCCTGGCAAACCAGGAACCAGAATTTGAGTTGGCGTTTTTACAGCTGAATATTTCCTCTTAAAATCCACTAGTTCTGGATGAATTTTTCTGCCAGAAAACGCTGATAACAGCCTACATGTGCATGGACACATAGGATAACATGCTGGGGAGTTTACTGGCTGCAGAAGAAAACACCTGAAGTAAAAAACATCCAGTGTGCATGAGACCTAAACATTGTAAAGGCCAAAGACTGTATTTATCTGCAGATAGGCTTTAAAGGGGTTGTAAAAGTCAGAAGGTTTATTATCCTAATGCATTAAAAAGGCTTGTGTGTGCAGCGGCCCCCCCCCCCCTTATACTTACCTGAGCCCCATCTTTGTCCAGCGATGTCCACGAATGTCTTGTCTGCCTGAGACTCTCCCTCCTGATTGGCTGAGACACAGCAGCGGCGCCATTGACTCCTGCTGCTGTCAAAGTCAGTTCGCCAATCAGCAAAGAGAGGGGGTGGGGCCGGGCCGCGGCTCCATTTCTGAATGGACACAGGGAGCTGTGACTTGGCTTGAATGCCCCCATAGCAAGCTTTGGGGGCACTCAACAGGAGGGAGGGGCCAGGAGAGCCGAAGAGGGACCCAAGAAGAGGAGGATCAGGGCTGCTCTGTGCAAATCTACTGCACAGAGCTGGTATGCAATTTTTTTATATAAAAAACAAAACAAAAAAAAAAAACTTTACAATCACTATAAGCCCAAATTAATTCTCACACGTTCATCTCTTTATACTACTGTGCCCCCAAAAGCAGTAAAATAACACAAGTCTATGTGAGCCCTATAGGGAATTACTATACAGTAACAGGAAAGTGGAAATAAGACTAGACACACATTTATAACGCAGTGATGTTCTTGGCATGTGATTTAAAAATTGTAATTTAAAACACATGCTCCAGGAAGATACACCTGCAGCGACTGTCACATTCACTGCTTTTTAATAAAAGGAAAAGTCTGGGCTACATAAAAAAAAAAAAAAAAAAAACACAAACCTTCATATTGCAGCATCGGTCTGAAGCTACAGCTGTCCCCGTCAGCTCTTAGCCCAAGAACCAAGCGATCACACGACTGTTGATCGCTCAGCCCTCTGTCGCTGGCAATAATCGCATGAAAAATCTGACAGGCTGGTCAACTTGGGTACAACCAATCAATTAACTTGGGTTCAATCAGCTTGCCAGTCCCTGCTGAACTGACCAAGATTCCAACGGTCTATGGCTGGCTTAAAGGGACACTAAAGCTTCTCTTTTTTTTTTGCAAAAAAATAACAAACATGTTATACTTACCTCCACTGTGCAGCTCGTTTTGCACACAGTGGCCCCGATCCTGGTCTTCTGGGGTCCCTCTGCGGCTGTCTTGGCTCCTCCCCGCAAGGACTCCACACCATAATGCGAGCGAGCTCGCATGGTGTGGAGTTATTGCGGGCGCGCTACCGTGATACAGCGGCGGCCATAGCCGCCGACTGTATCACTCAGCCCCGCCCCCCGGCGCGCCGCATCATTGGATGCGATTGACAGCAGCGCCAGCCAATGGCTGCGCTGCTTTCAATCCATCCAGTGTAGCCAATCGGCGGCCAGACTGAGAACCGAAGAGGATGACGGGGACGAGCGCGGGACTTTCGAGGGGCCAGGTAAGTAAAACGGGGGCTCGGGGGGGGGGGGGGGGGCGGTATTGTCGAATGTTTTTTCACCTTAATGCATAGGATGCATTAAGGTGAAAAAACATGTACCTTTACTACTCCTTTTAAGTCTAATTTCTGTCTGCTGCTTCGTTCCTCCTGCCATCAGCATGAGTCACTTCTGAAAAGTTTTCCTGACACCAAGAGAAAAATGGTGACGGGACCTCTAGCAGATTGACAGCCTCAGCTTTATTCCTGTGAGCCTTGTGAAGGGGGTGTGTCTCTTCCCTCCAATCGGCTCTCATCACTGAGCACTGCAGAGTGTAATTTCAGCTCTCGCCCCGTTTTCTGAAAGCTCAGACAAGCTTTATAAATTCTTGACTTTGAACAGGGGGATTTCTTTCATCTCTGTGCATCACCTGAGGCTAGTCACTTTACTGGGTATATGTAAGGGTTTACAACCACTTTAATTTAATGTAAATTTGCTATACACAGGTTAACATTGTCTTTCTTAATTGCCTGGCTGTTATGCTGACCCTCTGGCTTTTTTAGTTTACTCGTTAGCCGTGTGCTTAGGCTTTAGAAACACTTTATGTATGGGGCACCCATAGGAAAGAGGAGCAGACAGCGCTGGCAGGGAACCCCAGAAGATGAGGTTTGGGGATGCTCTGTGCAATACCACCGAACAGACCATGTAAGTATAACATCTTTTTTTTAAAATTTCAAATAAATAAAAAAATAGGATTTTTTGTACTCACCGTAAAATCCTTTTCTCTGACATCCATGGACTGACACGGTGTCTCTTTACACTTTACACGTGGGTTTATGTCCCTGCTTGCAGGAGAAGACCTAGGCAGAATGTGAGATGTTATACATACATTCTAAAAGCCAGAGCTGAACAGCCCCACCCAGGGGGCGGTCCCTCCGGGCATAACCCTCCCACTACAGTCAGCAGACTTCAGTTCGTAACAAAGCAGTACAAACTTAAAAAGGAAGGGTGGGTGCCGTGTCAGTCCATGGATGTCAGAGAAAAGGATTTTACGGTGAGTACAAAAAATCCTATTTTCTCTTATCATCCATGGACTGACACGGTGTCTCTTTACACTTTACACGTGGGATGTCCCAAAGCAGTGTCAAGAGGGATGGGAGCAGTATAAATGGGAAAATCCAAAACTTCACTCCAAGAAGGCAGAGCTCCTCAACGGAGGAGTCGCAACTTTAAACAGCGGCCTGCAGCACCCTGCGGCCGAAGGAAGCATCCGAAGATGCAGCCACATTAACCTTATAAAAAACTTAAAAGGCATGAACAGACAACCAGGTCGCCGCCTTGCACACTCGTGCAACCGACGCTTGATGTCGGAAAACCCAGGAAGCACCATTTGCCCTGGTGGAATGCGCCGTAACCGGAAAGGGAGGCGCCCGCCCTTTGAGAGCATAGGCTTGAATGACGGTTTGTCTGATTCCCCTAGAAATGATGGCAGACTAAACCGCTTGGCCCTGTTATGGACCAGAGACAGTCACAAACAGTGAGTCGGACTTCCGAATAGAAGCAGTAGCAGACAGGTACACCCGTAAGGCTCGTACCACATCCAATATGTGCAGCGCAAACTCTCTGGGATGCGATGGGTGAGGACACAAAGACGGGAGGACACTGCCCTCATGTAGGTGAAAGGTCGACACCACCTTTGGCAAAAAGGAAGGTTGCGGATGCAACCCCGCCTTATCCTTTTATGGATGACTAAATATGGCGACTTGCAGGACAAAGCCGCCAACTCAGACACCCATCAAACAGAAGTGATTGCCACTAAAAGGCCACCTTCTGAGACAAGACAAGAGGGGAATAACCCGGATATTCCCAAAAGGAGGTTCCTGGAGGACCGAGAGCACCAAATTCAGATCCCACGGTGGGAAAGGAGGCTTGACAGGAGGGAGCACATGGCGAACCCCCAACACAAGGTGCGAACCAAGAAAAGACCCGCTAGAGGTCGCTGAAAGAAGACAGCCAAGGCCGAAATCTGATCCTTGATGGTACTCAAAGCAAGCTTTTGGGTCACTCCACACTGCAGAGGACGCAGGATTCTGGGGACGGAATACGTCCGAGGACGCCAGTCCAGCGCTTTGCATATGGCGATATAAGCTTTCCAGGCACGGTGATAGATCTGCCTGGAGGAAGACTAACGTGTCCTTAACATGGTCAAAATGACCGAGTCCGAGAGACCTCGGTCCCTCAGCACCTGGCTTTTAACAGCCCTGCCGTTAAAGCCAGAGACTGTAAGCCGGATGAAACATAGGACCTTGAGACTGAAGGTCCTCCCTCATCGGCAACCGCCAGGGAACGTCCGCGACGAGATGTACCAGATCAGCGTACCAGTGATGCTGAGGCCAATCCGGAACAATTAGGATCGCCTGAGTTTATATCAGGCAATAAGGACCCTATGGGGCCACCAACGCATCCGAGGCATCGCCCAAGGAACCCTGGATCTGGCCATAACCTCGACCCTTGCGATTGAGTCGAGAGGCCATCAGGTCCACATCCGGCGTGCCCCACCGTCGGTAAAGGAGTTGAAATATGCAAGGACCACTCTTCTTGGTCCGGCGATTGGCGACTCAGTCCGCCTGCCCATTGTCTATGCCCAGAATGTAAAATGGCTTACAGAGCTGGCACGTTTCTTCCGGCCCACTTCAGGATACGGACTACCTCGGAAGCCGCAGCTGAGCTCCGAGTTCCCCCTTGATGGTTTACATACGCCACCGCCGTGGCGGTGTCCGACTGGCTCCTGATGGAGCGACCCCGTACTCTCTCCGACCTGAGGAGAGACACAGCCCGATGGCCCGTATTTCCAGAACAGTGATTGGTAAACGGGCTCGTCCGGAGTCCAAGGCCTGAGCCGACAGGACTCCCCAGACTCCACCCCAGCCCGTCAGGCTGGTGTCCGTCGTGAGTACCGTCCATTGGATGGGAGGGGAACGACTTTCCGGACCGAAGAGCCGAGGATCTCAACCACCATGTCAGGGGCGCCCTGACCAGGTGAATCACCTGGATCTGAAGATCCAAGGACAACGGGGATTTGTCCCAAGTGGACAAGATCTCCTTCTGCAATGCCCTGGTGTGTGATTGGGCATACGGAACGGCCGCGAAGGAGGCCACCATGAGTCCCGGGACTCTCATGCAAAAAACGGATTGACAAGCATTTTTGGGATGTCAGCACCCGCACCGCAGACTGAAGTGTCAGCAACTTCTCCAGAGGTAGGATACCTTTGCCTCCAAGGAGTCCAGAATCAGAACTAGATACTCCAGACACTGAGTCGGGACCAGGACTGACTCCTGAATGTTCAGGAACCACCCGAGTCCCTGAGGGTCTAATTGACGATAGTCACCTTTCCTCTAAGTCTGATCCACTTTCTGCTCTTAGCAGAAGATCGTCCAGATAGCCCACGACAGCAATACCTCGCTGTAACAGAAGGCTAGAACCGGAGCAAGCACCTTGGTGAACACCCTTGGTGCCGAGGCTAGGCCGAAAGGAAGAGCCACAATCGATAGTGGACTTCGCTGATCGCAAAGCGCAGAAACTTCTGGTGACTTGCGCAGATCGGAACATGCAAGTAGGCGTCCTTGAAGTCCAAGGACGCCAGAAGAAAATCCCTTTGGAGTGTAGCGATCACCGTGCGAATGGATTCCATGCGGAATTTCTGCACCTTCTCGAAGGCATTCAGGGCCTTGAGGTCCAGGATAGGTCGAACCACGTCCTATTTTTGGGACGACAAACAGATTCGAGTAGAATCCCTGAAAACTCTCCTGTGACGGAACCGGCACAATCACTCCGGACCTGATCAAATCCTGTACAGCCCCCAAGAGGGCTGCCCGACAGGTAGGAAGGAGAGGAAGATTTGAGGGAAAGAATCTGTCTGGGGGCCAGGATCGGAATACTATCCTGTATCCTGAGGTGACCACCTCGCACACCCACCAGTCAGAGATTCGGGAGGACCACCGATTCGTGACCTGCGAAGTCGTCCCCCCACCCCAGAGTCGGGCGGAGGCAAGACTTCACGCGGAGGCGGGCTTGGGAGCCGCTTGTTCGGCTTATGCACCCAGGGGCACTTGTGCCCACCAGCCGCACTGCCGTCAGTCTGAGAGGGCCTACCCGTGGACTCTGACTGCCGAAAAAAAAAACGTTTTGCTGGAAAGGAAGGCCCCTGTTTGCGGCGGGCCTCCTCACCCTTGCTAGTCTAAGGAAGAAGAGTGCTTTTACCTCCCATGACGATGTCATCCAGAGCAGCACCGAAAGGTCTACCACCTTTAAATGGTAGATCCGTCAGGAGCTTCCTAAGGCTAGGTCAGCAGACCAGCACTTCAACCAGATAAGACGACGCAATACCACCACGGAGACAGAGGCCCTGGATATTAAAGGGGCCGCGTCCAACGTGGCGTCGCACACATAAACCAGGCCCTGAACCAGTTGGTGGGCCAGAGCAACTGTGTCTGGAGGAAGATTATGCTCCTGTACAGCTAGGTGCAACATTTTTGCCCAACCTGTAAGTGTTTAAGACACAAGGGTCGCCGCTACCACAGGCCGTAGGGCGGATCCCAACAAGGCAAACATTGCTCTGCTCACCACTTCTGACCTCCTGTCAGTGGGGTCCTCAAATGCAGGAGTCCCCTCCATCGGGAGAGTGATGGCCTTGTTCAACCGGGCGACTGGAGGGTCGACCCTGGGGGAGAAGCCCACTTTCTAAGTAGGGCATCTTCAAGGGGTATCTGATAGACAAACGCCGCGGGACCATAAAATATTTCTTCTGCGGCTTTTCCCAGACCTTATCAATGAGCTGGTCAAAGAAAGTACATATGGAAAAACCTCTTTAGAAGGCCTGGCCTTTAAAAGAACCAAAGGAGACTGTATCCGCCTGAGGTTCTGCATCCGCAGCATTTTAGCTTGAGAGTGTCCCTCACCACAGTCATGAGTACACTAACAAGCGCCCTGTCATTTACTGACTCAGAACTGGAGTTTTCCTCATAAGGAATGTCCTGTTCAAAACCATTCAATACATTCAGAATTAGGGTCCTGAGCGGTAGTGGCTAGGCCCATATCTGAATCAGCGCACTGCCCTCATGTAGTAAAGTGGGGAGAGGGCACTTTTTTTGCTCCCTTGCGCTTGCACACAGCTCCCATCCTGGTCAGAAATGATTCCAGGACTGCCCACAACTGGTCCCTAGGGACCGCAGGTGCTGAAGCACTGCCTGTTGTCCACTGACATTTAGGGGAAGCTGGTGACAGAGACTCCATATTGCCCCCCTCTGAGACTCCTCAGATAAAAAGTCCACCCACAGGCTGTGCTGACTGAGTAGGGGGCGCCCAGGGGACTCACCAAACAGGACCAGGGACCGCTCAGTTCCGCTGTGTCAGCGCTGGTGAGCTGTGAGGAGATTGTGAGGAGATTCGCACTGTTACAGCAGCGCTAGAGGCCAAAACTAGTGCTGAAGAGCGCGCGGGTTACAAGAAAATGAAAAAAAACAGCGCCACTCGGCGCTCAGGCCCCAAAACGCACAAAAAAAGGCCCCAAGCATATCTGCAGACCAGCATTAGCCCCTCCAAGAACAGTGTGACCCCCAGGCACCCCACACAGCACAGCGCCAGCAATGGTGACAGAGAGTGACAATGAAATACAGGGGGAGACAGGGAAAATCCCCCACAGAGAAACACACAGCCTTTTGTACTCCCCTGCAGGCAGGAGAGACTACTTACCCGTCCCCTGAGGGACCAACTGGTGTGTTTCTGACAGGACTATCGCAGTGCAGTACTGAGTAGCTGTCGGCCCGGTCCACCGCGAAAGATAGTCAGTCAGGAACTGTTCAGTCTTGAGAGGACCGTGGGAGCATTAAAGCAAACCCGGCCACCCCTGGAGTCATGGGGCCTGTCGTGAACTGAGTCTCACGCACACAAGGCGAGGATCAGCACGCTCGATGGTCGGACAGGGAAGACTACGAGGATATCTTGTACCCAACCTGTTGCCCAGCCGACAGTTGATAGAAAATTCTCAAAAATAAAATAAAAAAGAATTCCAGAAAAGGAATAAAAATAGGTCAGGAGACTGGCTCCTGAGAGAGCCACGTCTTCTCCTTCTGCTAGGCAGAAAAAAAACTGAAGTCTGCTGACTGTAGTGGGAGGGTTATGTCCGGAGGGACCGCCCCCTGGGTGGGGCTGTTCAGTTCTGGCTTTTAGAATGTATGTATAACATCTCACATTCTGCCTAGGTCTTCTCCTGCAAGCAGGGACATAAACCCACGTGTAAAGAGACACCGTGTCAGTCCATGGATGATAAGAGAAATAGTGTTTACAATCACTTTAATCTGAGTGCCTAACTATTTTTTCATTGATATAATCCACTTCACATGTCCCCAGCTTCAGAAAGTTTCATAGATTATTTAGCCAGTCTGGTTAGTGGCAGCAAAGTAATTTATGAAAAGGACTTAAAGATTAATGTAATTGATTTTCTGTATAGCATTGATAGAATTTTTATATCTGGTAAATTTAAAATTGTAATTGGAATATATAAATAAAACAATCTGCAAAGAACATACGGAAACAATATCGTTCCATTAGACATTGATTGCACAAATCAAATGTACATTTTCCCTTGCCAAATCAATCCTGTGTTTGACAATAAAAAGTACATCTGGGGTTATATTCTGAATCCAATGGCTTTCCACAGTCATGTTCATTATGCATTACAATGCTGCACGAATGCTAAGTGATCAGAGGCTGTAAAATGAGATGCATAATAAGGGATGCAAGCCTCTAGCCTAGAAGAGCAGCGAGATTACTACTGATGCCAGGGGAACCGTTAGCAATGCAATTTGTACAGGTTTACAATGCATTATACATCCACAAGTTATAAAAGCATCTCTCTTCTGACCTGAAATTTCTTATAACCTCTCTCATTTTTAGAAGTAGACATAAAATGTCCTGTCCTAAAAGCTATGCATGGAATCTAAAATCATGTATTCAAGTCACTAAGATAATGAAAGAACGTGCTGCACTATAGTTATTACAAAGTTCCCCACGTCCAAAACAGATCTGAAAATCTGTTAACGTTTAAGGCACGTACACGCGATCGGATTTTCTGACAACAATTGTGGGATGGTAGGGTTTTTGTCGGATAATCTGACCGTTTGTACGCTCCATCGGACAATTGTTGTCAGAATTTCCGACAACAAATGTGGGATAGCATGCTCTCAAATTTTCCGACAACAAATGTGTGCCATTGGATTATCAGATTGTGTGTACACAAGTCCATTGGACTAAAATCCGAAGTACAAACACGCATGCTCCGAACCAATGCTAACCATAAGACAACATTAGCAGAAGTTGCCCAAAGGGTGGCGCTAAAGAGCAGAAAAAACACTTTGTTTCGTGTATGTTGGCTGAAAAAGTTCTGCCGTCTGTATGCAGAACAGGTTCACGGCTAACGCCCTTCGGACAAAAATCCACGGATTTGTCCGATGGATATTCGATCGTGTGTACGAGGCTTTAAGGTGAACTAACAAACAATGCCTTAGGTTTGCTCACCTGCAGAGCTCTACACCTGCCAAAGAATTCTTAACCGCTGACACTTCAGGATTCTCCTGCTGTGCATTATGGTTCCACCTACCAGTCTGTTACCAGCTACCATGTAGCAACCAATGGTTGGAACCACAGAGCAGTGGAAAGGCACAGGCGTCCAATAAGCCCCAAAATGTTGGATGCTGAAGATTCTTCAGTGATTGGAGCTCTGCAAGCAAATCAACTATTATTTAGGCGTTTCTACCGTCAACATTTGTTTTCCTTCATATTGGATGAGTGGTGAGGGGATAGAACCACCGTATGGTTTTTAATGCGGTCTGTGACCTTGTTAAGAAGATTTAATTTTTTTGTTCTGTTTTCATTGGAACTGAGAGTGAAGGGGAAATCCAAAATCCTGTTGCCTGAACATAAGAGTCGCAGGGAAATCTTACCAAGAGGATACCTGCTCCAGTGACTTCTGCCTAAGAGGGTAATTCCCTCAATTTGGAGAGATTTTCTCTCACTTCCTGTTGTATCTAAAGGACCGAAAGTTAAGGGAAATTTCAACAAGCATTGTTTTCCTGCATTTGAGCCATTGGTGTTCTTTCTTTCTTCTCATTTTTAGCAACAAAGTCACTTTAATGGACACTGGTCATCAAGTGTAACTAACTAAACTGGTCTCATACTTTAAAAGAAGGCACCCTTGGGTAAATGTGCAAGGCTGCTCAACAGCATTTTCAGTGCATTGTCAGGTAAATCTTGCCATCCTCAGCAAAAGCTGACGACTGGTCTATCCCTTTCGTACTTGTCACTCTTCAAAGTAACTGGCAGTCTCTGTGCCCTATAGAGTTTTGCCGTGGTGCAGCCCAGCAATCAACGTTTGATTTTGTACATCTCAGGACTGGCTAGACAGAACCACAACTCCACTGGCAGGTAAAACTGCTCCCAACATATGAATTTAAAGGAGAAATACAGCCAAAGCTTGTTTGCACTTCTGTGATCCACAGAAGTACAGCCAATTCGTTCTGCACTCCTCTGACCCGTTTTCAGCAGACAGAGGGCTGACGTCAGGTCCAGGATCAGGAAAGATTGTGACCATATGGTCAGAATCCACCCACTTGCCTGGACCGGCACCCGGTTCAGCCTCTCAGCAAGCCACTGAGACCCTGAGCCGGCCGCTCACTCCACAACCCAGTGCTCCAGTGAGCATGGGGGGAGGCAGAGCAGAGACCCAGTGACTGACCGCCACCAGCTCTCTGCTCATGGAGCTGTGAGAACCAAGCGATCCCTTGGTTCTCAGTGTTAGAGCCAGTGGGGGACAGATACAGCATTGGTAACCTAGGTAAGTATGATTTAAAAAAAAAAAAAAATCCCATACTTCTCTTGTAACCATTCCTTGGAGTTAAGCTTCAACAGAACATGCATATAATAATTTTGAGGAGGCTATATCTCCAGAACTAGTGATTATTTTGGCAGCTGGAGTTTGCAGAAGGTAACCTGTGCTTATGTCTCTTTTTAATCACATGCTCGGTTTTTGACTTGCTTGCATAGAAAACACATGTTTGTGATCAGAGGATTTGCCATTTCCTCTTACAAGAATTTAAATATAAATCTCTAAAATATTTTATTTACTAAAGTGTATTTTGTCAAGATAAAATAAAGGATTTAACATGTGGGTATAATTACCTAGAATCCCTGTGGAAAACTAATACCTACATATAACGAAAAGTGAAGAGGAAACGGCTTTTCAACAAAGCAAATAATCAGCCAGGTTTTGTCACACAATGCCCACCCTTATCACACACCATACAGCTGTTTAAGTCATCCATCTTTCAAATACTGGAAAATTTGTGGGAACCAGCTGAAAGCGCTGTGACCTGGATCTGTGCAGACAAGTTGTAAAGGACAACTTGCATATATAGGTCCTTCTCAAAAAATTAGCATATTGTGATAAAGTTCATTATTTTCTGTAATGTACTGATAAACATTAGACTTTCATATATTTTAGATTCATTACACACAACTGAAGTAGTTCAAGCCTTTTCTTGTTTTAATATTGATGATTTTGGCATACAGCTCATGAAAACCCAAAAATCCTATCTCAAAAAATTAGCATATCATGAAAAGGTTCTCTAAACGAGCTATTAACCTAATCATCTGAATCAACTAATTAACTCTAAACACCTGCAAAAGATTCCTGAGGCTTTTAAAAACTCCCAGCCTGGTTCATTACTCAAAACCGCAATCATGGGTAAGACTGCCGACCTGACTGCTGTCCAGAAGGCCATCATTGACACCCTCAAGCAAGAGGGTAAGACACAGAAAGAAATTTCTGAACGAATAGGCTGTTCCCAGAGTGCTGTATCAAGGCACCTCAGTGGGAAGTCTGTGGGAAGGAAAAAGTGTGGCAGAAAACGCTGCACAACGAGAAGAGGTGACCGGACCCTGAAGAAGATTGTGGAGAAGGACCGATTCCAGACCTTGGAGGACCTGCGGAAGCAGTGGACTGAGTCTGGAGTAGAAACATCCAGAGCCACCGTGAACAGGCGTGTGCAGGAAATGGGCTACAGGTGCCGCATTCCCCAGGTCAAGCCACTTTTGAACCAGAAACAGCGGCAGAAGCGCCTGACCTGGGCTACAGAGAAGCAGCACTGGACTGTTGCTCAGTGGTCCAAAGTACATTCGGAAATCAAGGTGCCAGAGTCTGGAGGAAGACTGGGGAGAGGGAAATGCCAAAATGCCTGAAGTCCAGTGTCAAGTACCCACAGTCAGTGATGGTCTGGGGTGCCATGTCAGCTGCTGGTGTTGGTCCACTGTGTTTTATCAAGGGCAGGGTCAATGCAGCTAGCTATCAGGAGATTTTGGAGCACTTCATGCTTCCATCTGCTGAAAAGCTTTATGGAGATGAAGATTTCATTTTTCAGCACGACCTGGCACCTGCTCACAGTGCCAAAACCACTGGTAAATGGTTTACTGACCATGGTATTACTGTGCTCAATTGGCCTGCCAACTCTCCTGACCTGAACCCCATAGAGAATCTGTGGGATATTGGGAAGAGAAAGTTGAGAGACGCAAGACCCAACACTCTGGATGAGCTTAAGGCCGCTATCGAAGCATCCTGGGCCTCCATAACACCTCAGCAGTGCCACAGGCTGGTTGCCTCCATGCCACGCCGCATTGAAGCAGTCATTTCTGCAAAAGGATTCCCGACCAAGTATTGAGTGCATAACTGAACATAATTATTTGAAGGTTGACTTTTTTTGTATTAAAAACACTTTTCTTTTATTGGTCGGATGAAATATGCTAATTTTTTGAGATAGGATTTTTGGGTTTTCATGAGCTGTATGCCAAAATCATCAATATTAAAACAAGAAAAGGCTTGAACTACTTCAGTTGTGTGTAATGAATCTAAAATATATGAAAGTCTAATGTTTATCAGTACATTACAGAAAATAATGAACTTTATCACAATATGCTAATTTTTTGAGAAGGACCTGTACAGTACATCTTGTTTATCTGATATTTTCTATGTTATCCTTACTTAAACTAAATCTTGAAGCATACCCATACTTAGTGTAGTAAAAACTGCCCCCCCCCCCAGGGCCATATACAGGAGGAAGACCGTTATACAAGGAGCTTTGGTTAAAGGAGAAGTATGGGATGGGTTAAATAACTAGTACATGTCACATATCAGCTAATCTTTTTTTCCTACCTCTTTTAGTTTTTACAGCATGTGCACGTGAACTTTCCTTCAGCTGGCAAAAATGGTCCACTTTCAGTTTGAAAAGTTTCAGGGGGTGTGAACATCTCCAGCAACACACCCCCTGCCTCTGTCCCCACTCCCCTAAGAGATGTGGCTGTGCTGATAGATAGGGAGGGGGGAGCAGCTACCTCTGTGAAGTCTCAAACAAGCAGAGGGAGGAGAGCCGACATCAATCAAGCAAAATGAGAAGAAAGGGGGGTGTATCCAGACTTTATATTCACACCATTGCTTGGATGATGCTGTATGAAAGACTGTAGAACCTCTCACAGGTATTTATCTTGATTTTAACAGAATGGGGGCACTTCTGAGAGGGCTGGGAGGGTTTATAGGTATCCGCAGCTCACATAGAATAGATTAGGGCTGCAACGGATCAGCGGTGATCCGAACGGGTCACCCTGTTCGGATCGGATCACCACTCGATCCGCGGAGCGACTTCTTCGGTCTTAGGAAAGGCCGCGGCTTCGGCCTAGCTCCGGAGCCGCGGCCATCTTGGTACACCCGGCGGCGGCCGCCGCCTTGTGCGGGCTGACGTCATCACCCCTCACCCTCGCTGCTCGTGGATCTGAACTGGCCGGAGAGAGAGACTAAAGTAAGTGGGGGAGATGCCCATTACAGGGGGAGAAGATTACTGTGGATATTACAGGGGGAGAAGATTACTGTGGATATTACAGGGGGAGAAGATTACTGTGGATATTACAGTGAGGGGGAGATTACGTGGATATTACAGTGAGGGGGAGAAGATTACTGTGGATATTACAGTGAGGGGGAGATTACGTGGCTATTACAGTGAGGGGGAGATTACGTGGCTATTACAGTGAGGGGGAGATTACGTGGCTATTACAGTGAGGGGGAGATTACGTGGCTATTACAGTGAGGGGGAGATTACGTGGATATTACAGTGAGGGGGAGATGACGTGGATATTAGTAATTTTTTTTTTTTTTTTGCCGATCCGAAAATGATCCGATCCGTGGCTCTGATCCGTGAGTTTTTTGATCCGTTGCACCCCTAGAATAGATGTAAGCAAAAAAAAAAGGAAACCCATACTTCTCTTTTAAACCACATTCCTCAGAGTATGGTGCACAAATTATTGTTATAGGAAGACCTTGAGAGACTGGGTAAGCACTACAAAAGATCAAGCAGATTGGAACATTTTGTCCAATATTCTACTCGTTAAGAAGTAATAACTTTATCCATGAGGCAGTAATGGGAAGATTACAAGACATGTACTGCTAAGTAAATGTGAGTTTAATATAACCTCAAATTCAATCTACCAGATCTGTTAAAGCAATTGTCAGTTATCTTACTTATGCCAGGCCTTAAAGAAGGGGAGGGGGGCAAAATAATGTCTAAATCTCAGGCAACAGAAGAACCCACAAAAAAACTGAATTGGCAGTACTGATTGTTCAGCATTCCAAGCACAAAACAAGCTAATCTGATGCATATGTAGGTAGGTATACGAGTACCTTAACAATGCCTTTATTTATGTTCCCTTACTAGAGAATACAAACACTACTCAAAACTACTTAAGGTGGACATAACAGCAGATGTAATTTCATGTTAAATCAAAACTAAAGATGGGCATATTTATAAAGATTTTATCAGATCAGCTTGTACGCCATACAGCATGGATGGAAAAATCTCCTGCTGCGGGTATTGAATCTTGACAACTGGCCCCACCAGATGTCGAAAAGAGCCTGCAATTTATTGGATGTAGCTGCTGATTGGCCAAAAATGTTTCACTTCCCTGATGTCAGCTGGGAAGAGACCAACAAGGCCGCCCACTGAGCAAAGTTTGGTTGGTTAATGAGGAACAATGAAATTTGAACAATGTATGGCCAGATTAGAGTCCATCTATATTCACGTCCTCTCCAGCACTGCAAGGTCTAGTACAGGGATAAGCAATTAGCGGCCCTCCAGCTGTTGCAAAATTACAAGTCCCATCATGCCTCGGTCTCTGGGTGTCATGCTTGTGGCTGTCAGAGTCTTCCTATGCCTCATGGGATTTGTAGTTCTGCAACAGCTGGAGGTCCGCTAATTGCATATCCCTGGTCTAGTAGTTCCTCGCCAAGGCCAACATATGTACCCGATCTTAGCAGAATGGCCTGTAATGACTCTTCGTGTACTCACTTTTGTTGCCAGCGGTTTAGACATTAATGTCTGTCTGTTGAGTTATTTTGAGGGAACAGCAAATTTACACTGTTATGCAAGCTGTACAATCACTACTTTACATTGTAGCAAAGTGTAATTTCTTCAGCGTTGTCACATGAAAAGATATATAATAAAATACTCACAAAAATGTGAGGGGTGTACTCACTTTTGTGAGATACTGTAAGTCCTCATTCACATGGGCGTATCTAAGCATACACCTGTGCGAAGAGCCACCTTTGTCCACATGAGATGCACAGGTGTTAAATTGCATCTGCATGCAGGCAGTCCTATTCATGTCCATTGAGAGGCAACAGCTGTACGGACATAGCTGCTGGTCCCAATTTGATGGCCATGCGGGTGCGGGTCCCCGAATGCAGACAGTGTGCAGATTTAGGCTTACCGTATATACTCGAGTATAAGCCGAGGCACCTAATTTTACCACAAAAAACTGGGAAAACATATTGACTCGAGTATAAGCCTAGGGTGTCCATCTGCATGCCTCACTGTGCCCATGCCTCACTGTGCCCATGACTAGACTGACATTTAACATGGCAGTCTATGGAAGGGGTCCCCGGCTATGAAAAATCGTTGCTTCCCGGCCGTAGGTCACCTGGACAACAAACTTTGCACACTTGTAGAGGAAAAGTGGGGCTACATGTGTGCCAATTTGGGGTCCAGGGGACCTATGGCCGGCACCGGGTCCCCAAAGTCCGGGAGATCAGGCGCAAAAAGGTGACTCGAGTATAAGCCGAGGGGGGGCATTTTCAGCACAAAAAAATGTGCTGAAAAACTCGGCTTATACTCGAGTATATACGGTACTTAAGTTAATGTAAATAATGCCTAAAGAATACTTGTTTTCTCCATGTCCTCGCAATAAGTCTGTATTGATCAATGCTGTTTAGGGCATCTGGTGTGTAAAAGCCCTAAGTGTAATACCTCCAGGTATTTATTACAGAGGTCACAGTACTTCTTGCAACTATGCCTTTATCTACTTTTTTTTTTAATCAAGACAGTGCCATCTATGTTTATACATAAGTCTAGGTAAAATCACCTGAATAGACATTCATTTTTATATATCTCTGGATTACAAAACCTGCTGATAGCGTTGCTCTCTTTCTCCTCGAGGCGGTGCATTCTTCAATTACCTAATCTGAGTTCTGGAACCAAAATCTACAGAGCACCTCAAAGGTCTTTTGGGAGTGTGCTGTATGATTTATTATTTTTTTCCATATGTGATAAGCAGCAAGGAGGATGCAGTGGATACGTTTGGGAATTCCAATTCTGCAGGACCCAATGGGCTGGTACAATGCAGCATTTATGGATTAAAATGGAAAGTACTGTGCAAATAGTAAAACCTTTGTGCATGCATTTTAATTATAAATGTAGTTATAAATTAAGTTTTCACTGGAGTATATCCTAATGAGACCCTTTCAGGCCTTAGACTCCATTCACACAGGGGCAACAAGGCTTCCAGCGCGACTTTGGTAGGCAACTTGGACACGACTTGAGTATGAATCACAGCGCGACATGAGGCAACTTCAAGTCGCCTCCAGGACAGGAGACATTCCAGTGGCCAATCAAACAAGAATCAGCTCTGTGGGAGGGAGGGGTTTGCCTGAGAAATGTATGTTCTCTTCCTGTATTGTTGCTTCTGTTAAGACAGGGGATCCGACTTCTGAGGCGACTTCCATTGAAATCAATGGGTAGAAGTCGGATTGAAGTAGTACAGGAACCTTTTTTGAAGTCTGATCCAAAGTCGTCCCTGTGTGAATGGGCTCTACCACTCACCTCATCTCCAATCTTCCTTCCATTGCAGCCACTCTTAAGTCTCAGATTCCCATGTCCCCTGCCACATTTGGTGGTTTCGTCCTCTGATCCCTTAGCCACTAGAGGACTCCGCAATGGTGTAGGGACCAGAGGATGGAACCACATTGCTTGGCGGGAGACACAGAATCAGACATGTCCGATAAAGGTTTTAACGCTGGAGTGCATTGAAGGTAAGGGAAAAAGACCACCAGAAAGGATATTCTCATTTTAACTCAATATTTTTAAGTAACTGACGAGGCGACATTAAAACTACTACTGGCAATAAACCTACACTGCACTTTGCTAAAAATGAGATGGCTACCATACAGAAGTTGAATTATGTGGCATAAAATACAGGCCATATGATTAGGGCCTAAGAATTTGGCACCTTTGTAAAGAATTTGGCCCGCTTGAAAAAGTAATGTTCTAATTTTTGAGAAATACATGTGAAAATCGAGCCATTTTTCCGCTTACAAAAATCAGAATCAGAAAAATCAGAATCGACACCCTAGAAAACATGTTGGAAAACCTCCCTGTAAGGAGGGTGTTCCACCCATTTAAAAGTGTAGCTGCTGACTTTACAATAAGACACTCGCCTGTCCCACGGTCCAGAGATGCGGGCGCATGAAGCCCCGCTCCTCTCCCCCTCCTTCACGGCGCCGGCATTCTAACTGTGGGTGCCCGGCTGTGGCTTCACAGCCGGGCGCGCACTGAGCATGCGCGAGGCGCGTTGTGATTGGCCAGAAAATCTTCTGGAACCTGTGGCGTGTCAGATGATTGCAGGGAGGGGGAGAGGTGAACTTCCTTCCATAGCTGCAGAGCCAGAGGAGGAACTCCGCTTTAAAGTGTTTGTTACCCCAGCACTTAATTTGTGCCTGTTGTACCATGTACTTGTATGAGAAAGTATCCTGTCCTCTTTGTATTGCTTTCTTTATGTGAAATCCCCGGTGTCCCTGCCAGTCCCTCTGCTTTCCTATTAAAAACTGACCACACCATGGCCAGTTCTCTAGCTATGCTGGGGACTCTGTGTGCTCTCCTCTAATGAGCAGACTTGTCCTGACATGCCCCCTGCTGCAAAGCCACTCAATGGGAAGCTCAGTGTGCTGTTGCTTCTCCTCCTCCTCCTTATGCAGCTGAGAACAGAGGGAATGTGATCACTTATAAATAGGGAAAAAATTGATTTATAAATGTTTTTTTTTTCATATCTATACAAAAATGTTTTGCCTTCATTTCTATTTTAAACTGAATTGGTTGTTTTACAAGGTGATCGTTTACAATCACTTGAAATTCTTCATCACTCTCCTTAAAGAGATGCAATACAATTGGCATGTGATGCAAACACATGACCACCCTCACCATACAATATATGTACACATTTGGATCTTTCAATGAGCAAACAATATGTCAATAAAAAATGCAGAACACAGAAGAGGACAATATAAACAAGCAATAGGTATCCAGAAAAGGCTCTCCTTCGTATAATAATACAGACAATCAAACAAGGTCTGGGGGTCTATGGCACTGCAGGCAGTAACGATCTACCGAGACAAGTGTTTCTCATCCCATATTCGATTATGTTTGCTTCATCTCTCAATCACACAGCCGCTTCCATTAAAATGAAACCATAACTACATCCAGAGGAAAACTATTGTGATTTATTCTCGGTGTCTCAATAGACGTTAAAATGAGATTTTGCCTGTTAAATTCCTCGTGCTCTCACAAGAATAACAATTCCCTCTAAAGTCAGAAAGTTGTTTGAATCTTTCAGATGATAGTGCTGAAAGCCAAGCTCATTATAATCAGAACTTCATCTCAGAGTTGCTGGATTGTTTTTTTTTTTGTTGTTCCTGGAATGTAAATAGAGACATAATATCAGCAGTCTCCAAGTGCTTGCTTCCCACATTGAGGAAACAGACAAATATGTAGATGGAAGCAGATCTGCTCAAACCTAGCTACCTGCTACAACTACAGTCTCATTATGGCAGCCCAAGTGATTCAAGCAGTTGTTTTTTACAACAATTAGTAGACATATCCAAAAGACCAACCAAAACCGACCATTTTTTTTTCTCTATTAAACAAGCATCAGACCTTTTGGGGTAAATCTAATGGGGCATCAATACAATCACTGCTATGTACAAGTTGGAAATAATGTCTCAACTCCACTCCAAATATCCCTACCAGATCATCTACTCAATACCAATAGCTGAATGAACCCATGATCTAATGCAGGGGTCTTCAATTTCTAAACAAAGGACTAGTTTACTTCAAAATTTAGGGAGGCCGAACTGTGGCCCCTAGGAGAAAAAAAATGTCCTGGCATCAGTGGGAAGAAAGGTGCTCCATCATTGTTATCAGCAGTGTCATTGGGAGTAATACTGTCCCATCATTGGGAGTAATACTGTCCCATCATTGGTGTCGGTGGGAGGAATAGTGCCCCATCATTGGTGTCGGTGGGAGTAATACTGTCCCATCATTGGTGTCGGTGGGAGTAATACTGTCCCATCATTGGTGTCGGTGGGAGTAATACTGTCCCATCATTGGTGTCGGTGGGAGTAATACTGTCCCATCATTGGTGTCGGTGGGAGTAATACTGTCCCATCATTGGTGTCGGTGGGAGTAATACTGTCCCATCATTGGTGTCGGTGGGAGTAATACTGTCCCATCATTGGTGTCGGTGGGAGTAATACTGTCCCATCATTGGTGTCGGTGGGAGTAATACTGTCCCATCATTGGTGTCGGTGGGAGTAATACTGTCCCATCATTGGTGTCGGTGGGAGTAATACTTTCCCATCATTGGTGTCGGTGGGAGTAATACTGTCCCATCATTGGTGTCGGTGGGAGTAATACTGTCCCATCATTGGTGTCGGTGGGAGGAATAGTGCCCCATCATTGGTGTCGGTGGGAGGAATAGTGCCCCATCATTGGTGTCGGTGGGAGGAATAGTGCCCCATCATTGGTGTCGGTGGGAGTAATACTGTCCCATCATTGGTGTCGGTGGGAGTAATACTGTCCCATCATTGGTGTCGGTGGGAGTAATACTGTCCCATCATTGGTGTCGGTGGGAGTAATACTGTCCCATCATTGGTGTCGGTGGGAGTAATACTGTCCCATCATTGGTGTCGGTGGGAGTAATACTGTCCCATCATTGGTGTCGGTGGGAGTAATACTGTCCCATCATTGGTGTCGGTGGGAGTAATACTGTCCCATCATTGGTGTCGGTGGGAGTAATACTGTCCCATCATTGGTGTCGGTGGGAGGAATAGTGCCCCATCATTGGTGTCGGTGGGAGGAATAGTGCCCCATCATTGGTGTCGGTGGGAGGAATAGTGCCCCATCATTGGTGTCGGTGGGAGGAATAGTGCCCCATCATTAATGTCGGTGGGAGGAATAGTGCCCCATCATTAATGTCGGTGGGAGGAATAGTGCCCCATCATTAATGTCAGTGGGAGGAATAATTCTCCATTATTGGTATCAGTAAGAGAAATGGTGCCCCATCATTTATGTCAGTAAGAGGAATTGTGCCTCATCACTTGTATCAATAGGAAGAATTGTGCCCCTTCATTGGTGTAAGCAGTAATGGTGCCCCTTCGTTCGTCTCAATGGGAGAAATAGTGTTCAATCATTGGTGTCAGTGGGAGGAATACTAGCCCATCAATGGTATCAATGGAAACAATAGTGTCCCATCGTGTTATTGGAAAGAATAGTGCCCCATCATTGGTGTTATTGGGAGGAATAGTCCCCCATCATTGGCATCAGTGGGAGGAATAGTGCCCCATCATTGGTATCAATGGGAGGATTAGTGCCCCATCATTGGTATCAGTGGAAGGAATGGTGCCCCATTGTAGGTGTCAGTGGTAGGAACTATGCCCCAATGTTGCTGACAGAAAGGGGTATAATGCCCCAAGGGGCGGATAAAAGCAAGCAAAGGACCACAGCCAGCTCCGAGCTGCAGTTTGGAGATCACTGATCTAGTGAAATAAAGTTAATGGCCCAGTATTGTAAAACCAAATGTATTCTTGCAACTGTAATCAAATACATTTTTTTTCAGAGTCCATTGTTTCCCCAATTTTACCAGGTTGCAAGCCAAGCTGCCCAGCAAAAAAGTGTCAATTACAGGGATGGTGCAAATTAGAATACTGGCAGGAGTGCTTACAACAATCCGCTTTTTTCCAAAAATGTTTGCTGGAGTTGAGCTTTAATTCTATTCATCACTTACTTAAACTGAACCTGTGCCTAGACTATGTGCAATAAAGTATTAACATACTGTAAACAGTATTAGCATTTTGAAAAAGCCCTGATATTGCTGCTACTTTCCAGTACATGTCACTATCAGGGTCAGTGAAAGTTTGCGTTAAAGCCTTTTTACTGCTTGTCAAGAATATGTAAATGCTTTTAATGCTCAGATGTGCTTTAAAGTCCAAAATGAGATTTCCATCTAAAACTACCATGTCCACAGTGACAATGCTTGCAGTTATTTTATATCCGAAAGAAAAGCACAGTCACCCTATTAAATGATGCAGAAAAATCAACAGATCTACTGGCAGTATCAATAACAAATATGTTACAGAAGAGTCACTGAGAAAATCTGCTGATATGTTCTTGACATACTATAGCACATATGTCAATGTTTTTAAACCGATTTGAACAAGATTCTTACAACTAAGGGTTTTGTTCAGGATCTTTAAAATGTAAGTATTTCACACTGCAAGCAGCTAGAGAGGTCATGGGTGGATTGTTTTAAAAAACTCTCTAAGGCTGGATTCACACCTATGCATTTTTAGTGCTTTTTGCAGATTTGCACTACAGTCCATTTACCATGGTTTCTTATGGAACACGTTCTGTAGTGCAAGATGCACTAAAAATGCATAGGTGTGAATCCAGCCTTACTGATCGCTAAGAAAATGTAAATACTTTTAATATCCATAGTTGGGACACAGATGCACTTAAAGGACTCTATTAATGAGAACTCTAACCAACATAACAGGATAATTACATTAATTCAAAGAATTGACCGCTTTCGTATTACCCTTGTAAAAGGGGATTTCTACCTTTCTCTGTTTTTGAAGGTGTCTAAACCAGCCATTTTCAACCAGGGTGCCTTGAGGCTTCCTCAGGGGTGCCTTGAGGCTTCCTCAGGGGTGCCTTGAGGCTTCCTCAGGGGTGCCTTGGCAAAATGCCTAAAAATGTATTAAAAATTGTACAGCAGGTGGATCAAGCCTAGGGGTTTTCATTATGCACCATTACGACTTTCTAGACATTGGCATCCTAACAACTAATGACATCTTCAGTTGATAAGGAGGATGTCTGCCGCCTCCACAGCATCCTTGTTTGACCCTTCTCTGCCTTTTCTCCCTCAGCACTGAGGTCGCATTAGCTGACTGATGAAGAGAAATTGAGGTAGGAGAGAAATACTGGAATACTACTCAGTACCAGTGTGCAAAAGTGTATTTGCTGTGGAAGAAAAAAAAAATCTCCTCCTAACATTGGGTGTCCTATGTGTGGACATGGTTGCATTATATAAAACTATTAGAATAGTTTTTTATATTTTAGAATGGAGTGCCTTGAGACTGTCCATAATTTTAAAGTGTGCTTTGAGATTGTCTTTAATTTTAAAGGGTGCCTTGACTGAAAAAATGTTGAGAAACATTGGTCTAGACCAGGGGTCTCCAAACTTTTCAAACAAAGGACCAGTTTATTGTCTTTCAGACTTTAGGAGGGCCGGATTGTGGCCAGCAAGGGCAATAGATGTCATGGGCCCAGCATTAGTGAAAATAAATATGGCCCTAGGGTTGTTTGTCAATAGGAGGAGTAGTATCCCATCATTGGTAACGGTGGCAGATTTAGTGCCCCATTGTTGGTGTCAGTGGGAGGAATAGTGCCTCATATCATTGGGAGGAATAGTGCCTCAAGGGCCGGATAAAGGCTAGCAATGGGCCACATCTGGCCCTCGGGCCGCAGTTTGGAGACCCCTGGTCTAGACAAGTGTTTCTCAACTCCAGTCCTCAAGGCACCCCAACAGGTCATGTTTTCAGGCTTACCAATTATTTTGCACAGATGATTGATTACCACAGCTGTTTCATCTGAGGGAAATCCTGAAAACATGACCTGTTGGGGTGACTTGAGGACTGGAGCTGACAAACACCGGTCTAGACAATGGCTCCACCAGCCATTTTATCTTTGCTCTAAACCGGACACTTTGGTATACTCCTAAAACGAATCTGTTAGAAAATTAGAAGTGGGTTGTTGGCTAAAAAACATGTAAAACACCAAGTTTGCCTTTAACTTAAAAAAAAAAAAAAAAAATGAGAGACTGTCAAGTTCACTTTAACATAAGCACAATAAAAAACACATGTGCTGAACCTCAATTTGTAGCAAAAACCCAAATCATATTTTACAAGCCTTTCTGTAAGCAATTGGATACAGGGTGACTTCTAACTGGATAGAAAATAAAGAATATATTATTGTATATCTTTTAACTAAGGTTTGCAACTTGTATTGTAAAGCAAGAATGCCAAAAAAATGCATTCTTGTTTCTTATTTTCTTTGGGTGCATTCTTGAAAAGCCAATTAACCCTGGTGGGATATGTTAAAATTTTGCTTGTAGTCATATGGGATTTCTAAACAAAAATGAAATGTGCCATCTAGGGAACATTCCATAGTGAACAGATAGATGCCCATTGTAAGGCATTTAATCCGAACATTTCACTTGAAAATCATGTACAGACATAACAAAACCACCTAACCACATTTAAAAGACAAACGGATTCTGGGCAGGCTTAGTATTTAAGTGTATGTAAAAACTTTGACCAAGTTTGATTAATAAAACAATCGCGATGCCTACACGACATCTCTGCTTGGCTACAACATCTGTCGCAAGTAAATGATGGCAGCCAGTGACTGGATTCAAGATGTTTGGATAATGTCAGGTTTATTGAAAGCTTCAGTTCATTATTTTTTAGTGTGTGAAGTGTGATCAATACGTTCTACAGGGGAAACCAATTTGTAATTTCATATTGAAGATGTTTATCTTCCTGCGTGGTGGTTTCATTTCTGAGTATTACAATGTCTAATTCTGTACACAAAGCATTTCCCGTTCATTTGTACTTGCTGTAAGTGGTCATAGGATGAGATGTGTGGAGGCATGAAATCAGAAGATGTATGTCATTTCTGTGGGAGGGTTACTGAAAACTAGAAACAAAGTGTGCTCACAACCTTTTCTTTAAACTCTCCCAGTTAGTTCATTGACATTACTGGAAGGTGCAAGGGGTATTTTGGGTGTACTGTAAACCTCATTCCGAACAATAATTGAATGGGGCATAGTTCGGTCCAGCTACACAAGCTGTTTAGACTGTATTTAGAACACTGTACAACACGTGTCAAACATAGGCCATTTTATGTGGCCCTCGCACCTCTTATGTAGCTGCGGCACCCCCCTGGTTCCCGTCCCCGCCTTATATTAGCAGTTGGCAGCGGAGAGGAGGACAGAACTCCACTGCCAGATCCTGCACTTCTCCATGCAGGTGCAGTACCCGCTTCTCTCTGCCCTGGCTTCAGCATTCAGCAGACTCCAGCCCTCCTATGGTCCTCCTCCAAACAGTGCACTTTGTGTTTCCCAGCAGCAGCACAACTTAAGGGATCTCCACCAGCTCTTACACTGTGCTGTAAGAGCGGGTGGAGGTCTCTTGACATCTGATTTAAGGAGGTGGATGTGGGGTATTAGTCATCTAGTCTAAAGCCTCGTACACACGATCAGATTTCCTATGGATTTTAAACCGATGGATTTTTCCATCAGAAATCCGATGAAGCTGACTTCCATCAGTCTTGCCTACACACCATCAGTCAAAAAACCGATCGTCCCAAACGCCGTGGCGTAAAACACTCTGATGAGCCAAGAAAAATTAAGTTCTATGCTTCTGAGCATGTGTCGACTTGATTCTGAGCATGCGTGGGTTTTTTATCTGATGGAGTTCCCCACAGACGATAATAATTTGCTATCGGATAAATTTAAAACATGTTCTATTTTTTGACACCGATGGGGGAAAAAAGACTGGAGGAGCCGCTGCACTAACCAATGTTAGTACAGTGACCCCCCCCCCCCCGCTGTCCTATTGTGTCACCTCCCCCCCCCCCTCCAACCAGAACACTCCATTGGCTGAAAGAACTGATCGGCAAAACGTTTTCAGACATGCCCCTTCGACAGAAGCCGTCTTTCTGTCGGACCAACTGCAGCACACACAGGCTGACTGGCCAATGCCGTCTGACATTCGGCCTGCGTTTTACTAGGCTTTATTGTTGATAACCCCTTCTGCAGGCTCAGTAAGAGCTTGTTTACACAAGTGATGAGGCCCTCCAAAGAAGGATCACAGTAAATTGCTTTTTAGAGGGCATTTGAGTGTTATGTCACCGCCCCATCCCTTAATTTAACCCCATAAAGCCCACATCACTGCCCTATATTACTTGAATGGATCATGTTTGGCGAGCAGTACTGCCCAATCAGTGTAACATTGGGGGCAGAACCGTGGCCAGGCATGTTTCTACCCCCTGTACGGCTGCCTCTAAAGCTTTTTTTACTGCCCCAAGCCACAATTGTAAACAATGCCTAAAGGTATTGGCAGAACAACTGAATTTTACACAGAAGGGTGACCTTAAGCAATGACAAAAAATAAATAAAAAAAGCCTGAAATCTACTTCTCAATACATGTATCATTTTAAAGTCGAAGTGTTGTTGAAAGTGCTTGTTTTTTGGCTGCGCAACCAATGGTTTTAAATAATTTTGGCGTCACTGACCTGTACCTAGTATGCAGATCAGACTCTGTGACCTAAGCTGAAAGATTCTTCAAGGTCGATGAGTCAAAGCATTAAAACAAGAGGCAAGGTGGGGGATAAGCTGCCCATGAATGGCAATATTTTTTGCTGCTGTCTGTTACTATTGACTGAAAAGACAACCATTTAAGTAGTATTTTCAGAAAAAGGTCATCCGCTATTTTTCTTTAAATAGATTTTCCTAATCACCCTGGGCTTGTATTATGCTTCAGATACAGACCACATAGTGTGCAGCGCTTGCGGCCTGCTGCTCTCTTGCAGAATTTCTAATCCTCGCTCTCCTCTTCTGCTCCAGCTGCCTGTTGAAAGGACATGAATGAACCCTGCGCAGCCCTAGAGAATAATAGCCGAGAAGAGCGCTCGTCCCCGAGATGGTATTCCTTTTTTTTTTTTTTTTTTTTTTTTTAGTTTAAAGGTATAGTTGTCCTATAAGTACAGTATTCTGTTCTATATTGCAGTCTGCATAAAGAGATTGTAGGTGACCGTGTGCATTATTACATAGGCTGACCGTGAATGGAATACAACCTAGAGAGCGAGGTTTCTGTCATCTATTCACTAACTTTGCTAATCATGTACCAGCTCATACCAGTCTCTTCTATGTAAGGATCTCTGTTTCTCCAAGGTCGCCTGTGATTAAGCTGAACCTCAGAACAGCTAATAGCTTGTTGAATAAATCAATGTACCAGTGTCTGCATACATAACAACCATGCCTGTGTAAATCATTTGTCCATTGCCATATCTTTTTTTGAATGGACACATACTTGCAGTCTAAAGAAACTCTAGATCAGCCATTCTCAACCAGGGTTCCGTGGAACCCTGGGGTTCCTCCAGAGGTTGCTAGGGGTTCCTTGAGCTGTGGCTGATGAACCACCTATTTGACCTAAATTAAGGACTATTTGATGATGCCTACGGAGTTCAAGGTTCAGCACCACTTGGCAAAGCCAGCAGCATGACACCAAATATCTCTTTAGCTGTCTTTAAGGGTGGCATTCTGAACACCACTTTAAGGGGGACATTCTTCTTATTGACCACCAATATAAGGAGCATTGTCATTGTTCCTATTGAGCCCTGATGATTTGGTTTTAGCAAGGGTTCCTCGAGACATGAAAATAATTTTTGGGGTTCCTCCTAGGGTTAAAAGGTTGAGGAAGCCTGCTCTAGATAATAGGAATAGCTGCTGTCATTTACCACTTGCTTTGGATTGGATTCTTTATTATCTCAATAACAGTAATACTAAACCACACACTGGATTGGCAGTTTTCAGAGCTGACACCTCCTGGACAGGGGCTTGACCGTTCAGCAAGAATAGTCCAATGCCCAAAACGATCAGTGGGTAATGATAGGGGTTCATTTAGAGTTACCGACTAGGCCAAGGAGTAAGGCTGCCCATTTGTGAGCTTTTTTTGTTCAACCAGCGAGTTAAAATGAAAAAAGCTGACCAGATTCCCCTTTCCACACATGCAACGTGGATGGAGGAATCTTTCCCGCTGAGTCTTTGTATTCTGACAGCGGCGAGACTTACCTGCCATCAGAATACACTGATCAGCACTGCAGTCTATAGACTGCAGTGCTGATCGAGCAGGGGAAATCCACAGAGCGGTTGTAAAGAAGTTGTGGTAGATTGACTTCTGTACAACCACAGTGCCCATACATAGATCAAAATATGCCTGGTTCAGCAGGGAAATTCAATACATGTATAGGTCGCATTAGTAAACATTTTAACATGCCACGATTTTTTAGGGGTGACTTTAAAGAGAAACTTTACTTTAGGGGAAGTCTACTCCTGCCACTCCTCTTCCATGCCACCATCTTCAAAATTCCTATGTGTGCACAGATATGCCACGGGTATTTGGGAACGGGTAGAGACACACAGCATGTCTGCGCATTCACAAACATACTGAGGGTCTCTACCAGTTCCCAAATACCTGGTCCAGAGCCATGTCATGTTTGAGCATGTGCAGAATCTTGCAGCATGCATGTGCCCATCGACAAAATAGGGCATCCCTACATAATTTGCCATTCCAAAATTATAAAACGCTTTCCATGTCTGTAACATAGAGGAATCAGAGGAAAAAAAGTTACTTTAATGGATAAAGGTCTAATTTAAGTAATAAAAATATGTTCCATCTGTCCATCTGCAGCCTTGCCCAGTGTCCATCTGTCCATCTGCAGCCTTGCCCAGTGTCCATCTGTCCATCTGCAGCCTTGCCCAGTGTCCATCTGTCGCCTTGCCCAGTGTCCATCTGTCCATCTGCAGCCTTGCCCAGTGTCCATCTGTCCATCTGCAGCCTTGCCCAGTGCCTTTGCGATCGTGTCAGTCCCGGCGTTTTTTTAAATTTGGCGCCGATTTCTGTGTAGAGGAGCGAGCGGGGCCGAGTGTACTTCGGCTAGACTCGGCTCCTCTCGCAGTCCCGCCCATCTCTGACTGCGCCGCTGACATAGAGAAAGCCGAGTGTACTTCGGCTAGTCTCGGCTCCTCTCGCAGTCCTGCCTGTGACTGTGAGCAGAGCCGAGTCTAGCCGAAGTACACTCGGCTTTCTCCGTCAGCGGCGCAGTCAGTGGAGATGGGCGGGACTGCGAGAGGAGCCGAGTCTAGCCGAAGTACACTCGGCCCCGCTCGCTCCTCTACACAGAAATCGGCGCCAAATTTAAAAAAACGCCGGGACTGACACGATCGCAAAGGCACTGGGCAAGGCTGCAGATGGACAGATGGACACTGGGCAAGGCTGCAGATGGACAGATGGACACTGGGCAAGGCTGCAGATGGACAGATGGACACTGGGCAAGGCTGCAGATGGACAGATGGACACTGGGCAAGGCTGCAGATGGACAGATGGACACTGGGCAAGGCTGCAGATGGACAGATGGACACTGGGCAAGGCTGCAGATGGACAGATGGACACTGGGCAAGGCTGCATGCTGCATTTAAATGTAAGTTTTTTTTTTTCCTTGAATTTCCCTCCTAAAAGTTTTTTTCCTTAAAATTCCCTCCTAAACTTGGGGTGCGTGTTATACGCCGGTGCGTGTTATACGCCGATAAATACGGTACTTGTTCTTACTAAATCTAGAAAGTATTAAAACTGAAGCTTCAGCATAACAGCCAGGCAACTAGCATGTTCAAAAGGTGTTAAGCAATGGAAGCCCCATATATTGTGCTCAAGTTAAGTTTATATGAAATAAAGAGAAATACCCAGTGAATGCAATGAAAATCTTTTATCTATAAAATGTTATTTTAAAATACTTTTACAATAATGTTACATGGTCCTGCTTTTGTTTTTAATCAATTTCAGCCCAGCAGAACCTCTAAAGCAACCCATAGATTACTCTATTTTCTTTTCTACCACCACTGGTAGAAGGAAAGAAAATTGCTTGATTTCACCATCAACAGAGTCAATGTTGATCAGGGAATGCCTCCCACAGCGCTATTGTGTTCTGCCAGCAGGGAGCATTCCTGGACAACAGAACACAATGATTACTGTTGGCGGCTATAGCCGCCGGCAATAATCAAATGTAAACAAATCAGACAGCCTGGTTGTACCCAAGTCAATTAACGGATTGATTAATTAAATTAATACATGTATCTAATCTCTGGGTGGTCCCTGCTGAACTGGGCGAATTTCAATCCATGTATGGCTGGCTTAACAGGGATGACAGAAAAAAAAAAAGGTACTATGAGCGGGTGTCTGATATTAAAACTGAGTTCCACCCATAATATAAAACTTTACATCAATCAGCAGCTTTCAGCATTAACGGCATTTGGGCCAAAATAATTTTTTTTACTTACTCTTTCTGCATTGTTGCCATGGGGTCCCTTGTAATCTGCCATTTCTGGGCAGCGGTGATTTACGTGATATCCCGCAGCGCCAGAGCTCCTGGGAGATGTGCGTCATCGTTTCCCAGGAGTAAGTGGGCAGCGCCGAAAAAATCATCCTGCGCTACGCCCTGTGCATAGGGTGCGTACGAGATCGGGAGGTGCATGCTGGGTATCCAGCATCACCATATCCCGGAAGAGACTGCTAGTGGGCTTTACATGCCCACAGTAGAGATGGAAGCGCTCTACAGAACAGAAATAAACAGTAAGTATGTTTTTAAAAACAGGAATGGAGTGGTGATTTATTAAATGACATGGATTTAAGGTTTTAAAATGTGTAAAAGAACAGATTACATTAAAAAAATAAAATAAAAAATACTGCAACACATAAAAGAAAATGCCTTGACTTCCACTTTAAGTTAATCCCTGTCTTGAAGGAAATAGAGTAGTCACCATTGGTGCCCTCCTTCTAAAATTCCCGGTTGCCGGGCTCTCTCTCCCATCAATACTTTCCAACCTGAAACAAGCACAGTTGTTCCATGACAGTGTATAAAGCCTGGTACACACTACTATTTTTATTTCCTTCAACACAGCAGGCTGAACGGGGAAAAAAAAAAAAAATTACAACCCCCACCCGAACACTCTGGTAGCCGAGGAGCTGATCGGCAGACCCTTTTCGGCTGGCTTCTGTCAGACAGACTGCAGTACACACGGGCCGAATGTCGGACGGTTTCTATTGTACCAGCCAATGCTGCCTGACATTCGGCCCGTGTGTACTGGGCTTAAATGTATCTGAAACATAGGGAATGAGCAGCCAAGTTATTATTATTTATTTTTTTTATCTTGAAAGCTGCTTGTTAGCTTATCATAATCAATTTTGCCTGAAAGATTAAGATGTAGGTTAAAAGTCAGGTTATGAAAACTACTAGACGTTAGGTTACATATCAGGGACAATGTATGAACCACTTTACTATTAATTTATTTTGGCCACTGGAAATCAAGTGCAGCAAAAAACCAATGTACATGTAGCGCCCTGCTCCCAATGAGTGGTCACTATATGTTGAAATTTAGTTGTCTGGGCATTAGTTTAGCGCAGAGAGATTGTTATTTAAATTGTGGCACTGTTTCAGTTCGATTGGTTGCATGATTTTCCCCCACCGGTGGGTGTCGCTATCACCGGGTTGGAAAGGCAACTGGCTGGACGTATTGGGTACCTCTTTCCCAGCAGCAGCCCAGGGAGCGTGGTGAACCCGCTGTGTATGCTGGGAGAGGGTATTTAACCACCTGAGACCCGGGGCCATGTACAAATGACGGCCTCAAGGTGGATCTAAAAATCCGGGAGGCCGTCATACAGCCTCGGCTATTCCGGCCACTGGGGGGCGCGCGCACGCCTGGCGCATCACTGAGATGCCGATGCGCGTGCCTGGCGGCCGCGATGTCCTCCAGGTACCCGTGATTGGCCGGTACACAGACAAGGATGTGGATCTGTGTGTGTAAACACACAGATCCATGTCCTGTCAGGGAGAGGAGACCGATGCTGTGTCCCTTGTACATAGGGACACAGATCGGTCACCTCCCCCAGTCAGTCCCCTCCCCCACACAGTAGTAAACACTCCCAGGGCACACATTTAACCCCTTCCTCGCCCCCTAGTATTAACCCCTTCCCTGCCAGTGTCATTTTTACAGTAACCAGTGCATTTTTATAGCACTGGTCGCTGTAAAAATTACAATGGTCCCAAAATGGTGTCAAAAGTGTCCGATGTGTCTGCCATAATGTCGCAGTCACAATAAAAATCGCTGATCGCCGCCATTACTCGTAGAAAAAAAATTATTAATAAAAATGCTATAAAACTATCCCCCATTTTGGAGACGCTATAACTTTTGCGCAAACCAATCGCCTATTGCGATTTTTTTATTTCTTTTTTTCTACCAAAAATATGTAGAAGAATACGTATCGGACTAAACTGAGAAAAATGTATTTAAAAATAAAATAAAAATTGGGATATTTATTATAGCAAAAACGTAAAAAAAGTGGTTTTTTTTCAAAATCGTCGCTCTTTTTTTGTTTATAGCGCAAAAAATAAAAACCGCAGAGGTGATCAAATACCACCAAAAGAAAGCTCTATTTGTGGGAAAAAAAGGACGTCAATTTTGTTTGGCAGCCACGTCGCACGACCGCGCAATTGTCATTCAAAGCCTGACAGTGCTGAAAGCTAAAAATTGGCCTGAGCAGGAAGGGGGTTTAAGTGCCCAGTAAGCAAGTAGTTAAGTGACAGACGCCATTAGGGATAAAGGAGAGTTGGGGGCCCTCCTGGCCTCAGGGATGTGTTGGCAGTTCCCGCCTCGGGGGCCACGTTGGCCCGAGGCCTCGTAACTGAGAAGTAGGCCCAGGGATGATCCTGTGTCGCCTTGCCTGATGGAAGGGACCGAGCAATTGAGGACTCAATTGGAGGATGCATCCGGATCCCAAAAATCTACCTCACAGTGCTGCCGGAGCAGCTGAAAGATTCTGGCACTGAGAGCAGTGTTCTTTCTGAGGGAGCTAACCCAGTGAGGGGTTGTACAGGTCTGTGGCAGAGACTATTCTATTGAACAAATTCCAATATCAAGTCTGTGGCAGAGACTATTCTATTGATCGAGTTTCGCACCGGCTGCTAGGCCAGTGAGATTGGGCCTATCCGGTGGTGGCTGAGTCCAGCATGGAGACAGTCGCTCCTCTGGACCTAGGAAGTTTCCGTGATTGACAAGTAAGATACCCGAGTCCTCCCCATTCCTCTACCCCCTCTGTTGGAATGTTTTATTCAAATAAAACCCTTGAAAGCGACTCTCTGTTGGTGCAGACATTTCTTATGGATAGACGCTTCAAGTAGAACGCCGAACACTTGGAACAGTAAGGTAACGTGCAAAGACCCACATTTAAACCAGCAGCTCCTACGAGGGTACCGCTACATACATATCATTTGTGAACAAAGGAACTGTAGTACAGAATCTGATTACTACAGAGCACCTAGGCAAAGCTAGTTTGGTACACAGAAGAATGGACCTATTTAAGGCTGAACTTCAAAGGCAAGTTTAAAATGAACACACACTACGCATCAAAAATACCTATAAAATCTCACAAATACAGCTTTAAACTCCTTTTTTGTTTTGCAATCAGTCTTTTATATAAGCACAATGCTTATGTGTGTTGCTTTTGATTTCCACAGTGCCTTGCTTCAACTGAAAATAAATGATTAGTGAATGGATCATTCTGTCTTTTTCTATGTTCCCATAGCTCTGTATAGATCTAAGGAAACTCTGATGTATTTAAGTGATTACAAATTATGAGTTATTATTGCAAATTTTTCTGGATATGGCCCAAATCATTACTTGCTGTTTGGTAGTTTCATGATGGCGTTTCAGAAAAAGCTATGTATAGTGGTTGCCTATATACCAATCAAATGCAATTAGCATTCCTACTGAGATAAAAGACAATAGTGTTTTTACCTGGTTCTGAATGAACTGGTAACGGGTGAATAAAGGGTATACAAATATGAGCTGAGCCTCCCAGGTTCAAGGCTGACTAGCTCTTTCAGCTAGAGTTCCCCCACAGATAAGCTGGTCCCCACAGCGCCCTCCTCCCACTCTGTGTTTTAAATGCATTCTTAACTGAGCTGAATTTGCCAATGTATGTAGGCCTCTGTTGCTAAAAGGCAGTTGGATTGTACCACCATGTCCAACTAAATGTCCTCGTTACTAGAAAGAAATGGTAAAAGCAGTAAGAATGCAACTCTACTGAGCAGGAAGTGAAACCTTAAAGTGGACCTTGATTTAGTCATCACTGCAGCCCCCCCATCCCATCAAAAAGGTGCCCCACCCATACACCACCTCCCCCTTTCTCCGCTGCCATTCCTATGTAGGCGAGAATGTTGTTTCCTGGGATATGCACGCCACATATTCCATGAGGCTGCAGAAACCCAATGGAGGGGATTTACTAAAACTAGAGCGTTCAAAATCTGGTGCAGCTTCCAGGTTTTAGTGTCAGCTTAAAGAGGTCAGCAGCTGCCTGGGCACCCTGGTTGAAAGAGGCTATACTTCGAATATGGTGTTCCCATGCCTGACTGCTCCTATTCAGATACATGGAATTCCAAAATCAGAGTGTCAAATCCAGACCTGCTATCTTTCACCCATTGCATGAAAGAGGTCAAAGCTTTCTCTGGTTATACTTTGTAATTTTAGCAGCTTCTCGTTTTAAAGAAAACCTGTTGGGAATTTCAACCGATGATCTGATAGAAAATGGCAAAGTACAATAAAAACACAGAGGTTACCTTTAGGGCAATGTCAAACCTCTCACTGTATCCAGTGGTATTTTATTTTCCATTATAATGTTTTCCATCATTTGCAGATCTGCTAACATTAATGTGGGCAGAAGTTCATACATTGTGTACACACTGGGTCTTGGGATTCAAGGAACTCCACGGGGACCAATTAGAAAACTAACACAATTACCACAACGTTTCTGCACTTCAGCACAGTTTTCACCTTGGCAAAATTCAGGTCAACTATATTTACGCTAAACTTAAAAAGATTTTAATTAAAGAAGCTGGAATTGCAATATAAGACATTATTGTTGGTCATGTCATTATTACCATAATGTTATACAATTTGTACACTTGGCAGAATACAATATGTAACTAAATAAGTTAAAGGCCACCCTAGACAAGAGATTGTTGCTGGCCATATTTGGATGGGTTGTCTATGGGTGAGATATATGTCTTCTCTTTGGGGGTGTGCTATAAGCCAAGACAATGAATGGCTAGATAGGAGAGCCTAAAGGTGGTCTGTTAATGTCTTCACATTTGACCGCCTTCTAATGACTACGCACACATTGTTTACCATGTCTATTCCAATAAGATAGCAGCCATTTCCCTGTAAAACTAGTTAATAGCACCTTGCTTTTGTTACAGCATCCTGAAGTACTACAGAGCATTGTACGTAGAGATTTAGATCAGGTTTTCCTTTCCACAGAGCTAAAGACCACAACACTTTTTCAGAAAGTGATGATACATAAGTAAAGTAACTATGAATCCTGTAAGAAATTACCAGATGTATTTATGATCATGTAAACATTTCACATTTGTTAACACAGCGTTCAGTAAATTCTAGTGACGATAAGGCAATGTTACTTTCCACTTCCCTAGGGCTTATGTGCATTTTGTTTTTTCATCATTTGACTGTAATTCGAGTCATGTTTTTAGGCCTGCAGATTGCTGCAGTGTATTGTTTAGTAATTATTACATTGACGGATGTATATTTTATGTATTGCAATGTAAATAACCTTTTTAAGGCTGTATGACATGCTTCACATTTTATGGACACATCCAGCATTTAAAGCAGAGCTCCACCCAAAAGGGGAAGCTCCGCTTGTTCGCAGCACCACCCCCTCCCCCCCCCCACTGCCACATTTGGCACTTTTTTGGGGGGGATGGGGGTACCTGGTTTTGTCAGGTACCCACTCCCTGGTAATATCGCCGCACAGCGATCTGCGTCATGTCTGGCCCCTCCTCCTCCCCCCTTTCACTTCCTGTCCCATAACCAAACCGGAAGTGAGAGGAAGTCCCTGCAAATAAGAGAATTTGTTGGGGACCACCAGATCCAGTGTCCCCATTGAAGATTTCCCCTCTATCATTATTACTTTCTATGATGAAGGTAAACAGGACAACTAGAGAGGGTGATTTTCCCTAACGGGGGCACAGACAGCAATAAAAACTGACAGGGGTTCCAATCCCTATAGACTCTATCCAAAACTAAAAAAGAAAAGGTTGCCTTTACTTACCATATACTTTAACTAGCACCTGGTAGCAGTAATCGAGCTGGACGGAGCAATACACTGGGGCATCCTGAGCAGTACTGACTTCTCTTTTTTCAGATACTCAAAAGGTATGCCGCATTTTGAACCAAGGTATACATTTGCCTAAATGCATGTGTCTGAATCCAAAATGCATAATTTCTATATGGTGGCAAACTGGGGAATCAGCCTGCAACATTACTAAACATTTTGTATCATGGTGGACCACCTCTGAGTTTAATGAGTCTCCTATGATGTTCTCTGTTGCAGCCATTAGGGGCAGATGTAAGAACAGGTTATCCTATGGAAAGAGATTTGGCACGATGGTTCTCAGAATTACATATGTCTTGGCAGGCCAGCAGCAATTGGGAATGGCAATTAGAATGCAGAAGACCATTAAATAGAACAGACTGAACCAATGAAAAGGTAATCTGAGAATTAAAAAAAAAGAAAAATCTATAATTATCGTAGAAGTAAATCTAAAAATGCCAGTGAGGTCGTGGGAAACCTCAGTCAATGCTGCACTGCCTTTGTACAAGCTGACCTACATGAGCAGAGGGTGTCCCCATAAGTATGAGCAGATTTGGCAGCCATGGACTGTCCCCACTTGAGTCACCTGTTAAGGGATGTCTGTTCCCTACAATTATATCAGCTTTAGTATATTGTGGAGGAGCCTCCCCCCCCCCACTTCCAAAGTTTCTTTCCTATGTTTTAGATACATGATAGCCTGTGGAAGTCTGTTGTTACGTTTTTTATGCTCATCGCATGTATGTTATTTCCTTTTATGCAACTGCTCTGCCAACTTCCGAAATTTGTATGTATTATACCATGTTTTTTAATAAAGACCAACCTTGCTGTTAAAAAAAATCTAAAAATGCAGGCAGACTTGTTCATCGAACAATGTAAGGATAACCGTGTAGTTTTATTGTGCCTTCCACGCTAGAATTAACAGCAACTGGTCCAAGCGGAGTATTTTAAGTGCCTTCTAACTATTAAATATTGCAGAACGGATGCATATACATACTAACACTGCTGATGGATACATTGTGGCATATTTAAGCAATTTCTTGCTCAATATATTTTTACCAAAGTTCACAATAAAAAAGTACAAGCGTAAACCACTATGTGTACGTATTCACACAACACAACGTAGTTCACAGTGCTGTGGCTTAAAACGAAGTCTGGAAATGGTAAAGGCCCAAATAAGGAAGCGAACCTGTATAGAACAGGAAATGTAGACTGAGTAGCCTCTCCATTAGGGAGTCAAGATATAATAGGTTGACTAGAAAATTTTCCAAAGTGCCAATGATCATAAACAAACTGGCTGATGAAATCACTGGAGGCTTACGCTAAAAAAAAAAAAAAATAAGTGCAAGCAAACAGAATGTTTACTGAACTGTCCGGGAGGAGGAGCAAAAAAACAAGGGGTTGACAGAAATATGAGGACAGGTGTGAAAAAAAAAAGGAAGGAGAGGGGAGGAAAAGAAAGTAGGTAGGGCTGGACATACACAGGAAAGAAATTTGCTCGATTGACCGGTCAACACAGAAAGTGTTAATGCGGCAATCCCCCCTGCCAGATCATTGTCTGCTTCTGGTGGGGGAAGCTATAGCAGACGTTAGTGATAATCGCAATTGAATCCAGCAGGCTGGTTGTACCCAAGTTGATCGATCAACTTGGTACATTCAGCCTGCCCATTAACAGTTCGAATCTCGGCCAGTTAATGCTAAACTGGCCAAGGTTCGAAGCGCGTATGGCCGGCCTAAGGGGAAGGAACGTGGGGGACAGAGTAGGTGGTAGATTAGATACAAGGAGGGAAAAGGGGAAGAAGGAGATATACTGGATATGCTACATAGAAATGGCTAGGGAAATAGTTTTCTCTTCCCAAGCGCGTAACACTTAATCAGTCCAGAACAATGGATTTAAAAATCAAAGATGTAACTCCCCTATGATGGGGTTGTAAGTAATCTATCCACAGGGTCCACAATGGCTGTCAATATTCAAATCATTTTTAGGACAATTTACTAATAACTATACTACTTGATCGAATACTGGCTCATAGCCGTCTCTGCAGCAAACTACAATTTCAAATTTAGAAAATACTTTAAAAATATTTTATTTTACATCCTAAACATACCTCATTGCACATATGAAAAACCACAACAGGAAATGACTACCCATATCCAGAAAACAGGAACGGTATTGTTAATATTAAACAGTGGTTGGCATTAAGGTCACTTCTAAAATCTGGGACCGATGTTAATCACCTGGCTAACTATAGTGAACGAGCTGCAGTCCATATTTAATAAACAGCTGAAAGATTTAAAAGGGCTTTAAATAAACGATGAGATCTTTTAAGTACTGATGCGGTTTGGTTCTGTCTGAGCTGTTGTCTTCTGCATTTCAGAATAAAAGCACCATTCTGTCTGCAATCACTAGAAGTGAGAATCGGGCCTTTCCAACAACATTCAGATGAGCACTCCCCAACCTAGAAGGGTATGTTTGGCAATTCAAGCTATTTCAGACAACATGCAGTTAATTTGACAGCACGGTATTTTACACCCACGTAGGCCTATAAAGAGGTTATTACCTGAAACCCAGCTGTACACTTTGTCTGACTTAGAGGCAGAAAGGCACTTCTGACAGCAGGCTTAGTATCAGAGGGATGATTATTTATCCAGGGGCTTAGAAAGCCAGCTCGTCAGACACAGTGAATTACTGCTCCAAGTCTGTACATAATCTAGATAACCATCAGAACATGGTCCTGCAAGTGACAGGGAACCACGTGATCCGCTCTAAAGCTGTGCTACCGATATCCAGCACAAGTTCTTCTCTGATCCCTCATTTGCAGCACAATCAGAGTACAAAAGACTCCAATGTCTTTCCACAGTCTTAAACAGCCTGACTGATCACGTCTTCCAGTCTGCCGATTTTATACCAAACTGTCCTAACACTGCGGGCATATTTGCTGGATCAGGATTATGGAATTGGACTTGTTATATTGTAGTTGGATTTTTAAAGATTATGGTTGTGGGTAGTAGATTTTTACATTGTGTCGTCTGCTTAATTTGGCTCATTTATAAAAAAAAAATACAAATGAACAGCAAAGGTGCTGTAATTAGCAAACCTCAGATGCCGGCTATAACTTGTCTCATTACAATTACAGTGGAACCTTGGATTACGATCATAATACGTTCCAGGAGAATGCTTGTAATCCAAAGCACTCGCATATAGCAAAGTGAGTTTCCCCATAGAAGTCAATGGAAACAAAAATAATTTGTTCCACATTGACTTCTATGGCATGCAATACCACATGTGGCCAGAGGTGGAGGGGTGCTGGAGAGACTCGGAAATACTCAGAGACCGTTCGGCTGCATCTATGGCCAAATGCGGTACTGCACACCGCAGAGGCTTGAATCCTGCTCGTTTTGCAAGACAACACTCGCAAACCGAGTCAGGATTTAAAAAAAAAAAAAATTGCTTGTACAGTGGAAACTCGAATTACGAGCATAATCCGTTCCAGGAGAATGCTCATAATCCAAAATACTTGCATATCAAACCGAGTTTCCCCATTGAAATCAATGGAAGCGAGAATAATTTGTTCCACATTGACTTCAATGGCATGCAATACCACATGCGGCCAGAGGCGGGGGGGGGGGCGGGCGCCGGAGAGCCTCGGAAACAGCCGGAAAGGCCCCAGGACAGCTCGGCTGACCTCGGAAACGTAGTATTTCCGAGTCTTTCCAAACATCTCCGAATGGTGCCGATCGGCTCCGGCGCCCATCACCTCAGGCCAAACGCAGTACTGCACACCGCTTTGTACAAATCAGCTGTAATATTGGTGGTACAGATAACTAACATAACTGTGCTTAACTACTGTGTAAGTGTGTGTTATTTTGTTTTAAGAATCAGTCTCTTTAAGTATACATACACTGACCTTACTATTGTGCAGTTCTTCTAGTCATCAAGCAGAGACTAAATTGTCAGATTTTAAGAATAAATATCTGGCAGCTTGTACATATAAAAACAGCTGCTTATACTGAGCTCCGCAAGGACTATGCAATGTTTACATAGATTATATAGCTGGCAAAATGAATTTCTCAGCTTGCCCTGTATATAGAGGGCATTGCATAATAGAGCAAGTGGGGACACAGTTGTACAAGGCAAATACATCAACACGCTTTGCGCTTACATGTTCTTCAAGAAGTTTTATTTCCCGATAGATCCTGAAATATGCAAGCATGAATGTACATTCTGTGTAACTGAGATGACACAGAAGTGCTCTCCAAGCAGTGTAAACTCTTCATGTGACCGATAGCTGCCTGGCAAGAAAAACTGGTATTTTCACCTCATTTTTATGGAATATATGTGGGCGCAACATCTAATCGTAATATTCTTGTCTGTTTATTTAACAAATGTTATTGTAATACAATAACATTTGAAGAGGAGTTTATCTATGACCTCACTCTACAAGTTTAATAAATTACTGTGGTTAAAGGAGTACCTAGTCTTCAGGCATCATGAGAAAAAATGCAAAGAAAATATCAGTTTTTGTGCTATATCCTAAAGTGGTTCTAAAGGCTGAAGGTTTGTTACCTTCATTTATAATGTGCATGAAGGTAAAAAACCTGTGTGCAGCAGTCCCCCTAGCCCCCCATAATAACCTGAGCTCCCTTTCGATCCAGCGATGTGCATAAGAGCATCGGCTCTCCGGGGACTCTCCCTCCTCATTGGCTACCACTGCTGTCAATCACAGCCAGACAGCAAATGAAGAGAGAGGAGACAAGGCTGAGCCACATCTTTGTGTCTGAATTTACATGCAGAGCAGCGTCTCGGGAGCGCGCCTGCTTTGGTGCCCCAAATGTAAGCCGCTTGCTCTGGGCGTGCTCATTGGGAAAGTGGTGGCAGGGGATCCGGGAAGAGGAGGATCAGGGCTGCTCTGTGCAAAGCTACTGCACAGAGTAGGTAGGTATAATATGCTTGTTAAAAAAAAAAATGTTGCCTTTAATATCACTTTACAGGAAGCCTCTTCCATGGGAGTTGGCACTGCTATTTACACTGAGAAGGTGCGCAGTGGTTACCTTCTATAGTTGCTTTTGCTGCCCTCCCTTTCCCAGTTTTCTGTACAGTGGATAGCAAGGTAAAATACAACTAATCTATGGTGATATTAAGAACACATATGTAGCGCACCCACCCCCTTCACCTGCCTTTGGCTCCTCGCAGGGAGAGAGGGCATACCATGCCACAAGCCCGTACCCTCCTGTGTGAGGAGGTTGAGCTGTGTTGTTGGCGGGTCTCCACAGCCAGAAAAACAGAATCCTCCAGAGAATGATTCTCACCTCTATTGTTAATAAAGATAAGTCCTTGTTTCCCCCAATGACTTGAATGTCCACACCAGCTGTAACTCCAACGTAGAAATTATTTCTCGTAAATAACAGTCTCTGATAAGTAAAGGTTGGAGCAAAAGAGCAGGACAGTATAAGATGTGGGAGAGGTCCAGGCACAAACGTAATCACTTCACTGCTTGCCTTCTCAAACAGACTCAGCCCATATGGATAGTCTCCCCAGGTAGGGACTAGCAGCCAAATGGTACTCTAACTCTAACTTAACCGCACGGTCTCTGCCACAGACCTGGTGAACTTGGTGCTTCAAAACTTGACCTCTTTGTAAGAAGAAGACATCCCTCCAGAGAGTTACCGGGCCCCTTCCTTCACCGTGACTTCTCACCGGTCCCTCGGAACAGTTCCTCCCCCTGCCTCCTCGTCTAGGAAGCGGGTCCCCTTGCAAGGCGGCACCCTGGGATTTCTCGATCCTTGATGGGCCCCAGCCGAAGGTGCTGGGCCCAAGGCCTTTGCTGCAGCCCCAGGGCTAAAGGTGCCTGGGACTGAATCACCGACCTCCCCCCCCTGGGCCAAAGGTGCCCAGGGCAGACAGGAACACACTCCCTGGGGTAGGACCCCCGACCACGACAGAACCCCGGACAGGCAGTGTCTGCCCCTTTTATATCCTCTCCCAGCATGCCTGCCACACCCACTGTACGGCTGCTGAGAGGGGACACACAAGGCACAGCACTGTATCAGCAGTTCAACCCTGGCCTACCATGGCAGCGCCACCTGCAGGCCACAGGGAACTATACACCGATACTCTCCCTGCAGACAAAAATGGTTAATAGAATCCTGACAATTAGGGTGTTTGAGCATAACTACCAGTCAAACACTTCCCCTAATATTAGAACCCTGCTACACATATATTAGCATAATTTATATATGATATTTAACAAATGCGCATCTATTCCATTATTTTTTTTTAAATGCCATTCAAGTTTTCCCTCAATCCATACCAGGCCCTTCGGGTCTTATATGAATTTTAAGAGGGACCCAATGCCAAATCAAAAATAAATAAAAAGCTGTATAAGGCTCATTCATGTCATACCAGACCCTTATCCAAACATACAATCTGGCAGACCAGGAAAGGGGTTCCCCCCCTTGTGTCCTGCATGTTGATGAGGACAAATCCCTCTTCCCCAAAACCCTGCCCTGATGGTTGTGGGGTCTGGGGGAGGGGGTTTACCTGAATCTGGAAGCCCCTTTTAACAGTAAGGGGGCCCCTGGATACCAGTGTACATCCACCATTAAACACATTGTCCAGTAATGCAGGTCCACTTCAAGCACAATGAATCGTGTCTGCCAAAAGAAAAAACCATACACCCGCCAAGACATGTCTGATCCTGTCACTTCCAATACACCAAATGACATTTTCGGGTGCCCACTGCTAAAGTAAATAAAGGGATGGGGTCACCCGGGTGACATCACTGACCAAAAGGTGGACAGGTCACTTTTCCCATTTTTAGCCATAGTTTATTTCACAGTGTTAAGCCTCGTACACACGGGCGAGAATCCCATCAAAAAAAAAAAAAAAAGACGGTTTTCTCGAAGGGATTCCTGGCAAGCTTGTCTTGCCAAGCCCTGTGTACACACGCACATTCAAAAGAACCGCCATTCTTTTGAATGGCAAAAACACAGTGACGTCATCGACTACGACGAGCATGCGCTCGTCGCATTCTATGCCGTCGCCCCCATCTTGCTGCACCCTACACTACCCTTGTATGCTACCGCGCATGCGTCAGTCTTTTCGAGCATGCGCGGGTTTTCCTGGAGACAGGTAAGCATACACACGCATGGTTTTCTTGTCAGGAAACAGGCCTACGAGAATCCAGACAAGAAAATAGAGAGCAAGTTCTCTATTTTTCTCGTCGAGATTCCCGGCAGTTTTTCCAACACAAAAACCATACACACGAATGGTTTTCTCTGCAAAAAGCTCTCCCAGCAGTTTTCTTGCCGAGAAAACCGGCCGAGTGTACAAGGCTTAACTCTAATGCCGCGTACACACGATCGTTTTTAATGTCATTTTCAAAAACAACGTTTTTCTCAACGTTTTCTTGTTTCCTCTCAAGCCTGCCTTGCATACACACGTTCATTAAAAAAAACGCTCGAGCAAAGCGCGGTGACGTACAACACGTACGACGGCACTATAAAGGGGAAGTTCCGTTCGAATGGCCCCACCCTTCATGTTAGTAAAGTTTGTTGAGCGACGATTCGCGCTCTTCAGCCTTGTGCTTTTCAGTCCGTTACAGCGTGACGAATGTGCGATCTCCATTACGAACGCTAGTTTTACCAGAACGGGCGCTCCCGTCTCATACTTGATTCTGAGCATGCGCGTTTTTTTCCCCCTCGTAAAAGCATACACACTACCGTTTTTCACGTCGTTAAAAAAAACGACGTGAAAAAATAGAGCAGGTTCTCATTTTTTTTAGGCCATTTTTCACGTCGTTAAAAATGCTCTGGAGCCTACACACTGTTGTTTTTAATGCCCAATTTAAAAAATGGCATTTTTAACGTCGTGAAAAACGGTCGTGTGTACGCGGCATTACACATTTTGATTACTGGTGTTAAAAACATTTGTGCGAAACCGCAAACATGACTGTAATCAAAGTGGCGTTCTGAACTGTAATATGTCAATACAGACACACGTTTGTTGTTTAGTTGAGCTCAGTAGCAGAATGTACCTGTTTCTCTGAGCACTGAGTCAGTAATGGCACATTATGCCTCGCTCAGTACTCTGAGATGTCAGGCCGAACTGTGATCACACCTTCTTCACTTGGGCTTAGAGGCAAATGAGAATAAATGAAGTGGCGATAGCTAAAGAAGAAAATGGGACACTTTGTTCTCATGAGACAGTGGCTGTAAACACAACAGCTTCTTTTATGAATGAGAACATGATAGGAACACACCGCTCTGCCGTAGTTTCACCATACAGTCCCATGGAAGTATTCCCGCTCCCAGAGCTACTGCTGCATTTTATGTACTTTAACCAAGGCTGAAAAACAAATGCACAATGGTCCGCCTTAAGCTCTTCATTATAATACTCTGATAAATAAAAACCAAGGTTAAAATGACAACACATGCATCGGGATGCATTGGTCAACGTCTATCTAAAACCCCACTCCCCCCAAACTGACAACACTGCTGTTCAAAGGTGCCTCTGTGCTCCTTCATCAAGAGTGGGGACACACTAATACAGGAGGTGTGTTACTGGCCAGGTCACCTGGTGAAAAAAGCCTAAAATAAATAAAACAAATGCAGCCACTACATCAAATGATTGGTAAACTGTAATATATTACAATTTTGGGTTTAATACTACTTTAAGGAAACATCTGCTTATGCAGTCTTTGCATTGTCTTCTCAATTTAAAATTGCCTAGTGATATGTTTCAAGTTTTCATACTGCACTGGCTGTCCTATCAGGATGCAGGACCCCTGACCCTCTGTCTGGGCAGTGCTGAAAAAAAAGTTCACACCAAACTGAGCATGTGCAGCCTGACCCCAGTAACTCTGTCTTATCTGAAAATGTTTTGTAGACAATGCAAGAAGGGGAGGATCTGTGCATACAGGATCAAACAGCCTTTATACACAATGCAGATGATTAACCTCTTAGGTTCATCAGCGGCGCATGTGCTGTGAATGCCCGGCTGAAGGTCCGGCAGACGCTGCCGGACTATGCCGGGAAGAAAACTCCCGCGTACATATGCGGGAGTGACATCATCGCGCCTCTGGCCACTCACAGCGCTGGAGCTGCGAACCCGGAAGACACGCCAAGGGCAAAATGTCAGCTTCCTCTGCGTGGAACGGGATTAGATACTGACGCCTCGTTCTAAGGTAAGTATTTCATAATGAGCTCGTATGCTGTGCATACAAGCTCATTATGCCTTTGCCTTACAGGTTTTATTTTTTACACTTTTTTTTTTTTTCTGTGGGTATACAACCGCTTTAAGTGGCCAGGCAAATCAAGACATCGGAGGTAAAATAAGAAGCTATGATTTGTGACTCTGTAGTTTCAGCAAACATAGGTGCAGCACTTGAGACATTACTTCATGTCAATCAGCCAGCAGCTGGCAAGTAATCAACAAAGCTCTAAATGACTGCACACTGTAAAATCACTACAAAGTGGGGATAAACTTACTAAAGGGCTTAAATAATGTGACATAAAAGTAATGCATTTATTATTTGGAGGGTACTTACACTATCCAGCCAGCTGACTTTGCAGTTTTATGAATATAGCAACTGCCAGCTTCTCCTTACAGTAAGCTTAAAGCGGATATTCACTACATCTGAGCACCACGCACTAAAAACACTTTGATTTAATTTTTATTATTTAAAGCAAACTCTCCCATCCATCCATCCATGTCTCCATGATTTATTTTGTTGATAAATTACTTTTAAAAACAACCCCCTGGCATTTTTGTCCGAGGCCATCTTGAGTAAGGGCAGATGATTCATGTATCTTACTAGAATCCATCTGCCCTTAGCTCAAGCATGCATGCAGGAGAGTGTGCTTAGCTGAGATAACCCTCCTCTGCTCCTGAAGACTCCTAGGATCTATGACATTTGCCCAGGCAAGAAACCAGGAAGTAACTGAAGAAATGTTAAAAAAATTTTTAAAAAAATGCTGACAGTGAATACCATTGATTATCTTGTAACATGTCATCTGAAAGTGGGCGAGATATATTAGGCAGCAAGTGAAGTTGTTGTCCCTGAAGATGATGAAATAAAAATAAAAAATGGGCAGGCATAAGAATTTGTAATGGCTAGACCACTGGGTCAGAGTACCTCTAAAACTGCAGCTCTTATGGGATGTTCCTGGTCTGCAGTGGTCCAAGGACAGAAAACCAGGGACAGGGTCATATGGGTATCCAAGGCTCATTGATCCACAAGGGAAGCTAAGGTTGGACAGTGTAGTCCAATCAAAAGAGCTACTGTAGGTCACATTGGTGTTGGTTCTGAAAAATAGGTGTCAGAACACAAAGTGCATCACAGCTTTTTGCGTATGGGGCAGTGTAGTATAGAGTGGTCAGAGTGTCCGTACTGACCAGAAGTGCCTCCAATGGCCACGTAAGCATCAGAACTGCACGAAAAAGCAATGAAAGAAAGTGGCCAGGTCTGAATTCAAGAACGGTTTGAGAACACAATGAGTTTGAGGTGTTGACTTGGCCTCCAAATTCTCCACATTTCAATCCAATAAAGCATCTGTGGGATGTGCTGGAAAACAAGTCCAATCCATGAAGGATCCACCTCCAACTTACAAGACTTAAAGGATCTGCTCTTGACGGCTTGGTGCCAGATACCAAAGCATACCTTCAGAGGTCTAGTGGAGTTCATGTCTCAACGGGTTATGGTGGGTGGTCATAATGTTATGGTGGATCTGTGTATATGCTTCGTCTGCGAATATCATTTATTCTGCAAGTAGATATGTTGATTTTCCAGTTCTTGTTTCAGAGTGAGAGTGAAATCACTTCAGTGTTGTCACCCTGTAGACATGTACATGCAGCTTTATACAAACTTTGAGTAAGTGACCAACACATTAAAGCCCAACTCCAGCTAACACTTTCTAAAGCGGAGTTCCGCCGAAAAAAAAATTAAAAGTCCACAGCTACAAATACTGCAGCTGCTGACTTTTAATATATGGACACTTACCTGTCCTGAGTGCCCACGATGGCACCCAAAGCCGATCTGTCCCTCGGCTCTCAGGTGGAGGCACCGCCATCTTTGATGAGGGAATCAGGAAGTGAAGCCTTGCTGCTTCACCTCCTGGTTCCCTACCGCGCTGCGTGATCCCACTGGTCCCTGCTGTCTTCTGGGACCTGTGTGCCTCCCAGAAGACAGCGAGGGGGGGGAGACGGAGGAGGCGCCGGATGTGGCATAGGTTGCCGTGGCGACCTCTGCCCGGAAGTGGGAGAAAATACCTAGATTACACAGGTATCTGCTCCCTCCTCCCCCCTGAAAGGTGCCAAATGTGACACCGGAGGGGGGGATTCCGAAAAGCTTTAAGCAGTTACAAGTCCAGTATTTAATTTTGACAGCAGCAGAGTGCTGTATTGTGTTAGCCATCGGAAAATGTTGGATTTTGAGTTTAGGGTGATACCATTTATTGACTAACTAGATCAGGGATATGCAATTAGCGGACCTCCAGCTGTTGCCAAACTACAAGTCCCATGAGGCATAGCGAGACTCTGACAGCAGCAAGCATGACACCCAGAGGCAGAGGCATGATGGGACTTGTAGTTTTGCAACAGCTGGAGGTCCGCTAATTGCATATCCATGAACTAGATGAATTGTAGTGCAAGCTTTCAAGGCACTCTGTCTGCTTCTTCAGGCAATCTGGAATCATGGCAATCCATGCCTTAAAAGCTTGTAATACAATCTATTTGGTTAGCCAATAAATGGCATCACCATAAACACAAACTCCTACTATTTCTTTTAGAAAAATGGTTAAGTCCATAGGAATAAAAGCTGACCATTCTAAGCGCCATTGTCATTATAACTGCTCGCCCAACTGTCAATTCTGGACAAATATGATTTAATTGTTGTCTATGTACCTGTGGATTGGAAGAGACCCCCTCACTTCATGGTACGTGAGGAAAAATCTCTCCAGTTGGGTTACAGCAAACAATAAAAACCTAAAAGAGGTCTAATCTTTCCTCGAGCGATCAAAAGCTAAAAAAGTTTTAATAGTTTGGATTTACAAAAAAAAAAACAGTATTTTCCGCAACAAAAAAAACAACAACACAGAATAGATATAGAACGTTTTAAACACCCATAGTGAAATCAAGCATGGCTTCAAGGAGTGTACCTCTTCAACAAAGAACTGGCTATTGTGCATACTCTCCTGGAGTGATTGTGGTGGGGAGTTATAGCACGAAAGCTGGAAACAGTATGCATTAGTGAACTACTGACATTTAGAAACAAGCAAATGTCAAGAAAGGAAAGGGTGTGTGTAAATCAACTGAAAAGTCTTGCTAGGATGAAGTGTAGTATTAACTGATCCTTTATCTCCTTGACCTGGGATCATTCGCTGCTAGGCAAGGCTAAGGCTAGCCATTGCAATGGTTTGCACATACTGTACATGTATTATTAAAGTGTCACTAAACCCACATCATAAAAAACTAATAAATGTTGTTCATACTCACTCAGTCACTATGAGATTTGTTTTCTGTATTCTGCAAAACAAACTGGTTGATCCTACTGTTTTCTATCTTCCCCTTCTGTTTATGCCCCCAATTCATCTAGGGATTTTGCACAGCAGTGTTGACCGCTCTGCACATGCTCAGTTATCAGTGAGTTTCTATGCTGAGCATTTCCTCCCAATCACATCTGAGCAGCCCATGTGAATATAGAGTCACACATGTTACCATATACGCAGTGGTAAATGACAGCCCACACCCTCCCTCCTCCTCCTCCATGCCCACTAACAAGCTAAACACAATAGGGATATTACATGTAGATTGATGCAGGCTTCATCTCCCTCTTATTCTAAGACACTGGCTGAAGGGGCGTGACACAGCGTGTGACTGGCAGAAATCCACCCACACCATGTTACTGACAAAAAAATAAAGATTTGATTTTTAAATATATATTTGTATGATAATTTCAATCAGTTTATTGATATTATTTATTTTTTACTCTGTATTCCAAAGAGTTCATTTTGAACATGTGACCAGCAGTAGAGGACTAGAAGCTCCTCCTGCTTATGTTTCCCTGCAGACAGGCTGGGAAAAAGCTGGGCCATGTGACAGCTGTATATCATTTAGGAAAAAGGTATTTCGATTAATTTTTTATTAAAATAATTACAGTGCCATTATTTACAGAAATAGAAGATGCAATGTAAAATAAACTGTGTGTGTTTAGTATGACTTTAAAGCCAGCTTGGAAGATGTGCTCATACAAGGTCTCAGTTTTGACAGGTAAAAGTTATTCTTGCAAGTTCCCTTTTAAAGTAATTTTACAAAACACTGTGCCTGGGCAGCCTCCCCTGTGCCCGCAGACACGAGAAGGTACTCATGATTAAACAAGCCATTCATCTGCCTATGAACACCCGACGAACAATCCTTGGGGAAATGGTCACAGGTTGTGTTAGATTTTTTTCCGCTTGCAATACATCAAACCATAACACACAAACTTCTTGTAGACCTATCTGTAGGGGTAGGTGCATGGCTAAGGGTAAATCCAAAATGCAGAAAAAAAGCCAGCTTGTCAACTTGATCCAGAGGAATGGCTGTTTATGTGCCATATCAGTACGAAACAACAATGTTAGGAGGGTAGGTGGACCCCCTTTCATTAAGGTGAAACAAATAACCACAACAAAGTGGGAATATACTGTATATACATACATAAAAACACATCAGAGACAAGCATGTTACACTCTATGGTTGCCAAGGTCTTGGAGTTGCAGCCAGCAGAGAGGCAGTTTTCTGACTACCGTGTTGTCTCAGATGAGTTTATACGCATGTATATATTCCCACTTTGTTGCCGTTTTTAATTGTCTCTGCTTGACACCTTAATAAAGAGAATCTACGTACCATTAAAATATTGGCGTTTTTCTACCGATATGGGACTTCGGTAGACAGTCACTCTGCATATCAAGTTGGCATGCTGGCGATTTTCTGCCTTTTAGGTATTTTCAGTTCAGTACAGTACCTGAATAGCCTTTCTGCACTCTCACCTGCATTCACAAAAACAGCAGCAGTTCAGATTTACATGTGTTTTATCCAGCCTCCATTTAACCAATAACATTTAGTAAAGTTCCCATAAAATGCATAAAAAAAAAAAACTAAAAAACTGAAGAAAAAAAAAAAAAAAAGGGAAATATTGCAACAAACACTTCAATCTGTCCAGGTGAAAATGACAGGAGGTTAATGTAAGATACTGCTGAGAATGTCTACCATTTCACAAAGGAATAAAATATGACAAGCAAGCAGAGATACAACACCTACAAGGCCTGAAGGGAAGGATAACCTCAACAGAGCAAACCATAAATCTATGACTACCAGCCATTGCTTTGTGCTAGATGCATACTAGCAAATGGGGAAAACATCTGCATTTACAGTATATGCATTGTAAGTGGCAACGTTTCAAACCCGTAAAAAAACGAAACTTACAGATCATTATGTAATCTTTTTTCATATTTTCCAGTAACTGAACAAATCACACTACTGAAATGATGTACACATGCAAAAACAGTATTTTTATTTATAAGTGGCTTGCAGAGAAACAGTTCTACGTGAATATATTATGTCACCTTTAAAGAAAGGGGTAAAGGGAAAATACATAGAAAACTCTCTGTAACAAAACAAAATAAAAGAGAAATTCTGACCCATACAGAACACAGATAGCATTCTTTACTAAGTGTTGGAAATCCCCTGCTATACAATGTATGGATGTGGCATTAGCTCGGAAATGAACTCACCAAAATCAATCTGTTGCAGAGTTCACTCTCTCTGGTTACTCAATGCATATCTATATATATCCACTTCCCTACCGCCCACCGTCAAATGACGTCCTTGACTTTGTGCGGTGACATCTGAATGATGCTTGCAGTTGCAGGCATCATTCAGTTATTCTTTAGAGCCGGCGATTCTGTGCACGATAAAAATTATCATAGCGGCAGTTCCGCCGCTTGATCATTCTTATAGGCGGCGGGCGGGGACATTTCCCCCCCTCCCGCCGCCATCCGGTGCTTCTCCGGGCTATCCCGTGCCATCGGGGGCCCAGAGAACGAATTGGCCGGCGCCGGATGGGAAGCATAGAGATGACTGGTGACCAGATGGCCCGGGCGATGACCGTCAGAGGCCCGGGCGCGACGTTATGACATCACGCCGGGTTCCCGTATGTAAACAAAGCCGTGATCTCGGCTGTCAGCATGAGATCGGTGAATTTTTGTTACCGATCTCATGCTTTCCAGCCTGGAGGAGAGATGTGGGGTCTTATTAACCCCGCATCTCTCCATAAAGAGGACCTGTCACAATAGATTCCTATTACAAGGGATTTTTACATTCCTTGTAATAGGAATAAAAGTGATCAAAAAAAAAAATAATAATAAAAAAAATAATAATAATAAAAAAAAAATGTAACCGCCCCTGTCCCCAGTAGCTCGCGCTCAGAAGCGAACACACACGTAAGTCCCGCCCACATATGTAAACGCCGTTAAAACCACACATGTGAGGTATTTCTGCGTGTGTTAGAATTAGTGCAACAATTCTAGCACTAGACCTCCTCTGTAATGCGAAAATGGTAACGTGTAAAAATTTTTAAGGCATCGTCTATGGAGATTTTTAAGTACTGAAGTTTGGTGTCATTCCATGAGTGTGCGCAATTTCAAAGCGTGACATGTTAGGTATCTATTTACTCAGCATAACAACATCTTTCACATTATACCAAAAAATTGGGCTAACTTTACTGTTTTGTATTTTTTTTAATTCATAAAAAACATTTTTTCCCCAAAAAAAGGCTTTGAAAATTTATTGCGCAAATACAGAGAGAGATAAAAATTTGCAATGACCGCCATTTTATTCCCTAGGGTGTCTGCTAAAAAAACATATATAATGTTTGTGGGTTTTAAGTAATTTTATAGCCATAGAATTATGATTTTACATGAAGGAGAGAAGTGCCAGAATAGGCCCGGTGCTGAAGTGGATATATATATATATATATATATATATATATATGTGTGTTTGCTAATATAGTTACCAAGTACAGTGGATGTTAGTAATACGTGTTAAGCCCACTACAAACATACCGAACGTTGGCCGCCTTCAGCATTACTTATGGTCTCTATATTGACATGAACAGATGACAAATTCGCCAGTATATTTGAGCCCAAACATTTCATTAATTGCAGGACTGTGGGAGTGATTTACTTGCTCTCATGCGAGTGAGTTTTGGCAGCACACGCAGGATCATTTATATGCCGTGCGTACGGGCAGTTTAAGTTCCCCTATTGGGAGACCTGTAGCATTCCAACACAACTATCAAGTTCCATGCACTCAATTTATTGGGCTTGACAGAGTCCTACTACGACACCCAGGTTAAATTATACAAATTTTAAACCTTTTTGGAATAATAGCAATGGTGCCATTACATTGTGGATGATTTAGAAATTTGTGCTCTCCCACCCATCAAGTCTCCTAGCAATACAGTCAATTTATGGTACTTGAACATGGAGATTTGGTTTATTATCTATATCAATTTGACATACATACCAGTTATATACAAACATGAAATACTTGCAAATTGCATTTTGTATACAGTGCCTTGAAAAAGTATTTATTCCTTTACATTTTCTGAATTTTTTCATGTTACAACCAAAAACGTAAATGTATTTTATTGGGATTTTTGGTGATAGACCAACACAAAGTGGCACATAATTGTGAAGTGGAAGGAAAATGATAAATGGTATTTCACATAGCCGTCCACCTAAACCGACAGGCCGGGCAAGGAGAGTATTAATCAGAAAAGCAGCCAAGAGGCCCATGGTAACTCTGAAGGAGCTGCAGAGATCCACAACTCAAGCCCTGTACACACGGGCGAGAATCGCCAAGCCCTGTGTACACATGCACATTCAAAAGAACCGCCGTTCTTTTGAATGGCAAGAACGCGGTGACGTCATTGACTACGACGAGCATGCGCTCGTCACATTCAATGCCGTCGCTGCCATCTTGCTTCACCCTACACTACCCTTGTAAGCTACCGCGCATGCGTCAAAGTCTCATCGAGCATGCGCAGGCTTACCTGGGGACAGGTAAGCATGTAGCCTCGTACACACGCACGGTTTTCTTGTCGGGAAACAGGCCGACGAGAATCCCGACGAGAAAATAGAGAGCTGGTTCTCTATTTTTCTCGCCGAGATTCTCAACAGAAAACCGGTCTTGTGTTTACGAGGCTTGAGATGGGAGAATCTGTCCACAGGACAACTATTAGTTGTGCACTCCACAATTCTGGCTTTTATGAAAGAGTGGCAAGAAGAAAGACATTGTTGAAAGAAAGCAATAAGAAGTCCCGTTTACAGTTTGCGAGAAGCCGTGTGCGGGACACAGCAAACATGTGGAAGAAGGTGCTCTCCTCAGATGAGACCAACTTTTTGGCCTAAAAGAAAAATGCTATGTGTGGCGGAAAAAAACCCTGCACATTACCCTGAACACCCTGAAACATGGTGATGGCAGCATTATGTTGTGGGGATGCTTTTCTTCAGCAGGGACAGGGAAGCTGGCCAGAGTTGATGGGAAGATGGATGGAGCCAAATACAGGGCAATCTTAGAAATAAACCTGTTAGAGTCTGCAAAAGACTTGAGACTGGGGCGGAGGTTCACCTTCCAGCAGAACAATGACCCTAAATATACAGCCAAAGCTACAATGGAATGGTTTAGATCAAAGCATATTCATTCATGTGTTAGAATGGGCCAGTCAAAGTCCAGATCTTATTCCAATTAAGAATCTGTGGCAAGACTTGAAAATTGATGTTCACAGACGCTCTCCATCCAATCTGACAGAGCTTGAGCTATTTTGCAAAGAAGAATGGGCAAACAATGTCACTCTCTAGATGTGCAAAACTGGTCGAGACATACCCAATAAGACTTACAGCTGTAATTTCAGCAAAAAGTGGTTCTACAAAGTATTGACTGGGGGGGCTGAATACAAATGCACGCCACACTTTTGAGATATTTATTTGTAAAAAAAAAAGAAAACTAAAATTATGTGCCACTTTGTGTTGGTCTATCACATAAAATCCATTTATGTTTTTGGTTGTAACGTGACAAAATGTGGACAATTTCAAGGGGTGGGAATACTTTTTCAAGGTGCTGTATATGTTGATTACATTGTGTTATATTTGTTTTAAATGATTTTTTTTAAATTTTGTGTTGTAGGTTGACGTTCTCCCCTAAGAGATGTTGTATGCTCTGGTCCTGGAGTTACCCAGTGCTCCCAGGATGCCTTGGTCTCCCCTTTGGGAATGGCTCTTGCGCCTTGGATACCACTTGTTTAGGGAGGGAGTAGGCAGCCCTGGATTGGGTGTCCTTGCTGGTTGTGGGGCGGTCCTCTATTAGGCAGGCCCTGCCTCTGGTTCCAACCTCCTCTCCTGTACTCCTGCATGAAAACGGTATCATTAGCAGTAATCAGCATGGATTCATGAAGAATTGTTCATGCCAAACCATCTATTAACCTTCTATGAGGAGGTGAGCTGCCATCTAGATAAAGGAAGGCCAGTAGATGTGGTGTATCTGGATTTTGCAAAAGCATTTGACACAGTTCCTCATAAACGTTTATTGTACAAAGTAAGGTCCGTTGGCATGGACCATAGGATGAGTACATGAATTGAAACTGACTACAAGGTCGAGTTCAGAGGGTGGTGATAAATGGGTCAGGAATGGTCAGGGGTGGATAGTGGGGTCCCCCAGGGTTCTGTGCTGGGACCAATCCTGTTTAATTTGTTCATAAACGACCTGGAGGATGGGGTAAACAGCGCAATCTCTGTATTTGCGGATGACACTAAGCCAAGCAGGGCAATAACTTCTCCGCAGGATGTGGAAACCTTGCAAGAAGATCTGAACAAATTAATGGGGTGGGCAACTTCATGGCAAAGGTTTAACGTAGAAAAATTTAAAATAATGCATTTGGATGGCAAAAATATGAATGCAATTTACTCACTAGTGGGAGAACCTCTGGGGGAATCTAGGATGGAAAGGACCTGGGGGTCCTAGTAGATGATAGGCTCAGAAATGGCATGCAATGCCAAGCTGCTGTTAACAAAGCAAACAGAATATTGGCATGCATTAAAAAGGGATTAAAGAGATAAAATGATAATTCTCCCACTCTACAAGACTTCTGGCCTTACTTGGAGTATGCTGTCCAGTTCTTGGCACCAGTCCTCAGGAAGAACGTACTGGAAATGGAGCGAGTACAAAGAAGGGCAACAAAACTAATAAAGGGTCTGGAGGATATTAGTTATGAAGAAAGGTTGCGAGCACTGAACTTATTCTCTCTGGAGAAGAGACGCTTGAGCGTGGATACAATTTCAATTTACAAATACCGTACTGGTGACCCCACAATAGGGATAAAACTTTTTTGTGGAAGGGCGTTTAATAAGACACGTGGCCACTCACTAAAATTAGAAGAAAAAAGGATTAACCTTAAACTGCGTAGAGGGTTCTTTACTGTAAAAACGACAAGGATGTGGAATTCCCTTCCACAGGCGGTGGTTTCAGCGGGGGGGCATCGATAGTTTCAGAAAACTATTAGATAAGCACCTGAACAACCGCAACATACAGGGATATACAATGTAATACTGACATATAATCACACATAGGTTGGACTTGATGGACTTGTGTCTTTTTTCAACCTCACCTACTATGTAACTATGTCCTCCCTACTTGTGTGTGGCTGCCCTGACGTCTGCCCATAGTTTGGATGGCAATTTAGGCTTCCCAGCTGGTGTTATTTGCCTCGTGTCTCAGTGTGGAGTATGTGTGATAATGTCATACATCTTGCACATGTGGGGCAGGAACAATATGGTGGGAGCCCTATTTTTGATCTTCTCCTTTGTATGTCTCCGTGTCACTGGATTTGATTGACAGCAGCGGGAGCCAATGGGGAAAGATGGCCAATGAGGAAAGAGACAGCGGCTGGTGCCGCTGCACTCGTGCACATCGCTGGATCGGATCGGGCTCAGGTAAGAAAAAAGGGGGCGCTCTGGGGGGCAGCTGCAGCACAGAAGTTTTTTCACCTTAATGCATAGAATGCATCAAGGTGAAAAACCTTGAGACTATAACTGTACACATTACAACTCATAACATGTCTTGTATTTTTTGTAGTGTGAACAGTGTCTCTTCTCCTCTGAGGAAGAATTTCAAATTGCGTCAGAAATGTCCTACATCCTTGTTTGTTGAATATTCAATCTACTACAGATACCTATTTTTGAACTGATGGGACTTTAGGGAATAGGGACACACTGGATAGCGACCCTGTTTGAGTGCATATGTTGTCAGCCTTTTTTTTTGCCTTATATTTAACAAAGAAAAGCTTTTAACTCTTGTATTATATACAAAAAAACTATTCGATTTTATGTTGTGTGTACGCATATTGCGAATGCCTAAAAAGTCCCATCCAGAGTTGTTTTGTTATATGTAAATCACACGGATGTTGGCATTCCCCTTTGGGTGAAATCCCTTCCATACTAGTTCTGTCAAGAATCTACTGATTCTTGCCAGAGGCCAAACATGAACTCTTGTGTGAATGTTGCCTAATAGAAATAGGCTAGAAATAATTGAAATACATTGTGGAAATTAAATATATGATTTTGCATTTTGATATACTTTAAATCTACTCATTTGCATGGTATGGTCAATTTTCATACAAAGCTAGTTGAGGAAAATAAAAACATAAATCAAGTCATGGTTAAGATTAAAGTTCACATCTATGTAGCTCTTCATGCTGCGTTATCGCGGTTTCGAGGGAGATAAGCAGGGAGCTTGTCTATTCAGACTACAGCTTTGCACGTTTCTTCATTCCTGTGGGGGTGGGGGGGGGGTGTCCCTTTCCTCCAATCAGCTCTCACACAGTGTATGTTCAGACTCCCCACCCACCCCCTATGTGCTGCTGAAAGAGGATGAAAGATTTCTAACACGATCTGCACTTTCCAAAGAGTGTAGAAAGCTGAAGACAGCAGATATACAAGTAAAACTTACAGTCAGGTCCATAAATATTGGGACATCGACACAATTCTAATCTTTTTGGCTCTATACACCACCACAATGCATTTGAGGGTATTTACATCCAAATCAGGTGAACGGTGTAGGAATTACAACAGTTTGTATATGTGCCTCCCACTTTAAGGGACAAATTAACAATCATAAATCAAACTTTCACATTTTAATACTTGGTTGCAAATCCTTGGCAGTCAATTACAGCCTGAAGTCTGGAACGCATAGACATCACCAGACGCTGGGTTTCATCCCTGGTGATGCTCTGCCAGGCCTCTACTGCAACTGTCTTCAGTTCCTGCTTGTTCTTGGGGCATTTTCCCTTCAGTTTTGTCTTCAGCAAGTGAAATGCATGCTCAATCGGATTCAGGTCAGGTGATTGACTTGGCCATTGCATAACATTCCACTTCTTTCCCTTAACCACTTCCCGCCCAGTCAATAGCAGATTGACGTCCGGGAAGTGGTTCTGTTATCCACCCTGGACGTCATATGACGTCCTGCGGGATAACAGCCGCCGCGCGCCCGGGGGGGCGCGCATCGCGGCGATCGGTGGAGCGGTGGGTCAGTCTGACCCACCGCTACACTGATCTCGGTAAGAAGCCTCCGTCGGAGGCTTTTTACCACGTGATCAGCCGTGTCGAATCACGGCTGATCACAATGTAAACAGGAAGAGCCGTTGATCGGCTCTTCCTCACTCGCGTCTGACAGACGCGAGTAGAGGAGAGCCGATCGGCGGCTCTCCTGACAGGGGGGGTTCACGCTGATTGTTTATCAGCGCAGCCCCCCCTCGGATACCCACACTAGACCACCAGGGAAGCCCCCCAGGACCACCAGGGAAGCCCCAATCATGTGGATGGCCCCCATGGCCATCCACATGTAGTAAAAAGAAATAAATAAAATAAAAACATTAAAAAAAATATGCCAATCAGTGCCCACAAATGGGCACTGACTGGCACTTTCACAATGTGTGGTGGCTGGCATTGCTGGGCACCAGTGCCACCAATACCACCTACTAGTGTCCATCAGTGCCACCTATCAGTGCCCATCCGTGCCAATCTGTGCCCACCTATCAGTGCCCGTCCATGCCACCTATCAGTGCTGCCCATGAGTGCCCATCAGTGCCGCCTATGAGTGCCAATCAGTGCCGCCTATGAGTGCCAATCAGTGCCGCCTATGAGTGCCAATCAATGCCACCTATGAGTGCCCATCAGTGCCGCATACCAGTGCCACATATCAGTGCCCATCAGTGCCGCCTATCAGTGCCCATCAGTGCCACCTCATTGGTGCCACCTCATCGGTGCCCATCAGTGTCGCCTTATCAGTGCCCGTCATTGAAGTAGAAAAGGTACTTGTTTACAAAAAAAATTAACAGAAACAAAGAAAAACTTAGTTTTTTTAAAAATTTTCGCTCTTTTTTTATTTGTTGTGCAAAAAATAAAAATCGCAGAGGCGATCAAATACCACCGAAAGAAAGCTCTATTTTTGGGAACAAAATGATAAAAAATTTGTTTGGGTACAGTGTAGCATGACCGCGCAATTGTCATTCAAATTGCGACAGTGCTGAAAGCTCAAAATTGGCTTGGGCAGGAAGCTGTATAAGTGCATGGTATTGAAGTGGTTAAACTCTTTGGTTGCTTTCGCAGTATGCTTCGGGTCATTGTCCATCTGCACTGTCAAGCGCCGCCCAATGAGTTCTGAAGCATTTGGCTGAATATGAGCAGATAATATTGCCCGAAACACTTCAGAATTCATCCTGCTGCTTTTGTCAGCAGTCACATCATCAATAAATACAAGAGAACCAGTTCCATTGGCAGCCATACATGCCCACGCCATGACACTACCACCACCATGCTTTACTGATGAGGTGGCATGCTTTGGATCATGAGCAGTTCCTTTCCTTCTCCATACTCTTCTCTTCCCATCACTCTAGTACAAGTTGATCTTGGTCTCATCTGTCCATAGGATGTTGTTCAGAACTGTGAAGGCTTTTTTAGATGTTGTTTGGCAAACTCTAATCTGGCCTTCCTATTTTTTAGGCTCACCACTGGTTTACATCTTGTGGTGAAACCCTCTGTATTCACTCCGGTGAAGTCTTCTCTTGATTGTTGACTTTGACACACATACACCTACCTCCTGGAGAGTGTTCTTGATCTGGCCAACTGTTGTGAAGGGTGTTTTCTTCACCAGGGAAAGAATTCTTCGGTCATCCACCACAGTTGTTTTCCGTGGTCTTCCGGGTCTTTTGGTGTTGCTGAGCTCACCGGTGCGTTCTTTCTTTTTAAGGATGTTCCAAACAGTTGATTTGGCCACACCTAATGTTTTTGCTATCTCTCTGATGGGTTTGTTTTGTTTTTTCAGCCTTATGATGGCTTGCTTCACTGATAGTGACAGCTCTTTGGATCTCATATTGAGAGTTGACAGCAACAGATTCCAAATGCAAGTGGCACACTTGAAATGAACTCTGGACCTTTTATCTGCTCCTTGTAAATGGTATAATGAGGGAATAACACACACCTGGCCATGGAACAGCTGAGCAGCCAATTGTTCCATTATTTTTGGTCCCTTAAAAAGTGGGAGGCACATATACAAACTGTTGTAATTCCTACACCGTTCACCTGATTTAGATGTAAATACCCTCAAATTAAAGCTGAAAGTCTGCAGTTAAAGCACATCTTGTTGATTCCATTTCAAATCTATTGTGGTGGTGTATAGAGACAAAAAGATTAGAATTGTGTGGATGTCCCAATATTTATGGACCTGACTGTATGTAGGAGAATTTGTTTAAACTCTGTATCATCTGAGGCAGGCCGATTTGTACCTAGCCGATCCATCAATTGACTTGGGTTAAACCAGCCTGTCGAATATTTACATGTGATTATTGCTAGTGGCTATAGCTGCTTGCAAAAATCACTACTTTCTTCCCCAGAGAGAACACAATAGCTCCGTGGGAGGGATACACTAGTAGACACTGACTGTGTTGATAGAGAAATCAGGTAATTGCAGGAAACAACATCACATCATCTATGGCCTGTCGTAGAAGACATTCCAGGTAAAAAAAAACATTTTTTTTTTTTTTTGTTCTGATTTAATGTGAGGTGTAAAACACCCTTGCACTACTTCATGCAACAAAGCACTCATTTCAAGGAATGTTTATGCAACTACCAGTGCTACACTCATTTGTGACCTTATCATGTGTCTTATCAAAACAAACGTGATCTTGTCAAGATAACTCTTCTCAGCACAGCATATGCTGCAAACTGGTAGAATTACTAGAACGCTCTGTAGATCACAGCACTGTCATACCAACTGACACTTATTACACTCTCCAAATGTCACAACCAACGCAAGGCAAATTGTTTCTATATCAACCCAAAGTCATATCATGCCAGCAGTAAACTGATAAATCTCAGCTAACCACTAGAAACTAATGATTAGAAAAATACTGCTGTAGCCTGTGAAGCATAACCATTTAAGCATTTATCCTGGTAACCCTCTCACCTGTCACATACAGGGTGGATTTTATTTTAATCAAGTCTATAAAAATCATGATTTAAATCACTAGTAAAGGCTTGATTTAAATCATCATTTTTAAAGAGTAACTGTCATCTCTGTCCCGCAGCGGCTCCTCCTCTGACCCGCTGTTGACTCACACTTTACTGGCAGTGACACAAGGTGAGGAGGGAGGTGGTGGCAGCAGGTAAGTGGATGTCTACTAACAGGCTCTGCCATGATGCATCTGAAATGACAGGTGCTCTTTAAAGTGTTACTGAACCCAGTAATATGAAAATTGTTCAAAAGCCCCCCCCCCCCCCCTGCAGTGCCCACAGCTTATAAATCTTTTGACAATAAAATACTGCCACTATATACCTTTTTTTGGCTGATCTGTATACCATGGTCACGTGATAAACTGCAGGGTTTGCCTGAGTGTTCAGGTAGGAGGCGATTTCCACTACAGCCTGTGTGCTCCTGCTGTTATGGGAGGCGGATAATCCATGAATAAAGATGTGACATCCCACCCACTTCTTTTTTACATACTGGGCATGGGAGAGGAGGGAGGGACTGGGCTGTCATTTAGGATCTGTATACACACCCAAATGTGTGATGTCAATAACATGTGACCTAAAAATCTCAGCTCAACAAGGGACTGTGCTCTCCAGCAAGAGAGACCAAACTGAGCATGTGCAGCTTTACTACCCTCACTGTGTCTTATCTGGCCTTGCCAAGAGAGACCCTGCAGGAGGGGGAGGATCTATGCATAAAGAATCAAATAGCCTTTTTACACAATGCAGAGGATTAATCACTTAAAGGGGTTGCTCCACCGGAATTATTTTTTTTAAAGCCAGCAGCTACAGCTACAGCAGCTGCTGGCTTTTAATATTTGGACACTTACCTGTCCTGGAGTCCAGCGACGTCCGCAGCAGAGGACGAGCGACCGCTCGTTGCTCTGTTGCTCCCTCCGCCATCCTCGCTGAGGGAACCAGGAAGTGAAGCCCTGCGGCTTCATGCCCGGTTCCCTACGGCGCATGCGCGAGTCGCGCTGCGCCGTTCCGATTGGTGCTCCTGTGTTCTGGGAGCCGAGTGTCTCCCAGAACACCAAGGGAAGTCTGCGGGAAGTGACGTAACTCCCGCAGATTCCCGGAGACAGGACTCCCGGATGTGGGTGAAAATACCTGTCTTAGACAGGTATCTTCACCCCCCTCCCCCCTGAAAGGTGTCAATTGTGACACCGGAGGGGGGGGAGGGTTCCAAATAGCAAAAGTTGCTATTTAGGGTGGAGCTCCACTTTAAGTTCCACAGTGAGTATAACCAGCATGCTATTCAGCATATACAGACAGATTTTACTGTTGTGGGTTTAGTAACACTTTAAACGTAAGAACTTATTCTTGCTGGTAGTTAGAATCTTTAATATTTGCAAACAAAATTAAGGTTTCCTATTTAGAATAAGCTGTCAGGTTAGTAAAACAGTGATATCAGAACCGATTCAAATCATACAGTTGGTAGTGTACATAGATTTGTAAAAAATGGGAAAAAAGGAATATTCCTGAACTTTGTTTTATCTCATGGTTACTGTGAAATTGTGTGAATGCATCAATGCAGTGCATGTGATCTCAGCTTGCATTCAATGAATGAGTTTAATGTAAATATTGCAAAATATACAGCTTCATGCTAAATAACTAAAGCTCCATTTCTGTATCTTAAAGCGGAGGTTCCGCGGCAAATCTTTTTTTTTTTTTAGCTTGCATGCAAAGTATTTGTAGATCACCAATTAGTACTCACGTGTTTGGTGATTTTTAACCTCCCCTGTCTTTTTTCTGGCAAAAAATGCACTTTTAAAATCAGCCGTCAGAATTTTCCATTTTGCTTGTGGGCATTGTGAAGCCCACAAGCACTGACTTCCTGGAAGCGGTGGACGGTGTTCTGCAGAAAAAGTTCCCCGGCGGATAAGGTTCCCTCCCCTGTACTGCGCATGCGCGGCACGAACCTCAACGGAGTTTCCGAAAGTAGCCGAACATGTAGAGCTGCGAGTTAGCTCTACATGGCGCCTGCGCAATGACTAGGAGCCATGTAGAGCTGACTGCGCAGGCGCCGTGTAGAGCCGACTCGCAGCTCTACATGTTCGGCTACTTTCGGAAACTCCGCTGAGGTTCGTGCCGCGCATGCGCAGTACAGGGGGGGGGGGAACCTTATCCGCCGGGGAACTTTTTCTGCAGGACATGTCACATCTGGGCGAACTCCCAGATTACATTGCGGGAGAACAGAAACGCCTACTCCCGCGGGAGTGAGTACCCGGAAGCCGGAATTTAGATGACAATATTACGGTATGTACAGAAAAAAATAAAAAAATAAGTGGCTACTGTACATGTTTGTAGTGTAAGGAGTGTGGTCATATATGGATGTTATTTTGGGTGGAACTCCGCTTTAAATAGAAAAATTATCTTTAGGTAGATTTTTACTCCAAAAATAAAATTTAATAAAAATCAAAAAAATTTTATTTAAATAAAATAAATCTGATTTAAATCAAATTTAAATGTATTTCTTTATATCATGGATTTTTATCCACTCTGGGATAAAGGGTTGTCTTTGCCATAAATCCTGCAAATAATTGATATATTTTTTTTTTTTGTATTACTATTATTATATAGGATTTATATAGCGCTAACAGTTTGCACAGCGCTTGACAATATGTTCTGCTTTAAAAACATGGTCACTAATCAAATCCAGAACAAAGTACAAGTGGTGTAGTCGTTTGCTACATGGTCCTTTATGCAGACATTTTTCAATCCAATCATGTTCTGCCATCACCTCGACTTCTCTATGAAAGCATGCCGAATGTCTTACAATGTACCAGACTTTCTCTAGACTCTGCTAGACTGGTAGTGTCAAAAAAAACTGGGGCAAGGGAACTGGGGTCTGTAAAGAAAATTGAATGAACAGCTTGAGGCTCAAATGATTCTCCCAACGGCGCAGTAGGAAATGGCTGCAGCAAAGGAACCATAGCAACGGCTCTTCCCCTTGGCTCCCCACTGATTGCTTCATTAAGGGCAAGTATTGAACTCACAGGAGGCCTCATGTATCAAAGGATCAGAAGTAAGAACTGTCTGTACTACCACATCTGCAGTTGGATTTAACCTTGCACTGGAAATTACCAGCTGGAGAATGAACACTTGCTATGGGGCAGTACAGACACTTAATGATTTTTTTTGACACAATATTCTCACTGCTGGAGTTTTGAGCACAGGGGAACGGGATTGCAGTACGCTGGCGATAAGAGTTTTCAGGATTAGTTTAGCATTACTATCGATGTGACAGGACAGTTTTCTTTGTGAAGATCCTTCCCTGCCATTATCATTTGTAAGGTTAAAGCTGGCTTTAAGCGCTTCTGTATTTTTTCCCCCTCCACCATTGATGTGTTAATGTCACTGATATCGGAAAGCCCTGCACCCTATTGCAGCTTTATGGCCTCGGAAAATAAAATACTGTATTTTGTACTGTTTAAACCTTTTAGGCCCCTTTCACACTGAGGAGTTTTTCAGGCGATTTGCGCTAAAAATAGCGCCTAAAAAACTCCTGCCCCTGCAGTCTCAATGTGAAAGCCCAAGTGCTTTCACACTGAGGCCATGCGCTGGCAGGACGAGAAAAAAAGTCCTGCAAGCAGCATCTTTGAGGCGGTGAAGGAGCGGTGTGTATAGCGCTCCTTTACCGCTGCTGCCCATTGAAATCATTGGGACAGCGCGGCTATACCGCCCGCAAAGCGCCTCTGCAGAGGCGCTTTGCAGTGTTTTTAACCCCTTCTCGGCCGCTAGCGGGGGTAAAACCACACCGCTAGCGGCTGAATAGCGCCGCAAAAACGACGGTATAGCGGCGCTAAAAATAGCGCCGCTATATCGCCAGCGCACCTCCCGCCCCAGTGTGAAAGCGGCCTAAGTATAAGGCTTGTCAGTATGAAGCTATGACATTGGATTAAGTCAGAGTGTCATGGAGGTCCTGCCAGAAGCAGGCGTCCTGGTCTTCCTGATTCTCGGTTGCGCATGCTCCGCCCTGCAGGTGGCGCCAGAGGGGCTATTTAAACCTGTCAATCGCAGACAGTCCCTGCTGTCTGCTCTACAGCGTTGAGTACCTGAAAACCTGATCTGAAGACTTACCTGTGTTTGACCCGGCCTGCCTGTGACTTCTCCAGTTTTCTGCCTGCATCCGACCCCTGGCTTGTTGTGACCTCTCCTCTGTCTGATCCCTCTGTACCTTGCTGCCAGCCAGTTAACCGACCCGGCTTGTCTGACCAAGTTCACTGTTCCTAGTTCCGGTCCAGTCTGCTAAGCTGATCCAGTTTGCTGAGTTCCTGTGTTCCTGGTTCCAGTCCAGTCTGCTAAGCTGATCCAGTCTGCTGAGTTCCTGTGTTCCTGGTTCCGGTCCAGTCTGCTAAGCTGATCCAGTTTGCTGAGTTCCTGTGTTCCTGGTTCCGGTCCCGTCTGCTGTACGATTCCAGTTTGCTGAGTGTTCCTGATTCCAGTTCGACCTGCTGTGTTCCAGTGTGCCTACCAAGTCTGCATACCTACCTTCACCTTGGTTGATCCTGCCAGGCACTCGTACCCCTCCTACCTCCGCGCCTGCTGTTACCTTACCAGGGGCCGCTGGTGGGAGCCGTAAGGGAGGCCTTCCTCTGCAAGTCCGGGCTCATCACCGCTAGGTACGTGACAGTAGCAGACAGCCATGTCTGAGCCCGAGCAGGGAGCCTCACCTATGGAGGAACTATGTCGGCACCTGGCAGGATTGGCTGAAGCGGTCAAGAACCTCCAGCAAGGCTACACCCATCTGGAAGAACAAGTGCAGGTCCTCTCCAACCCCTCTGGAGCCCAAGGGGGATCCCATACCTCTACCTCCACTGCTGGGGCAGGATCCTCACCCACAGTTGTCATGCTTCCTCCGGAGCCCAGGGTCCCTACACCCGAAAGATTCTCCGGGGATCTAAGCAAGTTTAGGGCTTTTCGTAATTCCTGCGAACTCTACTTCGCTCTGCAGCCTCGCACCTTCTCCTTGGAAGCCACCAAGGTGGGCTTTGTGATGTCCCTGCTTTCCGGAGACCCTCAGAGCTGGGCCCACCGTCTCTTGGAACGGAAAGATATGGCGTTAAACAACCTTACTGCCTTCTTCGACGCCATGGCTCAGCTATATGAAGATTCCCAGCTCTCAGTAACCGCAGAGACCGCCTTGCGCACCCTTCAGCAGGGGCGCAGAGCAGCAGAGGACTACGTAGCGGAATTTAGACGGTGGAGCGCAGATACCAGTTGGAATGACGCCGCCCTCCGCCATCAGTTCCGCATAGGTCTGTCCGACCCTCTGAAGGACGAGCTCGCTAGGGTTGGCATACCACCAACCCTGAATTCACTAATTGACTTAACAATCCAGATCGACCGACGTCTCAGGGAACGAAGGGCTGAGAGGTCCACGGGCTTCTCCCGCCCGACCTGGATGCTTCCCCGGGCTCCCAGCCATCTGCACCCAGCACCTGTTGCACCTCCAGCCGCTACATCTGACATACCCGAGCCCATGCAGCTCGGAGTGCTTCGTCCTCCCCTCTCCCAACAGGAACGCCAACGTCGCCAAGTGAACAATCTGTGCCTGTACTGCGGGGAACCCGGACACTTCATTATAAATTGTCCCCTGAAACTTCGTAAGTGTCTTTCAGTATCTTCTGACACTACCAACCCACAGGCCAAGTCCACATCTCACCTTGCTCTCTCTGTCTCGTTACAGCTCCCAGGAAGGACTCTGCAAGTGCCCGCTATTATTGATTCCGGGGCTTGCAGCTGCTTTATGGACTCAGCCTTTGCCATCAAGCACCAGATCCCTCTTGTCACCAAGACCCATGGACTATGTGTGCATTTGGCTGATGGGTCCATCATTAAGTCTGGACCAGTGGTCCAAGAGACCGCCCCTTTACCCGCTACCATCTCCACCATCTCCGGAACCCACCAAGAATACTTACGCCTGGACATTATCTCTTCCCCATTGTTCCCTGTGATCCTTGGTATACCTTGGCTACAGGTCCACAACCCTACCATCAACTGGGCCACGGGGTTGGTGACCTTTTCTTCTCCTTACTGCCAGCAATCCTGCGGGACACTCAAAACCCCTGGGCTGGCCACCCTCTTATGTATCAATACGGAGGCTGGAATACGGCAATCCATCCCTGAGGTCTACCATGACTTTCTTGATGTGTTTAGCAAACAAGGGGCAGAGACTCTACCACCTCATCGGGCCTATGATTGCCCCATTGACCTACTTCCCGGAGCGGCAATTCCGTTTGGCAGGATCTTCCCGTTAACAGAGGTAGAACAGGGGGCACTAAAAGACTATATCGATGAAAACCTACAGAAAGGGTTCATTCGTCCGTCTACATCTCCAGCCGGTGCAGGCATCTTTTTCGTAGAGAAGAAGGATCATACCCTTCGACCCTGTGTGGACTATCGTGAATTAAATAAAATCACAGGAAAAAACCGCTACCCTCTCCCCTTGGTACCGGAACTATTTCAGAGACTGGGAACAGCCATCATTTTTACCAAACTTGATCTCCGCGGAGCCTACAATCTGGTCCGCATCAAGGAGGGGGATGAGTGGAAGACCGCTTTCCGCACCCGATTCGGACATTTCGAGTACCGGGTAATGCCCTTCGGGTTGTGCAACGCCCCTGCCACTTTCCAGTATTTCATTAAAGATGTGCTCCGGGACTTCCTAGATCTCTTTGTCATTGTCTACCTAGACGATATACTAATTTTTTCTTCCTCCCTTGATTCCCACCGCAGGCACGTCAGAAGTGTGTTGGCTCGGCTTCGCCAGCACGGCCTGTATGCGAAGGCCGAGAAGTGTGAATTTGAGCTGGAAAGTATATCGTTCTTGGGACTAATTATCTCCAGCGAGGGCATCAAGATGGACCCTCAAAAGATTGCTGCAATCCTGGACTGGCCAGTCCCGGCGGACAAGAAGGGGATCCAACGTTTCGTTGGATTCGCCAACTTCTACCGCAAATTCATCAGAGGGTTCTCAGCCATCATCGCACCCATCACCCAGCTGACCAAACAAGGGATCCGTTTCCACTGGTCCCCTGAGGCCCAAAAGGCCTTTGAGGCCCTGAAGGGTCTCTTTACCTCTGCCTCTATCTTGAAGCACCCAGATTCCTCATTACCATTCGTCCTGGAGGTAGACGCCTCGGAAATTGCGGTAGGAGCAATACTGTCCCAAAGAGAGGGGACCAGAGCCTTGCTCCACCCAGTAGCTTTTTTCTCTCGCAAGTTATCTGCGGCAGAGAGGAACTACGACGTGGGGGATCGGGAATTGCTGGTGATCAAGTCCACATTAGAGGAGTGGCGTTATCTGTTGGAGGGGGCTGCCCACCCGATTCTGATATTCACCGACCACAAGAACCTGGGAGTACCTGAAGGCAGCGAAAAGGCTAAAACCACGACAAGCCAGGTGGGCGCTCTTCTTCTCCCGGTTCTCCTTCCATGTCACTTACCGTCCCGGTTCCAAGAACATTAAGCCCGATGCCCTCTCTCGGATGTTCCATAAGTCTAAGGAAACCTCTCCTCCAGACACCATTCTTGCTCCTGGAAACTTCCTTCTGCTTCAGGAAGACCTACTCTCCCGGATCAAGCAAGCCTCCACTGGGCAGAGACTCCCCTCCGAACCGGAATTGCAGGCCAAAGATGGGCTGTTTTGGTACCAGAACAGGATCTACGTACCTGAAGAGCTGAGAATAACCGTACTGGAACTCTGCCACGACCATGCCCTTGCCGGGCACTTTGGCGTTGCCAAGACCACCGACTTGGTACAGCGTACCTTTTGGTGGCCTCGGCTCCGCGAGAACTGTAGGAAGTTTGTGGAGTCCTGCATAGTTTGTACCCGAAACAAGGGTTACAAATCCAAGGCCTGGGGACTACTGAGACCCCTACCCGTCCCAGACAGACCCTGGAAAATGCTGTCCATCGACTTTATCGTCGAGTTGCCTCCGGCTGAGAGTCACACCACTATCTTCGTGATAGTAGACCGTCTATCCAAGATGGCACATTTCATTCCCATGAATGGGACTCCTTCAGCTCCCGAAACTGCACAGGTGTTCATCAGAGAGGTCGTCAGACTCCACAGGGTACCAGCCAATATTGTCTCCGACCGAGGGGTACAATTTACCTCCCGGTTTTGGAGATCCCTCTGCAAGGCTCTGGAGATAGAATTGTCACTTTCCTCTGCTTACCATCCCCAGACCAATGGACAGACTGAGAGGACTAACCAGACCCTTGAGCAGTACCTGCGCTGCTTCTCTTCATTCGCTCAGAATGACTGGGTTTCCCTGCTCCCATTGGCCGAGTTTGCCTATAACAACTCTACGCATTCCGCTACCAAGCAGTCCCCATTCTTCGCAAACTACGGTTTCCATCCTACATTCCTGCCCAATTCCCTTCCTGAATGTACGGTGCCCGCAGTCCAGGAAAAGTTGAACTTCTTTTCATCCAACAACCAACTTCTGCAGGAAACCATGACCAAGACTCAGGAACACAACAAAACAATTTTTGACAGGAAGAGACGGGGTGAATTAATGCTGGCACCCGGCGACCAAGTATGGTTATCCACTTTAAACTTGAGGATGGCATGTCCCTCTAAGAAACTGAGCCCCAAATTCTTAGGGCCGTTTCCAGTCAAAAGGAAAATCAATGAAGTGGCTTATGAACTGGAGCTCCCTGACTCCCTCAAGATCCATCCGGTCTTCCATGTATCTCTGCTGAAGCCCTCGGTTCCCAACCCATTTCCAGGCCGAAGTCCGGCTCTCCCTGATCCTGTCATTGTAGACGGGGAGGAGGAATTCGAAGTGGAAGCCATTATGGATTTTAGAAGAAGGAATAACCAGAACCAATTCCTGATTAAGTGGAAGGGCTACGGACCCGAAGAAAACTCTTGGGAGCCTGAGGAGAACATCCATGCTAGAAGCCTGGTGCAGTCCTTCAAGAGATCTCACCCTGAGAAGTTTGCCCGGATGGGCATCCGGAGGCTGCCCCTTGGGGGGGGGCAATGTCATGGAGGTCCTGCCAGAAGCAGGCGTCCTGGTCTTCATGATTCTCGGTTGCGCATGCTCCGCCCTGCAGGTGGCGCCAGAGGGGCTATTTAAACCTGTCAATCGCAGACAGTCCCTGCTGTCTGCTCTACAGCGTTGAGTACCTGAAAACCTGATCTGAAGACTTACCTGTGTTTGACCCGGCCTGCCTGTGACTTCTCCAGTTTTCTGCCTGCATCCGACCCCTGGCTTGTTGTGACCTCTCCTCTGTCTGATCCCTCTGTACCTTGCTGCCAGCCAGTTAACCGACCCGGCTTGTCTGACCAAGCTCACTGTTCCTAGTTCCGGTCCAGTCTGCTAAGCTGATCCAGTTTGCTGAGTTCCTGTGTTCCTGGTTCCAGTCCAGTCTGCTAAGCTGATCCAGTCTGCTGAGTTCCTGTGTTCCTGGTTCCGGTCCAGTCTGCTAAGCTGATCCAGTTTGCTGAGTTCCTGTGTTCCTGGTTCCGGTCCCGTCTGCTGTACGATTCCAGTTTGCTGAGTGTTCCTGATTCCAGTTCGACCTGCTGTGTTCCAGTGTGCCTACCAAGTCTGCATACCTACCTTCACCTTGGTTGATCCTGCCAGGCACTCGTACCCCTCCTACCTCCGCGCCTGCTGTTACCTTACCAGGGGCCGCTGGTGGGAGCCGTAAGGGAGGCCTTCCTCTGCAAGTCCGGGCTCATCACCGCTAGGTACGTGACACAGAGCTTGACAAATTTGCGTTGAATATAGGAGCCAGCTAAAAAAGTTAGGAGCCAGTCCCAATGTGATGATTTTTAGCTGGCTCCTAGATTCAAAGCAATATTTTTTTGGTGATAGTTTCTCCTTAATGAGACATCCAGGGTCTAAAAAAATAGGATTTTTATAACAGCTTACCTGTAAAATCCTTTTCTTGGAGTACATCACGGGACACAGAGCGACATAGTCATTACTAATGGGTTATATAGATACCGTCAGGTGCTGGCACTGGCAACTTCCAAAACCGGAAGTACCCTCCCCTATATAAGCCCCTCCCATCCGAGAGCACCTCAGTTTTGTAGCAAAGCAATAAGTGTCCCCAAAGAGGGGCGGGAGCTCTGTGTCCCGTGATGTACTCCAAGAAAAGGATTTTACAGGTAAGCTGTTATAAAAATCCTATTTTCTTTCTCGTACATCACGGGACACAGAGCGACATAGTCATTACTAATGGGATGTCCTAAAGCAATGCCCAATGAGGGGGGGGGGGATACACCATATATAAGCTGAGCGCTATCAGACATGAGGATCTTTTGCGGCCTGCAACACACTGCGCCCAAAGGCGACATCCTCCTGACTTCTAACGTCCACCTGGTAGAACCTAGTAAACGTGTGTACTGAAGACCATGTTGCGGCCTTACAGATTTGAGCCAGGGAGGCCTGGTGATGCACTGCCCATGAAGTTCCAACTGCTCTCGTGGAGTGCGCTCTAACTTTGAACGGAGGCGGTCTCCTTCTCAAGCCATAGGCTTGTATTATGACCTGTCGAATCCACTTGGCTAAAGTAGATTTTGACGCTGCCTGACCCTTTCTGGGGCCTTCCGGCAGAATAACCAAAGTATCCGTTCTGCGAATCTGAGCAGTGGCCTTTAGATAAGCTTTAACTGCTCTTACTACATCCAAAGAATGCAATAACTTTTCCTCTACCGAAGTAGGTTTGGGGAAAAAAGAAGGAAGAACCACATCTTGGTTCAAATGAAACCTCGATACCACCCTAGGAAGAAAGGCTGGATGAGGACGTAACACTACTCTATCCTTATGGATAACCAGATATGGCTCCTTACAGGACATAGCTGCTAATTCCGACACTCTTTTAGCCGAACAAATGGCTACTAGAAAAATCAATTTCCTGGTGAGAAGCACCAAAGAAATATGCTGTAATGGTTCAAATGGTTGTTTCTGTAGAACCGACAGAACCAAGTTTAGATCCCATGGACATATGGGAATATTAACCGGAGGACTAATACGCATCACTCCTTGTATAAAGGCTTTGACTAGTGAATGCGAAGCCAAGGGCCTTTGAAAAAATATTGACAAGGCCGAAATCTGACCCTTGATAGTACTCAAGGCAAGCTTCCTATCTACAGCCCATTGTAGGAAGTCCAGAATCCTACCTATTACGTACTTATGTGGATGCCATTTCTTGGCCTCACACCACGCGATGTACGCCTTCCAGATTCTATATTAGATCTGCCTGGATACCGGCTTCCTGGCATTGATCATGGTAGATACCACAGGATTAGAGAGCCCTCTCTTTTTTAGAATGTGGGCTTCCATAGCCAGGCCGTCAAACCTAGGGCTGGTAAAGAAGGGTGGTATATCGGTCCTTGCGAAAGCAGGTCCGGACGACGTGGGAGAGTCCAAGGACTCCCCACTGAAATTTTACAATCTCGGCGTACCACGCTCTTCGGGGCCACGCTGGAGCCACCGGAATCACTGGTTTCTTTTCTACCCTGATTCTGCGGAGTAATAGAGGTAACCATTGTGGCGGTGTGAATGCATATATCAGCTTGAACTGATCCCAAGGGAACACTAGGGCATCCGAGCCGCAAGCTAGGGGATCCCTTGTCCGAGAGACAAACCTGTCCCCCTTTGCGTTGAATCTGGATGCTAGAAGATCTACATCCGATGTTCCCCACCGCTGACATATTGTCCAGAAAACCTCGGGGTGAAGGGACCCTTCCTCTGGGCCTAATTGCTGGCGACTTAGAAAGTCCGCCTTCCAATTCTCCGCTCCTGGAATGAATACCGCAGATATGGCTGGGACATATTTTTATGCCCATTTCAGGATGTAATTTACTTCCCTCTGGGCTGCACGACTCCTGGTGCCCCCCTGATGATTGATATATGCCACTGCTGTGGCATTGTCTGATTGAATTCTGACAGGGGACCCTTGGAGTTTGGATGTCCATGCTACTAGGGCATACCGGGCTGCTCGTATCTCTAAGAGATTGATGGGCAGGGCCTTTTCTGCATCCGACCATCTGCCCTGGAGAGACTATTGCTCCAGTACTGCTCCCCAGCCTATAAGGCTGGCATCTGTAGTGACCACCTTCCAAGAAATCAGACTGAAGGATTTCCCTTTTTCCAGATTCTGGGGAACCAACCACTAACGGAGGCTCTTGCGAACGGAAGGGGACAAGGACATTTGTAAGTCTAGGGCCTGAACTTTTTTGTTCCAGGCTGACAGTATGGCCCCCTGCAAATTCCTTGAATGGAATTGACCGTAGGGTACTGCTTCGAATGATGCCACCATTTTTCCCAGCAGCCTCATGCACAGGCGTATGGACGGCTGTCTTTTTTGTACCCACTAAGTGGATCAAATCTTTCAAAGACAACACCTTTCCTCGAGGCAAGAATATTTTTCTCTGGCCTGAATCCAACCTTAGCCCCAAGTATTCCAGACTTTTGACTGGTTTTTAGGGCTGACTTTTCTCGGTTGATAATCCAACCGTGAGATTCCAGATACTTGATTGTCTTGTGAACGACCACGTCTAGTTTTTTCACTGAGTGGTCTATCAGCAACAAGTCATCTAGATATGCCATTATCATTACACCTTGTGTTCTCAGATTGGCCAATAAAGGGCCAGAATTTTTGTAAACACTCGTGGTGCTGTGGCCAAACCGAAGGGTAAGGCTCTGAACTGAAAATGGCGCCCTTCTACTGCAAAGCGTAGAAACTTTTGGTAGACTGGAAAGATGGGAATGTGCAGATAAGCATCTTTGATGTCGATCGCGGCTAACCAATCCTCCCCTTGTAGGGCAGTGGCCACCGATCGGATCGACTTCATCGGAAAGTCCTGATATACAGGAATTTGTATAGCCCTTTTAGAATTAATATGGGCCTCCCGTCCGCGTTTGCTTCGGGACTGTAGAGAGGTTTGAGTAAAACCCGAACCCTCATTCTTCCAGGGGAACCTCCATAATTACTCCTTGGAGCAATAGTTGTTCTAGTGCCAACAGGAGGGACTCTCTCTTCCAGGGATCCCTTGGCACGTTTGACCTCAAAAATGGGAAGGAGGAGAGTCTCTTAACTCCAATCTGTATCCTCAACATACTGCGGAGAGCACCTATCTGTCTTGATCGCGTCCCGCCAGGTCTCTTGTGAACAACTGGAGTCCTCCCCCCACCCGACTGAGTGGGGGCAACCCTTCAATGAATTTAACTTTGGGGGAGGTTTTGTACCTCCCCTGACCCAGGGTTTCTCATTACCCTGCTATTGTCCCTGTTTTTTACCCCCGGGAATTGACCGAGGAGGCCGTCGGAACTGTTACACAGCCGATGCCCCAGGGACTGGAGAAGCAGGCCTCTTAAAGAGGGACCTCTAACTCTGTTTTTAACCGGCAAGAGCGTATTTTTACCGCTGGAAATTTTCTGGATATATTTGTCCAGGTTTTCCCTGAATAAGCGTTCACCATGAAATGGGACGCTAACCAGCCATTCCTTACAGGGAGCTTCAGCAGACCAGTTTTTGAGCCATAGAAGCCTACGCATATGTACTCTAGACAGCGTAAGGCGGGAGGCCTGATGGACTGAATCCTTTATGGCGTCAACCGCAAAGCCTAAGGCTCTAGGTAGATCAGCTAGGGCAAGGCCTGCTGATCTGTCAAGTCCCTCAAGACCTGTTTTAACTGATCCTTCACTGCTTAGCAGACCCCAATAGCTGCTACTGCTGGTTGTGTCACCAAGCTTGCTGTAGAAAGAAGCAGACTTTCATAAGGACTCCAATCTTTTATCTATTGGGTTCTTGAACATTTGGACATTATCCACTGGACATGTCAGTGATTTATACATACAAGAGATGGCTGCGTCCACTGTAGGGACCTTCCATTTTTTTTTTTTTTTGATGAACTTATCCTCCATGGGATAGACCACCGGAAATCTCTTGGGGGAATAATATTTTCTCAGGACGTTCCCAATCCTGGTAAATAAGCCCTTTCAGTAAAGGGTGAAGTGGAAAAGAACAGACAGTCTGGGGGCTTCTAGCGACCCCAACGAGGATACAGTAGTGGTTGATGGTTCCGCAAGGTGCATTTTTAAATGCCGATCGGACCATGTTAGTCAGAGACTGAACCCATAATCTTTCAGCTTGAGCTGCTGAGAAAGGTTCCTCCACTGTTGATTCCTCTATAACAGAATCAACCTCATCCTGATCCCCTTCAGGCAGGTCGATCCCTGTATGGGACTGTTGCTCTGCTAACAGGCACTCTGAAGGAGGAGACGGAGATCGGCGTGCTTTCCCTGACAGGGAGGCAGCGATCAATGTTGACAATCTCTCTCTAATCCTCCCAGAGCTGAGGAAAAAACCTCCTCTGTTACATACACAGGAGCAGGTGACTGAGGACAGCCACAGTACCAAGTACCCCTGCGGGGTCTCTATGGTCACTTACCTCTGAACTTCAGGGGAGACTGGTGCAGCAGAAGCATGCCCACCTCAGAGCCCGATGAGACCCCCTTCGCTTCCTGGAAGATTCAGTTCCGGAGCTTCTGGACGGCATATTCTTAAGCCTAAAGCTGAGGTATTCCAGCCGTAATACACCACTTTTACTGAGAATAGTCTAGCACAATTGCTGCTATATCACAGTTGGTGTCTACTAAAGTGCCTTTCTAGGGGATGCCTGCATCAACCGCCTCTGTGTGCCTTTATCTGTTGCTAGCTCTGTCTGTGCATTCAATAGCCAGCTATAATGTGCTTTAAAACACGCTGGACGCCCGCACATGCGCAGTAGCGCCGCGGCGCACACCTGAGCGTCATCCACCCGCTCCGCCCCTTTTTTCAGATCGCCTCTATGAATAGAGGCGCGTGCACGCGCGGGCACGTGCGCCTTCGGCGCCCTTTTTTAAAAACAATAAGGAGCTAGATGGGAGCCAGGGCCCCCTTTGCCGCAGGGCCCGGGGATGGATGAGCGCAGCAACAGGGCAGAGGAGACAGCTTCCCAGCAGAGAACATACCAACTGCCTGGATTTGATTCTGGAAGAAAAAAATCCACATTACAAGAAAAAGAACCATAGCGGCCTCTAGTGTCTAACACAGGTACCGCGGTCTTACATTTTTTTTTTTTTCTTGCCTACTATTAAAATTTTTACATTTTCTCAGTAGTAACAGGCATACACAGAATATTAGCGGGAATACCTTAGGTAACAGGCAGAAAGACAAAATAGGCTTGGGGGTCCCTCAATAGAACCAAGTTCCTGAGGGCCCCCACTTACCTTTTCCTCGCCGCAGGACTTTGTTTGGTCCACAGAAGCCCAAACTTCACCTATCACGGCAGGCATTGTAATCAAACCTTCAGGGACCGGGTTCCCAAGGATTCCACTCCCCTGGACCTGTATAGCACCCTGCACAGAAAACATCTTGGTCGTGGGTATGACCAGAGCTCTGGATCCCAGGGTCCAGCCCTCCTAAGAGAAGCATTACAGGCAAAACCTTGCTCTTCTCTGCAAGGCCCGGGTACCGACCGTTTAGCTATGAAGCTTTTTTGGTCGGATCCGGAATAGCTTACTGAGGCCCAAAAGAACCTGTACACAAGCTCAGTGAAAAACACATGTTTCTTGGCCAACACCTTAGACACTGGCAAAAAACTGAGGTGCTCCCGGATGGGAGGGGCTTATATAGGGGAGGGTACTTCCGGTTTTGGAAGTTGCCAGTGCCAGCACCTGACGGTATCTATATAACCCATTAGTAATGACTATGTCGCTCTGTGTCCCGTGAGAAAGAAACCCTGCAGGTCTCCTCTGTGCAATGCACTGGGTTCCTTTACCGGCAATGGCGGCAGCACCCAACAGCCAATGGAAGCATTGGCTGGGGTGCCGACACCGCTGGATTCCAGGACAGGTAAATGTCCTAATATTAAAAGTCAGCCGCTACAGTATGTATTGCTGCTGACTTTTCATTTTTGGAGGGTGGCGGAACACCACTTTAAAATGAGCTTACTCGGGCTCATAGGTTATAATGGGTATATCAATGCATGTCAAAGAAACGAGAATTTTCGGACCATCATTTAGCTTTAACTTCAAAATTATGAGCTATAAAGTTTTTATTTTAGATTGTAAGCTCTAACGGGCAGGGCTCTCTGATTCCTCCTGTATTGGATTGTATTGTAACTGTACTGTTTGCCCTAACATTGTAAATAGCTGAGCAATATAAATCCTGTATAATAATAATGGGCTGCACAATTTGGGTTTCTAGGGAGAACACTGCAACTTCTATAATATACAGGGTGCACTTTGACTATGGGCCCTTTGATAATCCCGTGATGATCCGCCCCGTGAACACTCGCTTGCTCAGCAGGGATCGCTGCTGAGCCGGCAGATGACAGGGCGGTCCCTGCACACTGTGCAGGGACCGCCCTGTCAGATCTCCGCTCTCCTCTATGCGGGGATCGGATGAACACGGACCGTCTGTCCGTGTTCTTCCGATCTGCTCTGCAGATGGATGGAAAAATAGGATTTTTCTCCGCCTGCAGAAACGGACCATCGTGGAGACGGATGATATCGGGTGTCAGCGGATGTTCATCTGCTCACACCCGCTATCCCATAGGGATACATGTATGTCCGTATTTCATCCGAAAACGGATAGATGAAATACGGACATACGGTTCCGCACGTGTGAAAGGGCCCTATCTCAGAAAACCATGGTAGATATCAAACTCAACAATCTGCTGGGTCATTTTTAAATAATATTTAAGATTTAGCATCTACAGTGCAACAAATGTATTTGCCTGAAAATGTATAGCTACATTTGTATAGCTTTTTCACATACTCATACGAAAAGTGTCTTACACCTTTCTGAAAGGTATAACAACTACTACAAATAACTACACATTCTCCATGATAAAAATCCTCTGTTGATCTCTACTATCACGTGAACATGTACAAAGTTCTGTTGGGAAAAAACTTTTTCGAACATCTTGTTGCTTCCCAAAGAGCAATTACTGTCATACGTCTAGAGAAAGCACAAAATGCACACAGTGCAACCTTCTGATCCCAAACAGAACGCCGAAAAGAAAGATAGAATCACTAAAATTGTTACATGTGTAGGAATAGTTAACAGGTGGAAAACGCAGCATATTTCCAGTCTTAATTGTCGCACAAGATTTGTATTGTGAAAGGATTTGAAGCTGGAAATTCAAACAATAGAAAAATCAATTTAGCAGACAAGTGACACTTGACCTTTAAAACAACAGTGATAAAATATTCTATGTGTTGTACAAAGCTTGACTAAGAAGTTATCCTTTTACTGACCTGAAGTCTAGAAGAATGCATTTTTAATTCCATCATAAAAAGGTGGCATTGAATTAAACAGCTTGGTTTTAAAGTACGTCATTTACTAAAGCGAAAACGGTTATCAAATCAGGGAGAAAACAGAGGAAGCCATGTATAATAAATCACTAAGGAATTAGGGAAAGTATGTCAGGGCACAAAAAAATAAAAAAAATAAAAACGTATGCAGTACATCTTTGCAATACATGCACATTCCCCCATGTCATCTCTATTTAAAGTGGTTGTAAAGGCACAAGGATTTTTACCTTCATGCATTCTATGGAAAAAACCTTTTTCATGCAGCAGTCGTCCGTCCCCCCCCCAGCCCCTCTCGATCCAGTGATGTCCACGAGAGCCTTGCCTCTTCTGGGACTCGCAATCCTACAATCCTGATTGGATTTTGGCAGCAGTAGCCATTGGCTCAATGACAGCCAATGAGCCAATCAGGAGATGGAGGGGGCGGGGCCACGCCACAGCTCTGTGTGTGAATGGACACACAGACCTGCTGATCGGGAGCTCATCTGCTGAGGTGCCCCCCCGATTGCAAGCTGTGGGAGCACCAGGCAGGAGTGAGGAGCCAGGAACGAGGGCGGGGGACCTGAGAAGAGGAGGCTCCGGGCTGCTCTGTGCAAAACCACTGCAGGTAAGTATAACGTTTGTTATTTTAAAAATAAATAAAAAAGACTTTACAAGCTATTTAAAGGCCCTGTAAGTACAGAAATGTTGGAGCGGTATTCAATCCACAACTAAAAATATATTATATTAATGTAATATATTCCAGTTTACCCCCCTCTGTTTTTCACCTGGTGATCCTGCCCAGTAACACACCTCCTGTATTAGAGTGCCGCCACTCTGGATGAATGAGCATAGGGACACCTTTGGACAGCAGCACTGTCAGTCTGGGGGGAGGGGAGTGTTTAAATGTGCTAGCATATTTAAATGCACTAACAGACGGTAGCCAAACTCCAGCTAATACTTTAAACCCAGGACCTCCCATCAGCAGTATAAAGCAGTCTTGTGACTTCTATCAGTGCCTGGTTAAAGCTTGTAGGAGTAGTTTTTATACTGCACTTGTTGTCCTGTCAGAATGCAGGAACCCTGAGCCTCGGTCTGGACAGTGCTGATCACATGCACACTCCCAAGAAAAAATAAATCTCTCTAGAAATACACACCAAGCTGAGCATGTGCAGAGTGACTCCAAAGGCTCTGTTTTATCAGAAGATGGATTGGGGACAGTGGAAAAGGGGAAGGTTCAAAGAAGACAGGATCAAACTTTTTACACAATGCAGAGGATTAACCCCTTAGGTTCCACAGTGAGTAGAACAAGCATGCTTTACTGCATGTACAGAATGATTTTACTGTTGTGGGTTCAGTAACACTTTAATAAGCAGTTATTTTTTTCTTTTAGCGATAAAGATTTTACATTGAAAAAAGCTGATCATTGTAAGCACCCCTGGCAGTGTTAAATGGTCCCTGTTACTGATGCATCTGTAAGAGAGCTTGCACTTTTGAAAAACAGCAGACTTACTGACTTGATCACCAGATGAAAATAGAAGAAAGGAATCCTAAAAAGGAAAATGAATGCAGTCATCACCTCTAAGAAATGGTAAGCTACATAAACATAAAAAAGTAACAGCAAAAAAAAGAAAGCCAGACCGGTTTTTTTTTTTTTATTGGTTTTGGCTTTTTTTTTTTTTTTTACTTCTTTGTCTAAGTATAGATCTATATTTGTCCCAGGCATGTTTGAAGCCATTTATTGTCGACTGGCTTACTACCTCTGCTGGAAGTTTATTCCAAGCATCAACTAACCTCAAGAATCCTGCTGCGATATAATAAATGTTTGCTTTTGCTTTAAGTCCTAATGTGGACTGACAACACACAGCAGTTTTGTGGATTGTGTTGTCAGCCCAGCCAACTGCTCAACCACTCCCACAAATTTTACAACATAAAGATTAGTTATACAAATACTAGACAAGTACTAGGAAGGCCATTTGAGATTACACAGGACAGCTCTGAATTTCTGATGAGATTTCTTTGCACGTATAAAACATAACAAAATGCCTGAGAGCCGGTTCACACAGGGGTGACTCGTAAGGCGACTCAGCCGCCTGACAAGTCGTGTCCCGTTCTGTTCAATAGAACCGTTCTAATAGGAGCGACGCAAGTCGCTCAGACTTAGAAAAAGGTTCTTGTACTACTTTGGGGGTGACTTGCATTGACTTCTATACAGAAGTCATTTTGCAAGTCGCCTCTGAAGTCGTCTTCAGATCGCCTTGCCGAGTCGCCCCCAAAGTCGTGCCGCCCCTGTGTGAATGGGCTCTAAAATGGTATGTTTGTTTGAGACTAAAAGAGAGAAAATCGTTAGGGTTTACATACGCATTAAAGCAGAGTTCTACCCAAAAGTGGAACCTCCGCTTAACTGACTCCTCCCCCCTCCCAGTGCCACATCTGGCACCTTTCAAGGGGTGGGGGGGGACAGGTACCTGTCCCCACTTCCGATAGGCGGCGCCGTCCCTCGGAAGTTCGGCCCCCCTCCTCCTTCCCCCGCCAATTAGAAAGCACAGCGAGCATTGTGCGTGCACAGTAGGGAACTGGATGTTACTGCTGGGTTCTCTTACTACAAATGGCAGCACCCATGAGCTAATCTGAAAATCGGCTGTGGTGCCGACATCACTGAAATCCTGAACAGGCAAGTGTCCTAATATTAAAAGTCAGCAGCCACAGTATTTGTAGCTGCTGACTTTTAATTTTTTCGTGGGGGGGGGCTGGACCTCCTCTTTAAGGTTGGTGGCAAGGTGGCAAAAAAGGGCAAAAAAGGGACTTGCACCACAAAATAAATAAATAAATGTGCAGCTTTCGCTGTGCATTAGGATTTAATAGCACGGATGTTACCAGCGCCTTCCACATCTCTCCTAACAGCTGAATGACATTTGCAGCAGTGTTTGGGAGGCCTAATGCTTTCACGAGCCTATCTTTAGTCTAAGCAATAATGCTGCGCTTCGCCATATTATTCCAACGTGTATTTTTCCAAGAATGCCTAAGGCAGGGTACGAAGAACAGAGAATGTTTAAAAAAATATGTATATGCTAATATGGGAAGTGAAATTTTAGATGAGTAAAGCATTCCATGGGTGCCAAGAAGAACAGTGCAGCACTGTCTGCAAGCAGCATCCAGAAACACAAATATTCATGTGAGGCTGTACATACCGGCTAATAAATAACATGATGAGCAGGAAAAAAAAAAATCAATCTTTTGTGGAGGAGCATGGGGCACAACATCAGAACATCCTCCACTGTCACCTTCTATTTGATCACTTAATAAAGTCACTTTGAAGTTAATGCTCTGACATTAAGTAGGAAGAAAATACTACTAAGAATGGTCATACAGAGGTAGATCTTTGGCTGAGATTGACAGGCGGTTAGAGATCTGCCTTTCTTGTTGATGCTGTCAACTACACAACATTTATCCCTGATATGCAAACTCCTTCAGGCAGGCGCACATAATGGAAAAGGGAGGGCTTTTTTTCCCTCGCAAGGAAAATCGTGCTCTTCTGATGTTCAAAAGAGCCTGTTATTGTTGGGGAGTAACTCCCTACAAGGCCTGATTTTTGCAAGCCATGTACAAATAAGCTGCATCATTTGCAACAACTGGTCTATTTGTATACTGGAATTTAAAGACTCACTTCAAATCTGTTCTCTTTAAAAATGTACCTGTAGTGAGCCGACAACACGGCCTCTGCTGCCCTGAAATACCAAGAAGTATGGTCAGCCCTCCCTAAGCATCATTCATACCTGATCATTTTGTTGCATGTTTTCGCACATTTCCTTACAACGCTTAATATTAAAGGTTTTTTTTTTTTTTTTAAATAACAAACATGTCATAATTACCTCCACTGTGCAGTTAGTATTGCCCAGTGTGGCCCCGGTCCTCCTCTTCTGGGGTCCCTCAGCGACGCTGGTGGCTCCTCCCCACATCCAGTGTCCACGTTGGAGAAGCGCTCTCCTTGGTGGACACCCGTGCGGGCGCGCTCCCGAGTCCCCCATCTGTGTCAATTTTCACAGAATGCAGGACTCGGCCCCGCCCCCCTGGCGCTGCGTCACTGGATTTCATTGACAGCAGCAGGAGCCAATGGCTGCACTGCTATCAATCTATCCAATCAGGACACAAGACACCAGCTAGAGATGGTGTGCTTGTTCCCAGACGGAGGATGACAACGTTCAGGTAAGTAAAATGGGGGGGGCTGCAGCACTACAGAAGGTTTTTCACCTTAATGCACAGCATTAAGGTGAAAAACCATGAAAGTTTACAACGCCTTTAAGGCTGGGTTCAAATTATTGCAAATTGGATGCAGGTTTCTCTGCATCCATTTCACATGTCAGGAGACTGTGACCGGCTCTCAATGGAGCCAGTTCACATAGCTGCGGAGTGAATTGCACACGAGTCCTGTGCGTCTTCTGGTCTGTTTCAGGTCCGAATTTAGCCAAAAATCCGGACCTGAAAATGTGAAAAGGGACGCACCGGACCCTTGCTGTGAGCCGATCCACACAGAGATGTGTACCCAGCCTCAAAATCCATTTCTAATCTGTTGTGGCGGTTTACATCTCTACACTCAGTCGCTTGAAGCTTAAAGCGGTGAATGAGCTCCTTTTTATTTTTTGGCCCCGTAGACTTTAACTGGAGCACCTGTAAAAGCTTTCAAGCCTGAACAGTTCTGCTCTGCTCTTCTCCCACTCAGAAAGATCAGCTTAAGCCTAGTCCACACCACTAGCTTTTTTTTTTTTTTCATCCAACCCAGCGGGTTGAATGAAAAAGAAACTGACCGCTCTGGTGGGAGCCGCTGTACTAACAATCCAATGTTAGTACAGCGATTTCCCCTGCTGTTCTATTGTGTTCTGACAGCACTGCCCCCCATCAGAACACCCCGGTGAGCACTCCCAGTCATTGGCTGAAAGCGCTGATCTGGAGCCGGTCGGCTGCACTTACGGTGTGATCGCCAGGAGCAGGAGAATTTATTTTGGGTTGTTCTTTGGTTATAAGTTATGGTAATAGCAATAAATATAAAGCTAAATTTAAATAAATATATATATATATATATATATATATATATATATATATATATATTATTTTGGTCTAGTTTTCCTTTCATAATAGAACACAAAACAGAAGAAATCCGTTACCATTTACCACCAAAAGAAAGCTCAATTTGTCGTGAAAAAAACAAGGTACAATCTACCTGGATACACAAAGTAGTTGCAATGATATGTATAGTTTACTAACACATGTCAAAGTTGCAAAATTGTGTTCCGTCATTAACATTTGTTTCAGCCGCCGTCACTAAAGGGTTAAAATGTCTTTGAAAAACAATAGCCAATGTGGAGTTTTGGATTCACATCTAGTGAGCAAGCTGTTGCACAAAGGAAGGTTATGAAACAGACATAACATTTCTCTGCTCTGCTGGTTTCCAGCTCTGACAGTCGCACACTGAGCACTCCTGCCACCTTTCTATTCCTGTATGTAGAATGGAAGAGTTCTCCTCTGAAGGCAATGGACCATTTGAAACCCCTGCTGCATAGGCAGAGCTGGCAGGGGATCCTCAGCAAACCACAGCAGTATACTTTTCACATTTCCCTAAACTCCAAAATCCAGCAAACCCAAAAAAGAAATGTACATGCCACAACCCCTCACCTATAAACAAGCCTACGTTTATTTTAACTTATGCATAATGCCGCGTACACACGATCGTTTTTAATGTCATTTTCAAAAACAACGTTTTTCTCGACGTGATTTTTCTTGTTTCCTCTCAAGCCTGTCTTGCGTACACACGTTCATTAAAAAAAACGCTCAAGCAAAGCGCAGTGACGTACAACACGTACAACGGCACTATAAAGGGGAAGTTCCGTTCGGATGGCGCCACCCTTCATGTTAGTAAAGTTTGTTAAGAGACGATTCGTGCTTTTCAGTCCGTTACAGCGTGACGAATGTGCTATCTCCATTACGAACGCTAGTTTTACCAGAACGAGCGCTACCGTCTCATACTTGATTCTGAGCATGCGCGGTTTTTTTTCCCTCGTAAAAGCATACACACTACCGTTTTTTTTTTAAAAACTACGTGAAAAACAACGTGAAAAAATAGAGCAGGTTCTCATTTTTTTAGCCCATTTTTCACGTCGTTAAAAATGCTCTGGAGCCAACATACGATCGTTTTTAATGCCCAGTTTAAAAAATGGCATTTTTAACGACGTGAAAAACGATCGTGTGTACGCGGCATTAGAGTCGTTTCAAAACTACACATCTTGGGCATTTTTACAATGGACTCACACTAGAGCTTGGTTTGCAATGTATTGTCCTGGGCCCTGATGTATGGAATGCACAAAGATATCACAATGCTTGACACAAAGATGCCATCACACTTAAAGTGGAGTTCCACCCAAAAGTGGAACCTTCTGCTTATCTGTCCCCCTCCGGTGCCAAATTTGACACCTTTCAGGGGGGAGGGGGGAACGAGACCTGTTTTCGACAGGTCTCCTTCCCCACTTCCGGAGACGGTGCCACGGCGAAGCTCGGCCCCCCTCCTCCTTCCTTTGCCACCGGGCCAATTTGAAATGCTTTGAGCATGCGCAGTATGGAACTGGCTGTGAAGCCGAAAGGCTTAACTGCCGGGTTTTTACTGGCATTGGTGGCGGCTGCACCGACAGCCAATCCGAAGATCGGCTGGGGTGCCGACATCGCAGGCTCCCTGGACAGGTAAGTGTCCATATATTAAAAGTCAGCAGGTGCAGTATTTGTAGCTGCTGACTTATAATTTTTCATGGGGTGGGCGGACCTCCACTTTAGGCCCCGTACACACAGGACGAATGTCGGTGACATTGGCTGGTTCAATAAAAACAGGCGACATTGGGCCCGTGTGTAAGGCAGCCGGCCGGTCCGACAGAAGCCATGTGGACGGCTTCTGTAGGACGAGTGTGCCGGAAAACCAGCAGCCAACTGGCTCTAGATCAGTGCTCTCAGCCAACGGCTGAGAACGCTGATCAGAGTGTTCTGGTGGGGGGGGGGGGGTTGCGTACCAGCTTTTAAGGTGATGGTTTGGTTTAGCATATAATTTTGTGCATATTTACTGCAAAACGCCCAATACTAAGGAGTAGTAATGACACAAAACAAAAAAAAAAAAAGTCTTACAAATAAACTGTCAATTTGAAATAGGTCAACCCAGATGAGTTCTGCATACTATACATGTACAGAACTCCCTCGTAGCATCACTTCCAGCTTGTGTGCTTGGCCTTTTCCCACTACTATGCACTTGGCTATAAGTCGAATGATAGGAGCTAAAACTTTCCCTAAAAAGACACTACAAAATGTAATATTGTTCAAACAATTAAAATGTCGCTTTCTTGCATATCACAGCCCAATGAGGCAGACCCTCATTCATAATTCAAAAACAGTCGGATAAGGATGTACTTATTCCGAAAAAAAAAAAAAAAAGTATGAGCATGTAAAACAAATCCTTGCAATGTATCAAGCTACTTTGGAGAGGATTGTTTTTTTTTAATTCTTTAAAACAAAACTGGAGCTACAGTTAGACCACTTTCACACTGAGGCGCTTTTCAGGCGCTTTCACACTAAAAACAGCGCCTAAAAAGCTCACGAAAACTTCTATTAAAATCAATGAATGCTTTCACACTGGGGCAGTGTGTTGGCAGGGCTGTGAAAAACTCTCCTCTCCATTGAAATGAATGGAAAGCTCTTCAAAGGCGCCTGAAAAGCACTTCAAAAGCGCTTAGTGTTTTTACTGGCAGTTTAGAAGAGCCTCAGTGTGAAAGTGGCCTTAAGCATGCTTGTTATACTCACCGTGGAACCTAAGGGGTTAATCCTCTGCATTGTGTATAAAGGCTGTGTGATCCTGTCTTCTCTGATCCTCCTCTTCTTTAACTGACTCCAAACCATCTCCTGATCGAACACCGCATTAGGAGTCAGGCTGCACATGCTCAGTTTGGTGTGTATTGCTAGGGAGTTATTTTTTTTTTTCTTGGAAGAGTGCATGTGATCAGCACAGGGCCAATCAGCACTGTACAGACGAAATCAAGGGAGAATGAAAATTCCTAATACAAGCTTTAAGCAGAGACTGATGCAAGTCACTAGATTGCTCACTGCTGATGAGAAAAGGTATTTTGCAGTTTATATTTACTAAAACTATTGCAATTCAATATTCTGTGTACAGTGGGAGACCAGATATAGTGAATGCAGGCTCCTGGGTTTAGTAAGGTGTGGCAGATTGACCTCCCATCCGATGATGCCAGTGCTACTTGTCAAAACCAGCGGCGAAAACCAATCACATTTTTAGCTTTCTATAAGGGTGGCATACTTCCTACTGACCTCCAATGAATTGGTCTTAGTTCCAAGAGACCTGAAAATTTTTACCTCTCCGGGGTAAAACGATTACAAAAGGCTACTCTAAAAACTGTTACAAATAAGCTTTGCAAATTAGGGATTAAGTAGGTTGAGAAAAAAATTATTATATATATATATATATATAGATAGATAGATAGATAGATAGATAGATAGACTATCTATCTATTTTGAGATAGATACACATCTGATTTACCTTTTATTATATTTTTGGCCAACTGTATAATGTAAGACCAATGCGTCAACACAACTTCCTCCATAAAATGTAAGGGCTGCATTTACAAATGCTTTCAGTAAATCCTACTTACAAGGTCACTAACAAAAGAATGGCTTGCTGTATAATGGATCCTCCATTATAACCCTGAAAAAGAATGTTAATCCATGTCAAAAGCATGTCTTACAATACACCTTTGTTTGTTCTACTGGCAACACCTTGCATCCATTCACCTAACAATATCAACACAGGCACGGATATGAAACAAAAGGAAGATAGATCAAATAAAACAATCTCTTAAATTTAATAAAGTACATGGCTTAACAGTGCCTATAAAAGACTGAAAAGCAGGTTTTCTGTGCTTGTTTTAAATCCAGGTTCAAGTATGAGGCGAAGCCGGCTGCCATTAGCCATTATTATCTTATGTGGTATAGTACATCTAGCTGCACAGACATCACACTAGCTACTGTGTGTGATCATTTACATAGAAACATAGAAGAGTGACTTCGGGAAAAAGACCAAGTGGTCTATCATGTCTACCCTTTTTTCCCCCTTTCTGTATAAATATAGATCTATAGTTTTTCCTAATTATGTTGAAATTCACTTGCTGATGACGGACTCACTACCTCTGCTGGAAGTATGTTCCAAGCATCAACTACTATTTCAGTAAAAGGATTCGGCCCCATACACACTATTAGATTTTCTGCAGATTTTTGTCTTCAGATTTACCAAAACCATATAAATATGAGGTCAAACCTTAAAGAGGTTGCGCCATAGACATCGGTGCAGTGTTTTCTGCAAATATCTCCTTAACCATGTAGGTTAAGGAGATATTTCTTGCACCTACAGGTATGCCTTATGCCTCGTAAACACGGCCGAGAATCTCGTCAGGAAAAAACTCGTAGTTTTTCTTGACGAGATTCTTGAACAAGAAACTTGTCCCAGCTGAGTGTATCAACGTTCCATTCAAAGAACCCGCGGTTCTTTGAATGGAGCGAACGCGGTGACGTCATCGACTACGACGAGCGTGCGCTCGTCACATTCGATGCCGTCGCCGCCATCTTGCTACACCCTACCTATGCCTAGGAAGCTACCGTGCATGCGTCAGTCATTTCCAGCATGCGCGGGTTTCCACGGCGACAGGTAAGTGTACACACTTAGTGCCGGTTCACACTTGTGCGAGTTGATACCGAATGCGATGCGTTAAACACAAACTAGATTCGCATGTCATCCAAAAAGTAATTGTTTTCAATGATGGTGGTTCACATCTATGCGTTGCGATTCCTCTCCGAATGCGATGCGATGAAAAAAAGGGTCTTGTGCGAGTTTAGAGTGTTGCGTTGCGAATTTAGTCTCCATAGACATCAATGTAAATCGTTCTGAAATCGCATTTGATGGTTCACATATGTGCGAATTCCACCACACTATTCTCCACAAAAACATTAATCGCAGACATGTCCCACTCCTGAAATTCGCATTAAAATCGCGGCAAAAACGCGGTAAATTTGCACCTCAGAATGGACTGAAAAAACGGAACAAATTCACAGCGCAGCAGTGTGAACCGGCACTAACACACACTCGGGTTTCTCGTCGAGAAACCCGACGAGAAAATAAAGAGCAGGTTCTCTATTTTTCTCGTCAAGATTCTTGTCGGTTTTCTTGACGAGAAAACTGAAAGCCGCGTACACGCGACCGATTTACTCGGTAAGAAAGCTCTGCCAGCAAGTTACTTGCTGGTTCTTGCCGAGAAACTCGGTCGTGTGTACTAGGCTTTAATCTAGGCTTACCTGTAGGTGCAAGTTGTCAGAGTGGGTTTACAACCACTTTCAATTCGCATGCAATTAGGCAGGTCCTTGTACTACATGGTTTTGGTAAATCTGAAGACAAAAATCTGCAGAAAATCCAATAGTGGGTCTTAAGCCCCATACACACGGTCAGACTTTTTGACAACAAACTTCTAAATTCCCAGGTTTTTAAAAAAATCCGACCGTGTGTACGCTCCATCGGACAAACTTTTTCGGTTTTCATCGGACAAATGTTCGCTCTGCAAACGGACAAACTTTTCGGCAACAAAAGTTCTACGGTGGAAAATCAAAACGTGTGTACAGAAGTCCATCGGACTTTAGTCCAAAGCACAAACACGCATGCTCAGAACCAATGTTAAAATCAACTAACAATAGCAGAAGTTGACCAAAGAGTGGCGGTAAAGAGCAGAAAAACCATGTGATTTGGGGAAAGTTGGCTGAAAAAGTCCTGCCGTGTGTATGCATACTAGAGGTCGACCGCTATTTGTCCATTTTGTAGAAATCGGCATCGGCTGATTATTCTCCAAATTAGGCTGGTATAACACTGACCGCAGTCACGGCACCTCTGCCTGCATAGTGTGGAGAATCCTTCTCCCTTCTCCACACTGTTGGCAGAGCAGCGCCGCGGTGTGTGAAACTGTAGGGGGAGAGGGAGACACTGTCAAAATTTAGGTTGAATGTCGGGGGTGGGCGGGAACCGGGGTGGGCGGGACCCAGGTATCCAACACCTGCCAATGGGATGGGATATGGGCGGGCCGCTACGTGTATGTGGCCCGCCTCTTTCTTAAACAGCCCAATGACTGGCTGGATAGCTGCTGGGTCCCGCCCTCCCCGGGTCCCGCCCACCTTCCGACATCATGCTGAATGCTTTAGCTCCTCTCTCTTTATCCATCTGCCAATGCCAACCAGTGCCATCTGCCAATGCCTGCCAGTGCCATCTGCCATTGCCTGCCAGTGCCATCTGCCATTGCCTGCAAGTGCCATTTGCCAATGCCAACCAGTGCCTTCCAGTGCAATCTGCCAATGTCAACCAGTGCCAATTAGTGCCACCTGCCAGTGCCAATTAGTGCCAACCAGTGCCACCGCCAATTAGTGCCACCTGCCAATCAGTGCCAGCCAGTGCCACCTGCCAGTGCCACTTGCCAAAAATAAATAAAAAATCGGCCGCAAAAATCAGCATCATATATCGGCCATCGGCCGCCCCGATTTCTAAATATCGGCATTCGCCAGAGAAAAATCCATATCGGTCGACCTTTAATGCATACCAAGTTCACGGCCAACGCCCTGTGAACAAAAATCCACGGAAACGTTTGTTTGACGTCCGACCCTGTGTATGGGGCTTTAGGGTAGTTTTGAACTTTCCTCCTCATAGTTTGAGGTCATATCCCCGTGTTGTTGATCTTCGCTTCATATTGAAAATACTGAACCTTATTCACACCCTTTATTATTCAAATCATGAGCTGAATCACATGAATTTCCACATATGAATATATGTTTGTTAAGCTACTCATACAAGTGCAGTCTGGGCTACTCAAGACTTCTAATTCTCGATGAATGTTAAACTAATATCTGCAGAATACTTGGCTGTTCACAGAATAGAACAATAGAGTCTCTTTTGGAGCTGCACACGTGTGCCAATACATTCATCAAATGGTCAAGTATTCTATCTTGGCAAAATCTATATCCAAGGCTCTAATGTTGGGGGCATGGTGTGCATTATGCATGTGTACCTTTCAGTATATTAGGCTCCATGTACACAGAAGCTGATAAACTGCAGTTTATTGGCGTTTTGGCATTTTTTTTAAAAAGCCCATTAACTGCACTCTATGTTAGCCTATGTGTTCATGTACACATAACGTTTTTTAGCTTTAATGAGCAGTGGAGTTAATGGGCTTTTTTCTGAACGCAAGAAATTTGCATTCAAATTGCAGTTTTTCGGCAGAAAAAACGCAAAACGCTCAAACGCTGGCCGCGAGCGTTTTTTAGTCCACTAAAAAAAAAAAAAAAAAAAACGCTACACTGAAAAGCGCTAATAAAAGCTAGTAAAAAAACGCTGATAAAAGCTAGCTTTTTCTGCTGCTTTAAAAACGACCGTTTTTGAGCTTCTGTGTACATGGAGCCTTAAAGTGTTACTAAACCCACATCATAAAAAACTATCAATAAATGCTGTATTACACGCAGTTCATACTTAAAGCGGAGGTTCACCGAAAATAATAACTATATTCCTAAGCAATCAAGGCACTATATACATTATTAAAATGTTGGTGACCGTTTTCATAAATATATAAATACCGTAATATTTCGATTCCAATACAGATTTCCGGGATTCATCTCACGCGGGAGTAGGCGTGTCTAAGTCTTTCCCCGGCGCCGCAATGCTAGTTGGGAGTTCGCTGCAATGTATTCTGGGAGCACAGTGTCGTGCTTCCCAGATACATTGTGGAACGCCGAGCAGTGAAATCTCGAGAGATTTCACATGCTAAGTGACGTGTGACGCCGGTCTTCCAGGAAATGCTTGCTTGTGGGCTTCACAATGCCCACAAGCAAAATGGAAATTCACAGGAAAGAATTTTATAACTCCGTTTTCTGAATGAAAACGGACATCTGACATTTGAGGAAACCAAAGAAGTGAGTGTAACTTTATTCAAGAAAGATTACATCACAAAATGTTATAGTGTTATATTTGCACTATAACATTTTGTTATGTGATCTTTCTTGAATAAAACCCGTTTGGACGAAATTGATGATCCTTTGTGTGCTGGTGAATATCTACTTATGGCACAGGTTCCAGTATCCAGCTGGCGGTTGCTACAGCACCCAGTACATTAAAGAGCTCATTCCAGGAACGTGTACGATGGGAATATGGACTGAGGGACAGAGCTGGGACATGTGACTACTTTATATCATATAGGAAAAGGGTACTTCGATTTTTAATTCAAATAATTACAGTGCCATTATCCTTATACAGAAATAGAAGGGACAATGTAAATTAAACAGTGTGTGTTTAGTATCGCTTTAAATCAGCAACCTGAGAGAAGTCACACAGAAAAGACATATAAAAAAATAAGTCCATTTGAGACAATTCAGTTATTAAATTTGGAAAAGTCTGAAAGATCCAGGCATTTTGCACCTACAAAGCCTACAAAACATTTGGGCAGTGGTTTCATAACCATGTACATGGGCATATAATGTTGTTGTAGGACTTCATCTACCGTTGCAGCTGTGCGCTGCCAAAAATGCTGCATGCACCAATTTTGGTCTGTTATGGTCAGTAGGGCAGCCATATTGAAATAGGTGAGCTGCCCTAATGTAACATGTGTGCGTTAACACCATGAACTGGGCTGGTGTGAACAGGCTGTTAAAGTGTATGTAAGCCATAAATACTAGGACTTCTCTTATGCCTTGTACACACGATCGGAATTTCCGTTGGGATAAACTATGACGGATTTTTCCGACGGAATTCCGTTCAAGCTGTCCTGCATACACACTGTCACACCAAATTCCGACCGTCCAAAACGCAGTGACGTACAACACTATGACGAGCCGAGAAAAATGAAGTTCAATGCTTCCGAGCATGCGTCGTGTTTTTTTCTCCGTCTGAGTTCCATACAGACTAACGGAATTTCCGTCGGAGAAAAAGAGAACATGTTCTCTTTCTAACTCTGTCGGAATTTCCGAAGGAAAAAGTCAGATGGGGCATACACACGGTCGAAATATCCGATGAAAAAATTCCGCCTGACTTTTTCCATCGGAAATTCCGATCGTGTGTACAAGGCTTTAGTCTTCCTTTTGGGTTGGTAAATATAACACAGAAAGCATTTTGTTACATCTGTTCAATAATTACAAGAAAGTACCTGCTAATGCTGCCAGAAATTGGCTTTGCTGATAACTTCCTGTGCACTCCATTTATATCAGTTACATTATCTCTCTCTCTCACTCTGGGAAATCACAGAACTCCCCTGGCAATGTCTTCATCTGCTTTTCAGAAGGATGGAGCCATCTTTTTTTTATACATTATCTAAGGCAGTGGTCTCCACACTGTGGCCGGGGGCCAGATGCGGCCCTACGGCACTGTTTTCATCCACTGATACCAACAGTGGGGCATAATCCCCCCCACTGACACCAAGGAGGGGGCATAATTCCCCCCACTGACACCAACAATGGGGTGCTATTCCTCCCGCTGACACCAAAGATGGGGCATTGCTTATTCCCACTGACGTTGGGGGGACCTTTTCTATTCGCAATACCCACAGTCTGGCCCCCCTAAAGTCTGAAGGACCATAAAGATGGAGCAGATGGGGCATTGCTTATTCCCACTGATGTTGGGACCTTTTCTATTCACAATGCTCACAGTCTGGCACCCCTAAAGTCTGAAGGACAGTAAACTGGCAATTTATTAGTTTATTACGTTTGGAGACCCCTGATCCAAGGTAAGCATCTACTTCTTAGTTTAAGAAACGGCCTTAAGCTGGCCATACATGGATCGAAATTCATCCGGTTCAACAGGGACTGGTCGTACTCCGATCCACTGTAGTTGAACAGAAGTTGATCAACCGCCCTGTTGGTATTTTTTTCACTCTATCGGTGCTGCAGGCAAAATGCCGCAGAGCTGATCTGTGTATTCTGCTGGCAGGAGAGTCTCCCTGCTGTCAGAATACAATGACACAGCTGGGACACTTCCCCCATCCACAAATGTCAGGGTCAGCTTTTTTCATTGAACCTGCTATGGTCAGCTTTAGAGATGACACAGCAATGTAAAATGCTGATGTGCAAATGTAATTCTTGGCTGTGTTGATAAGCATTAGACCCAAATGAGCATCTGTTGCAGCCTTTCACCTTGCGACTTGCTGCAATTTACAGGTAGATGCCATCATCTCAGCCTAGGCAAAGCCACTTGCCTGGATCTTAAAGGCTGATTTTCAGTGGTAAAAAGCTACTTTTTTAGATGTAGCCATGTCTATATATTGTGGCATGTTAAGAATGCATTCATGCTTGCATATAGACTTGTAAAGTTGCTGAAAGGCAAGACAAAATATTCAAATTCTTGAATTAGCTCCATTGTCACTGTTGTTCTTTAAACTGCACGTCAGCAAGCTTAGATACTAGGAGTTTCTAGAGGGCAGGATTACAATCACTATATTGATTTGTAAAGTCAGACTGGCGTAGTGCAAGTGCTGGGATGAAAACTCAAACCATAATACAGGTTAAGGCTGCTGTAACCCCTTTGTCTATATAAACAGTAGTTTAATGTCAGAAAGGAATGCACCTTTTAAATAGCTAGCACTTTCTTTTAACAATTACATATTCAAAGGGCCAAAGGAAAAAATGCAGAACATTCATTTTAGTTATGACTAAGGGAGTCAACTATAACAGTCGTACCAAGAGATTTAAATACACAATAAATGATTCAGGGCTTATCACTGAAGTCGTTCATTTATTACTGACTCCATGAAAACCACATACATGAATATTATACGACAAAATGTATTTTAAATGCCGAGCGACAAGGAGCTGCAATAAAATATTATTTGTGAGGAGGAAATGTGATTTTGTGTGGGAGGGGATGTTTTGCCTGAGAAAATGGAGCTAGACAATTCGGAACAATTATCTCTCCGTTTTATCACCCATATAACAGACTATCTTACATATTTTTTACAGTGCCAACCTGCTTGTAAATCACTGAAGAATTCTAATGTGAATTCCAAAGTGTGGCTTTATGGTTAAATAAAATCTTATCTTTCCTGTTAGTAACATTGTAGGTTGAAAGTAAGGAAGCATCCTTGTGTATTACTTTCTTAAAAACAAGCTTCTCCACTGTACCCATCTATGGGTGCTGCCTAAGACCAGGCACTATACACTTCAGCATTACCGGCCAATAAAGCACTCATCCTGGACAAGGGGGCAGTGGATAGGCAAGATGTCGAAGGCAGGCCACAGACCGTTTGAATTTCTTTCTTGCAACCATGGGTTGCAGGAAAAAAAATTGCACGATTCCCCCATCAACTCAGACAGTGCTGACAGGGGAATCCCTCCTGCCAAGCCATTGTCTGCTCCCGTCAAGGGGGTGGGGAAGCCACCCCCGCCGGGAGAAAAAGATTTATTGCTAGCAGCTATAGTAGCCGCTAGCAATAATCGCACATGAATCCGGCAGGTTGGTTGCATCCAAGGTGATCAATCGATCAACTTGGTACATTCAGCTTGCCCACACATGGTTCGAATCTCAGATGGTTCTTGCTGAACCAGCAGAGATTCAAACCATTTATGGCCGGACTAAGTCCAGGCCTACACTGCAAAGTGAACGTAATCTCAGGTAGAGCGCAAGGGGATTTCTGGACAAAATAAGCAATAGAAGCCAGCAGCATTGCACCAATACCGATACCGGTATCGATGCCAATACTAAGCATTTGCATGAGTACTTGGAAGATATCCTTTTGATGACGAAACGTGTCAGACATAGCCTCGTGCTGATGTCAAGGTGTCCGTAGAACAAGGGAACGCTGCCGGCTTGATATTTTGAGTGTTTTTATTGGTCTAATAAACATGTTGCCAATCTTTTATTTGCACGATTTTGAGTTTCGGCTGGCATGTTCAATGATTTTGGGACAAAAAGTGACCATTCTAGAGTGTTTTTTTTACATGCGACTCATGACCTCTCTTGAGAAAGAGGGTCATGACTATCTGGTGAGCAAATACCTCATTTAACCTTGGGTGTCGGTGGCTGTTGGTGACACTGGGCTGGTGTTAAACTCATCTTTAAATCACTTCAATACGGATTCAGTGGATTCAATTATATAGACTTTTTGTGGACTTTTTTAAACCCTCATTTGGACGCTCCGATACTAAAACCGATATCTTAGCCCCAAGTTCACATATATGTGAATTGGATGCGCTTTTAACCACATCCAATTTGCACGACATCCAGTTCACATATGTGCGTGCCGGTGGCAGTGCAATATTAAAAAGAGTCAGGTACGATTTTCAGTCCGGTTCAGGTGCAATTTCCAGTGTCATACACTTTGAAAATTTGCAGATGAATCTCACCTGAACCGTTGAACAAACCACACATATGGGAACCCGGTCTCACTAAAAATAGGTATCGGTAATTGATATCAGCGAGTACTTGAGAAAAGTATAAGTACTTGTACTCGGCCTTAAAAAACTGGTATCGGTGCATCCCTAGATGCCAGTATCTGATTTAAATGCCACTCTGTAGAGTGTGGAGTAACAGCTTATATCATTATACATGCTCCATGCAGGATTTAAAAAAAATAAGGGAATAGGGGTATATCGCAGTATAATATAAAGTCTGACTTATCTTCCCTTAATGCACACATCTTCAAGAAACTTTAACTGTTCCTTGGCCTGCTCCCAGCTCCCCATTTATAATTTTACACTTACCTGTTCCCAAACCTACTAAAGTTACCACCCATGAAGCCACAGAGCTGCTTTTCAAAATCTATTGAGCCAGGCCCACACCATCTATTCAATCCCATGCAGAGTTTAGAAGATGCTGGACCAGGAATGAGTATAAAGCCCCGTGCACACGGTCAGACTTTTTGCCAACAAACTTCATTTTGAGCAAGTTTGACAAAAAATCCTACCGTGTGTACGCTCCATCGGACAAACTTTTTTGGTTTTCATCGGACAAGTATTCGGTCTTCAAACGGACAAACTTTTCGCCAACAAAAGTCCGATGGAGCAAAGTCTGACCGTGTGTACAGAAAACCATCGGACTTTTGTCCGATGGACAAAACAAATAATGTTAAAATCAACCAACAATAGCAGAAGTTGACCAAAGGGTGGCGGTAAAGAGCAGATAAGAGCAGAAAAACCACGTGATGTTGGAAAAAGTTTTGGGAAAGTTTGCAGAAAAGTCCTGTGGTGTGTATGCTGTGGGTGTGCCCGGCCAACTCCGTTCGGACAAAAATCCATGGAAAAGTCAGATGGAAGTCCGACCGTGTGTACGAGGCTTAAGATTTACAAAGTGCAATCAAAGTGTAACTGCACCAAAGGTACACGTACCAATTAAGGCTGCACTCCAGGTAAACAGCAAAATACAAAGCTAAAATACATTTATAGGAGATTTTTTTTTCCTATCAAAAGATTAGTAGTCCTGTCCAACCAGTCCTGTGATTTACCAAAGGTGATCCAGACAATGGAGCAAAGCTAGTGACTTCACATTACCCCTATGCAAAGTAGCAATGCAACTTGGTCGCTTCCCCAACCCCATTCTGTTACTGGACAATAAAGGAGAAGCAACAGACCGATGAGGGTCATCGCCTCCTGTCAGAATGTTCCTTGTCATAATATGTGCACCGCAGCACACTTGAGTGGCCCCTCATTGACTGTCAATCATTCACCAACCGGAATCCTTAAACACTGGGATCCTTATCAAATTAGTCCACAAAGGCAACTATACAATCCTTAAATCCTGGACAACTAAGCCCCTGAGCCACAACACAACTGCTAAGGCCCACAAGAAACAAAAAGGTGCAAATATAGTATAGTCTTAAATTACATCCTGAATTTTGTTTGTCATTGGATGTTTTCTACATACAAGCTCTGTAAGGGACACACATTTACTACCAACCTTTAGTGAAATTCCTTAAAGCAAGTTAACCTGGTATTTAGAAAATAAAATCTGCTTAAACCCGGAAACTAAATGCAAAGCAAAATGCACGTTGTATCAGATGTTCGTAAAATAATCCAATTTGAAGATCAATAACGGATATTCTCTTATACCACTACAGAGTTGCGGTGGGCAGGGAATTAACACCCAAGTCAGGATTACCGCTTGAGATTGGTGAGATACTGCTTCTGTTAAAAAGCAAAGGATTGATTTTCTGCAGCAAAGTGAAAAAATAAGAACATTAAATGGCGATTTAGCTAGATAAGAAAAGCCTTGCTTTCTTTTTCTCTTTACCTGCTTTGGTTTCGCTTGTGTTCGATGCTTGTCCAACTCATTTATCTTCTTCCACACACATGTTTAAAGTGGAAACAAGCTCTAAATAAGAAACCGCTATTTTTTTTTAAATCAGCCTTGGAATAAAACAGCTAGATTGATTGTTTTTTAAACAAGCTAAACTTGCTTTTAAGGCTCCATGTACACTGGGCGCTAAAAAAAGCTATAAAAAACGACAGTAGCTTTGCAGGGAACCTTTCAAAGTTTTTTAGCATTTCTGCAATAGCGTTTATTAGCGTTTTTCAGTGTTGCGCCGAAAAACTGCACTTTGAAGGCAAATTTCTTGCGTTCAGAAAAAAGCCCATTAACGCTAAAAAAACGACCACGTGTGCATGAACACATAGGCTAACATGCAGTTAATGGGCTTTTAAAAAAAACGCCAAAATGCCAATAAACTGCAGTTTATCAGCTTCAGTGTACATGGAGCCTAAAAGTGCATGCTCTTTTTTTAGGGCGTCATTTTCCTTCTGGACAGAAATCACTTAGCATAATGGCGAATAAAGCTATAATATTCAGGTGGGGAAGAAATATTTAAAAGTAAATGTACAGCTGCATGACATAAACCCCACTTTAGATTGTAAGCTCCATGAGCAGGGCCCTCCTATTCCTTCTGCATTGAACTGTGTTGTAATTTTACTGTCCCACTTTGTATTGTAAAGCGCTGCACAAACTGTTGGCGCTATATAAATCCTCTTTAATAATATTAATTATATTAAAGCATGGGTTCTCTTCTTGCTGGGTATTAGACTTCATAACCAAGAAAGAGATAATCTGCACTTGGCATGTTTAACATCATCTCTCCACCTTGTGTAACACAGGGCTCGACAAACCCCGGGCACCAGGTCGCAATTGTGACTAGAATTAGCGACCGGGCGGCACAGCTGGGGTACCCTGTCTCCGTGCGCACCCCCCCCCCCTCGTGATCGCGTCGGGCCACGCCGGCCGGTAATTGAGGCCCGCGGCGTTGCGGCCTTCTGCAGTACTATGGTTCCTTCTGGAACCTTGCGCCCTCTTGTGGTGGCCGTTGGTATGACAAGACAACCAGCAATGCTAATGGAGTTTCCCTGCCTGTTTCCATCTCCTTCCCTTTACTTAGAAGTTAGAACCCCCAAACATTATATATATTTTTTATTCTAACACCCTAGAGAATAAAATGGTGGTCGTTGCAATACTTTGTCACACCGTATTTGCGCAGCGGTCTTACAAGCGCACTTTTTGGGGAAAAAAATACACTTTTTTTAATTAAAAAATAAGGACAACAGTAAAGTTAGCCCAATTTTTTTATATTGTGAAAGATAATGTTACACCGAGTAAATTGATACCCAACATGTCACGCTGCAAAATTGCGTCCGCTCGTGGAATGGCAACAAACTTTTACCCTTTAAAATCTCCATAGGCGACGTTTAAGAAATTCTACAGGTTGCATGTTTTGAGTTACAGAGGAGGTCTAGGGCTAGAATTTTTGCTCTCACTCTACCAATCGTGGCGATACCTCACGTGTGGTTTAAACACCGCTTTCATATGCGGGCGCTGCTCACGTATGCGTTCTCTTCTGCATGCGAGCTCGGCGGGACGGGGCGCGTTCCTGGCTCCTAGAATCAAAGCAAATTTGTCAAGCCCTGGTGTAACAGATCAACTCAGAAACCTTCACTCCTTTTCAAGATAGGTTCCAATACTTGGGGGGGTTTAAACTATACTAAAGCTGGCAGTACATGGATCGAAATTAGGCCAGCTCAATTTTATCCTGCGGGCCTGGGAATGCCCCCTCCCATCGGGCATAATACGATAGCGCTGCGGGAGGCATTCCCCCATCAAGACAGAGTATTGATGGGGGAATCCTTCAACAGGGAAGAAAATAAAATCTATGGGCTACTTAATCTACGCAACGATCTAAAACCAAAAGGAAGAAAATTCTTGGTGCAAAGGAAGTAGACATGATATTCAGAGTAGCAAGGATGATAATGCATTGCAGAAGCTCAAAGAAAAACATTTATTATACTTAGTGAAAGTTACAGAAGGAATTTAAAAAGGCATTACAATTAGTTGAGGTTTATCATTAGTGTCAAAGGTATAAAGCAGTATTGAGGACCACTTGGGTCTCATTCACATGAGCAATAACAAACATGTGATTACAGGGGGTCACCGATTTACAAACGCCCGAATTACAAACAACGCTACGCTACGAGGACTCTGCCGTTCTGCGCATGCTCGGCCAGACGGAACCTCGGAAAATGACGGAGATGATCGCAATTGCCGTTCTGCGCATGTGCGGCCATTCGACGGAACATCAGAAGATGACATAATTGCCGTTCTGCGCATGCACGGCCTGACTTACGAACATTTCCGGTTTAAGAACAAACAGGAAGTCCCTAACGTGAGTGGGGGACCTCCTGTATATGCATTTATAGGATGTTTCTAAATGCATATAAACGCAGCTAATATTTAAAATTTGAATACACAGTGTGCGTTTAGGTGCAATCTGCTAAACAGCATTAAGAAAAAAAATGAAATCTGTGCATCCGGAGGCAGATTAGGTAGTATGAATGTGTGTAAACATGCATAGACCAGAATTTGAAGGGAAAAGTCTGGGACACCTCAATGCATGTAAAGGACATGCGATGGGACTGCATTATGTGGCTATTGCATCGCAGTGCCACTGCATGACAAGGCAAAATGCCTTGTGTCCTATCTGCCTGGTTCACACTACTGCATTGCTGTGGTGTGTGGACATTGTGCACTGAAAACCTATACCTTAAAGTGATTCTAAAGGATTTTTTTAAACAGAAAACATGTTATACTTACCTGCTCTGTGTAATGGTTTTGCATAGAGCAGGCCAGATTCTCCTCTTCTGGGGCTCCCCTACCAGTGCTCCTGGCTCTTCTCCCTCTACCGAATGCCCCCCCCCCACAACAAGCTGCTTGCTATGGGGGCACTCAGCCCCCCTCCCCTGCTCTTTCATCACTGGCTGTGATTGTCAGCAGCAGGAGCCAAATAGCTCCTGCTGTTGCCTAGGCACAGAGAGGAGAGTGAGAGCCATTAGCCGCTGCTCTCGTGCACAGTACTGGATCAAGATCAGGTTCAGAAAAGTAAAAGGGGGGAGGCTGGGGGCAGCTACATAGAATGCATTAAGGTAAAAAAAAATAAAAAATTATCTTTAGAACCACTTTAATACATAATACTTAGTTGAGACTGATCCCCAATACAGGTATTTGCTCCCACTTACAGCGATAGATCGCCGCAGTATCCGCAGCGATCTACGCCATGTCCGGCCCCTCCGCTGTCTTCTGGGAGACACACAGGTCCCAGAAGACAGCAGGGACCAGTCAGGACGCGCAGCGCGACTTGCGCATGCGCAGTAGGGAACCAGGCTGTGAAGCTGCAAGGCTTCACTTCCTGATTTCCTTACTGAAGATGCCGGCGCCTTCACCCGGGAGCCGAGGAAAGTGTTGGCTTTGGGTGAGGACATCGTGGGCGCCCAGGACAGGTAAGTGTCCTTATTTTAAAAGTCAGCAGCTGCAGTATTTGTAGTTGCTGACTTTAAATGTATTTTTTTTTTTTGGGCGGAACTCTGCTTTAATTTAAAAAAATATATACCTTTAGGTCTAATGCACACTGGACATTTTTTTTTCTGTTGCTCCTAGAGGCGTTTGCCGTTTTTTTTTCTTGCCTCTAATTGCCCCTGCATGTTGGTCTATGCATATATAGGGGTTTAGAGGTGGGGTCCTTCAGGCTGGGTTCACACTGATACGACACGACAGTCATACGACTTTCATCCTACTTTGCTCTGCGACATCAGTCCTACATTGGTCCGACATCCATCCGACTTGAATGAACAGGATACTACTTTGATATAACTTTGTGATAGTCTGACTTGTCCTTTGACCAATCAAAACAATCCCAGGGTGAGATAAATTCCTTTTAATGCTGCTGTAATCACCATGTCGGATGTCAAAAGTCAGATGGTGAGGACAAGGATCCTACTTTGATCCGACTTCAATGATATTCAATGGGCTGAAGTAGGATCAAAGTCGGACCATTGGGAGCTCATGCGACATGAGCTCCTAATGTCAGAGCGTTTGTCGGACAAGTGTGAACCCAGCCTCAGAGGCAAAAAAAAAAAACCCACAGGCAGTCCAGGAGTAGTAGTTTTGGCAGAAAAAAAAAAGGTTGATGTGCCTAAACGCACAGGTGTGCGCAGCCTGTTGCATTAGGGTGTGCACCTGAAAGCTCAAAAACATGGTATAGATCTCTCACTGTGTTCATTCAGAAGGGGAAGGGGCCGGTAAATGACATTACCCCTTCCCCCACTCATCCTGAAATATCATTTATGTGTGCCCACTGCAGTAGCCAATGGGAGAGGAGGGAAGCCAGCTATGCTGTGGGAGGGGACACCGGGCAGCAGGGAGAATCTGCACTGCAGGGAGTGATTAGGGTGTTCCTGGGCACACCTGGCACACCCTGTGCGCACGCCTATGCCTAAACGCATATAACATGGTTTAGCGATTGAGCGCCAATTCATTTTTATGGCCAGAATAAATTCTAATTGTCTACTGTGGGTCACTGTGCTCTACTCAACACTCGTCTTGATTGTGCTAAAAGAGATCTAGAAAAGAACCTAGTACGGAGTATAGAACCTAGTGCGATCAGTTCCTCTCATCTGAAATTTTCCCTCAGACTTCCAATCTTTAGAAGGCAGACAAAAGATGCACTATATGGAAGAAAAATGTGAGAAGCTGGATAATAAAGTCAGCAGGGTGCTCAGTTACACTCTGTACCATCACGCCTCCTACCACCGATTATTAGCGACCCCTCCCACGTGTCAACACTGCCAGCTGCTGCTGCTCTCTGCCATCCTCACTTGGGCTCCAAACACAGACTCTGCTGCTTATGCCTAGCACCCGCTCTGTTGAGAAAACAAACTCTGATTTACAAACAGCCAAGCTCCTTGTGGACTATAAAGCAAGCAAAGCCCCTTGGCTCATGAACACTAAAGTAAATCTTTTTCAGAGGCTTGAGCGAGGAGGAGGAGCAGAACACAATCTTTATTGTGAACAGATATGGGATAAAGTCCAAGCGCTGATGTTACATTTATTTGTTGTCTGGAGCAAAGTCAGACATGAACTCTGCAGAGCAGGAATGCTAGAACGTCATGCAGCAGCAGGCTATTGAAACAAATGAAAACCTCCTGTTAAGAGGCTTGTTCAGAAAGTCAACTGCCACTGCATTAGCTCCGAAAACACCAGCCGACTAATGAAATATCAACAGCTGTCATCAGTAACAATGATCAATCTCGTCTCTCATCCATTTTTAATTAGTGGACTACAACAGGGGGGAAGTGAGAAATCAGAGATCTCAATTTTCAGCACTTTAATCTATATTGATTAAACTCTAATCAATGCAATTCACAAGGTCCTTAGAATAGTCTTTCATTACACTTACAGAGATTAACACATACAGGTGAAAAGAAACACTCACTGTGCCCACTGCTGTAAATTATGATTGTAAACTTCTGTGGAAAATCAATGAAACTAGAATTGTGGCACGTTAGTACTTCATATGTCTGCATGCAAGCAGTGCTGGGACAAGGTCATCCAGCGCCCAGGGCAAAGATGCCAAGCTGCGCCCCCCTTTCCCTTAGGGTTAGGGTGCCCCCCATCCCTGCAATAAACCATTGCGCCAGGGGCAGCCGCTCCTCCTGTCCACCCCTTGTCCCGACCCTGCATGCAAGTAGTAATGCAACATAGAAGTCAATATTGTCCTTTACTGTAAGGCTTAATGTACACGGAACCTTTTACAATCTCTCCCGAACGATTTAACTTGACAGATAGTAACGGACATTTAAAAACGTCCGTTTTGCTGCATCTACATGCCGCGTTTGCGTTTAGAAGCGTTTTTTTCTTAAATAATCAAAATTTTCAAACGCCTGTAAACAAAACGCTGCTAAACGTGAGTTACTGCAACACGCGTTTACAAGCTGTTACAGGCGTTTCAAATGCCTCCGAACATCCATCCTGAACGCATTTTTTTGCTTTCCAAAAATTGCCTCTAAACGACCCTGTGTACATGTACTGATAAGACAACATAGAGGAGAGTTCAGGGGCAGATGAAAAAAACGTCCAACTGTTCCTAAACGCACGTTTACCAGCAGCAGTGTACATGAAGCCTTAGGCACCATGTACACAAGACGCTGTTAAACGCGCGTTCAGAGGCAGTTGGACACTTTTTTTCAACTGCCCCTGAACTCATTCAATGTTATCCTATGTGACCATGTACACAGTCTCGTTTATTGCCGTTTTTAGGTAGTTGCGTTTAACAGCGTTTCTTTGAAAGCAAAAAAACGGGTTCAGACGCAAAAGATTTCCACGTTTCAGACACAAAATGCGACTAAACGCGGTAACCTGCGTTTAGCAGCATTTCGTTTATAGGCGTTTTTAGTTTTTTGCCCATTTAAAAAAATAGATTTATTTTTTTAAATGCTTCTAAACGCAAACACGGCACGTAAACACGGCAAAACTGACATTTTAAACGTGGGTTACTATCTGTCAAGTTTAATAATTTAGGAGCAGTTGTAAAAACGTCCCGTGTACATGGAGCCTTATGCCGCGTACACACAGTCGGAATTTCCGATGGAAAAAGGCCGATGGGACTTTTCCCGTTGGAATTTCCGACGGACTTAGATAGAGAGGAGGTTCTAAATTTTTCCTGTTGCAAAGTCCGGCCGTGTGTATGCGGCATAAGGCCACTTTCACACTGAGGCGCTTGAAAAACTGCCAGTAAAACACTGAGCGCTTTTCAGGTGCTTTTGAAGCGCTTTCAATTAATTTCAATGGAGAGGGGCGTTTTTTCAGCGCACTGCCCCAGTGTGAAAGCATTCATTGATTTTAATGGAAATAAGTTTTCAGGCGCTTTTTTTTTGCGTGAAAGCGCCTGAAAAGCGCCTGAAAAGCGCCTCAGTGTGAAAGTGGTCTAAGTGTCACTAAACCAACATCACTCACTATCAATAAACAGTGTATTACATGGTGTTCATACTCACTCAATCACTATAAGATTTGTTTTCTGTATTCTGCAAAAAAACTAGTTGATCCTGCTGTTCTCTATCTCCCCCTTCTGTCCATGTCCCCAATTCAGCTAGGGATTTTGCAGCTGCGGTGGCAACTCTGCACGTGCTCATTTTTTAGTGAGTGGCTATGCTGAGCATTTCCTCCTTATCACATCTAAACAGCCCATTTGACTATAGAGTCACACATGTTACCGTATACGCAGTGGTAAATGACAGCTCCCTCCTCCTCTGTGAACACTAACCAGCTAAACACAATGGGGGTGGGATATTACATGTAGATTAATGAAGGCTTCACCTCCCTCTTATTCGAAGACCCAGGCTAGAGGGGTGTGACCCCGCCTATGACTGGCACAAATCCACCCACACCATGTTATTGCCAAAAAATAATAAAGATTTAATTTCAGATATATATTCGTATGACAATTTAAAACAGTTTATTAATATTATTTATTTTTACTCTGTATTCCAAGGGGTTTTTTTTGAACATGTGACCAGCAGCAGAGGATTAGAATTTCCTCCTGCTTATGTTTCCCTGCGGACTGGTTGGGAAAGATCTGGGGCATGTGACGGCTGTATATCGATTAGGAAAAAGGTACTTTGATTTCTTTTTTTCTTTTATTAAAATAATTACAGTGCCATCATTCTAAATACAGAAATAGAAGGGATGATGTAAATTAAGCAGTGTGTGTTTAGTATCACTTTAAATAACAAATACATATACTTGTGTTATTTATATGCTCATGGACATAACTGGTTTATACAAAAGGAAAAATAATTGCTAAACCTTGTTACATACATTAGTCAGACTGTACGAAATCCATGGCTGTGGCATCATGCAAGATAAAGGTAAATCCTAATAAATAAAAGTGGCTGTGCAAAACCAACGTAAATGACATGGAATTATTATTTTTTAGACGGAAGCAGACTAACACATGCACGGTGCCCAAACAACACGTCAGAAACCGTAACACATAGGGTCAGCTTTATATAAAAGCATCCGTTGGACAGTAAATATTGGACACGTTCCAGAAAACTGAAAGAAGTACAAGCTTACAGCTGTTTGATCACAAGATGAATAGGAAATTACTAGTTTTTTCCAAATTGCCTCATCAATGTCCCACTGTTTGATGATGATCTGAGATAATCGCTCCCGCTCTATGCATGCATGCATGCATGAATTGCAATAGAATAATGCAGCCATTTAGCCCAATTTATTTTTCTGGGTCAGATCTCTTACTGAAAAATAACCTGAATCAACAGGTCCTGCCTCATTTAATGTACAGCTGTAGTGTACGTACAATAAAAGGCACCCATGCCTTTTCTGTCCCCTTCACACCTAGGCACTGTGTTGCAATTGACTTGTTTGTTCACTTGAATGTGTCATATGTTTTTCCCTAAAAATTAAGAATTAGTCCATCTTCTAAGTCACTTTGCTCTCTCCTCCTATCAGCAGGTCTTGTTAGCACATAAGCACTGCAGCACAACTGACCGGCTTGTGCTGCTTCCTCCTTTCCCCAGACTTAGCTCTGCTATACAGGGATTACAAGAGGCTGATGTAAAGTAGAATTCAGGTATCGCACTGCTTGCATTAAACAAATTAAATGTAATGATGTATTGTTGAATACTGCTTCATTCATGTGTTTATTTTATATCTGCCTGGAGTTCTGATTTAGACCTCAGCAAGATTTACCTGGCTGCTTACCGTCAAGAATGAATGTACAACTGCTGCTGAGATCACAGGTGTTTCCGATCAGCCATTCAGCCAGTAATAATCGAACATCAAGCAGTTACATGCCATTAGGGACAGATGAGTGGTGCTGGACGCAGATAGTTTGCATCTAGGGCCACTCATCTGTCCCTAATGTCATGTAACCACTCAATGTGTGATTACACGTGAACACGCCTGCCTGTCATTGACTTGTACAGGAATAATCACCTGTACACCCAGCCGTGGTTGTATGCTCATTGTTGATGGTGTACAGCTAGGGTTGCCACCTCATCCCTTTAAAACCAAACACATCAGGAGAGGCCGGTCCATAAGAGGTGCAGAGGCACCGCTCCCTAGTTTGCATGCGGAGATGTACAAACTAGGAGATGGAGTTTTTTTTTGTTTTTTTTCAAGCCACATGATTATAGCCTGATGCTCCAATTGGCTTGAAAAAGGTTGAGCTCGGGGCGCAGAGCACTGTGCCCTAAACCCACCTACTTGTGACACTAGCAAATTAATATTCGCTTTTGCCTCCCAGCTAATCAGGACAGGAGGCAGATCGGGTTGGCTGGGAGGATAAGCCAAGGAAGCCGCGGAGGGGCTAAGTGCGGGGGGGGACCATGGAGGGCTGAGTGCAGAGGGGAGACTGTGGAGTGCTGAGTGTGGGGGGGGGACCGTGGAGGGCCGAGTGCGGGGGAGGGGGGACCGTGGAGGGCCGAGTGCGGGGGAGCCGTGGAGGGCCGAGTGCGGGGGAGGGGGGCCGTGGAGGGCTAAGTGCGGGGAAGGGGGGCCCGTGGAGGGCTAAGTGCGGGGAAGGGGGGCCCGTGGAGGGCTGAGTGCGGGTTTAGCACCAGCCGCCACTGGAACACATATTAAAGAGGAAGTAAACCCTGGTGGGTTTTACTTCCTCTTTTGCTCCCTGTAAAACCCTGCAAATTAAAGCCCATTATGTGCCGCTTACCTGCGAACGAATCCAACGCTGTCCCCTGTGCAGGCCGCGTCCAGTCTTTCTTTTTTTTTTTAAGAAGTCAGAAATCACTAATATGAATGGGCTACCAGCTAGCTTGCTCCTAACAGGCAGGCAGCTAATAATAATAATAGTATTATTATACAGGATTTATATAGCGCCAATGTCTTTGTAGCTGGGACTCACACATTTGTGATATTTTCATAACTGATTGACTGCTGTCGTCGGTTTGCTATGTGGAACTTATTAACAATAATTATATTATTGAACGATTTTACTCTGGTCAGCTGGTCCTGTGATTTTCACACCTTTGAGGCAAAGGTGAGGAAGATGACACTATTATCAATTTCTGTTTCAGTTTGGCAGCTTTGTGAGTCACCTGCCTGCTCACTGGTCAACAAAATCAGCAGTAGAAAAAATGTGATCGACAATCCAATGAACAAGTATGAGGTGAATAATTAAACATTCTTCAGTAGATACAACACTATGGGGTTGAGTTACTGAAGAGTGCAAAATCTGGTGCAGCTCTGCATAGAAATCAATCGGCTTCCAGATTGTTTTGCTGAACAAGATGAAGTTAGAAGCCGATTGGCTACCATGCACAGCTGCACTAGATTTTGCACACTCCAGTTTTAGTAAATCAACCCCTGTGTATTTTGCTATGCACCTATATTTAGTACTAGTTACGGTTAAATATTGTACTTCCAAAATAATTAACATTGTATAATTAACATCCCTACCAACCCCTTTGTAATATTTTTTTTTTCATCCCAAGTATACATTGGAGCAGTCTCTCAACCTTGTGTGAAATCCCTGGTGTTCCAGGCTTGTCCCCTTGCTTTTTTGATTAAAAACTGACCACACTAAGCAGTCTGGTCAGTTCTCTAGCTATGCTGGGAACTCAGTGTACTCTCCTCCAATGATCAGACTTGTCCTGTCACGCGCCCGCTGCACAGCCAATGACTGAAGCTCAGTGTGCTGCTACTTCTCCTCCCCCCAGCTCCTATCCAGCTGAGAACCAAGGGAATGTGATCACAAGGGAAAAAAGGTATTTATAATGTTGTTTTTATATATATATATATATATATATATATATATATATTTATTTATTTATTTATTACACACAAAAAAGGTTTTGCCTTTCATTTCTATTTTAAACTGATTGTTTTACAATGTGATCGCTTACGATCAAATAAGAATGTGGCGTTTTTAGTGATTGTGCCAAGAGCAGATCATTTTTTACATAATTGTGTACTAGAATTCAGAGTTATTTTGAATAATATTAACAATCAAATTATAATTAATAATGGCCAGAAAAGAAATGCAATTGTCAGTGGAGAATTGGCCCTTTTCATTGGTTGTCAATGCTGTGCTTCTTTAGTCCCAGTTCACACTGGTGCGCTGTGCGATATCGCATGTGATTCGCCCCGGACTGCAGTGCAAATCACATGCAATGTCTGTGCAATGCAAATTCAGCATACAGATTCGCCTCGCATTCAAACCAAAGTCGTGCAGAACCCTTTTTTTGGCCAACATCAAAATCAGATCACATGGGTGTTCACACCCATGCGATCCAATTCATGTCCGAACTGACAGTTCGCACTGTGATATGCAAACTGATCTGGGGGTGTCATTAACTTTGTATTGACACCCGCAGCAGTTCGCATATGGCAGTGTGAACTGCCCGCGAGTCTGGTGTGATGTGGGAACCCGTGCTGGATTTGCACGGTTTCTCGCATCGCACCAGTGTGAACCGAGTCTTACACTGTATGTCAGTGGGAAAAGAACACTAAATTAGCAGTTAGTGGGAGATGCACCCTCTTGTACTGGTGGTCAGTGTAGTGCAGGGGTCTCAAACTGGTGACCCTCCAGCTGTTGCAAAACTACAAGTCCCATCATGCCTCTGCCTGTGGGAGTCATGCTTGCAACTGTCAGCCTTGCAATGCCTCATGGGACTTGTAGTTTCACAACAGCTGGAGGGCCACCAGTTTGAGACCCGTGGTGTAGTGTCTTTTTACATTGATAGACAGGAGATTTATCCGCCCATACCCCCACTGCTCAAAGAAACACTAGAAATCTCTATAGGAACCCTAGGGTTCCACAAAACCTTGATTTACCTTTAGAAGGTAAAATGAGAAATTAGCAGAAATGCCGCTGTTCTCATATGTGTACCCACTACGAGTCATTAAATCTAAAGTAAATTAAAGTCTTAACAATTATTCTTCAGTTCTCATCTACTTGCACTTGACTGAATAGAAAAAAAATAGACCTTTCTCTAGCAGTGATTATTGTTCTTATTACTTACAGTTATCAGGCAATTTAAACAGACTTCCAAATAAGTCTTAAACCTTTCCTACAGCTAAGAATAATTCAGAATTTTTTCTTGTAATAAAACATTCCTACGGTACCTTTTTATTATACAATTTAAGTCCCCGGGGTTCTATCTTTAATGTCAGGTAATGTATATTTTTGCTTCTACATTACACTGCTAACAATAAAGGTTATCTCCCTGTGAAGGCAAGAACCGAACCCTTTTGTATAATGCATTTTATTCTTAGAAATAGCTGTGCTATGTATTCTATTTTGTGGACTGAAGTCGCTATTTTCCTCCTTAACCCTTTGCGGCCAAAAAGGTATTTGCACATAATTGCAAACGGATACATTCATTTTCTGCTAATAGCGTGTCTAGATAAAACATTTTTCTAAAGGACAGAACTGGTGCCAGAGCATTCATTTGAACACAAATATTCCCATTAGTTTAAATATTCATATTTTATGCATGTTATTTTTCTGGAAAAGCCTCAATTGTGTAGGAATACAAAAGTCCTGAGATATCTGCTGGGTGCCGCCATCCTGAATGTGATGTCAGCAGACTACAAGCTATCACTCAAGTGACATCCTATAGCAGGGCTCAAAATTTCAAATCCTGAGCTACTAGGCAGACCTCAAGTGTTACTCGACACCAGTCGCCGGGCCCAACCCCTACCATGCCCCGCCTCTAAACACGCCCTCAAATTATCTTATGAAATGACACTTAAATTGTTTATGCAGAATTAAGTTATAAAAATAAAATATTAACAACAACTTTATCCATGTCCAAAACTGCAGCCTGCCCGTGTCCTCAGCCTGTGTCCACCAGTGCAGCCTGTGACCGCCAATGCAGCCTTGTGTCCCCAAATGCAGCTTTGTGTCCGAAATTGTGTCCAAAATGCAGCCATGTGTCTGTCCCCAGTGGCCTGCCTACCTGTGTAGGGAAAGAGAGAGCCCCCCCTGCCACCGCCATCTGGTTGATCAGCGCGCGGGGAACATAACAGCTTTCATTTCAATAGCTGTGTGTTCCCCGTCGCGCCTTGTCATATATAGCCTCTCCCCCTTGTCCGGGCACTTTGATAGACAGATCACCTGTCCAATCCTGGGACGGGTGATCTGTCTATCAAAGTGCCTGGACAAGGGGGAGGGGCTATATATGATGACACGCGACGGGGACCACACAGCTATCGAAATGAAAGCCGTTATGTTCCAGCCCTCAAAATCCACTCGCAAAATGCGAGTGGAATTTTTGAGGGCTGTCCTATAGTATTCCCCTTCACTTCTCCAAAGACTGCTGCATAAAAATAAAAAATCATGTAGAGGGGTAAAGGGATGTAGAAGCTGGGCCAGCACACACAGTAATTAGACATTCCCAGAAAAGCAAAGGACTCTGATATGCAAAGAGGACGGGGGCTGTACTAGGGAAATGACTTGCCAAATTTTCTGGCAAGTGCAATGGCACACTGTAAGAGAATAAAAATGATTTATGGAAAGAGAATCATGTATAATACTTGTTTTTTTTTTTGGTGCTTTTATCTGTCATTTTGCAAATCTGGTGATAGGTCACTTTAACGGCAAATATGGGTACATAATGACTATCATTGTATGGATAAAAGTACTAGTCCAACTTCCTGAAATGTGCTAGATAGAAAATGATTACATTGTGATGGAGACAGCCAAGATCATTATTGGCCGAAAAAAACTTCAAGGGAACAAGTTCAATTAGTTGAGGTGAACAATTTCGAAAGCCCAGTCACTGGGGTCATTTACTAAAACTGGAGAGTGCAAATCTGGTGCAGCTCTTCATAGAAACCAATCAGCTTTCAGTATTTTTGTCAAAGCTTAATTGAACAAGCTGAAGTTAGTAGCTAATTGGCTACCGTGCACAGCTGCACCAGATTTTTCACTCCCCAGTTTTAGTAAATCTCCCCCATTATATTAGACAATTTTCACATGCAGCATGACAGTGGGGCTCCTGAAACATGTACTGCTCAGCTACCCCTTATTGTGTGAATCTCACTATTAATCAGATTTCAAACTTTTAAGGTAGCTTTGAATGTGACCGTATGCGAAAAGCATCTTAATCTGACACTGTCATTCGTCAGGATTTCTTTATGAGAGAAATGACGAAAAGCCTACTGTGGATGTATTTAGAGGTAATCATAAGGAGCTTACTACAGCAAAGTCTCTCCACTTTATTATAAACTGACATCTACCCCTTGGTGAGTGTAGGCTTACATCAGCTATCCCATAAATTGCCCACCACTGTCTTACACTTATTTTTTATATGAAAATGATAAACTGCCATTTCAGTGACATGCATATATTGATAATGCTGACATTCAGGTAGCAGTATAGTATTCATATATTCTGAAGGTTAACTAAAATAACAGGTATACAATAAGAACATAAAGGGGTTGATTTACTAAAATTGGAGAGTATAAAACCTGGTACAGCTTACATGGTAGCCAATCAGCTTCTAACTTCAGCTTGTTCAATTAAAGCTGTTGTAACCTTAGAGGGGAAAAAAAGCTTCTGTTCCTTTAAAGCATGATAAAAACCACAGCGCTTCTCCAGTGTCATTTGTCCCATTCTATGTTGTAAAATACCTGGTTGATTCTGCCTGTTCCTGTGTACCCTTAAGCCCCATACACACGGTCAGACTTCCATCTGACTTTTCCGTGGATTTTTGTCCGAACGGAGTTGGTCGGGAACACCCATAGCATACACACGCTCGGACTTTTCTGCAAACTTTCCCAAAACTTTTTGCAACATCACGTGGTTTTTCTGCTCTTTACCGCCACCCTTTGATCAACTTCTGCTATTGTTGGTTGATTTTAACATTAGTTGTTTTGTCCATCGGACAAAAGTCTTATGGTTTTCTGTACACACGGTAGGACTTTGCTCCATCGGACTTTTGTTGGGCAAAAGTTTGTCCGATGAAAATGAAAAAAAAGTTTGTCCGATGGAGCGTACACACGGTCGGATTGTTGGTCCAACTTGCTTTAAAACTAAGTTTGTTGGGCAAAAGTCCGACCGTGTGTACGGGGCTTTAGGTGTACTCACCATGGAAATCATGGCTGCGGATCCATGATACTGTGGTCAGTTTACGTCCCTCCATCATCCCACTGTGTGCTCAGAGTCTCTTCCCTCCTTCCCTGTAATTTCTGTGTGTGAGAGCCGATCTCCTCCCCGCCCCTCTCCTCTTGCCGCTATTCCCTGCGTCTGTAAAGTAATTACAGTATTTACAAATAACTGGTATCTCCTCTGTCGTATGAACATATAAAGTATTGTGTGTCAGTTTTTCTAAAATTGTAATCCTAAATACCTTCTTGCACAGCTCTGCTGTGCAGTCACATGATCTCCCTCTGCTGACTGGCTGACATCAGAGGGGAATCTCAGCCCCCCTGCTGATCGGGGAAGTAACTGCACAGCTGAGCTGTGCAAAAAGGTATTTAGGATTATACCTTTAGAAAAATGGACACACAATACTTTATATCTTCATACAACAGAGGAGCTGCACCAGATTGTGCACTTTCTATTTTTAGTAAATCAACCCTAAAGTTGGCATATAATATACATGTAAAATATGTCTCTGTGTACAATAGAAGTATAATTGGCATGCATTATACCATGGCGTATGTAGTCTCACCATAATGTTATCACTGTTTGGTTACAGATGCATTAAGCTGCCCACCAATACCCTGATCGCTGAAAAAGGAACATGTGCACTTGTGGTGCCTCATATGTAAACTTTATAATTATTATACCAAGTTTTAACAGCAAGTAGTATCCCTACGCGAGCCCATGTATTTTATCCAATGCTAAGACTGTGAGCAGGTGGGCTGTATCCTGTATGCATTTCAAGGATTAAAGCCGAACATTGGGAAAAGTTAAAGTCCTCCCTTGCAGTGGTGTTGTGCCTGCAACGCGGGGGTTAACTGCACATTTAGATCTAGTTTTACATTCCTGATCCTCCTCTCCCATGCACTCTGGCATTCTGATGCCCCTAACAACATCAAGACCAATGCAGGGACCATTGTACTGCACTGGACATTAGGATGCTGAAGGAGGGTCTACTGTCAAAGCATGAGGGAGCACTGTTAGCTTAGGGAGCAAATGATCAGGTAAGTAAAAGTGCTTTTCCCGTTCCATACATGTAAACAAGTACAGTAAAACCTTGGAGTAACTTGGTTTGAGAGCGTTTTGCAAGACAAGCAAAATTTTAAAATAAATTTTGACTTGATATACAAGCGATGTCTTGATATACAAGTAGCATCATGTCACAACTGAGTATAAAAGAGAAGAAAAGAGAAGAGAGGCACCTCTAAGTGTAGCAATATGGTTACATTTAATGAAGGTATAACATTTAGCAACATATTGCTACACATAGAGGCGCCTCTCTTCTCTTTTATACTCTGTAGCTCCTGCTTTATGGTTACACAACCTGGTCACATTGCTATAATCTTTTTTATATGGACTATAAACTAAAGGACCTATGAATAAATGGCTGTGGAACGAATCATTTGAGTTTCCATTATTTGTTATGGGTAAATTTGCTTTGATATACAAGTGTTTTGGATTACAAGCATGTTTTTGGAACGAATTATGCTCGCAATCCAAGGTTTTACAGAGTCCGGCTTTTATTTACAAATCTGGAGCATACATTAAAAGGACATCTGTAATAAGTATAAAATTCAGACTGCCATTATTAACCTCCTTGTTTCCTTTAAATAAGTATGGGCAACAACTTACAGTTATTTAAATATGTCATTGAGTTTGACCTCAATGAAACACACTTTATACATGGTGATAAACCTAGCTATATCAACTGTCGCTGAAGATTGAACTGGCAAGGGAAGAATCCGCAGTGTACTGAAACCCTTACTGTCACCAAATCCTCTTTAATCCACTTATTTGATCATGCTGATCTAGTAAAGTGAATAAGCACAGACTAGCCTAAGGTACAAGGGTCTTGGAGGTCAAAATCTCCTTAAAATATGAATATGTTAATATACAAAAGCCTATTGCTTACAAGATGAGGAAAATCCTTTTATGTCCTAAGGACAAGTGGCAAAGGTTAAAAAGGAAATTAAAGTAACAACAAAGAAATATGTTGAAACGGTGTAAAGGACTTTTCTATAAAAACCTGTTCTCTGCAAGCATTTCAGTTAAAAATGATGATATGTGACTGCTGATGGGCTGTTGTACTTGCCTTTTGCCCCTATATTCCTCTTGTATTTTTCTATGTGCCGGTGTATGTACATTTTATTTAGGTTTGGAAACTTAATGTGCTTTAAAAAAATCACTATATGAACAACACTTCATTCACACGATGATGCTCGACCAAGAATTGTGCATATGCGTGTCCTTTTGCGCGTTGAAGTGCTTTGCGCTTAGGGCAGCCTGTTCAATTCAATGGGCTGCCCTACGTGTGACAAGCGCAGCAAAATAGCCCATGCACCATTTTAAGGCTCAAGCTTTGCACATTTTTTTCACGCAAAGGAAAAAACATGTGTGCTTGCCACATTTGGAGGTGCCATTAACAATGAACGACACCACGATCGCAAAGTGCGTTTTTTTGCTTGTTTTGTAAACATGTGCATTCATGAAATACTATATTGTGAATGCAGCCTTACCTCCTTTTGTATATTGCATATTTTGAGCCTCCCTCCCGCTCCCTTTACCTTATTTGGAAAGCGTTTTGATTTGTTTTTTGAGGAACAAGTTTTTTTTTCCATAAAGTACTTGCACCTACTTCCTTATTCCTTGCCTAGGTGAGGATGACGTTTGCTGGGTCGGCCTCCTCTCCCTCCAACAACCTACTGGGATAGATCACACATCTCAGGGGACTTGGGGACAGTCTCCTCCAATCTGTGCATCTGGCGCATGCACAGTGGGGTGCCAGCTGTGACTCAGGAATTCACAGCCAACCCCCAAATCCAAGATGGTAGCGTGGAACCAAAGACAGAGGTGAGCATATCAGGCTTGTACGAAGACGGCGCTGGACTCCAGGGACTGGTATGTGCCTGTTTTGTAAAAGTCAGCAAGCAGCTCCAGTGCTTGTAGCTGCTGACTTAAAGACGAGCTCCAGGCTCCCCTCAAAAAAATGAAGTCAGCAGCTACCATTACTGTAGCTGCTGACTTTTAATATTAGGGCACTTACTTGTCCAGGCATTCAGCTGTGTCCTCACCCAAGTCGATCCTTCAATCTATCGGGTGCTGCGGCTTCATCTTGACTAAGGGAAACCGATAGCGAAGCCGTGCAGCTTCACAGCCGGTTTCCTACAGCACAAAGCACACGGCGCTCTATGAATGGGCTGTGAAGTGTCCCAGAAGGCTGCAGCGGGAAGGAGGGGGGTCAAACTTCCGGCTCAGAAAGCTGCAGCGAACTGAGCCGGAAGTGGGAGCGGGTACCTGTCAAAACCAGGTACCCACTCACCCCCAAAAGGCGCCAAATGGGGCAGCAGAGGGGGGGGGGAGAAAGCAGACAAGTGGAGCTTCCCTTTTTGGGTGGAGATCCGCTGGGCATCCCCATGTCAGAACACAATAGCTCAGCAGGGAGATCGCCCAATGTGTTAATATGGTGATCTGTACTTTTTTTTTTTTCGTTCAGCCTGCTGGGTTGAACGAAAAAAATAAAAACGTAATAAGTGTACCCGGCATTACTGTTTGCCAGCAGAAGTCTCTCCTTTAAATTCATGCAACATAACACTGTCTGTTCCAAGACATCTAAATGTAAACTTTTATTATAGGATATCAGTATAAAATACTCATCAGCCTAAAATAGAAGAAAACACATAGGAATAGCACAATTGTTGTTTTGTTATTTGCTCTAGTGTAGATTAAACAGTGAAATCCAATAAACCTGCATACCCTGTGTTGTTCTGCTGGGTAGGATTAAAGCCATTTATTTTAATTCCCTGAAGATTAGTATAAAATGAGTTATTCACACTATTTACTAGAAAAAAAATCAAACCAGTTGGTTTTACTAATGTTAAGATACACTGTGACATGTGATGAAGGGAGAGAGACGGGGATAGAGAGCAGGAAAAAAAAGCACAAATACCAGCTCCAGGGCCTTTCTCATTCTTATCCAAACAAAAGCGGCTTTTGAAGTTTAAGCAAGCAAGGCAGAGAGAGGCCTGCAATTGTGTTTTCAGCGTTAAAGCAGGGATTCTCCAGAGAAAGCCTTCACAGTTGCCTCACGGGACTCTCACTACTGGGAATATGAGAAGAGTACCAATTTCTCTTTCAAATACCCCACAGAGCTGGCATAATCCCAAAGGAAAGCTGGCTTCTTCAATATTATTATTTATGAATTTGTCCATTTTCTTTCTTGCTGTACATTTGTTTTACTTATCTTACATCTATAAGCAGAGCTACAAATTACATTCAAATTCACTAATTCCAGTAGCTTGACATCTGGCAGCAATGGGGCTTTTCATTGCTGACAGTCAAAACACAGAAGAAATGGATGTTCCAATTGTACACAGACTTCCAGGATTGCTCTATATTCAAAATATAAAAATTCTGTACAAATGGCACTTGGACCCAGAACGTACAGGAGCCCTGGTTGTCTGGTGACATTTTTAGATGCCTTCCAACTGAAAACACAAAATTGAAAGCTTCACGGCAACCCACGGTTCATTCACACCCAATTTCTTAGTGACCAAAAAAATTAAATCTACACAGAAATTGCCCATTTCTGGCACTTTTTATACTGCCTACCACCATGGTTCTAAATTATTGGTTGCTTACTACAACCGTGGATTGCCGATCGTCAAGGACTATTCACATCTGGGGGTCCAGCCAGATCATTGGCCATCCAAAAGCAAATTAGAAAGATCTGGTTGTCATGTCAAGAAAAGCTGGCCCACCAGCTGTCAAAATACCCCAATAGTGCCTACATTTGATAGCATGCAGTCGTTTTTCGGCCAATAATTTTCCACCCAGCTCCTTACATTTTTCAATGGCGGGATGTTGGGCCGGGGGGCAGCCAAGAGGGTCACCCACTGAGCAAATTTTGGCCAGTTCATAAGCCAACATTCACTCCATGTATGGCAAGCTTAAAGAGGCCCCCCCCCCCTCAAAAGCTCCTTATACCCACCTTACCAGAGCACCCTCACCACTCCTTCCCCCTTGGGGGCGACACTGAAATCAGTGGCATTAGCCACCTGGGGACCAGTAATGGCATTTCCTTGGTCAATTGTGCTTGGGTATAGCAATTGGTTCTTTGGCTTGAGCACAGCCATGAGAGCAGATCAGTTTCTCCCCCACACCCACACATTGAACCTGCACCTTCAGAAACATATCAGCAGTGTCGCTGCTCAAATTTCTATCCTGACTGGCACCTGTCATGAAGAAGTACATAGACTTCCACCGACGACCTTTTTCTAGCTGCCTGGCTATCTGCATTTTTTTTTAGTCACCGAGTAGGAATAAGTAGCCACAGTTATGACATTTGCTGCACACTTGTTCTAGGTCATGATCCAGAAAAATACTAGGCAGAGGATCAGCATGACAATGAGGCAACTAGCATTTTCAAGAGTTATATTTTTTACTCATGTCAACTGTTGACTTCAAGTTCTATAATGACAGTTCCATCCTATCCATTTATTTTTCTTGGGTTCAGAATATACCTGCTCCTACTTTCTATGCTGTCACTGTAAAGCATTGAGTATACACCACGCAAAGCTGGCCATAGATGGTTCGAGTCTCGACTGGTTCAGCAGGTACCGGACAAAATTCGAACCATTTACGGGCAGGCTAATTGTACCCAAGTCGATCCATTTATCAACTTGGGTACAACCAGCATGTCAGATATTTACATGCGATCATTGCCAGTGGCTATAGCCGCTAGCAATGATCACTGTGTTCTCCCGGCAGTGACGGATCCCTGTGTCCCCCCACCGGGAGAACACAATAATAGCACTGCGGGAGGGATTCCCCCCATCAACACAGTCAGTGAACCAAGTGAAATCACATCATCTTTGGCCTGCGTAAATCATTACAGATAATAACTTCCTTAAGAGCTGGTTCACACAGGGGCAACTCAGCCGCCTGACAATTCGCGCTTTTTATTCTAACACCCTAGAGAATAAAATGGCGGTCGTTGCAATACTTTCTGTCACACCGTATTTGCGCAGCGGTCTTACAAGCGCACTTTTTTGAGGAAAAAAAATACACTTTTTTAAATTAAAAAATAAGACAACAGTAAAGTTAGCCAAATTTTTTTTTTATATTGTGAAAGATAATGTTACGCTGAGTAAATTTGATACCCAACATGTCACGCTTCAAAATTGCGTCCGCTCGTGGAATGGCGACAAACTTTTACCCTTTAAAATCTCCATAGGCGACATTTAAAAAATTCTACAGGTTGCCCAGTTTTGACGACGACAGTTTTAAGACGCCCAGTTTTGTTGGAATTTGGATACCTGGCACTTAGCCTTCTCTAAATCTTTCAAAAGGGATTCTTAATGTCTCTTTAATGGAGGAAAATATTAAAGTTATAACCAGATGGTATCTAACTCCTTCCAGACTGGCATCTACATATCCAGCATCAGATCCAATGTGTTTCAGAGGTTGCCAACTTTACGGCTCTATGCCTCATATTTGGTGGGAGTGCCCCAGAGTTCGCCCATTCTGGAGAAAAATATTTTTATTAATTTTTAAGGTAACAGGTTTTCAGGTCCCTACCAGTAGCCATTTTGAACGCTCATATTCCTCACATACCAAAGGTTTCACAAAAATCGATACACTTTATCTTTACAGGCGCCAAAATCACAATTGCCAAATCATGGAAAAAAACAAAACCTTTCCTGTCAGATGCCAAAACCAAAATATCTTGGATACTAACTCAAAAAAATTAGCTAGCATCTTATCTAATACCAGTCCCAAATTCGAAAAAATATGGGAACCTTGGGCCAAATATATGGGGATTTCGATTGGTGAAGATGCTGTTTTACCTTCTATTCAACATTAAGTTGGACACATACCCATCCTCTTTTTTACCCGCTGTCTATATTTTGCTCTTCATTTCTTCCTTCTAAAAGGCTTTTATGGAAACTCTTTTTCTGGGAATTCTAGTTTCCCATTAAATGTTATGTCTCTTTTATTTAGATTTAATGGGATACTATCAAATGTTTTGTTCGGCCTTGTTTAGTCCATCCTGATCTGTTGGCCCTGATAATCTTCTTGGGGCCTAAGAGTCAGAAGGAGGTCTCTATGCCTGGAGCAGTTAGTTCCCGATAAGGGGCTCCAGGTTACCAAGGAGAGAGGGTTTCCCTTCTCCCTTCCATTATATTATAAGGATGAAGAGATCTCCCCCTGACAAACTTTTGATTGCTTACATGAATCTATCCTTTTTTCTAGGATGTTTTTATTATTTTATCCATTTATTGACTGTTTGTTTATTCCTAAACATAATCTTTTTTCTTTATTTTAATTTATTTTTATATAACATGATGTAATGTTCTGTATTAGTTATCTTATGAAAATAAAATATTTTGAAAGTAAAAAATTCTACAGGTTGCATGTTTTGAGTTACAGAGTATGTCTAAGGCTAGAATTATTGCTCTCGCTCTACCGATCGCGGTGATACCTCACATGTGTGGTTTAAACACTGCTTTCATATGCGGGCGCTACTCACGTATGCGTTCGCTTCTGCATGCATTGGTCGTTAAAAAAAAAAAAAAAAAAACCTGGCTCCTAACTTTTTTAGCTGGCTCCTAGATTCCAAGCAAATTTGTCAAGTCCTGCCTTAGTATGTGTGTACAAATTTGGCTATGCATATGTGTTATCACATTCCGCATTCTGGTGCCAAGCCAAGGCAATCGGGGAGGCTGGATAAAAGAGCTGGCGACCAATCTCATAAAAATTTGCCAAAAAAAATTCTATGGGAAAGGTTCTCAAGCGTATAACATGCTGGACAAGAGTTGGATATGACTGAGTAGACATATACATACAAACACGTTCCAAAGAAACACACCTGGGTGGGAAGACTCTGATGAACGCTGCCATTCCCTGACTCAAGTTCTACATACTAGCAGTGAAGCGGACCTATTTCGAGTCACAGACCCAAAATCAGTGTACACTCAGGAGATGGATGTTTTAACTGCAGGCTTAATGCATGTGATTTGCTTTGTGACGCAGTTATCAATAATCAGTAAGAAGGGCTGTGTAAAAACAATTCCTCTGTTCTCAGCATAAAAGAAATAACTAAACTATCTTCATCAAAAACAGGGTTTTCAACACAGTGACAGCTTTGTTCATAGACAATGGTTACCCTATTCATTCAAATGCCCAACGTCACATGATGACTTTCCCCATAATAAAGGGATTGCATGTCAAGGCTCAGTCTATGGGCTGTCGTCACTTTACTGCAAGTTTATAGTCACATGCATGACAAAAAGACTGTGTCCCCGGGTGTGTGGGGGGTCATTGATTAGATGGATTATGTACAGTGCAAGTATCTTTCACTTCCAAGATTATAGGATACATTTTTACTCTTACAGTATGATACTGTCAGCTATCAAAGTTAGCTCTGATTTTACTAATATCTTTCTACACATCAGAATCTGTCAGTATGGACACTTTCTCCTTCCAGAAACCTTTTTCTGTACACATGACAAGGCACCAGAATGGTAAATAACATCAGGAGAAAAAAAGGAGGATATAAACAATACTGTGCTATAGTCCATATTAACCATTCAGGATTCAACATCAAACAGTATCCAGTGTGCAGACTATTGAACACCGATTTCTGAAAGCTTACTATGGCTTACTGCACATCAGTGCTTTTTTTTTTTACACAAGTTTAAAATAATTAATGTAAACCTTTCCTGGAGAAACATGCTGCCACACTGCCTTCTCATTCTGCAAATGCTAGTTGCCTGGCTGACCCTCTGACTTAAAGCGGACCTTCCATGCCAATCAGAAGGTCCATTTTTTGCAAGCCCACTGCCCTTTAATGCTTCTAGGGAGGCAAGGGTGACAACACCATGCTTCATCGCTGCCTCCTGGGATAGCTGGGTTCTCAAAACCATTTGTCATGTTTGTTTACAAATGGCTTTTTAAAGCCATTAATATTGGGGGGGCTTGCAAAAAAGTGGCCCTTTTTTTTTTGAACTTTGAATCACTAACCAAGAAAAACATTCAGACTTTACTCTGCCTTTCCTGATCGCCATGCTTGTCCTGGGTTAGTGAAGCAAGAAGGTCGCCATACTAGCCAGAAACTTAGCATTTTCAGAAGCAGGTCTGCAATACTACAGCCCCCCCCCCCCGGATTTTTTTCAGCAAAATGTTCACATGCAATAAAAGAGCCCAGAGAATACCATGCTACGTGCAAAGTCCATAGAACTAAATCAGAATTTATTCGTACTGGTCTGGCTTCAGTAAAGTGAACTCTGATTGGATGTTATGGCTTACTGGATTTTGCTTACATAGTTTTGCACTGATTAATGGAAAAGCATATTAAAGTGTTATTCCATGCAAAATAAATACTTTCGATTTAGAAGAGGCAGAGGAAGTTTCTTACATTTCCCAGGAATTGTAGAATTGAGGTCTCTGAAGTCCCGAGGTCTATAATCCCACTATGACAATTACAAGACTCTCCTGCTCTCCTTTATTTCACATCTTGTATCATAGAGCAGGGGTCTCCAAACTATGGCCCATCAGTTGTTCAGGAACTACAATTCCCATCATGCCTAGTCATGCCTGTGAATGTCAGAGTTTTACAATGCATCATGGGACGTGTAGTTCCGCAACAGCTGGAGGGCCGTAGTTTGGAGATCCCTGTCATAGAGAATGCAATTTGCAGAGAACAGAGCCAGATGTTTTGGAGCTCCTTAGGCCCCGTTCACACCAATGTAATTCGCATTGACGTGTATTGCGTACAAATGTTGTGCATGTGGATTTGAGATGCCAACATTCATTTCTAATGCCCCCCCAACATACATCCACATAGCTAAAAACACACATGACCCACAAGGCATCAGTACACATTTAGTACAGCATTGCAAAGGAACAAATAAAGTACCATGCTCCTTTTTCTGATTAATCCCTCTGCACACTGCAGTAGCATTTGCAGAGCAGAGTAGGACTGGCCACAGAGGAATTACTTTGATGCAATTGGCCAGCTTAAACATGTATTGCAATATGTATGAACTATAAATTCCTGTTTTTTTTATTGCAAAGTTTGCTAGAAAGGGTGTATAGCAGCGTGCAGAGGGTTCACCCAGAATTTCTAGTGTTAATGTGGTCACACCCCTTTAGCACCTGATAGATTATATACATGTACAAGCTATTGGGATTTGAGCACAGGTATATCTTGTTTATGTTCCTTTTTCTGGTGCATTGAGGACCCACACATAAAAAGGTATGTACAACAAAGCATGCGGTTTTCATAGATGTGAACGGGGTCTTTTACAAGAAGCCAGTGGACATAGAACTAAGATCTCATTTTGTTGGACCACTCACTACACAGGGAAGTTCACTTCAGGCCCATTTCACACTGGAACCGGCTGCGGATCGCACAGGAACGCTGTGTGTCCCCTTTCTCAGGTTCAGGGATGAATCAGGGCCGAATCTTTGCCTGAAACTGAGCTAAAGACGCACAGCACTTCTGTGCAGAGCACTCCGCAGCCGCCCCAGAGATATTTGAACCGGCTCCATAGAGAGCCGGTTACATTCTCCTGCTATGCGAATTGGATTGCGAAGAAACCTTCATAGGTGTGAACCCAGCCTAAAAGTGCAACATTATTTTAAAGACAACAAGAGTGATCTGTCCGGTCTAATAAATCCTCCTTTCCTAGGCTTCTAAATCACTTCACATTCATAGGATGGTTAGCAGGCCAGATTTAATGCAAGTCCCAAATAAAGCTTAGAATGTAGTTTTGTCCAGTTTTCACGATTAGCTGGTAAGGCCTCATGCACACTGGACTTTACACAGCTGCTTCTAGGGGCGTCAAGAATTTTTTTTTCTTTCCTGCCTCTAAACTCCCCTGCATGTTAGTCTATGTGTTCATACACACATAGGCTTTTAGCAGCGTTTTGTGGCAGGAGAATTTAGAGGCAGAAAAAAAACAATGCCAGTACATCCAGGAGCAGTAGCGTTTGGGCAGGAAAAACAATTGATGCTACTAAAAGCTGCTAGGCGCATTTAGTGCTTGAGCACAAACTAATTTCAATGGGCAGAATCAATTATTTATTCTGGCCAATGAAATGAATGAATGCCCAAGAGCTTGATGCTTGTAAAAGCTCCTAAAAGCTTTAGACACTTTACAAGCGTCAGGCATTTTTTCTGCAAAAACGCTGCTGGCTTCCAGGAGAATTAAATAAATGTCCTGTGTGCATGAGGCCGAATAGTAAGGGCCCGTTCCACACCAGCAGGCATGCAATGTGCTCTGTATAATGCACACCCAATGGTGTCACAGTGCATCACATTATTTACCTTTTTTTACACTTTACTGAAATGTCACAAAATGACAAATTAATTTCTGTGCACCACATGCAGTGTAGTGTGTTGCAGCACGCGGTGTAAAAATGCATGCCTTACCTTTTTCTCCAGTGCACACCAACGCAACATGATGGTGTGAACTGAACTCCTTGTCTTAATCTTGGGACTGTGTTGGGCAAAGCTGCTTAGTGCAGCCTAATGAAAATAGTGTGAGTGGGCCCCAAGAGCTTGTTCCCATAGTACTATGTGCTAAAACAGGCTGCTGTCAGTTCATGGACAGTGAGGCTGAAGTGCAATGTGGGTTTCAATGCAGAACACTGGTTACAATTTTTTTTTCTTAACCCCTTTATGCTGGCAGCAGCCCAGCTAAAGTCCAGTAGGAGGAGCTCCCAATCTTGCGGCAGTATAGACATCATCAGGAGGCCATCCTACCAACTCCTGATCATGTGTATTTGCCTGTGACAGCTCGGTTACATTTATGGGGGCGCGATGGAGCGTGCCCTAGACCTACACAGCAACACATACATGCAGTGGTTGGTAAGTAGTGATGAGCACAGGCGGGTTCGGTCACGAGTCTGAATCCTTCAGAGCTATCCCGTCAGAAAGCTCTTGAAGTTGGCAGCCAATTATTGGCAGCTGAGGCCTTTCCTGTCCCGCAACCTATGCATATTACGCCCCTTTCATAGGGGCGGCTGTGGGGCAGGGAACATCTCACACTGCATATGATTGCCTGCCTGCTTTTTGGTGGGACAGTTCGGACAGGTTTAGACTTGTGTCCAAACACACTCCTAGTGAGAATGCCCTGCCATAGTGTGTGTGTGTGTGTATATACACACACACACACACATCAGTTGTAAATGGGTAAACTTTATTTTAAAAGTGTTAGTTCGTCTTAACATAAAAATATGTAACAATGAGCGAACACCATACACCCTTCCCACCCCCCTGTACTTACCTCTGCTAATGTTAAGCGGTCAGTGTCTCCACAGCCACTCCAGTAGTCTGAGTATTGGAAATTCCTGCTCTTTTCCATGCATTGCTTCCGGGACGGAGCAGAGTGATTCACTGTGCAGGTTCTGACCAATCAGAATCCCTCTGGTCTGTCCTGGAAGCACTCCACAGAGAAGAGCAGGGATTTTAAATAACTGCAAGGACACTGACAGCTCAGCATCACTGGAGGTAAGTACAGTGGGGGCCCGGGGGAGTTAGGGGTTGGGATGGTGTGAGTGCAGCTGTACATTTTTTCTGCAAAGGTGAACATTAGGTGGCACAACGCGACACTTCGTTCCAATCCGCAGCACGGTGGACTGCGGTAATAGTGGTGCCTTCCAATACCCTGCGGTAAAATGCACTCGGCGCTCCTCCTGGCTACATTACATTGTGACCATGGCACATAAAAAAAAACACAATAGTTTTCTATGATTCCTAGCGGTGACCTGCACTGATCCAGTGTGAAATACCCCAGGGCCCTAAGTGCTTTGAATTACTAACCCAGGCAGGCCTGCCCATTAATATAGTGTGAATGGGCCTTAATAAATATTGGCCCTTGTTAGAAGGGAGATGACGCCTGATGGTTCCATTACTCCAAATCAATGTAGGATACACACTATATAGGCAGTGTATGATTTACAAGTACCTTCCCTGCAGTCTGTGTGTAGTGGATCCCATGTCCTTGACTTTGTGCTGTGCACATATACAAACATGGTGTATGTAAACAGAGGTGATCCAGCCTGTACAGAGTGGACTTTAGTCTTTGGAAAGTCTGTTCTTATTGTCCTTGTGAACACAAGCTGCACACCTCACACGTCCACAGATTTATATAAGGGGATCACACATGCAGAGGCCCCTTGGATCTATACAAGGGGATCACACATTCTGAGATCCATAGAAGGGGGATCATACATCAGAAATCCCTCAGATCTATAGGAGGAGATCACAAATCGTTGTCAGATACATAGGACATCACACATCCCTATCAGATCAATAGGAGGGGATCACATATCAGAGGTCCCTCTGATCTCTACAAGGGGATCATATATTCCTATCAGATCTATAGGAGGGGGATCACTCATCCGCAGTTCTATAGGAGAGGGATCGCTCATCCGCAGATCTATAGGAGGGGGATCGCTCTTCCGCAGATCTATAGGAGGGGGGATCGCTCTTCCGCAGATCTATAGGAGGGGGAATCGCTCTTCCGCAGATCTATAGGAGGGGGGATCGCTCTTCCGCAGATCTATAGGGGAGGGGGTTGGCTCTTCCGCAGATCTATAGGAGGGGGGATCGCTCTTCCGCAGATCTATAGGAGGGGGGATCGCTCTTCCGCAGATCTATAGGAGGGGGGATCGCTCTTCCGCAGATCTATAGGAGGGGGGATCGCTCTTCCGCAGATCTATAGGAGGGGGGATCGCTCTTCTGCAGATCTATAGGAGGGGGGATCGCTCTTCTGCAGATCTATAGGAGGGGGGATCGCTCTTCTGCAGATCTATAGGAGGGGGATCGCTCTTCTGCAGATCTATAGGAGGGGGGATCGCTCTTCTGCAGATCTATAGGAGGGGGGATCGCTCTTCTGCAGATCTATAGGAGGGGGGATCGCTCAGCCACAGATCTATAGGGGGGGATCACTCAGCCACAGATCTATAGGGGGGATCACTCAGCCACAGATCTATAGGGGGGGATAACTCATCCACAGATCTATGGGGGGGGGGATCACTCATCCACAGATCTATGGGGGGGATCACTCATCCACAGATCTATGGGGGGGATCACTCATCCACAGATCTATGGGGGGGATCACTCATCCACAGATCTATGGGGGGGATCACTCATCCACAGATCTATGGGGGGGGGGATCACTCATCCACAGATCTATGGGGGGGGGATCACTCATCCACAGATCTATAGCAGGGGGAGCACTCATCCACAGATCTATAGCAGGGGGAGCACTCACCCGCAGATCTATAGCAGGGGGATCACTCACCCGCAGATCTATAGGAGGGGGGTCACTCACCCGCAGATCTATAGCAGGGGGGTCACTCACCCGCAGATCTATAGGAGGGGGATCACTCACCCGCAGATCTATAGGAGGGGGATCACTCACCCGCAGATCTATAGGAGGGGGATCACTCATCCGCAGATCTATAGGAGGGGGATCACTCATCCGCAGATCTATAGGGGGGGATCACTCATCCACAGATCTATAGGGGGGATCACTCATCCACAGATCTATAGGGGGGGATCACTCATCCACAGATCTATAGGGGGGATCACTCAGTCACAGATCTATAGGGGGATCACTCATCCACAGATCTATAGGGGGATCACTCATCCACAGATCTATAGGGGGATCACTCATCCACAGATCTATAGGGGGATCACTCATCCACAGATCTATAGGGGGATCACTCATCCACAGATCATGTCATATCTATAAGAAGGTATAACACAAGCATAGATCCCTGTCAGCTCTATAGGAGGGGATCACACAGACAGTCTGCTCACAATCCAATCTGGAAGTGTCATGTGTACAGTAGAGCACACAACTGATTGCAAGCTCTTCCGGGCAGGAGTGTAATCGCAGCTCTCCCATAAACACACCATGACACATGCCACACACCGTGTGTTCATATTGATCCCTCATCACCCCCCTTCCCCCTCCCTAAAGAGAAGCCCAAGGTGTGAGCCCAGGAAGACAACCCTCCTTCCCTTCCAGCCTCCAGGCCCCGCTTGGCCCTCCACCCTCCAGCCCGAACAAAGGGCCTCTCTCCGCTCCTACAGACACAAAATCGCTACTTAACTGCACGGCGGCGGCTCCGGGCGGTCTCTATGGGGACGGGCTGACAGCGGTGCACGGAAAGGATACCTCCGCCAAACGCCAGCAACACTCGGATTACTCCGCCGCACCAGCCTCACAAAGAAGTCCCCAGGAGGAGGAGGAGGAGGAGGAGGAAGGGGGATCACATTGATGTACCCAGCCAGGAGAAAAAGAGGCCGAGGAGGAAGCCTGCCCTATGACTACAACACCCCCATACACATATATTATCATCAATAAATCAGCTTCTTTTACTATATGTATCTTGAGATGCTATGATTTGCATGCAATCTTCTGGAAAAGTTTTCCCTTCAGTGTATCATATCAGTTTTACATGAATTTTAGTGCCTCTACTCAACCCTTAATGGTGGCCACACACAGAACCGTTTTATATAGAATCCTATGTGCCATGGATCTACTGTCCAATCGGAACATCGAATAAATCAATCAATCTGCAATACACTTATCAATAAAATACATTTCATTTCCTACAATCAGAATTTTCCATCCAGACCGATCAGAATAATTTCAGTTAAATTAATTAAAAAATCGGTCAATGACACAGGATGTGTCTTTTCAGTAATCCATGGATCCAATCATATTTTCTGATTCTATGAAGAATCGTTTGATCAGACCATTATCTGTTTGTAGCCCATCAATAGGAAGGTAGCCTACAACAACGTGCTAAAGACAAGGGATGAGCTCCAAGTTCAGATCTTTGCTTGTGATTATTATTATTATTATTATAAAGTTTTATTAAAGCACTAAGAGCCGGTTCACACTGGGGCGGCACGACTTTGGGGGCGACTCGGCAAGGCGATCTCAAGACGACTTCAGAGGCGACTTGCAAAATGACTTCTGTATTGAAGTCAATGCAAGTCGCCCCCAAAGTTGTACAAGAACCTTTTTCTAAGTCGGAGCGACTTGCGTCGCTCCTATTAGAACGGTTCCATTGAATAGAGCGGAGCGCGACTTGTCAGGCGGCTGAGTCGCCTTACGAGTCGCCCCTGTGTGAACCAGCTCTAACAGTTTGCGCAGCACTTTACAACATGAAGACAGACCGTACAATTACAATACAATTCAATACATGAGAAATCAAAGGGCCCTGTTTGTTAGAGCTTACAATCTAGAAGGTAGGGTCAAGAGATACAAAAGGTAATAACTGTGGGGGATGAGCTGATGGAGAAAATAAATGTCAAGTTGTTAGGTGGAGGCTGGATAGGCTTCTCTGAAGAGATGAGTTTTCAGGGATCGTCTGAAAGTAGACAGAGTAGGATAAAGTCAGACAGATTGGGGTAGAGAGTTCCAGAACATAAGAGAGGCTCTGGAGAAGTCCTGGAGGCGAGCATGGGATGAGGTGACAAGGGAGCTAGAGAGCAGGAGGTCTTGGGAGGAACGCAGAGATCGATTTGGTTGATATTTTGAGATTAGGTTGGTGATGTAGCTTGTTCAGCTGTTCATCCAAACACTAGACATTTAGCCAAATCAGCAGGAGATAAACATCTTATATAGTAATGGGTTGTTCTCCTACTACTACATATGATAACTTCCTTCTTCTGCTGTCAATTGTTGTTGAGGAAGTGGTAGGTTCCTGCACCCACCATGTCCTTAGCAACCAGTGTGGTCATCCGGCTCTATTCATTAAGGCTATTTTCACAATGCTCAGTTTTTCAGCATTTTAGCCAAGTTTCTGGTGCATTTTACACCAGTGGAAAAAGGACATGTGAGTCAAAGACAGCACCAAAAGCACACCCTCGGGTGCATTTTTCATGCAGTTTCCATTCATTTCAATGGAAAGGTGGGTTTTTGGTGCACACCAAAAATGCAGCAAGCAGGACTTTTTTTTAAAAAACGCAATGGACCTGCACCTGACCAGTGTGAAGAGTTCCATAGGATTTAATGATGTGTTTTTCCTTTTTTTTTTAACACAAAAAACCGAAGAAAAACTGATCAGTGTGAAAGCTGTATATCCCTGCCTGTGTAAGATAAGGAACCAGCAATAGCTAAAAAAATAAAATAAAAAATAAAAACAAAAACGGCATGCGGGTTTTCTCCTTAATTCAAATCAGGCACAAATTTTAAGGAATGACCCCACCCACAAATTCGATATTACTCTATTTGAGTCTGGCATGGATTTTCAGGGAGAGCCCCACACAGAAATTAAGAAAAAGTTTCGGGTGTCCCCCAAAAATCCACACCAGCACCTTTTTCAAGCTTGCAACCTTGATGGCCAGAAAAGGGGGGGGGTGAGTGTGTGTCTCTCCGCTCCTAAATCATACTAGGCCACATACCCTCAACATGGGGGGGTCCTTTTTCAAAAGGGACCCACTGGAAAATCACCTTGTCCCCATGGTCCAGTGGTTGTGGGGGTTTGCTAAAACTGGAGCCCCCTATAACAATAAGGGGGCACCCAGATACCTCTTGCTGATGTGAATCAGTACATAGTACCCCTACTTATTCACAAAAAAAATGTAAAGTGTATAAAAACACACACAGTTTTTGACAAATCCTTTAACAAACAAAAATAACCCACAATGTGCATTTTTCATCAATCACGTCATCCAGTGATACAGATCCATGTCAATCAAGTCATCTGGTCCTGTTGCTTCACTCAACCCCACCAGTCCCTGCTTCTAAAATGTAAACAAAGAGGTGGGGTCTCCCTAGTGACATCATTGACCAAATATGGTCACAACCAGGGAGAAGCACACCAGGGTGATCAATTATTAGTGTGCAAACAGCACCACGGCACAAGTGCTCCCATGCCAACTCATCCTAAATTCCAGGGAGTTGCCCTGTTATAGCTCTCTCATTGCACGATGTACAAGCTTTTTCACATATACATAACCATATTCTAGATATACATACATCACACAGGGTTACTTTACAAATTAAAATAAAATGAATATAAACAATATACTGTACATAAAAAATCTTTGTTTATAGTCTAGCATTCTGTCATTCTGTCAGTACTTTCAAGGTTTGATCATATATTATATTGTCAACATTGAGATTTACACCTCAGGTGCTGTTTGTCTCTTCCTCTGGAGGTGTCAAGCGTGTGGCTTCTTGTAAGCTCCTTTGGGTTGGATTCTGTTCTAGGGAGATGAGGATTGGTCATGGATCCCTCTGGATTATCTAATTTCTTTTAAACTTCTGGTTATAGGATCTCTATCCCAAATCCATCTTTTAGCAGTAAATATACCATTGCTGTATACATAGATGTATGTGGACTATGAAATGTTTTGAAGTTTTTGAGTTCTTAATGTATATCCTTTTAGAGCAATAATCCCCCCCGAGGAAGACCATGACTGTAGGGGTCGAAATGTGTTGGGGTATCAATTTGACTCGCATTCTGTAATGTAAAGTTTTGCTCCACTGTATCAATATCGCTACATATGATGGAATTGCTTTGTATTGTATTGTATTGTATAACCAGAGCTTATATTTTAACCAACACATGATACTGAACTTGATTTTGGAAGAATAAAGAATTTTTTTAAATAATTACCTTTTTTGACCAATTTACTTTGCTGCTAAAAAAAAAACCCTTGGGGGAACCATCCCATATTGCAATTTATCCGGGGTGTGCAGCCTCTTCATCTTTCACATGTGTGATTTTTCTATTTAGATTGCACGATGTACAAACCTTCCTTGATTCCTCTCATTCATCATGGATCCAGAGATGTCTACCTGGGAGATCGGTTTATAAGATGATTTTTAAAAATTGCATGACCCGTGGCAAAAACTGGGTGTGGCTAAATTGTGTAAGCGGCTACTGTGCTACACTTACATAAAAAGAACCAACACCAGAGATTTATAATATTATTACAAAAGACAGTACTGTGTAATGGTATGTGAATGGGACCTATAAGTTGGCAACATTTTAGAAACAGTAACCACAACAACAATGTACACTGTATCACTGTATTTTACACATAGGAATTTATTAGTGTGTTGCAAAATATAAGCTACTGTACTCGGGAAACAGGGCTGGATTAGATCTTTGGTTAATTAGAGTAATCAAGGGAGATTTGTACATCACACAGGGTGAGAAGGGTAAAAAAACAGGGTGACGCCCTGGATTTTAGATGAGCTGCCATAGCTGATGGAGCTTTGATGGGGGCTGGAATAGAAAAAAAAAATGGACCAAGTTAATTTTTTTTATGTGACATCTGTAAAAACTACCACAATAATTGTTATGCTGGCTACAAACCTCACAATCGGATTGTAAATTGTACTACATATTTACCAACAGCTGTTTGGTAGATTGGATAAGGTACACCAAGGCTGGCCATACATTATACAATTTTCTTGCACAATTTTCCTTTAGATTTACCAAAACTGTATAATATGAGGTCAAACCCATACACTTTGAATTGGTATGCAATCAGGCAGGCCCTTGTACTACATAGTTGAAGGTAAATTGAACAAGAAAATTGTATAATGTATGGCCAGCTTAAGGCTCAGTGCACACTTACGTCGTGACTTTGCTAGACGACTTGAGTACTACTTTGATAGAAGTATAGAATATAAGTCAGGTCGCCTTGAAGTAGTACAGGAACCTTTTATGAAGTCGGAGAGACTTCAGTTGTTGCTAATTAAAGCGGCGTCCCCTCTCCAAAAATTAAAGGTCAGCAGCTACAAATACTGTAGCTGCTGACTATTACTATTAGGGCACTTACCTGTCCAGGCATCCAGCAGTGTCCTTGAATCGGCTCTCGGATGCTGGCGTCGCCATCTTGACTAAGGGAAACTGTCAGTTTCACTGCGGGCTTCCTGCTCTGCATGTGCGAATTGCACTGTGCTCTGTGAATGGAAAGGCTGCAGGAGGAGCAGCGGCAAAGTGAAGCGGAAGGGGGAGCGGGTATCTGTCAAAACCAGGTACCCGCTCCCTGAGTCCCCCCCAAAAGGTGCCAAATGTGGCAGTGGAGGGAGGAGGAGGCAGACACACAGAGCTTCCTCTTTTGGGTGGAGTTCCGCTTTAAGACAGCTCTCATTGACTAACATGGGATTTCACATATCACGCAACTTAGGGTCTCACAAGTCAGATCAACTGTGTGAACCGAGCCTTAAGCTTCTACTGAAACCCACAGAATTGCAACTATATAGCCCTAGCCTATCCCTTGGGATGGCTCTTGTACAAAATAACCCTAAGGTGCCATTCATACCGATGGCATTGTGGTAACATACCCTAAAACATAGGCTTTGCGGTGCTATTAATTTAGAATGATACCATTACCCACTTGTACAGTGGCTGACAATGTATGTCACACAGCCCACCACACAGCTTCCTTAGGTGCTCCTACTTATAGCCTTGTTTTTTATTTGTTTTTTAACAATAGAAGCCTTGTTTTTTTTTACTTCAGCAAAAGAGCAGCAGGGAAGTCAGCCTGACCAGCAGCTCTGGAAATAGCTGGAAGGAATGGACTTTATAGGCACCACTGATAATTATTTTTAGACATTTTATTAAAACACACCACATAGGGTTAAAAATCACAATTAAAACAACAAATATTGGAACAGTTCACAGTTGTCAAACATATGTCTCCAAAGGATAGCCACCTAGTACAGGAATGCGATAATGGCAATCCTGATGACTACATCACGGCTTTACATACAATATGAATGAATAGAAGCTCGATATGTTTCACGGGGAGCCGCCTCTTCGGGAGCTTATATATCATTTTCAAAACACTGTCAACCAAGACCACACACCAGAGTGTATGCATGCAACCTCACTAATAGATACCAACCTGTGGACACGCTATCAGGAACCATGAATCAGACTGAGACAGAAAATGGTAAACTGGTACAAACAGAGCAAATGTAGTCAAAACATAGCCAGGGTTAGGTAACCAGAGCAGGTAGTCAGAACAAGCCAGTAAAACAGGAATCCAGAGAGCAGCGTAGTCAGAGGCAGCAAACAGGATCAGGAACCAGAAGGGAAGTCAGCCAGGCAAAAGTCTTTAACAGAAAAACACAGTAGAGAGTATCCGGATATGTTGACCAAGGCGAAGGCACAGGAGATCTGATGCAAGCAGCTTAAATAGCCAGCAGGCTGATTGACGAGCAGGATATGATCGTCAGGTGAGTCACTGTGAAATGAAAAGTACTGGCAATTAACCAACAGCTGAGCAGCTTGAGCTCTTAGAAGGGAGGGCTGAGCCCAGCCCTGACACGCGCTTATACAGTACTAAAGAGCGAACCACTACTAATGGTCAATGTCTCTGTGAAAGCCTCTTTGCTGTTCTCATGTGGTACTAATGTACATTGAAGATACCACTTGTAAGATACTACCTGGGCCCCCACTGACCATCCAAGTAGAAAGCTTCTCATACCTTAAACGTTGTGGGAGAGCCAAGCTGGTTCTGGCTTGGTCTTGGTTAACAGTGTTTTAGAAATTATATATAAGCTCCTGAAGAAGCTGCTCCCCTCAAAACATGTCAAGCTTCCTTTCATTAATATTGTATGTAAAGCCGTGATGTAGTCATCAGGATTGCTATTATTGCATTCCTGTACTAGGCGGCTGTACTTTGGAGACATATTTTTGACAGCTGTGAACTATTCCAATATTTGTTGCTTTAATTGTGATTTTTAACCCTATGTGGTGTGTTTCAATAAACAGCAGAACCATCTCCCATGACACCAATATCCCTGCGCATGCTGCATAAAGCTGTTGAACTACACATGTGCAATGTTTCTTGTATGAGAAAGAGGTGCTATATGCTTGTAGTATATTGTTAATAATTTAGCTTAGTTAGATTTATTAATCTTGCAGCTTCCTGTTGGAAGGGCCTTGTACACTATACACAAGGTTGTTTTAGTAAATAGAATTCAAAATATTAACTACTAGTCTACACAACTCTGCAAAAAGCTACATCACCAACCCAATTGCAAAATGTTACCCAGAGTGTCCTCTTTACTTTTCTCAAGACCTTCTGTTCTCAGTCCAGCTCCTTGTCACCTCCCCCCATGGTCATCTCCAGGCACTAGCGTTGCTAGCCAGGTGCGGGGGGGGGGGGGGGGGGGCGGGCCGCACCCGGGTGACACCCACCAGAGGGGTGACACCCGTGGGTAGCGCAGCGGCCACACTGACATCGCCCGCCCGCTGCCCTGTGCCTTAGGCTCACGCTGTGGCTGTGTCCCTCAGCGGAGCGGAAGGAAGCCACCGCCCCCTCTGCCTCCTCTATGTTTACATCCACAGAGGAGGAGGAGGAGCCCGCGCTCGAGAGACACACCGCTGTGTGTATCTGCCGCTCTGTTCTGAGGTCTGAAAGGTAAGGGGGGCATCTTTACTGATGGGGGGAGGGGGTGTCTGTACTGCTGGGGTCTGCACAAGAGGGAGTTTGCACCAGGGGGGGCTGTAACTGAGGGGGGTGTCTGTACTGAGGGGGGTCTGGTACTGAGGGGGGTGTCTGTACTGAGGGGGGTGTCTGGTACTGAGGGGGGTGTCTGTACTGAGGGGGGTGTCTGTACTGAGGGGGGTCTGGTACTGAGGGGGGTGTCTGTACTGAGGGGGTGTCTGTACTGAGGGGGGTCTGGTACTGAGGGGGGTGTCTGTACTGAGGGGGGTCTGGTACTGAGGGGGGTGTCTGTACTGAGGGGGGGGTCTGGTACTGAGGGGGGTGTCTGTACTGAGGGGGGGTCTGGTACTGAGGGGGGGGTCTGGTACTGAGGGGGGTCTGTAACTGAGGGGGGATCTGTAACTGAGGGGGATCTGTAACTGAGGGGGTGTCTGTTACTGAGGGGGGTCTGTTACTGAGGGAGGTGTCTGTACTGAGGGGGGTGTCTGTACTGAGGGGGGATTGGTACTGAGGGGGGTGTCTGTACTGAGGGGGGGGGTCTGGTACTGAGGGGGGTGTCTGTACTGAGGGGGGGTCTGGTACTGAGGGGGGGTCTGTAACTGAGGGGGGGTCTGTAACTGAGGGGGGATCTGTAACTGAGGGGGTGTCTGTTACTGAGGGGGGTCTGTTACTGAGGGGGGTGTCTGTACTGAGGGGGGTGTCTGTACGAGGGGGGTCTGTAACTGAGGGGGTGTCTGTAACTGAGGGGGTCTGCACTGAGGTGGGGGTGTCTGTACTGATGGAGCGGTCTGCACTGAGGTGGGGGTGTCTGTACTTATGGAGCAGTCTGCACTGAGGTGGAGGTGTCTGTACTGAGGGGGAGGTTCATACTGAGGGAGGCGGGTCTATATTGATGGCGGGGAGTCTGTACTTAGTGGAGCGGGTTTGTACTGAGGGAGGGGATCTATACTGTGGGAGGGGGGTCTGTAGTTAGTGGAGGGGGGTCTGTACTGAGGGGGGACTATAGTTGTTGGGGGGTGACACCATTTTTTTTTGCACCGGGTGACACCAACCCTAGTGACGCCACTGCCTCCAGGACTTCTCCAGAATATCTCCCCCCCTGGAAATCCCTACCCCATTCTCTCTGGGTATCTTCATCTCTGTCGGTCTTTGGACAATCCTTGAAAACTCATTCCTTGAAAACTCATTCCTTTGGGATAGCTTAACCAACCTCTGCCTAAAAGTTGAACTCTTACTTTCTCTATCACCTTATCCCCCGACCTGTTATTAACTTTTGTATCACTTGTCCCTTGTAGATTGTAAGCTCTCACAAGCAGAGCACTTCTAAACCCTTTTTCTATTGTTGCATTGTAACTGTACTGACTCCCTTTATACTATGTTGCACAAACTGTTGGCGCCATATAAATGCTGTATAATAAAAATATTAATAAAGATAATTGCTGTTGCTATGATAATCATATTTGGCAAGGATTTAAAAAACGTTAAACAGATTTCTCAAAGCCATTAGAAGAAACCTGTGATGAGAGAAGTTCAGACTGCCATTGCTGACTTCTCCTAAAAATAACTGTTGCCTGGCTGTCTTAAGATCCAATGGCTTCAATGCTCTTTGCGGTACTGACTCATAACATGTATCTAGGTTAGGAGTTCTCACTTATAAGTTGTGTTTGTTATAAGGTAGTGCATTAAGCCTGGGTTCACACTATTGTGAACACAGACATTGCATGTGATTCGCACCCGCACTGCTGTGCCGATCACATGCAATGTCTGTGCAATGCGAATTCAGCTAAACAGTTGTATGGGTGAACTCGCATTGGATTTGTATGAAAAAAGGGGCAGGGACTTTTTTTTCCCCACACCCATGCAATCTGATTCCTGTCCAAATCCATAGTTCGCACTGCGATCTGTGAATCAATCTGGGGGTGTCATTAACATTGTATTGACACCCGCAGTGGTTTGCAGAGGGCAATGTGAACTGTCTGCGGAAGAGGAGCGATGTGGGAACCGGTGCTGGAATCGTGCTGGTTCCTGCATCGCAATAGTGTGAACCCAGGCTAAAGGATAAGTTCACCTTTGGGAACATGTAGCACGTTCCCACTGCTGCAGCCGGTGTTCTGTATCAGCACCTAGCCAATCACCTCTCTCCCTGTGACAGGAGTATGGGGAGAAGTTCCCAATACCAGCTGTAGCTTTTTAAAAAGAGCAAAGACGTGCGGAGCTCCGCCCACACTCCCACATCATTCATTCACAGAGTTCTGTGAATGAGTCAACTACAAGTACCAACATCATTTGCAGATTTCGGCTTGTAGTTCTCAATGAACTACCATGGCGCTCTGGTAGTTTATTGAGTCTTCCTGTCCGTGTTAAAACTGCCTGCCTGTACAAGCAGAAAGATACACTGACAGTGTGCATGCATGGTACCGGCTATCTGCTGATTACTGGGGCAATGCTTACCAGGCTCCTACAAAAAAAAAAAAAAAATTGTAAATGCATAAGATTATGTGTGTATACATAAATCAGAGACAGTGGGGCAAATTAAATTCTTTATTTATTTTTTTATAATTTTTATATTTATTTTATGTAGCATTAATAAATTTGTATGAGACTTATTCTTCTGCTTAAAGTGAAACAGTCATACAAGGGGGGTTGGCATGAATGGGCCTTTTCTGAAAAAATGCTAGTTGCCCGGCTTTGTCTAACTTAAAGTATAACTAAAGGCAAAACTTTTTTCAGTTTTGGATAGAGCGGAGAAGGATTAGAACACCTGTCAGCTTTTGAACGTTAGGGAGATTCACTCTCTCTATTTGTTCTATTTGCCAATATCACTGAGAGTGAATGTGAAAGAAAATCCCACACTTTGTGTTGTTGTCACCAGAACAGGAACATCTTCCATCAAGGACACTAGTTCCGATGACCCTGGTGGCAACCAAGGGCTCCCTCAGTTTGGAAGGATTTCCTCTTACCTCCTGTTTCGGCTATGGGGCAGCAAGTGAAGGGAAATATCATCAATGGGACACTGATGCAGTGGTTAAAGTGGTTGTAAAGCCACTTGTAAAGTCCCTTCAATCCCCTCTGTTAGACAATGCTATGTTCCCCAGTGTGTGTGTGTGATTAAAAAAAAATAAAAAAAGCCGCTGTGTACCTTATTCCATAGTGCTGATCGCCGCTCACATGAGCTACAGTGGGAGGGGCCAAGAACTCCCGCTGATGTCAGCCGGGAGCAGGAGAGGAGGAGAGAGCCAGGTGGTCACGATTTTTTTTTAGGGTTTCAAACACTTTAAAACCCTCCCTTATTCAATCTTAAATATTTTTTTTTCTTTGTTTAAGCCCATGTTCACACTGGGGCTGTGGGAGTGAAGCCTGCGAGTTCAGCTGAACTCGCACGATTTCACTCCCGCTGGCAGTCCCAATTTTAGCCACGATTTCAAAGACATCTGAAACAGATGTCAATGTAAATCGTGGCTGAAATCGCAAAAAGTAGTACAGAAACTACTTTTTGTAATCGGTGCAGCGCCGCAGATGCGGTGTCGCACCGATTAGGACGGTGCCATTGCCCGCAATTTGCGGCAAATTTCGCCGATTTGACATGCGATTTGACATGTCAAATCGCATGTCAAATCACACCAGTGTGAACCAGGGCTAAATATAAGTACTTGTAAGCCACAGACCTAGAACACCTGCTTTAAATGAGTGTCAGAAAAGTGTCAGACTTCCTTATGTCTAACCCCAAAGCATCAGCATGACATCCAGGGAACTGACAATCTCTAAAGCACAGCTCAGCAATGGCAGCCTCCATTAATCTATCATGACAGATTCTCATTATTAAGGGGAAAAATATAAATCTGTCATCATCAAGCTTGCCTAATTAGAATATTGACTGAGTATACAGACGCTTGACTGCTTAAGCAGACGTGAACTGTTGTTTTAGATCTTGTATTAATACAACATGCTTTCAGGTGCATTCAGCTTATACTTCAGATCAGAATAGCATGTATTGAAGTTATTTGGACCTGAAATCCTTCCAAGCAGTCTTGATGTGAACAAGTCCCATGGCCACAATCCCACACATTTGTGCTATGTATAAAGGACGGCTGACTTTCAATCAGTATATGTCCATCCCCGCTCAACAGAAGCAGGGCTGGTGCAAGGATTTTTGACACCCTAGGCAAAACCCCATTTTGCTGCCCCCCCCTGGCTCCACCCTTTGCCCTGCCCATGTATAACCCACCTTTTTATTAAAGTGCCCATCAAATCCGGCTCACCAGTGCCCATCTAATTCAGCCTCACCGGCGCACATCAAATGCGGCCTCACCAGTGCCCATCAAATGCAGCCTCACCAGCGCCCATCAAATGCAGCCTCACCAGCGCCCATCAATGCAGCCTACCAGCGCCCATCAATGCAGCCTACCAGTGCCCATCAATGAATGTTTGCTTGCTTCCATTCATTCGGGAGTCGGGACACAGTCCTCCACTGCTGCTGTGCCTCTGACATTATGTGCGAACGGAGAGGCTGCTGCCTGCTGATGCTGAGACTTAGTTGCTTGCTGCAGAGAGAAGACAGTAGGAACACCAGTGGCCAGGCGCCCTAGGCAGCAGTGCGCTCTAGGCAGCTGCCTAGTTTGCCTAGTGGTAGCACCAGCCCTGAACAGAAGTCAATCGTTTAATAGACTTCTGATAAATGTTCTCAATCAGTGGCAACAACCAATCAGCTGCAATCAGCTGCAGCTGCTGCTCAGTGTATTCTGACAGCGGTGGGTGCAACTGTCAGAATACTATGGAAGGGGGATTGCTCCATCCACCTTGATTGTTTGTTTGTTTTTTGTTAAACTAACCGTGTATGGCTAGCCTAATTCTGTGCCTTATGTATATATACTGTATATGTTGAGAGCAGCAGCTGCTATTTTTTCATCCTGACTAGGGATGAGCTCCGCGTTCGAGTCGAACATACGTTCGACTCGAACATCGTGTGTTCGATCGTTCGACGAAGATCGAACATTTTGGGTCGTTCGCTCCAAATTCCAGTGACGCGAACGGCCCAAAATCCCGGCGCTGTGATTGGCCAAGCATGCACTGTGACCCCGCATGCTTGGCCAATCACAGCGCCGGCAGCGAGGAGAGCCATAATTGGCCACAGGCAGGATGCCTGTGGCCAATTATAGCTCAGGGGGGTTTAGTACACGCCCCACACTATAAAAGGCCGCCAGAGCGGCGGCCTTGTGTAGTGTGTTGGCTTGCAGAGAAAGACGTACATAGGCAGGGACAGTGTTAGAGAAATTGTGTGTAGGGAGAGAGAAGGATAGGTAGGGCCAGTGTCAGTGATATTGTGTGTAGGGAGAGAGAAGGATAGGTAGGGACAGTGTCAGTGATATTGTGTGTAGGGAGAGAGAAGGATAGGTAGGGACAGTGACAGTGATATTTTTGCTAAGCCTCCTGCACAGTATACAACCGAAGCTAGCCCTTATTGCTGTGATTTCCTGTTGTGTAACACAGGCAGGCATCTGCAGCACTTAAAGCAGGTGTAGTGTGATTCCTGCAAAATATACACCTGAAGCTAGCCCTTATTGCTCGTAGTTTTTTTTTTTTGTGTTACACTAAGGGCTCTTTCACACAGGACGGATCAGTAATGATCCGCCCCGTGAAGCTCCGCTTGCTCAGCGGGGATCGCTCTGTTGATCCCCACTGAGCCGGCGGATGACTGGGTGGTTCCCGCACACTGTGCAGGGACCGCCCTGTCAGAGCGCCGGTCTCCCCTATGGGGGGATCGGATGATGACGGACCGTAGAGTCCGTTGTCATCCGATCCGCAGACGGAAGGAAAAATAGGGTTTTCCTCCGTCACACTTTTGCGGATCGGAGCGGGTCGGATGTCAGCGGACATGTCACCGCTGACATCCGTGGCTCCATAGGAGGACATGTAGCATCCGTTCAGGTCCACCTAAAAAACTGACAGGCGGACCTGAACGGACCCTCCGTGTGAAAGAGCCCTAACAGGCATCTGCAGCACTTAAAGCAGGTGTAGTGTGATTCCTGAAAAATATACACCTGAAGCTAGCCCTTATTGCTGTGTTTTCCTGTTGTGTAACACAGGCAGGCATCTGCAGCACTTAAAGCAGGCGTAGTGTGATTCCTGCACATTATACACCTGAAGCTAGCCCTTATTGCTAGTAGTTTTTTTTCTTTTGTGTTACACTAACAGGCATCTGCAGGGGCATATAAAAAATATATAATGTGGCACTTTGAGAGAAGTAGTAAAAAACCCTACTTTATGTATAGCACAATGGTGCACATAAAAATATGGTGTCAAACAAAACGTTTGCACACAATAGGTGTACACAAATGAATGTGATAAAAATGTAAGTGAATACTAACAGTGAAATAATTGGTATGGGGTATAGGTGCACAACAAAAAACAGCAATTAAACTGGAATATTGATCATACCCATAATAAATAAAAATGAAAATATAATGTAGGTGGAGACAAACTCATATAAGGCGTCACAGATGAGTATGTAGAATAATGTCCAATCTTATCACATATGAAAAGAAGTTCATAGGTCAAAATCCAACAAGGAGCTGCATCGTTTGAAAATAGGTTTGAAGGGTGTGTAGCGGGGTGTTCCCCTTTAATGCAGAGAGACAAGAAGTTCCAGGTGAGAGGTGAGTCAGGAGGAAGTAGAGAAGAGACATTACTGGAAGTGAAAGCCAAGGAGAGAGACTACATTACCCAGAACCCCATTCGGCAATGTTTCCACCACAGAGACTCATGGGAGGGGTTATAAAAGGAGGAGGCGAGGCTGGGCTCGGCCTTTTTGGGACACAAGACTTCAGTGACTGATCCTCCTGTGCGGATGTGCCGGAGTGCAAGGCCTGAAGCCTGAGGCCTTGCGCAGCACCAAAGAGCCTTCCACCCCACTGCGAGCCTGGGTGGCATCTGACTTCGCTTATCCACAGCCTTAGTTGGATCGGGGACCTGTTCGCTGCAGATACAGTCGGTGGAAGTCCCGGACGGGTGAGCGAGCGTATGCTCAGACCATATACTGTGATTGCTGATGTGCCTACAGACTGCCGTGGCCCACCACAGTTTATATTTGATACACTCACTGAGGGTCCATAGCAGAACTGAGAGAGAGGATCTTCAGTGAAGTGTTTGTTCTTATTGCAATTTCCCTATTGGATTACAAATGTTGTTCGGTTATGTGCACCACCTTTACAGATTTGCCGGTGAAAAAATCATCATCCCCCTATAGACTGAGTTGTAGTTATCTGAGCCAGGCCTGGCCAGCTAGTTAGTTCATTTGGTTACTGCGTCACAGGACGCCTAGTTAACGGTCGCCCACGCAGCGCACCTTTACTGTTCATTTTAAATGCATAGTGTGTTATTGCTGCAGGGCTCTGCAATTTATTATCTGTGAACTGTTACCACTGTTAACCTTTCTTACCAAAAGCTTGAGTAAATTTGATACCTTTTTCATTATTGTCTTGGTGTCTGGGTTTACTCATACAGTATAAGAATATATATATTGCTGCCAATACTAACTGTGCCAGTAGGGGGTCGAGTACATTGCCGGGGGTTGGCGGAGCTGTTTTCAGGGCCCAAACTAAACTTGCGGCCTTCTTAGCTGAAGGTATCGCTACAGGTGCATCTATCACATTTTCTCTCACAGCGCCACATTATATATTTTTTATACGTTCTATCTATCCTGTCTGATTTTATGTTTGGCTGCTTCATTTAGTATTTAGAGTTGGCGCAGTATTATTATTATTTAATCTGCAGGGGCATGTAATTACAATTATTGATCTAATAATTCACAGCAGGGCCCATTCCTGCGCTCACCAAGAGTAACTGTGAGGGCTTAAAGTGTTGTGGCAACACCACCACCACCAAAGGCCCAATTTTTCAGCCCCTGTTCAACAATGGCATGCGATTACAATTCTTGATATAATAGTTCAGGGCGTTCCAGCGCCCACCAAGAGTAACTGTGAGGGCTCACAGTGTTGTGGCAACACCAACACCTAAGGGGCCAATTTCTGCAGAGTATATACGGCAGGCCCCTACTTTCAAACATCCAACTTACAAACGACTCCTACTTGCAAACGGAAGGAGACAACAGGAAGTGAGAGGAAATCTACCCCTAGGAAGGGAAATTCTCTCCTGTAAAGCCCCGTACACACGATCGGTTTAACTGATGAAAACCGTCCGATGGATGGTTTTCATCAGACCAACCGATCGTGTATGGTACCCATCGGTCTTTATTTTTCCGATGGATAAAAAACCGATGGGAATTTCCGATCGTCTATGGGCAAGTCCATCGGTTAAAAAACCCACGCATGCTCAGACTGAATTAGGAGACGGGAGCGCTCGTTCTTGTAAAACTAGCGTTCCTAATGGAGAGAGCACATTCGTCATTCTGCAAGTTATTGCTTCGTTTAATGCAGCGCCTGTTTTTTTGCTTTCGAACGGTCTTTAAAGTGGAGCTCCACCCTAAATAGCAACTTTTGCTATTTGGAACCCTCCCCCCCTCCGGTGTCACAATTGACACCTTTCAGGGGGGAGGGGGGTGAAGATACCTGTCTAAGACAGGTATTTTCACCCACATCCGGGAGTCCTCTCTCCGGGAATCTGCGGGAGTTACGTCACTTCCCGCAGACTTCCCTTGGTGTTCTGGGAGACACTCGGCTCCCAGAACACAGGAGCACCAATCAGAACGGCGCAGCGCGACTCGCGCATGCGCCGTAGGGAACCGGGCATGAAGCCGCAGGGCTTCACTTCCTGGTTCCCTCAGCGAGGATGGCGGAGGGAGCAGCAGAGCGACGAGCGGTCGCTCGTCCTCTGCTGCGGACGTCGCTGGACTCCAGGACAGGTAAGTGTCCAAATATTAAAAGCCAGCAGCTGCTGTAGCTGTAGCTGCTGGCTTTTAATATTTTTTTTTCCGGCGGAGCTCCGCTTTAAAATGTCATTTTGGCAGCAGAACTTTCTCCTGAGTTCTGACAAATGTATGTCTTTCTTTTTTCTAGTGATCTTAGGAATAATTAGTAAAATTCTTCAAGGCCGACCTCACAAATTACACCATTTTTTTTTTTACTCTTAAAATTTGTTGTGCATTTTTTGGTGTGTCAATTTCTCAGAACAACATAATATTTAATTTTAGAAAAATCATGGAGGTTTGTGTTCCTTGTTCTTAATTACACATTGTATTTATGCAATCTTATTGCTACTTCTCAAAAAAACACATCAGGCATGTAGGTTGGCTGAAATCAAATTTCCCTTTATTTCGGAAAAAAACAAATCAAAAACCGAAGGGCAACTATTCCCAAATTAGCAGAGAATATAAAGTCATTAGATCCCAAATGCAGACCTGACTATGATCAATAATAAAATCAACAACAGCGTGAAAGCAGGAGCAGCAACCAAAGACATACATCATCCCAAGCTGTGGTACTCCATCAACCTTCAATTTCTTGATGAGCAGCTCGAGGCCAGGGAATCACCTCCTGCTCTTCCTTGTAGCCTTCCTTCCACGCCTCTCTGCAGCATTCTCTCCACGGCCCCGTCCACGCACCCTTGCAGGCTGGGCCACTGTGGGTGGTGATGTGGCAGGAGGAGGAGGAGAAGGAGGAGAGGGATTGGGCTGATGTGAGATATGGGTGGCCTCAGTCAGCAGCCCCCTCGCCCCCATGTGTACGGCCATGTAGATAAGGTGCTCACAAAGGGCCCGTTGTCCCGCCTCCATTCTCAGCAGCTTATCTGAGAGATAGGTGCTAAACCCCTCCGTAGGGTTGAGGGGGGCCCTCATAATGGCAGCAGCCTCCTGAATTATCTTTAGTGACTCCTCCTCCACTTGTGTCATCCGCCGTTGTTTTGGCGGTCTTACGTGGAGGGGAGCCACTTGGGAGACGGTGCTGCCACTAGGCCTGGGGACCTGCTGAGTCCCACTGGGCCCTGCCTCCTCCTGCCTGTCACACTCCTGACCCTCTTCCTCCTGGCTTGCCTCATCCTGTTTATAAAATAAAATGTAAATTTCTATTATTTGAGGAATCAATCACACACAATTTTGATCTCATTACTGTTTTTTTGGGGGGGGGGGGATCATTTATGGCTAATCAAAACAGTTCAACTCAATATTACTTAGTGGACAATAATTAGCATCAAAAATACTATACCTGGCTGAAGATGCGAAGATCTGGCTCTTCGAGCTCAGGAGGCTCCTCCTCCGCCTCTGCAGGTGTGGAGGGAAGGGTGGAAGGAACGCTGGAGGGAAGGGTGGAAGGAAGGGTTGAGGGAAGGCTGGAAATAGATTCCCTGGCCTCGATCTGGTCATCCAGAAATTGGAGATGTCTGTAGTACCACAGCTTGGGCTTTACTACATCGTCGGCTGCTGCTCCTGATCTCTTGGACTGGTGCACTTCCTTGAATTTTTTTTAATAAGAATTGCGCAGGTTGTTGATTTTATTATTGATCATAGTGTAGTCTGCATCTGGGATCCATGGCTTCATATCCTCTGCTAATTTGGTAATAGTTGCCCGTCGTACATCACTTTTGTGATACGCAGGGTGTTTGAGCTCCCAAAGGTTGCGCTGTTCCTTATACTTTTCAATAAAAACAAGCATCACCTCCGGCTCTCTTAGTTTATGCATCTATTAACCTCCCTGGCGGTATGATTCTGTCAGATTTTAGATGCTGAAAGCGGTACCATTATTCTGCATGGAAATTTGGCGTTTTATATTGCAGGCCTGTAATTCTTTGGAATAACTCACTTAAATCTGTCCAAACTAGAGTCTAGTAGACATCCCGGGTATGATAAAGTTCAAAAAACAAAATTATACATTATAATAAAATAAATAACTATAAAATAGTTATAACAAATAATAATATAATAATAATAAAAGTGTTTTTCAGTGTTTGATGATGAATTTCCCCACAAATCGCTATCGCTTAATTCTGCGAGTGATTCTAATTTATTATCGCTGTTTTTTAGCTGGTCTAAAACCACTTTTGACATAAAGGGACACTTTTTGGTTGCTATGGACAATCTCCAGTTTCCAGGCAGAAAAAATAAGTTTTTATTATATAAAAGTGCATGCAGGACACTGGGCAGACCACTAGGGACAATGGGGGTGTGTAATTATTACATACAGTACTGTAATCTGTAAGATTACAGTATACTGTATGTATACTGTGTTTTAACTTTTTTGAATTTGGCGCCGATCTCCGTCCCCGTGCGTCGTAACGTCGCAGGGAACGGAGCTCGGCGGCATTCGGCAGTGTGTGAATCGAGCGAGATGACGGCTCGATCACACAGCGGAGAGGCATCGCAGGATCCAGGGGACAAGGTAAGTAACTCCTGCCTGGATCACTGCGACGCAGCCCGAGTCTGGCTCGGGGTTACCGCTTTTGGTGCTGAAATTTAACCCCGAGCCAGACTCGGGAATACCGCTAGGAAGGTTAAGGATCAGCAAGTACGAAAAAAAAAAGGATCAGAATTGATTCTCCTCAACTTATCACAATATTGCCCTTTACAATCATGACCCATTAATATGCCACTGCAGGCCCGAGTTCCCTTCTTACCTTAGTTCACTTTGTGGGTTCACTTCCGGTCGTCCTTACTCCGCGCATCCCTAATAACTTCTTTCCCCTTTTTATACCCTGCGCATGCGTGTAACTCCACCCTCGTCGCCCGCCCATGACGGACTTTTTCTGCATTTCCCCGCCCCTTAACGATCGGCGCACAGTGTGAGACGGCGACATGTCGCAGACACAGGTGGCTTCTTTAGTTGAAATTACCGACGAGGAAAGCCCGGAGGCGGAAACGTCCCGATCCTGTAAAAAAAGATACAAGGCGACTAATATGTATTTTTCTGAGATGGCGGAGATGGTGGACATTCTGCGGAGGAAGGATTACGACGGCAAGCATGGCCCATACGACACCCCTAATCTCCGGAAGTCACAAATTATGGATAAAGTGGCGAAGACTCTTTATAAAAAATATGGGGTCAGGAGATCCAAGGAACAACTCCGTAAAAGGTGGTCAGACCTCAAGATCAGGGAGCCGGAGCAGTATAAGAAGATTATAAAAAGCATAGAAAAAAGTAAGTATATTTTACTGTGTTCGTTCACATTGTAATATGTATTCTTCCATGTTTTGCAACATGTGCTTGGCTTGACTGGGTTCACATTTTGAAATCTCATCTTTTAGGTTAAGTGGAGAGTCCACTTATTTGCCCAATGTTTTGACCAATAACTTGCTGCTCTTCCCCCAAACATGTTTGGCACATATCCACGTAAACTACACGTGGGCATGCCTCATTTTACTTCAACAATGTTTATCTACACATTGTTGGCTAGATGATGTGTTGTAAGGAAATTTTGAATGTGACTGAAAGAATAAACTGTATTCTGGGTAAAGGAGATGACACTCCAGCAGTTGTGTACTTTTTTTTGGTTCTTGATCAAGATACTATACTCTGGGCCACATGACCAAATTTATTAACGGTGTCACACACAGGTGGTCCAGTGGATACCTTGGTGGTTATCCAAGTGTATTTGTGAGTGTCCTCCAAAATAACATGTTGATTTGTTGAGTTTGCAAGATCTCATATGTTCATGCTCAGGGCCAAATATCAATTGTACACCACTTCAAAACATTGAGGATCCCTTTTCAGGCCTTAAAAAAGTCTGTGTGCTAAAATATACATTTTGTTGTAAATTCCCATAGGGGAGAGGAGAGTGGGAGGACACCATGCTCATGAGACGAGTAACCCAACACCACAGAAACTCCCCGAAGCTCCCAAAGCAGACCAAGATCAGCAGGTTCAGGAAGCGGAGGTGGAGGAAGCGGAGGTGGAGGAAGGGGAGGTGGAGGAAGGAGAGGTGGAGCTTATCAGCACAACAGGTCAGTGTCTGTCACCACAACTTCAAGGTAAATACAGATGTAGGACTGCCTAGTGTAAAACCTTTTTTTTTGTTTTAGGGACTGAACGTGGGGGGGTGTCAGGAAGTCCAAATCCGCCATTCTCGAGTGCCAGCGCCAAAATAATCATTCAGGAAATCATGGAATGCAGTAGCGAAATGGACATTATGAGAAAGAGAATGATTGTGATTGAGCAAAAATATAAAAACATGATAGATATTTTGGGGAGAATAGTGTGAACCCCCCCTTTTTGTGTGTTTTGTTATGCGTCTGAAATTATCTCAGGGATTTCCAACATCCCAAATGTGAAGATTCAACATGTGCTATCTGCCGTCACAGGATATCTATGTCCCTGTTTTGTGGGTGCAACCTCTTCCTCCCTCCTCAAGTAGGGTTGAGGAAGGGTTTACATCCCCAAAGCACGGCCATTGATCCCTAATGATGGCAGATAGCACATGTTTACCCTAGCCATGGGATCTTGTTGAAGATACCCATTTGAGCCCCAAAAGAAAGTGTGTTTGTTAACATTTGGGATGGATCAGGGGTACCATCACCCCATCTCCAGTTGGTATTTTTAACAGTGTTATTTTATTACTTTTTCAGACTAAAAAAAATGGCTTACGACCCATGCAAAAAAAGACGCACAGAAAAATAAAAGGCTAGTATTTCTAAAAAACCCCAAAAAAATGTGTTGCAAACAATAAAAACATTTGGGAAGTCTAAAAAAGGTGTGCCTTGTTCTTTCTATGCTCAAGAGCAGTTCTGAAGGTGCAAAAACCGAGTTTTTCGCTCTGAGTTTTGAGGCTATTTACTAAGGACAATTACACTTGGCACTACTAGAACCTGGGAGACACATAAACCCAAAATACAAGAATGACAACACAAGTTTGTAGGAATTCCATTTTATTTTATTTTTTTAAAAGGTTAAATACTTGGTCAGATGTGGTCTGGCATTGCGATGGCCCCCCTACCCGTGAAGTACTCTACGTATTTCTGGCGTACTTCACGGGCACTTTGGGGGGCCAAGCCAGTACGGGCAGTGCTGAGGCCGGTCAGATTAATCAGTTCAGATGGACCGGCCTCAGGCCCAAACGATGATACATAATTGGTAGCAAATTTGCAAAGAAAATTGTGCAAGATGCAGCAGCAGTAGACGATGTGGTTCAGTTTATAATCCACCAAATGTATCGCTGTCTGGAACAGGCGGAACCGGCTGGCCATTATCTGGCCATTATCCCGAAGGCATTCTCCACAACTCTCCGGGCTCTGGCTAGCCGGTAATTAAAAACCCTCCTCTCCGGGGTGAGGGTGCGTTGGGGAAACGGCCGCATCAGGTGTGGTCCTAGTCCAAAAGCCTCATCCGCAATAAAAACGAACGGGAGCCCTTCAACGTTCTCTGCATCTGGAGGCAGTGCAAGACCCCCAGCCTGCAGACGGTGAGCGAACTCCGTCTCCGCGAATGATCCGCCATCGGACATCCGGCCGTTCTTCCCCACATCCACATACAGGAACTCGTACCGTGCCGACACCACCGCCATTAACACTATGCTATTAAAACCTTTATAGTTGAAATAGTATGACCCCGAACGGGGTGGCGGCACTATGTGGACGTGCTTCCCATCAATTGCCCCTCCGCAGTTGGGGAAATCCCACCGCTGGGCAAATTGATCAGCCACAGTCAGCCATTCCTGTGGTGTGCTAGGGAACTGTGGAGTCAAACAAAAAGAAGACATTAGTACGGTTTATGGTTACAGTGCAAGCAGATTACACACAAAAACATTGTTGAGTATCATTATTATTTAAGGGAGTTTTTCCTACCAATAAACAAAGGCCCACTTAGCAGATGCATCACCCCCGCTGAGTGGACATTCTAAAATAATCTAAGGGGGGGGGCCTAAGGTGATTGTGGCGGATCCCAAAAAAGGCTCTACCACTCAGCTGAGTTTGATTGAGAACTACTCATTTTTTAACATCTTTAGGGGGGGAGGGAGGGTTGTCAAACTACGAGGGCAATGACCCCCCAAAAATGAAAAGGAAAATAGAAGGCTAGCTGGGTTTGCGCCCACGATAGCATGCTGGAGAGGTTAGTGAAGGGAAATAGGCATGTAGGGCCCAAAAAGGGATTTACAGGTAAAAAAAGGCATGGGGAAAATGGGGACATTACCAGGATATTACGAACAGGCATATTTGTGTTAGGAGGAAAAAAAAAGAAAAAAAACAACAGAATAAAAACAGATAATGTGAGGTTAAAGGAGCATAATTACCTTCATATAGTCCTTCTGCAGGACCTGAATGATGGCCGAACACGTCTCAGGGATAATGATCCCGAGAGCCTGGGGGGAGATGCCTGTTGAGAACTTGAGGTCCTGCAAGCTTCTCCCAGTCGCCAGGTATCTCAACGTGGCAATAAGCCTCTGCTCGGCAGTGATGGCTTGGCGCATCACAGTGTCCTGCCTCGTTATATAGGTGGACAGCAAATCCAACAGATGGTGAAATACGGGGTCCGTCATCCTGAGATAATTCCTGAAATCATCAGGGTTATTCTCATGGATTTCCCGCAGCAGAGGCATATGAGAGAATTGGTCCCGCTGGAGCAACCAATTCTTAGTCCATGAACTCCTCCTCACCCTGTTCACAGACTGAACTCGGGTTACAGTGTTAACTGCAACACCAAGCCCAAAGCCAGCACGAGCTCGAGAACGAGAACGCACTTCAAACATGGTTTTAAACCGGTCGGCTGGTCAGAAGGCACTCAAACAGAACGCACCGTGGAACAGCAAGGCCTGAGAAGAACGATCTGAAAAACAGTAAACGAACGGCCAAGAAGGCACTGCAAGGCAGTAACGACCTGACTGCACGCACTGAATCACAAATACAAACCCACAAGCACAAACTGAACACCAGGAAACGATCTGCAAAGCACGGAGACTGAAAAGCGCGAATCGGCTATCACCAAACTTTTACTAACACGCGGTAACACGAAATCAGCAAAAGCAGCCCAAGGGGTGGCGCCATTAGATTTGTTCGGCCCTTTTATAGCGCGTCGTACGTTTTGAACGTGCCGTCGTTTTCTTGCCGTCGGTTTTTAGACTGATGGTGTGTGGCCAAGACTGATGAAAAACAGTTTCATCGGATTTCCGATGGACAAATCCATCGGACGAAAATCCATAGGTTATCCGATCGTGTGTACAGGGCTTTAGAGTTAATATGGGAGAAAGGTGTCTCCTCTCTACTGATGCATTATCACCAATCCTTGTTTCAATAAAAACCCCACTTTTCAAAAACAGTTGTCATTGGGACGGAAAGTGAGGTGAAATGTTCTGAACAGGGGCACAGACAGCAAAACAAATGTTACAGGGGTGATAACCCTTCCCTATATTTTCCAAAAAGCTTAAAAATAGATTTTTTGGCTGGAGCTACACTTAAACAATGTACCTGTTCAAAATTAAAAAACAGATTCTACTTAAGAACAAACCTACAGTCCCTGTCTTGTTTGCACCACCTGTATACTGCTGTTCAGAGTATATAGGGCCTTTTTTTATTTTGTGTGCGGGGTTCCCCTTAATATCCATACAAGACCCAAAGGGGCTGGTAATGGGCTGGGGTGGGGGGGGGGGGGTGATGGGGTAGCTATGTCATTTTTCTCAAAGATTTTCATCCATATTACCGGGACCAGGCATTACATTAAAGCCACAAGCAGTTTTAAATGGCTTTTTTTCCTTTAGAAATGTGCAGGGACACTTCTAAACACGGGAAACACGTGCCACTTCACAGGCATACTTTAGACACCCCCCAGGTACGATATTTAAAGGAACATTTGACTTTTTTATTTCACTTTATGCATCATTAAAATGACTGCTCCAGAAAAAACGTCAGTTTTTAAAACTTCTTTTTGCATTGATACATGTCCCCTGGGGCAGAACCCGAGTCCCCAAACCCTTTTTAGGACAATAACATGCATATTAGTCGTTATCATTAGCACTTTCGATTTCGAACGTTCGCATCCATTGTATTTAATAGAGTTCTAAAGTTCGTGCGAACTTTCGGTCCGTTCGCGGGTTCTGGTGCGAACCGAACCCAGGGGTGTTCGGCTCATCCCTAATCCTGACAGGTTCTCTTTAAGTGACAGGCCTAATGTATCAACCCTCATATTTATATCCTGACAGCTTTCCTTTAATAAGACCCCTTTCACACTGACACGTTTTTCAGGCGGTTTAGCACTAAAATAGCGCTGCTATACCGCCTGAAAAAATCGTGCCCTGCAGTCTTCAGTGTGAAAGCCCGCAGGCTTTCACACTGAAGCGATGCGCTAGCTGGACTGCTCCAAAAGTCCTGCTAGCCGCATCTTTGCAGCATTGAAGGAGCGGTGTGTTTACTGCTCCTTTACCGCTGCTACCCATTGAAAGCAATGGGAAACCGCGGTAATACTGCCGGCAATGCGCCTCTGCAGGTTAAAATCGCCCCGCTAGCGGCCGAATATCGCGGTAAAAACGACGGTATAGCGGCGCTAAAAATAGCGCCGCTATACCGCCAGCGCACCTCCCCGCCCCAGTGTGAAAGGGGCCTAAGTGTCAGGCCTGGAGAGAAGATATTCAGAGAATAGATTTAAAATAATGTGAATCTTCAAGGCCTGAAGTCAGAGGACAAAACACAGAGAGTTCTTTAATATGCTGCTGACCTCCCTGTCAGATAAGGGTTTACATCCACAATCCTACAGATTACAATCAATTCCACTAATACCACATTTCAGACTGATTACACAGTGTTCACAATATTAAACTGAGGTGGCTTTGCCTCTCCAGTGGTCCTGTTATGGGGGATTAAAATATAGTGTAATTAACTGTTCTGCATCCTCACTTCATGAATATATGCTCTGTGAAAATCCTAGACATTAAATAGATCTCCCAGAAAATAGGTCTCATTTGCTTTTTTTAAATGTAGCATTTCTTAGAATTTCCCCAGTCATATGTTGAATCATTTGATCTCTCAAACGGGTCTTTATGTGCAGTTCTGCTGTTGTGTGACCTCCCCTGCTGGACCTCCTCTATCTGCTCCTGTTAATCAATGCCTCCCGCAGTTCAGCCTAGAAGCACTGTGAAGTAGCAGCTTGAAGCTGGAGCGCTGGAATCCATATGCAACAACGATAAGGGAAACCTATGGAACCTTAACACACTTGAAATGTTTCCTAGAAAGAACAAAAAAGCAGCTGGGTACTTGGCTCATCGGTTGCCTACAGTTGCTCTTTAATGCACCTGCAGTCGTGGCCAAAAGTTTTGAGAATGACGCAAATATTAATTTTCACAAAGTCTGCTGCTTCAGTGTTTTTAGATCTTTTTGTCAGATGTTACTATGGTATACTGAAGTATAATTACAAGCATTTCATAAATATCAAAGCCTTTTATTGACAATTACATTAAAGTGTAAGTTCACCTTTACAGAAAAATCTGTAAGGTGAACCTACACAGGTCCCCCTCCTCACCCCCCCCCGGTCCCACTGACCTGGACCGCAATCTCCGATTCTAAGCCCTGGTATATCCACGCCAGGAGCCCGGGGCTTAGAAATCCTCTCTGCATCCACACAGCGTCTTCAGAGCTGACAGGACGGGCTGTTGATTGGTCGGCGCCGTCAATGTGATGGCGCTGACCAATTAGAATACTGCAAAATGTCCCTACTCATGGGGACGTTTTGGACATTCAGCTGAGAGGATTTCTAAGTCCCGGACACCTGGCGTGGATATACCAGGGCTTGGAACCGGAGATTAACACAGTCCAGGTCCGCGGGACCAGGGGGGGGGGGGGGGGGGCGAGGAGTGGGACCTGTGTAAGTTCACCTTACAGACAGAGTTTTTTGTAAAGGTAAATTTACCCTTTAAGTTTATGCAAAGAGTCAATATTTGCAGTGTTGACCCTTCTTTTCCAAGACCTCTGTAATTCACCCTGGCATGCTATTAATCAACTTCTGGGCCACATCCTGACTGATGGCAGCCCATTCTTGCATAATCAATGCTTGGAGTTTGTCAGAATTTGTGGTGTTTTTTTCCTTTACCGGAGATGAAACGGCTGGGGTAATTACTAAGGCAGTGAAACTGATCAATTCACCTGTGCAAAATAATGGAAAACCGGAAAATATGACCTGTTGGGTTGCCTTGAGGACTGGCTAGAGAAACACTGGATTAAGGTCTGGGGAGTTTCCTGGCCATGGACCCAAAATGTTGATGTTTTGTTCCCCAAGCCACTTGGTTATCAATTTTTCCTTATGGCAAGGTGCTCCATCATATTGGAAAAGGCATTGTTCGTCACCAAACTGTTCTTAGATGGTTGGGAGAAGTTGCTCTCGTAGGAGGATTTTGTACTATTCTTTATTTATGGTGGTGTTATTAGGCAAAATTAGCCCACTCCCTTTGCTGAGAAGCAACCCCAAACATGAATGGTCACAGGTTTTTCCCGATGCCTCAAACAATTGGAATGGGGATTCTTCAGAGAAAATTACTTTATCCAAGTGTTTAGCAGTCCATTCCCTGTACCCTTTGCAGAATATTAGTCTGTCCCTGATGTTTTTATCAGAGGGAAGTGGCTTCATTGCTGCCCTTCTTGACACCAGGCCATCCTCCAAAAGTCTTCACCTCACTGTGCAGGCAGATGCACTATCACCTGCCTGCTGCCATTCCTGAGCAAGCTCTGCACTGGTGGTGCCCCGATCCCGCAGCTGACTAAAACTGTAGGAGACAGTCCTGGCGCTTGCTGGACTTTCTTGGGTGCCCTGAAGCCTTCTTCACAAATTCAGTGGAAATGTTTATTTTTTTTTATAGGATTCAGTTAATTTTCAGGGCAAAGAGGGACTTTACAATTAATTGCAATTCATCTGATCACTCTTCATAACATTCTGGATGCAAATTGACATCATAAAAACGGAGGCAGCAGACTTTGTGAAAATGTATATTTGTGTCATTCTCAAAACTTTTGGCCGCAGCTGTATACCCCTACCTGGCGATGAGGAAGACATGCATTACTAGTGGGCCTTGAGGACAGGCATTGAGAATCACTGCTTTTATTTGTGACATTCAGCCGACTAATCCCAGAATTTTATAGTACTATAGGGTTTGATGATTTTTATTATATCTACTGTATATGTCATTTTATCTATGCATTTTATTGCAGTGATTTAAACATGATTACATAATGAACACAAGTTGCTGAAACACTTGTGCTACATGTTTCTTTGGGGTTGATTTACTAAAGGCAAATAGACTGTGCATTTTGCAAAGTGTGGTTGCACACTGCAAGTGTAGTTGCTCCAGGTCTTAGTAAATGAGCAGAAGCTCTGCTAACTTCCATCATCCAATCACGTGCAAGCAAAAATGCTGTCTTTTTCATTTTCCTTGCACGCAATTGGGTATTCTTTGCAAAGTGAAGCTTTACCTCATTTACAAAGCTTTGGAGCAGCTGCACTTGTAGGGTGCAACTGCACTTTGCAAAGTGCACATTCTTTTTGCCCTAAGTAAATCAACCCCTGTGTCTCTTTACAAAGATTAATTTATTGAAAGAAAACATCTGTTCCTCATAAAAAGGACTGAGGAGGGGGGTATGATTGTATGAGCATACATCTTTATGCTGGCTGCAGATGTACAAGTGACATCCAGAGAGAGCAATAGGCTGAAAGATACCTGCTCATCCTCTCACAAGTCCATGCAGTGTCAGGACCTACTGTGATATCCAGTAAGGGATTGTGCCGACTCCCAGGGAAGTAGGTTGAAAAATCTTAATTTGTGGCAATAAGCACTACTGATTGCTAGTGCTGCTTTTTGCCATCCCGTAGTCTCATAAAAATAATGCCCATGCTCAAAATGATCAGCATTGTTTGCCTTCATTCTGCTGTTTATGGTCAACCTCAGAAGTATTGCATTGTTAGGTAAAATAAAATAAAATAGAGGAAGAAATCCATGAAATCTCAATCTTGTGTATTGCCAGAAGTAGCTGTCCTATGGCTTTTTAGCTTCTGATTTCTGTAAACCCTGATTCAGACTGACTAAAGCAACACTCTCTAATAAAAAATAAAAAAAAGCAGCTCCCTGCAAAGGAAACACTTATTAACTACCTGTCTTGCTGCTCACACCAACTCTAATCTGTTGAAGAAAGAAGGTTGCTAGAAAAAAAAAAAAACATGTGGATAGGCATTTGTGGGAGTGTTGGACGCTAGCACTCCCCACTCCAGTCTGTGGTTTCACCTGCCTGGTCCATGCCGCTGCATGACATCATAGCGGGGGACCAGGAAGTATGCCGCATGCCTGCCTCCACTGGAGCTCCTCTTTCACATTTTTTAAACTAGTGTAAACAGAGTCTTAAACATATACAGTCATGGCCGAAATTGTGAGCCCCCCACAGCAGGTGTCCCCATCAGAGCCCCCCACAGCAGGTGTCCCCATCAGAGCCCCCCTCACAGCAGGTGTCCCCCATCAGAGTCCCCCCACAGCAGGTGTCCCCCATCAGAGTTTCCGCACAGCAAGTGTCCCCCATCAGAGCCCCCCCACAGCAGGTGTCCCCCATCAGAGCCCCCCCACAGCAGGTGTCCCCCATCAGAGCCCCCCCACAGCAGGTGTCCCCCATCAGAGCTCCCCCACAGCAGGTGTCCCCATCAGAGCCCCCCACAGCAGGTGTCCCCATAGATCAGTACCTGTTTAATAGATCCCTGTAGCTCGGGCACCCTGGGAGCAGAAGCACATTGCAGGGGGCGGGGCAAATGTGGCATCTTTGGTTACTAGGAGGGTGGCACTCGGAGAGCATTTCTGGGGGTGCACGGGCTGATTGGCAGCAACTCCGGCCAACCCAGAAGCATCTCATCACACTGCCTATGAGAGAAGAGCTGACACATGCAGAGGGGGCGGGGAAGACAGGAGACTGCTCCACACGCACCAACAGAATAATTAGTGGAGCCTAGTACCTGAACGTTTTCCAGTACTAGGCTCTGCTGCGGTACCCAGCCCGGATTCCGGGGACAACGGGAGGTATGCGCTCTTGTCAGTTGCCAGCGGAGAGAGCAAGCGGGATGGGGAACCGCAGCACCCACTACATGTGCTTCGCCTCTGGACACAGACAAGGAGGAGGGAAGGGAGCACTCTGGAGCTTCGGCTCCCCCTCCTCTGCGGCGCCTGGGTGCGCACCCTGCCTAGGATCGGCCCTGGGTACTGTGTTCTTTTCTTTGTAGGCCTCATTCCGTTTTCGGTAAACAGTAGAATGATTTGCTTTACCAAAAAGCTCTATCTTGGTCTCATCTGTCCACAAGACGTTTTCCCAAAAGGATTTTGGCTTACTCAAGTACATTTTAGCAAACTGTAGTATTACTTTTTTATGTCTCTGTGTCAGCAGTGGGGTCCTCCTGGGTCTCCTGACATAGCATTTCATTTAATTTAAATGTCGACGGATAGTTTGCGCTGACAGTGATGCTCCCTGAGCCTGCAGGACAGCTTGAATTTCTTTGGAACTTGTTTGGGGCTTATTATCCACCACCCAGACTATCCTGAGTTGCAACCTTTCATCAATTTTTCTCTTCCGTCCACGCCCAGGGAGATTAGCTACAGTGCCATGGGTTGCAAACTTCTTGATAATGTTGCGCACTGTGGACAAAGGCAAATCTAGATCTCTGGAGATGGACTTGTAACCTTGAGATTGTTGATATTTTTCCACAATTTTGGTTCTCAAGCCCTCAGACAGTTCTCTTCTCCTCTTTCTGTTGTCCATGCTTAGTGTGGCACACACAGACACACAATGCAAAGACTTATGCCCCGTACACACGATCTGAATATCGTACGACAGATCGTACGACTTTTTTTGCTTAATAGTCGCAGGTAAAATTAAATAGGTTATTAAATTCACGAAAATTCTTGTACGACAGAAAAAAAAATCGTAAGTGATGTCATGTGTTGTAATGTATTTGTGTTGTATTTTCGGACGACAACTGTACTGACTAAAACGAAAATCGTACGATTAGGTATTGTACGAGGAAAATTTTTGTGCATGTCCGATAAAATAATATCGGATGAACTGTCCTGATCGGCTCTCGAAGCTCTGTACTAACGATCCGATTATCGTACGATTCTTCCTCGGACGACATTTTTCGTATGATATTCGGATCGTGTGTACGGGGCTTAAGTGAACTTCTCTCCTTTTTATCTGCTTTCAGGTGTGATTTTTATATTGCCCACACCTCTTACTTGCCTCAGGTGAGTTTAAAGGAGCATCACATGCTTGAAGCAATCTTATTTATCCACAATTTTGAAAGGGTGCCAAGAATTTTGACCAGCCCATTTTTGGAGTTTGTGTGACATTATGTCCAATTTGCTTTTTTTCTTCCCTTATTTTGTTTTGTTCCAATACACACAAAGGGATTAAACATGTGTATAGCAAAACATGTTTTACTGCAATACTTTTCTGTGAGAAATACTTGATTTTCTGGAAAAATTTCTGGGGTAACAACAATTTCGGCCATGACTGTATATATATTAAAAAAATAAACATGTGAGAGTCAAGTTGTGCTGCATCTGTGTTTTTTTTTTTTTTTTAAAGGTTCTGACAATTATTTAGTGCAGGTGCAGGGGAGAGTTTCTGAAAGCAAAAAGGCAAGTAAAAGAAGCCAAGGACCACTTTTCTTATTCACGGTAAAACATAAAATGCCCTTACAATTGACTAAAATCAGCAGCAATAGACTGTTGTCTAGGGTTTCTTGGAGAGCAACTTTAGTGTTTTCAGCAACTGAGAATGCAGTGCAATGGGGCACTTGACAAATTTTCCCATTGTGCTGCATTATCAGTGCAAGGGTAAGACTGACTCTGTGCTAGAGTTATACAGTAAATGCATTCTACTGTTTTTAGTACTATGAACAACTGCTACACAGCATGGTGATGACCTCACATGGTTCTTAAAGGATTTTGGTGTTAAAGCACACCATGTAGAAATCACTGCATTGTGCAACTGTCCAGTTTTGGCATCTGGATTCTCCATTCTACAGATACTGCATCAAAAGTTATCCTTGAGGTGTTTTTCCCCACTGACTCTTTTGGCGACTGTGTTGTTGGGACTGGGATCCACCAGTGCAGACAACAGTTTTCCAGTCCGATACTGATGTTTTCTTAGATTACAGTGAGTGCATGTGTCTAGGTAAGAAATGTGGTCGCTTTTGTTGTACTGCATAAAATCAAGAGTGTGACATTGGGGGTTATTTACTAAACCTGGAGAGTGCAAAATCTGGTGCAGCTCGGTGTAGAAACCAATCAGCTTCCAGGTTTTATTGCCATAGCTCCATTGAACAAGCTGAAGTTAGGAGCTGATTGGCTGCCATGCACAGCTGCACCATATTCTGAGTGCGCCATTTTTAATAAATCTCCCCCATTGTGTTCTTATAGTGTACCCTATTTATTATATTCATTGTTGTATTGTAGACTGTTCAACTTCCCCCTACCTCCATTATTTCCAATCCTCTTTCACCCAGGGTTGACTCTAACACAAGAGTTGTTCTGTTCCATTCACTGTATAATGTGAAATTGACACCTACTATGGCATTTAAAGCTGATTTTAAGACAAGCATTTAAATCTACATTTTAAATACGTACAGGTAAACCGTCTTATCTGCCAAAAGATTTATATTTCTATTAAAAGGTTAGTTCACCTTTTTAAAGTGGAAGTAAACCCTCCTATCATTTTCAGGCAAGGAAGCTGCCATCTTGGAGTCTGTTTAATCTTCAACTGCAATGATGCTGCACATGTGATCAGTTATGACACTAGCCATTGGATGGTTTGACAGTTTGGTTGAGAGCACAACCAATGTGACAGTTGGCATTCCAGGCATGCCGGAAATGTAACTGCTTTTTGAAACTGTTAAATCGATGGGTTTACTTCCGCTTTAAAAAAACATACCACTCAGTCAAGGGACCCAGTGTGTTAAAGAAAAACCCTATGCAGCTTTCAAATATTTTACTTTGCTAAATAGCAAAACTTGTAGACCATTTGCATCCCTCCTAAAGCCTGGCGGCATGCACACGGGTTTAAACAAAGAGAATGTTTACTCCTGTGACGCTAGGGTCATGCATCCCATAGTAAGGCAGGCCATAGATGAATCGATTTGCCCTCAGTCAGTGTTGATGGGAGAATCCCTTCAGTGGAGCTATTGTGCTCTCCCAGCATGTAGGGGCGTGGGGAGCCATCCCTGCCGGGACAACACAGTGATTATTGCTAGCGGCTATAACCACTGGCAATAATCGCATGCTAAAAATCCAGCATGCTGGTTGTATCCAAGTCAATCAATGGATCAACTTGTGTATAATTGGCCTGCCCATAGATGGTTCAAATCTCGGCTGGTCCCTGCTGAACCAGCCCAAGATTCTAACCATCTATGGCTGGCTTAAGAGTGTTCTATCAATGAGAAAGCAACAGCAAACTGATGATTCGTTCTCTCTTTTCCTGTCTACAGGCTTCCAGTGTCAGACTGATATCACTATACAGTGCGGAGGGAAGCTGATTGCCTCCTAATGCTAGCCCTCCCTGCTATGAGTAAGCACTGAAATTACGGTGCGAAACGCGTCAGCTTGTCTGCTCTTATTCTTTGCTGTGGTTTGGATTTCCGTGATTTTCCAATAAAGGAATTGTTTTTGGAGTGCGGCTGTCCAATAGTTTCCTTCCATTTTTCGCATAATGCTAGCCCTCCCTGTTTAAGTCTGAAACATATTGAGCCGTAGATTAGAGGAAGCAGATTTTAGTCTAATTTTTTGACCACAGTAGATGGTAACACTATAGCTGTAAAACCTCCAGAAAAAAATCTGAGAAATCTGAGATGTATAATCTGAGAAAAAATGGTTGTTAACTGTCATGGGATTGTGATCCACTGCAAATGATTAACTTAAAGTGGTTGTAAAGGCTGAAGTTTTTTTACCTTGATGCAGTCTATGCATGAACGGTAAAAAAACCTTCAGTGTGCAGCTCTCCCCTCAGCCCCCCTAATACTTGCCTAAGCCCGATCTCGATCCAGCGATGTGCCTGAAGCTCTCCCGAGTCTCTCCCTCTTGATTGGCTGAGATGCAGCAGTGGGAGCCATTGGCTCCTGCTGCTGTCAATTACAGCCAGTAAGGCGATAGCGGGGGGTGGGGCTGAGCCGCGTTCTCTGTGTCTTATGGACGCAGAGAGCCAGTACGGGAGAAAGCATGCATGTGTGCCACCACAGCATGCGACTGGCTATGGGGGGTACTCGACAAGGGGGGGCTCAGAGCGCCGGCGGGGGACCCAAGAAGAGGAAGATCGGGGCTGCTCTTTGCAAAACCACTGCACAGAGCAGGTAAGTATAACATATTTTTTCTTTTTTTATAAAAAATTTCCTTTACAATCACTTTAAGAAGTAGAGCTTGTCCCCTTAGAAAATAAATTGTTTATTTTCCAAAGTGTATGTTTACTTAGCTTAGTAAATAAGGTGAATCTATGTCCACTTTTAAAAACAAATAATTTTGCAAAGGGAAATAAAAACAGGATTTTTGCTTGCATGTGATTGGATGATGGGTAAACAACTTCACCTTATTCAGTAAACTAAGTGAACATTAATTATTCAAACTTAAAATATACTTTATAACAGTCTTTCTCATACTTTTTACCCTGGAGGAACCCTTGTAAAAAAATCTGGGACTCTGGGAACCCATGCTAAATATGATGGTATGATCAGCATGATCAGTAAGCTGGTGAATGTTTTACATAGTTACATAGTTACATAGTAGGTGAGGCTGGAAAAAGACACAAGTCCATCAAGTCCAACCTGTGTGTGTGATTATATGTCAGTATTGGATTGTATATCCCTGTATGTTGTGGTCGTTCAGGTGCTTATCTAATAGTTTCTTGAAACTATCGATCCCCCCCCCCCCGCAGAGACCACCGCCTGTGGAAGGGAATTCCACATCCTGGCTGCTCTTACAGTAAAGAACCCTCTACGTAGTTTATGGTTAAACCTCTTTTCTTCTAATTTTAATGAGTGGCCACATGTCTTGTTAAACTCCCTTCAAATAAACAAATAAAGAATACGGCATACCTAGATATTACTATTATTTTACAACACTCCCTTGCACCATACAACACTAATAATCAGCAAATTAAATAATAACAATGACAAGAATAGAGTCACAGACTGTGAAAATTACAGTGTTCCCTTACCCTAGTCACCAGAGAAAAAGTGTGAAAAATGTACTAAAGCGCTAATAGAAGTACAGAAAATTATATTAAAAGATAAATAAATGATTAAAGCTGCAGTTAATTATAAGTGTTCTGATGTCACCCAGTAGTGTTAAATAAATAAAAGTATTAATGCGCTAAAATCAACCTCCTAATATTGCACGAAACTGTGAAAAATTCAAATATCAAATATATACAGGTGAATAAAAATATAAATATATAAATATAAATAGCAGCCACAATAAATAATCCAATGTGTTAATAAATGTACACCACCACCACGTAGTGGGTTAACTGCTCACCTAAAGTTAATGAATGAGTACCATAAGTGAAAGAGATACCTATCTTGATTGTATTTAGTCCATGGATCACTAACCAAATTATGACTCTCAAAAATATGTTTGGTGATCTTCATATGTGGTGGATGATTTCATCTGGGCTTCTCCGTGTATGGTGGTTCTCAAAGAAAATAAAACATCATCATTGCGCAAATATGCTAATATGAAGGTAAATGAAGGGCTTGGATAGCTGCACTCACATTTAGCTCAGAAGTATAATGCATATACAGCGGTCAGTTTCAAACTGCAGGATCCTCCTCTCTCCACATCCAGCACAATCAAGCACCGTGGATGACGTCACTGGCCTCTCCGGATGCGTTGCGTCACATGTCACGTGACTTTTTCTCCCTTGAGAACATTTATTAACACATTGGATTATTTATTGCGGCTGCTATTTATAATTATATTTTTATATTTTTATTCACCTGTATACATTTGATATTTGAATTTTTCACAGTTTCGTGCAATATTAGGAGGTTAATTTTAGCGCATTAATACTTTTATTTATTTACCAGAGAAAAAGTGTCTATTGGTAGTCAGAGGGGGAAAGCTCCCTTACATTGGTGGTCAGTGGAGACATTATTCTTTACATTGGTGGTCAGTGGAGACATGATCCTTTACATTGATGATCAGTGGACGGAATGTGTCTTGCCTTGATGGTCAATGGGAAGAATACTCCCTCCCCACACACACCTTGGTGGTGAGTGGAGAAATGTTCCCTACAATGGTGGTCAGTGGAGACAAGCTACTTTTCCTTGGGGGCAATGGAAAAAGCCCCATGTCACTGGGGATCAGTGTAGATGTGAATTATCTGGCTTATACTGAATGTCAGTGGGAATTGCCTCCTCACATTTGCAGCCATTGTAGGTGGGATACCAATTTGTCATTGCTCACAGCTCAGGGAACCCCTTAGAAACATCTGGAGGAACCTTAGGGTTCCGCAGAACCCTGGCTGAGAAATCCTGCTTTGAAAAACTAGCATGCTTAGTAAATTAACACCAATGCATATGGTTATGTCTCAAATGTATTTAATCAAGCTAAATGCCACAAAGTATTTTTCATCCTAATTGCTGTATCACTGTGGACTTCATATCTATCACTGAAGAGGTTAACTTGAAGTGCCAGCTAAGGATAGAACACACTGTGCTGCTGCTCTGCTGTAATGCTTGTCTTTCTCTCTGCTAACAGCACATACATTTCCAGCTGACTAACTGCTGAATGAACTGATCTGAAAATAAGCATGCTTTCCTTTAAATTTTAGCTGTCAGCTCCCATTACTTTGCTTACAGTGGTGCATTTTATCCCAGCCACGTGATGGGAATGTGAAGGCAATGGAAGTGTTATGGCAGAACACCAGGGTTACCACTGCTATTTTCAGATCAGACACAACTTAATATATAAAATCCTGTGGCCTTGTAAAGATAGGCTTACGTATAATCACATTCTTGGCTGTTAAACTCCGATTCCCTTACTTGGAATCTAGCTTCCGACAAACCTATATGTTATCCAGGAACTAGTAACTGACAGTTTGACACTGAGAAAATAATGTGATCCAAGTTATGGGTTTTTATGCTTCGGATGTGTCAGAACTGATAGCCAGCTGGCAATTTATTATTCCATTATTTCTGGATACACTTGAGTTAGTGTATCAAACAATTGTACTTCAATACTGCTAAAACAACAGCTTATTTTCCCAAATCCAAGTCACTAGCCATCTATTTTTCTTCTGTAAAGGTATTTACAGACATAAGATGGAGTTTTATGTTAGTATAGTTAGTTGCTAGGCTGTAAAGTGCAGCACTGCTGATTTTCTCTGACTAGATGGAGAACAAAGGGACCTTATGTAAACATGTAAAAAGGTGTTAGGAGTAGGACCCTGGTGTATTTCCTTGTCATAATTATGCTACAATGGTGTCCTCACATATACACAATTCATCCGTGTAGGAACTTTGCTATGGAGAACCTAGCTTAGGACTAATGTGTCCTCTCGTCTGCTGTGAGCTCTAGGCACTATCCTGGTTGAAGTCTGCAGGGCCGCCATCAGGGGGTACAGGCAGTACCCCTGTAAGGGGCCCGGATGTCAACCCCCCTTTTTTTTGTAAGGGGCCCAGAGGTCCCCAGGGCCCCGGATTGTAACGCCCCTTTTTTATGTATTTTTTATAAAAATAATAATAATAATAATAATTTTTTTCATTTTATTTATTTTTTGTAAGGGGCCCAGAGGTCCTCAGAGGCCCGGAGGTCCCCAGGGCCCCGGATGGCAACCCCCCTTTTTTTTTATAAAAATATTTTTATTTTATTTTATTTTTTTATAATCTTTTTTGTAAGGGGCCCAGAGGTCCCCAGAGGCCCGGAGGTCCCCGGGGCCCTGAATGGTAACCCCCCTTTTTTATTTAAAAAAAAACATTTTTTTTTATTCTCTTGTAAGGGGCCCAGAGGTCCCCAGAGGCCCGGAGGTCCCCAGGGCCCCGGATGGCAATCCCCTGCTTCTCAATTCGTGGCACCCCCCGCTTCTCAATTCACGGCCCTGGAAGTCTGTGTTGCAATTGGACACCAAGCTTCCACAACATTTATTTGGCCATTTTGGCGTGGGCATGGTAATTAAATATGTGCTGTGTTACAAAAGAGGAGTCTGGCATTGGAAAGCAATAGGGACAAACACGATCATGTGAAACTGAAACGGAGTTTGGGCCACGTGGCTACTCCTTTAATGGAGCGAGCCTGCTTTCCAGCGAATTGAGAGCCTTTTTCGTGTGTAAACAATAAAACCATGAGCCAAGATGTGAAGTGCAGGTGTATCTTATGCAAGGGCTTTCCCTTTGGGGAAGTGAGAGAACCCCAAGGTCAGCAGCTTCCGGTGTTCACAATGCAGCAGGGAAGCCACTTGGCATGGCACACAGAAGCTAGAGAAGATCACTGTAGTAGCAGTGCTTAGCATTGTCTTTCCAGCTACCACAAGGATCTCACAGGTATGGCACATAAAGTATATACTTACATTGGTCCAAGCTGGACCCATGTAATTATGTAACAATTCCCATACCTGGAATTCTCCCTTAAAGTTAAGGTTTAATATGACTTTATTTTGTGATACCTGGTTCCTTTTTTCCTTCTCATCAACATGCTAATGACAATTTTAAATAAGACCTTTACATTTTCATTACATACCTTATTTTTGGACCCAGTGATGTCATCACTAGGTGTCTGTGCTTCTCTATGTAATGTAGGTAGATCATGGCTGGTGGGATGGGCCAGTAGGGTTTTGTACATACCTTTCTAAAATCATCACAGCACCCTGCATCAGTACTCCTCTCAGAAGTCCTCAGCCCTGATGCAAGCATTGGGTTGGACCTTGGAAAGAGTTATGCAAAAATCAAAATGTCTTGATGGGTTAAAGGGGTTGTAAAGGTTCGGATTTTTAAAAATAAATATAATAAACATGTTATACTTACCTGCTCTGTGCAAGGGTTTTGCACAGAGCAGCCCTGAACCTCCTCTCTTGGGTGCCCAGGTGGTGCTCCTGGCTCCTCCCCTTCATCGAGTGCCCCCACAGAAAGACGCTTTCCCTGGGGGCACATGTGCGGGTACTCTCCTGAGTCCTGCTGTTGCGTCCATTGACACAGACAGTGGGACTCGGCCCCGCCCCCGCTCCCATGTCACTGGATTTGATTGACAGCAGCGGGAGCCAATGTCCATGAGATGAGAGCCAGCAGCTGGAGCCACTGGGCTCATGCATGGTGCTGGAACGAATGGGCTAAGGTAGGAAAAAAATGCGGGAAGGGTCTGGGGGGCGCTGCAGCAAAGAAGGTTTTTCACCTTAATGCATAGAATGCATCAAAGTGATTGTAAAGTCTTGTCTTTTAAAAAAATAAAATAACAAACATGTTATACTTACCTCCTCTGTGCAGTTGATTTTGCACAGAGCAGCCCTGATCCTCCTCTTCTTGGGTCCCTCTTTGCTGCTCCTGGCCCCTGCCCCTTATTGAGTGCCCCCACAGTCAGAAGCTTCCTATGGGGGCACTGGAGTCACAGCTCTGTGTGTCCATTCAGATACGGAGCCCCAACCCGGCCCCGCCCCTATCTCCCTTGATTGGCTGACTGACTTTGATTGACAGCCGTGGGAGCCAATGGCGCCACTGCTGTATCTCAGCCAATCAGGAGGTGTGTCCCAGATGGCTTAGACATTCATGGACATCCCTGGAGAGAGAGGGTGCTCGGGTAAGTAATTAGGGGGGTGCTGGGGAGGCTGCTACACACAAAACTTTTTTTATCTTAATGCATAGAATGCATTAAGATAAAAAAACATTCTGCCTTCACAACTCCTTTGAGGTGAAAAACTTTGAGACTTTACAATCCCTTTAATGTCAGCCTGGAGAAGTAGGCATTTCTAGGCAGTCTGAGTTTGCATGCAAACTGTCCTAGGTAACTCCAGCATGTGATCCTGAGCTTCCAAAATTGAAATAGCTGAAATCAAATGAACCAAAGGGACAGGCCACTGACAGTCAGGCTTGGGAAAAAGGATTTAAATGAAGCTGCATGTCTTCCAGTCAGAATATGAGGCTGGTTCTTCAGCTTCTAATGCACATTGTGAGAAGCTCATAGTGTGCAATAAAATCAGTGTATGCAATTTCAGTACAAGAGAGAAGCCTGTGAAATACTGAGGCTGGGTTTACACCACTGCGAATTGGATGCGGGATCCCCGCATCCAATTGGCAACAGCAGGAGATTTTGACTGGCTCTCTATGGAATCGGTTCATATATCTCCGCTGCGTCTCCGGTGCAAATTTGCACAGGAGCCCTGTGTGTCTTTTGGTCCGTTTCAGGTCCAAATTTAGCCCAAAATTTGGGCTGATATCGGACCTAAAACGGTGAACCAAGACGCACCGGACCCCTGCTGGGAGCCGCATGCGGCGATGTTGTGAACCCAGCCTCAAGGTGAGGATAGCGTTCAGCTTTAATGTTTATGGGCTCATTAAAAAGGCTCATGCTGGGCACTAATCTGTAAATTGATATGTGAACAATGTTTTGATTGCTACAAACTTTTTAATCAAATTTTATTATTTTGGGTTTCACATATGAAAAAAATACAACACTAATTTGTTTGGGACTGCTGTTTAAGCTCAAATTAATAATTCAGGATTTGCTCACTAAATCCTTTTTTTTTTTTTGCTTGTAAAAGTCCAATACAAATCTATAGTTATAAACATCAATCATTTAACAAATTCAAAGCTGGATGTGTGAAAAACAGGATAATTAGCATAGTCTGAAATATCTAAAATGTGCTCATGGCATTTCCAGAACTGCCCTACCAACATGGGCGTCCGCTCCATAGGGCAAGGGGGGCCAATTGCCCCCCCCTGGAATCGTAAGAGTGTTGAAGTCAGAGTGAAGACACTTGCCCCCTGTGTTGCAATAACCCCAGCTAGCGGTCAAAGACAGGGTTAAATGCAACTGTGTATCGCTGCTGCCGAAGCGCTTTGTAGGCGCTTCGGCAGCGGTGCCCATTTATTTCAATGGGCAGGGGCGGTGGAGGAGTGGTGTATATAGCGCTGCTCCTCTGCCCAAAAGAAGCATGGATGACCTTAAAATGATGCCCCCCCCCCTGAAAAAAGTTCAGCGGACGCCCATGTCTACCAATCCTATTGTATGACTTGGAAGAGGACAAAGTTTATGATAAAAAAACAAAAAAGACGACCACTAGTTTATCCTACAGAATAATGGTTGTTCCTCATCAGCCTTGCATTCAAGCATATTCAAAGAGATCTCCCACCTTGATTATGACTTGAAACCATTTCCAGGATCATTAAAATTCTCCATCTGCTTTTAATCTATCTACATTGTAACTCTTGTTATGTTCACCTACAGTAGTGGTTCTCAAAGAAGGCTATGGGCAAGTTGTCAAACGGCAACATATACAACATATACACACATGTATGCCAATGGTCAGGTTAGGCATATGCTACTATGGATTCACCCAATCTTGCCAGGAGCAATTACAGCGCTGTGCTGCATGTTACACTTGCACATGACATCATTTGTGATGGTAGAAAGGAAATGTCTTTACCATGTATCTCTAAAGCTGGTCACAGATGGATCTTTTTTTTGTTTGATCAGCCAACTGACCCGATTCCCCTATCCACACATTACTTCCTGCTGAGCTATTGTATTCTGACAGTGGGGACTCCCCCTCCATCAGAATATACTGATCAGTGCTACAGCACTGATCAAAGCAAATTTTTCCAACAGCAGTCGGTCATTAGAATGACTGCTCTGAAATGCAAATGGCCTTGAATTGAAATTCAGCCAGTCCCTGCTGAACTGGCTGAATTTTGATCCATCTATGGCCAGTCTAAAATGATTCTAATGGCTTAAGGCAGGGGTGTCCAAACTTTTTTGAAAGAGGGCCATATTTGATGAAGTGAACATGCGTGAGGGCCGACCATTTTGCCTGACATTCTGTGAACCATCAAAATTTTGTGTAAGTGTGTTCGTCCGAGCACTAATACACTGCCCAAAAAGACTTCTCCTACCTTTGTGGCTGTGTGTGGTGAATATATATATCTCCTCTTTGGCCCCCAACAAATCCCAGAGCTCCGCTCAGGGTAAGGATGAGCTCAGGTTGTAAAAAATATATATTTTCTCTTCTTTATCCCCTGAAAAATCTGGCCTTTATCTCTTCTGTGGCCCCCAAGCTCCACACAGGGCAAGGATGAGCTATTTTTCTTTTTATGTTTTATATTCTCTCTGGCCCCCACTTGTAATTTGCCCTTATCTCTTCTGTGGCCCCCAAGCTCCACACAGGGCAAGGATGAGCTATTTTTCTTTTTATGTTTTATATTCTCTCTGGCCCCCACTTGTAATTTGCCCTTATCTCTTCTGTGGCCCCCAAGCTCCACACAGGGCAAGGATGAGCTATTTTTCTTTTTATGTTTTATATTCTCTCTGGCCCCCACTTGTAATTTGCCCTTATCTCTTCTGTGGCCCCCAAGCTCCACACAGGGCAAGGATGAGCTATTTTTCTTTTTATGTTTTATATTCTCTCTGGCCCCCACTTGTAATTTGCCCTTATCTCTTCTGTGGCCCCCAAGCTCCACACAGGGCAAGGATGAGCTATTTTTCTTTTTATGTTTTATATTCTCTCTGGCCCCCACTTGTAATTTGCCCTTATCTCTTCTGTGGCCCCCAAGCTCCACACAGGGCAAGGATGAGCTATTTTTCTTTTTATGTTTTATATTCTCTCTGGCCCCCACTTGTAATTTGCCCTTATCTCTTCTGTGGCCCCCAAGCTCCACACAGGGCAAGGATGAGCTATTTTTCTTTTTATGTTTTATATTCTCTCTGGCCCCCACTTGTAATTTGCCCTTATCTCTTCTGTGGCCCCCAAGCTCCACACAGGGCAAGGATGAGCTATTTTTCTTTTTATGTTTTATATTCTCTCTGGCCCCCACTTGTAATTTGCCCTTATCTCTTCTGTGGCCCCCAAGCTCCACACAGGGCAAGGATGAGCTATTTTTCTTTTTATGTTTTATATTCTCTCTGGCCCCCACTTGTAATTTGCCCTTATCTCTTCTGTGGCCCCCAAGCTCCGATCAGGGCAAGGATGAGCTCCTTTTTTAAAATTCTTATATATATTTAAATATTCGCTTTATATCCTTTACAGTAGTAAGCTTATCTTATCCCCTGAGAAATCCTCGAGTGCCTCTCACTGCAAGACTGACCTCGGATGAGCCCGCTAGGACGCTGACAGCGCGCAGCCAATCACCGCCGCCAATCACAGGCACTGAGACACTGAGAGCTCTGCAGCTGTGGACTGGGAAATAACTCAGTGTCTGTTATTGGCAATGCACGCTGTCAGCTTCCCAACGGGCTTTGGAACACGCCCCAGCTACACCCAGCAACACGCCCAGCTTATCAGTGAGAGGCGCACAGGGATTAGAGAATATATATATATATATATATATATATATTTTTTTTAAATCAAGCTCATCCTTACCCTGTGCGGAGCTTGGGGTGGCCACAAAAGTGATAAAAGCAAATTGCAAGTGGGGGTCATATAAAACCGGGCCACAGGCCGCAACTGGCCCGCGGGCCAGACTTTGGACATGCCTGGCTTAAGGCATTCTATGCATTCAGGTAAGAAAAACTTCTGGGTGCAGCTCCCCCCCTTATACTTACCTGAGCCCAATCTTGATCCAGCGATGTGCACGAGAGCAGCGGCTCTCCCAAGTCTCTCTCCTCATTTGGCGGAGACTACAGCGGGAGCCATTGGATCCTGCTGTTGTCAATCACAGCCCGTGAGCCAATGAGGACAGAGTATGGCTCGGGAGCGAGCTTGCTCAAATGCCCCCACAGGAAGAGGATTGCTATTTGGGGCACTCGGAAGGGGGGAGGGGCCAGGACCATTGTCGGGGGACCCCAAAAGAGGAGGAATCAGGGCTGCTCTGTGCAAAACCATTGCATAGAGCAGGTAAGTATAATATGTTTTTTTTTATTCTTTACTTAACCGCTTGCCGACCGCCTCCTGTAAATATACGTTGGCAGAATGGCACAGACAGGCACATCAACGTACCTGTACGTCCCCTTTAAGTGCCTGTCTGTGTGGTCGCGCGCGCTGCTGGTGGCGCGCTCACAACTCTGCCGCCATCCCCGTGAGTCAGACCGCGGGTCCCGTGGACTCGATCACTGCAAGGATCCCCGCGATCGTCTCACGGAGGTATAGAGCGGGGAGATGCTTGTGTAAACAAGCATCTCCCCGCTCTGACTAGTGACAATGACACTGATCTCGGCTCCGTGTACTCGGAGCTGAGATCGGTGTCATGTGACACAGAGCCCACCCCCCCTACAGTAAGAAACACTATACAGGGAACACTTAACCCCTACAGCGCCACCTAGTGTTAACCCCTTCACTACCAGTGTCATTTTCACAGTAATCAGTGCATTTTTATAGCACTGATCGCTGTGAAAATGACAATGGTCCCAAAAATGTGTCAAATGTGTCAAAAGTGTCCAATGTGTCCGCCATAATGTCGCAGTCACGAAAAAAACCACTGATCGCCGACATTACTAGTAAAAAAAAAAAATTATAAAAATGCCATAAAACTATCCCCAATTTTGTAAACGCTATAACTTTTGCGCAAACCAATCAATAAACGCTGATTGCGATTTTTTTTACCAAAATATGTAGAAGAATACATATCGGCCTAAACTGAGGAAAAAAAAAAATCATATATTTTTTGGGGAAATTTATTATAGCAAAATGTAAAAAATATAGAATTTTTTTCAAAATTGTCGCTATTTTTGTTTATGATCAAATACCACCAAAAGAAAGCTATATTTGTGGGAAAAAAAGGATGTAAATTTTTGTTTGGGAGCCACGTCGCACGACAGCGCAATTGTCAGTTAAAGCGACGCAGTGCCGAATCGCAAAAAGTGGCCTGGTCTTTAACCAGCCAAAATGGCCTGGGGCTGAAGTGGTTAAGAATCATTATATTATACAGACAACTCTGTTGCTAGTGATCCTGTTGCTGGCAATTTGTCCCTATGAAATTGCTCCCTCTATAGCTATTGGAGTGATATGTGGCTAGTGATTGAGATTCTGCATCATTTGGGCTAACGACAGAGCAATATCTCTGACAACAGAGGGGAAAATTCCTTGAAGTGTTTGTTACCCCAACATTTCATATTCCTGATATGTGCCTGCTGTACCATGTACTTGTATTAAAAAAGTCTCCTGTTCTCTTTGTATTGCTTCCTTTATGTGAAATCCCTGGTGTTCCTGCTAGTCACTCTGCTTTCCTAATAAAAACTGACCACACTAAGCAGGAGAGCACAGTGTGGTCAGTTCTCTAGCTGTACTTGGAACGCAGCCTGATCTCCTCCAATAAACAGACTTGTCCTGACACACACCCCCTTCACAACCTTTCACTAAGAAGCTCAGTGTCTTGCTGCTTCTCCCCCCTCCCCAGCTCTTATGCACCTGAGAACAGAGGGAATGTGATCACTTATAAAAATGGAAAAAAAGGTTGGTTGTTTTACAAGGTGATCGTTGACAACCACTTTAAGGACAGACAGCCAGCAGCTTTAGGAAAACTCTCATTGGTGATTTGTCTCTAGTGGTAGAATCGCCCATTTGACATGGCCTAACAGATGCCAGGGCTACATTCTTGGAAGTGGAGGCCCTGGCTACTACGGGATCTAAGAGGGATCTACAACGTGGTTTCTGGGTTCCATAGTTCAGTAGATAGTGAATGGGAAAAGGATACCATTTAGCAAGTAAATAACAGGAAAGAATACTTGAGTAGAGTGTATAAGTGGCTGAGCAGAAAGCAGAGGCTCATAAAGCAAAAAACAGCTAGGTTGAGTGAAATGTCAGCTTCCTGGGCAAACAAGAGAAAACATCCTGCAGGGACAAGTTGGGGGTGACAGGGAAGAAGAAAGTGGCTGGGTAGAGAGTAAAAGAGAGAGGACAGAGGGAAAAAGCGGCTGGGCATACTGAAAAATCTGCTGAATAATGGTAAAAAAGAGTCTGGAAAAAAAAATGTTTTCCAATACAAGAGACATTGGCCTCTTCTGTTGTGATGAGTGAAACTTCTGCTATGCAGAGGCCATTTACATCTTACTGCAAGTTATAGTTCAGCATCTGTCTTTCAAAATCTGTTTTAAATTACCTGGAATGCAAAAAGACTGTAAAGTGCCAGTTTGTGTAACCAACTCAAAGACTACTGAATTTAAAGCAGCTGTGTTGTTAACATTTTTATATTTTTACAGGCACACCTTTGTCCAATGACAATTTAATGTCCACTATAGGTGGTCCTGTAATGGTTATAAAGTTAGTTTCCATTTGGAAACAGTCACAGCCACCCCTGGGTGCAAGGAAAAATGTAGCTGCAGCAATGTTCCAATGTGCCTTTAGAGCCTCAAAACCTAGTGCGTTCTATGATACAAATAACAAATTCACATCTGAAGAGGAAAGTAATATACAGTACCAGTAGGGTATCAGTAGTGGAGTCAATTAGTTGTTATCTGAGTACCTGGAATCAATATTTGCATAATAGAGTTCCCTGGGTGTTTGGACTACTGGGCAGGGGCGGATCCAGGGGGGGGGGCAACGGGGCAACTGCCCTCCCCCGAGATTTGCGGGTGAGTGAGTGGGCAGGTGAGAGAGCGCCCAGTGGGCGGCTCCGCGGATGGCTCCACGAGCGGGCCGGGCAGCTGGGCGGCTCAGCGGGCTGGTGAGGGAGTGTGCAGCTCCACCGTCGGGCAGCTTAAAGAGCGGCAGCTCCGCTGGCGGGTGAGAGAGCGTTCGGGCCGGGCAGCTGGGCCGCTTAGTGAGTGTCTGTGTCAGTGAGTGCCTTAGCGAGCGGCTGGCCAATCAGACAGCGAGCAGGCGAATAGGGGAGCAGAGAAATTACATCACCTCTCTCCGCCCGCCCTGCATCCCTGCAGTTCCGCCCTCACTGTGCAGGCAGCCATGGGCAGCCTGGCGAGGACGGAGATGATGATGGGGACGGGGAAGGCGGTGATAAGGATGGGGATGACGGAGATGGGGACAGGAATGGCAGTGATGGGGACAGGGATGAGGATGGTAATGAGGATGGGAATGGAGCCATGGGCAGCCTGGCGAGCTATCCCCAATATTACATCATCTCTCTGCTGCCTGACTCTGGGACACAGCAAGGGACAAGTGGAGCAGGCAAGTGACAATCCGCAACGTGTGGCAAGTTTCAATCTGCAATGTGTGGCAGGTGACGTGGCAAGTTTCAATCCGCAGCGCGTGGCAGGTGACGTGGCAAGTGACAATCCGCAACCTGCAGCAGGTGACGTGTCAAGTGACAATCCGAGACGTGGCAAGTGATAATCCGCAACTTGTGGCAGGTGACGTTGCAAGTGACAATCCGCGACATGGCAAGTGACAATCTTGTGATAATATAGACATTCCTGTGATAAAAAAAAACATTCCTGTGATAAAAAGCAACAATAAACAAACAAAAAAAAAACAGTCTCTTTCAAAAGTGCTCAGGTGCTCCTAATAGGTTCAAAGGTGCTGAAGTGCTTCATATAGACATGCTGTGCCATGTGCCACACTCTCCTCTTGTATCCCCACTCACCAGAAACAATGAACCCTCAGCTTTGCAGTCTGGGGGTCAAACACGCTTGGATCTGGTGTTGGTGGAGTAGGAATCTGGGACTCCTCAATAAGATCTCCAAACATTAAGGGTCTTGGGAGTAACTGGAATATCCACCAAGCTCGATAGAAACATATAAAGGCTCATAGTGAAGTACTGCATAAAATTAGATTTATTGCGCAATCATAAAAGGCACTTGCAGGATTGCTAGTAAAAACAAGTATAGGACAGAGAATGCGCTCTTCCGGGTTAGCAGTGGCTCGGCGTGCATTCCACGGAGGGCATAAATGGCGTAAATGGTTAGGAAACCGGAAATACGTCAACGCGTTTCACCCATCCTTGATGACGCCCTTAAGGGGCGAAACGCATCAACGTATTTACGGTTTCCTAACCATTGACGCCATTTTCGCCCTCCGTGGAATGCACACCGAGCCACGGTGAAACCGGAAGAGCCCATTCTCTACAGTTTTTGTAGCTGCAAACAAATGACTGCAACTTTAACTGCTGCCCTCCCCAGCTGCACAAGGAAGCCCTGGATATTATGCATGTAGACAGGGAATTGCTGCAAAAGGCTGCAGGGGATGAGCTAAACTGAGACGAAACAAAATATATCTAAAAAAAAAAAGGTATGAAAAAAGTATTCTATTAAAAAAGGCAATTGTTTATTTATGCTACACAGTAGGGCAGATTTACTAAAGGCAAACAGACTGTGGACTTTGCAACTGCAGTTGCACTGATTTTACTTAGTAAATGTATATATGGTGGTGAAGCATCACTTTGTAAAGAATACCCAATCAGGTTCAAGGAAAAGGCAAAGAGGATAAAAACAATTTTGCCTGCACATGATTGGATGATGGAAATTAGCAGAGCTTTACCGCATTTACTAAGCACATTTACAGAGATTCACCACATTTACAACTTGCAAATTGCACAGTCTATTTGACTTTAGTAAATCCCCCCCCCCCCCCCCCCCCCCCAGTGTGTTGCCAATCTAAATGTCAGTTTAGGATTACATCTACAGTTAGAATTTACTACTGTTGTGGCAAACCAATGTTATTGCTCTTGGAAACCATGATTTTACACTGCAGCGCCATCTACTGTTGAATTCTGGTATGGTGATACAATTGAGATATAATAGTGAACAGTGAGCGCGCCAAGTACCTGAGCGACTTTTAGTTTACCAAGCAACTGAACCGCAGTTATGCTGTTTACAAAAGGCCGTTACAAATAGATAAGAGAATTTTTTTTAACTGTAACTATGTGCAAATGAAAAAATGAAAGTGCTAGTAAAGGATTGTTGTTTTCTTTAGAAAAAATAACGAATGTGTTATTTTTACCTGCTCTGTGCAGTGGTTTTGCAGAGCAGGCCATATCCTCCTCTTCTCGGTGTCCCCCCGTGGCGCTCCTCCTGCCGAGTGCCCCTACAGCGAGCAGCTTGCTGTGGGGGAAACCGAGCAGGCGTGCTCCCGAGCTGCTGCTCTGCGTGTTCATTCACACACAGAGCTGTGACTCGGCCATGCCCCCTTTCTCTCCTCATTGGCTCACTGGCTGTGATTGCCAATGGCTCCCCTGCTGCCTTAGCCAATGAGGAGTGAGAGTCTCCAGAGAGCCGAGGCTGTCATGCACATCGCTGGATCACAATGAGGTTTAGGTAATTATTAGGGGGCTGCTGCACAGAGAAAGATTTTTACCTTTTATTCATAGAATGCATGAAGGTAAAAAACTTTGAGCCTTTACAACCAGTTTAAATATTGGATACCATCCGATGCAATTCGTTTTTCTAGGCGCCCTCTATATCATAGCATTCATCCTGCAAGTAGATCCCTTATTTGTTCACTTCCTATACCAGACTAACTTGTCCAACAAAAGTGGCAGTTGGAGGGGTTGGAATAATTAATTTAAAATTAAATTTCAGTGTTAAAAAGAAAAATTTCTGGTATTTATCTTCTTACCTGCCTGCCAGCAATGTTTCTTCTGAATGTACACTAAGCTGTGCATGTTCAACTCGTGTATATTGTTAGTCGTTGGAATGAATTAAAGGCTATGTTCACTTTTTGAAAAAATAAAAATAAATAATGTATATTTTTGTAGGAAAAAAAACTTTTTTTTTCTTTCACAAGCGCCTGCAGAGCATTGCACCTGCATCATTTCCAATGTCTTTTCTTGGTCCAATGAAATGCACATGCTTTTTGGAATCCTTGTTTTTTAGCATCAGTGCTCTGCAAGAACGAGGATTTCTTGATTCTGAGGAGGACATAAGCAATTATTTTCGGAACATTCCCATGATTTTTGCACAGCATGCAGAGACATCTGATGTGCAACTGCTTGTGGTTGCATGTGCAGATTTCATGACAAGCCACCGATCTCCAGTCTTGGAAAAGGACAGAAGAATGCCACCTGACTTGACAGCACCAGGCAAAGTAAGAAAACCAGGAAAATCACCGCATTGTCTTGGGAAAAACGGCATCTCTGTGGAAGAATGAAAAAATTAGTGAATCGTCATTGTAAACTAAAATGATTCTTAGCCTAGTTTCACACTGATGCGCGTTTGAAATCGTGCAAATTCAGCTGAACTCGCACAATTTCAAACCTGCATGTCATTCCGACGTCGGGATCGATTTCAGAGACATCTGTGCAGGTTCATGCACAGTTGTCTATTGAAATCGTCCCTGAAGTCGCCAAAACTAGTGCAGGAACTACTTTTGGGAATCGGTGCGGCACCGCAAAGGTGCCGTTGTGTCAATAGGTGGTGATTTGACGTGTCAAATCGCATGTCAAAACGGCCCGATGTGAACGTGGGCTCAAGTTTTTAAAATTATAATTATTGTAATGTAGTTGCATAACCCCACTGCAAGGGATCATTTTCAAACTTCTTGGAGTTGGGCTTTAAAGTCCAACCAAAACTACAAATCCATGTATGACTGCCCTGTCCACAAGATGACAACACTGCTGTGCAATCTCACTGTAGAACAAACAGCATTGGCAGCATGTGTAAAAAGAGTGGGTCTCCTGGCAGAATCAACATGTAATAAAACTATGCTACAGGGAGGACTCAGAAAAACAAAAACTTTTATGTTAAAGCTAGTGGTGGACTACATCACATTTGTTATTATTTTATTTTGGTTGCCCATAGTTACACTTTAAAGTGACATTAAAGACTTCTGTTGAAACTCGTCATACTTACATGCTGTGTGCAGTAGTTTTGCACAGAGCTGCCCCGATCCTCCTCTTCTCGGGTCTCTCTTCTGTGCTGAGTTCCCCCACAGCAAGCAGCTTGCTATGAAGGCACCCGAGTCGAGCCACTGCTTGGCATGTGCATTCAGACACAGAGCCACGGCTCGGTCCAGCCCCTTCTCTCTCCTCATTGGCTTACTGACTTTGATTGACAGCAGTGGGAGCCAATGGTGCCAATGAGGAAGGAAAGTCCCCAAACAGAGCTGATTACTCTTTGATTGGCCACTGGCAAAGTCCCCTGTCCTGGAGGTGACTTGAGTCGTGTTGTAAGTCGCCCCAAGTTGCGCTGTGATTCAAACTCAAGTCGTGTCCAAGTTACCTCCCAAAGTCACGCTGGAAGTCGTGTTGCCCCCGTGTGAATGGGGTCTTAGGGGGCTGCTGCTAAGGTTGCCACCTCATCCCTTTAAACCCAAACACATATTAATTACACAGGCTGATTAAGGTGGTAATTAAACACACTTAGTGCCTTATCTGCATTAAATTAACCTCAGAACCTGTGTAATTAATATGTGTTCGGTTTTAAAGGGATGAGGTTGCAACCCTAGCTGCTGCACACAGAAGTTTTTTTTTTTATCTTAACCACTTGTCCCCCGCCCACTGTCAATTGACGGCGGGCGGAGGATACTCTCGTTCTGGGAGGACGTCATATGATGTCCTCCCTTTAAAATGAGCTAGGAGGCGCGCGCTTGCCGCCAGCGGCGCGCGCCTGCGCCCGCCGCGTTCACAAGGCCCCGGTGCGCATGCCCGGCGGCCGCGATTGCCGCCGGGCACCCGCGATTGCCCGGGAAACGAGCAGGAAAGTGGATCTCTGTGTGTAAACACAGAGATCCACGTCCTGTGAGGGAGAGGGGACCGATGGTGTGTCCCTTGTACATAGGGACAACCATCGGTCACCTCCCCCAGTCAGTCCCCTCCCCCCACAGTAAGAACACATTGAGGGAACATATTTAACCCCTTCCCGCCCCCTAGTGGTTAACCCCTTCCCTGCCAATCACATTTATACAGTAATCAATGCATTTTTATAGCAGGGATCGCTGTATAAACGTGAATGGTCCCAAAAATGTGTCAAAAGTGTCCGATGTGTCCGCCGCAATATCGCAGTCACAATAAAGAAATCGCGGATCGCCGACATTACTAATAAAAAAATAAAAAAATAAAAATGCTATAAATCTATCCCCTATTTTGTAGACGCTATAACTTTTGCGCAAACCAATCAATACACGCTTATTGCGATTTTTTTTCCCCCAAAAATATGTAGAAGAATACGTATCGGCCTAAACTGAGGAAAATTTTATTTAAAAAAAAAAAATGGGTATTTATTATAGCAAAAAGTAAAAAATAGTGTTTTTTTTCCAAACTGGACGCTCTTCTTTTGTTTATAGCGCAAAAAATAAAAACCGCAGAGGTGATCAAATACCACCAAAAGAAAGCTCTATTTGTGGGAAAAAAAGGACGCAAATTTCGTTTGGGAGCCACGTCGCACGACCGCGCAATTGTCATTCAAATTGTGACAGCGCTGAAAGCTGAAAAATGGCTTGGGCAGGAAGGGGGTTTTCGTGCACAGTAGAGAAGTGGTTAATGTATATGTAGCGCTTACCACCCTCTCCTCCTTGTCTTTCGGCTCCTTGCAGGGGGAAAGGGCACACCCAGCTCTATCTGCCCGTACCCTCCTGTGTGAGGAGGTTGAGCAGTGTTGTGATGGGTCTCTGCAGACAGACACTCCCTCTGAATAGTTCTTATCTCTGTAGCTAATAAAGACAAGTCTCTATTTCCCTCAATGACTTCAATGTCCACACCAGCTGTAACTCCAACGTAGAGTTTATTTCTCTTAGATAACAGTCTCTGATAGAAAAGGTTGGAGAAAGAACAGGACAGCATAAGGTGTGGGAGAGGTCCAGGCACAAACGTAAATACACTTCACTGCTCGGTTTCTCAAGCAGACTTAGTCCCTTTGGATAGTCTCCCTAGATAGGGACTAGCAGCCAAAATGGTACTCAAACTGTTCACCCAATCACTATTCAAACTGGCACACGGGTCTCTGCCACAGACCTGGTGAACTTGGTCTCTGCCACAGACCTGGCGAACCTGGCTTCCTTAACACTTGGCCTCTTTGTAAGAAGACATCCCGCCAGAGAGCCACCGGGCCCCTTCCCAGTCCCTCGGAACGGTCCTCCCCCGACCTCCTCGTCTAAGATGCGGGTACCCTCGCAAGGTGGCACCCTGGGATTCCTCGATCCTTGATGGGCCCCAGGCGAAAGTGCCTCGCAAGGCGGCACCCTGGGATTCCTCGATCCTTGATGGGCCCCAGGCGAAGGTGCTGGGCCCAAGGCCTTTAGTTGCAGCCCCAGGACTAACGGTGCCTGGGACTGATTCAACGACCTCCGCCCCTGGGCCAAAGGTGCCCAGGGCGGACAGGAACACACACTGCCTGGGAGTAGGACTCCCGAAGACAACAAACCCTGAACAGGCAGCGTCTGCCCATTTTATATCTTCTCCCAGCATACACAGCAGGCCGACCACTCCCACTGTATTGTTGCCGAGAGGGGACACACAAGGCACAGCACTGTATCAGCAGTTCAACCCTGGCCCACCATGGCAGCGCCACCTACAGGCCACAGGGAACAGTACACTGATACTCTTCCTGCAGACAAAAATGGTTGATAATGTCCTAACAATTTAGGTGTTTGAGCATAACTACCACTCAAACACTACCCCTAAATTGAGGACCCCGCTACATATAGAATGCATTAGGATAAAAAAAACTTCTGCCTTTACAACCACTTTAAGTGGTTTTAAAGTCAATTTGTTTCATAAATCAGATCCGAATAACATACCTTTCATTCATTTTATGTTTTGTTTTGTTTTTAGAAATTTCCTCCCCTGAATTTCGAAACTGTCCCCAAGCCACGCTGCCACATATCTGTTCTATTTGTAACCCCCTTTTCCACTGGGGCCTGTGGAGTCCTGTAGGAGTCTCCTCTATGTGTGTGCTTTTGCTTGGAACTACAACTGTACGTGTAGCCGAGCATGGGAGGGACGTTTTAAGCGATGGAAAAGTTCAGCAGACGATCACTCTACAACTGCACAGCTAGAGAGATGGGTAAAAAGAAAAGCTTTATCTAGCGTTATATAGACTGTGTTAGAGGGAATCCAATATAGCACTCCTGTGTTCTAAGGTAATTCTAAAGAGTACTAAAATATTAGGCACAGTGCTGCCCTTTCAGTCATCAAAGCAAATAAAATAGAGCTATGTGTAAAGACCAGCCAGAGCAAGTGCAAAAAAAAGCCTGGTCTTGTCTGGGCTCCCTTCACCTTCCCTTTTTCCAGTTCTCCCCCCTGGGAATAAGTGCTGTTGACTTTGGCTGTCAGCTATGCAGTCAGCCTTTGCTCGGTTCTGTAAAAGAGAAAAGAGAGTGAGCTTGCGCTCCCTTTGACGCCTTGCTGATATTAGTAAACCAATCTGATCAGTGCAGGAACCTCTAATCCTTTCCTGTTACCAGATATCCTAAAGACTCAGCTGCTGCTTTATAATATTAGGCATTTGTGTTTGGATTGGAAAATATTTTGCAGTCTATGAAGGTGTGTATTGTGCTGTTGCATATTATCAGAAATACTTAAAAGCTAACTTCACCTTACATTGATATATCGGTGTTATATACCAGTGAGTTGAATCATACACCACTTTGTTACAACTCACAGGACATCAGTTGTGAAATATACTCCCCATTATTTTGTGGCCTCCTTTCTAATAAGACAATAGCAAAAGTGTAAGACCGCTTTCACACAAGTAGTTGTTCTGCTGCTTATAAATGCATAATAAACCACACAGTCACAGCTCTGTCTGTCCCTATACTTTCATTTCTGTACATCAAAACACACAAATATAATAAAGTTACTATGGTGATAATACAGTATCTAACAAAAGTGAGTACACACCTCACATTTGTGTAAATATTTTATTATATCTTTTCATGTGACAACACTGAAGAAATGACACTTTGTTACAATGTAAAGTAGTGATTGTACAGCTTGTATAACAGTGTAAATTTGCTGTTTCCTCAAAATAACTCAACACACAGCCATTAATGTCTAAACCGCTGGCAACAAAAGTGAGTACACCTCTAAGTGAAGAAATCTTAATTGGGCCCAAAGTGTCAATATTTTGTGTGGCTACCATTATTTTCCAGCACTGCCTTAAAGTGGTTGTAAACCCACTTTTTCAACTTGCACCTACAGGTAAGCCTAGATTAAGGCTTACCTGTAGGTGCAAGAAATATCTCCTAAACCTACACGGTTTAGGAGATATTTACTAAAATGACAAGCGCCGCTGTCTACGGCGCATGCGCGCCGTAGACAACGGCGCATTCATGGGGTTAATCCAATTAACAAACTCGGCTACTTCCCAGCAATCGCTGGGCATAGCCGAGTGGGACGCCTCCCGCGCGCATGTGCAGAGTGACGTCTCCGCTGCTCCGGCCAGTCACAGCGCCGGAGCGGCGCTGTGATTGGCTGGTGCGGCGATACCCGGAAGTAACATTCCGGCTATCGCCGCAGTGATGTCTGCGGCTGAACAGAGGGACGAGGACGGCTTCGGGGGCCCCGATCTAAGGTAAGTGGAACATAATGAGCTATTATGCTAGTCATAATAGCTCATTATGCCTTTATTTTACAGGTTGTAAAAAAAAAAAAAAAGTGGGTTTACAACCACTTTAATCCTCTTGGGCATGGAGTTCACCAGAGCTTCACAGGTTGCCACTGGAGTCCATTTCCGCTCCTCCATGACGACATCACAGAACAGGTGGATGTTAGAGACCTTGCGTTCCTCCACCTTCCGTTTGAGGATGCCCCACAGATGCTCAATAGGGTTTAGGTCTGGAGACATGCTTGGCCAGTCCATTACCTTTATCCTCAGCTTTGTTTAGCAGGGCAGAGGTCGTCTTGGAGGTGTGTTTGAGGTTGTTATCATGTTGGAATACTGCCCTACGACCCAGTTTCCAGAGGGAAGAGATCATGCTCTGTTCAGTATGTTACAGTACATGTTGGCATGCATGGTTCCCCCAATGAACTGTAGCTCCCCAGTGCCGGCAGCACTTATGCAGCCCCAGACCATGAAACTCCCAGCACCATGCTTGACTATAGGCAAGACACACTTGTCTTTGTATTCCTCACCTGGTTGCCGCCACACACGCTTGACACCATCTGAACCAAATAAGTTTATGTTGGTCTCATTAGACCACAGGACATGCTTCTAGTAATCCATGTCCTTAGTCTGCTTTTCTTCTGCAAACTGTTTGCAGGCTTTCTTGTGCATCATCTTTAGAAGAGGATTCCTTCTGGGACGACAGCCATGCAGACCAATTTGATGCAGTGTGTGGCGTATGGTCTGAGTACTGACAGGCTGACCCCCCACCCTTTCAACCTCTGCAGCAATGCTGGTGCACTCATACGTCTATTTCCTCTGGATATGATGCTGAGCATGTGCACTCAACTTCTTTGGTCGACCTTGGCGAGGCCTGTTCTGAGTGGAACCTGTCCTTTTAAACCACTGTATGGTCTTGGCCACCATGCTGCAGCTCAGTTTCAGGGTCTTGGCAATCTTCCTATACTCTAGGCCATCTTTATGTAGAGCAACAATTCTTTTTTTTTAGATCCTCAGACTTCTTTGCCATGAGGTGCCATGTTGAACTTCCAGTGACCAGTATGAGAGAGTGAGAGCGATAACACCAAATTTAACACACCTGCTCCTTATTCACACCTGAGACCTTGTAACACTATCAAGTCACATGACACAGGGGTGGGAAAATAATTAATTGGGCTCAATTTGGACATTTTGGACTCACTTTTGTTGCCAGTAATTTAGACATTAATGGCTGTGTGTTGTGTTATTTTGAGGGGACAGCAAATGTACACTGTTAAACAAGCTGTACACTCACTACCTTACATTGTAGCAAAGTGTAATTTCTTCAGTGTTGTCACATGAAAAGATATAATAAAATATTTACAAAAATGTGAGGGGGGTATACTCATTTTTGTGAGATACTATATATGCTATAAATACTTCAAATCAATATTTAAAAGTCCCAATATTTTAGTGCCATGTGCATAATTTGATATCATAGTCCACCAGTGCAGTGTCTCTTATCCTTCATCCAATAAGGGGAATCAGGTGCAACACTTGTAACCCCTATGTTCCTGCACTCACCAGAGAATAGTGACCCCCTGCAATTAGGGATGAGCTTCGTGTTCGAGTCGAACATACGTTCGGCTCGAACATCGGCTGTTCGATCGTTCGACGAAGATCGAACGATTTGGGCCGTTCGCGCCAAATTCGAGTGACGCGAACGGCCCACAATGCACTACGCCTTCGCAGTGTCATCCAGGCGCTGTGATTGGCCAAGCATGCACTGTGACCCCGCATGCTTGGCCAATCACAGCGCCGGCAGCGAGGAGAGCAATGATTGGCCACAGGCAGGATGCCTGTGGCCAATTATTGCTGAGGGTGTTTAGTACACGCCCCACACTATAAAAGGCCGCCAGCACGGCGGCCTAGTGTAGTGTGTTCCGGAGCAGGGAAAGACAAGCATAGGCAGGGACAGTGACATTTCTTTCTTTCTTGCTTAACCTGGATTCCTTTAGTTTAGGGAAAGAGAAGGATAGGTAGGGAGAGTGTCAGTGTGTTTTACTGTGCCAGTCCTTGTTTCTAGGGACAAAGAAGGAAAGTGAGGGGATTTCTCCTTGTGCTATAGTGTGCTTTAAAAAAACATTTTTTCTAGGGACAGAAAACTGTAGGTAGGGAGAGTGTCAGTTTCTTTCACTGTGCCAGTCCTTGTTTCTAGGGACAAAGAAGGAAAGTGAGGGGATTTCTCCTTGTGCTATAGTGTGCTTTAAAAAAACATTTTTTCTAGGGACAGAAAACTGTAGGTAGGTAGAGTGTCAGTTTCTTTCACTGTGCCAGTCCTTGTTTCTAGGGACAAAGAAGGAAAGTGAGGGGATTTCTCCTTGTGCTATAGTGTGCTTTAAAAAAACATTTTTTCTAGGGACAGAAAACTCTAGGTAGGGAGAGTGTCAGTTTCTTTCACTGTGCCAGTCCTTGTTTCTAGGGACAAAGAAGGAAAGTGAGGGGATTTCTCCTTGTGCTATAGTGTGCTTTAAAAAAACATTTTTTTCTAGGGACAGAAAACTGTAGGTAGGGAGAGTGTCAGTTTCTTTCACTGTGCCAGTCCTTGTTTCTAGGGACAAAGAAGGAAAGTGAGGGGATTTCTCCTTGTGCTATAGTGTGCTTTAAAAAAACATTTTTTCTAGGGACAGAAAACTGTAGGTAGGGAGAGTGTCAGTTTCTTTCACTGTGCCAGTCCTTGTTTCTAGGGACAAAGAAGGAAAGTGAGGGGATTTCTCCTTGTGCTATAGTGTGCTTTAAAAAAACATTTTTTCTAGGGACAGAAAACTGTAGGTAGGGAGAGTGTCAGTTTCTTTCACTGTGCCAGTCCTTGTTTCTAGGGACAAAGAAGGAAAGTGAGGGGATTTCTCCTTGTGCTATAGTGTGCTTTAAAAAAACATTTTTTCTAGGGACAGAAAACTGTAGGTAGGGAGAGTGTCAGTTTCTTTCACTGTGCCAGTCCTTGTTTCTAGGGACAAAGAAGGAAAGTGAGGGGATTTCTCCTTGTGCTATAGTGTGCTTTAAAAAAACATTTTTTCTAGGGACAGAAAACTGTAGGTAGGGAGAGTGTCAGTTTCTTTCACTGTGCCAGTCCTTGTTTCTAGGGACAAAGAAGGAAAGTGAGGGGATTTCTCCTTGTGCTATAGTGTGCTTTAAAAAAACATTTTTTCTAGGGACAGAAAACTGTAGGTAGGGAGAGTGTCAGTTTCTTTCACTGTGCCAGTCCTTGTTTCTAGGGACAAAGAAGGAAAGTGAGGGGATTTCTCCTTGTGCTATAGTGTGCTTTAAAAAAACATTTTTTCTAGGGACAGAAAACTGTAGGTAGGGAGAGTGTCAGTTTCTTTCACTGTGCCAGTCCTTGTTTCTAGGGACAAAGAAGGAAAGTGAGGGGATTTCTCCTTGTGCTATAGTGTGCTTTAAAAAAACATTTTTTCTAGGGACAGAAAACTGTAGGTAGGTAGAGTGTCAGTTTCTTTCACTGTGCCAGTCCTTGTTTCTAGGGACAAAGAAGGAAAGTGAGGGGATTTCTCCTTGTGCTATAGTGTGCTTTAAAAAAACATTTTTTCTAGGGACAGAAAACTCTAGGTAGGGAGAGTGTCAGTTTCTTTCACTGTGCCAGTCCTTGTTTCTAGGGACAAAGAAGGAAAGTGAGGGGATTTCTCCTTGTGCTATAGTGTGCTTTAAAAAAACATTTTTTTCTAGGGACAGAAAACTGTAGGTAGGGAGAGTGTCAGTTTCTTTCACTGTGCCAGTCCTTGTTTCTAGGGACAAAGAAGGAAAGTGAGGGGATTTCTCCTTGTGCTATAGTGTGCTTTAAAAAAACATTTTTTCTAGGGACAGAAAACTGTAGGTAGGGAGAGTGTCAGTTTCTTTCACTGTGCCAGTCCTTGTTTCTAGGGACAAAGAAGGAAAGTGAGGGGATTTCTCCTTGTGCTATAGTGTGCTTTAAAAAAACATTTTTTCTAGGGACAGAAAACTGTAGGTAGGGAGAGTGTCAGTTTCTTTCACTGTGCCAGTCCTTGTTTCTAGGGACAAAGAAGGAAAGTGAGGGGAATTCTCCTTGTGCTATAGTGTGCCAAAGCATTCCTCATCAACCATCTTTGAAATCCTTGTTTTTTGGACAGTCAGGGAAATTGTCGTTGTGCTATTCTGTGCAAAAGCAATAATCCTCAACCATATTTAGAAATCCTTAAGTAAAGGGACAGAGAAGGACACCTGAAGGTAGCCCTTATTGCTTTTTTCCCATCTCCCTGCAGGCCATCTATTAGAATGTCTGGAAGGCAAACAAGGAGAGGCAGACAGTCAGGAGGCAATAAAAGAGGGCAAGCAGGCTCTGTGTCTGGGGGCAACAGTGCTGGTCGTGGACGCGGTGCATTGTCATCAGCACATGGCCATGGGACACGCTTGTCCTTGTTTTCGGCAGCTGGACATGTTGAGCCACATCATGCCGAAGACTTGGTAGAGTGGATGACCAAGCCCTCCTCCTCCTCCTCATCCTCTCTCACCCAGGCTCAGGGTACTGGCAAAGCAGCTGCCAAAGCGTCCTCTTCCCTGGTATCAATGTCAGACTCATCATCAGTCACTCCTTCCCTAGACCCACCATGTCCTCCTCCTGAGGAGTCCCCCGAACTGTTTGAGCACAGTGTTGGGTACATGCTCCAGGAGGATGCCCAGCGTTTCGAAGGGTCTGATGATGAAACCCAGCTACAGGAAGGCAGTAGCGTGAGAGCAGACAGAGGGGATGCTCAAGAAGGACACCAATCTGGCAGTCATGTTCCAGCAGCTGCAGCATACTGCCAGATTGGCTCCAGTGATGAGGAGGGAGGGGATGATGAGGTCACTGACTCCACGTGGGTGCCTAATAGGAGAGAGGAGGAGGAGGAGGATGAGGAGGAGGCACATCTCCAACGAGGCAGGATGCCCTTTGGTGGCCAGCGTAAGGGCAGTACACCGACGGAATCACACCGCAGAGCTCCGCCTGTGCAGGGCGCTGCCTCTGCCCGTCATTCAAAAAGTTCCTTGGTGTGGGCCTTTTTTTGAGGCTAGTGCATCAGATCGCACAGCTGCTGTTTGCAACATATGTCTCAAGCGTATATCGCGTGGCCAAAACATCAGCCGCTTGGGTACCACATGCCTGACCAGACATATGTTGACCTGCCATGCAGCTCGTTGGCAAGCCTACCTCAAAGACCCACACCAAAGAACAAAGCGGACCTCTCCTTGCACCGCATCAGCTGGGATCTCCAACCCCACTATAACTTCAGTCCTCTCTGAAACATGCACTGAGAGGAATGAAGGTGTAGAATTAGGTGTGTCACAGCCAAGTACTTGCGGCCACTCTGCTAGCAGTACACCGACGTCCGATTATAGCAGGCAAATTTCCCTGCCCCAGCTGCTGGACCGTCGAAAGAAGTTCACTCCCAGCCATCCACATGCCCAGCGGTTGAATGCTAGCTTGGCTAAATTGCTAGCGCTTCAACTGCTGCCTTTTCAGTTGGTAGACTCGGCCCCCTTCCGTGAGTTTGTGCAATGTGCGGTTCCTCAGTGGCAGGTTCCCAAACGCCACTTTTTCTCACGGAAGGCTATTCCGGCTCTCTACCGGCATGTGGAAGGCAATGTCTTGGCCTCGCTGGACAGGGCGGTCAGCGGTAAGGTGCATATTACCGCTGACTCATGGTCCAGCAGGCATGGACAGGGACGTTACCTTTCTTTCACGGCCCATTGGGTCACTCTTTTGGCAGCTGGGAAGGATGCAGGACAAGGTGCAGTAGTGTTGGAGGTTGTTCCACCGCCACGCCTCCAAAATGCTACTACTGGTTGTGACACACCTCTCTCCTCCACCCCCTCCTCTTCTTCTTCCTCCATGGCCTCTTCCTGTGGTTTGTCCTATGAACCAGCGGTGCTCCGTAGCCGTTCACGGGGCTACGCAAGTACGCAGGCAAAAAGATGCCATGCCGTGCTTGCGCTGGTGTGTTTGGGGGACAGAAGCCACACTGGGGCAGAGGTCCTGTCTGCTCTGCAGGGCCAGGCCGAGAGGTGGTTGACGCCACGCCAGCTTAAGCCAGGAATGGTGGTTTGCGACAATGGCACCAACCTCCTCTCCGCCCTCCGACAGGGACAACTGACCCATGTGCCCTGTGTGGCTCACGTCCTTAACCTGGCGGTGCAGCGGTTCTTGGGCAGGTACCCGGGCTTACAGGATGTCCTGAGGCAGGCCAGGAAAGTCTGTGTGCATTTCCGCAGATCTTATAATGCCAGTGCTCGCCTGGCTGAGCTGCAAAAGGAGTTGAACCTGCCCAAGAACCGCCTTATATGTGACATGCCCACCAGGTGGAACTCAACGTTGGCCATGCTGCAGCGGCTGCACACGCAGCAGAGGGCCATCAATGAGTACCTGTGCGACTACGGCACCAGGACAGGGTCAGGGGAGCTTGGTTTTTTTTCTCCACGCCAGTGGGGCATGATCAGGGATGCATGCACTGTCCTGGCACCATTTGAGGAGGCCACGAGGATGGTGAGCAGTGACAGTGCATGCATCAGTGACACTGTACCTCTTGTCCACCTGTTGGAGCACACGCTGCGTGGAATAATGGACAAGGCACTTGAGGCAGAACAGAGGCAGGAAGAGGAGGACTTCCTTGCCTCTCAAGGCCCCCTTTACCCAGACAGTGTTCCTTCTGTCCCACCCATCGCACAGGAAGAGGAAGAGGAGGAGGAGGAGGAGGAGGAGGAGGATTGTGTCAGCATGGAGGTGGAGGCTGGCACTCAGCATCATCAGCAGCAGTCTTTTAGGGATGATTTACAGTCCCAAGAAACCAGTGGACTTGTACGTGGCTGGGAGGAGGTGGCTGCGGATCATGTCGTCCTTAGTGAGCCAGAGGACTCCGGAGCGAATGCCTCAGCAAACCTACGCTGCATGGCCTCCCTGATCCTGCAAAGTCTGCGGAAGGATCCTCGTATTCTTCGGATCAAGGAGAGGGACCATTACTGGCTGGCCACTCTCCTTGATCCACGGTACAAGGGTAAGGTTGCGGACCTTATGTTACCTTCGCAGAGGGAGCAGAGGATGAGACAACTCCGGGAGGCCTTGCAGAAAGGTCTGTGCAACGCGTTCCCAGAGACTGGGAGGTTACAAACTCCTGGTCCTGGACAACGAGTTGCTGAGGCTTCGGCCAGTCAAAGAAGGAGCGGTGGGGAAGGTGGCCGTCTGACCGATGCGTTCAGACAATTCTTTAGTCCGCAGCCCCAAAGTATGATTGGTTCCAGCAACCATCGCCAGCGTCTGATAAACATGGTGCAGGAATATCTAGGGGCAAGGTCAGACTTGGACACCTTCCCCACCGAAAATCCTCTGGCTTACTGGGTCTTGAGGATGGATCACTGGCCAGAGCTTGCACAGTATGCAATTGAGCTACTGGCCTGTCCTGCATCCAGCGTTCTTTCGGAACGCACATTCAGTGCTGCTGGAGGATTTGTCACGGATCACAGGGTGCGCCTGTCCACCGACTCGGTTGATCGACTGACTTTCATCAAGATGAACCAGTCTTGGATCACCACCAGCTACCACACACCTGATGCTGATATAACAGACTAATTGATTTTAACATGTCACATCCCTTCAAGACTGATGCTGATGCTGAGTGCCTGTGCTGTTATGTTGACTGGCTATCCTCCTCCTCCGAGTCCTCAATGATACGATTGATGATGATAGCTTGGAAGATCATTTTTGTTTATGGGTGCCGCCACCAGTGGCTAAGGCCCAATTTTTCAGCCCCTGTTTTACAGGGGCGTGTAATTACAATTTTTTTAGCAATAATTTGCCATAGGGCTCATTGCTGTGCTCCAAGTACAGTATCTGTGAGGGGTTGGAGTGTTGTGGCACCAGTGCCTAAGGCCCAATTTTTCAGCCCCTGTTTAACAGGGGCGTGTCATTACAATTTTTGAAGCAATACTTTGCAACAGGGCTCATTGCTGTGCTCCAAGTAACGTATCTGTGAGGGGTTGTAGTGTTGTGCCACCAGTGCCTAAGGCCCAATTTTTCAGCCCCTGTTCAACAGGGGCATGCAATTACAATTCTTGATCTAATAATTCACAGCAGGGCCCATTGCTGCACCCACCAAGAGTAACTCTGAGGGCTTACAGTGTTGTGGCAACGCCACCACCACCACCACCACCACGAAAGGCCCAATTTTTCAGCCCCTGTTCAAAAGGGGCATGTAATTACAATTCTTGATCTAATAATTCACAGCAGGGCCCATTCCTGCACCCACCAAGAGTAACTCTGAGGGCTTACAGTGTTGTGGCAACACCACCACCACCACCACCACGAAAGGCCCAATTTTTCAGCCCCTGTTCAAAAGGGGCATGTAATTACAATTCTTGATCTAATAATTCACAGCAGGGCCCATTCCTGCACCCACCAAGAGTAACTCTGAGGGCTTACAGTGTTGTGGCAACACCACCACCACCACCACCACCACGAAAGGCCCAATTTTTCAGCCCCTGTTCAACAGGGGCATGCAATTACAATTCTTGATCTAATAATTCACAGCAGGGCCCATTGCTGCACCCACCAAGAGTAACTGTCAGGGCTTACAGTGTTGTGGCACCAGCACCACCATCAAAGGCCCAATTTTTACTACCACTGTTCAACAATTATATGTAATTAAAATTCCTGATATAATAGTTGACAGCAGGGCGTTCCAGCACCAACCAAGAGTAACTGTGAGTGCTTACAGTGTTGTGCCAACACCAACAACTAAGGGGCCTATTTCTGCAGAGTATATACGGCAGGTCCCTACTTTCAAACATCCAACTTACAAACGACTCCTACTTGCAAACGCAAGAAGACAACAGGAAGTGAGAGGAAATCTACCCCTAGGAAGGAAAATTCTCTCCTGTAAGAATAAATATGGGAGAAAGGTGTCTCCTCTGTACTGATGCTTTATCAGCAATCCTTGTTTCAAGAAAAACACCACATTTCAAAAACAGTTGACATTGGGACGGAAAGTGAGGTGAAATGTTCTGAACAGGGGCACAGACAGCAAAACAAATGTTACAGGGGTGATAACCCTTACCTATGTTTTCCAAAAAGTTTAAAAATAGATTTTTGGGCTGGAGCTACACTTCAACAATGTACCTGTTCAAAATTACAAACAGATTCTACATAAGAACAAACCTACAGTCCCTGTCTTGTATGCACCGCCTGTATACGGCTGTTCAGAGTATATAGGGCCTTTTTTATTTTATGTGCGGGGTTCCCCTTAATATCCATACAAGACCCAAAGGGGCTGGTAATGGGCTGGGGTAGGGGGGGGGGTCATGGGGTAGCTATGCCATTTTTCTTAAAGATTTTCATCCATATTACCGGGACCAGACATTACATTAAAGCCGCAAGCAGTTTTAAATGGCTTTTTTTTCCTTTAGAAGTGTCATTTTGTGCAGGGACAGTTCTAAACACGGGAAACACGTGGCACTTCACAGGCATACTTTAGACACCCCCCAGGTACGATATTTAAAGGAATATTTGACTCTTTTTTTTTTCACTTTATGCATCATTAAAATGACTGCTCCCGAAAAACGACCGTTTTTAAAACTTCTTTTTGCATTGATACATGTCCCCTGGTGCAGAACCCGGGTTCCCAAACCCTTTTTAGGACAATAACATGCATAATAGTTGTTATAATTAGCACTTTAGAATTCGAACGTTCGCATCCATTGTATTTAATAGGGTTCTAATGTTCGTACGAACTTTCGGTCCGTTCGCGGGTTCTGGTGCGAACCGAACCCGGGGGTGTTCGGCTCATCACTACCTGCAATATAGCAGAAGGGTCTGCCTCACTTTTGGATATCAACCCCATCGGGATCTTCAGTGTTCTTTGTGCTCTTTCTCTGCCCTCATCAAGGATTTTCCTCTATATCCAGTGTCAGCCAATGTTCCACATTAGTGACATGATCACTCAGGTATTAGCAAGGAGACCAAACGGAAAATACCATAGCATAGCTCCCAACTATCCCTGATTTCAAGGGACTGTCCCTGTTTTGGAAGAAAGTCCCTCTGTCCCTGTTTCCTTCTCATTTGTCCCTCATTTTGGTCTGATCTATATGGTTGTATGTAAAATGCACTTTTTATCTTTTAGAAAGTGTTTCCCAGTGCTAAACCTTTTATTGAATTTCTAGGTTGCTGCTTTTGTAAATGTAAAAAGTCACTATAAAGGAATAATAGTGGTAAAAAAAAGCACTTGTAGGTTTAACTAATCATTTTTTTGTTTAAGAATGTGCCTGTCCCTGTCATCGGGAGCAGTGATCACTATCGTGTCACTTGTAGCCCAGCCCCCTCAAAGTTAGAATCACTCCCTAGGACACACTTAACCCCTTCATCGCCCCCTAGTGTTTAACCCCTTCCCTGCCAGTGTCATTTACACAGTAATCAGTGAATTTTTATAGTACTGATTGCTGTATAAATGACAATGGTTCCAAAATAGTGTCAAAAGTGTCCGATGTGTCCACCATAATGTCGCAGTCACGATAAAAATTGCAGATCGCAGATCGCCGCCATTACTAATAAAAAAATGATTAAAAAAAGACCATAAATCTATCCCCTATTTTGTAGACGCTATAACTTTTGCGCAAACCAATCAATATATGCTTATTGCGACTTTTTTACCAAAAATATGTAGAAGAATACATACCAGCCTAAACTGAAAAAGAAATTATTATTTTTATATATTTTTTGGGGATATTTATTATAGCAAAATGTAAAAAATATAGCTTTTTTTTCAAAATTGTCGCTATTCTTTTGTTTATAGCGCAAAAAATAAAAACCACAGAGGTGATCAAGTACCACCAAAAGAAAGCTCTATTTGTGGGAAAAAAAGGATGTCAATTTTGTTTGGGTGCAACGTCGCACGACCGCGCAATTGTCAGTTAAAGCGACGCAGTGCCGTATAGCAAAAAATGGCCCGGTCATTGGGCAGCCAATTCTTCCGGGGCTGAAGTGGTTAAAAAATAAACTCACTTGTATGTACATAGATAGTAGCATAAAAACCTGGAAGAGCCGCCCCGGTGTGAGCTCCACGAGCCAGAGGTGATGTCACCAGAAGCCCCGTCCAATGCATTTCACCTCAGGTTTGGGTTTTTATGCTACTATCCTTTTCTTAGGAGGTGGAGCACACTAACATAGCGCGGATGTTTATTTATTAAATTATTTTGGTTTCTCGCTTGTAAATGCATGTTTTTTATTTTGAAATTCCAGCACTCCTGGCACAGCGATCACTTGCGGTTGTATATTGCATTTACCTGTGGTTTACATGTGGCTGTGTTTAGCTGCGGTAGTAAATTCTAGCACTGATGCTGAGAACAAGGAATCCATGAAGCATGCGCATTTCTATAGCAACTGTTTACTTTTTTTTTGGCCCCTTGACTACCTATAGTGGGTTTTTGCAAACCCATTTCCTGTGTCTTTGTTCAGTGAGAGGACTTTGACATTTGCCAAAGTGTGATAATTGAAAATGGATTACAGAAGTTATCTGATTGCTATACTCATTTTGCTGGTTATGAGGATGAAAGGGAGGAGACATACGAAACTGATTCAGCAGAGATGTCCCCTGACCTCCCAGTGTCCATCTAAGTTCTAAGTTCTACAATTTTACCAGGATGTCAGTGGCAACCTTCGATCAGTTATTATACCTTGTAATGCCACGTACACACGATCGGAAATTCCGACAGCAAATGTCCGATGTGAACTTTTTGGTCGGAAATTCTGACCGTGTGTAGGCTCCATTGGACATTTGCTGTCGAAATTTCCAACCACAAAAATTTGAGAGCTGGTTCTCAAATTTTCCGACAAGAAAAGTTCTTGTCGGAAATTCCGATCGTCTGTATGCAATTCCGACGCACAAAAAAACACGCATGCTCAGAATCAAGCAGAAGAGCCGAACTGCCTATTGAACTTCATTGATCTCAGCTCGTCGTACATGTTGTACGTCACCGCGTTCTTGACGTTCGGAATTTACGACAAGATTTGTGTGACTGTGTGTATGCAATACAAGTTTGAGCCAACATTCCGTCAGGAAAAAATGCCCGGTTTTGTTGTCGGAATTTCCGATCATGTGTACAAATTTCTTCCAGGTTTCAAGCCAGTACATAATATAACTGGGTACTAACATTTATAGGTAAAGTTGATCCGGGGAAAATCCGATTGCCTCTCGGGGGATCAGGAAGGAATTTGCTGTAGCAAATTGGATCATGCTCTGCTGGGGTTTTTTCGCCTTCCTCTGGATCAACTGTGGGTATAGAATTGGGTATATGGGATTGTATGATATTATTTATTTTTATTTATTTTTTATGGTTGAACTGGATGGACTTGTGTCTTTTTTCAACCTGACTAACTATGTAAGCCGAGAAACCCTTTTGCGCAGGTAGATGGTTGTTGAAGGTCAGGCCCCCACTTGTCAACTTTTATCTCTTTCCTGCAGCCACGGGTTGCTGTAAAGAAATTCTCACGACTTCCCCATCAACACAGACATTGTTGACAGGGGAATACCTCCTGTCTGCCATTGTCTTCTCCCAGCTGGGGGGCGGGGGGGGGGGTGTGAGAGCAAGCAGGGGAAGCCATCCCTGCTGGGAGAAGACAGTGATTATCGCTTGGGGGGTGATATCTGTGCCTTTTATTGTCAGTCAAATGTATCTGCTTACTCCAAAGCTTGATTTTTTTTATTTAAAAATATACATAGTCAAGTATGAACTTAAACAAAAAACACATTTATTCATGTTTATAAATTAAATAAAGAGAAGGCAGCGCTGGAGAAGCTGCTGCCATTTGTGCATCCCAGGGACCCCAGAGCACACAGCAACCCTGTGTGGACACTAAAATTGGGAGCTTGAGAAGGCCCACATTTCAGAACACAATCTGATGCTGGCCTCCCAGAGGTCAGGAACAGCAGCAGGTGAGATATATGTCCCAAGTGTGTGGTACTACAACAGGCTGCCTTCTGTCCGACCACAATGAAGCAAGGCCATCACTTCCTCTTCTTCCTGGCAACCTTCCCTGCAGCCTTTCCTGAAGCCTTTCCTGCAGCCTTTCCTGCAGCCTTCCTTCTTCGCTTGGCTGGAGGCTGGCCCACTGGAGGGGTACTCCTGTCAGGAGGAGGTGGAGGTGTAGCAGAAGGGGGTGGGGCAGAAGAAGAAGGTGGAGGTGTAGCAGAAGGGGGTGGGGCAGAAGGTGGAGGTGTAGCAGAAGGGGGTGGGGCAGAAGGTGGAGGTGTAGCAGAAGGGGGTGGGGCAGAAGGTGGAGGTGTAGCAGAAGGGGGTGGGGCAGAAGAGGAAGGTGGAGGTGGAGGTTGAGGTTGGGTCAGTTGGGCCACCTCACATATGGCGGTATTGGGGGTAATTTGCTCCATCACCCCCTTGTTGAGCAAGGTGATGAGCAGGGGCTCGCATAGGAGGCGTTGCTCCATGCTCATCACCTTGAACTTAGCCTCCACTAGGCCGGCAATGGCCTCTTCAGGGGATGTGGGCTCCTTGAGGGTGGCATGGGCCTCTTTAATAAGGGCCATTGCTGCCTCACTGGTGGTCCTGTCCCTCCTGCCTCTTTTGTGAAGCCGGATGGGAGGCACCTGGGATCTGGTGCTTCTCCTTTGCCCTGCCACCTCCTGTCTGCCACTGGGCCCTGCCACCTCCTGGCTGCCACTGGGCCCTGCCACCTCCTGGCTGCCACTGGGCCCTGCCACCTCCTGGCTGCCACTGGGCCCTGCCACCTCCTGGCTGCCACTGGGCCCTTCCTCCTCCTGCCTGACAGTTTCCAGACCCTCCTCCTGGCTGATTTCATCCTGTGTATGAAAAAGGAACATAGTTTAATATGTTGGTTTAATCTTTGCATCAAACTTTGTAATCCTGATGGAAGCAATTAGAATGTAAATGCATAAATCCTTGCTTTAAATTTACCACTACATCAGCTTGACTATTTACCACACAATTAAGTGCAGAATAATGTCTACAGATCCTGATTTCACTTGTGGAATACAAAATAATGTATGTTTCTCATCCTGACATATTTGGGAAACATTAATTTTATCCCAATACATTTTCAGTTAATACTATACCTGGCTCCAGATGGACAAATCAGGATCATCCAGGATGGCTGCCTCCTCTTGCTCCAGAGAAGGCTCAGGTTGGCTGCAGGGAAGTCTGGGGGGAAGAGTGGAGAGTGATGGCCTTGTCTCAATGTGGTCATCCAGGAAGGACATCCTGCTGTAGTACCACAAAATCGGGACATAAACATCATCTGCTGCTGCTCCTGACCTCTGAGAAGCCAGCACCTTAGAGCGTTCAGTCCTGTAGGTACCTCTCAAGCTCCCAATTTTAGTGTCCACTTGTTTTGCTGTGGCTGTGGGCACCTTGGTATGCACAAATGGGACCAGCTTCTCCAGCACTGCTTTTCTCACCCCTTTTTTTTTATGGATCGGGCTTTTGGTCTCCCACAGAGCCGGCAGCTCCCTTACCCGGTCAATAAATTCCGCCAGGAACTCTTTGTCGCTAATAAAGACATTCATATTGTATCTGCAAGTTAAATAAATTATATTTAAATAATGTGAGGCAAACAGTCTAACCTCCTTCACATCCTAGTCACCATATATATCCTCCAACAATCTCAAGACAGTATAGGCCAACAATTTTTACAAGTCACAAAATCACATACCTTTGTTCGCACGTCCGTCACTTGAACTCCTCTCTCCGCACACCGAACGTACTATAGTCACATGTGTGTTTGCTATATACACACCACGCATGCGTCAAAATTCGAACACGTCGCTCCGCACACGTCGCCCGCCCATGACGTTCTAACTTACATCTTTTCCCCGCCCCTTCTCTTTCGGCGGGCAGACAGATATGGCGGAGTTACAGCAGGTGTCTGATAATTCCGCAACTAGCGAGGAGACAAGCCCGGAGACCGAGGACACGTCACGATCAAGGAGGAGATTCAAGGCATCGAATATGTCTTTGGCGGAGATGGTGGACATCTTGGTCAAGGCTGATTATGATGCCAAGCATGGGCCGTATAGCAAACCAAATAGAAGGAAGGCCAAAATCCTCACTAAAGTTGTGAAGAGTCTGAGGGCGAAGTTCGGGGTGAAACGCTCAAATGAGCAGCTCAGAAAGAGGTGGTCAGACCTCAAACTGAGGGAGCCAGACCAGTTGAGGATCATAAAGAGGATGCTCGCTAAAAGTAAGTAAAAAGTAGACTTTTCTGCTATTAATCTTTTTAGAAACTGACATTTTTTTTTTTTTTTAATCATATTGGACTCCCTTCCAAAATGTAATATTTTGAACTAGGTTGGGCACAGTAATCGTTCGTTACGTTACCGACACTTCGTTCGGCCACTATCCGCGGTTTTGGCTTATTTAAGAGCCACAAAAGTAATTAGACTTCTGCCATTTTTGATCAAGTATTGTGGATAATTTTTAAGTCTAGATGATGTGTTTGTAAGGAGAATGAAATGCAAACTTTTATCAGTGTAAAGTAGAGGACACTCAGCAGCTGCTTCCACATCTGTACTTTGGAGCACTATAGTGTGGGCCAACAGACCCGCCTTTTTTGGGTGTCCCACACAGGTGCATCAGAGTTTATTTGTGGTGCCTCCATGTCCGAAAAATTACATCCAAATGTGAATACTAAACATATTTGGGGTCATAAATAATGCATTCTTCTTTAAATTCCGCACAAACACACACTTGTACCCCACTTCCAAACAATTTATCCTTTTTTTAGTTTAACAAGGAGATTTACAGTGTGATAAATAGACCTTTGGTTTTATTCTCATAGGGGAGAGAAGACTGGGAGGAGGACACTCCAGGGAGCAAATGCACCCCACAACTTCCAAGCAACCCCAAACTCCCAAAGATCCACAACCGAAAGATGTGCAGGAAGTTGAGGTGGAGGAAGGAGAAGTGCAGGAAGGAGAGGTGGATGACGTTGTGGATCTGGTCACCACAACAGGTCAGTATCTGACACCACAGCTTAAGGTAAGCGAGGTAGGCCTGCAGAGTTTTATTAATTTTTTTTTTGGTTTTTAGGGGATGTAAATGTTGTGAAGGATAGCACACGGTTCTCTGCTGACAGTGCCCTCCGCCTCATCCAGCAAGTCATGGAATGTAGCACGGAACTGGACCTAATTAAACAAAGAGTCCATGTGATGGAACAAACATTTAAAGACATTCTCGATGTTTTGGGGAGAATTCAATAAGCCATCCAAACACATTTGTTTTTACATGTTTGTTTTTATATTTTTTTCTAATTTTTTGGGTAACAAACCAGCCAAAAATTGAATATGCACACAGTGTGTGAACATGTGCTATCTGCCATCAGGGGATATCCATGTACGTCTTTTGTGGGTGCAACCCCTTCCTCGTATCAAAAGTCGGTGAACTGAGGAAGGGGATGCACCCCCAAAACACGTCCATTGATCACCCCTGATGGCAGATAGCACATGTTGACAATAGGGATCAGGATTGTAAACTTCCTATATGCAAAAAATTAAAAATGTGTGCATATTGAATTTTTGGCTGGGCAAGGGGTGGCAGGACCCCATATTAGGACGGGTACATAGAGACATAGTTTGTGTAAGTGAATGTCTCCGATTGCTCAGAGGTATCCAATGTTGTAATTTTAGAAATGCAAGTGATATTTTTGTATTTTCATAAGCCAAAATTTGCCGGGTTGTGGCCAGGCCAACCCCAAAGTAAAACAAAAAAAAAAAAAAAAGAAGAGAATGTGCAGAGAGTAAAATATTTGACCACAAACAACGTGTAGCTTCTTTTTATAATACTCTCTAAGCTTATTTGGTTCTTTTGTAAGGTAACATAGTGAAATTGGTTGTTATTTACTAAAGTAAAATACACTTGCCACTACAAATGCACAAAGACAAACTAGGAGACAGGAAAGAACAAATAATTAAAGGTTTAAACAAGATTTTTATTGGGATACTTAGACATAGGCTGGCATAGGAATTGCCCCCCTACCCGTGAAATACTCCATGTATTTGTCCCGAACCACACGGGCATTTTGGGGGGGCAAGCCAAGACGGGCAGATTCCAGGCCCGGAAGGGGATTTGCAGGGGAAAGTCCAGCCTCTGGCAAAACTGAGGCCATATAGGAATTTGATTTTTGGCTCAGAAAGTTGTGTAGCACACAGCAGCATAACACTACATAGTTTATTTTGTAGTCCGCCAAGTGGATGGAAGTCATAAAAAGGCGGAACCGGCTGGCCATTATGCCGAAGGCATTTTCAACGACTCTTCGGGCCCTGGCCAGCCGGTAATTGAACACACTCTTCTCTGGGGTCAGGGTCCTCTGTGGAAATGGCCTCATAAGATGCCGTCCGAGTCCGAAGGCTTCATCAGCCAAGAAAACAAAGGGGAGTCCTTCAATATTCCCTGCATCCGGTGGCAATGCAAGGTCGTCACTCTGGAGACGGAGGGCAAACTCCGTCTGGATGAAGGATCACCCATCGGACATCCGGCCATTCTTCCCTACATCAACATAGAGGAATTCATACCGTGCTGACACCACCGCCATCAGCACAATGCTATGAAACCCCTTGTAATTGTAGTAGTAGGACCCAGAACGGGGTGGCGGCACGATGCGGACGTGCTTCCCGTCTATGGCACCACCGCAGTTGGGGAAGTCCCACCGCGTGGCAAACTCCGATGCCACAGTCTGCCATTCCTGTGGCGTGGAAGGAAGCTGGGGAGTGAAACAAGATGAAATAATATTAGAAAAACAAAGGCATACATTACAAGGAAATTCTATCCCAAAAAATTAGAGACCAACATCAATCTAATTATACGTTTATTAAGGTGTGTAAAAAAAGTATAATGGAAGGCTCATTTATCATATTCATCACCCCCTCTGATGGGCCATTACTAAATTATTTTGGGGGGGGGGAGATGTGTTTGGCCACAGGATAGCATTGCAGTGGCGGTGCGTCCAGAGTGGGCGCTGGAGCACTGTCCCCTCTCTCCTGTGCCCATCACTCAGAACAATACATAGGTTCATGCGTTGCATGAACCTATGTATTGTCTATGCCGCACACTATTCAGGTGGATGGCCTCTTGTAAAGCGACCGACATATGAATAATTGCGGCATTTAGGGGGTTAAAATTGCAGAGCAGAAACAGGTATTAAAATAGTCTTGCAAAATAAAACCTGAGGGATGTAATTGGCTTCCTCAAAGAAAAATCGGGGACGCAAGGAGGGGGGCATTCCTTGTGTAAACACTGACAGGCTGCTCTGCCAATCATGTTCACCAAGTCTGTTTAATGGTAACATGATTGGCTGATGCAACATGAAGGGAAGGAGAAGACATCAAGGACAGAAGAAGGATGGCGCTGACCACAAGAAGGTAAGTGCAGGGCTGGGGGGAAACTGGCTGCATTAGAGGGGACTAAATGGCTGCATTTGAGGGAACAAAATGGCTGCATTGGAGGGGACAACTGGGGGCGTTTATTAGGCAACAGAGCAAAAAAGGAGGAAGTTTATTTCCTAAATTGGGGTTTGAACCCCCCAACATTTGGAGCAACAGGCGCCCCTGCTGGAAAAGTTAGTGAGGGGAAATATTTAGGGAGGATAAAAAAGGGGCAATCTAAAGCTTCCAACATGCATGGGGACAAAGGGGACATTCTCAGCATATTACAATCATGGTAATTAGGGAAGGATGAAAGAAATACAATACATTAGCATACATGTAATACATAAAATGTGATGTTAAGGGAGAAAACTTACCCTAATATAGTCCTCCTGCAGGACTTGTATAATGGCAGAACAGGTGTCTGGGATTATGAGGCCCAGAGCCTGGGGGGAGATGCCTGTGGTGAACTTCAAGTCCTGAAGACTTCTCCCTGTCGCCAGGTAACGCAACGTGGCGATGAGCCTCTGCTCAGCACTGATGGCTTCCCGCATAACGGTGTCCTTCCTGGTAATATAGGGGGACACCAAAGCCAACAGTTCCTGAAAAACGGGGTCAGACATCCTCAGAAAATTCCTGTAGTCCTCAGGATTATTCTCGACGATCTCCCGCAGCAGAGGCATGTGGCAGAATTGGTCCCGCTGGAGCAACCAATTCTTGGTCCATGAACTCCTCCTCACACCATTCATGGACTGGTCTTGGTCCAAAACAAGCAGACCAACACCAAGCGCACGCACAGCACGAACTCGACGACGAGAACGTCCAGGCGACATGGCTAGGAAACGGTCGTCTAATCAGAACGTACAGAACAGAACGCACTTTAGAACAGCAAGGCCTATGAATAACGAACTGAAATTCAGAAACGAACAGGCAAGAACGCACTGTAAAACAGATACGACCTGCCTAGACGCCCTGAAAGTCAAGATACGAACCCACAAGCACAAACTGAACCGCAGAAAACGATCTGAAAAGTACGAAGACTGAAAAGCGCGAATCGTCTCTTCCCAAACTTTTACTTCACACGCGGTAACACGAGATCAGCAAAAGCAGCCCAAGGGGTGGCGCCAAGAAAAAAGATCTTCCCCTTTATAGTGCCGTCGTACGTGCTGGACGTGAGCGCAGAGAACCACGAGGAAATTGGGAAATTACAGTGTGTACGCATAGAAAGCTTGACGAGAAAATCGACAAGCTTAACAAGAATCTCGTCGAAAAAAACGACGTGTTTTTTACGACGAGAAAATCGGTCGTGGACACCCACAAACTCTTGGATCCACTACAATCAGGCTTCCGCCCAGGCCATGGCACAGAAACAGCACTTCTTAAAATATGGGATGACACCCTCGAAGCAGCAGATGACGGAGAATCATGTCTCCTGGTGCTGCTGGACCTCAGTGCAGCGTTCGACACAGTAGACCACAAAACTCTACTCATTCGCCTTAAAGAAGTAGCAGGAGTCGTAGACCCTGACCTACACTGGTTCGCATCCTTCCTAGACAATCGTTCCCAGACAGTGAAACTAGGAGCCTTCACCTCTGAAACTCGCACAATTTCTTGCGGAGTCCCCCAAGGATCACCCCTGTCACCCGTGCTCTTTAACATCTACCTCCGCCCACTCCTCAAAATCATCAGCAAACAGGGCCTGTGCTACCACTCATATGCTGACGACACCCAACTCTACTTTCGTATCACCGGGAAAAAAGACCAATATCACGGATTGGAAACCTGTCTCACATTGATCGATGAATGGATGACTGAGAATTCCCTCAAACTCAACGGATCCAAAACAGAACTCCTTCTCCTCCACGCAAACCGAAAGACAAAAACTAAGACTTCTTGGACACTCCCCACTATCCTTGGACAGACCGTTACCCCGAGCACCAAAGTCAAAAGTCTCGGAGTCATCTTTGACTCGGAGATGTCGATGGACGCACAAATTGGATCAGTAGTCAGCGGAGCTCACCATCTCCTCCGTCTACTACGTAGACTCATCCCCTTCATCCCAAAAGAGGATACAGCAGTAGTAGTTGGAACAATTATCAACTCCCGACTCGATTACGCAAACGCCCTCTACCTCGGACTACCCAAATACCAGATTTCGCGCCTACAAGTCATCCAGAACACGGCTGCCAGGCTGGTAACGGGAAAAAAACCTTGGGAATCCATCACCCCATCACTAAGGACCCTTCATTGGCTAACCGTAAAGGATCGGATCACATTCAAGACCCTCTGTCTCACCCACAAGTGCACACAGGGAAACGCTCCACAATATCTATGCGAGAAGATAAAACACTACACCCCCAATCGCAATCTCCGATCAACCAACCAAAACCTCCTTCACATCCCCAAGTCCCGCTACAAATCAAAGGGAGAACGAAGATTTGCAGTCCAAGGACCACGGCTATGGAACGCTCTACCCACCAACATCCGCATGGAAGAAAACCACCGGGCCTTCAGGAAAAAACTTAAGACCCACCTATTCTGAAGGGTCAGGATGTCACTGGATGCAAAGCGCCTTGAGGCGATTTAGTTCGCATTTGTAGCGCTATACAAGTTATTCACTCACTCACTCACTCTACGAGGCCTCAGTTATTTAAGGTAGGTCAGTATATACAATACATATCACACGTGTTTGTTTTGTAGGATAATACTTCATTCCCTCTACAAACCTTTCCCGCTAGGCTTTATTATTTTCTAATCTGCTTAAGGTAGGTATATGAACACCCCTTACTTTCCTTATCCACAAAATTTCTTGGTACAAATGAATTGTAATACAGTGCCGAAAATCCAGCAGACAACCTTGTCTACTTGTCAGTCTTGTTTTGGACAGCCAATAGGAATTGTACACATCATGCATGCTGTGATGTGTACACCACAAGAAGATCCCCTCTCCAGAAATAAACTTATGAAAATATAACAGGGAACCAATGTGTGTTTCTGGTAAGTAGGCAACAGAGGGTGATAAAATTAGTGTTTGAATCAACAGCCAGTTTGTGCGAAGAAATAGCGGATACGTTTTAGGAGAAAACTAAATTTCCCAAACTGCATTAGAGCATAAGATGGGACACATGTGCATCTGATCAAGCTATCCAACTCTGGATCCTGCTTTTAAAACTATAAAAAAAAAATGTTTCTCTATAGTTTTGCTGGGACTCAGTGATGCCAATGTAGTGGTCTTCCTGACTTCCAGAAGCCTGGTGGTGACCCCCAGAGTCAGGGAGGGCTGACATTCCTCCTCAGGGTGCAGGTTACTAAGCATAGTGGGTGTAGTGCAAAGTGGAAGGCACCAGTCACTTTTTGAAATGAACAAAGGGAGTTTAATTTCTCTAAACAGGAAAAGGGGATCGAGTGGTAGGGCACAGGACACCCTTAGTCAAATGCAATAGCAAATAGGCAGACTCCCCACACAAAAATAGAACTAGGCAGACAGCAATACAGAAAAAGAGCCTTTAAGCTGAATGCAGCAATCGGTATCTTGTAGCAACTGCCGTCTACTACGGCAACAACTTCACGCACAGTATACCACTGTAGATCCTCAAGCTCAACTCATCATATCCCACTGTAGATCCTCAAGCTCAACTCACCTTATCCCACTTTAGATCCTCAAGCTTATCTCACAGCTACCCACTGTACTTCTCTTCAAGCTTTACTCACGCTTACCCGCTGTACATCTTGGATGAGTTCTCTCCTGAAGCTTCACAGTCCCCGGCTGATGAAGAATCTGCTCTGGTACTCCTTCAAAACTCCATTCCTTTGACACTTGCCTCCAGGAACAAGAGTGGTTCACCCTCTGGCAACTTCTTCTCCTATGCCTCCTGGCAAAGATCAGGCTCCCCTTGGGCTGAGCTCGTTTACATGTGGCTAGGCCTCAGGCTTTAGGCCTACACCTCTGCTGCTGCTCCACACCCACCCACCCAGGCCGTAGCCCATGGAAAGAACCCTGATCACCTGACTCTCTCCAAAAAAATTGACTATCCCAGCAGCCTCAGTGGCCAAAGAAACTCCTGCTGATTGGCTGAGAAAGCATATTCGCTCATAACCTGAAACTAACTGTAATCTATCATACTAATGCCAAAGGTAACAGTGCCACCTATTGACAAGAGAGAGAATCACAGTTCCAGTCAAGCTTAGGAGAAAACCATTTGATCAAACTACAAATTAGCCAGGCTAGTTACCACCTAGCACAACTAAATTTACTGGCAGGCCTGTTCAGGACAAGGGTGCTACACCAATATGAAATTTATAACCGTACATGTCAGTTCCTATCAGTGCTGGGACAAGGCCATTTGGTGCCCAGGGCGAAGATGGCAAACTGCGCCCCCCCCCCCGTTTTTAAGAAAGAATGAAAAAATCAATGTCGTTTCAAAACAAGAATATACTTAAAACCATACAAATTCAATTAGGTTTAATGCGATAGAAACAGAGTTCACTCACACATTTTAATTATGTGTATAATCCCCCCACTTTCCCAGCCCTCCTCTCTGCACAAATCCCCCCACTTTCCCAGCCCTCCTCTCTGCACAAATCCCCCCCCACTGTTCCAGCCCTCCTCTCTGCACAAATCCCCCCACTTTCCCAGCCCTCCTCTCTGCACAAATCCCCCCACTTTCTCAGCCCTCCTCTATGCACAAATCCCCCCACTTTCCCAGCCCTCCTCTCTGCACAAATCCCCCCACTTTTCCAGCCCTCCTCTCTGCACAAATCCCCCCACTTTCCCAGCCCTCCTCTCTGCACAAATCCCCCCACTTTCCCAGCCCTCCTCTCTGCACAAATCCCCCCACTTTCCCAGCCCTCCTCTCTGCACAAATCCCCCCACTTTCCCAGCCCTCCTCTCTGCACAAATCCCCCCCACTGTTCCAGCCCTCCTCTCTGCACAAATCCCCCCCACTGTTCCAGCCCTCCTCTCTGCACAAATCCCCCCATTTTCCCAGCCCTCCTCTCTGCACAAATCCCCCCACTGTTCCAGCCCTCCTCTCTGCACAAATCCCCCCCACTGTTCCAGCCCTCCTCTCTGCACAAATCCCCCCACTTTCCCAGCCCTCCTCTCTGCACAAATCCCCCCACTTTCCCAGCCCTCCTCTCTGCACAAATCCCCCCACTTTCCCAGCCCTCCTCTCTGCACAAATCCCCCCCACTGTTCCAGCCCTCCTCTCTGCACAAATCCCCCCACTTTCCCAGCCCTCCTCTCTGCACAAATCCCCCCACTTTCCCAGCCCTCCTCTCTGCACAAATCCCCCCACTTTCCCAGCCCTCCTCTCTGCACAAATCCCCCCCACTGTTCCAGCCCTCCTCTCTGCACAAATCCCCCCCCACTGTTCCAGCCCTCCTCTCTGCACAAATCCCCCCACTTTCCCAGCCCTCCTCTCTGCACAAATCCCCCCCACTGTTCCAGCCCTCCTCTCTGCACAAATCCCCCCCACTGTTCCAGCCCTCCTCTCTGCACAAATCCCCCCACTTTCTCAGCCCTCCTCTCTGCACAAATCCCCCCACTTTCCCAGCCCTCCTCTCTGCACAAATCCCCCCACTTTCCCAGCCCTCCTCTCTGCCCCTCCACACACCTACCTTTTCCCAGTTCTTCTCCATGCTCAAATCCTCTCACACACTTTCACAGTTCAGTCTCTGCGGAGCGCTCTCTCTCTCTCCTCTCCCCCCTCCCCCACCTCTTCCAGTCCAGACCATATGGTATGCGCAGGCTTTTTTTTTTGCAGGTGATCGAGGAGCTGTAGCTGGGGCGGAGTTTCAGGGCTCCTCCGTGCTACGTTGAAAAGCGGGGACGGAAGCTGCCTCCTGCATCAACACAGGCAGCTGTACATTGCCGCGCTGGGAGCCGAAGGATGCGAGGGCTGCACAGCGCTAGTGTGTAATGACAGGTTGGAGCAGAAAGCCCTGAGAAGGCCACTTTACTGCGCCCCCCCACCCCCAATAAATTGTACCGCCCAGGGCATCTGTCCCTTCCGCCCCCCCCTTGTACCGGCTCTGGTTCCTATGGAAGGTCTGGAGATTCAAGAATTTTCTGTAATTCTGTGATGGGTCAGTGTTTCCAATATGGGGAATTTGATGTACCACAATCAAGGCCCCTGCATGGCACTTCTGGGCTTGGTCTGCTTTAAGTTGCTGTAACAGATGAGGCATTTGTTTTATCTATCTACCTCCTCAGGCCCTACACAAGGCATGGCTCAGATTCCAGGAAACCTATTTTTAATTTAAGTGTAAGTAGAGCAAGCCGCATGGTTCAGTGTGCTTTTGGAATCTGTACATCCAAATGCTGTGTTTTGTTACGGCAATGCACCTGGAGATTGAGCACGTTATCACGGTAGGGTTAGCATGCTGTGTTCTACATAACCATTTGCATACAGTATATGGGAGAATGTGTACACCAAATCTGCTGAACAGATGGCAAATGAACATGGAGGTAATATGACTGCCACACGTCCCAGTAATCATTCCCTACAAATACGTGACCATTTTGCTGACTACTTTCTTACTAAAGATGGACAGGTGTCTTGGCAAATTCATTCTATATATACACCAGTTTTTTCAGGATTTACCCATGTTGTAAAATTGTACTTACCACTGTTTTACCATTTTATCATTCTTGTTTTTCCGTTTTATCATTTTTTAAAATTTTAACCATTGATACCATACCAGTTCTAACATTGTTGGTAAAATAAAACACACATTTTCAGAAACAGTTTTGGCCTTTGTCCAATTTTTTGGGTTTTATTTTTGTGTTTTCTTTATGTAAACAAGTTACAAACTTTGTAAATATTGATAGAAGATGTTAGATATTGGAAATACAAATGCTAGGACTTACATTATAACATAAATAAAGGCGCCTGCTTGTAATTCAAATTGAACCAGTGAAGCTGCCCTTTTAGGCTCCATGTACACTGAAGCTGATAAACTGCAGTTTATTGGCGTTTTGGTGTTTTTTTAAAAAGCCCATTAACTGCACTCTATGTTAGCCTATGTGTTCATGTACACAGGGAAGTTTTTTAGCATTAATGAGCAGTGGAGTTAATGGGCTTTTTTATAAACGCAAGAAATTTGCGTTTAAAGTGCCGTTTTTCGGCGGGAAAAAACGCAAAAAAATGCAAAATGCTCAAAAACGCAGGTAGCTAGCATTTTTTAGAGTTTTTTGATCCATTGAAAAAAAAAAAAAAAGCTACAAAACACTAACACAGAAAAACGCTAATAAACGCTAGTAAAAAACGCTGATAAAAGCTATATTTTAAAGCAACTTTTTCTGACAGAAATCTGGCGTTCAAAACTACCGTTTTTGAGCTTCTGTGTACATGGAGTCTAAAGGTGAAAATAAAATAATATCACTTCATAAATAATATAAAGAAAAAAAGCAAGGCGTTATCACCCCAAAAAAAAAACAAAAAAAAAACCACAAAACAATAATTCATATAAAGTGAAACACAATATACATTTGTGTAAAAATTATGAAAAAAGTTCATAAACATGCGCTGTGATCCACCACCATACATTTAGATCTTCTGTGTGCCCTTAAATGATCTTCCAACTTTGCCACCATAAATCACCAGACACTGTGTAAAATGCACACTCACCATCAATTCAGCGACCTTTATGTTACTAAAGGTCAACAAGCACATTGGGATAAATCCTCCATATCAATCACACCATACATCAGTAGATCTTCAATATTTAAGACACAACAACATCAAACCAGAGAAGTACTCACAGTGTAGTGTTTATTGAACCAGGTGTACATAAAAGCAGAATATTGCACTCACTTGTTATTGTGCCCACCAATGTAAACATCCTCTGTTATTCAGCACAGCCGTACCACGTGATAACTGGAGTGCGTTCCAACAGCCGTAGGTTCCAGCCGGATGTGACCTCACACCGGAACAGGAAGTGACAACACCCGTGGAGCCTACACTAGTTTCACTGATCGCGGCTTCAGAAAGCTTCAGGAAGTGCAATATTCTGCTTTTATATACACCTCATTCAATAAATATTACACTATGAGTACTTCTCTGTTTTGATATTGTGGTGTCTTTGGAGTAAATATTGAAGAAGTCAGGGGCTTTTGAATATCTACTGATGTATGGTGTGATCGATATGGAGGATTTATCCCAATGTGCTTGTTGACCTTTAGTAACATAAAGGTTGCTGAATTGATGGTGAGTGTGCATTTTACACAGTGTCTGGTGATTTATGGTGACAATGTTGGAAGATCATTTAAAAGGGCACACAGAAGATCAAAAATGATTACAGAAAGCGTCATTCTGCAAAATACCAGGGTCCAAGATATTGTGGAATTCGTCAGCAACTTTTGACTTTGAGGTTTGTGACTGTTTTTTTTCATTCTTTAAGGAGGCGATCAAAATATTCTTCAATAGGAGGCTCTTGCTGAGGACGGTGTGTTCGACGGGAGGTGGAACTTGACTGGACTCTCTTATCAACATCTGACTGTAAATAGAATGAGAATACGCAATATGTTTATCTACAAATAAGGTACAAACACCAACACACCAGCTGCCATTTTTTAAAAGGCAAACATGATAGCATACAACTTTGAGGACCAGGATTCATGGAAATGTTTTTTTCAAAGCATACGTATATTTAGGGCAGGGGTCTCAAACTGGCGGCCCTCCAGCTGTTGTGAAACTACTAATCCCATCATGCCTCTGCCTGTGGGAGTCATGCTTGTAACTGTCAGCCTTGCAAAGCCTCCTGGGACTTTTAGTTGTGCAGCAGCTTGAGGGCCACCTGTTTGAGACCCCTGATTTAGGGCTTATTTTCCTTAGAGAAATAGGTGCAGGAACTCACCCCCCTCCCCTAGGTTATGCCTGGGTCCGCCTCCTACCCACCCCCAGAACCGCCCCCAGGACACACCTAGCACCGCCCCCTTTAGAGAACAGAGAACCAAGTATATTTTGGGGGGATATAAAAAGTATTTTTGTATGGAATTTGGTAATAACCACTTCAATACTGGGTACTTTTTCCCCCTTCCTTCCCAGACCAATTTTCAGCTTTCAGCGCTCTCACATTTCCAATGACAATTGCGCGGTCATGCTACGCTGTACCCAAATGACATTTTTTATCATTTTGTTCACACAAATAGAGCTTTCTTTTGGTGGTATTTATTTATGATTTGTTTTTTTTATTTTTTGCGATATAAGCGAATAAACAGCGGAAATTTCTTTCTATTTTAACCACTTAAGCCCCGGACCAATACGCAGCATAAAGACCAGGCCCCTTTTTGCGATTCGGCACTGCGTCGCTTTAACTGACAATTGCGCGGTCGTGCGACGTAGCTCCCAAACAAAATTGACGTCCTTTTTTCCCCACAAATAGAGCTTTCTTTTGGTGGTATTTGATCACCTCTGCTGTTTTTATATTTTGCGCTATAAACAAAAATATAGCGACAATTTGGAAAAAAATTCAATATTTTTTACTTTTTGCTATAATAAATATCCCCCAAAAGTATACAAAAAACCATATTTTTTCCTCAGTTTAGGCCGATACGTATTCTTCTACATATTTGTGCTAAAAAAATTGCAATCTGCGTTTATTGATTGGTTTGCGCAAAAGTTATAGCGTTTACAAAATAGGGGGTAGTTTTATGGCATTTTTATGAATTATTTAATTTTTTTACTAGTAATGGCGGCGATCAGCGATTTTTTTCGTGACTGCGACATTATGGCGGACACATCGGACACTTTTGACACATTTTTGGGACCATTGTCATTTTTACAGTGATCAGTGCAATAAAAATGCACTGGTTTCTGTAAAAATTACACTGGCAGTGAAGGGGTTAACCACCAGGGGCGCTGAAGGGGTTAAGTGTGCCTAGGGGAGTGATTACTACTGTGTGGGGGCGTGGCTACGAGTGACACGTGACCGATCTCCGCTTTGATTACATAGAGCGGAGATCGGTGACATTGTCAGTAGGGGAGCGGGGAGATGTTGTGTTTACACTAACATCTTCCCGATCCATCCCTCCGTGAGACGATCGCGGGGATCCCCGCGGCGATCGAGTCCACAGGACCCGCAGTCCGACTCACGGGGAAGGAAGGGGGGTCGCGAGCGTGCCGTCACCGGCGCGTGCGCGACCCCGACGTCGGGCAGTTAAAGGGGACGTACAGGTACGTGATTGTGCCTGTACGAGCCATTCTGCCGACGTGTATATATACAGTGGCTGGTCCTTAAGTGGTTAAAAGAAATCCAATATAATCTAATTTTGGCATAAATTTAAGCCAAAATGTAGTCTGCTACATACCTTTGGTAAAAAAAATCCCGTTAAGTGTATAATAATTGGTTTGTGTGATCACGGACAGATGTACACAAATGATTTTAAGGTGAAAAAACATGAGGGTTTACAACCCCTTTAAGGATAAAGGTATAGCTTTATAGTAAAATCATACCGCTGTGTGGTGTGAGATGTCAGTAATTCACTTGATAGGTTAGTGAAAGTTCACTTTAAATCCAATAGTTCTACCTGCTATATGTTCTGTATACAAATTCAGTGGACATATAATGCACATTTTAAAGCCGTATTAAAACCCAAATCAAACATTATATTGCAGCTTACCAATTTTTAAATGTGATGGCTGCCTTTGTTTTATTTTTTAGTTTTTTTTCTTCCATTTTTATTTGGTGCTCCAGTCAGTAAGTCTGTTGTTGTTCAAAAGAGCAGGCTCTCTTCCAGATTTATCAGTATATAGGGACGAGACAATCCATTTAATAGTGTCAGGGGTGATTACAATGATCAGCTTTTTATTTATTCATGCACATCCTTTATCCCAAAAGAAAAAAAAAAAACAGTTTTCTGTTACTACTTAAAAATGTGAGCTGGAGTTTGGCTTCAATTTGTAAGTGTATCCAAATCTCCTAGTCCATCTAACACTCCTCTCCCCCCAGACTGACAATGCTGCTGTCCAAAGGTGCCCCCTGTGCTCCTTCATTCAGAGTGGGGGGCATTCTAATACAGGATGTGTGTTACTGGGCAGATTGGCAGGTAAAAAAATTACATAATTACATCTCTGCATGCAAGGTTCATACTGTGATCATTGCACAGCCACATGATGTACATGTCAGCCATGTAAAGCTGTTAGAAGGTTTCCTAACAGCACAGCATATTTTTTAACTGTAAGTCAAGCCTTGATGTGAGACAATTTGATTTAACACACCTAATATTTTAAATCATGCCACTAATGTAATCTGACTTTGCAGAGTGATTCATACATCAATGCATTCCCTGTGCAAAGTGATCATATTTACCACTTCAGATCCATAATGTAGTTGCTAGCACTTCAACATGGTGTACAAAATCAATCTGCGATCCTTGTTGAGTTAGCACACCATTACCATGTCTCGGAGCGCTAGGAGACTGTCTATACGAAGACTGCTTTTCCCTCACATAATAGTGCCTGGACTATTAGTATAAAACTGCTTAGGTATCTCTCAGTAAGCTCTTTCATTCTGTGTAATAAATATTCTTTGCACAATTGTATGCATCAATTTACATAGTTACATAGTTACATAGTTAGTAAGATTGAATAAAGGCACCAGTCCATCCAGTTCAACCTGAGTGAGTGTGGGTGCGTGTAAACAATTCTCTCTATCCCTGTACATTGTGCCTCATGAAGATGCTCATCTATTATATTATGATTTATTTAAGGTACCCATATAGCGATGTCAATTTACACAGCGCTCCACTCATACATCGCACACTCACATCAGTCCCTACCCTCAGAATTTCAGAATGTTTTAACACCAATTAAAATGGTACTTTGTATTGAAAACATTCTGCTATCATACACTAATAAATAATTTAATGAGCATCATTTTAATGTATTTATAGTTGTTAAATAAAGAAGAGTGATCCAAATATGAAAACTTACATTTGACATAGATTAGACCGCTCTTTTATATTCAATCTTCGGCTGTTTGTCTGTCTGTTCCCGGCAATGGTTACAGATGTATGCAAAGAAAAAAAATCCTACAGCCAGCGGCGGCCGCTCCATACGGGACGCAGGGGCGTCGCCCCCCTAATCCATGCGCCCAATCCCTAATCTATATGCAGGGCACCATACACATGGATTACAATTTTTTTTTTTTTTGCAGCACATGATTAGAGCCTGAGCCCTCGTACACACGACCGAGTTTCTCGTCGTAAAAAACACGTCGTTTTTTTCGACGAGATTCTTGTTAAGCTTGTCGATTTTCTCGTCAAGCTTTCTATGCGTACACACTGTCATTTCCCAATTTCCTCGTTGTTCTCCGCGCTCACGTCCAGCACGTATGACGGCACTATAAAGGGGAAGATCTTTTTTCTTGGCGCCACCCCTTGGGCTGCTTTTGCTGATCTCGTGTTACCGCGTGTGAAGTAAAAGTTTGGGAAGAGACGATTCGCGCTTTTCAGTCTTCGTACTTTTCAGATCGTTTTCTGCGGTTCAGTTTGTGCTTGTGGGTTCGTATCTTGACTTTCAGGGCGTCTAGGCAGGTCGTATCTGTTTTACAGTGCGTTCTTGCCTGTTCGTTTCTGATTTTCAGTTCGTTATTCATAGGCCTTGCTGTTCTAAAGTGCGTTCTGTTCTGTACGTTCTGATTAGACGACCGTTTCCTAGCCATGTCGCCTGGACGTTCTCGTCGTCGAGTTCGTGCTGTGAGTGCGCTTGGTGTTGGTCTGCTTGTTTTGGACCAAGACCAGTCCATGAATGGTGTGAGGAGGAGTTCATGGACCAAGAATTGGTTGCTCCAGGGGGACCAATTCTGCCACATGCCTCTGCTGCGGGAGATCGTCGAGAATAATCCTGAGGACTACAGGAATTTTCTGCGGATGTCTGACCCCGTTTTTCAGGAACTGTTGGCTTTGGTGTCCCCCTATATTACCAGGAAGGACACCGTTATGCGGGAAGCCATCAGTGCTGAGCAGAGGCTCATCGCCACGTTGCGTTACCTGGCGACAGGGAGAAGTCTTCAGGACTTGAAGTTCACCACAGGCATCTCCCCCCAGGCTCTGGGCCTCATAATCCCAGACACCTGTTCTGCCATCATCCAAGTCCTGCAGGAGGACTATATTAGGGTAAGTTTGCTCCCTTAACATCACATTTTATGTATTACATGTATGCTAATGTATTGTATTTCTTTCATCCTTCCCTAATTACCATGATTGTAATATGCTGAGAATGTCCCCTTTGTCCCCATGCATGTTGGAAGCTTTAGATTGCCCCTTTTTTCTCCTCCATAAATATTTCCCTTCACTAACTTTTCCAGCAGGGGCGCCTGTTGCTCCAAATGTTTGGGGGTTCAAACCCCAATTTAGGAAATAAACTTCCTCCTTTTTTGCTCTGGTGCCTATTAAACGCCCCCAGTTGTCCCCTCCAATGCAGCCATTTTGTTCCCTCAAATGCAGCCATTTAGTCCCCTCTAATGCAGCCAGTTTCCCCCCAGCCCTGCACTTACCTTCTTGTGGTCAGCGCCATCCTTCTTCTGTCCTTGATGTCTTCTCCTTCCCTTCATGTTGCATCAGCCAATCATGTTACCATTAAACAGACTTGGTGAACATGATTGGCAGAGCAGCCTGTCAGTGTTTACCCAAGGAATGCCCCCCCCCATGCGTCCCCGATTTTTCTTTTAGGAAGCCAATTACATCCCTCAGGTTGTAATGTGCAAGACTATTTTACTACCTGTTTCTGCTATGCAATTTTAACCCCCTAAATGCCGCAATGATTCATATGTCGCTCGCTTTACAAGAGGCCATCCACCTGAATAGTGGGCGGCATAGACAATACATAGGTTCATGCAACGCATGAACCTATGTATTGTTCTGAGTGATGGGCACAGGAGAGAGGGGGCAGTGCTCCAGCGCCCACTCTGGACGCACCGCCACTGCAATGCTATCCTGTGGCCAAACACATCTCCCCCCCCCCCAAAATAATTTAGTAATGGCCCATCAGAGGGGGTGATGAATATGATAAATGAGCCTTCCATTATACTTTTTTTAAACACTTTAATAAACGTATAATTTGATTGATGTTGGCCTCTAAGTTTTTGGGATAGAATTTCCTTGTAATGTATGACTTTGTTTTTCTAATATTATTTCATCTTGTTTCACTCCACAGCTTCCTTCCACGCCACAGGAATGGCAGACTGTGGCATCGGAGTTTGCCACGTGGTGGGACTTCCCCAACTGCGGTGGTGCCATAGACGGGAAGCACGTCCGCATCGTGCCGCCACCCCGTTCTGGGTCCTACTACTACAACTACAAGGGGTTTCATAGCATTGTGCTGATGGCGGTGGTGTCAGCACGGTATGAATTCCTCTATGTTGATGTAGGGAAGAATGGCCGGATGTCCGATGGGGGATCCTTCATCCAGACGGAGTTTGCCCTCCGTCTCCAGAGTGACGACCTTGCATTGCCACCGGATGCAGGGAATATTGAAGGACTCCCCTTTGTTTTTTTGGCTGATGAAGCCTTCGGACTCGGACGGCATCTTATGAGGCCATTTCCACAGAGGACCCTGACCCCAGAGAAGAGGGTGTTCAATTACCGGCTGGCCAGGGGCCGAAGAGTCGTTGAAAATGCCTTCGGCATAATGGCCAGCCGGTTCCGCCTTTTTATGACTTCCATCCACTTGGCGGACTACAAAATAAACTATGTAGTGTTATGCTGCTGTGTGCTACACAATTTTCTTTGCCGCAAATCTAATTCATATATGGCCTCAGTTTTGCCAGAGGCTGGATTTTCACCTGCAAATCCCCTTCCGGGCCTGGAATCTGCCTGTCTTGGCTTGCCCCCCCAAAATGCCCGTGAGGTTCGGGACAAATACATGGAGTATTTCACAGGTAGGGGGGCAATTCCTATGCCAGCCTATATCTAAGGATCCCAATAAAAAGCATGTTTAAACCTTTAATTATTTGTTCTTTCCTGTCTCCTAGTTTGTCTTTGTGCATTTGTAGTGGCAAGTGTATTTTACTTTAGTAAATAACAACCATTTCACTATGTAACCTTACAAAAGAACCAAATAAGCTTAGAGGGTATTATAAAAAGAAGCTACACGTTGTTTGTGGTCAAATATTTTACTCTGTGCACATTCTCTTCATTTTTTTTTTTTTTTTTATTTTGGGTAATTTTTTGCTTATGAAAATACAAAAATAACAGTTGCATTTCAAAAATTACAACATTGGATACCTCTGAGCAATCGGAGACATTCACTTACACAAACTATGTCTCTATGTGCCCGTCCTAATATGGGGTCCTGCCACCCCTTGGCCAGCCAAAAATTGAATATGCACACATTTGGGATTTTTTTCATCTAGGAAGTTTACAATCCTGATCCCTATTGTCAACATGTGCTATCTGCCATCAGGGGTGATCAATGGACGTGTTTTGGGGGTGCATCCCCTTCCTCAGTTCACCGACTTTAGATACGAGGAAGGGGTTGCACCCACAAAAGACGTACATGGATATCCCCTGATGGCAGATAGCACATGTTGACAGACTGTGTGCATATTCAATTTTTGGCTGGTTTGATAGTCAAAAAAATTCAAAAAATTACAAAAACAAACATGTAAAAACAAATGTGTTTGGATGGCTTATTGAATTCTCCCCAAAACATCGAGAATGTCTTTAAATGTTTGTTCCATCACTTGGATTCTTTGTTTAATTAGGTCCAGTTCCGTGCTACATTCCATCACTTGCTGGATGAGGCGGAGGGCACTGTCAGCAGAGAACCGTGTACTATCCTTCACAACATTTACATCCCCTAAAAACCAAAAAAAAAATGTATTATAACTCTGCAGGCCTACCTCTCTTACCTGAAGCTGTGGTGACAGATACTGACCTGTTGTGGTGACCAGATCCACAACGTCATCCACCTCTCCTTCCTGCACTTCTCCTTCCTCCACCTCAACTTCCTGCACATCTTTCGGTTGTGGGTCTTTGGGAGTTTGGGGTTGCTTGGAAGTTGTGGGGTGCATGTGCTCCCTGGAGTGTCCTCCTCCCAGTCTTCTCTCCCCTATGAGAATAAAACCAAAGGTCTATTTATCACACTGTAAATCTCATTGTTAAAATAAAAACAGGATAAATTGCTTGGAAGTGGGGTACAAGTGTGTGTTTGTGCGGAATTTAAAGAAGAATGCATTAATTATGACCCAAAATATGTTTAGTATTCACATTTGGATGTAATTTTTTTGACATGGAGGCACCACAAAAATTCTCTGATGCACCTGTGTGGGACACCCAAAAAAGGCGGGTCTGGTGGCCCACACTATAGTGCTCCAAAGTACAGATGTGGAAGCAGCTGCTGAGTGTCCTCTCCTTTACACTGCTAAAAGTTTGCATTTCATTCTCTTTACAAACACATCATCTAGACTAAAAAATTATCAACAATATTTGATCAAAAATGGCAGATGTCTAATTAATTTTGTGGCTCTAAAATAAGCCAAAACCGCGGATAGTGGCCGAACGAAGTGTCGGTAACGTAACAAACGATTACTGTGCCCAACCAAGTTCAAAATATTACATTTTGGAAGGGAGTCCAATATGAGAAATAACAAAATAACATGTCAGTTTATAAAAAGATTAATAGCAGAAAAGTCTACATTTTACTTACTTTTAGCGAGCATTCTCTTAATGCTCCTCAACTGGTCTGGCTCCCTCAGTTTGAGGTCTGACCACCTCTTTCTGAGCTGCTCATTTGAGCGTTTCACCCCGAACTTCGCCCTCAGACTCTTCACAACTTTAGTGAGGATTTTGGCCTTCCTTCTATTTGGTTTGCTATACGGCCCATGCTTGGCATCATAATCAGCCTTGAGCAAGATGTCCACCATCTCCGCCATCTCCGCCAAAGACATATTCGATGCCTTGAATCTCCTCCTTGATCGTGACGTGTCCTCGGTCTCCGGGCTTGTCTCCTCGTTAGTTGCGGAATTATCAGACACCTGCTGTAACTCCGCCATATCTGTCTGCGCGCCGAAAGAGAAGGGGCGGGGAAAAGATGTTAGTTAGAACGCCATGGGCGGGCGACGTGTGCGGAGCGACGTGTTCGAATTTTGGCGCATGCGTGGTGTGTATATAGCAAACACACATGTGACTATAGTACGTTCGGTGTGCGGAGAGAGGAGTTCAAGTGACGGATGTGCGAACGAAGGTATGTGATTTTGTGACTTGTAAAAATTGTTGGCCTATACTGTCTTGAGATTGTTGGAGGATATATATGGTGACTAGGATGTTAAGGAGGTTAGACTGTTTGCCTCACATTAGTTAAATATAATTTATTTAACTTGCAGATACAATATGAATGTCTTTATTAGCGACAAAGAGTTCCTGGCGGAATTTATTGACCGGGTAAGGGAGCTGCCGGCTCTGTGGGAGACGAAAAACCCCATCCATAAAAAAAAAGGGGTGAGAAAAGCAGCGCTGGAGAAGCTGCTCCCATTTGTGCATACCAAGGTGCCCACAGCCACAGCAAAACAAGTGGACACTAAAATTGGGAGCTTGAGAGGTACCTACAGGACTGAACGCTCTAAGGTGCTGGCTTCTCAGAGGTCAGGAGCAGCAGCAGATGATGTTTATGTCCCGATTTTGTGGTACTACAACAGGATGCCCTTCCTGGATGACCACATTGACACAAGGCCATCACTCTCCACTCTTCCCCCCAGACTTCCCTGCAGCCAACCTGAGCCTTCTCTGGAGCAAGAGGAGGCAGCCATCCTGGATGATCCTGATTTGGCCATCTGGAGCCAGGTATAGTATTAACTGAAAATGTATTGGGATAAAATTAATGTTTGACAAATATGTCAGGATGAGAAACATACATTATTTTGGATTCCACAAGTGAAATCAAGATCTGTAGACATTATTCTGCACTTAATTGGGTGCTAAATAGTCAATCTGATGTAGTGGTAAATTTAAAGCAAGGATTTATGCATTTACATTCTAATTGCTTCAATCAGGATTACAAAGTTTGATGCAAAGATTAAACCAACATATTAAACTATGTTCCTTTTTCATACACAGGATGAAATCAGCCAGGAGGAGGGTCTGGAAACTGTCAGGCAGGAGGAGGAAGGGCCCAGTGGCAACCAGGAGGTGGCAGGGCCCAGTGGCAGCCAGGAGGTGGCAGGGCCCAGTGCCAGCCAGGAGGTGGCAGGGCCCAGTGGCAGACAGGAGGTGGCAGGGCCCAGTGGCAGACAGGAGGTGGCAGGGCAAAGGAGAAGCACCAGATCCCAGGTGCCTCCCATCCGGCTTCACAAAAGAGGCAGGAGGGACAGGACCACCAGTGAGGCAGCAATGGCCCTTATTAAAGAGGCCCATGCCACCCTCAAGGAGCCCGCATCCCCTGAAGAGGCCATTGCCGGCCTAGTGGAGGCTAAGTTCAAGGTGATGAGCATGGAGCAACGCCTCCTATGCGAGCCCCTGCTCATCACCTTGCTCAACAAGGGGGTGATGGAGAAAATTACCCCCAATACCGCCATATGTGAGGTGGCCCAACTGACCCAACCTCAACCTCCACCTCCACCTTCTTCTTCTGCCCCACCCCCTTCTGCTACACCTCCACCTTCTTCTTCTGCCCCACCCCCTTCTGCTACACCTCCACCTTCTTCTTCTGCCCCACCCCCTTCTGCTACACCTCCACCTTCTTCTTCTGCCCCACCCCCTTCTGCTACACCTCCACCTTCTGCCCCACCCCCTTCTGCTACACCTCCACCTTCTGCCCCACCCCCTTCTGCTACACCTCCACCTTCTGCCCCACCCCCTTCTGCTACACCTCCACCTTCTTCTTCTGCCCCACCCCCTTCTGCTACACCTCCACCTTCTGCCCCACCCCCTTCTGCTACACCTCCACCTTCTTCTTCTGCCCCACCCCCTTCTGCTACACCTCCACCTTCTTCTTCTGCCCCACCCCCTTCTGCTACACCTCCACCTCCTCCTCCTGACAGGAGTACCCCTCCAGTGGGCCAGCCTCCAGCCACACGAAGAAGGAAGGCTGCAGGGAAGGCTTCAGGAAAGGCTGCAGGGAAGGTTGCCAGGAAGAAGAGGAAGTGATGGCCTTGCTTCATTGTGGTCGGACAGAAGGCAGCCTGTTGTAGTACCACACACTTGGGACATATATATCACCTGCTGCTGTTCCTGACCTCTGGGAGGCCAGCATCAGATTGTGTTCAGAAATGTTGGCCTTCTCAAGCTCCCAATTTTAGTGTCCACACAGGGTTGCTGTGTGCTCTGGGGTCCCTGGGATGCACAAATGGCAGCAGCTTCTCCAGCGCTGCCTTCTCTTTATTTAATTTATAAACATGAATAAATGTGATTTTTGTTTAAGTTCATACTTGACTATGTGTATTTTTAAATAAACAAAATCAAGCTTTGGAGTAAGCAGATACATTTGACTGACAATAAAAGGGACAGATATCACCCCCCCAAAAGAATAACTAAATCTGATTAGCACAAAAACATGGTGTGAAATTTAAATAATATAGATTCCAAAATTAAATGGGAGATCACTATCAAAACATTGTGAAATTATAATTAACATCATTTTGAAAAATCTAACCATTTAAATTATTCCTAAAAACTTGCACGATATAATACACATAAATCTTATAAAGGGCAGCATGAAAAAGGTTAAAAATAAGGCATAACTCTGTGTGAATATCAGCAGCAAAAGAAGGTCACTCGTTTTGATTAATGTAACATTCTAACGAAGATTTCAATGCAGAACATTTAAACGATGAAATATTTTTGAGCGTGACGAATATGCTCTCTCCATTACGAAGGCTTGTTTTACCAGAAGATGCGCTCCCGTCTCATAGTTGCTTGTGAGCATGCGCGCTTTTGGAAGAGTCGTAAAAGCATACACACGAACCATTTTCTCGTCACAAAACAGGCCGACGAGAAACACGACGAGGAAATCTGGAATCCTGACGAGAAAATAGAGAGCAGGTTCTCTATTTTCTCGTCGAGATTCTCGGCAATTTTCTCGTCGTAAAACCATACACACGAACGTTTTTCTAGACAAAAAAACTCTTGCGGCACTTTTCTTGACTGTTTTGGACGAGAAAATCGGTCGTGTGTACGAGGCCTGAGACTCTAATTGGCTTAAAAAAAGGGTGGGCTCAGGGCGCAGAGCACTGCACCCGAGTCCCTACCCAGTTGTGTGACAATAGCAAAATAATATTGTCTTCCTGCTTCTCCTCCCAGCCAATCAGGAGGCGAGAGGAGCGCGGTTGGCCGAGAGGAGAAGCGATCATATTGGCCGGGCAGGGAGAAGGATGTACAGGAAGATCCGGGACTCAGAAGATGGCCGCACAGAGCGATCTCTCAGTGCTCTGCATCGGGAGGGGGGGGGGGGGTTGTGGAGTACCAGCTGCCACTGCAAATAACATGTGCAGGAAGTTCAAAACAAGATACTGATAGATATTAGATGACAGATGATGTCTCTTCTGTCAATCAATCCCATACTAATAAAACTCCTAGTCTAGCCTGATGCCCAGTCATTATTTTCATGCATTTAAAATTAAGTAGGGTTGTGTGGCAAATAAAAATCTGGTTAGATTGGAATAGTTCAGTGGGAGGGGGTGGGGATCTTCAGCAGCATGTTTGGAGAATGTGACTACTTACATATTACTGATATTTGAATAATGTGGTAATTATTTGTGTAAATGTCACTGGCAGGGAAGGGGTGATCAAGGGGTTAACTGTGTTACCTAGGGAGTGATTCTAACTGTGGGGGGATGGGAATGCCTGGGTGAGGAGACCGATGAACAACAGAACAACAGTATGAACAACAGATTGCTCTGCTCACCCTTGACAGCATTAAGATCTTTCTGTTTACATTGACAGATCTCCGTTCTGTCTCTGTGTGGGGCGATCGTTGGCATGCGTATCGGCTCCGGCATCGAGCCGCGGCCCCCTAGTGGTCAAAGGCGAACTGACGTACAGCTACGACGGTTCGCCAGTGTAGCATAACTGCGGCGGCTGGTTGGGAAGGGGTTAAACTAAAACTTTTCATTTAATGTATTGTAACTGTACTATCTGCCCTCATGTGGTAAAGCCTGCACAACTGTTGGCGCTTTATAAATCCTTTATAAGAATAATAATAGCTGCCATTCATATAGAGTGCACTCTTAAGTGGTTATAGCCTACTGTTTACAGAGGAGTTATCAAAGTATTGAGTATCATTGCTATTACTGTTTGCTAATGCTATTATTTAGTGCTGATTTTGTGGATTTCCAGGTTTACTCTAATTTAGCTGCTCCATTCTATGCTGCTATAGCCTAGTGAACATATTGTCTATTGAACTGTGATTGACCTACTTCTTTACCTACTCATTCATGTGCATGCTGCCATTTACTGCAACCCATGACAATATATTGGGTTCATCCACCACTAACCAGTCTGATGTTTGATTTTTGGTACGGAACCTTGGTTATGGGCAGGATATCTATATTTGTGCTCCCAGTAGCAGTGCAGTATCCATTTGCTTAACCACTTCCCGCCCAGTCAATAGGAGATTGACGTCCGGGAAGTGGTTCTGTTATCCACACTGGACGTCTATTGACGTCCTGCAGGATAACAGCCGCTGCGCGCCCGGGGGGGACGCGCATCGCGACGATCGGTGGAGCGGTGTGTCAGTCTGACCCACCGCTACACTGATCTCGGTAAAGAGCCTCCGGCGGAGGCTTTTTACCATGTGATCAGCCGTGTCCAATCACGGCTGATCACGATGTAAACAGGAAGAGCCGTTGATCGGCTCTTCCTCACTCGCGTCTGACAGACGCAAGTAGAGGAGAGCCGATCGGCGGCTCTCCTGACAGGGGGGTTCACGCTGATTGTTTATCAGCGCAGCCCCCCCTCGGATACCCACACTAGACCACCAGGATGCCACCCAGGACCACCAGGGAAGCCCCAAGCATGTGGATGGCCAGGTAAGTCCCCCATGGCCATCCACATGTACAAAAACATACACAACATATGCCAATCAGTGCCCACAAATGGGCACTGACTGGCACCATCATGGCATGACCACAATGTGTGGTGGCTGGCATTGCTGGGCATCAGTGTCATCAGTGCCACCTACTAGTGTCCAGTGCCACCTATCAGTGCCCATCCATGCCCATCTGTGCCCATAAGTGCCCACCTATCAGTGCCCGTCTGTGCCACCTATCAGTGCCACCCATAAGTGCCCATCAGTGCCGCCTATAAGTGCCCATCAGTGCCGCCTATGAGTGCCCATCAGTTCCGCCTATGAGTGCCCATCAGTGCCGCATACCAGTGCCACATATCAGTGCCCATCAGTGCCACCTATCAGTGCCCATCAGTGCCGCCTATCAGTGCCCATCATCAGTGCCCATTAGTGCCACCTCATTAGTGCCACCTCATTGGTGCCACCTCATCTGTGCCCATCAGTGTCGCCTTATCAGTGCCCGTCAGTGCCGCCTTATCAGTGCCCGTCATTGAAGTACAAAAGGTACTTATTTACAAAAAAATTAACAGAAACAAGCGACAGCGCTGAAAGCTCAAAATTGGCTTGGGCAGGAAGGTGTATAAGTGCCTGGTATTGAAGTGGTTAAAGTGGTGTGTCAGTGGTGCCGAGGTTGTTCTCAGTGTCGAGGCAAAAGAACAAAGAGCCTAATCTTCCAAGTGGCTCCAGAAGGGGTAGCACTACACAACTATTGTATCTCAACAATCTCATGTGAACATTAAGCTATACACTGCACAACGATCAGCATGTACCGTATTTATCGGCGTATAACACGTATAACACGCGCCGGCGTATAACACGCACCCCAAGTTTAGAAGGGAATTTTAGGGAAAAAAACTTTTAGGAGGGAAGTTTAAGGAAAAAAAACTTACATTTAAATGCAGCCTTATCAGTGTCATTTGCAGCCTTGTCACAGTGCAGCCTTGCCCCAGTGTCCATTGCAGCCTTGTCACAGTGTCCATTGCAGCCTTGCCCCAGTGTCCATTGCAGCCTTGTCACAGTGCAGCCTTGCCCCAGTGTCCATTGCAGCCTTGCCCCAGTGTCCATTGCAGCCTTGCCCCAGTGTCCATTGCAGCCTTGCCCCAGTGTCCATTGCAGCCTTGTCACAGTATCCATTGGAGCCTTGCCCCAGTGTCCACTGCAGCCTTGTCACAGTGCAGCTTTGTCCCAGTGTCGCCTTGCCCCCAGTGTTCATTGCAGCCTTGCCCGAATTTAAAATTGGCGCAGCCGAGATCGCCGCCGAGACTGGGCGGAGCGGGGCGAACGCCGCTGAGAACGCAGGGAACGCAGGGACTGGGCGGAGCCGAGATACACATAGCCGCTCACAGTCACGCCGAGTCCCGCCCTATGATGGACATAAAACAGGTCCAATGGCGGGACTGGGAGTGACTGTGAGTGAAGCCGAGAAAAGCCGAGTACACTCAGCTATGTGTATCTCGGCAGCGATCGCTCCGCTCCGCTCACAGTCAGCGGAGATCGACGGGGATAGGTGGGTATCAGCGTATAACACGCACCCACGATTTTCCCCTGATTTTAAGGGGAAAAAAGTGCGTGTTATACGCCGATAAATATGGTAAGTAGTTGCTTGTGGGGTATCATTGAATGTATTTTTTTGCTGTTGCAATAATTGCTCTAGTAGTTATGCAGACAGTTCAGGATGAATAGGATGGGAGGGGATTAACTGTGTCTCGGACTCTTTCCCAGGTTTTCTGGGTCATTCCCCCTGGGTTAGAAACCTACCATCACAGGACGTTTGCCGAATAGATTTTGCTTCCCTGGAAGCTATGAACCTGGCAGCCTGTATTAGTTAGTATGGGCTGGACTCTGTTTCAAGCGCTGCACACAGCTGAACTGTGCTGCTGAATGCTCAGTAAAGTTTTATTAACAGTTTCATGCCTGGTCTGAAGTCATTGAAAGGGGTGCATGAAGGTACATTGCATATAAGAAGAATAGGGCCTGTAAAGCGCATACGGGGTACAGGAGGAAGGCCACCACAAAGGGTTAACTTGGGAGGAGAGCCAGAGCAGGAAAGTAGTTGCCACGGATAACCATGAACTGGTGGGAAGGAATAGCAGCCAGACAGCGAGGAGTGGTACCAGGCTCAGGTGACAGGTCCACCGGTAGCAAGAAGGCAGATTGGTATATCGCTTCCCTCCCTAGCGGTTGGTTCTCCCAGAGTATCTGGGACCGAACCCACAGTACGGAGACCTCATGTACCTGGCCGCATGGTACAGAAGAGTGGAAGGCGTTAAGCAAGTGCACGCATGAAGTCCACGTTCGGTGCATGGCAGGACCTCATTCTGTCACTTGGAGTGAGGTGGCAGAGTTATGCTGGACTTGTGGAGAGGGTGCTGGCTCAGCAGTGTCCCTCCTAAATGCAACATACATTGAGTAAGGTGTATAGTGACTTTTTATGAGTGCGTACAGAAGTAGAAAGGAAAGGTACCCATATGTGTGCATGGGCAAGGAGGCCCCGTCTACAAGAAAGTGGATAGCCTTGCCTGATGTCACATGTAATTTTACAAGCAATAGATGTAGAAGGTCTCCTATTGTGCCACATTAATTACAGAGGTTTTCTCACAAGTGATTTTATCCCTTCTACTGCTGGCAGATGAGATCTTCTCCCCAAAAGTGAATGTACCAGGTTTAAAGCGTTTCCCCTTTGATCTACCCACTGAGAAGATGCAGATATCTGCCAATTGTCCAATCATTGAATGTTTACAAAATAATGTTCAATAAGGGTTTGTTCCTTCCAGATTCAACTGCCATATTATTGTTTTTTCCATCACAGGCTAAATGCACGCACATCAGAAAACCATTTTTTTTTACTTTTCAATAGAGTCTGCTCCCACCCATGCACAGTGTTTTTATGTGTTGTGTTTTCTATTTTATTCAAATACATGTGTTCTGCTGAAAAAAAGCCCATAAAAAATAATCGGCATGAAACTATTTTCTATAGCTCCCAGTGAAGGGAGTATTCAGCAAGACTGGAGTGCTTTGCATTACCATGGCCTCCTTTTGAATGGCACTCAAGGCACATACCTAATGCACCACAACTGACCTGCATTTTAGAGTATCACAAGGCAGAGTTGTGAATCATCTGTATGTTGGAACATAGGGCTACAAAACAGCTCAAAGTATTAAGTAAGAAGGTAACCATGGTAGCCAAACAAATAGCATTTGCAGGATACGCCAGGTATGGTAGCATCCATGTTTCTCTGTTTATTTTAAAAGTGGCAGATAATCTGCTTTACAAATTGCTCTGAGCAGCATATGTACTGTGCCAATCAACAGTTGGGTGATGTGCCAGACTGTGCATTGTTTTGCCACCTTTTATAAAATTTCACTTTTGTGTGCCTTATTCTGTAAAAAAAAAAGGAAAAAAGGTTTTACTGTTTTATGATACACTAAGGTATATAATAAGGGATAGTAAATGTATGACCACAATAAACAGAGCTTATTATAGCCACTAAAATAACCTTCCCTAACAACTATTGAGATAAAACTTAGAGAGAACACAGGGTCATTTACAAAAGACACCAGCCCTGTAAAAGAAGAGGCACTTTATTTACCATTCTGGTGCCCCTTTTCTTGAAACGCTGGTGTTTCCCTGCTCTCCAATTGGTAGGTTGATATGTCTAATACCTGCTCCCTCTGCTGCAATGGTTCCTCCTGCTGGCTTGTACAACTGGTGGTAATGTTCAGGCTGGAGGGAGAAAGAACTACATGCAGCAAGAGGAGCAGGTATTCATACACCCAGAAGTGTAGAACACATGTGACAACCAGGGAGTACTAAAGCTGCTGAGTTTTAAAACACAGGCCAATGGAAAAATGGAAATAGAGCAGTGGTGGTAAACTTTCCTAATATGGGGGCCTCAAATGCTGCCCATAGGGCCGCACATAAAATTAAAGGGGTTGTAAAGGTTCGTTTTTTATTTTCTAAATAGGTTCCTTTAAGCTAGTGCATTGTTGGTTCACTTACCTTTTCCTTTGATTTGCCTTCTAAATGTTTTTTTTCTTTGTTTGAATTTCTCACTTCCTGTTTCTCCTCACTGAACTTCACACCATCATCCGAGTGGTGTGGAGTCAGCCAGAACAGCTTACTGAGGAGGAACAGAAAGTGAGAAATTCAGAAAAAGAAAACAAAGAAAAAAAATATTTAGAAGGGAAATCTAAGGAAAAGGTAAGTGAACCAACAATGCACTAGCTTAAAGGAACCTATTTAGAAAATAAAAAACGAACCTTTACAACCCCTTTAAGTTAACTTTCAGACAACTTTTCTTCAGGGCTGTTATTTGTTTGTAGGTGATCCTGTGGTCAAAGGGCCACTTTAAGCTGGCCATACACGTGACAGTTTTAATTCAATTTTTAACAGTTTTCAATCAGCCAGAGATTACAAATAGGATCACAATGATTAGAAACTAAGCAATCTACTGGCTACCAGTTCGACGGACCACCAGAATTGGGTCAACTGTGTAATGGAAATGTCAACTTGGTCTTAACCACTTAACGACCGCTCACTGTATATATACGTCGGCAGAATGGCACCGACAGGCACAATCACGTAGAGCATACGTGATTGCCTTTGTATAGTTGGGGGGTCCAATCGGACCCCCCTCCTATACAGTGAGCGGTGGCTAAGTGTCCGGGAGCGTTCCGGGATGAGGGGGCAGCCATTCGTTTCTGGCCACCCCCTCGCGATCGCTCCCGGCGAATGGAAATGCCCCCTCTGTCTGTGTCAGACAGAGGGAGCAGGAGGAAGTGATGTCATCTCTGGTGCGGCGCTCACATATACCGAGCGCCGTACAAGAGAAGACATCAGGTCAGTGCACACAACACTACACTGACACCAGGACACATAGGGACATAAATCGCCCCCCCAGGCCCCCCCAGACACCCCAGATCACCCCCCAGATCACCCCCCCAGCCCCCAGTCACTGATTGCAGTGACCATTTATTTAGTGATCACTGCAATCAGTGACATTTGTGACTGTAAAAGTGTCACCAAAGTTTAGTCTTAGGTCCAGTGTAGCCCCCTAACCCCCCCTAATAAAGGTTTAACCCCCTGATCACCCCCCAGATAACCCTTTCACCCCCTATCACCACTGTCATTTTTCTGATCGCTGTCTTAGCGTCAGTGATGCCGATCGGCAGCCAGTAATTTTTTTTAGGTTCGCCGCATGTTTTTATAGCGTCAGGTACCCCAATATATTATCTAATAAAGGTTTAACCCCCTTGATCGCCCCCCAGGTAACCCTTTCACCCCCTATCACCACTGTCACTAAGCGATCGTTTTTCTAAACGCTGTCTTAGTGTCTGTGATGCAGATCGGTAGCCGGTAATTTTTTTTAGGTTCGCCGCAGGTTTTTATAGCGTCAGGTACCCCAATATATTATCTAATAAAGGTTTAACCCCCTTGATCGCCCCCCAGGTAACCCTTTCACCCCTATCACCACTGTTGCTAAGCAATTGTTTTTCTAAACGCTGTCTTAGTGTCGGTGATGCAGATCGGTAGCCAGTAATTTTTTTTAGGTTCGCCGCATGTTTTTATAGCGTCAGGTACCCCAATATATTATCTAATAAAGGTTTAACCCCCTTGATCACCCCCCAGGTAACCCTTTCACCCCATCACCACTGTCGCTAAGCGATCGTTTTTCTAAACGCTGTCTTAGTGTCGGTGATGCAGATCGGTAGCTGGTAATTTTTTTTAGGTTCGCCGCAGGTTTTTATAGCGTCAGGTACCCCAATATATTATCTAATAAAGGTTTAACCCCCTTGATCGCCCCCCAGGTAACCCTTTCACCCCCTATCACCACTGTTGCTAAGCGATCGTTTTTCTAAACGCTGTCTTAGTGTCGGTGATGCAGATCGGTAGCCAGTAATTTTTTTTAGGTTCGCCGCATGTTTTTATAGCGTCAGGTACCCCAATATATTATCTAATAAAGGTTTAACCCCCTTGATCGCCCCCCAGGTAACCCTTTCACCCCCATCACCACTGTCGCTAAGCGATCGTTTTTCTAAACGCTGTCTTAGTGTCGGTGATGCAGATCGGTAGCTGGTAATTTTTTTTAGGTTCGCCGCAGGTTTTTATAGCGTCAGGTACCCCCATATATTATCTAATAAAGGTTTTAACCCCCTGATTGCCCCTAGTTAACCCTTTCACCAGTGATCACCATATAAGTGTTACGGGTGACGCTGGTTAGTTAGTTTGCTTTTTATAGTGTCAGGGCACCCGCCGTGTATATAACCCAATAAAGGTTTAACCCCCTGATCGCCCGGCGGGTGATATCAATTAGGTTTTAGCGTCAGAGAGGGTCTGAGTCACACCCCAGGCAGCGTCAGGTTAGTGCCAGTAACGCTAACACCCACGCGTGAAGCATACACCCCCCTTAGTGGTATAGTATCTGAACAGATCAATATCTGATCTGATCAGATCTATACTAGCGTCCCCAGCAGTTTAGGGTTCCCAAAAACGCAGTGTTAGCGGGATCAGCCCAGATACCTGCTGGCACCTGCGTTTTGCCCCTCCGTCCAGCCCAGGCCACCCAAGTGCAGTATCGATCAATCACTGTCACTTACAAAACAAAAACACACATAACTGCAGCGTTCGCAGAGACAGGCCTGATCCCTGCGACTCCAGTGCTGTAGGAGGTGATTTCACCACCACAGTTAAAAAAAAAAAGCAAATATCCCGAAGCATTGGGGCAGCAGGGGCGGAGGAGCGATTTTGCTCCTAATGCCGCGTACATACGGTCGAAATTCCGACGGAGGCTTGCCCGTGGAAAAGTCCGACCATGTGTGTGCGGCATAACTTTTTTGCGGGAGGATTCCCCCATGCTTCGGCATATATAAATGGTGCGTGTATGCCCATCATTGGAAGTGGGTGGATGAAGGGCGGTATTCTAATGGTGGGCATACCCACCGATCAATCTCTTTTTTAGTTCAGCCAACTGGCTGCATGAAAAAAAAAGATTACAATACATGTCCAACAAGGACCAGCAACGTACTGGTATGTTGCTGGACTTTGAATGTTTATACCAGAATGATGCCTGCGGGTTTAGGTATCATCTTGGTATCATTCTTTTCAGCCTGCGGCCGGCTTTCATGTAAAAGCAATCCTAGCGGCTAATTAGCCTCTGGACTGCTTTTACAAGCAGTGGGAGGGAATGCCCCCCCCGGATATAAAAAGCGCCATTGGGAAATTGGGAAAGCATTTTATCACACCGATCTTGGTGTGGTCAGATGCTTTGAGGGCAGAGGAAAAATCTAGGGTCTAGAAGACCCCAGTTTTTTCAAAAAAAGAGTACCTGTCACTACCTATTGCTATCATAGGGGATATTTACATTCCCTGAGATAACAATAAAAATGATAAAAAAAAAAATACTTGGAAGGAACAATTTTAAAATAAAATAAAAAAGCAAAATTAATAATAAAAAAAAAAGAAAAAAAAAAAAAGCACCCCTGTCCTGCCCTGCTCTTGCCCAATGGCGAACGCAAGCGTCGGTCTGGCGTCATATGTAAACAGCAATTGCACCATGCATGTGAGGTATCACCGCGAAGGTCAGATCGAGGGCAATCATTTTAGCAGTAGACCTCCTCTGTAAATCTACTGGGATAACCTGTAAAGGCTTTTAAAGGCTTTTAAAAATGTATGTAGTTTGTCGCCAATGCGCTTTTGTGCGAAATTTTAAAGCATGTCGTGTTTGGTATCTATGTACTCGGCCCAAGATCATCTTTTTTATTTCATCAAACATTTGGGCAATATAGTGTGTTTTAGTGCATTAAAATTAAAAAAAGTGTATTTTTTAACCCAAAAAATGCGTTTGAAAAATCGCTGCGCAAATACTGTGTAGAAAAAAAAAATGCAACACCCACCATTTTAATCTGTAGGGCCTTTGCTTTAAAAATATATATAATGTTTGGGGGTTCAACATAATTTTCTTGCAAAAATTTTTTTTTTTCATGTAAACAAAAAGTGTCAAAAAGGGCTTTGTCTTCAAGTGGTTAGAAGAGTGGATGTAAGCTTCCTAATGTTGTGTATAAAATGCCAGAACAGTTCAAAACCCCCCCAAATGACCCCATTTTGGAAAGTAGACACCCCAAGCTATATACTGAGAGGCATGTCGAGTCCATGGAACATTTTATATGTTGACACAAGTTGCGGAAAAACGACAATTTTTTATTTTTTTTTTTACACAAAGTTGTCACTAAATGATATATTGCTCAAACATGCCATGGGCATATGTGGAATTACACCCCAAAATACATTCTGTTGCTTCTCCTGAGTACGGGGATATCACATGTGTGAGACTTTTTGGGAGCCTAGCCACGTACGGGACCCCAAAAACCAAGCACCGCCTTCAGGCTTTCTAAGGGTGTAAATTTTTGATTTCACTTCTCACTGCCTATCACAGTTTCGGAGGCCATGGAATGCCCAGATAGCACAAAACCCCCCCAAATGACCCCATTATGGAAAGTAGACACCCCAAGCTATTTGCTGAGAGGTATTGTGAGTATTTTGCAGATCTCGCTTTTTGTCACAAAGTTTTGAAAATTGAAAAAAAAAAATATATATATATATATATATTTTCTTTCTTCATTTTCAAAAACAAATGAGAGCTGTAAAATACTCGCCATTCCTCTCAGCAAATAGCTTGGGGCGTCTATATTCCAAAATGGGGTCATTTGGGGGGGGGGTTTGTGCTATTTTGGCATTTTATGGCCTTCGAAACTGTGATAGGTAGTGAGGAGTGAAATCAAAAATTTGTGCCTAGAAATCCTGAAGGCGGTGCTTGGTTTTCGGGGTCCCGTACGCGGCTAGGCTCCTAAAAAGTCCCACACATGTGGTATCCCCGTACTCAGGAGAAGCAGAAAAATTTATTTTGGGGTGTAATTCCACATATAACCATGGCATGTGTGAGCAATATATCATTTAGTGACAACTTTTTGTAATTTTTTATTTTTTTTTGTCATTATTCAATCACTTGGGACAAAAAAAAATATATTCAATGGGCTCAACAGGCCTCTCAGCAATTTCCTTGGGGTGTCTACTTTCTAAAATGGGGTAATTTGGGGGGTTTTGTGCTATTTTGGCATTTTATGGCCTTCGAAACTGTGATAGGTAGTGAGGAGTGAAATCAAAAATTTGCGCCCTTAGAAATCCTGAAGGCGGTGCTTGGTTTCCAGGGTCCCGTACGCGGCTAGGCTCCCAAAAAGTCCCACACATGTGGTATCCCCGTACTCAGGAGAAGCAGCAAAATGTATTTTGGGGTGAAATTCCACATATAACCATGGCATGTGTGAGCAATATATCATTTAGTGACAACTTTTTGTAATTTTTTTTTTTTTTTTTTGTCATTATTCAATCACTTGGGACAAAAAAAAAATCAATGGGCTCAACATGCCTATCAGCAATTTCCTTGGGGTGTCTACTTTCCAAAATGGGGTCATTTGGGGGGTTTTTGTACTGCCCTGTCATTTTAGCACCTCAAGAAATGAGATAGGCAGTCATAAATTTAAAGCTGTGTAAATTTCAGAAAATGTACCCTAGTTTGTAAACTCTATAACTTTTGCGCAAACCAATAAATATACACTTATTGACATTTTTTTTACTAAAAACATGTGGCTGAATACATTTTGGCCTAAATGTATGACTACAATTGAGTTTATTCGATTTTTCTTATAACAAAAAGTAGAAAATATCATTTTTTTTAAAAATTTTCGGTCTTTTTCCGTTTATATCGCAAAAAATAAAAATCGCAGAGGCAATCAAATACCATTAAAAGAAAGCTCTATTTGTGGGAAGAAAAGGACGCAAATTTCGTTTGGGTACAACATTGCATGTCCGCACAATTTACAGTTAAAGCAGCGCAGTGCAAAATTCTGAATTCACCTCTGGTCCTTTAGCTACCAAATGGTCCGGGGCTTAAGTGGTTAAACAATCGATTTGGGGGGAATTTTCAATCAGATCTCCTTGAGGTTAAAAAGAAACCACAATTTTATGTCATCGACTGTGTTGCAAAGTTGACAAAAAAATGGGATTGAAAGTTTATTTCCTTTAACTATTTGCCACGTTTATGGCCAGATTGCATTGTGAGAGCAGTAAAACAACATTTCTGTGTAGCACTACAAAGCAGAAAACAGAGGCTGTGCATATAATGAGCAAAATAACTAACCCCATATAATCTTGCTTTTACATACCCTATATTACCAAAAGTATAGGGACGCCTGCCTTTACACGCATATGAAATTTAATGGCATCCCAATCTAAGTCTGTAGGGTTCAATATTGAGTTGGCCCCTTACTTTGCAGCTATAACAGCTTCAACTCTTCTGGGAAGGCTGTCCACTAGGTTTAGGAGTGTGTCTATGGGTATCATTGACCATTTTTACAGAAGCGCATTTGTAAGGTCAGGCACTGATTATGGACCTTGCTTTGTGCACTGGTCCAAATCATTTGGTGGAGGGGGGATTATGGTGTGGGGTTGTTTTTCAGGGGTTGGGCTCGGCCCCTTAGTTCCAGTGAAGGGAACTCTTAAGGCGTCAGCATACCAAGACATTTTGGACAATTTCATGCTCCCAACCTTGTGGGCACAGTTTGGGGATGGCCCCTTCCTGTTCCAACATGACTGCGCACCAGTGCACAAAGCAAGGACCATAAAGACATGAATGAGTGAGTTTGGGGTGGAGGAATTTGACTGGCATGTACAGAGTCCTGACCTCAACCTGATAGAACACCTTTGGTTTGAATTAGAGCAGAGACTGCGAGCCAGGCCTTCTCATCCACATCGGTGCCTGACCTTACAAATGCGCTTCTGGAAGAATGGTCAAACATTTCTATAGACACACTTCTAAACTTTGCGGCCAGCCTTCCCAGAAGAGTTGAAGCTGTTATAGCTGCAAAGGATGTGCCAACTCAATATTGAACCCTACAGACTAAAGCCTCGTACACACGATCGGATATCCTATGGATTTTAATCCGATGGTTTTGTCCATCGGAAATCCGATGAAGCTGACTTCCATCAGTCTTGCCTACACACCATCAGTCAAAAAACCGACCGTTCCAAACGTGGTGACGTAAAACACTCCGATGAGCCGAGAAAAATTAAGTTCAATGCTTCTGAGCATGCGTCGACTTGATTCTGAGCATGCGTGGGTTTTTTATCTGATGGACTTGCCCATAGACGATCGGAATTTGCTATCGGTTTTTGATCCATCGGAAAAATTTAAAACATGTTCTATTTTTTAAAACCAATGGAAAAAAGACAGATGGGTCCCATACACGATCGGTTTGTCTAATGAAAAAAGTCCATTGGACTGTTTTCATCGGTAAAACCGATCGTGTGTACAGGGCTTCAGACTTGGTTGTCATTAAAGTTCATGTGCGTGTAAAGGCAGCCATCCAAATACTTTTGGTAATATAGTGTATATTTACAACCCATATATATATATAGAAACATTTTTACAACATATGCACATATTGATAAGATTATTTACAGCAAGCTAATCTTTTTCATGTATATCTAAGCATAGTGTAACAACCATAAATTCCTTTTAAAGTGTCCTAGGGAGTCCAGATTATCTGGAGCATGTTGATAAAATAGCAGCGTATTATGTACATGTTTTGTAAAATGTATGAAAAGTCCCCGTTCACCATTCTTTGTGTCATTGGTAAATGTACATTTAATATAACACGGTCATGCTGGAACCAGATGTCTGAAATTGCAGTTGCAGCACTGAAGTGTTGAGCTGACATTTCGGAGTTGCCTGTCCCGCTGGGTTACCTGCATCAGGGAGTCTTTGTATTCTGCACAATATTAAGCTCCAGGATCATATTAGCTGCAAGAGTCTTTAACAGGCGAATAAAAGGGGCTACATTCTTTTACGTTGGGCATGCGCCAAAATAAATAAATAAGAAATTGATGAAACTCTGTGGGTATGTTTTCTTCTTATCCATTGTATTAGATGTACAATGTCTGCTCCTGGAGAAGGAAATCACTTCAACAAACTCTATTGAAATATCACCTTTACAATTGCTATTGTGCTTTTAAACAGAAATCATTCAATTCCTTAAGATTCTGAGTGAGTAAATAAGCATTTATGATGACTGTGTAGAGTGTTAACAGCCTCTCCATGGGTTGTGAAATGAAATACCGATGGATGGGGATGTTAACATGCCTACAAGTATCTATCCCTCCTTAATGGCTAATCACAGCATCATTATCCATAATAATAATTCTAGATTGTGGCCTATTCCATCAACGCTTCTGTTTGATTTGGAAATCCCAAATATCATTATGTCATTATTTTGAACAACAGATTTTTTTTGTTGTTGTACATCATTATATAATCAAAGAATCACATTGAAAATTCATGATAGAATCATGAAAATGAATCTATTCATTTAATTCATAAAATTGGTAGCAATGTATACTATGAATGCAAATACTGCAGGGCTGTCCTACTTGAGGAATGGTGTTTATCAAATATACATAATAGGGAGATAGGAGAAACATAAATGACAGAGATATATAATGTGAAGCTGGTAATAAACAAGAGAACCCATTGGGAGTGATGAGCCCCCTGCGTAATTGAAAATTCCATCGCAATGATCAACACATCCCAATAATTGGTTCTATAGAAAGCTAGCTTATTCTAATCAGAAAGAATTGTTCTGTGTTTAACGTGATCAAATAAAGATGAATTTTAATTCTACACGGGATGTGCTGATTGTTAATGGAATCTTCTGTCTGTTTACTGTGCAGGCACACAGCGACTGTGCACTTCAGAGAAGATGCTGGAGAATTTATGGTGGGTAGAGCTGACTGTTTGTCTGGCCTCTGCATGATCCCCTGTTTATCTGACATCCATTATTCAGTGCATGTCAGAGGATTTCCCATTACTGCTTACAAGGCGAATTTTGTGCAGCACTTGTTCATGTCTATTCATCTCTGCAGAGGTGAGCTGCAAACTGGACAAAATACATCAGATATCTTGTGAGATGTCATTTTCTGGATGCAGTCATGGGTCATTTTAGTGTACTTATTTTTTCTTTTTTTTGCTTCTGCTTCCCCAGCAAATTTAGTATAGATTATAGCTCTTGATTTAAACTCTGGTTCTCCAAGATTTTTATTGCGAGGGCCGATTCACACCACAATTTCTGCATTCTATGATTTTCTGCATGCATGTTTTTGATACGTTTTGAGGCACCCCCCCCTTTTATCACAATTGAGGACATGTGCATTTTGCCATGTTCCAGATGCGTTTAGGGTTGCCACCTCATCTCTTTAAAACTGAACACATTTATATTCATTACACTGTGGCTGATTTAGGTGGTAAGTAAACTCACTTGGTTCCCTATCTGCATTAGCCTCAGAACCTGTGGAATTTATATGCGTTTGGGTTTAAAGGGATGAGGTGGCAACCCTAGATGCATTAGAGAAAAACATGTTCTACTTTTGTTGACTGTGCTGGCACATACAGAACTGGATTGAACTAGGGCCATTGGAATCCATGTTAAACTCTGTCTGTGCATTCTTGATGCAGATAGGGCCGGTGCTACCACTAGGCAAACTAGGCAGCCACCTAGGGCGTCCTGCTGCCTTGGGCGCCCGGCCACTGATGTTTCTATTCTCATCTCTCTGCAGCAAGCAACTAAGTCTCAGCATCAGCAGGCATCCACCGCTCCATTCGTACATGGTGTCAGAGGCGCAGCGGCGGCAGAGGACTGTGTCCTGACTCCCAAATGAATGGAAGCAAGTGAACATTAACCACTTGCCGCCTGCCCTATAGAGGATTGACGGCGGCAAAGTGGTTGCAGAATCCTGACAGGACGTCATATGACGTCCTCAGGATTTTGAGCCGCTGCGCGCCCCCGGGGGCGCGCATTGTGGCGATCGTTGCTGCGGGGTGTCAGTCTGACACCCCGCAACACCGATCTAGGTAAAGAGTCTCCGACGGAGACTCTTTACCACGTGATCAGCCGTGTCCAATCACGGCTGATCACAGTGTAAACAGGAAAAGCCGGTCATCGGCTTTTCCTCACTCGCGTCTGTCAGACGCGAGTAGAGGAGAGCCGATCGGCTGCTCCTCTGACAGGGGGGGTTTGTGCTGATCGATTATCAGCACAGCCCCCCCGAGGATGCCCACTGGACCACCAGGGATGCCACTAGACCACCAGGGATGCCACTGGACCACCAGGGAAGCACACCATGTAAGGTATGCCACCCTAGACCACCAGGGATAATGGATGCCAATCAGTGCCACAATGGATGCCAATCAGTGCCCACAATGGGCACCACTGATTGGCAGGCATTATTGTTTGGCACTGATTGGCATCCATTAGTACAGTACAGTGCCACCTATCAGTGCCCACCCATGCCACCTATCAGTGCCCACCCATGCCACCTATCAGTGCCCACCCATGCCCACCCGTGCCACCTATCAGTGCCCATCCATGCCGCCTATCCGTGCCCATCTGTGCCCACCCGTGCTGCCTATCTGTGCCCACCCGTGCCGCCTATCTGTGCCCACCCGTGCCACCTATCTGTGCCCACCCGTGCCACCTATCTGTGCCCACCCGTGCCGCCGATCGTTGCCCACCCGTGCCGCCGATCGTTGCCCACCCGTGCCACCGATCGTTGCCCACCCGTGCCGCCGATCGTTGCCCATCCGTGCCACCTCATCGGTGCCCATCCGTGCCACCTTATCCGTGCCCGTCAGTGCAGCCCCATCAGTGCCCATCAGTGAAGGAGAAAACGAACTTATTTACAAAGTTTTGTAACTGAAACAAAAAAAAACTTTTTTTTTTTCAAAATTTTCGGTCTTTTTTTAATTTTTTAGCAGAAAATAAAAATCCCAGAGGTGATCAAATACCACCAAAAGAAAGCTCTATTTTTGGGAACAAAATGATAAAAATTTAGTTTGGGTACAGTGTAGCATGACCGCGCAATTGTCATTCAAAGTGCAACAGCGCAGAAAGCTGAAAATTGGTCTGGGCAGGAAGGTGTTTAAGTGCCCAGTATGAAAGTGGTTAATTGATGGTCGCTGGTGAGGCTGCATTTGATGGTTGCTGGTGAGGCGGCATTTGATGGTCGCTAGTGAGGCTGCATTTGATGGGTGGGGTTTACATGAGCAGGGAAAAGGGGATGGAGTCAAGGGTGAAGCCAAGGGGGGTGGCAAAAGAAGCTTTTGCAACAATCTTTTGCACTCAACACTTCTGGGAGTATCAAATGATGTTTCCCACTGTGTTAGGTGGTTTTCCCCCTATGTAGCTACAGGACACAGCAGTTATTTAAAGAGGAACAGCAGTCTGCTCACATAATTTGTAATAAAAACATCTTTGCCATTCTGAAGCTTCCCTCTAACCACTTTGCATATTATTTTATATATACTGTGATTCTGTACTTGCCAAATACACTGCAAAAATCTCCCTCCACTATGTCTGGCTGCATCCATTTTAACTGTGGGCAGCTGAAGCTGCTGCCTGTTCACTTCCTGGATTTACACAGACCACACCTCCAGTTCTGCAGCTCTCATTGGCCCTCTAATGACCCACCCCCCCTTCTGGCAATCTCTCACAGGAGTGAGAGAGAGAGCTGTACGTGATGTCATAAGCCTGGGCTTTTTACCAAACAAGAAACAGGAAGTGGGCTGTATAAGGTATTTACTGACAGAAAAAAAATGTTTTACTATCCAAAGTTAAAACAACAAAAGCAGAAAATTTAATAGATGGAAAGATGAAAAAAATGACTGAAGTTCCACTTTAAGGGTCAATGAAAGGAACCCTTATGCACAGCAGGGGACTACCGTAGGTATTATACACCTGTGTTGGCTGTGCAGGCAGCAGGACAGATCATTTTTAATTGCTTGCTTGGCAGAGAGACTACTTTTCAGGCTTTAAAAGTCGTGACACACAAAAAAGATTAAAGCACATTTGTTGTAATTATACAACAATCTTTTCTGTTACCTTAAAGCGAAGTTCCAGCCACTTTTACAACTTTGTGCCATCCCAGTCTTTATAGAAACGCATTGACATTTTTTTCCCTTATTGATTTAACCTATTTGGCATTTGCATCCTGTTCCTGTGTACCTCACCGTGGCGGCGTGGCGAGGTACATCTTTTTCCGGCCGCGCATTTGCTCCTGGAAAATGAATATCATCAATCCCAAAAGTCAATGGGCATCGTCGGCTGGTAGCATTGTGTTAATTCCAAACTGGAAATGAAGCAATGCAAGGCAGCGATACGTGCCATTTTTAGTTCCTGGTTCCCCAACTGAAAGAAGAGATTTCCATAGCAACGGTGGGGGGGGGGGGGACTTCCTCCGACACAGCCATTGCTGTGGAAACTTGGCCGACATGCAGTTGGGCAAGCTTCCTTCACACTGCACATGGGTGAGTTCGGGAGGTGCATGCTGGGTAGCCAGCATGCACCTAATCCTGGAAAAGGGACCCAGTGGGCTTCACATGCCCACGGTAAGGATGGTCGCACTCTGAAGAAGGGGAACAAGTGAGTAATAACTACTGCACATCTACATAAAAGGGAACAATTGTGACGATAGGTAATCTTGAAAGAAGGAGAGGTGGCAATCAAGGGGGTAATTTTATCAAAAAAACACACGGCTGTAACTCCACTTTAAAATGTTCCTAAACCCACAACAGTAAAATCAGCCTGTATATGCAGTAAAGCATGCTTGTTATACTCACTTTGGAACCTAAGGTGTTAATCATCTTGTGTAAAAAAGGCTGTTTGATTCTGTCTTCTCTTAACCCCCCCCCCCTTCTTTCACTGTCCCCACTCTATCTGCTGATAGAACAGAGCCTTGGGGGCAAGCTGCACATGTTTGATGTGTTTTGCTAGAGTTTTTTTTCCTTTCTTAGGAGAGTGCATGTGATCAGCACTGTCCAAACAGAGGGTGAGGGGTCCTGCAGCCTCATAGGACAATCAGGGGGGAATGAAAACTCCTCCTATAAGCTTTAACCAGACACTGATAGAAGTCACAAGACTGCTATATACTGCTGATGAGAAAAGGTACTTAGCAGTTTATATTTACTAAAACTATTGCATTTCAATGTGGGAGACCAGCTATAGTGGTTGCAGGGTCCTGGGTTTAGTAACACTCTAAAATGACACTAAACAACATCCAAAAAAGAAAAAAAATCAACATCCTTATTCTCCAAAAATAATCCATACACATGCACTACGTTGTCTCACATTACTGAACACAGTAGTGTAAATGGGCCCTGACTGGGCTGCGAAAACATAGGAACTAAGGGTGAGCTCCGGCGTGTTCGCAAACCCCACGTGCAGAGCCCGCCAGGAAGTCGGCACTGCGCTGCGCTAATCACAGGCAGTGAGATATTTCACAATCTCTGCAGCCGCACATCGGACAATGCCTGTGATTAGCGCAGAGCAGTGCCGACTTCCTGGCGGGCTCTACACGTGGGGCTTGCGAACACGCCGGAGCTCATCCTTCATAGGAACAGACCAAATAATGGCCCTGCAGCATATTTTTATGTTTTTATGTTTTAGTGCAATGGGATGCCATTGAAAAGGAATGGCACCACAACACACTAATGTATGCAATGTACTGCAGAGCAAAAGTGTGTTACAGCTCCAAAGCCAGCCAATGACAGTTTGAACCATGTATGGGCAGGCTAAATGTACACAAAGTGATCGATCGATCAACTTGGGTATAACCAGCCTGTTGGATTTTACATCTATTACAGCTATTATAGCTGCTAGGAGTATTCACTGTGTTCTCCCAGTGGGGGGCGGCTCCCCCTGGCCCACCCTGCTGGGAGAACACAATGACTCTACGGGAGGGCTTTCAATCAATCAATTGATTTTCTTTCCTGCAACCATTTATGGCCGGCTTTAAAAAGGACAATGCTGTGGAAATCTTCATGAACAATCTGTTTTAGGCTAAAATTATATGAACATTTTTCCACTTTTTCTTAATCTGAAAATCACAGCATGAAAACGTCATGCTGTTTAAGTCAGTGGGAAGCACTCTTCACATAAAAGCATTTTCTAAATGTGAACTCTTGAATAGCTGTCCGAAGCAGGGTATACTGGATTTTTGTGGTAACCTAGTAGTGTCTCTGGCATGAGGAAAATAAACTGCTACATATGACAACACATACATAACCTGTTAGTTATGGTGTGACAGGCAGGACCTGTCAGCAGTGTACAGACTCCTGCTGGATATGCAGCTGTTTGGTAATTAAGAATCAGGCATAGTTAAACTCAGCAGGAGTCCAAGTAAGAGAGAAAGCAGACTGGTGGCACAGCACTGCTGACATGCTGTTAAAGGAGAATGCTGCCTTCAACTTGTACATGTCTGGTCTAATGAGGTCACCCTCGCACAGAATGGCTGACATATTTGAGGGATAGCCAAACATTGCATATGTCCCCTTCTGATACCTCCTAAGCTCTAAAATAAATCAATACCTTAGAAATTGACCTCTTTTTAACCACGTAAGGACCGGAAGATTTTCCCCCTTAATGACCATGCCGCTTTTTGCGATACAGCACGACGTCGCTTTAAATGACAATTGCTCGGTCATGGGACGCTGTACCCAAACAAAATTGACGTCCTTTTTTCCCCCACAAATAGAGCTTTCTTTTGGTGGTATTTGATCACCTATGCGGTTTTAATTTTTTTGCGCGAAAACCAAAATAAATGAGGAAAATGGCTGTGGGACTTTGAATCGAGGCACATACGGTAGGTATATAAGGACAAATTTGTTTATTGATAGCGTTAATATTAAAAACAATATTCTGGTGATAGTATAATGGCAATCATAATGCATTATGGAATCAGTACAGTAGGTATATACATACAAATTCAGACATGTTAATTTGAAACAGATCATCACATAAAAAGGTATTATACAGTTGATATCACATGATGCATATATGAAAGGTATAATAGATAGAAACACGGCATTGAACAGCTCTATGCATTTCATGGATTGATCGAATCTTCAGGAGCATGCGCGTGACTTGGGGTATGTAGTGAAAGTATCTATATGGTCTGACCCTGCCAAGGAAAAGGGGATTGGTAGTTAGAGGTAAAAATAAAGAATAAAACCCATAAAGGCCCCCACAATTTAAAATACTCACAGACATGGCTGTATGATAATGGTGTGGCACTACAGGTCAAGAGCCCACTATGGGCATCGCCACCGGGGGGAGGGGGGGCTGAGGTGGCGTGGAAAGGCCCAATGTCCTGCAAGGACACCATCCAGGGAGGTCGTTTTCAAAATGTGAGGGAGAGTAGGTCTTGGAAAACCAACATGCTGAAACAAAATAAAAGGCTAATATGAGGGTGATACAATAATGTTGTATATATATATATGGTGTGCAATAGCTCCTGTACTCGGTAGAGAGCAGGACAGTTGATGTTATTATTGTAAAAAGTCTCCATAAGATCCGAGCAAGTAAAAATAGGTTACAGAGATAGTGAAGTGTTGAGAGTTGTAAAGTAAATAGAATCCAATTACCAAAAATGAAACTATAAATAGGGTGGGTGAATAGAGTGTATAAGTTACCTGAAAATAAACCAAAATAAGCTTCCAGTCCAGAGTGATGCAATATAAACCATATAGAGAGTACATGAGTGAGACCACCAAGGTGAATTAACCTCCCGTGAGTGGAGCCTATATAGATGCGGCCACCCCACGCCCACCAACGTCATGCAGGCGTCTGCTAGAGGAGGGAGGAGGCACCAACCAATGAGCGGACAGGCCGCTCAAGATTGGAGCCAAATTCAATCTCTCCAATTAGCCGCCAGATGGACAGAACAGTGCCGGTGTTCTGCTGTTCTGCAGGCACGGCGCTTGCGCAGTACGAATGTGAATGAGCTTCCGAAAATAGCCGAACGTGTAGAGCTGAGAGTCAGCTCTAGACGGCGCCTGCGTGAACCTAGCTGTAAGTGGCCAGTCGGCCTCACGTCCTCGCTTCGCTCGGACGGCTCGCTACGCTCGCTCAGTCTCCTGGCTCTTTTTTTAACATCCTCCATGTCCACTGGGATGGTAAACAAAGAGCCTGGATGTCAGAAGCGTAGCACAATTTGGTGTGCGGAGGCGCCATCTAGAGCTGACTCTCAGCTCTACATGTTCGGCTATTTTCGGAGGCAAACGCCGCGCCTGCGCAGTACAGAGCGGGCAGAACCCGCTGGGGGGCAATTCTCGGCAGGACACCGGCACAGCGGTGACACAGATTGTGTCATCGCGTGTCCGGCGCAGATAGCATGACGTTGATGCGTGGCGGAGCGGTCTCCACTCACCCCAGAAAAGGGGAAGCAGAAGATCCCCAGGCACGCATCGCAGCTCCCGGCAGCAATGGGAGCAAAGTCTCCCTATCGACCGCGTGTCACACCAATCAGGCATAAAAAACAACAGGGCAGTTAGGAATGTGGAATACTACCCCATCCCATGGGTAAAACCCCCTGTATGGAGTGGGGGATTATCGAGGCAAAAAGTTGGAATAAAATTTACATAATATTGGTTAGAATTATCAGACCTGGCTAGATACAAACTATGTGCTTCTATCCCTAATTATTTTGAGAAAACAGGACCAAATTGGGACTTTAAATGAGGCGGTGACCTGGTAAGGTCCAGTGCCTCCCTGTCTAAATGAATGAGGAAAATGGCGGTGGGACTTTGAATTGAGGCACATAGGTATATAAGGATAAATTTGTTTATTGATAGCAGTAATATTAAAAGCAATATTCTGGTGATAGTATAATGGCAATCATAATGCATGACGGAATCAGTACAGTAGGTATATACATACAAATTCAGACATGTTAATTTGAAACAGATCATCACATAAAAAGGTATTATACAGTTGATATCACATGATGCATATATGAAAGGTATAACAGATAGAAACACGGCATTGAACAGCTCTACGCATTTCATGGATTGATCGAATCTTCAGGAGCATGCGTGTGACTTGGGGTATGTATGTGAAACCAAAATAAAAATCAACAATTAAAAAAAAAAATAATTCTGCTATAATAAATATCCCCCAAAAAAATGTCTTCATCAGTTTAGGCCAATACGTATTCTACATATTTTTGGTAAAAAAATTGCAATAAGCGTATATTAATTGGTTTGCGCAAAAGTTATAGCGTCTACAAAATAGAGTATCGTTTTTTGCCATTTTTACTATTAATTTTCTTTTTTACTAGTGTAGCGGGGTCTCTAAATTTAGGTGGGACACTCAGGTGTGTAAGTATGGGAATAGTGGACCACTTGTGTTCGTGGAGGATTGGATGGTGTAATAATCTCCTTGGCCTCTGGGTGGCGGGGTACCTGGAGGCCCAAGGTAGATTTGCCATTACAGTGCTACCCTTTTTGTCCCTTTCTGGAGATGGTACGGCGAGGGCGGGGAACCTGCCGTGGTGTCAATGGGAGGAGATAAAAGGGGGAGATGCCCTAACCACGAGGTCTTCAGGAGGATCTTCTTCACGCGCCCAGGCACCTTAGGCCTGGGTGCGGGCGGTTCCGGATTCCGGCTCAGGCGCCCTAGGCCTGACCGGAATGGAGTTGGAGTCCATCCCAGGCACCTTCAGCCTGGGGTGAGGTACTAAACTAGGAGGCCTGGGGTCCAGTGACTTCGACTGGATCCCGCGAGGGTGGAGACGTCCGAGGGTCCCTGAGGTGGACGGGGCCCATGTCTGAGGTGAGGAGGCCGTGGAGGTTACCCATTCGGAGAGTCTGGAGCAGCATCAACCCAGTGACGGATGGGCCTTTGGTAACTCCCTTGGAGGGACATCTTCCCCTGATAGGGGCCGCAGCGCAGCGAAGGTACTCCTATCTACGTTCTCTTGAGTCGCTGGTAGAGACTCTCAAGTTCTAAGTCCTTTCTAGCTAATGCTATAGTAACCGCTGGCGAGATCGCAGTGGTTTAGCTGATAACCAGGATAGTGCCTCGACCTGCTCATTCCCCGTATCGAAAATGTTATCAAGTCGCAACCAGTTGGCTACTGAAGCACTGTTTATTGTGAGATGTACAATAAAGCAAGAGTTGGACTGTGATCGGTGTGTGGAACTCTGGTTAATGGGAGCAGAGGGAAGTGTTGACACAGCGGGACTTGATTCTAAACAAAAGCGCATAGGCCCGAGGAAATATCTGGTACTGGCCTTCACCTCACCCACAGCTATGGGGAGGACATGGGCCGTAGCGCATCTCACCCTGTTGTGTGACATACCCCTAGACAAAGCAGATGGGGTGAGGCCGCTACACTAGTAATGGTGGTGATCAGCAATTTTTAGCGGGACTGCAACATTGCGGTGTACAGATTGGACACTTTTGACACTTTTGTGGGACCACTGACATTTATACAGCGATCAGTGCTATAAAAATGCACTGATTACTGTATATATGACACTGGCAGAGAAGGGGTTAACACTAGGGGACGATCAAAGGGTTAAATGTGTTCTCTGGGAGCTGTTTCTAAGGGCAAGTTCACACCAAAGAAACGCAGTCCGGATACGTTCCAGATGCTTTTCTGCATATGTGTTTTTGACACGTTTTTGATGCATTCCAGTGCGTTTTTGACACATTTTTGATGCATTCCAGTGCGTTTTTGACAAATTTTTGATGCGTTCCAGTGCGTTTTTGATGCAGTCTGGTACATTTTTCCCCCCTCTTTTATGGCCAGTTCACACCAGATGCAGTTCCGTGCAGTTCTGTTTTTTTCTGCACCAATACAGTCAGTTCAGGTCAGTTTCTGCACCGGAAACTGACCAGAAACTGACTGGAACTGACTGCACTGGTGTGAACTTGAGCCATTGGAATACATGAAAAACACTGTGCATGGATTTTTAGTGCAGAAAAAAAGCACACGGAACTGAACGGAACTGCGTCTGGTGTGAACTGGCCCTAAATAAGGACATGTGTGTTCCAGTATGTTTTTGGTGCATTTAGGTGCGTTCCAGTGCGTTTTACAGCATTCCAGTACAGGTCAGTGCAGGAAAATGCAGCATTGTCTATTTTTTTTCTGGAACTGGAACGCACTGGAACTGCAAGCACTGGTGTGAACTATGCCATTGAAAACCATATAACCTATTTTCCATGCTATTTTGATGCAGGAAAACAAAAACTGCATGTGGTCTGAACTGGCCCTAACTGTGGGGGGCGGGAGTTTACTGACTAGAGGAGGAGAGAGATCGCTGTTCCTGATCACTAGGAACAGCAGATCTCTCTCTACTCAGAACGGGGATCTTTTTGTTTACATTGACAGATCCCCGTTCTGGCCGTGCAGCCTACTATAGCTCTTAAAAGAGCCAACGTACAGCTACGGCGATATGCAGGACTGAGACAGCCTTCCGCAGTATAATGATGGCGGCTGGTTGGCAAGTGGTTAAATAACCATTTTTATCCAGTTCAGATGCACAGACACAACTCTTTTGGTTAAATTAATACTTTCAAAAGGTTAGATTTGAATGGCCCTCCTGAAGTTTGAGGTCATGTCCCTGAGTTCTTAATCTTAGGTATACAGTATTATGTAGAGATGAGCTTAAGGCCCCTTTCACACGGGACAGATCCGTGAGGATCCACCCCGTGAACCTCTGCTTGCTCAGTGGGGATCGCTCCGTTGATCCCCGCTGAGCCGGCGGATGACAGGGCGGTCCCCGCACACTGTGCAGGGACCGCCCTGTCAGATCTCCGCTCTCCCCTATGGGGGGATCGGATGAACACGGACTGTCTGTCCGTGTTCATCCGATCCGCTCTGCAGACGGATTGAAAAATAGGATTTTCCTCCGTCTGCAGAAACGGGGGATTGCGGACACGGAGGAGATCGGGTGTCAGCGGATATTCATCTGCTGACACCCGCTATCTCATAGGGACCAATGTATGTCCCTTTTTTCATCCGTAAAGGGACGGATGAAAAAGCGGACATACGGTCCGCCAGTGTGAAAGGGGCCTAAGTGAATCTCTAGTCGAACTCCGAAGCCAAGCTTTTTTTTTCATCCAATGAGCTGCAGTCCATTTCATAACAGCTCTGCTTTTTTTTTCTTGAGCTGCATGGTGGCAATGACCAACCTGTTGTTTTTTGGAAATGGAAAAAGAACACAGAGTTCAAAGTTCAGAGTTTGGATAGAGATGTTCAGAGGACGCCTAGCTCATCTTTAAGCTTAGCTCTTTATTGAAAATACTGTCCTCCTGAACCTTATTTACACCTGTCTGAAGTTCTTGTAGTCTCTCCTTAAAATGTTTACCTCAGAGCTTTTACTATTTTTGTTGCCTGCCTCTGAACCTGTTCTATCAATACAACATTTTTTTTATGTGAGGTCTCCAGAACAGGACACAATATTCTACATGAGCTCTACATATGGGAATGACCTTCTACCTCTTGCTGATGACCCCCCTAGCAATGCACCCCGAGAATTTTATATGCTTTCCCAACTGGCAGGTCAAAATTTTCTGAAATAAGGACCCCAACTCTTTTTTTCCTCTGTTGTTCTTGCCAAAACTGTACCCTCAATATTGTACTCTGTCAGAGGATTCTTTTTCTCTAGGTGCATTATTTTGCACTTCGATATATTGAACTGCAGTTTCCTCTATTTTGATCAATCTTAAAGCAATGCCAAATCGTGTTCCATTTTAAAGACACATCTAGGAATATCAACCTTATTGCTCGCCCTTATGTTATCAGCAAATAGACATACAAGACAGAGATTGGTTAAAATGATCAGTTAATGGTTCAACAGCTATACCTCAAAGCATAGGTGTGCGCAGCCTATTGCATTAGGGGGTGCACACCAAAGCTCAAACACACATGCGTGTTTATATTTATGTGTATATGTATATTACATACACATACATGCATTCTTTTGTCAGAGACAATGCAGTGAAAGAGGTATGGTAGCACTTTATTAATGGCAGAACTTGTCAGAGAGATATTTCCCATCTCCCTGCTGGCACACAGAGTGATTATGCTAATGCACTTAGGGTGATTAGGGTGTGCCCGGGCACACCTGGCACACCCCCTGCGCACACCTATGCCTCAAAGTTCTCTAATGCCGCGTACACACGGTCAGAATCTCTGATGGAAAAAGTCAGATGGGAGCTTTTCATCGGATATTCCGACCGTGTGTATGCCCCATTGGGCTTTTCCTGTCGGAATTTCCGACGGACTTAGATAGAGAGCAGGTTCTCTATTTTTCCGTCCGAAATTCCGACGGAGTTTTGCCCGTGGCAAAGTCCGGCCGTGTGTACGTGGCATTAGAACTCTGGAATGAATACCATCAGCAAAACCATTGCTTTATCAACCATTGCTGTATCAACCTTAACCCCTTTATGCCAATGTAACGCAAACATGCGGCCTTCAGTTTGAAGTGGTTGTACTAGGGTGATGCATGCAGCTGCAGGCATCACACCGGTAGCATTTTTTAGAGTAGACGGTCGGCTTTCTTGTGATAACAACCGATGTGGCTAAGCAGACGCTCGATCATTATCACCGGGAGGCCCGAGCGACCAGCCGGCACGTCCGCCAGCTGGCCGGAGACCTGAAAGAAGCCGGAATCGGCTTCGATCGGGTCTAGGATCTACTAACCCAGCAGCGATGTCATGATATCACTTATGCCCTGTACACACGATCGGTTTTATCGATGAAAACAGTCCAATGGACTTTTTTCATCGGACAAACCGATCGTTTATGGGCCCCATCGGTCTTTTTTCCATCGGTGAGAAAAAATAGAACATGTTTTAAATTTATCCGATGGAAAAAAAAAACGATAGCAAATTCCGATCGTCTGTGTGGAACTCCATCGGAGAAAAATCCCACGCATGCTCAGAATCAAGTCGACGCATGCTCAGAAGCATTGAACTTCATTTTTCTCGGCTCGTCGGAGTGTTTTACGTCACGGCATTTGGGATGGTCGGATTTTTGACTGATGGTGTGTAGGCAAGACTGATGGAAGTCAGCTTCATCGGAATTTGGATGGAAAAATTCATCAGATTTGAATCGATTGGAAATCCAATCGTTTGTACAGAGCTTTACTGTTTCCTGGAGCCTTAAAGGCACCAAATTGAAAAAAAAAATTCAGCATTTAAAACTGCCAAACTTGGCGTTTTGAATGCTTTTAAGTGCAAAGGAGGGATTTGGGGTCTTATAGAGTACCTGTCACTGCCTGTTACTGTAACAAGGGATGTTTACATTCCTTGCAACAGCAATAAAAGTGATCAGAATTTATTTTTTAAAGGGACAGTGTAAAAAATAAATAAAAAATAAATAAAAGCGCCCCATCCCTCCGTGCTTGTGTGCAGAAGCAAACGCATGCGTAAGTTGCACCCACAAATGTAAACAGTGTTCACATGAGGCATCGCTCAGAGCGAGAGCAATAATTTTAGCACAAGACCTCCTTTGTAACTCTAAACTGGTAACCCGTAGAAATGTTTAAAGCGCTGTCTATGGAGATTTATAAGTACCGTAGTTTGTCGCCATTGCACGAGTGTGCGCAATTCTAAAGCATGACATGTTAGTTATCCATTTATTCAACGTAACATTCTTTTTTACATTAAACAAAACAAATTGGGCTAACTTTACTGTTTTTTTTTTTTTTTTATTCATAAAAGTGTATTTCTTCCAAAAAAATTGCATTTGAAAGACCGCTGAGCAAATAGAGCATGATATAAAATATTGCAATGATCGCCATTTTATTCTCTAGGGTCTCTGCTACAAAAATATATACAGTGGAACCTCGGATTGCGAGTAACGCGGTTAACGAGCGTTTCGCAATACGAACACTGTATTTTTTTAAATCCTAACTCGGTTTCCGAGTGTTGTCTCGCAAAACGAGCAGGATTCATGCCAAAGCGGTGTGCAGTACCGCGTTTGGCCTGAGGTGGGGGGCGCGGGAGCCGTTCGGAGCAGTTCGGAAAGACTCGGAAATACGCTGTTCCCGGGCCTTTACGACGTTTGCCGAGGTCAGCCGAGCTGTCCTCGGGCCTTTTTGTGTGTTCCCGAGGCTCTCCGGCGCCCCCCACCTCTGGCCGCATGCGGTATTGCATGCCATTGAAGTCAACGCGGAACAAATTATTTTCGTTTCCATTGACTTTAATAGGGAAATTCGCTTTGATATGCGAGTACTTTGAATTACGAGCATTCTCCTGGAACGGAATGTGCTCGTAATCCGGGGTTCCACTGTATAATGTTTGGGGGTTCTAAGTAATTTTCTAGCAAAAAATACTGATTTCAACTTGTAAGCAACAAGTGTCAGAAAAAAGACTGAGGCATGAAGGAAGGGGTTAAAGCAAGCCAGTTAAAATACTTCCTCTGCATCTAGCAACCCTGAAATTGAACCTTAAGCCCCCATTCACACTGAATCCAGCTTTGAAACCACGTTACTTCAACGTGGTTCCAAAGCCACAGGAGAGTGCGGTCATCTGCAGCTTGCCGACATCTGTGCGATTTCATGCACAGATGTCAATGCAAGTAACATATAAAATTGCGAACAATCGTGTAGGAACTATTTTTGAAATCGCACCTATTAAGACATGCCATAGAAAGGCATTAGATGCGACTTCAGGTGCCATTTGTAAATGGCATGTCGCACCTGAAGTTGCGTTGGTATGAACGGGAGCTTACAGCTAGAAGTAATGTGATCCTCCAGCTTGTATTTGTTAGGTTTCGTTTACACATGCGGCAATGGGGTGGTAAAATCAGGTGGTTGAGCCATGGTTTTCCACCACTACCACTGCCTGAACCTGGGCATGCATTGGGTTGTATAAATGCCACAGCCACCATGCTGTGCTTTGTGGCCATGGCAAAAATTAAACAGTGGGGTGGATTTACTAAAGGCAAGTAGACTGTGCACTTTGCAAAATGCAGTTGCACTCTGAAAGTGCAGTTGCTCCAGAACTTAGTAAATGAGGAAGAGCTCAAGAGCTCTGCTGACTTCCATCATCCAATCATGTGCAAGCAAAAATGCTGTTTTTTTATTTTCCTCGCAAGTGATTGGGTATCCTTTACAAAGTGAAGCTTTACCTCATTTACTAAGCTCTGGAGCAACTGCACTTACAGAGTGCAACTGTATTTTGCAAAGTGCACAGTCTACTTGCCTTTAGTAAATCAGTATGCATACCTCCCAACTAGGGTGACCACATTTCCAAACTGCCATTCAGGGACACCCCCCCCCCCCCAAAAATGATGATTTTTGACAAAAAAAATGCAGATTTTTGGGGCAGGGGCGTATCATGAAATCAGCGGGCCCATGTGCAAGATCAAAAGTGGGTCCTAGGCATCAAGAAGAACAACAATATGGCGCACAAACCGCATCGTGGTGAACAGTGGACATGTCTTAAATTGCGCAAAATATTGTCTTAAAGGGGGTGTTGTTAAAGAGTCTGAGATGACTTATATAGTGCAGAATGTGATAATGTTAAATAGGGAATGCAGAGTGTATGGTGGTGAGTAATATGTACAGGATAGGAGTGCGGAATGTATGGCAGTGAGTAATATGTACAGGAGAGGAGTGCGGAGTGTATAGTGGTGAGTAGTATGTACAGGAGAGGAGTGCGGAGTGTATGGCGGTGAGTAGTATGTACAGTAGAGGAGTGCGGAGTGTATGGCGGGGGGGTAATATGTACAGGAGAGGAGTGCGGAGTGTATGGCGGGGGGTAATATGTACTGGAGAGGAGTGCGGAGTGTATGGCGGGGGTAATATGTACAGGAGAGGAGTGCGGAGTATATGGCGGGGGTAATATGTACAGGAGAGGAGTGCGGAGTGTATGGCGGGGGGGGGGGGTAATATGTACAGGAGAGGAGTGCGGAGTGTATGGCGGGGGGGTAATATGTACAGGAGAGGAGTTCGGAGTGTATGGTGGTGAGTAATATGTACAGGAGAGGAGTGCAGTGTATGGCGGTGGGTAGTATGTATATGAGAGGAGTGCTGAGTGTATGGCGGGGGGTAGTTAGTGGAGAGAGGAGGAAGAGGAGTGAAATACCACCTCCTGATAGTCTGTCAGCCACTGCTATACCACCTTGGTGGTGGGGCACTCAGAAGAATGTAAGGGGGCACTCTGGAGGCTGTAAAGGGGGGATGTAAGGGGGCACTCTGGCAGTACTTAGTCAGAGCCCCCTTACATCCTCCGGGGGACCCCCTTAGTGCCTCCTTACATTCTCCTCCAGAGTGCCCCCTTACTGTACATTCTCCAGAGTGCCCCCCTTACATTCTACTCCAGAGTGTCCCCTTAGAGCTACTGTACTGAGGGGCACTCTGGAGAAAGTAAAGGGCACTCTGGAGAAAGTAAGGGGAGGTAAGGGAGCACTCTGGAGGAAGTAAGGGGAGGTAAGGGAGCACTCTGGAGGAAGTAAGGAGAAGTAAGGGAGCACTCTGGAGGAAGTAAAGGGAGGCAAGGGGGCACTCTGGAGAAAGTAAAGGGGCACTCTGGAGAAAGTAAAGGGGAGGTAGGGAGCACTCTGGAGGAAGTAAAGGGAGATTAGGGAGCACTCTGGAGTGTGACAAGGGGGGGTCATAGAAACATTGGGGGGAGACAGTGTGACAAGGGGGGTCATAGAAACATTGGGGGGGGACAGTGTGACAAGGGGGGTCATAGAAACATTGGGGGGAGACAGTGTGACAAGGGGGGTCATAGAAACATTGGGGGGAGACAGCGTGACAAGGGGGGGTCATAGAAACATTGGGGGGAGACAGTGTGACAAGGGGGTCATAGAAACATTGGAGGGGAGACAGTGTGACAAGGGGGGGTCAGTGTGACAAGGGGGGTCATAGAAATATTTGGGGGAGACAGTGTGACAAGGGGGGGTCGTAGAAACTTTGTGGGGAGACAGTGTGACAAGGGGGGTCAGTGTGACAAGGGGGGTCATAGAAACATTGGGGGGAGACAGTGTGACAAGGGGGGTCATAGAAACATTGGGGGAGACAGTGTGACAAGGGGGTCATAGAAAAATTGGGGGGGGGAGACAGTGTGACAAGGGGGGGTCATAGAAACATTGGGGGGAGACAGTGTGACAAGGGGGGTCATAGAAACATTGGGGGCGGAGACAATGTGACAAGGGGGGGTCATAGAAACATTGGGGGGGACAGTGTGACAAGGGGGGTCATAGAAACATTGGGGGGGAGACAGTGTGACAAGGGGGGTCATAGAAACATTGGGGGGGAGACAGTGTGACAGGTGGAGGACATGTGGAGTGGACACTATTCTCCCTCATGTGCAGGGCACTCTGTCTTATGCTGGCGCCAGACCTGACTGCCAATCATCTCTCACTACACAGATCAGAGAATCCTCAGAACTCCCCCCCTCCCCCCTTCTCCTCCTCAGGTCGGCGTTTCTCTTATTGTGGCTGGCCTCCTGCAGCATCTGTTCCAGGTCGACTGTGTGGATAAACGACATGCTGCTCAGCCAATCATCCCCGATCCAGCACTGATGTCCCTTCATTTTGCAGTTCCGCGCCAACACTATGCAGACTGCGATGTGACACACGGTGCCTCTGAAGGGGGAGGGGGCGGGGCTGGAAGGAGAGGACAGCCAGACAGGCTTCAGCTGACGTCACTGGTTGCTAGACGCGGAGCGGCCCCTAGCCTAGCAACCAGACTGTGTCATCAAATGTGAGAGTGAGAGATGCCTTAAACTTTATAAGGTGGTGGCAGCGGGCGGGCGGAGTTGGCGGAGCGGACTGGTGTGGTCTGGTCACTGTGTTTTTTTTTCATTCCGGGACTTCTGTATTGTCCCGGAATGAACTGCCCGGGACACGGGACAAAAATCACCAATCAGGGACTGTCCCGGGCAATCGGGGATACGTGGGCACCCTACTCCCAACATGCACGGATTCTGTGGGTTTTTCCCGCATTGACACTTCTTTTCCGCCGTCCCGCGAGAGTGTTCAATTTCCCGCACAGCAGGAATCGGAGGAAGAGGAGCCAGTGGATGAAGCACAGTAGGGAGGTAAGAAGCACCCCCCCGCGATCGGCGGCCTCCCGCGGCAGCCCCCCCCCTCAAAAATGACACTGAATGTCCCGCGGTGGGACTTTTAAAAGTTGGGAGGTATGCAGTATGTTGCATTCTGTGGTCATTACAGCAATGCATAAGGCACCATTTACAAGGTAAATCAGGAGGTGAGAAGGCGACACAATGCAGATCGCTCTGCAGAGGGTACATAAACCCTAGCCTAGTGTCATTTACTTCTGAGAAGACAGAGGTAATTGTTTACATGGTTGGCTGCATCCAGGTCTATCTCAGCAAAAGTATTGTACCCAATTTTCATTTTTGTGATTCTCTTTTCTTACAGTCACTGACTGTGGCAGCTTCAGAGGGATGATTGGGTGTGTTATATTGCCCTCCATAATTATCCTAACACCTCCATCGGCAACCACCACTGTCCTTCATTTTATTGAAGAACTCTGTGCTACTGTACTCTCCGCTAGATCCTTCTCCTGTCATAATGATTGCAAGCAGACCTAGGTTCTTCTTGTGAGCAAGCACATGGAGCACTTACTGGCAATATGAAGAAGCACACCGAGCACTGACTGCCACTGACTGACAATGATTAATGGTTCACAATGTAGGGGGAACACTGACCACCAATAAAAAGGGAAAACACTAACCACAAATGAAAGGGCGCACACTAGGGTGACCACATTTCCAAACTGCCATTCAGGGAAAAAATTCAAAAAAATGAAAAGGTGTAAAAAAAAAAAAAAAAAACTGACACCACTCTCCCCTGCCCTACCAATACTGTCCACTGCCCCAACCCCCTTCCCTCAAAAAGCATTGTGAAAGAAAATTAAAAACAGATTACATTGTAAAAAAAAAATTATTAAAAATTATTAAAAATAAAAGAATTACTGACACCGTCCACTGCCACATACAGCTGAGGATTTAAAAATATTTCAGTTGACTTTACATATGGTATTGTTATATTAACTGTTATACAGTGTTACATGTAACATACACCTAGTGGAATAATTGTAAATGTAGTGCACAAAAAGGCCAGCAGCAGGGACTCCACTGAGCTCAGCATGCATGTTCTTCTCATAGAATAGTGAGCACACACCTACTAATACATTACAAACCTGGAAGTTGGCTGGCCCTCCCTCAGGCACTCAGTCGGGTGGCTCGGGTCGCGGCCCTCGCGGGTGGGAGGAGGAGAGAAGTCTGGCTGCGGGCAATGCACTGCCGGCAGCGGGAGTCGGCCCTGGGACAGGCTGGCACTGGGCAGAGGCTGCCGTGGATCTGCACCGCAGAATGCTGCTGGAGGAGGATATACAGACACTCACTCTGGACTGGTCTCTGGCTGCTGCTCTCTCTTTGCTGCTGCGGCCAGAGGCGGAGAAGGAGAGGAGGTGGGTGGACTCAGAGCGCTGTGCAGGGCAGCTCTGGGTAAGGCGGCCCTCACGACGCTCAGCCTCTGACTGACTCTGCCAATGACATCACTGGTTACTAGACGCGAGGGTGGCTATGTGTCCTTATTTCATTCCGGGACACTGTATTGTCCCGGCATGAAGGTGCCCGGGACACGGAACACAAATCTGAATTGAGGGACAATCCCGGGCAATCCGGGACACATGGGCACCCTAGGGCACACTGAAAACTGACCACCATTGTAAGGGAACACACTGACCACCAATGAAGATGGGTGCACTGAGCACTGACCACCAGTGCAAGTAAGCACACCAAACATCAATGCAACTAATGTTGTAGTCCTGACCTTTACACTCTAAATGCTATGCAGTGTTGACCATTAGGTTATGCTGGCCAGTCAGTTAGTAAACTACTACTGTATACTCATACTACCCTTCTAACACCAATGATTGTTGTTACCATTGGCTAGGATTTTTTTTGCTGGCTGGGGGCATTGCTTGCCCTGACATTTCCTGGGGGTATTGCTGGTAGTTATTGCTGTGTGTTATCAATGCTGACCCCTGAAGCTTGCTGGTAATTACTGCTGGGGGTTATTATTGCTGGCCCTGACATATGCAGGGGTTAATTGCTAGGGGTTATCATTGCTGGCACGGACAACTTTACTGCACAGTATTATTGCTGCCATGAACATGAACAATGGGGCTTTAACTCTCACAATCTCTTCAGTGTACCCCCAGGCCCTATTTTGTCTAAACTGTAGCAAAGAAGAGAGAAAAATGGCACACAACAAGCAATACACCTTGAAGAAACACCCACTTTATTAATCACACACATGCCCACCAAGCCCGCAGAAGGGGGTGCATTATTATTCTCAATCCCTTCAATGTGGGAAGCAGTTGGTCTTTGTAGTGCACCAGGTTTTTCTTCCTAATGCCTGTTCTTATACACTTCTATATCAGCTACACTTTCTGTTTCCCTTTATCTCATATATGCTCATTTTATTCCTATACTATTATTTATTTCCCCCATACTATGAATTCTATAAGTAACAAAAAAAACTATAAGTAACAGAAAAACAATCTTCATTTTAACCTCCCTGGCGGTATTCCTGAGTCAGGCTCGGGGTGAATTTTCAGTACCAAAAGCGGTAACCCCAAGCCACACTCGGGATTGCATCGCAGGATCCTCGTACAGTGTACTTACCTTGTCCCCTGGATCCTGCAATGTCTCCCCGCTGTGTCTGCGAGCCGCCGTGTCTCGCTTGATTCACAGTGCCGAGCTCCGTTCCCTGCGAGCGTTGCGACGCACGGGGACGGAGCTCGGCGCCAAATTCAAAAAGTAAAAAACACAGTATACATGCACACTTACACATTACAGTACTGTATCAAATAATTACACATCCCCTTTGTCCCTAGTGGTCTGTCCAGTGTCCTGCATGCAGTTTTATATTATAAATACTGTTCTTTCTGGAGATTGTCCATAGCAACCAAAAAGTGTCCCTTTACATCAAAAGTGGTTTTAGATCAGCTAGAAAACAGCGATAATAAATTAGAATCACTTGCAGAATGGAGTGATGGTGATTTGTGGGGAAATTCATCATCAAACACTAAAAGTAATGACAGCGACAATTCTGCAACTGAGCAAATTTCAGTGTTTTTGATTTGATTACGTTATTGAATAATTTTTATTATTATTATTATATTATTATTTGTTATAATTATTTATTATATTAGAATGAATGATTTTGTTTTTCAAACTTTATCATACCCGGGATGTCTACTAGACTCTTGTTGGGACAGATTTAAGTCAGTTATTCCTAAGAATTACAGGCCTACAATATGAAACGCCAAATTTCCATGCAAAACATTGTACCGCTTTCAGCATCAAAAATCAAACATAATCATACCACCAGGGAGGTTAAATAAGTATTCAAAAGCAACAATTATTTAAGGGAATGGGAATAATTTAAGTCAAATGGTCAACTGTATCGTTAGTGTTCTGAGAAATAAAGGGTGTCTGAGCAGTGTGAGATCTGAAGGAAAATTGTATACTAATCCCGATAAAAATAATATTTGCAGACTTATACATAATTCTACTTAGTGTGCATATTGTCTGCAAAATATATTTATATGTTATAAGAAATGTGTTTAAAAAAATATAATTTTCTAAGCCAGGTAAAAAGGTTTGTAGAGACCTTGAACCTACAATTGCTCTGGAAGTTATAATTATTAAAACGTATGGGTTTCCTAAACACTATGTTTTTTAATGGTTTTCCAGATAAGCTGTATAAACCCAGTGCACCTCTTCTAACTAGAGATGGGCTTGGGCATGTTCAAAATCCCACGTGCGCGATTCCGCCAGGAAGCCGACACTGCACACGGCTAATCACTGATAGTGAGACATTCCCCGATCTGTGCAAATGGGGAAATGTCTCACTGCCTGTGATTAGCCTTGTGAAGTGTTGGATATTACTGGCGGGATCGGGCATGTGGGATTTCGAACATGCCCAAGCCCATCTCTACTTCTAACTCTAGCATATACTGCCTTCGTTAGTTACTCCATGAATTTGGGGAGCTTCCTATCCATGATGGAAGGACTTCTTATTGTTTGTATTGTAAAGAAAGGGTAAGGCAAAACTGGTGGTTTTGGGTTAATTTTGAAAAATGTTTTTACTATTTACTGTATATATTTATTGTAAGAGGTACATGCTCAACTGGAAGGGTTGCCCCCTAACGGGTTCCTTAAACCAAACAGGCAGCTCGTGCACCTTTTTTAGGCTGGGTTCACACCTATGTGAATTGGATGCTGGTTTCCCCGCAACCAATTCGCCTGACAGGAGATTGTAACCGGCTCTCTATGGAGCCGGTTCACATATCTCTGTTGCGGCTGCGGAGCGGCTATGTGTATTTGGTAGGCTTGTGCAATTCGTTTCGTAACGAATTGAAATTCGTCCGAATTTAGCAACTTTCGGACATTCGGAAGCATTCGAATTTCCGAACAAAGCAATTACGAATAAGACCGAATCCGAAATAAATTATACCGCAAATAGCGAATGCCCGAATGTCTTCGGCATAATTCGTTATGAAAAAGTTACGAATGTACGAATCCATACGAAGCACAATAACACTCACTCTGCTCTGCTCTCTGCTTCTCCCACACCGTGCTGAACTCCCTCTCAAAATGGTGTACAGGGGCGGAGGTTATAGCCGCATGTAAAAAACGAAAGTAAAATACGAGATTTCGAATCCATTCGAAGCACAATAACACTCTGCTCTGCTCTCTGCTTCTCCCTCACCGTGCTGAACCCTCTCAAAATGGTGTACAGGGGCGGAGCCTATAGCCGCATGTAAAAAACGAAAGTAAAATACGAGATTTCGAATCGTTACAAATAACCGCTATGTATTTAGAAAAGTACAAATCCATTCGAAGCACATTAGGCATAATAGGCAGCGTCGTTGTGAGAGAGACACGGAAAATTACGAATCAACGAACCCAAAAAAAGTTACGAAAGTAGGAGTTGTGTCCAGAATCAACGAAAAACAACGTACTCTACCGAAAGTACGAATTATAAAGCAACAAAAAATTCAACAAAAAATGTCGCTTGCAAAAATACGAATGAGTCCGAACACGAAAAATCCCGTCTAGCAAAATTACGAATGATTACGAATCAACAGGACCGGAAAGAAGTGAACCGAAACGGAACAAATTTTTCCGTTGTGCACAAGTCTAGTATTTGGCTCAGTTTCAGGGCGGAATTCAGGCAAAAATTTGGCTCTGATTCATCCCTGAAACAGAAAAAACAGGGATGCACCGTACCCCTGCTGCGAGCCGCATCCATCGGAGGTATGAACCCAGCCTTAAGCCTCGTACACACGACCGAGTTTCTCGTCCAAAACCGGCAAGAAAAGTGCCGCGTGAGCTTTTTTGTCGAGAAAACCGTTCGTGTGTATGGTTTTACGACGAGAAAATTGCCGTGAATCTCGACGAGAAAATAGAGAACCTGCTCTCTATTTTCTCGTCAGGATTCCAGATTTCCTCGTCGTGTTTCTCATCGGCCTGTTTTGTGACGAGAAAATGGTTCGTGTGTATGCTTTTACGACTCTTCCAAAAGCGCGCATGCTCACAAGCAACTATGAGACGGGAGCGCATCTTCTGGTAAAACAAGCCTTCGTAATGGAGATAGCACATTCGTCACGCTCCAAATTTTTGCATCGTTTAAATGTTGTGCATTGAAATCTTCGTTAGAATGTTACATTAATCCAAACGAATGAACTTCTTTTGCTGCTGATATTCACACAGAGTTATGACTATCTTTTTTTAACCTTTTTCATGCTGCTCTTAAGAAGATTTATGTGTATTATATCGTGCAAGTTTTTAGGATTATTTAAAAATTTGATATTTTTCAAACTGATGTTAATTGTAATTTCGCAATGTTTTGGTAGTGATCTCCCATTGAATCTTTTAATATATATTATTAAAATTTTACACCCTTTTTTGGGAAATACGATTTAGTTATTTTTTTGGGGGGTTGTTATCTGTCCCTTTTTTTGTCAGTCAAATGTATCTGCTTACTCCAAAGCTAGATTTTACATTTTTACAAATACACATAGTCAAGTATGAACTTAAAGAAAAATAACATTTATTCATGTTTGAACTAAAATAAAGAGAAGGCAGCGCTGGAGAAGCTGCTGCCATTTGTGCATCCCAGGGACCCCAGAGCACACAGCAACCCTGTGTGGACACTAAAATTGGGAGCTTGAGAAGGCCAACATTTCTGAGCACAATCTGATGCTGGCCTCCCAGAGGTCAGGAACAGCAGCAGGTGATATATATGTCCCAAGTGTGTGGTACTACAACAGGCTGCCTTCTGTCCGACCACAATGAAGCAAGGCCATCACTTCCTCGTCTTCCTGGCAACCTTCCCTGCAACCTTTCCTGAAGCCTTCCTTGCAGCCTTCCTTCTTCGTTTGGCTGGAGGCTGGGCCACTGGAGGGGTACTCCTGTCAGGAGGAGGAGGAGGTGGAGGAGAAGGGGGTGGCGCAGAAGAACAAGGTGGAGGTGGAGGAGAAGGGGGTGGGGCGGAAGAACAAGGTGGAGGAGAAGGGGGTGGGGCAGAAGAACAAGGTGGAGGTGGAGGAGAAGGGGGTGGGGCGGAAGAACAAGGTGGAGGTGGAGGAGAAGGGGGTGGGGCAGAAGAAGAATGTGGAGGTGGAGGAGGAGGTTGAGGTTGGGACAGTTGTGCCACCTCACAAATGGTGGTATTGGGGGTAATTTTTCCCATCACCCCCTTGTTGAGCAAGGTGATGAGCATCGGCTCGCATAGGAGGCGTTGCTCCATGCTCATCACCTTGAACTTTGCCTCCACTAGGCCGGCAATGGCCTCTTCAGGGGATGTGGGCTCTTTGAGGGTGGCATGGGCCTCTTTAATAAGGGCCATTGCTGCCTCACTGGTGGTCCTGTCCCTCCTGCCTCTTTTGGGAAGCCGGATGGGAGGCACCTGGGATCTGGTGCTTCTCCTTTGCCCTGCCACCTCCTGGCTGCCACTGGGCCCTGCCACCTCCTGGCTCACAGTGGGCCCTGCCTCCTCCTGGCTGCCACTGGGCCCTTCCTCCTCCTGCCTGACAATTTCCAGACCCTCCTCCTGGCTGATTTCATCCTGTGTATGAAAAAGGGACATAGTTTAATATGTTGGTTTAATCTTTGCAGCAAACTTTATAAACATGATTGAAGCAATTAGAATGTAAATCCAGAAATCATTTTTTCTAATTTACACCTACATCAGATTGACTATTTAGCACCCAATTAAGTGCAGACTAATGTCTCGAGATCTTGATTTCACTTGTGGAAGCCAAAATATTGTATGTTTCTCATCTTGACATATTTGGCAAACATTAATTTTATCCCAATACATTTTCATTTAATACTATACCTGGCTCCAGATGGCCAAATCAGGATCATCCAGGATGGCTGCCTCCTCTTGCTCCAGAGAAGGCTCAGGTTGGCTGCAGGGAAGTCTGGGGGGAAGAGTGGAGAGTGATGGCCTTGCCTCAATGTGGTCATCCAGGAAGGACATCCTGCTGTAGTACCACAAAATCGGGACATACACATCACCTGCTGCTGCTCCTGACCTCTGAGAAGCCAGGACCTTAGACCGTTCAGTCCTGTAGGTGCCTCTCAAGCTCCCAATTTTAGTGTCCACTTGTTTTGCTGTGGCTGTGGGCACCTTGGTCTGCACAAATGGGAGCAGCTTCTCCAGCGCTGCTTTTCTCACCCCTCTTTTTTTGTGGATGGGGTTTTTCGTCTCCCACAGTGCCGGCAGCTCCCTTACTCGGTCAATAAATTCCGCCAGGAACTCTTTGTCGCTAATAAAGACATTCATATTGTATCTGCAAGTTAAATAAATAATATATAACTAATGTGAGGCAAACAGTCTAACCTCCTTAACCTCCCTGGCGGTATGATTCTGTCTGGAATTATGTAGCAAAAGCGGTACAATTATTTTGCATGGAAATTTGGTGTTATGTATTGTAGGCCTGCGATTCTTAGTAATTACTTACTTAAACCTGACCAAACAAGAGTCTAGTAGACATCCCGGGTATGATAAAGTTTGAAACACAAAATAATAAATTATAATATAATAAATAACTATAAATAATTATAACAAATAGTAATGTAATTATAATAAAAATTATTCAATAATGTAATCAAATCAAAAACACTGAAATTTGCTCAGTTGCAGAATTGTCGCTGTCATTAGATTTTTTGTTTGATGATGAATTTCCCCACAAATCGCTATCGCTCAATTCTGCGAGTGATTGTAATTTATTATCGCTGTTTTTTAGCTGGTCTAAAACCACTTTTGACATAAAGGGACACTTTTTGGTTGCTATGGACAATCTTCAGTTTCCAGGCAGAAAGAAAAGTTTTTATTATATAAAAGTGCATGCAGGACACTGGACAGACCACTAGGGAGAGTAAGATTACAGTATACTGTATGTATACTATGTGTTTACTTTTTTGAATTTGGCGCCGAACTCCGTCCCCGTGCGTCGCAACGTCGCAGGGAACGGAGCTCGGCACTCGGCAGTGAGGATCGAGCGAGACACGGCTTGCTGACACTGCGGGAGGACATCGCAGGATCCAGGGAACAAGGTAAGTTACTTCCCCTGGATACTGCGATGCAGCCCGAGTCTGGCTCGGGGTTACCGCTCTTAGCATTGAAAACTCACCCCGAGCCAGACTCGGGATTACCGCTAAGGAGGTTAACATCGTAGTCACCATATATATCCTACAACATTCTCCAAACAGTATAGGCCAACAATTTGGCACAGTCTCAAAATCACATACCTTCGTTCGCACGTCCGTCACTTGAACTCCTCTCTCCGCACACCGAACGTACTATAGTCACATGTGTGTTTGCTATATACACACCACGCATGCGTCAAAATACGAACACGTATCCGCACACGTCGCCCACCCATGACGTTCTAACTAACATCTTTTCCCCGCCCCTTCTCTTTCGGCGCGCAGACAGATATGGCGGAGTTACAGCAGGTGTCTGATAATTCCGCAACTAACGAGGAGGAGACAAGCCCGGAGATCGAGGAAACGTCACAATCAAGGAGGAGATTCAAGGCATCGAATATGTCTTTTGCGGAGATGGCGGAGATGGTGGACATCTTGCTCAAGTCTGATTATGACACAAAGCATGGGCCGTATAGCAAACCAAATAGAAGGAAGGCCAAAATCCTCACTAAAGTCGTGAAGAGTCTGAAGACGAATTTCGGGGTGAAACGCTCAAATGAGCAGCTCAGAAAGAGGTGGTCAGACCTCAAACTGGGGGAGCCAGAGCAGTTAAGGAGCATTAAGAGAATGCTCGCAAAAAGTAAGTAAAATGTACACTTTTCTGCTATTAATCCTTTTCTAAACTGACATGTTGCTGGTTTTGTTTTTTTTTCTTATTGGACTCCCTTCCAAAATGTAATATTTTGAACTTGGTTGGGCACAGTAATCGTTCGTTACGTTACAGACACTTCGTTCGGCCACTATCCGCTGTTTTGGCTTATTTTACAGCCACAAAAGTAATTAGACATCTGCCATTTTTTGAGAAATTTGGGGCACAAAGTTTTAGGCTAGATGATGTGTTTGTAAAGAGAATGAAATGCAAACTGTAAACTGTGTAAAGGAGAGGACACTCAGCAGCTGCTTCCACATCTGTACTTTGGAGCACTATAGTGTGGGCCACCAGACCCGCCTTTTTTGGGTGTCCCACACAGGTGCATCAGAGAATTTTTGTGTTGCCTACATGTCTAAAAAATTACAGACAAAGGTGAATACTAAGCATATTCTTGGTCAGAAATAATGCATTCATCTTTAACTTCCGCCCAAACACACACTTGTACCCCACTTCCAAGCAATTTAGCCAGTTTTTTTTTTTACATAGAGAATTTCTGTGTGATAACTCTACCTTTTGTTTGATTCTCATAGGGGAGAGAAGACTGGGAGGAGGACACTCCAGGGAGCACAGGAACCCCACAGCTTCACAACAACCCCAAACTCCAAAAGACCAACAACCTAAAGATGTGGAGGAAGTTGAGGTGGAGGAAGGAGTAGTGCAGGAAGGAGAGGTGGATGACGTTGTGGAACTGGTCACCACAACAGGTCAGTATCTGTCACCCCAGCTTCAGGTAAGAGAGGTAGGCCTGCAGAGTTATAATACCTTTTGTATTTTGTTTTTAGGGGATGTGAATGTTGGGGTGAAGGATAGTACAGGTTTCTCTGCTGACAGTGCCCTCCGCCTTATCCAGCAAGTGATGGAATGTAGCACGGAACTGGACAAAATTAAAGAAAGAATTCATGTGATGGATCAAACATTTAAAGACATTCTCGATGTTTTGGGGAGAATTCAATAAGGCATCCCAACCCCCTTTTTTTTCATGTTTGTTCTTCAACTTTTAAAAAACTTTTTGACAATCAAACCAGCCAAAAATTGAATCTGCACACAGTGTGTCAACATGTGCTATCTGCCATCAGGGGATATCCATGTACATCTTTTGGGGGTGCAACCCCTTCCTCGTATCTAAAGTAGGTGAACTGAGGAAGGGGTTGCACCCCCAAAACACGTCCATTGATCACCCCTGATGGCAGATAGCACATGTTGACAATAGGGATCAGGAGTCTAAAATCCCTATAGGAAAATAATCCCAATTGTGTGCATATTCAATTTTTGGCTGGGCAAGGGGTGGCAGGACCCCATATTAGGACGGGCACATAGAGACATATAGTTTGTGCAAGTGAATGTCTCAGATTGCTCCGAGGTATCCAATTTTGTAATTTTTGGAATGCAACTGTTGTTTTTGTATTTTCCTAAGAAAACAATTGCCGGTTTGTGGCCAGGCAAACAAAAAATGTAAAATAAAATAAAAAAGGTGTGTGAATTTGCACATAGTAAAATATTTGAACACAAACAACGTGTAGCTTCTTTTTCTAATACGCTCTAACCTTATTTGGTACATTTTTAAAGGTTACATAGTGAAATGGTTGGTATTTACTAAAGGAAAATACACTTGGCACTACAAATGCACTAAGACAAACTAGGAGACAGGAAACCAACAAAAGTTAGAAGTTTAAACAAGATTTTTATTTGGATCGTTAGACAGGAATCTTTAGATATAGCCTGGCATAGGAATTGCCCCCCTACCCGTGAAATAGTCCATGTATTTGTCACGAACCTCACGGGCATTTTGGGGGGGCAAGCCAGCACGGGCAGATTCGAGGCCCGGCAGGGGATTATCAGGGGAAAGTCCAGCCTCAGGCAAAACTGAGGCCATATAGGAATTTGATTTGCGGCAAAGAAAATTGTGTAGCACACAACAGCATAATACTACATAGTTTATTTTGTAGTCCGCCAAGTGTATTGAAGTCATAAAAAGGCGGAACCGGCTGGCCATTATGCCAAAGGCATTTTCAACGACTCTTCGGCCCCTGGCCAACCGGTAATTGAACACCCTCTTCTCTGGGGTCAGGGTCCTCTGAGGAAATGGCCTCATAAGATGTGGTCCGAGCCCGAAGGCTTCATCAGCCAAGAAAACAAAGGGGAGTCCTTCAACATTCCCTGCATCCGGTGGCAATGCAAGGTCGTCACTCTGGAGACGGAGGGCAAACTCCGTCTGGATGAAGGATCCCCCATCGGACATCCGGCCATTCTTCCCTACATCAACATAGAGGAATTCATACCGTGCTGACACCACCGCCATCAGCACAATGCTATGAAACGTCTTGTAATTGAAGTAATAGGACCCAGAACGGGGTGGCAGCATGATGCGGACGTGCTTCCCGTCTATAGCACCACCGCAGTTGGGGAAGTCCCACCGCGTGGCAAACTCCGATGCCACAGTCTGCCATTTCTGTGGCGTGGAAGGAAGCTGTGGAGTCAAACAAGATGAAAAAATATTAGAATACACAAATCAAACATTACAAGTATATTCTAAGAAAATACATTAGAGCCCAACATCAAGCAAAGTCTACGTTTATTAAGGTGTTTTAAATAAGTATAATGGAAGGCTCATGTATCATATTCATCACCCCCTATGATGGTCCATTAATAAATTATAATGGGGAGGGGGGGTAGATGTGTTTGGACACAGGATAGCATTGCAGTGGCGGTGCGTCCAGAGTGGGCGCTGGAGCACTGCCCCCTCTCTCCTGTGCCCGTCACTCAGAACAATACATAGGTTCATGCCTTGCATTAACCTATGTATTGTCTATGCCGCCCACTATTCAGGTGGATGGCCCCCTGTTAAGCGACCGACATATGAAGAACTGCGGCATTTATGGGCTTAAAATTGCATATCAGAAACAGGAAGGAAAATTGTCTTGCACATTACAGCCTGAGGGATGTAATTGGCTTCAGAAAAGTTAAATAGGGGACGCAGGGGGGGGGGGGCATTCCTTGGGTAAACACTGACAGGCTGCTCTGCCAATCATGTTCACCAAGTCTGTTTAATGGTAACATGATTGGCTGATGCAACATCAAGGGAAGGAGAAGACATCAAGGACAGAAGAAGGATGGCGCTGACCACAAGAAGGTAAGTGCAGGGCTGGGGGGGAACTGGCTGCATTGGAGGGGACAAAATGGCTGCATTAGAGGGAACAAAATGGCTGCATTGGAGGGGACAAAATGGCTGCATTAGAGGGAACAAAATGGCTGCATTGGAGGGAACAAATGGGGGCGTTTAATAGGCACCAGAGCAAAAAAGGAGGAAGTTTATTTCCTAAATTGGGGTTTGAACCCCCAAACATTTGGAGCAACAGGCGCCCCTGCTGGAAAGGTTAGTGAAGGAAAATATGCATGGAGGAGAAAAAAGGGGCAATCTAAAGCTTCCAGCATGCATGAGGACAAAGGGGACATTCTCAGCATATTACAATCATGGTAATTAGGGAAGGATGAAAAAAAATACAATACATTAGCATACATGTAATACATAAAATGTGATGTTAATGTAGAAAACTTACCCTAATATAGTCCTCCTGCAGGACTTGTATAATGGCAGAACAGGTGTCTGGGATTATGAGGCCCAGAGCCTGGGGGGAGATGCCTGTCGTGAGCTTCAAGTCCTGAAGACTTCTCCCTGTCGCCAAATAACGTAACGTGGCGATGAGCCTCTGCTCAGCACTGATGGCTTCCCGCATAACGGTGTCCTTCCTGGTAATATAGGGGGACACCAAAGCCAACAGTTCCTGAAAAATGGGGTCAGACATCCGCAGAAAATTCCTGTAGTCCTCAGGATTATTCTCGACGATCTCCCGCAGCAGAGGCATATGGCAGAATTGGTCCCGCTGGAGCAACCAATTCTTGGTCCAAGAACTCCTCCTCACACCATTCATGGACTGGTCTTGGTCCAAAACAAGCAGACCAACACCAAGCGCACGCACAGCACGAACTCGACGACGAGAACGTCCAGGCGACATGGCTAGGAAACGGTCGTCTTATCAGAACGTACAGAACAGAACGCACTTTAGAACAGCAAGGCCTATGAATAACGAACTGAAAAACAGAAACGAACAGGCAAGAACGCACTGTAAAACAGATACGACCTGCCTAGAAAGTCAAGATACGAACCCACAAGCACAAACTGAACCGCAGAAAACGAACTGAAAAGTACGAAGACTGAAAAGCGCGAATCGTCTCTTCCCAAACTTTTACTTCACACGCGGTAACACGAGATCAGCAAAAGCAGCCCAAGGGGTGGCGCCAAGAAAAAAGATCTTCCCCTTTATAGTGCCGTCGTACGTGCTGGACGTGACCGCGGAGAACAACGAGGAAATTGGGAAATGTCAGTGTGTACGCATGGAAAGCTTGACGAGAAAATCGACAAGGTTAACAAGAATCTCGTCGAAAAAAACGACGTGTTTTTTACGACGAGAAACTCGGTCGTGTGTACGAGGCTTTAGTGTTCTGTGCTCCTGCCCAATCAGAGAAGCCATTGTATTATGTGAACTCATTGAATGTGAATGGGCAACAGAGGGGAGGAGACGGCATAGCTGCTCAGTATGCTTCTCTCCTCAGATCCTGGAGTTTCTCTCCAGCAAAGCAATAAACATGTTAGATGTACAGCATATAATAGAGAGAAGTCTAGGAGAACAATGGGGGCTATTTACGAAAGGCAAATCCACTTTGCACTACAAGTGCAAACTACAAGTGCAAAGTGCACTTGAAATTGCACTGAAAGTGCACATGGAAGTGCCCTCTCTGTAAATCTGATGGGTAGATCTGAAATGAGGCGAAGCTCTGCTGATTTTATCATCCAATCATGTGCAAGCTAAAGTGCTGTTTTTTAATTTCCTTGCATGTCCCCCTCGGATCTACAGCGACTGCACTTCCAAGTGCACTTTCAGTGCAATTTCAAGTGCACTTTGCACTTTTAGTTTGCACTTGTAGTGCAAAGTGGATTTGCCTTTCGTAAATAACCCCCATTGTCATGCACCTATTTGAACTCACAGGGGTTGATTTACTAAAACTGGAGAGTGCAAAATCTGGTGCAGCTCTGCATGGTAGCCAATCAGCTTCTAACTTCAACCTGTTCAGTTAAACTTTGCCAAAAAATAATAATCTGGAAACTGATTGAGCTACACCGGATTTTACACTCTCCAGTTTTCAGTAAATCAACCCCATAGTGTGCCTTTGCTTTTCACAAAGTGGTTGAATTCCTGGAATTCAGCTTTAATTGTTAAGACACCAGGCAGTGCATACTGTAACATAGAAGCAAAGATAGCTGACAGCAATACTAAAAGACACAGAAGACTGAAGGCATGGACAAATTACAGGATTATTAAGTGAAAGCTCTTAGGCTTAATGTACTTGTGACATTTTACAACCTCCTCTGAATGATTTAACTTGACAGATTGTAACCGACATTTAAAAACGTCTGTTTTGCCACGTTTACATGTGCGTTTTTACCGCGTTTGAGTTTAGAAGTGTTTTTTTTCTTTAAAAATTAAAAACGCCTGTAAACGAAATGCGGCTAAATGCGAGTTACTACGTTTACACGTGTTTACAATCTGTTACAGGTGTTTGGTGTTTCAAATGCCTCTGAACATCCGTCCTGAATGCATTTCCTTGCTTCTAAATTTAACTGCCTAGAAATTACTATACTCAACCCTGTGTACATGTACTGATAAGATAACAGAGGAGAGTTCAGGAGCAGCTAAAAAAAAAACACCCAACTACTCCTAAACGTCCGTTTACCAGCAGCAGTGTACATGAAGTCTAACACTTGGCTATGAATAGGCACAGGTATAAATACATAGGGATCTACTGGTAAATAAACAATGAGAGAAGATGGCACAAACCTATGATAGACAGAGAGCAAACAGAGGCCCACAGACGGATATAAGACAGCCAGAATTCATATATATGTAGCGATACCCCCGAACTATCCCAGAACTTAAGAGTCTATGTTAGTAGTTTTGAAAAAGGTGATTGCCAGTCACTTCAGTCTTTTTCTCAATTTGCTTTTTTACACAACTTCAGATAGGGGATAAAGGGTTAGGGGCAGTTCAGATACCTTGGTTTCTTTCAGATCACTAGTGCGATTCTTGAATCCAGATGACACAGCTTTCTGCCTCTGGTTCTTGCGACTACCGGATAGGCCTCTCACACCGACCTAGCAGCCGGTATGAAGCACGGACAAAGTCTCTGCCACAGACTTGAATGATAACGAACAAAGTCTCTGCCACAGACTTGAGTAATAATGGCCAATGTCTCTGCCACAGACTTGAATGATAACGAACAAAGTCTCTGCCACAGACTTGAGTAATAATGGCCAATGTCTCTGCCACAGACTTGAGTGATAACAAACGAAGTCTCTGCCACAGACTTGAGTAATAATGGCCAATGTCTCTGCCACAGACTTGAGTGATAACAAACGAAGTCTCTGCCACAGACTTGAGTAATAATGGCCAATGTCTCTGCCACAGACTTGAGTGATAACAAATGAAGTCTCTGCCACAGACTTGAGTAATAATGGCCAATGTCTCTGCCACAGACTTGAGTGATAACGAACAAAGTCTCTGCCACAGACTTCAGCAATAAGTGGAAACTCCTGGATAATCCCCTGCCACAGGATTGTTAGCCAGTAGTCAGTTAGTTAGGCCAGCTGCACAGTACCTGAACCTATAAGCCATCCGGCAGTACTGTGAGGTAGGTTACTTGGGTGCATCCTTCAAACGAGTCACCAGGCCCTTCCTGAGATACCAGTCATCAGCTCGGTCCTCTCCATTAGGGTCCTCCCCTGAAATATTCTTTGTTTGTGTGGCTTCTTCCCGCAGGACAGACAGCACAGGATCACCTTTCTTTAAGTAGGTCCCAGACAGACTTCTGGGCCTACTTACAGCAAACACAGCAGCATAGCCTCCGGCCTGGAGGGCCATGAGGCGAGACGAACCCTGGAGCACATGGCACTGCCCCTTAAATATCCTTCCCCCAGCATGCCCAGCTACAAAGAAGCTCCTGATTGGGCTGTTTTCTGGGAGAAAGAATATCCAATACACTTCAGCTGGCTGTATTTCTCACACTGGCCTGTGACAACAGTGACACCTACCGGCAACAGTGGGAAATACGCACAGACAGCCAAAGCTGGAACAGAACCAACAATTTACATAGATCAACTCTGAGCTACTTACAGCTCAGATAACCCCTAAATTTACACATAGCGCCTATTTGAAAAGTAGCAGGGCACTACATTATATATATATATATATATATATATATATATATATATATATATATATATATATAAAGGAGAAGTCAGGGCAACAGTACAGAATTTCACAGGTTCTCGTTTTGAACCCAAACAAGATTGTATATTTACTAGCACATTCATTTCTCTGTTAGCTTGCCAGAACCAAATGTTCATCCCAGTTACAGCAAGTACGGTAACCTTTTAAACATATTTTTCCTCCTATTAGAATCAGTTGTTTAAAAAAAATCTATATAGAGTATGCTTATTTTTAGAATGGTAAATGCTCTAATAAAAAAAAATGACTATAAAAAATGTGTTTCCTTTCAGGGAACTATACTATACAGTTTGTTTTTTCACAACTTAGTTAATTTAAAGTAAATATAAACTTTAACAATACATCTTCCTATTTTCTTCCTTGTGGTCTGTTAAATATGAACTGAAATCATTTTATTATATCTGGTCGAGAAGTGATAAAAGGAAAATAGATCATTGTTCATCCAACCAGACACCTTGTGAGTTGGTAATTTTGTGTTCTCTCTATCTCTGAACTGTAATGCCGCGTACACACGACCGGTTTTTCTGACGGGATAAACTCAGACGGATTTTTCAGACGGAATTCCGTTCAAGCTGTCTTGCATACACACTGTCACACCAAATGCTGACCGCCAAGAACGCGGTGACATATAACACTACGACGAGCCGAGAAAAATTAAGTTCAATGCTTCCGAGCATGCGTCGACTTGATTCTGAGCATGCATGTTTTTTTTTCCGTCGGAGTTCCCTACAGATGAACAGAATTTCCGATAGAATTTTTTTCCGTTGGAAAAAAAGAGAACATGTTCTCTTTCTAACTGCGTCAGAATTTCTAACGGAAAAAGTCAGATGGGGCACACACACGGTCGGAATATACGATGAAAAAATTCCGTCTGACTTTTTTCCTCGGAAATTCCGACCGTGTACACGCCATTATCCTTTAGCATTGTTCCCTGCTATCTCCGTGGCCTACAAAACACCTCCCCCTGTTGTAGAGAAGAGTGGGAGGTATTATGTTGTCCTAGAACATCGTTATGTAGTCCTAGCACACGCTCAGTTCTAGGGTGACTGCTCAAATTGGTTCAAAACAGATTATAGCGCACACATGCAAAAATGACATTTATCCTGCAAGGCTAGTTAAAATGAAAATTATTTTTCTCTTACTTATAGTTTTTTTTGTTACTTATAGAATTCATAGTATGGGGGAAATCAGCACCGGCCCAAGACATGGTGCTGCCTGGGACCAAGAATGAAATGCTGCCACCCCCCCCCTCAAAAAAAAAAAAAAAAAACACGCCCACCAAAACACCCCCCACATTCATTATTTTATATCATGATAATTAAATGTCATTTAAAAAGTTATAGCGCCTACAAAATAGGGGATAGAATGACATTTTTTTTAATTATTTTTTTTTCCTAGTAATGACGGCGATCTGCGATTTTTATTATGACTGCAACATTATGGCGGACACTTTTGACACATTTTTGGGACCATTCACACTTATACAGCGATCCGTGCTATAAATATGCACTGATTGCTGTATAAATGTGACTGGCAGGAAGGGGTTAAATATGTTCCCTGCTAGGTGATTCTTACTGTGGGGGGAGGGGACTGACTGGGGGAGGTGACCGATGGTTGTCCCTATGTACAAGGGACACAGCATTGGTCTCCTCTCTCCCTGACAGGACGTGGATCTTTGTGTTTACACACAGAAATCCACGTCCTGCCTCTGTCACAGCCGTTCGCGGGTACCTGGCAGACATCACGGCCGCCAGGCAAGCGCATCGGCACCCGCGTGACACGGCGGGCACAGCTTTTCCCCGATGCGCGCCCGATGCGGCGCGCATCGCGTAAGTAAACAGGAGGACGTCCATGGACGCCCTCCCGGGAATTGAACGCCGCGCGGCCCGCGCTGTAGACGTCTTTTGTCTATAGCGCGGGCGCAAAGTGGTTAAAAGAATAAAGTTTTGCTTTAAATTACAGGGAAAACATGGGTACAAGACAAAGATCATCATCAGCCACCCACATTAAAAATCCCACCTAACTCACCCGTTTCTCCAGATAGGCAGAGAGGCTGCCCAGGCTCAGCTCACACTGTCACTGTCCAGGGCACAGCCGCACAGGAAGATTTCCTCAGACCCACACTGAAATCCAACCCTCACGCAGAAGATGGAAGATGGATGAGGTGTGTGGGCGGAGGCTGAGCGCTGTGAATGCTGGGGCGGCCGCGGCCTCCTGACGTCCCTGGTTGCTAGGCGACGGTCGGGACTCGGCAGGCAATTTTAGCAACCAGTGCAGGAGACAGCGGCACCGCACAGGCACAGCGCACCGCCGACCAGCATCCGCTCAGCCTCCGCTCTGCTCTCTGCCCGACGGAAGTAAGTCTGTTAAAAATATGTTGCCGGCCGGACTGCCGCCCCCTCCTAAATGCCGCCTGGTACCATGGTCCCATTGGGTCCCATGGTAGGGCCGGCCCTGGGGGAAATAAATAATAGTATAGGAATAAAATTAGCATATATGAGATAAAGGGAAACAGAAAATGTAGCTGATATAGAAGTATATAAGAACAGGCATTAGGAAGAAAAACCTGGTGCACTACAAAGACCAACTGCTTCCCACATTGAAGGGATTGAGAATAATAATGCACCCCCTTCTGCGGGCTTGGTGGGCATGTGTGTGATTAATAAAGTGGGTGTTTCTTCAAGGTGTATTGCTTGTCGTGTGCCATTTTCTCTCTTCTTTGCTACAGTTTAGACAAAATAGGGCCTGGGGGTACACTGAAGAGATTGTGAGAGTTAAAGCCCCATTGTTCATGTTCATGGCAGCAATAATACTGTGCAGTAAAGTTGTCAGTGCCAGCAATGATAACCCCTAGCAATTAACCCCTGCACATGTCAGGGCCCGCAATAATAACCCCCAGCAGTAATTACCAGCAAGCTTCAGGGGTCAGCAATGATAACCCACAGCAATAACTACCAGCAATACCCCCAGGAAATGTCAGGGCAAGCAATGCCCCCAGCCAGCAAAAAACTCCTAGCCAATTCGGTAACAACAATCATTGGTGTTAGAAGAGTAGTATAAGTATACAGTAGTAGTTTACTAGCTGACTGGCCAGCATAACCTAATGGTCAACACTGCATAGCATTTAGAGTGTAAAGGTCAGGACTACAAAATTAGTTGCTCAATGTACCCCTTGCATTGATGTTTGGTGTGCTTCCTTGCACTGGTGGTCAGTGCTCAGTGCACCCATCTTCATTGGTGGTCAGTGTGTTCCCTTACAATGGTGGTCAGTGCTCAGTGTTCCCCCTTTCATTTGTGGTTAGTGTGTTCTCTTTATATTGGTGGTCAGTGTTCCCCCTACATTGTGAACCATTAATCATTGTCAGTCAGTGGCAGTCAGTGCTCGGTGTGCTTCTTCATATTGCCAGTAAGTGCTCCATGTGCTTGCAACGTCACAGGGAACGGAGCTCGGCGGCACTCAGGCACTGTGTGAATCGAGCGAGGAGACAGCTCGCACACACAGCGGGGAGACATCGCAGGATCCAGGGGACAATGTAAGTAACTCTCCCTGTATCCTGCGATGCAATCCCGAGTCTGGCTCGGGGTTACCGCTAATGATACTGAAATTCCACCCCGAGCCAGACTCGGGAATACCGCTAGGCAGGTTAAAAACACCTGAACATATTTAAAAATATGGGGGTTTGGTCACAGTATATGGTCATATAGTGCTAAGCCCACTTACTGCGACAAAGTACCCCGAATTAGTGGGTCCTAACCTGTTAATAGAATGAAAGAACCTGTGTCTCAACCTTGGGAGATAAACTTCTCTATATAGGAGAACTGAAGGGATTCCTCCTATGAACTGGTGGCCACTAGTAAGAGGTAATGAGGAGGGGGAGGGGTGCTCCAGCCCAAGAAACCTGGTCAGGGTCTATACAACATACAAAAACATACGTGGGGGGCACACCCTGAAATGCTTTACATCTAAGATGGTGTATAAGACCAAAGACAGTACAAAACAGATTATAGCGCACACATGCAAAAATTATATTTGTCCTGCAAGGCTAGTTAAAAACACCTGAACATATTTAAAAATACGGGGGTTTGGTCACAGTATATGGTCATATAGTGCTAAGCCCACTTACTGTGACAAAGTACCTTGATTAGTGGGTCCTACCCTAGTAAAAGAATGGAAGACCTGTGTCTTAACCATGGGAGACAAACTCATCTATGTGGGAGAACTGAAAGTGATATTGTGACCAAACCCCCGTATTTTTGAATATGAATTTGAATATGTTCAGGTGTTTTTAACTAGCCTTGCAGGATAAATATAATTTTTGAATGTGTGTGCTATAATCTGTTTTGACTGTCTTTGGTCTTATAGCAGCACCATCTTAGATGTATAGCATCTTAGGGTGTGCCCCCCAAGTATGTTTTTGCATGTTGTATAGACCCTGACCAGGTTTCTTGGGCTGGAGCACCCCTCCCCCTCCCCGTTCCCTTTTATTAGTGGCGACCAATTCATAGGAGGAATCCCTTCAGTTCTCCCACATAGATGAGTTTGTCTCCCATGGTTGAGATGCAGGTTCTTTCATTCTATTACTAGGGTAGGACCCACTAATTCAGGGTACTTTGTCGCAGTAAGTGGGCTTAGCACTATATGACCATATACTGTGACCAAACCCCCGTATTTTTTTGAATATGTTCAGGTGTTTTTAACTAGCCTTGCAGGATAAATGTCATTTTTGCATGTGTGCGCTATAATCTGTTTTGTACTGTCTTTGGTCTTATAGCAGCACCATCTTAGATGTAAAGCATTTTAGAGTGTGCCCCCCAAGTATGTTTTTGTATGCTCAAATTGGTTGTCACGCTCATGTCTCATAATAACTGAGGCAGGGTGGCAATTTCTTTGAAGAAGTATATATACATTTAATAGCAACCTCTGCTGCAAAAAACATGAAAGCTGCCATTGCCGAGATGTCGGCTAAGGCTACATTCACACTTGAGCTGAGCGTTCTCAGGTGTTCAAGTGTTTTTTTCAGGCATTTTTTAGCGTTTTTTTGAGCAGATTTGCAAATATTATAGACATTTTTCAAGCGTTTTTAATTTAGGCATTTTTGCTGTGGCCAATAGAAACCTTTGTAAGGTATGGAGTGATGCTAAAAAATGTTAGGGAAGCTGCTGTTTGATCTGAAAATGCCTGAAAAAATGCAAATATTTCACTGTTCATGTGTTTTTCATTGAAATCCATGGGGAGAAAAACACTCAAATCTGCCTGAAAAGTACCGTATTTATCGGCGTATAACACGCACCGGCGTATAACACGCACCCCAAGTTTAGGAGGGAATTTTAAGGAAAAAAACTTTTAGGAGGGAAATTCAAGGAAAAAAAACTTACATTTAAATGCAGCATGCAGCCTTGCCCAGTGTCCATCTGCAGCCTTGCCCAGTGTCCATCTGTCCATCTGCAGCCGTGCCCAGTGTCCATCTGTCTATCTGCAGCCTTGCCCAGTGTCCATCTGTCCATCTGCAGCCATGCCCAGTGTCCATCTGTCCATCTGCAGCCTTGCCCAGTGTCCATCTGCAGCCTTGCCCAGTGTCCATCTGTCCATCTGCAGCCGTGCCCAGTGTCCATCTGCAGCCGTGCCCAGTGTCCATCTGTCCATCTGCAGCCTTGCCCAGTGCCTTTGCGATCGTGTCAGTCCCGGCGGTTTTTAAAATTTGGCGCCGATTTCTGTGGAGAGGAGCGAGCGGGGCCGAGTGTACTTCGGCTAGACTCGGCTCTGCTCACAGTCACAGGCAGGACTGCGAGAGGAGCCGAGACTAGCCGAAGTACACTCGGCTTTCTCTATGTCAGCGGCGCAGTCAGAGATGGGCGGGACTGCGAGAGGAGCCGAGTAAAGCCGATTGTACTTCGGCTTCGGCTCCGCTCGCTCCTCTCGCTCGTTTTCAGCAGGGGAATTCGACGGAGTATCGGCGTATAACACGCACCCACGATTTTCCCCTGATTTTAAGGGGAAAAAAGTGCGTGTTATAAGCCGATAAATACGGTAGCTCTTTTTTGAGTGACAGGTGTTTTGCTACAGGTGACAAAATGCTCAAATGGGAACAGGGGCTGTTTAAATGAATTGGATTTTGCTTGCTGAGTGTTTCTGAGCATTGAGCTGAAAATTGTTCAAGTGTGAACAGGGTCTTAGGCCGCGTACACACGACCGTTTTTAATGTCATTGAAAAAAACTGCATTTTTCTTGACGTGGTTTTTCGTGTTTCCTCTCAAGCCTGCCTTGCCTACACACTATCGTGGAAAAATAGGATTTTTTACTCACCGTAAAATCCTTTTCTCTGAGTCCATGGACCGACACAGCTTCTCTATTGACAAAGTGGGTATTATCCGTTAATTAGGAGTGACTAGGCAGAAAAACTTGTAAAAAGTGTTGCATCACACCTTCTACAGTACCGCCCAGGGGGCGGACCCTCTGGGTATACCCTCTCAGTCTGCATCTTCGCAGATCAGTTCGTCAAAAGCAGTACAAACTTAAAAGGAGGGGTGGGTGCTGTGTCGGTCCATGGACTCAGAGAAAAGGATTTTACGGTGAGTAAAAAATCCTATTTACTCTTTCGTCCATGGACCGACACAGCTTCTCTATTGACAAAGTGGGACGTCCCAAAGCAGTGTCAGAGAAAAAACGAGGGGTGGTAACAGCATAAAAATAAACTTCACCCCAAACACAAAACAGCACTCCTCTAAACAGCCGCTTGCAAAACCTTGCGGCCAAAAGAGGCATCCGAAGATGCACCTACATCAATTTTGTAGAATTTTGTGAAAGTGTGAGCGGACGACCAAGTCGCCGCTTTACATAATTGGGAAACAGACGCTTGATGTCGGAAAGCCCAAGAGGCACCTATTGCCCTGGTCAAATGTGCCGTGACAGGAAAGGGGGGCGCCTGACCCTTTAAGGCGTAAGCCTGGATTACTGTCGGATCCACCTAGAGATGGTGGCCGATGAGACTGCTTGGCCCTTCTTGGGACCAGCCACCGAAACAAACAGTGAGTCTGGCTTCCGGAACAGGGAAGTAGCAGATAGGTATACTCTCAAAGCTCGGACAACGTCCAAGGAATGCAACGCCGACTCCTTAGGATTCGACGGCTGAGGACACAAGGATGGAAGTACAATGTCTTCGTTGAGATGAAAAGCCGAAACGACTTTCGGAAGAAAGGAAGGCTGCGGCCGCAGAACCACCTTATCCTTGTGGAAAATCAAATAGGGAGCCTTGCAGGACAAGGCTGCCAGCTCAGAGACTCGTCTAACTGACGTAACAGCCACCAAAAAGACCACTTTCTGAGAAGTGTCAACAGGGGAATATCTCTAATATTCTCAAACGGTGCCTTCTGAAGCACCGAGAGGACCAGGTTCAAGTCCCACGGAAGTAACGGGGGACGGACCGGAGGGGCCACATGTCGGACCCCCTGCACAAATGTACTCACGAGAGAGTGAGTCGCCAGGGGTCGCTGAAAAAAGACAGCCAGGGCAGATATCTGTCCCTTAAATCGTACTTAGGGCAAGCCCTTGGTCCACTGCATGCTGTAAAAACAGCAGGATTCTGGAAACCAAATAGGTACGCGGATGCCATTTCATTTCCTCACACATGGAGATGTAGGCCCTCCAAGTGCGGTGATAGACCTTCCTAGAGGACGGTTTTCGAGCACTTCTCATAGTAGAGATTACTGAGTCTGACAGGCCCCGGTCTCTCAGTACCTGGTTCTCAACAGCCATGCCGTTAAAGCCAATGACTGTAAAGCAGGATGGAATATGGGACCTTGCGATAGCAGGTCCTTCCGTAGTGGTAGGCGCCAGGGGACGTCTGCTACCAGACGTACTAGATCGGCGTACCAAGGACGCTGAGGCCAATCTGGAGCGATTAGGATCATTGGAATTCCCTCTGCCTCCACTCTGCGGAGCAGAAGAGGAAGAAGCCTTAAGGGAGGGAAGGCATAGATTAGCCAATACTGACCCCACGATGCTACCAACGCGTCCGTTGCGTCTGCCCATGGGTCTCTTGACCGGGCCACAAATCTCAATACCTTACGATTGAGTCGGGAAGCCAGAAGATCTACGTCTGGTGTGCCCCCTCTTTGGCAGAGGAGTTGGAACACCTCCGGGTGTAAGGACCCTTCTCCCTGGTCCAGCATCTGGCGGCTCAGGTAGTCCTACTGCCAGTTTTCCACACCCGGAATGTACACGGCCGACAGTGCCGGTACGCTCCTCTCTGCCCACTTCAGGATGCGAGCGATCTCCGATGCTGCAGCTGAGCTTCTTGTTCCTCCTTGATGATTGACATATGCCACTGCTGTGGCATTGTCTGACTGGATCCTGACTGGACGCCCTTGCAGCCTCTGAGACCATTTGAAGAGGCACAGCCTGATCGCCCGGATTACCAGGACATTGATCGGCAGGAGGGCTTCCTCTGGGGTCCAGCGACCTTGCGCCGACTGAACACCCCAGACTCCCCCCCCAACCTGTAAGGCTGGCGTCCGTCGTGATCACTATCCAGTAAACCGGAAGAAATGACTTCCCGGCCATTAGAGCCGGTGCTGTCAGCCACCATACCAGGGATCTCCTGACTATGTGGCTCACTCGGATTTGATAATCCAGAGATGATGGACATCTGTTCCATCTGGACAGAACTTCCTTCTGTAACACTCGAGTGTGGTATTGAGCATATGGAACCGCCTCGAAGGAGGCTACCCTGAGGCCCAACACTCGCATGCAAAAAACGGAGTGACGACCAATTCCTGGAAGTCAGCTGCCGTACTGCAGCCCGGAGGGTCTGCAACTAGTCCACAGGGAGGAATACCTTTGCCTCTGAAGAATCCAGAATCAACCCCAGGTACACTAGGCGTTGAGTGGGCACCAATACTGACTTTTGCGTGTTTAGTATCCAACCACAGTCTCGAAGTGTCTGACAGGTAATGGACACGCTTACCTCTAATTCTGAGCTTGAAGGGGCCTTCAGCAGAAGGTCGTATAAGTAGCCTGTGATAGCGATACCCCGCTGTCTTAGAAGTGCCAGAATCGGAGCGAGCACCTTGGTGAACGTCCTGGGTGCTGAGGCAAGGCCCAACGGGAGGGCCACAAACTGGTAGTGGTCCTTCCCGATAGCAAATCGCAGAAACCTCTGGTGTCTGGAGTATATGGGGACATGCAGGTATGCGTCCTTGATGTCCAAGGAGGCCAGAAAGTCCCCCGGATGGAGAGCCGTGACTACAGATCGAACCGACTCCATCCGAAAACTTTGTACCTTCACAAAGCAATTGAGGGCTCTGAGATCCAAGCTTGGACGAACCCCCTCCTTCTTCGGCACAATGAATAGATTCGAGTAAAAACCCCGTTCCAGTTCTGGAACTGGAATAACTACCCCGCGTTCCAGTAGACCCTGGACCGCCCCATACAGGGCCTCCCGACGGGTCGGTAGTAGCTGGAGATTGGAGGTGTTGAATCTGTCCGGTGGACAAGAGAGAAACTCTATCTTGTAGCCTGAGGAGATTACTTCGCAAACCCACCTGTCGGAGATTAGTGCTGTCCACTGAGTCGCGAATTTGCGAAGACGTCTCCCCACCCGAGAGCTGGGTGGGGGTGGACCTTCATGCGGACGCAAATTTGTCCGCAGGCTTATTGGGTATGCGGGACCAGGGACGCTTTTGTCTTTGGGCAGGCGCTTTATCGGCCTGGGGTCTTTTCCCTGTCGCCCTAGGGGGACGAAAAAACCACTTGCGTGCAGTAAAGGAGGGCCCTTGCCCTTGGCGTGGCCCCTTACCCTTGCTAATTTGGGGAAGCAAAGTGCTTTTACTTCCTGTGGCATCCTTGATGATGTCATCCAGAGAAGCCCCAAAAAGTCTGTCGCCCTTAAAAGGCAGATCCAACAGGGCTTTCTTGGAAGTCTGGTCCGCAGACCAGCCTTTTAGCCAGATCAGGCGGCGTATTGCTACTGCATAAACCGAAGTTTTAGACAGCAGGGGAATAGTATTCATGTCTGACTCGCAGACAAACCTAAGGCCCTGGACCAACAGGTCGGCCAATGTTATCTCATCAGGAGGAGCATCTCGCTCCTTAACCCCTGGAGTAGCAATCTTGCCCATTCAGTAAGTGTGTGAGACACTAGGGCCCCCGCCAATGCCGGGCGTACTGCCGAGCCTACCACTGAGTATAGGTAGCAAGCGAGTGCTTCAGCCTTCTTATCCACAGGGTCCTTGAAAACAGGAGCCCCTTCTATAGGAATTGTGGTGGCTCTATCAAGTCTGGACACCGGAGGGTCCACTATAGGGGGGAGAGGTCCATTTCTTCAGAAAACTCTCCTCAAAAGGGGTACCGTACCGCAAACCTCTTTGGGGCTGTAAAGACCCTCAGTGGGTTCTCCCATTCCTTGTATAAGAGTTTATCAAAAGACACACAAGGGAACACCTTAGCAGTGCGGGCAGGTCTATGAAACCCAAGTGGACTGGAGTCTCTGCTGCTTCTGCAGTATTTTCCAATTTTAGCATATCCCGCACTGCAGTAATAAGGTCAGATACCAAAGCCGTCTCGCGTACTGACCTGGACTTTGAGTCATTATCACTGTCCGGTCTGCAGTCTCTGATGCGTCAGAATCTGGGCCCCGAGCCGTAGCTGGACCTGGTTCTGCACCAGAATTATCCCCAGAAGCTTGCAGGGGGTGGGGCGTTTACTACCCCCTGTATTCCCGTGTGCTGCTTCCACCCTGGCAGCAAACGCCTCTAGGATTGCAGTCATAGCGTTCATAGACACCTCAGGGGCACCAGCTGCTAAATCTGGTGTTTCAGGGGAGAAGACATCTGGCTCAGATGCCATGCTGACCACACGCTGACACTCACAGGGCTCCAGGCAAGATATCAATAGGCCACCCTCCTGTGCTGCAGAGAGGCCGGGTCACCCAGAGGACTCACCACCCTGGATAGGTACTGCTATGCTGCGCCTGTGATGCTGTCCCTCTGCTGCTGTGTCAGTCTGCTTCTTTTATCAGCACTTCCTGTGTGAATTTTCGCGCCAGTGTAATGCACCCTAGAGGCCGGAGGCTCTCGAAAAATGGTTGCCAAAAACGTCTGTATGGAAGATAATGTGGGCTCTAAGAAAATGGCCGCTGACAGAAGATAGAGGTCAAGCAGCCATAGCCCACAAAAAGATGGCCGCCGAACGGCAATATCTGCATACAGGGTGGACAAACATGGCCGCCGATCAGCTGATAGGGGCCAGTGGGTGTGGCTGAACCACAGGAAGATGGCCACCGGGCAGTCTACAAGAGGCCAAACTTGGCATGGACCACCTCAAAATGGCCGCCGACAGCATGGAGGAGGAAGGACACAAACACAGGTAAGAAAAAATTACATTTCTTTTCAATGTTAGTTACAGCCAGCCCCGCTCCAGTGGGACCCCCTAGGTGACCCCCAGCACCCAGCAACCTTTAGCTAGAAGCCCAGGGAGGAGGGAAAGGCAGGGAGAGAGGGAAGAAAGGGGCCACAACCACTTACTTGATCTCTCCAGGAATGTCCAGCTAAATCACCCAGCCTAGGCAGGGGAGTTTTACTTACCTATCCTGCATGTATTCTGCTGGAAGACATTCCAAACAGATCATCGTCCGCGCACGGAAGGTGACTGTTGGCCAGGCATGCTGTGATTGGACCCAGAAGGGACGATCATATGTATGCCCTGGAGCATGACGCTCACCGGACAGGCTGCTGCGACTCGGCCGTAAGGTCAGCCGAAGCTGAGCGGTCCGATGCAAGCCTTGGAGCGTAAGCTCACCGGCCAGGCAGCTGCGACTCGGCCGTAAGGTCAGCCGAAGCTGAGCGGTCCGATGCAGGCCCTGGAGCGTAAGATCACCGGCCACCCGTGGAGCGACGGGCATGTCGTGGAAAACCCAGCGCGTAGCTAGGGTCGGCACACGCTCGATGGCCGAAACTGGGGAGACTACAAGGATCGAGGATCCAGCCTGTCACCCAGTTGGCAGTTGATCGAAGATCGCAGGAAACAACAAATGTAGCAAAAAAAAGAAAAATATATATATATCTTTTTTCCCCGGACCAATGGGCCCGAAGGGAGCCATGTCCTACTCCTTGCTAGACAGAAAAAAACTGATCTGCGAAGATGCAGACTGAGAGGGTATACCCAGAGGGTCCGCCCCCTGGGCGGTACTGTAGAAGGCGTGATGCAACACTTTTTACAAGTTTTTCTGCCTAGTCACTCCTAATTAACGGATAATACCCACTTTGTCAATAGAGAAGCTGTGTCGGTCCATGGACGAAAGAGTAAAAATGTTTGAGTAAAGCGCGGTGACGTACAACACGTACAACGGCACTATAAAGGGGAAGTTCCATTCGGATGGCGCCACCCTTCATGTGAGTAAAGTTTGTTGAGTGACGATTCACGCTTTTCAGCCTTGTGCTTTTCAGTCCGTTACAGCGTGACGAATGTGTTATCTCCATTACGAACGCTAGTTTTACCAGAATGAGCGCTCCCGTCTCATACTTGATTCTGAGCATGCGCATTTTTTTTCACGTCGTTAAAGCCCACACACGGCCGCTTTCATGATGAGAAAAACGACGATGTAAAAAACGACGTGAAAAATTAGAGCATGTTTTAATTTTTCTCGTCGTGATTCTCTGCGTTTTTCTCGTCGGGAAAACTGCTGGAAAGCCCACACACGATCATTTTTAATGACCATTTTAAAAAATGTAATTTTTCTCGTCATTAACCACTTCAGATCCGCGCTATAGCCGAAAGACGGCTGCAGCGCGGACCTTAACTGCCGAGTGGACGTCCCCAGGACGTCCTTGTATTTACACTCTCCCTGCGCGCTCCCGAGAGCGCGCATTGGGGAAAATCTGTGTTGGCCGTGTCCCTTGGACACAGCCAATCACAGATCGTGCTGAATGGCCAATCACAGAGGCCATTCAGCACTCGATCTCACTGCCCAATGAGAGATGATCTCAAATGTAAACATATGAGATCATCTCTCATTGCCGGCTTTCTCTCCTCACACAGAGACCGCGTGTGAGGAGAGAGAGAGATCTGTGCTGCTGTCAGTGAGTTTATTACAATATTACAATCAAAGTAAAGTGAAGTAAAAAAACAGTGCCCTCTGCCAGTCCCATATCTGCCAGTGCCCTCTGCCAGTCCCATATCTGCCAGTCCCATATCTGCCAGTGCCCTCTGCCCGTGCCATCTGCCCGTGCCATCTGCCCGTGCCATCTGCCAGTGCCATCTGCCAGTGCCATCTGCCAGAACCATCTGCCAGTGCCATCTGCCAGTGCCATCTGCCAGTGCCATCTGCCCGTGCCATCTGCCAGTGCCATCTGCAAGTGCCATCTGCCCGTGCCATCTGCCCGTGCCATCTGCCAGTGCCATCTGCCATTAGTGCCACGTATAAGTGCCACGTATCAGTGTCATCAGTGCCACGTATCAGTGCCACGTGTCGTCAGTGCCAACAATGGCTAGAAGATTATTTTCAGCCGAGGAGGCATACAATATTCTTGCGGCCGACGAGAGCAACAGGGAGCTCTCCGATTCGGATTCCTCCGCAAGTTCAGACTATGAGCCTGACTATGAGTCTGACGTGGACTACGAGCCTGTCCTAAGCAGTGGAGCACTGACAGCCTCAGAAGAGGAGGAGGAGGAGGAGGAGGAGGAGGAGGGCCCGCCCGCCAGACGAAGGCGTTCTGCTGAGCAGGCAGTGCCATCCACCAGCACCGCAGTGCCATCCACCAGCACTGCAGTGCCATCCACCAGGCAAGCAAGGCCACGTACCAGTGGGGTGTCATCTCAGTCCCAAAGGGTTAGGTCCCATGCCAGCCTTCCCTATTCCCTTCAGAACCCCTTGTGGCTTCCTCCTAATTCAGGAGAAGCCAACATTCCCCCTTTCACTGCCCAGCCAGGAGTCCAGGTGGACACAGAAAATTTTGCCCCGATTGACTTTTTCAATTTAATTTTCACTGACGACATCCTTGCATCAATTGTGGCCCAGTGCAACCTATACGCCCAACAGTTCATAGCAAGCAACCCAACGTCCTATTATGCCCGTCCCTACCAGTGGAGAGCCCTCACAGTGGAGGAGTTTAGAATCTTTTTGGGCCTCACATTCTGCATGGGACTAAACGGAAAAAATCAAGTGCGTTCATATTGGTCATCCCGCCCCATCTACCATATGCCCATCTTTTCCTCAGTAATGCCCAGGTCCCGATATCTAATGATTATGAGATTCCTACACTACAACGACAATACCCAGTGCCCTCCCCGAAATGACCCAAATTTTGATAAGCTTTATAAAATTCGGCCGCTACTAAATTATTTTTCTGAAACCTTCCCCCAGTTGTTTACCCCAGACAAACACATATGCGTGGATGAGTCCCTAATAAAATTTTCTGGCAGGCTGGGCATAAAACAATTTATACCCAGCAAAAGGGCCCGCTATGGGGTGAAGCTGTACAAATTGTGCGACAGAGAAACTGGGTATGTGTATGGCTTCATCATATATGAAGGGAAGGACACCGAACTGAACCCCCCTAATTGCCCAATCTACATTGGAACCAGTGGGAAAGTAGTTTGGGAACTCATAAACCCACTCCTAGAGAAAGGATACCACTTGTATGTGGACAATTTTTATACAAGTTTGCCCCTGTTCCGAAACTTGCACAGAATGAAGACTCCAGCATGTGGCACCGTACGGACGAACCGGAAGGGCTTTCCTCAAAGCCTGGTCACCAAAAAATTGAAAAGAGGGGAGACGGCGAGTTTGAGGAATGAGGAAATTTTGGCTGTGAAGTGGAGGGACAGAAGAGACGTCTACGTGCTTTCTTCCATCCACAACAATGAATTAGTTGAAATCACCAGAAGGAATGGCCGGATACAAAAACCCAAATGCATCTACGATTACAATAAGTTCATGGGGGGTGTCGACTTCAACGACCAGATGCTCGAACCCTACCTTTCCACAAGAAGAACATACCAGTGGTATAAGAAAGTTTCCATTTATTTATTTAATTTGGCCATGTACAACTCATATGTAATATATCAAAAATCCACTATAAGACCCAAATCCTTCCTTTTCTTCCAGGAGGAAATCACCACTGCCCTTATATATCCGAACAGCCCACCAGTAAACATTAGATCCGATGTCATTAGCCGACTCTCTGAGCGCCACTTCCCAGATAAAATCCCTCCCAGACCAACAGGCCAAAAACGCCAGAAAAAATGCCGGGTGTGCTCCAAAAGAGGAGAGAGAAGAGACACCATTTATTATTGTTCCCAATGTCCTTCAGAACCAGGCCTCTGCATGATTGATTGTTTCCGCCGTTACCATACCAAAATAAATTATTAGTTCACTTCCTGCCATTTATCTTTACACCCCTTATGCATCTGCTTTCTCTGTAACTGACCCTGGCTTGTTATTCGACCACGCTTCTGCCTACCGATTCTGTTTATACCTCTGCCTGATCTGGAACTGACCCTGGACTGTTATTTGACCACGCTTCTGCCTACCGATTCTGTTTATACCTCTGCCTGATCTGGAACTGACCCTGGAATGTTTGACCATGCTTTTTGCCTGCCTCTTGGACTGATCTTTTACCCTGCCAGTGGACTAGTGGGATTCATAACACAGGGGTCTCACATATGTGAGGGGCTCCAGAATTGTTTTTCTGGATGAAGAAAACAATTGTTTTTGTTTTCTCATTCCTAGATTAGGGTCTGGAGACTCGGAGGCTTCAAAGAGATTTGGGTGGGAGAAGCCTCTACCCCTGTCCCCATTCAGTCCTGAACGAGGCCCTACTTCTGCCTGCTGCCTGTAGGACCTATGCCATCATGCCTCTGCCTGTTGCATGAACTGACCACACCACATGGACCTGCCTACTATCAGGACCAATATTTTGTCACTGCTGACAATCTCTGCTTGCACTGACCCTGGACTGTATATAACAAAAAGACTGTTAACTATTGGAGTACTGCAGAATGCTCACCAGCTGCCTGTATGAACTATGGACAGTATTCCTGCCTGTTGCCTGGACAATTGCATTCGCTTTTGCTGACCAAGTCCCTGCCTGTTGCCTGGACCAGTGCTATCCTCCTGCGGACAACTGCGCTTCTAAAACAGGTAATCTTTTGTTTACCATTTGCTCAGCAGAATGTATTTTGGGGTGTAATTCTTGGTATGTGCATGTTATGTGTCCCTAGAACACCTGATGGTGTTCCTTGCATTTTGGGCCACTGTATGTGGCCAGGCTGTGTAAAAGTCTCACACATGTGGTATCGTCATACTCAGGAGGAGTAGCAGAATGTATTTTGGGGTGTAATTTTTGCTATGTGCATGCTATGTGTTGGAAATATCTTATAAATGGACAACTTTGCGTAAAAAAAATGCGTTTTCATTTTTTTCCCACATTTTCCCAAAACTTCTGGAAAAAAATGAAACATTCAAAAGACTCATTATGCCTCATAGATTATACGTTGGGGTGTTAGCTTTCCAAAATGGGGTCACTTTGTGGGCGTTTCCATTGTCCTGGTGCTCCAGGGCCTTCAAAATTGTAATAGGTGGTTGAGAAATTAGATGTGTAATTTATGCTCCTAGAACGCCTGACGGTGCTACTTCAATGTTGGGCCTCTGTATGTGGCCAGGCTGTGTAAAAGTCTCACACATGTGGTATCGTTATACTCAGGAGGAGTAGCAGAATGTATTTTGGGGTGTAATTTTTGCTATGTACATGCTATGTGTTGGAAATATCTTATAAATTGACAACTTTGTGTGAAAAAAATGTGTTTTAATTTTTTTCCCACATTTTCCCAAAACTTCTGGAAAAAAATGAAACGTTCAAAAGACTCATTATGCCTCATAGATTATACATTGGGGTGTTAGCTTTCCAAAATGGGGTCACTTTGTGGGTGTTTCCATTGTCCTGGTGCTCCAGGGCCTTCAAAAGTGTAATAGGTGGTTGAGAAATGAGATGTGTAATTTATGCTCCTAGAACGCCTCACGGTGCTACTTCAATGTTGGGCCTCTGTATGTGGCCAGGCTGTGTAAAAGTCTCACACATTTGGTATCGCCATACTCAGGAGGAGTAGCAGAATGTATTTTGAGGTGTCATTTTTACTATGTACATGCTATGTGTTGGCAATATCTTATAAATGGACAACTTTGCGTAAAAAAATTGCGTTTTAATTTTTTTCCCGCATTTTCCAAAAACTTCAGGAAAAAAAATGAACCATTCAAAAGACTCATTATGCCTCATAGATTATACGTTGGGGTGTTATCTTTCCAAAATGGGGTCACTTTGTGGGCGTTTCCATTGTCCTGGTGCTCCAGGGCCTTCAAAAATGTAATAGGTGGTTGAGAAATGAGATGTGTAATTTATGCTCCTAGAATGCCTGAAGGTGCCATTTCAATATTGGGCCTCTGTATGTGGGCAGGCTGTATAAAAGTCTCACACATTTGGTATCGCCATACTCAGGAGGAGTAGCAGAATGTATTTTGAGGTGTCATTTTTGCTATGTACATGCTATGTGTTGGCAATATCTTATAAATGGACAACTTTGCGTAAAAAAATTGCGTTTTCATTTTTTTCCCGCATTTTCCAAAAACTTCAGGAAAAAAATGAACCATTCAAAAGACTCATTATGCCTCATAGATTATACGTTGGGGTGTTATCTTTCCAAAATGGGGTCACTTTGTGGGTGTTTCCATTGTCCTGGTGCTCCAGGGCCTTCAAAAGTGTAATAGGTGGTTGAGAAATGAGATGTGTAATTTATGCTCCTAGAATGCCTGAAGGTGCCATTTCAATATTGGGCCTCTCTATGTGGGCAGGCTGTATAAAAGTCTCACACATTTGGTATCGCCATACTCAGGAGGAGTAGCAGAATGTATTTTGGGACGTCATTTGTGGTATACACATGCCATGTGAGAGAAATAACCTATTACAATGACAATTTTGTGGAAAAAATAAAAAAATAAAAATAAATCTTCATTTTGCAAAGAATTGTGGGAAAAAATTACAATATCAAAAACCTCACGATGCATCTTACTAAATACCTTGGAATGTCTAATTTAAAAAAAGGGGTCATTTGGGGGGTATTTGTGCTTTGCTGGCTTGTTCGGGTCGTAAGAAATGAGATAGGCCACCAGTACATTAGGTGTGATCAATTGTTTATGATCCGCACCACAGCTTGTAGACTCTATAACTTTCACAAAGACCAAATAATATCCACTAATTTGGGTTATTTTTACCAAAGATATGTAGCAGTATAAATTGTGGCCAAATTTTATAAAGAAAAATTAATAATTTGCAAAATTTTATCACATAAACTAAAAAAAAGCCTTTTTTTTTCAAAATTTGCCGTATTTTTTCATTTATAGCGCAAAAAATAAAAAACCCAGAGGTGATCAAATACCACCAAAAGAAAGCTCTATTTGTATGAAAAAAAGGACAAAAAAATCATTTGGGTACAGTATTACATGACCGAGTAATTGTCATTCAAAATGTGAGAGCACTGAAAGCTGAAAATTGGTCCGGGCACGAAGGGGATTTAGTGCCCAGTTGTCAAGTGGTTAAAAACGGTCGTGTGTACGCGGCATCAGAGTTCTTTTGGTGATAACAAAGGAACCAGAGGTCAGAGAAGAACCAGACTTGCTGATTTGGATCACACACTATAGAAGGGTTTGCTTCGTTCACTTTTCATGTCTGAAGCCTCGTACACACAAACGAGTTTCTCGGCAAGAAACGACAAGAAAACTGCCGAGAGAGCTTTCTTGCCGAGAAAATCGTTCGTGTGTATGGTTTCTCGTTGAGAAAACTAACCAGAATCTCGACGAGAAAAATAGAGAACCTGCTCTCTATTTTCTCGTCGGCATGTTTCTCGACGAGAAAAGTGTGTGTGTGTACACTTACCTGTCGCCGTGGAAACCCGCGCATGCTCGAATTGACTTTGACGCATGCGCGGTAGCTTCCTAGGCATAGGTAGGGTGTAGCAAGATGGCGGTGACCGCTTTGAATGTGACGAGCACACGCTCGTCGTAGTCGATGACGTCACCGCGTTCGCTCCATTCAAAGAACCGCGGGTTCTTTGAATGGAGCGTGTGTACACTCGGCCGGGACAAGTTTCTTGTCCAAGAATCTCGTCAAGAAAAACGACGTGTTTTTTCCTGACGAGATTCTCGGCCGTGTGTACGAGGCCTGAGATTACAACCACTTTAATCCTGATCCTTTAACTCTCTGCGTTACATAATCCTGACCCCTGAACTCTGTGCATTACTTAATCCTGACTCCCTGAATTTCATGCGTTACATATTCCTGACCCCTAAGCATCTGTGTGTTACTTAATCTTGATCCCTGAACTCTGTGTGTTACATAATCCTGACCCCTAAATTCTGTGTGTTTCATAATCCTGACCCCTGAACTTTGTGTATTACTTAATCCTGGCCCCTGAGCTCTGTGTGTTTCATAATCCTGACCCCTGAACTTTGTGTATTACTTAATCCTGCCCCCTGAGCTCTGTGTGTTTCATAATCCTGACCCCTGAACTTTGTGTATTACTTAATCCTGCCCCCTGAGCTCTGTGTGTTTCATAATCCTGACCCCTGAACTTTGTGTATTACTTAATCCTGCCCCCTGAGCTCTGTGTGTTTCATAATCCTGACCCTTGAACTATGTGTGTTTCATAATCTGATTCCTGACCCTTGAGCTCTGTGTGTTTCATAATCCTGACCCTTGAACTATGTGTGTTTCATAATCCTGACCCTTGAGCTCTGTGTGTTTCATAATCCTGACCCTTGAACTATGTGTGTTTCATAATCCTGACCCTTGAGCTCTGTGTGTTTCATAATCCTGACCCTTGAACTATGTGTTTTTTTATAATCCTGACCCTTGAGCTCTGTGTGTTTCATAATCCTGACCCTTGAGCTCTGTGTGTTTCATAATCCTGACCCTTGAACTATGTGTGTTTCATAATCCCGACCCCTGAACTCTGTGTATTTTGCTTAACGCTGACCTCTTAACTGTGCGTTACTTAATCCTGACCACTGAGACAGCAAAAAAGCCTACAGTGGATGTGTTAAGGTACAGGTAATCAAAAGCAGATGCTAGAATACCCAAAAAAAAAAGGCAATAGGGTACAAGGGTGAACTAAAGTCTTCTGTGGATGAAAAACCAAAGCCCTGGGAGATTCAGGCAGTGTTCACTGAATACATTTCAAGGAGAATTGTACCATAGTGCACCTTAAAGGATAAGTTCACCTTTCATAACATGTTACATGTTACACCCATATTCGGAGTGTAACATGTTATGAATGCACCTCCCCTATCCCCACTGTGCCAGCTAGCAGGGGATCTTCTCCACCCGCTAGCTGTCAAAATTCAAAAAAGACGCGACCGTGTGGGGCTCTGCCCCCTGGTCGCGTCAGTCATTCACAGCGCTCTGTAAATGGAAAACTACAAGGTCTGGCAGCCTTTGCGGCTGTCGGCTTGTAGTTTTCAATGGACTACCACGGCGCTGTGAGTGCTGTGGTAATTCATTCATTCTTCCTGTCAGCATGTATCGGCTTCCCCGTACATGGTACGAGGAAGCAGATACGCTGAGAGGTCTGCAGGAGACCTGCAATCTACTGATCGCTGGCGCAATGCCTAACAGGCTCCTGCAACAAAAAATAATAAATGCACATTTTTTTACGTGCAAATTTTTATTTTTTCTTAACAGGTGAACTCATCCTTTAAACTACAAAGAAGGGGAATCATAGCATTGAAATATAACAAGAACAATTTCTTTGTTATCAGTTGATGTTAAAGCATATTTCTGATGCAGTGTGCTGAAATCACTATTAGGCCTGGTTCACACCTATGAATTTTTTAGCGCGTTTTCAGTTTTGCAGAAACACTCTACAGTCCATTTAACATGGTTTCTATGGGTCACGTTTACATCTGTCCATTTTATGGAAAGGGCCAGGGACTTTTTTTTCTGGTTTATAGTTCTATAGCAGGGATATGCAATTAGCGGACCTCCAGATGTTGCAGAACTGCAAGTCCCATGAGGCATAGCAAGACTTTTACAGCCACAAGCATTACACCCAGAGGCAGAGGCATGATGGGACTTGTAGTTTTGCAACAGCTGGAGGTCCGCTAATTGCATACCACTGTTCTATAGACTTCAATGGATCAAAAACATGTATTGAAAAACACAAAATACACCTGGAGTATGCAAACTGCAACCTGCATAGGTGTGAACCAGGCCTTAAAGAGGAAGTAAACTCTGATGGGTTTTACTTCCTCTTTATTTCCCTGCAAAGGTAAAGCATAATGGGTTACCTGAAACCGAAGCCTGTGATGTCACCGCTGTCCCCTGTTGCAAGAAGCATCCATCTTCACCCCTCTTCCTTTCGGGGCCACAAACATCGGCTCTGTGACTGGCCAGAGTCGCGTGGCGTCACTCCCGCGCATGCGTGCGGGAGACGCCAGTCACAGCATGACCTTCCTTTAGAAACGTCACGATCGCCGTTTCTAAAGTGTGCCTGCGCCGTTGTCTATGGCGCATGCACCGTAGACATGGGAGCTGTCTCTTTTGTAAATATCTTCTATACCGTGGAGGTTTAGGAGATATTTCCTGCACCTACAGGTAAGCCTAGATTAAGGCTTACCTGTAGGTAAAGGTGGTTGTACAGGGTGTACAACCACTTTAAAACAAATTCAACAGTGGGGATACACGTAGGCTTATTTAATAAAAAAAGAGCCAGTGCAAAGTAACTTTTAGGCCTGGTTCACACCTATGTCTTTTTTTTTTTTTGCGTTTTCAATTTTGCAGAAACACACTACAGTCCATTTAAAGCGGAGCTCCGCTGGAAAAAAAAATATTAAAAGCCGGCAGCTACAGCTACAGCAGCTGCTGGCTTTTAATATTTGGACACTTACCTGTCCTGGAGTCCAGCGACGTCCGCAGCAGAGGACGAGCGACCGCTCGTCGCTCTGCTGCTCCCTCCGCCATCCTCGCTGAGGGAACCAGGAAGTGAAGCCCTGCGGCTTCATGCCCGGTTCCCTACGGCGCATGCGCGACTCGCGCTGCGCCGTTCTGATTGGTGCTCCTGTGTTCTGGGAGCCGAGTGTCTCCCAGAACACCAAGGGAAGTCTGCGGGAAGTGACGTAACTCCCGCAGATTCCCGGAGAGAGGACTCCCGGATGTGGGTGAAAATACCTGTCTTAGACAGGTATCTTCACCCCCCTCCCCCCTGAAAGGTGTCAATTGTGACACCGGAGGGGGGGAGGAATCCAAATAGCAAAAGTTGCTATTTAGGGTGGAGCTCCACTTTAACATGGTTTTCTATGGGTCATGTTCATATCTGTGCATTTTTTGGAAAGGGCCAGGGACTTTTTTTCTGGTTTTTGGTTCCATAGACTTCAATAGATCAAAAATTTGTATTGAAAGATGCAAACTGCACCTGAAATATGCAAACTGCAACCTGCATAGGTGTGAACCAGGCCTAACGACAATTTACATTACAAGAACAGTAAAAGTAAAATATGACATCTGGTTTGATTACATCCCCTTTCCTATACTGTATGAGCTCAAAGAGCAAGCGATTCTGAGAATGTATTTTTCTTCATTGTTGACTGTTTTATCCAGTCGTAGTCTATTGGGCAACACCATGTAATGTTACTTGCGTGCTTAAATTCACCTATTTAATTCAAGCCAGGTTAATTCAAGCAAGGAAATGATAGTTGATCACTGTGTTCCAGATGAAACTAATAATTTTGAAAAGGAATCCATTACAACTGTTTAAAAAACACACATTCCTTAGATGATAACTACAAGGAAAACATTATTTAAGTCACAAGAGACACATTTAGAGATGATGGAATGTATTCTTTTAAAACATATACTTCAGCTGAATGTGAACATTTTGCATTTGAACTGCCTCTGGGGACGAAGCTTATCCACCGAGCGACTCTAATTTTCATGCTGACATTCATCTTGTACATCTTGGCTGCCCTACTAAATTTATCCATATCCTTGATGATATCTTAGCCCTTAAATGGCCTTACATAAAAGACTAGAAAAATAAAAGCCAGTGTGTTTTGTGGTCCAAAAACTGCCTTCTGTATGTCTGTCACACACATGAGGGTTGTAGTTAATCCCAGATATAATGTGAGAAGCCTGACAGAGCTAGTAGCAAGGATTTAAAAAAAAATAAAAGTATTGATTGCACTGACTTTATTACAGCTGTGCTGTTTTTAGGATTATACATGAAGTTCATGTTTTGGTGTTACTAGATGTTTGAAGTACTCCACTGGTGGTTCCAAATACACAATGCAGATCTTTACAATTCATAGTGGGCAGCACAGTGGCTTAGTGGTTAGCACTACTACCTTTGGAGCACTGGTGTCCCCCATTTGAATCCTGGTCAGGACACCATCTGCATGGAGTTTGCATGTTCTCCCCATGCTTGCATGAGTTTCCTTAGAGAACTATGGTTTCCTCTCGCACCTCAAAGACAAGATCTCTGAATAAATAATAATAAAAAAAAAAGAAACAGGATTCTCTAAACCTGAAATCGAAGTGGAAAAATTGACTGGTGACAGATGACATGCGAGTAACATTGTCAGCATCTATACCTCAAACTTGACTGCACAAAAACAACTGCAAAAAGCACACTAATTGTAGCAAGCTTGTGTATTTGTAATAATTTTAAATAAAGAAATATAATAAAATCATCATAATTTTATTTGAGTTGTTCTGTTCCTAGACAGTAATATTTAAACCAAATCAAGATATAAAAATCTTTGGTAGCCTTTGACGCCTAATAGGACTGGTGTTTTTGACAATCTAGCGAAGAGGGTGTGGGGACATTTAGCACAATTTATTGGGCATCTGTGATCTTTAAAAGGTTAAGAATGTCTACTTTACACAGTAAATGCAGATAAGTTTTCATATATGTGAATTCCATTTTTTTTACGCGGCAAGCCTGTGAATGCCCCATCCAGTAGGTGCAAGTTATTTGTTTTAAATTATATATATATATATATATATATATATATATATATTGTGAGGGGGTTAGCTCGGCAGCGGGTGTGTGTGACCCCCGGGATGGGCTCCCCACACAAAAACAGGCCCAGCAAACGGAGGTTGTGGTTTTCAAAATCAAAAAGGTGCGGTTTATTTTCTATTTACAGTGACAAAACACAGCAAAGCAAAAGAAACATAAATAAAATAAATCCTGGTCAACTTGACCTCTGAGTAAACATACAGGTTTCCTAACTAACAACTGGGATCAGCCTAGTGCTGTCCTAGTCCCTAAGTCCCTGGTTTTAAATGTCCAAGCAAATAGCCACACAGGCTTTGTCTCACCGCACAGGGGTTCACTCTCCCTAGACAGTCCACACAGGTCTGGTTCCAGGCATGAGCTAACACCTAATGAATCTGGGAGTTCTTATAGAGGCCTAAATGAGCTGACAAGCTTCAGCTGGTCTCATCAACTCCCTGTCTGCACGACGCCCCACACTCTCCCTAGAGGTATGAGTCATCCATGAGCCCACTAGCCTCAGCTGGGCTTATACAACTCTCCACCTAGTTGTATAAGTCGGCGTAAAGCCTGAATCTGGGCGAAATATATCTACCCCCCTGGATGCAACCAGGTGACTTTACCTTCCTGCTGTCACATACCCCCCCCTCTTGTTTTAACCTCGGGGTTGGAACACCAGCAATCAGGCATTCATGTACTCGAGACAAAGCATCCACATTCCCCATTTGAACGCCAGGGCGATGCTTTACTGTGAAGTTGAATTCCTGGAGGGCCAGGAACCACCTATTCACTCTTCTATTTGTTTCCTTGTTTTGAGCCATCCACTTTAACGGAGCGTGATCCGTAACCATGTCAAAGTGCCTACCTAGCAGGTAGTACCGAAGGGAATCTAGAGCCCACTTCACCGCTAAACACTCCTTTTCAACGGTGGCGTAATTTACCTCATGGGACTTCAACTTCCTGCTGAGGTAAATGACTGGGTGCTCTTCCCCGTTCCAGACCTGGGACAATACTGCTCCTAACCCCACATCTGACGCATCACTTTGTACGACAAAGTCTTTAGAGAAGTCGGGTGAGTACAACACTGGCTGGCTACATAAGGCTTGTTTCAAGAATTGGAATGCTGCCTCAGCCTCGGGGGTCCATTTAATCATGACCGACCCTTTCCCCTTCGTCAGGTTGGTTAGGGGCACAGCCTTAGAAGCAAAGTGGGGAATGAATCGCCGATAATACCCAGCGATTCCCAGAAAGGCTCGTACCTGCTTCTTGCTGTTGGGACGTGGCCAACTCTGGATGGCCTCGACTTTGTTGAGTTGGGGTTTTATTACTCCCCTCCCAATGGTGTACCCAAGATATTTGGCCTCCTCCTGCCCAATGGTACACTTCTTGGGGTTAGCCGTAAACCCCGCTTCCCGAACAGAGTCCAGGACTGCTTGCACTTTTGGCAGATGTGAGGCCCAATCTGTGCTATGGACAATTACGTCATCCAGGTAAGCCGCAGCATACTTCCGATGGGGCCTCAGCATCTGGTCCATTTTCCGCTGGAATGTGGCCGGCGCATTCTGTAACCCGAACGGCATTCTTTTATATTGGAACGCCCCGTCTGGGGTTACAAATGCGGTTTTCTCTTTGGCCGACTTGGCCAGGGGGATTTGCCAATACCCTTTTGTGAGGTCAAGAGTCGTCATGTATCGGGCTGTTCCCAGCCGGTCGATCAACTCATCTATACGTGGCATGGGGTAGGTGTCAAATTTTGTAACTTTGTTCAACTGACGAAAATCGTTACAAAATCGCCAGCTCCCATCCGGTTTAGGCACCAACACAATGGGACTAGACCAATCACTTTGGGACTCCTCTATCACCCCTAAGTTCAGCATTTTCTGTACTTCCTCCCGTATTGCCTCCCGTCGGGCCTCTGGGATCCGATAGGGTTTTAACTTCACCCTTTCACCGGGCGGGGTAATGATGTCATGCTCTACCCCAGATGTTTGTCCCGGCAGCTCAGAGAATACCTCCTTGCTGCGAAGCACAAACTCCTTAACCTCCTGTTGTTGGGGTTGTGACAAGGTGGCTGCTATTCCAACCTCAGGAATCACGCAACCAGTTTGAGCTGGTGACCAAGTGTCTGCGACTAGGGACTCTCTATCCCTCCAGGCTTTCAACAGATTAACGTGATAGATCTGTTCGGGCTTTCGCCTTCCTGGTTGTCTGACCTTGTAATTCACTTCGCTCACTTTTTCCATTATCTCATAGGGGCCTTGCCATTTGGCAAGGAATTTACTTTCAACCGTAGGGACAAGTACCAGTATCCTATCCCCCGGGGAAAAGGTACGGGTCTTGGCTCCACGGTTGTACACTCTCTGCTGTGCTAACTGCGCTTGGGCCAAATGTTCCTTCACGATGGGCATTACCTGTGCAATTCGGTCTTGCATCAGGGCGACATGCTCAATCACACTCCTGTGGGGAGAACTCTCACTTTCCCAAGTTTCCTTGGCAATATCCAACAGCCCTCTTGGGTGTCTCCCATACAGTAACTCAAAGGGGGAGAATCCCGTAGAGGATTGGGGCACCTCCCTAATAGCAAACATCAGATAAGGAAGTAGACAGTCCCAATCCTTTCCATCTCTATCCACCACTTTCTTCAACATTTGTTTTAGGGTTTTGTTGAATCTTTCAACCAGCCCATCGGTTTGGGGGTGATACACAGATGTACGCAATTGCGTCACTTTGAACAATTTACACAGCTCTTTCATAACCCGGGACATAAAGGGTGTACCTTGGTCCGTAAGCAGTTCTTTACAAATACCCACCCGGCTAAAAACAAGAGATAGCTCTTTGGCTATGGTTTTGGCCGAGGTATTTCTGAGAGGGATCGCTTCTGGATAACGGGTGGCATAGTCCATTATAACCAATATGTACTGGTGCCCCCTAGCGGACTTGATTATAGGACCTACCAAATCCATTGCGATTCTCTCAAACGGGACCTCAATGATGGGTAGAGGGACCAGCGGGCTACGGAAATGTGGTATCGGGGCCGACCTCTGACACACAGGGCAGGAGGAACAATAATTTTCTATGTCCTTCATCACCCCAGGCCAATAGAATCTCTGTAATACCCTCTCTCGGGTTTTCTCTGTCCCCAGATGACCTCCAAGAATGTGCCCATGGGCCAACTCCAACACCAACTTCCTGTAAGGTTTGGGCACCACAAGCTGCTCAACGGTTTCTTCTGCCCTTTTTGCCACCCGATACAGTAGGTCCTTCTCTACGCTGAAGTATGGGTAAGTGCAGGTATTATCTGGGTTCACTAACTCGCCATCTATTTCCACTACGTTTTCCCGTGCCTTTATTAGGGCGGGGTCTTTTAACTGTTCTGTGGCAAAATTTTCCCTGTGAACCTCCAGATCAGAAAACTCCACAGACGGTAGGTTTTCGTCTGAGGAGGTGGGCTCCTCTCCAGTTTCTTGAGTCTCCCCTGCCAATACTGACAAGGGAAATTCTGGAGAGTCCTCACCACTCTCAGAGGAGTTCTGGCTATCACATTCCTGGTACATAGGGGCACCAGTGGGGGGCTCAGGATCATCCCACAGTTCCCAGAACTTCGGAAAATCCCTTCCCACAATGGCATCATGCGGTAATTGAGATACTAACCCCACTGGATGAGAGAGGGTACCTTTGGGGGTCTCGAAACACACTGTAGTCACTGGATACTCTCGGGTGTCCCCATGCACACAAATAACAGCTACCTTGCTATTCCCAGAGACCTCTGTTTTAACTAATTCAGCCTTTATCAGGGTCACAAGGCTACCTGAATCCAGCAATACCACAACATTTCTACCATTAACACACATTTTGCATAAATGTTTCTCAGTTCCTCGAATGGCAGTGCATGCGACTGTCGCACACAGCGACTGACGTCTGCCCGTCAGAAAGTCACACTGCATGGGTTCCTCCACAACCGGGCAATTGGCTGCAATATGTCCCGCTTGCCGGCAGCGGTAGCAAACGATCCTTCTTGCCGCCTCTTGAGCCGCTGATTTCCCAGGCTGTTCTCGCCAAACTTGGGGTAGAGCTCCCACCCTCTCACTCTCTCCACCCTCACCCCTTGGAATCCTCTTATCCGCCCCTGGGGATGGTCTGGTCTTAGGGTGGAAAGTCCGAGTGTCTCTGGAAGAGGCCGTCAGGTTCTCTGTAGCCAAGTATTTCTCCACACGATCCACAAGACCATCGGCCGTCTCTGGGTCTCCATGGCTTACCCACTTTTGGATGGCAGTAGGAAGAGCTCTCAAAAACCGATCCATTACAACACGTTCCACAATCTTTGGTGCGGACAAAGTCTCTGGCTGTAGCCACTTTCTGTTCAGGTGAATGAGATCATACATTTGAGACCTGGGGGGTTTTCCAAGCTGGAAAGTCCAGTTATGCACACGCTGAGCCCGGACAGCCTGGGTGACACCCAGCCTTGCCAAAATTTCAGCTTTTAGCATCACATAGTCTTTTGCTTGGTTAGGCTCTAGGTCATAGTAAGCTTTCTGCGATTCACCAGTTAACAGAGGAGCCACCAGTCCAGCCCACTGCTCCTCAGGCCACTTTTCTCTTTCAGCGGTCCTTTCAAATGTGGTCAAAAATACCTCTGGATCATCCTCTCCAGTCATTTTTGTCAATAAACGACTCACCCCAAAGGACGCGGTATTAGTGGGACGGCTTTCCTCACTGGTCTGCGGACGTTGCTGCATTACTGCTTCCATTTGTTGTAGTCTCTGCTCTTGCTTCTGTAACAGGTCTATGAAGCGGGCCTCAGATTGCTGCTGGGCTTGTTGCTGAGCTTCCAGACTCTGTTGGTGAGCTTGCTGCTGGGCTGCAAGGCTCTGTTGATGAGCTTGCTGCTGGGCTGCAAGGCTCCTTTGCAAACCTGCATTTGTCTGCTGTTGATTGGCATTTGCTAGAGCCAGCTGTTTCAGTATCTCCTCCATGCTGGCTTAAAAAAAACTGCCACTGGTTCTCCACCAACTGTGAGGGGGTTAGCTCGGCAGCGGGTGTGTGTGACCCCCGGGATGGGCTCCCCACACAAAAACAGGCCCAGCAAACGGAGGTTGTGGTTTTCAAAATCAAAAAGGTGCGGTTTATTTTCTATTTACAGTGACAAAACACAGCAAAGCAAAAGAAACATAAATAAAATAAATCCTGGTCAACTTGACCTCTGAGTAAACATACAGGTTTCCTAACTAACAACTGGGATCAGCCTAGTGCTGTCCTAGTCCCTAAGTCCCTGGTTTTAAATGTCCAAGCAAATAGCCACACAGGCTTTGTCTCACCGCACAGGGGTTCACTCTCCCTAGACAGTCCACACAGGTCTGGTTCCAGGCATGAGCTAACACCTAATGAATCTGGGAGTTCTTATAGAGGCCTAAATGAGCTGACAAGCTTCAGCTGGTCTCATCAACTCCCTGTCTGCACGACGCCCCACACTCTCCCTAGAGGTATGAGTCATCCATGAGCCCACTAGCCTCAGCTGGGCTTATACAACTCTCCACCTAGTTGTATAAGTCGGCGTAAAGCCTGAATCTGGGCGAAATATATCTACCCCCCTGGATGCAACCAGGTGACTTTACCTTCCTGCTGTCACAATATATATATATATAGACACACACACACACACACATATATATATATATATATATATATATATATATATAATTTTTTAATAATTGGAAAATAATAAAAGTCCTTTCTCTCACAGTAACGAAATAGACTGATGCATTAAATACTAAGTCTACCCAAAGAGAGATTTTAGTTATAAGTGGATACTGATGGGCTGAGCCAGTCCATAGCTCCTTATATGGTTGGGATATTCCAACTAAGTGCTCATTTGTACAGCACCGAATGCTAAAATGATCACTTTTAGCATGCAGGCTGATGTCAGTCCAGTAGTACGCTGCAGTGCATTAAACATTTTCTTTTAATTTCCTTTATTTTAAACTTTATTTGAAGTGTCACAAAGTGACACTTCATTCAGTTCTCCGTACAGCAGCAAGCTGGGTTGTGGTGACACGCAGTACCCAGGGCCATCTTAATAGCATCATGGGCCCCTGGGCAAAGTAATACTATGGGGCCCCTACAAGCTTCTCAAGAATGAAAGTACAATATTTCTACTTTACAGCGTGTCACTTGCTACTGTCCCCTGCCACCAGATTCAGTGTGTCACTTGCCACCGTCACCTGCCACCAGATTCAGCGTGTCACTTGCTACCGTCACCTGCCACCAGATTCAGCATGTCACTTGCCACCAGTCCCTTTTACCAGATTCAGCATGTCACTTACCATGTCACCTGTTACCAGATTCAGCATGTCACTTACCATCCATCCCCTGCCCCCAGATTCAGCGTGTCACTTGCCACCGTCCCCTGCCACCAGATTTAGCATGTCAGTTGCCACCTGTCCCCTGCCACCAGATTCAGTGTGTCATTTGCCATCGTCACCTGCCACCAGATTCAGCGTATCAATTGCCACCCATCCCCTGCCACCAGATTCAGCGTGTCACTTGCCACCGTCCCCTGTCACCAGATTCAGCGTGTCACTTGCCACCGTCCCCTGTCACCAGATTTAGCGTGTCAGTTGCCACCCGTCCCCTGCCACCAGATTCAGCGTGTCACTTGCCATCGTCACCTGTCACCATATTCAGCGTATCAATTGCCACCCATCCCCTGCCACCAGATTCAGCGTGTCACTTGCCACCGTCACCTGTCACCATATTCAGCCTGTCACTTGCCATTGTCACCTGTCATTAGATTCAGCGTTTCACTTGCCATTGTCACCTGTCACCAAAGTCAGCGTGTCACTTGCCACCCGTCCCCTGTCACCAGAATTAGCGTATCACTTACCATCCATCCCATCACCAGATTCAGCGTGTCACTTGCCACTCGTCCCCTGTCACCAGATTCAGCGTGTCACTTATCATCCATCCCATCACCAGATTTAGCGTGTCACTTGCCACTGGTTCCTTGTCACCAGATTCAATGTGCCACTTGCCACCTATATCCTGGCTCTCTCTCCCTCCCCTTCAGCTGGGCATTCTGGGGGCTACAGTTTCCCTCTTCGGATTGCTGGGGCTGCCAGTTCTTCGGGACTACATGTCCCATGATCCTCCTTTGTGATCCTTTTTTTTTTGGCCAATGGGAAGGAGAGGGCTCCGCTCCCGAGTAAAGCAGCATAAGGAGGAGAAAGGGGAGAAAAGCCCGCAGCTGCTTTCTCCAGAGACACAGCCGCTCTCCCTACTGCTGACAGGAGGAGGGGGATAGGCAAGAAATAGAGCCCTCTTCGACCGTTGAGCTTTGGTGCCCCTCTGTGCCTTAGCTCGCTCAGTCACTCAGGGAGGCTCAGGAGAGGTGGTGACAGCCCAGCTTGCAGGCGGAACCAAAGATGCCGCCGCACGCTGGACTCCCTGTGCCCGCTCAGCCTGACTCCCTTGTCCCCAGGGGAGGGCTGGCAGCCTTAGGCCTGGGGGGGGCAAGTCCAGTTAAGTTGCCCATTGAACCACCGAATCAGCTCACCATTCATGCCCACCTGGTTTTATAACCGATATTGATGTTATGAAGCAAGACAAATATGATACGTGGTAACAAAGTTTAATGTTCATAGCAACAAAGGAGGTTTAACAAAAATAATGCATCAATGCAGCCTCACTAGTTTCCATCAATGCCGCCACACCATTGCCCGTCAATACAGCCTGATCAGTGCCCATCAATGCAGCCTCACCAGTGCCTATCAATGCAGCCTCACCAGTGCCTATCAATGCAGCCTCACCAGTGCCCATCAATGCCTCCACACCAGTGCATACAGGGCCCATCAACGCAGCCTGATCAGGGCTCATCAACGCAGCCTGATCAGTGCCCATCAACGCAGCCTAATCAGTGCCCATCAATGCAGCCTGACCAGTGCCCTTCAGTGCAGCCTCACCAGTGCAGACAGTGCCCATCAGTGCACCCTGCCTGATCAGTACCCATCAACATAGCATGATCCGTGCCCATCAATGCCGCAACAGTGCAGATAGTGCCCATCAGTGCAGCCTGATCAGTGCCCATCAGTACAGCCTCACCAGTGCAGACAGTGCCCATCAATGCAGCTTCACGGTCACCAGTGCGGACTGTGCTCATCAGTGCAGCCTCACCAGTGCAGACAGTGCCCATCAGTGCAGCCTCTCACCAGTGTAGACAGTGCCCATCAGTGCAGCCTGATCAGTACCCATCAATGCAGCCTCATAGTCCCCAGTGCAGATAGTGCCCATCCGTGCCGCCTGATCAGTGCTTATCAGTGCAGCCTTACCAGTGCAGACAGTGCCCATCAATGCAGCCTCACGGTCACCAGTGTAGACAGTGACCATCAGTGCAGACAGTGCCCATCAGTGCAGCCTGATCAGTGCCCATGAGTGCAGCCTCATCTGTGCAGACAGTGTCCATCAGTGCAGCCTGATCAGGGCCCATCAGTGCAGCCTCATCAGTGCAGACAGTGCCCATTAGTGCAGCCTGATAGGTACCCATAAATGCAGCCTCATGATCCCCAGTGCAGATAGTGCCCATCAGTGCAGCCTGATCAATGCCCATAGGTGCAGCCTCACCAGTGCAGACAGTGCCCATCAATGCAGCCTCATGGTCACCAGTGCAGACAGTGCCCATCAGTGCAGCCTGATCAGTGCCCATCAGTGCAGCCTCACCAGTGCAGATAGTGTCCATCAGTGCAGCCTGATCAGTGCCCATCAGTGCAGCCTTACCAGTACAGACAGTGCCCATCGGTGCAGCCTGTTGAGTACCCATCAATGCAGCCTCATGGTCCCCAGTGCAGATAGTGCCCATCAGTGCAGCCTCACCAGTGCAGACAGTGCCAATCAATGCAGCCTCACGTCACAAGTGCAGACGGTGCCCATCAGTGTAGACAGTGCCCATCAGTATAGCCTCACCAGTGCAGACAGTGCCCATCAGTGCAGCCTAAACAGTGCCCATCAGTGCAGCCTCACCAGTGCAGACATTGCCCATCAGTGCAGCCTGATCAGGGCCCATCAGTGCAGCCTCATCAGTGCAGACAGTGCCCATCAGTGCAGCCTGATCAGTACCCATCAATGCAGCCTCATGGTCCTCAGTGCAGATAGTGCCAATCAGTGCAGCCTGATCAGTGCCCATCAGTGCAGCCTCACCAGTGCAGACAGTGCCTATCAGTGCAGCATGATCAGTGCCCATCAATGCAGCTTCATGGTCACCAGTGCAGACAGTGCCCGTCGGTGCAGCCTGATCAGTGCCCATCAGTGCAACCTCATCTGTGCAGACAGTGCCTATCAGTGCAGAGTGATCAGTGTCCATCAACGCAGCCTGATCAGCGACCCTCAATGCAGCCTCACGGTTACCAGTGCAGACAGTGCCCATCAGTGCAGCCTCATCAGTGCACTGCCCATCAGTGCAGCCTGATCAGTGCCCATGGGATGTGGGGGGGTCAGTTAGGGGTGTCAGGGTCTGTCTCACCTCAGCAGCCAGGTCCTTGCACCGCGAACGGCCTCTTCGGGGATATGATGAATCAAAGTCACATCTTCTCTTCTATCTGCAGCCACTCCTCAAGGCAGCGCCCCCCCGGTCCACAACCTGAGCAAGACACGTCCCCTCCCCTGGCATGCCACACGCCCTGCCTATGAGACTTCTGGGAGGTGGGAGTTGTAGTTTGCTGCGCTGATGAGTTCCTCCCACCGCTAGGAACTTGAGCGCGGCTGGACTACAACTCCCAGAATGCAGCGCAGCAGCAGCCAGCCAGTCAGTCAGCGGCCACCGCGGCTGACTTCTAGTCTGGAAAAAAAAGTAACAGACAGGCAATGCCGAGGCCGTTTTAGGTAGGGGGAAATTTCCACCCTGCCCCCCGGCCCAGCCCGCCCCTGCTTGTCCCACTGCTTGTATTATTTGTCCAGCTCTGATGGGGCCCCAGGTGAACGTGGGGCCCCCGGGCTGTGCCCAAGGGTGCCCGCTCAGTAAGACGGACCTGGTACCTTTCAGTTAATTTTACGGCAGCTCACTGCACCACACCTTCTGGCATTGTGAACTGGGCACAAATAAAACTATTTATTTCCATGTGCCCTAGCAGGGACTTGTGTTTGTCCAGTGCAAAAAAATGCAGGTCACTGCATTTTGTATGAAGGAGCCCTGCGAGATCTCTTTGCCATAATACCAACTTTGCTTGTCTGTAGGCAGGTGCAGTCTGTATTCCCCACTGTAGGTGGTGCTCAACCGAAGCAGCAATGCAGAAGGGGAAGGAAGTCGTAAAGGAACTTGATACCTCTATGACTTCCTGCGGTCACCAGGGGGATAGCTGTCCAATTGGACACTGGCGCCCCACGTGACCTCATCGGCCATCTTGGGTCAGGGCAGAGCCTATTTGAGAGTCTGGCTCCCTGGTTTGGTGCACCTTGCACGAGTGGCTAGTGTAGGGACAGGTTCTCCGTCTGACAGGGATAACGCATAGTGGCAGGGAAAGGGCCTCAAGTGCTGATATCTCACCACTAGTGTCTTCAATAGAGATAAGACATAGCCAGGTGGTTTAAATCTCAAGCATCTGCCAAAATCAAAGATACATTTTGGGTGGTCTGACTCTGACACTGACTAATAGTCAAAAGACAAGAATGAACATCAGTTGGTGTGTGTGTATTTGATTGTGGTTGGTACTGTACTGGATTTTAAGCAGCACTGGGGCAGAGACGGATGTAAATGGCTCAGTCTTCTCCACAAAGCAGTACAGAAAATATTGGCACCATATAAATGAATAATAATAATAAATCACCTGCTGCTTTGTGTAGTGTTTACTCTCATCTACTCCCTTGTGTATCACAGATCCTGCTATTTCCAGCCAACTCTTTGATGCTTCTTTCACCCTCGCAATCATCCTTGGGCTGGGCACCACAGCCTGGCCTCAGCTTCACAGCATGAATGATTTTATGAAGCTAACAAAATGATTTACAGCCCTGTTTGCAGGATGAGTCTGTGCTGCTATGATGTCATCCTCCATAATGAATCCACTGTGTCTGCTCTTAGCCACACACAGTCTTTCCCACCATGGAGTTCATTCTGTTAGTTATTGTCTGTTCATAAAACTATGTTGTAAAATTGGTATCACGTATTAAAACAACAAAACACAAACTTGACCAATATATACATTTCAAATCTTTTTATAGTGTAGAATTATACTTATGTAAACTATGGAATACAGTGATCTGCTTTGCAGCTATACAAGTGTATGCTTTAAAATATTAATTGTTAGGCTTGTGCAATTCGTTTCGTAACGAATTGAAATTCGTCCGAATTTAGCAACTTTCGGACATTCGGAAGCATTCGAATTTCCGAACAAAGCAATTACGAATAAGACCGAATCCGAAATAAATTATACCGCAAATAGCGAATGCCCGAATGTCTTCGGCATAATTCGTTATGAAAAAGTTACGAATGTACGAATCCATACGAAGCACAATAACACTCACTCTGCTCTGCTCTCTGCTTCTCCCACACCGTGCTGAACTCCCTCTCAAAATGGTGTACAGGGGCGGAGGTTATAGCCGCATGTAAAAAACGAAAGTAAAATACGAGATTTCGAATCCATTCGAAGCACAATAACACTCACTCTGCTCTGCTCTCTGCTTCTCCCTCACCGTGCTGAACCCTCTCAAAATGGTGTACAGGGGCGGAGCCTATAGCCGCATGTTAAAAACGAAAGTAAAATACGAGATTTCGAATCGTTACAAATAACCGCAATGTATTTAGAAAAGTACAAATCCATTCGAAGCACATTAGGCATAATAGGCAGCGTCGTTGTGAGAGAGACACGGAAAATTACGAATCAACGAACCCAAAAAAAGTTACGAAAGTAGGAGTTGTGTCCAGAATCAACGAAAAACAACGTACTCTACCGAAAGTACGAACCCAAAAAAAGTTACGAAAGTAGGAGTTGTGTCCAGAATCAACGAAAAACAACGTACTCTACCGAAAGTACGAATTATAAAGCAACAAAAAATTCAACGAAAAATGTCGCTTGCAAAAATACGAATGAGTCCGAACACGAAAAATCCCGTCTAGCAAAATTACGAATGATTACGAATCAACAGGACCGGAAAGAAACGAACCGAAACGGAACGAATTTTTCCGTTGTGCACAAGTCTATTAATTGTTATAAAAAAAACAAAGAAAAAAAAACTGTTCCATTTTTGGCTGACCATAGAGCTTTAAACCAATATTTCTAATGCAACTCAGAGACTCTGATGATAAATGCTTTGGGGTTGATTTACTAACCCCTTAACGCTGGTGCTTCCTGGCCCTTTAAGGGGTTTCTGATTCAGGGAGGCGGGGCGGGACTTATGATTATGTATAAGGCCGTGATTGGCTGTCACAGTGGTCACATAATTGGAAAGCTCCCGATCTCAAGTGGTGATCGGGAGCTTTCCGTTAGGTGCCGGGTAACTGTGCGGGGAGCACGCAGGGCGTGCACACTTGGCACATGTTTGTTTACGAAGTAAATGGATGGAAGACAATCCACAACTCCATACATGCTCTTCAATAAGTCCAAATTTATTGTAACTCCATACAAAATAAAAATGTACAGCAGAAGTTAACACATTTCAGCCAAAATGGCCTTGTTCACAACACTGTTGTGAACAAGGCCATTATGGCTGAAACATAATTATCTTTTATGGAGTTACAATAAATTTGGACTTATTAAAGAGCATGTATGGAGTTGCAGATTATCTTCTTCTACCCATTTACTTCATAAGCAGCTGAGTGACCGCACTTTCTGCACCCGACAGCCCCGGAGGATCGCTACATAATTATTAATATTATACAGGATTTATATAGTGCCAAAAGTTTGCGCAGCGCTTAACAAAATGAAGGCAGACATTACAGTTAAATTACAATTTGGTACAAGAGGAATCAGAGGACCCTACTCGTTAAAGCTTACAATCTAGGGTAATAGCACCTTTTTCTTCTATTGACATGTTTGTTTACAGATTGGAAGGGATCCGAGTGTTTCTATAGCAAAATGCACCTCATCCCAAAGGTAAATAATGTAGGTACAAAGAGAAAGTGGGATTATAACGGTGCTAAAATATCATACAAAGTAAATGGCTATTAAGATTTTTAATTTTTTTTTTTTTAAATTAAGATACCGTATAATCATAATACAGAATACAAAAAGAAGAAGGTTCAGTAAAAACAAGGTAATGAAGCAGACTTTGAACTGTGTGGGTCGCTGAAATCCCCAAATTTTATGAAATAGTGGTCACGTGTGATGTCACATCCCTATATATTTCGCCATTTAGGCTTCCTCAGGGGAGTATATCGGGACCTCCAATTTCAACAGTCAGCTCTAACATGGAAATACAAAAACAAAATATAAAATACATTTCAAAAATACACATTACAATATACATTGGTGTGTGTTGCTCGGCCACCGGCCTTGGAAGGGAACCCACCTCTACCAATAGTTAAATGTTGTGGCTGCATTTGTTTTCTATTTTCAGGCTTTTTTCTTTACTTTTCACCTGGTGATCCTGCCAGTAAAACACTGTCAATTTTTATTTATGGTACTGTACTTATGGAGAAGCATTGTTGTCATGGTAGGACAGAACTAAAATATCCTCCCCCTCTTCTCTTCTCCCTAACAAAGAGGGAAGGGGTTGGGTAGCCACTAGTGATAGCTGTGAACAATATAATGGATTGTAAACAGGGGCAGAAAACATAGAAACATAAAAACATAGACAAGTGACAGCAGAAGGCGACCCAGTGGTCTATCAAGTCTGCCCCATTTCTTCAGAAAATTATTTTTATTGCAATATTTTATACATAAAATAATACAAACAGTGCACCTATAAAAAAAAACATAATACAATAAGGTGCTGATAAAAATACATTGACAACACAAGTATTTGCCACGCAGGGCCAAGGCTGCCCATTTGTTTACCTTTTTATTTTTTCTCATTTTATAAATCTAGTATCGATGTACGTTTGTTTCTAAACATGTGTAAATTTACTTAGGCCCCTTTCACACGGGACGGATCAGTCACGTGAACCTCCGCTTGCTCAGTGGGGATCGCACCGTTGATCCCTGCTGAGCCGGCGGATGACTGGGCGGTCCCCGAAAACTGTGCAGGGACCGCCCTGTTAGATCTCCACTCTCCCCTATGGGGAATCGGATGAACACGGACCGTCTGTCCGTGTTCATCCGCTCCGCTCCGCAGACGGATAGAAAAATAGAAATTTTTCTATCCAGAAAAACGGAGCATTGCGGACACGGATAAGATCGGATGTCAGCGGATGTTCATCCGCTGACATCCGCTATTCCATAGGGATACATGCATGTCCGTTTTTCATCCGAAAATGGATGGGTGAAAAACGGACATACGGTCCGCCCGTGTGAAAGGGGCCTTGCTGTTAACTGTTAACTGATACACTACTAGCACAGGAAGTTATTGGTTCTCAAGATTTATGTCAGAATCAACATTTTTTTCACTATATAACAGATATAGGGGGTAATTTACTATAGCGCCACGGCGCTAATTAGTGCAAATTGCCGCGAATTCGCGCTAATTAGCGCAAATTGCCGCGAATTCGCGCTAATTAGCGCAAATCGCGGCGATTTGCGCTAATTAGCGCTAAAACGGTATTCACTATAGCGCTGGAGAAAAAATACTTACCAAAATCGAATTTACTATAGCTCCCAGAATCCAAATAGCGCCCAAATCCTTACTCTACTAAAAGCTGGAGTTGTGCACATGAAAATAATGTTTAGAGCATGATATAATTGCCTAAATGGTACTGAAATATGCGGTATATTATTTAAAGATAATCTGCTTTTAAACTGTGTGAAAAAGTGATTTCTACACTGAAATATCTTTAAAAGTCTGAGAAGTAAAAAAATGCCCGTTTTTGGACAACTATTTGCAAGCTAAACTGAGCATGCCCAGAGCTAATATAACTCAAATTTTAACTCAGGTGTCTTTTTTCACAAGAGTTATAGTAAATACTGAAATGAGAGCTAAATAAAGAGCATGTTTTGGAAGTGAAAATCTGAGCTATTTTAGTCCAATGCACGTTTTAGCCATTGATTCTAATGATACAATTGTAACTTTCACAAATAAATCCTTTTTAATGTTGAGATGAAATGTATCTTTCTCTGAAATAAATTTTCCTTTGCAAAAAATTTTGCTTCTAATTAAAATATTTTGTTTTTAAAGAAAGCTAGAATGTGGAATGTTTTGATAAAATATATTTTTCTCTGTCACTTTCACTTGTTAGGCCCCTTTCACACGGAGGTCCGTTCAGGTCCGCCTGTCAGTTTTTTAGGCGGACCTGAAACGGATCCTTCATGTACCCCTATGGAGGCACGGATGTCAGCGGAGACATGTCCGCTGACATCCGCTCCGCTCCGCCAAAGTGTGACGGAGGAAAACCCTATTTTTCCTTCCGTCGGCGGAGCGGATCGGATGACAACGGACTCTACGGTCCGTCGTCATCCGATTCCTCATAGGGGAGAGCGGCGCTCTGACAGGGCGGTCCCTGCACAGTGTGCGGGGACCGCCCAGTCATCCGTCGGCTCAGCGGGGATCAACGGAGCGATCCCCGCTGAGCAAGCGGAGCTTCACGGGGCGGATCTGCACGGATCCGCCCCGTGTGAAAGAGCCCTTACTCTCCATCTCACACCAATTTTTACCCAACTCACACAGGTGTCTTTACAAAGCACAAACAATACCATTGCTGATGCAAATTTAAAATTAGTCACATTTTTTTGTGCTTTTTATTATTTTTAAATAATCATAATTTGAGCCCCAAAAATCTGATATGTGTTCCAACATCAGAAATAAAAATGTAATTCCCCAAAATTTGAGGGTAATATCACTATTCTAAACTCACGCACAAAAAAACACCAAATTTCACAGAATAAATCAAGAAGAATAACTCTTGAGTAATGTAATTCCATCACCTGTATGTCCAAAGAAATGCAGTATTTATGTGTATTTACGTGTAGGAGGATTCCACATGTGGCAGCTCTGTGGCTTAGAGGTTAGAACTTCTGCTAAGCATCCCTGAGTGTCTGAGTTCAAATCCCAAACATACCGTTTCATGTAGAGAAGTTGTCTCATATCCCAGGTCCTAAAACTATGTCTAAATCTTGTATTTATGTGTAGGAGGGTTCCACCACCACTGTAAATCTTGCCAGATACACAATTTAGCCCAAAGTATTGGGACGCCTGCCTTTACACACACATGAATTTTAATGGCAGCCCAGTCTTAGTCCGTAGGGTTAAAATTTGATTTGGCCCACCCTTTGCAACTAGAACAGCTTCTGGGAAGGCTGGGAAGGCTGTCCACAAGGTTTAGTGTGTCTATGGGAATGTTTGATCATTCTTCCAGAAGTGCATTTGTGAGGCCAGGCACTGATGTTGGATGGGAAGGCCTGGCTCGCAGTCTCTGCTCTAATTCATACCAAAGGGAGTTCTATCGGGTTGAGGTCAGGACTCTGTGCAGGCCAGTCAAGTTTCTCCACCCCAAACTCACTCATCCATGTCTTTATGGACCTTGCTTTGTGCACTGGTGTGCAGTCATGTTGAAACAGGAAGGGGCCACCCCCAAACTGTTCCCACAAAGTTGGGAGCATGAAATTGTCCAAAATGTTTCAGTATGCTAATGCCTTAAGAGTTCCCTTCACTGGAACTAAGGGGCCAAGCCCAACCCCTGAAAAACAACCCCACACCATAATCCCCCTCCACCAAATGATTTGGACCAGTGCACAAAGCAAGGTCCATAAAGACATAGATGAGTGAGTTCGGGGTGGAGGAACTTGACTGGCCTGGACAGAGTCCTGACCTCAACCCGATAGAACACCTTGGGGATGAATTAGAGCGGAGACTGCAGGCCAGGCCTTCTCGTCCAACATCAGTGCCTGACCTCACAAATGCACTTGGAAGAATGGTCAAACATTCCCATAGACACACTCCTAAACCTTGTGGACAGCCTTCCCAGAAGAGTTGAAGCTGTTTTAGCTGCAAAGGGTGGGCCAACTCAATATTGAACCCTACGGACTAAGACTGGGATGCAATTACAGTTCATGTGCGTTTAAAGGCAGGCGTCCCAATACTTAGGCCAATATATTGTATATTGCTTGGAGACACGGAACTTGGCTATGGACTTAGGGCTGGTTCACACCACAGAGAACATGTGTGAGGCTGCCTGGTGGCTAAGTGGGCAGCAATTCTGTCTAGCAACACTGGGGTTGCTGGTTCAATTCCCCAACATGCTAATGCTTGTGTTGAAGACATGCTGGTATTTTACTTGTCTCCTGTCAAAATAGTCTCTAATGTAAGAAAGTTTATTTTGGACTTTAGATTGGAAGCTCATTGGAGCCAGGGACTGATGTTAATGTTTGTTAGCACTAATCATACCCAGGGACTTGGACATTTAAAATTGTATGGTTTACACTGCACAGGTACATATGCTTAGAAAAGTGTTGCTTTGTTTATGTGCATGCAAATGGACTTGGATCTTTGGCCTGTAGTTGGAGATTTGATGCACATAGCCAAGGGCTAACACAGTTGCAAATAGTATTATTTGTTCCTGCCCATCAGGTGAAATAACTTTAGACATACACGAAGAGACAGATTGAAAGATACTGGTGGGCGTGTACTTCTAGTGGGCGTGTACTTATATTGGGCGTGTACTTCTATTGGGCGTGTGTCAGTTTGCTAACAATACAACCTCTCTTATATAAAGGCCTGCAGTATGGGGGATCGTTTGGTCTGAGAAGGCCAGGTTTTTTGCTGTGATTTGTGGGGGGAGAAGGACTGATATTGTGCAGATTGACAAACCCCCCCCCCCCCAACTAGTGTTATTTGCTGAAATTCCTGTGCATTTTTTCAATCAAAAATTGTGTGTGTATTGTTCCTGTCTGACCGCGCAAAATCATTTGGAAGCATCTGCTGACCTTCTACTCTTGGATCTCATTGCTTAATCATGTACATAGAAATACAGCTTCCAGCAGAACATGGTCACCAATGTATGTATATGTGGATTGTGGGGTGGGGGTGGGTGTTTTGAACATGTCTTTTTTATTATGTTGGAATGCTTTGTAAGTATAATGACTTGAGTATGTTTCTATATTCTTGCAGATAAAAATGTGATGTGTTGCCCGTTATACACTAAAAGTAAAGCTGTGTGACAAATTTTAGATTGTAAGCTTCTATGAGCAGGGCCCTTAAAATCCAATTGCTAAATGTAGCACCATGTATCCTGTCCAAATTTTTTTGAAGCTAGTAAATGAATGAATGTACCTAATTTTGTTTCTGCTAGCAAAATAAAAGTACATTATTGAGCTTTGGTGTGTGTGTGCGCTTTATTTTTTTTTTGGCAAAGTGCAAAGTCCTTAATATTTTATTTCTATATGAATTTGTGCACCAAAAAAAATCTCTTTGCCCTTGTTCACATTGATGCTACTTTGAAATCGCGCTACTTCACTTAAGCTAGAGCGATTTTAGGTACTACTTGATAGACATCTGTGTGGCTTCATACACAAATGTCTATTGAAGTCGCACCTGAAATTGGCAAAAGTAGTGCAGGAACTACTTTTGGAAATCGGTGCGGCGCCACAAAATTGGGGTTGCATCGATTGGAACAGTGCCATTGCCACCAATAGTCATGCGATTTGATTTCTGAAAGTGCATGACAAATCGCCCCAAATGTAAACCTAGGCTTCAGCACACCTGCAAGTAAATGATAAAGGTGGAATCTTTATATATAACAGCTGTGGAGAATTGCAGGTAATGAATTCAGCTGGAGGATCGACAGTGTTGTATGTGTCAGCTCTGGTTCACATTGGTGCGATTTGACATGTCAGATCGGTGGCAATTGCGCTGTTCTAATTGGTGTGATTTGTATTGATATCAGTGCAGAAACCTGCACAGATGTCTCTGATGTCCCCCCCCCCCTTCAGTCGGGACTGACATGCGGGAATTAAAATCGTATGAGTTCAGCTGAACGATTTCCTCCCGCTGTCAGTGTGAAGCAGAGCTCAAACCGGGCCTTTTGCCTTTGTAATTCGCCTGCTGCTATGGCAGAGACACCATTCCTTTTCAAACTCCCTTAAGTTTACCTTCAAATATCATATGTAGAAATACAGATTTGCATATCTGCAAATAATCAAAAATAATAAATTCTAAGTGTGATTGAGATCAAATTTTCGCAGCTGCAATCAACAGAGCGTGGTTTCACCTCCTGACCCGGAAATGAGTCATTGTAATCACCCGGAAGTTCCTGTGCTGGTCAGGATCTCCATCTAGCTGGACATGGCGAGCTCCCTCTTTTTAGCATAGAGGAAGTGCTGCTGATTTGCCGGGTAAGTGTAGGATATGTACTTGTGCTTACTCAAGGTGGGGGTGGATTTGGTGTGGGTGGGCTTCATTGATTTGTTTGGTATCACTACACATTTGTTCTGCCGATGTAAATCAGTAAGGACTATGCAAGTATAAATGAGAGCTCCTTTCTATTAAAATATATATGACTTGATTCACAGTTGGGCGATTTTCAGGATTCTCAATGATAACCATTCATATCTGTGCTACTTTAAGTCAGACCAACTTCAAAGTAGTCCTTGTACTACTTTGGTGTGACTTTCAGGCTCGGTTTCCACTAGTGCGACTTGTCATGCAACTTGGGACTGCAAAGTCGCATGACATGTCATACCCTATGATTTCCAATGAGTATGGTTCATATCTGTGCGACATCAAAGTAGTCCTTGCACTACTTTGGACCCACTTTGATACAACTTGAGGTCCATAGACCTCAAGAATATACAGGCATTGCTCCAAGTCGCATCAAAATCGCGGCAAAAAATTGCGGCAAAATCATGCGAATTTAGGGTTGCAATAGTGGAAACAGAGCCTCATGTGACTTGAGGTACATAGGGCGCAATATTACACAGGCATTCCCAGAAGTTGGGGCCAAGTTGCAGCGACAAAGTGGCAGCAAATTAGGGTGACTTTCAGGTCGCAGCAGTGTGAAAGAGATTCAAGGATATCTTTGAATTTGGCCCTATTGTCACTTGTGCATCCTGAAAGTGGGGAAAATTCATCCCTGCACTACCTTGGTTTGACTTTGATGCGATTTGAGGTCCATACACCACAAGATAACACAGACATTGCTTCAAGTCATGGCAAAGCTGTGCAATTTTAAGGTCGCACAAGTGCAAATGGGGCTTTATTCAAAGGTGTTATTTAATCTCATTAGGTTACTTTGACACTTATGTGACTTTTCATGCAGCTTTGGACCTCAGAGTCGCATTAAAAGTCCCCCCCCCCATGAGTTCCATTCATATCTATGCAACTTCACCCATGTTCACATAGCTCTGAATTGACATGTCAAATTGCAGGCCAAATCGGCGCCTATTGACGGCAATAGAACTGTCCGAATTGGTGCGACGCCACACAGATTCCCAAAAGTATTTCCTACACTACTTTGGGTGACTTCAGGAGGCGATTTCTTACCTCCCAACTTTTTGAGATGGGTATAAGGGACAACTATTAGCAAAAGTATGTAGGCATAGTACACACCTCCTAAAACACCTTCTTAAAGGAGAATTATTAAAAAAATATATATATATTAGTTAGGCCTCATGCCCACGGACGTTTTTACAGCCGCGTTTTTGAGCGTTTTTTACAGCTTAAAAACGCCTGTCCATGTTAGTCTATAGCTTCATGCCCACCTAGACGTTTTTGAGCTGCAAATATCATAGACGTTTTTAAGCTGTAAAAAAAACCCAGGACCAGTGCGTTCCTCAGCATCGGAGTTAGGCAGAAAAAACCGCGAGCTTCAAAAAACGCTCACTAATGTGCACTAACGCGCACTAACGCGTGGTCGCGTTTTTTAGCTCCAACGTTTTTTTTTTCTCAAAAAAAATAAAAAAATAAAAATTTACAATAACATGGACAGGCGTTTTTAAGCTGTAAAAAACGCAGCTGTAAAAACGTCAGTGGGCATGAAGCCTTAAACCCCCAAGAGCTTTTTTTTTAACAATAATATCCCTTTAGATTGGCTTTGAGAATTTACAAACAAAGCAATTTAGAAATTAGATGAAAGGTTTAGCGCTGGGAAACACTTTTTGAAAGATAACAATTGCATTTTATATCAAACTATACAGATCAGAACAAAATGAGGGACAAATGAGGAGGAAAGAGGGACAGAGGGACTTAGGTCTCAACTGTCCCTGATTTGGACCAATGTGATTTCACTAGACATCTGTGCAGGAAAGTGCACTGATGTCTCTGAAATCGCTCACAAAGTCAGGCTGAGGCCCCTTTCACACTTGAGCGACTTTTCCTGAGACTTTGGTCATCAGAGTTGCATGACAAGTCATACCCCATGATTTTCAATATGTACCATTTATATCTGTGCAACTTCAAGTCACACCGACTTCAAAGTAGTCCCTGTACTACTTTGGTCCGACTTTGATACGAGTTGACAGGCATTCCCTGGGATCGCAGAAAAAATGCAGACGGAAGTTTGCGCGCCTTTCCCTGCAACTCCTGCATCCATAGACCTCAAGATTACACAGGCATTGCTTAAAGTCGCATCAAAATCACACAACTTTCAGGTCGCACAAGTGTGAAAGGGGCCTAAGTCACTGTGCTGAGTACTATTATACCTAGAATATAAAGTAGTCCCACCATCAAACACTCAGCAGCATATGCTGAAAAGAGGCGAATGCCTATTAGCCAATGCCACATCAGCATGAGCATGGTTGTTACAATAATATTAAAGTGGTTGTAAACCCACTTAGACAACTTGCATCTATAGGTAAGCCTAGATTAAGGCTTACCTGTAGGTGCAAGAAATATCTCCTTAACCTACACACACTAGTAGATGTTTGTGCTACACTCAATAGGCTAGTGGTCAGCACTTCTACCTTGAAAAACTCAGGCTTTGAAGCACTCATGAGTTCAAATCCCACAGAGAGATACTAAAAGATTGTATTGGTGAAAAAAGGCAAATGCCAATTAGCCAAAGCAGCATATGCTGAAAATAGGTGAATGCCAATTAGCCAATGCACTTTTATTCAATAATCTTATGGTGTGGACTTCCAAACATCACACACTAGCTAACGGGCAGTTTACATTTCTTTGTTTGTTTATTTTAATTTGCTTGTGCAAATAATAAACATAGCTGTTGGATGGTAGGTATTTGAACTTGTAACATGAGAGCTGTATAGACATGGGAGCAGACCACTAAGCCATTGTGCTAAGTACAAGACCTGCATAATAGTGTAGTATGAATAAAGAATGGACATAAATAATTACCGCTTTATAGCCACCTAAATGAAAAAATAAAAACATGAAAAAAACAACATACAACAAATAGGTAACCTAAATGTTTAATACATGTAATTTTACATAATAGCAGACATAATCCTTCATAACTGCATTTGTTAGCAAAAGAAGGAAAAAAACTAGGAATACTAATTGCAATATACATCAATAGATAGAGCACATCTCATATAAAAATGTTTCTTTCACATACATGGATCATGGTTACAGTGCAGTGCTATATAAAAACTTAGTGGAAATTGGCATTTGCGCGTACACGGATTCGCTAATTAGCGCTGATTTCACATTTACTAACACTTGTTTGCTGCTAATAGCGCTCTTTTTCATTCGCAAATTCGCGCATGGAATTTTTAATTGTCAAAAATTGGAGCTATTTTTTGCGATGTGCTCAGTACTTCCTGGAGTTATAGTAAATCAGCCCCATAGTGTCATATACAGTGTTATACATAACACTGTATATAAAAATCTGTTATATATATATATAACAGATGTAACAAAAAAAGTTTAATGGTAGATTTAAAGGAGAAGTATAGCCAAAGTAATTTGGCCATACTTCTCCTATGGATCACAGAAGTGCAGTTCTTTCTGCATGTCTGTGACCGGTTTTCAGCCGACAGTGGGCTAAAGCCTGTGGTCAGCTGACGTCACTCAGTCGGTCCAGATATGGGAAAAATCCCTCCATCCATGCCTGGACCGGCACCTAGATCAGCATCTCAGTGAGCGCTGGAGGAGACAGTCACGGCTCTCTGCTCAAAGCGGAGGGGGAGAACTGAGGGAGCAGTGTTTTTTGATCGCTCAGTTTTCACTCCAGAGCTGGCGGAGGACAGATGCGGTGCAGCACCGGATCAATGCTGCATCCACCTAAGTGAGTATAATTGTTTGTTTGTTTTTAAGCCCAAATATCTCCCTTAACAGCTAAAAATTACCAAATAAGAGAAGGTCAGTTGATTCCTTGGATAGGGTTAAGCTGTTTGTGAGATGACATGCATTATGGCCCTTAAACCAGCTCCACCGTCTACCTTTGTCTTAAGCCCCGTACACACGGTCGGACTTTTTGCCAACAAACTTCCTTTTAAACAAGTTTGACAAAAAATCTGACCATGTGTACGCTCCATCGGACAACCTTTTTTGGTTTTCATCGGACAAATGTTCGGCCTGCAAACGAACAAACTTTTCGCCAACAAAAGTCCAATGGAGCAAAGTCCGACCGTGTGTACAGAAAACCATCGGACTTTTGTCCGATGGACAAGACAAAAAATGTTAAAATCAACCAACAATAGCAGAAGTTGACCAAAGGGTGGTGGTAAAGAGCAGAAAAGAGCAGAAAAACCACGTGATGTTGGAAAAAGTTTTGGGAACGTTTGCAGAAAAGTCCTTTTGTGTGTATGCTATGGGTGTGCCCGGCCAACTCCGTTCGGACAAAAATCCTCGGAAAAGTCAGATGGAAGTCCGACCGTGTGGCTTTAGACAGCGAGAAAGACTGTATTAAAAAATATATTATTGGCTATGAGGTTGGAGACTATTGCAAGATGGTCAAAGTCATCTCAGCTTCTACAATGAGCATTGCAAATCCAAATGAAGCCATAAAACACAGCTTTGTAGTTATGAAACATTTCAGTTTTGGTTAGTACTAATTCTTCATTTTTTGTCTTCAATTCTGAAATTAAGTAGGGTCATATTCAGACTAATCAATTCTACCAACATTTCTTGCTTGAGAGTCTATAATTACACTAGGGAACAAATGTGAGCATTCCAGTGGGGAAGGCAACCTCTTAAATACAGTTATCACTTGCAAATAAATAACATATTCACAGCCCACCAAGAACTTCATGAAATATTAATCCATCAAGTCCTTCTGTGGGAACAAATGACTATATCATTTTTATTTTACACCCAGCCAAGTTTCAAGGTAAAGTCTATGTATTTTTGACACACACTCTATTTAATAATTTGTAGAATATATTTAATTCTAAATGAAAAAGGCAATATTTTTAGAGCAGGAGGTACATTTTCACAGTTAAATCTCTTCAGTATTTCTTGTGTATTTTATACACTTTTCATTCTAATTACATGAAGTATTCACTGACTACCAGGCAGGTACTTTCTATAAGAGCACATTTAAGCATTCCCTAAAGCCTTGAAATATGTTAAGACGCTCTAAAGAAGAGATATAGATTGCTTTAGAAATTTTCAGGCCCCATGCACACGAGACGCTGTTATTTGCTGTTGAACGCGCGTTCAGAGGCAGTTGGACGCTTTTTTCAACTGCTCCTGAACCCATTCAATGTTATCCTATGTGTCCATGCACACAGTCTCGTTTTTTGGCGTTTACAAGCAGTTGCGTTTAACCTCGTTTTTCCAGAAGCAAAAAAATGGGTTCAGACGCAAAAGTTTTCCACGTTTCAGACGCTAAACGCTGCTAAACGCGGCTAAACGCGGCTAAACGCGGTACCGGCGTTTTGCCGCGTTTGCGTTTATAAGCGTTTTTAAAGGTGACCTATTTTTTAACATTAGAAATCTCAAAAATGATGGCAAATGATGAAAAACTATTAAAAAATATAAAAGAAAACTGTAATTGCTTGCATTGCATTGTGGACAATCCACAACTTGTGGCAGGTAACGTGGCAAGTGGACAATCCACAGCTTGTGTCAGGTGATGTGGCCAGGTGACGTGGCAAGTGGACAATCCACAGCTTGTGGCCAGGTGACGTGGCAGGTGACGTGGCCAGGTGACGTGGCAGGTGACGTGGCCAGGTGACGTGGCAAGTGGACAATCCACAACTTGTGGCAGGTGACGTGGCAGGTGACGTGGCAAGTGGACAATTCACAACTTGTGGCAGGTGACGTGGCATGTGATGTGGCCAGGTGACGTGGAAAGTGGACAATCCACAACTTGTGGCAGGTGACGTGGCTAGATGACGTGGCAGGTAATGTGGGCAGGTAACATGGCTAGGTGACGTGGCAAGTGGACAATCCACAGCTTGTGGCAGGTGACGTGGCCAGGTGACGTGGCAGGTGACGTGGCAAGTGGACAATTCACAACTTGTGGCAGGTGACGTGGCCAGGTGACGTGGCAGGTAACATGGCCAGGTAACGTGGCAAGTGGACAATCCACAACTTGTGGCAGGTGACGTGGCACGTGATGTGGCCAGGTGACGTGGCAAGTGGACAATCCACAACTTGTGGCAGGTGACGTGGCCAGGTGACGTGGCCAGGTGATGTGGCCAGGTGACGTGGCAGGTGACGTGGCAAGTGGACAATCCACAACTTGTGGCAGGTGATGTGGCAAGTGATACGCTAAATACAAGTACACTGCTGCTCTCTCAGCTGCTGCTACTCACTCTGGTCTCACAAACTGGCTGAAATGGTTAAAATTTACTGTTTTTTGAGCTTAGGGAGGGTCTATGATGAAACGCTTATAAACGCAAACGCGGTAAAACGCCGCTAAACGCGGCCGCAAACGCGGCAAAACGCGCGTTTATAAACGCCGGTTTCAGCGTTTAAAAACGTGTGTTCAGCAGAGTTTGCACCTGCGTCTCGTGTGCATGGGGCCTAACTATGAAAGCAAGCTGTTCTAATCCTGAACATTAAGACAAGGCTGTAAGTAGAAAGAAAAGAACTTCACAGCTTTCACATTTTCTTGTTTAAAGAAAATAAGGGGAAAAAAGAAATGTATTTATGTATTTAAACAATAGTTGCCATCATATTTTACAATAACAAAAGTGATTATACATAAAATAACTTGTGATAATTTATTGCCTTTACCAACTTTTTTTCCAAAATTTTGAGTGGGGACATCATTTCCATTAAATTACAACTTGGAGCTATTAAAATCCAACTGGAGGTGATCTATTCAATTTATTCAATTTATAAATCTATTCAATTTAAAATATATCTACAAATTTTGCATTTTAGATTAGGGTAGAGGATTTCCTACTAGAGTAGGGAAGATGAAAATGCCCATATTATTCTCCTCTGCCATCCCAATATACAACACATTTAATTATTTATAAAACCAGCCTGTGGTTGAACAGTGAAGGTTCAGCAAGTCGTCCCTGGGCCCCTTTTTTTCTGTCAGCATGTTTCCTGACAGCAAATACGTACAAATAAGGTCCATTTAGCATAACTGATTGGCTCCTAGGGCTGATCCAAGTGCTCCTTCACTAAAGCCTCGTTCACACGATCGGATTTCCATCAGACAAATCCGTGGAGTTTTGTGCGAAGGGCGTTGGCCGTGAACTTGTTCTGCATACAGACGGCAAAACATTGCTGGCCAACATACACAAAACTACGTGTTTTTTCAGCTCTTTAGCGCCACTCTTTGGGCAACTTCTGCTAATGTTGTCTTATGGTTAGCATTGGTTCGGAGCATGCGTGTTTGTACTTTGGATTTTTTTCCGACGACTTGTGTACACACGATCGGAAAATCCGACAAGACACATTTGTTGTCGGAAAATTTGAAAGCATGCTATCCAACATTTGTTGTTGGAAAATCCGACAACAATTGTCCGATGGAGCATACAAACGGTCGGATTTTCCAACAAAACCCTGCCATCACACATTTGTTGTTGGAAAATCCGATCGTCTAAAGTCTGAATGCTGCTGTGCAGAGGATTACAAGAGGGTGACACCAAGTTAAATTCAGACACTTACACAAGCTGCATTTAAAAATAAATTTCACAAATTTTGTTAATGGATTCATAACTGTATTAACCGCTTCCCGACCGCCGCACGAACTTATACGTCGACGGAATGGCACGGCTGCGCAAATGGGCGTATATATACGTCCCCTTTAATTTGCAAACCGTGTGGTCGCGCACGCGCCGCCGCCGGCACGCTCGTGACCCTGCCGCAAGCTCCTTGACCATGCCCACGGGATGTCCGCCGGTGTCCCGCGATCGGGTCTCAGAGCTGAAGAACGGGGAGATCTTAGTGTAAACACAACATCTCCCCGTTCTGCCTATTGACATGTCACTGATCGTCTGTTCCCTGTCATTGGGAACAGCGTGTCACGGCAAGCCACACCCCCTAACAGTTAGAAGCACTCCCTAGGTCACACTTAACCCCTTCAGTGCTCCCTACAGGTTAGCCCCTTCACTGCCAGTGTCATTTTTACAGTAATCAGTGCATTTTTATAGCACTGATCGCTGTAAAAATGTCAAAACTGTCCGATGTGTCCGCCATAATGTCGCAGTCACGATAAAAATCGCTGATCGCCGCCATTACTAGTAAAAAATTTTTTTTTTATAAAAATGCCATAAAACTACCCCCTATTTTATAGACGCTATAACTTTTGCGCAAACCAATCAATAAACGCTTATTGTGATTTTTGTTACCAAAAATATGTAGAAGAATACATATCGGCCTAAACTGAGGAAAAAAAAAGTTTTTTTTATATATTTTTTGGGGATATTTATTATAGCAAAAAGTAAAAAATATTGCATTTTAAAAAAAATTGTTGCTCTATTTTTGTTTATAGCGCAAAAAATAAACACCGCAGAGGTGATCAAATACCACCAAAAGAAATCTCAATTTGTGGGGAAAAAAAGGACATCAATTTTGTTTGGGAGCCATGTCTCATGACCGCGCAATTGTCAGTTAAAGCGACACAGTGCCGAATCGCAAAAAGTGGCCTGGTCTTTGGCCAGCAAAATGGTCCGGGGCTGAAGTGGTTAAAGTGGTTGGAAACCCTTACATATACTCACTGAAGTGACTAGACTCAGATTATACACAGAGATAAAACATATCCTCCATAAGTTGTACTTATTTAGCTACAGCCTCTCTTCTCTCCAGTCCTTCAAAGTACACAATTTACACAGCATTTATGAGCTTCAGGATGAAGGGGGTGGGGGTCTGATGCCACACACTGCAAAGCAATGTTAAAATCTAAAGTTTGTTTGCAATTTAAAAAAGATTCCCCCAGGATCAAGACATAAGGTTAAAAAAAAAAAAAATCTAATCTTAAGCTTTGATGTATATGTCCTTTTATTTGTTTCTTGCTTCAATGATATAATTAAAAGCTAATGGACTGTGGAGGGGAGTCCAGAGGTTATCGATGCACAAAGTGTTAACTGTGAATACACAGAGTGAAACAGCAGCAGTAGCACAGGCAGCCAACCCATCCCTTAAGGGAGGATAATTAATATCATGTGGGGAATTATTGCTCTATGTTAACTCAATAACTCAAATCCTGTGGTTCTCAATATGAGGTCAGATAGCTTATTAACTTGCATCTAATTATTTGTGTAATTAATTTATAGATGGCTCATCAATTTGCACCAAGGCATGATTTAAACAGCTGCTGGTCCTCTAGTTCTCCGTGTTGTCTATTTCTTTGCCTGGAAACATAAAACCATAACATAAATTAAAAATAAAAATGTGATTTTAAGACTGTGGTCTTCCAGACTGTTAAACACAACTGCTGATGATCAATGGCCAGGTCTCTTTCAAATACTGTTTTGGCAGAATAGATACATTCTCAAATGCACAAAATCCATCATTAAAGTGTAACTAAACCCAGGACCCTGTATTCACTAAATCTAGTCTCTCACAGTACACAGAAGATGGAAATGCAATAGTTTTAGTAAATATAAATTGCTAAATACCTTTTCTCATCAGCAGTTAGAGCAGTCTTGTGACTTCTATCAGTGTCCAGCCAAGCACTGGTTAAAGCTTGTAGGAGAAGTTTCCTGAATGTCTTATGAGACTGCAAGACCCCTGACCCTCTGTCTGGACAGTGCTGATTGGCCCTGTGCTGATCACAAGCACCCTCCCATTAAAAAAAAAAAAACTTTTCTAGCAATACACACCAAACTGAGCATGTGCAGCTTGACTCCATAGATTCTATGTTATCAGGAAATTATTAGGAGTCAGTGGAAGATGGGGAGGATCAGAGAAGGCAGGATCAAACAGCCTTTTTACACAATGTGAAGGATTAACCTCCTGGGTTCCACAGTGATTCTAAAGCCCCGTACACACGGTCGGACTTCCATCTGACTTTTCTGTGTTTTTTTTGTCCGAACGGAGTTGGTTGGGAATACCCATAGCATACACACGCTCTGACTTTTCTGCAAACTTTCTTAAAACTTCTTACAACATCACGTGTTTTTTCTGCTCTTTTCTGATCTTTACTGCCACCCTTTGGTCAACTTCTGCTATTGTTGGTTGATTTTAACATTAGTTGTTTTGTCCATCGGACTAAAGTCCGATGGTTATCTGTACACACGGTCGGACTTTGCTCCATCGGACTTTTGTTGGGCAAAAGTTTGTCCGTTTGCAGACCCAACTTTTGTCCGATGAAATCCAAAACCAAACGAAAAAAGTTTGTCCGATGGAGCGTACACACGGTCGGATTGTTGGTCCAACTTGCTTAAAACGAAGTTTGTTGGGCAAAAGTCCGACCGTGTGTACGGGGCTTAAGAAGCATGCTTAACTGCATGATCTTATTGTGGTCGGCTTAGTAACACTTTAAGGCTCTCATAGACTGGAGTGAGGACTGGTAATAGGAGGGGCAGTGATGTCACAATCTCCACCTTGTCCAATCGGGGAATACCTTGTATTGATTGAAGAAAATACAAGGGCTTCTGTGAACAGTGACCCCCTCTCCCATGGGCAGTACACAGTGGGTCAGCTGCTTGGCACAGTACTCAGAAAAGTGATTTGCTTCGCATGCACGGTAAAGTTGACCCGACTGGTAGGGCCCGGCAGACTGTACGCTACGCATTCAAGTCAATAGGGAAGCACTGTAAATGCCCCACAACTGTGTGCAATGCATGTAGTTGTGGCGCGTTTTTCCGCAAAAATGGGGTTAAAACATGCGGTGAGGAGGCGTTGCATCGCTTCCTCGCCGCCTGTCAGTAGCCTCTGGAGCGCAATACGAGCGCGGATCAGGATTCAGAGGCAAGAGAGATTTAGACGCATGTCTAAATCTACTCTAATGCCGCGTACACACGATTGGTTTTTCTGATGAAAAAAGACCGATGGACTTTTTTCATTGGACAAACCGATCGTGTGTGGGCCCCATCGGTCTTTTTTCCATCGGTATAAAAAAATAGAACATGTTTTAAATTTATCCGATGGGAAAAAAAAACTATAGCAAATTCCGATCGTCTGTGTGGAACTCCATCGGAGAAAAAACCCACGCATGCTCAGAATCAAGTCGACACGTGCTCAGAAGCATTGAACTTAATTTTTCTCGGCTCTTCTGAGTGTTTTACGTCACAGCGCTTGGGACGGTCGGAATTTTGACTGATGCTGTGTAGGCAAGACTGATGAAAGTCAGCTTCATCGGAATTCCGATGGAAAAATCCATCGGATTTTATTCCATCGGAAATCCGATCGTGTGTACAGGGCATAAGAGTATTGATTACCACAGTGATTGTCATATTCTACAGCGATCCCTCAATTATGAGCTATGTATACTTACATTGGTCCAAGCTGGACCGATGTAAGAATGCAATTAAAAATAAACTTTACTCACTCCTCTGAATTCTTTTGTTATTGAAACTAGAGATGAGCTTAGGTGTCCTCCAAACTCATCTCTGGCTGGATTTTTTTTACTCCAATGAGCTGGGGGCTTGGTCATTCCATACCCACAACCCGCCTCTTTGAGCTGCAGGATGAAATTGACCCAGCCTGAAGCTTATTTCTGTAAAAAACAAAAATGGAAAGGGTCCCCGATGTTTTATTTTAGCAGCAATAGTGTAGCAAAGTCCATGTTTACAATTTACTAACAGTTGTTTGACACCATTGCCATGTTATATTCATGGAATCAGGTCTGTGATCCATTTTGGTAAACCTGTGTTCTTCCTGTCAGTCTCTAGGTGGGCCTTGCCTCCTCTGGACTTCCCGGCAGGGTGGGGGGATGTGGATTTGGTCCGCAATATCCTCCCGTTTTTTGACTGGCGGCAGTACATTTCCTGGCCGCCAGGGTGAGCATCACCCTGCCGGTGGCGTCCCGCGAGCACCTCCGGACGTTTCACGGTCCAGTGCGCATGCGCGAGCTTCCTCGCGCCGTGGCGTCACGCACTTTGCCGCGGAGGTGACGACAGTGGTCGGGGCTTCCCTTCCGGAACGCCGAGGGAGCCCCACGTGAGCCGCCGGCCGGCGGCTAGGAGGCCTCCATCCTGGGGGTGGGGTGGGAGGCGGAGGAGGGGGGATCATGTTGCACCTGCACCCTATCACCTGACCTCCAATATATAAGCACCCCACCAATTTGAGGCTGCATATTGGATTAATCTTTGACTCAATGCATGCCTGAATGGATGGTCAATTCATGAGCACGGCTTCATGTAAGTACTCACCATGATACTGCTATTTTGCTATTTTATTAGCCTTTTCTATTAGCCTTCAAAGGGCCAACCCATCAAATACTTTTACTGACCCTTTCTGCCTAGCTTACATAGAACCCCCATCCCTTCTGCCTAACCGCACTAAGGTAATTTAATAGAATCATTGATTGTCTTCATGAGTTATAATACTATTTAAGACCTAATCACAATACCCCACATCCACTTATTACCTACCCTGTCGTCTCCATCTCTGTTTGTATCAACAGTGCACAGCTCACATTTAATTTATTTCCTATATCCCTGCCCAACTGTCGCAGCACACTATTCACCAATCATCACTCATTCTAATACGCACTCCTTAGCCCAATATGTATTTTAAGTTTGGTTTTTCTTCTTTTTTAATTTTTAATTTTTATTTTATTTTATTTTATATTTTTTAGACTACCTTTTTCCTTTCTTTTTTGGCAGCCCTTTTGGACACATCCCCTATTTCTTACTGCCCCACCCTCACCACTACTTTTTTCACTTTTAGATCATGATAATTTGTATTTACCACATTATATATATATATATATATATATATATATATATATATACTGCTTATATTATCCAATAACTTTATTCATTACTATGGGGTATCATTTTGCTAGCATAGGGAGTCTACACTAGTACCATTTATGCCTTGAACAAGCTCATACTGACTATAAACATCCCTAACTTATCAGGCTTGCTGTTAATTCCTTAATGCGTTCAATCCATTTATTTGCTCTTTTTGGTGATTGCTGCAGGTCCTGTTCCCTTTCCCCTCTTTCGCCCCCCTCTCCGCTTCCTCTCTGGGGGTGTCCTGTGTGGCTCCTTGCAAGTCCTTTTGAGTTGGGCCCTTTCCTGTGAGAAGGTGGGAACCACCATGGAGCCTTTTGGATCGCGCATCTGGTTTTAAACAATGATTTTGGCTATGAGATCACCCACTTCATTCTTTAGTGGTAAATATGGTATTTACGCATATATATTTATAATTCTATCCAGGTGCAATTGCAATGACATGATAAATGAGATTTTTATATATCTCCCCAGAGCAAATATCCCCCTGAAGAAGACCACTAATGCACAGGTCGAAACGTGTCGGGGTTGCCACACAGTTTTAACATTATGTAATGTAATGCTGTGTATACCTATATTTGCACTGTCTAATTTTGGAGTATGTATTGTACCTTATAGCCGTAACTCTATTTTAAACTGTAATATAACATTGTATTTTTCAATAAACAACTTTTTTTTATATTGTGACTTTGCGACACTATTGCTGCTAAAAAACCCCATCGGGGACCCTTTCCATTTTTGTTTTCTCTTACCGGGGTGTGCAGTCATCTCTCCCATATATGTGTCCTCTCCTTCATTAATTGCTGTAAAAAAAAAGGGCATCAATTCAGCAAGAAATATGTTCAAAGAACACCTGTACTCATCTCAAATCCTCACTTACCTGTTATGCAGCATTGTCCTGGATTCAGGTACTTACCTGCTTGGCAGATCCTGCGCTGGCCTGCTGTGATCCACCGATCAAGTGCATCATCCTAGGTTCCATGCTGCCATTAGTTTCTTCTCATTTATGCCAAGCTGGCTGCTATTTCCAGGATCAGACAGCCCACCTGTCATGACAGCACACCAACATCACTCACCTGTGACTATGTGTCCCCACTCCCCTCCAATCCGAGGAGGTTGAGGGAGCAGACACACATCATTCTCACCTAGACGAGAATGGAGTGGGGTCAAAAGCCAAAAAAAGTCAAAGAAAAAAAATGAAACAAACAAAAAAGACGATTGGCAGAAAGAAGGAGGGAGTACAGGGAGCTACAGATGCTCTGGGTGGTGAAGATCCACTTTACGATTATACCTAAAGTTCAGTTTTAACCTCTTGCTTCCCAGTAACACACATGTGCAGTGAAAAAGAGGGTGGGCTTTTACATTCACTTGTGCACATTTGCCTCCATGGAAAACTGAGATTTCTATGTTGAGCGCATGCACACGGCATGCTCCCTGTGCATTCTCAGCACAGTGACTGAGCTGTTGTAGACAGCTGGAAGGAAGAGAGGAAAGATCCTTGGCGCCGCACATCCATTGAGTCATATGGTGGTAAGAGAGAGACAACCTCAACTTGGGCACCTGCCAGGCCACGCCCCCAATGCATTTCACTCTGCGAGGGCGTGGCCTAGCGGGAGCCCAGTCTGAGGTTGTCTCTCTGACCACCATAGGACTCCATGGATGTACAGCACCAGGGATCTTTCCTCTCCTTCCAGTGACTACAGGAGCTGGGAGGAGCTCCATCCCTTGCTGGCAATCCTGCAGTGGATGCAGCATCACCTACATTACTCCCCATAGTGATCAAGCTTGAGTGGCACACTAAACAGACCATGGGTCACTGTCGTAGAGAACTCTTGGTCTCTCATTATGATTGAGAGCTGACAGGGTGGACTTCTGATCATGTGACCAAATCCTTGGTATATGCAGGGAATGCAGGGGCTTGAAGAGAAGCAACATGAAACAATATCATTTTCCAAACATAATCCATACACATCCACTACTTAATAGCCCTGTAATCTGTTTTCATTAAAGTGCTAATAAACCCAGGACCCTGCATTTACTATATCTGGTCTCCCACAGTACACAGGACATTAAAATGCAAATATTTTTAGTAAATATAAACTGCTAAATACCTTTTCTCATCAGCAGTATACAGCAGGGGAGTTCGGAGGGGGGTGAGATTAGTCTGGTTTGTTAAAAGTGTGGTTTCCCTTTAAAGTCTTTCTTTCCCCCATTAACATATTAGAGATGTAAAGGTATAATATAATTATAGTAAATATAAACTGCTGATGAGAAAATACCTTTTTTGCAGAATTAACCCCTTAGGTTCCACAGTGAGTATAACTTTTTCTGCTTCATTGTAGCATCCTCCTTTGGGTCCCGAACCTCATTTATGTTTGTTTGGAACAAACACTTTAGTTGTGGTAATGTACACTGCTCTATCCACACCACAAATCCTATAGTCTTTAAGCCCCTTTCACACTGAGGCGCTTTTCAGGCGCTTTCACTCTAAAAAAAGCGCTTGAAAAGCTCCCGAAAACCTATTTCAATTAAAATCAATGAATGCTTTCACACTGGGGCAGTGCACTGGCAGGGCGGTGTAAGAACGCCCCTCTGCATTGAAATTTATGGAAAGCTCTTCAAAAGCACCTGAAAAGCTCTTCAAAAGCGCTCAGTGTTTAACCACTTAAAGCAGAGGTTCACCCAAAAGTGAACCTCCGCTTTTTGGAACCCTCCCCCCTCCGGTGTCAAATTTGACACCTTTAAGGGGGGGAGGGGGTGAAGATACCTGTATAAAACAGGTATTTGCACCACTTCCGGGAGCAGACTCCCGCGGGAGTCCTGCCCCTTTGCGTCACCCCCCCCCCATTGTGTTCTGGGAAACATTGGGCTCCCATAACACAGCGGGGACCAGTGAGGACGGCGCAGCCGACTCGCGCATGCGCCGTAGGGAACCGGGCAGTGAAGTCGCAGCGCTTCACTTCCCGATTCCCTCACCGAGGATGGTGGTGGGGGAAGCCGAGAGCCGAGCGGTAGCTCGGCTTCGGCTGCCAACGTCGCGGGCGACATGGACAGGTAAGTGTCCTTTTTTTAAAAGTCAGCAGCTGCAGTATTTGTGGCTGCTGGCTTTAAAAAAAAAAAATTCCGGTAAAGCTCCGCTTTAAGGACCGGGTCACGACTATATAAGTCGGCAGAATGGCACGGACAGGCAAATCAACGTAAATTTACGTCACTTTCAATTTGGAGAAGGCTAAAAAGCAACAGAAGGTACTTTTATAAGTAAAGAATACATACTTGAATAGATTTAAACCCCTTTCACACTGGAGGCGTTTTTCAGGCGCTAAAAATAGCGCCTGCAAAGCGCCTGAAAAATGCCTCATCTGCAGTCCCAGTGTAAAAGCCTGAGTGCTTTCACACTGGGGTGCTGCGCTGGCAGGATGTCAAAAAAAGTCCTGCAAGCAGCATCTTTGGAGTGCTTTAGGAGCGAATTGCACAAGGGTCTTGTGTATCTTTGGCTCCATTTCAGGTCTGAATTCAGGCAAAAATTCAGGCCTGATTCGTCCCTGAAATGGAGAACAGGGACACACCAGACCCCCTGCTGTGAGCCGCATCCGAATAAGACCACTTTCACACTGAGGCGCTTTTCAGGCTCTTTCACGCTAAAAAAAGCGCCTGAAAAGCTTACGAAAACTTATTTCCATTAAAATCAATGAATGCTTTCACGCTGGGGCAGTGCGCTGAAAAAACGCCCCTCTCCATTGAAATGAATTGAAAGCGCTTCAAAAGCTCCTGAAAAGCGCTCAGTGTTTTACTGGCAGTTTTTCAAGCGCCTCAGTGTGAAAGAGGCCTTAAGTGTGAACCCAACCTAAATTGAATAAACTCTCAAGCCTCGTACACACGACCGATTTTCTCGTCCAAAACCGGCAAGAAAAGTGCCGCGAGAGCTTTTTTCTCGCGAAAAACGTTCGTGTGTATGGTTTTATGACGAGAAAATTGCCGTGAATCTCGACGAGAAAATAGAGAACCTGCTCTCTATTTTCTCGTCAGGATTTCAGATTTCCTCGTCGTGTTTCTCGTTGGCCTGTTTTGTGACGAGAAAATGGTTCGTGTGTATGCTTTAACGAGTCTTTCAAAAGCGCGCATGCTCAGAAGCAAGTATGAGACGGGAGCGCATTTTCTGGTAAAACAAGCCTTCGTAATGGAGATAGCACATTCGTCACGCTCAAAAATATTGCATCGTTTAAATGTTGTGCATTGAAATCTTCGTTAGAATGTTACATTAATCAAAACGAAAGAACTTCTTTTGCTGCTGATATTCACACAGAGTTATGACTATCTTTTTTTAACCTTTTTCATGCTGCTCTTAAGAAGATTTATGTGTATTATATCGTGCAAGTTTTTATGAATATTTAACATTTTTATATTTTTCAAACTGATGTTAATTTTAATTTCGCAATGTTTTGATAGTGATCTCCCATTGAATATTTTAATATATAGTTGTTAAATTTTACACCCTCTTTTTGGGAAATCAGATTCTTTTATTTTTTAGGGGGGTTGTTATCTGTCCCTTTTTTTGTCAGTCAAATGTCTCTGCTTACTCCAAAGCTAAATTTAAAAATTTTTACAAATACACATAGTCAAGTATGAACTTAAAGAAAAAGAACATTTATTCATGTTTCAAATAAAATAAAGAGAAGGCAGCGCTGGAGAACCTGCTGCCATTTGTGCATCCCAGGGACCCCAGAGAACACAGCAACCCTGTGTGGACACTAAAATTGGGAGCTTGAGAAGGCCAACATTTCTGAGCACAATCTGATGCTGGCCTCCCAGAGGTCAGGAACAGCAGCAGGTGAGATATATGTCCCAAGTGTGTGGTACTACAACAGGCTGCCTTCTGTCCGACCACAATGAAGCAAGGCCATCACTTCCTCGTCTTCCTGGCAACCTTCCCTGCAACTTTCCTGAAGCCTTCCCTGCAGCCTTCCTTCTTCGTTTGGCTGGAGGCTGAGCCACTGGAGGGGTACTCCTGTCAGGAGGAGGAGGAAGTGGAGGAGAAGGGGGTGGCGCAGAAGAACAAGGTGGAGGTGGAGGAGAAGGGGGTGGGGCGGAAGAACAAGGTGGAGGTGGAGGTGGAGGAGAAGGGGGTGGGGCGGAAGAACAAGGTGGAGGAGGAGGTGGAGGAGAAGGGGGTGGGGCAGAAGAAGAAGGTGGAGGTGGAGGAGAAGGGGGTGGGGCAGAAGAAGAAGGTGGAGGTGGAGGAGGAGGTTGAGGTTGGGACAGTTGTGCCACCTCACAAATTGCAGTATTGGGGGTAATTTCTTTTTCGTACATCACGGGACACAGAGCGACTTAGTCATTACTAATGGGTTATATAGATTACCTTCAGGTGCTGGCACTGGCCAATTCCAAACCGGAAGTACCCTCCCCTATATAAGCCCCTCCCACCCGGGAGCACCTCCGTTTTTTGCCAGTGTCTAAGGTGTTGGCCAAAGAGTAACATGTGTTTTCACTGGGCTTGCGTACAGGTTCTTTTGGGCCTTAGTAAGCTGTTCCGGATCCCACCAAAAAAGCTTCATAGCTAAACGGTGGGTACCCGGGCCTTGCAGCAGAAGAGCAAATTTTTGCCTGTAATGCCTCTCTTAGGAGGGCTGGACCCTGGGATCCAGAGCTCTGGTCATACCCACGACCAAGATGTTGTCTGTGCAGGGTGCTATACAGGTCCAGGGGAGTGGAATCCTTGGGAACCCGGTCCCTGAAGGTTTAATTACAATGCCTGCCGTGATAGGTGAAGTTTGGGCTTCTGTGGACCAAACAAAGTCCTGCGGCGGGGATCAGGTAAGTGGGGGCCCCCAGGAACTTGGTTCTATTGGGGGACCCCCAAGCCTAATTTGTCTTTCTGTCTGTTACCTAACGGTATTCCCGCTAATATCTGTGTATGCCTGTAACTACTGAAAATGTAAAATTTTAATAGTAGTCAAGAAAAAAAAAAAAGGGGACCGCGGTACCTGTGTTAAACCACTAGAGGCCGCTGTAGTCCATTTTTCTTGTCATGTGGATCTTTGGTTTTCTCAAGTCAAAAGATCCAGGCAGTTGGTAAGTTTCTCTGTGGGAATCCACTTCCTCTGCCCTGTTGCTGCGCTCATCCACCGCACAGGCCCTCCGGCAAAAAGGGCCCTGGCTCCTAGTCCCTGTTTGATTTCGAAAAGGGCGCCAATGGCGCACGGGCGCGCGCGCGGGCGCGTGCACGCGCCTCCTATGAAAAAAAAGGGGCGGGGCGGGTGGATGACGCTCAATGCGCGCCACGGCGCTTCTGCGCATGTGCAGGCGTCCCAGCTTGTATAAAGACACAGTACAAGTGTCAGCTGGATGCAAACAGAGCTAGCAACAAACAGCGGCACACAGAGGCGGTTGATGCAGGCATCCCCATAGAAAGGCACTTTAGTGGACACCAGCTGGTATATAGCAGCAACTGTGTTAGACTATTACCAGCAAAAATTGGTGTATGACGACGGGAATACCTCAGCTTTGTGCTTAAAGGATATGTCGTCCAGACGCTCCGGAAATAGGTCTTCCAGGAAGCCAAAGGGGTCTCCATCGGGCTCTGAGGATATTGGGCATGCTTGTACTGCACCAATCTCCCCTGAGAATTCAGAGGTCAGTAGCCGTAGAAACCCCGCAGGAGTGCCTGGTGCTGCGGCTGTCCCCAGTCCACCTGCTCCTGTATATATAACAGAGGAGGTTTTATCCTCAACTCTGGGAGGGTTGGAAGAGAGATTAACAGCATTGATCGCTGCTTCCCTGTCACAGGGAAAGCGCGTCCGATCTCCGTCTCCTCCTTCAGAGTGCCTGTTAGTGGAGGAACAGTCCCACACAGAGATCGACCTACCTGAAGGGGATCAGGATGAGGTTGATTCAGTTATGGAGGAATCAACAGTGGAAGAACCTTTCTCAGCATCTCAGGCTGAAAGATTATGGGTTCAGTCTCTGACTAACATGGTCCGATCAGCATTTAAAATGCCTCTGGCGGAACCACCATCCACTACGGTTTCCTCGCTGGGGTCGCTAAAAGCTCCCCAGGCTGTCTGTTCCTTCCCAATCCACCCTTTATTAGAAGGGCTTATTTACCAGGATTGGGAGCATCCTGATAAAATATTTGCTCCCCCCAAGAGATTTCCGGTGATCTATCCCATGGAGGATAAGTTCATAAAAAAATGGAGGGTCCCTACAGTGGACGCAGCCATCTCTTCTGTGAACAAATCACTGACATGTCCAGTAGATAATGTTCCAATGTTCAAAGACCCAATAGATAAAAAATTGGAGTCTTTACTAAAATCTGCTTTCCCTACAGCAAGCATGGTGACACAACCTGCGGTAGCAGCGATTGGAGTCTGCCAAGCAGTGAAAGATCAGTTGAAACAAGTCTTAAGGGACTTACCAGATCATCAGGCTCTTGCCCTAGCTGACCTGCCTAGAGCCTTGTGTTTTGCGGTGGACGCCATAAAGGATACAATCCAACAGGCCTCCCGCTTTACGCTGTCTATAGTACATATGCGTAGGCTTCTGTGGCTCAAAAACTGGTCTGCTGAAGCTCCCTGTAAAAAACTGCTGGTTAGCTTCCCATTTCATGGAGAACGCTTATTTGGAGAAGATCTGGACAAATATATCCAGAAAATTTCTGCCGGTAAAAGTTCACTCTTACCGGTTAAGAACAAGGGTAGAAGTCCTTCTTTTAAGAGGCCTACTTCTCCAGTCCCGGGCACATCGGCTGTGAAGCAGTTCCGACGGCCTCCGCGGTCAAATTCAGGGGGCAGAAATCAGGGACAATCACAGGGTAACAAGAAGCCCTGGATCAAGAGAGGTACAAAACCTCCCCCCAAGGCATGAAGCGTTGCCCCCACTCAATCGGGTGGGGGGAAGACTTCAGTTGTTCACAGAGACCTGGCGGGACACCATCAGAGACAGATGGGTGCTCTCCGCAGTAAGTCTGGGATACAAGCTGGAGTTAAAAGGCACTCCTCCTGCCCAATTTATGAGGTCAAACGTGCCAAGAGATCCCCAGAAGAGAGGATCCCTCCTTCTGGCACTAGAAGAACAACTATTGCTCCAAGGTGTAATCATGAAGGTTCCCCTGGAAGAAAGCGGATTCGGGTTTTACTCAAACCTTTTCACAGTCCCCAAACCAAATGGGGACGTGAGGCCCATATTAAATCTAAAAGGGCTAAACAAGTTCCTAAATATCAGGACTTTTCGGATGGAGTCGATCCGATCGGTGGCCACCGCCCTACAAGGGCAGGAATGGTTAGCCTCGATCGACATAAGGGATGCTTATCTGCATATTCCCATCTTTCCGGCCCACCAGAAATTTCTACGCTTTGCAGTAGAAGGGCGCCATTTTCAGTTCAGAGCCTTACCTTTCGGTCTGGCCACAGCACCACGAGTGTTCACAAAAATTCTGGCCCCATTATTGGCCAATCTAAGAACACAGGGTGTAACGATAATGGCATATCTAGACGACCTGCTACTAATAGACCACTCAGTGGAAAAGCTGGAAGTAGCTATTCACAAGACAATCAAGTATCTGGAATATCACGGTTGGATTATCAACCGGGACAAGTCAGCTCTAAGACCAGTCAAAAGTCTGGAATACTTAGGGCTAAGGCTGGATTCAAATCAGAGAAAGATTTTCTTACCTCCAGAGAAGGTGTCGTCTTTAAAAGATTTGACCCACTTAGTGGGTACAAAAAGAAAACCATCCATACGCCTCTGCATGAGGCTGCTGGGAAAAATGGTGGCTTCATTCGAAGCGGTACCCTACGGTCAATTCCATTCAAGGAATTTGCAAAGGGCCATACTGTCAGCCTGGAACAAAAAAGTTCAGGCTTTAGACTTACCAATGTCCCTGTCCCCTTCAGTCCGGTTTCTTGGAAGGTAGTCACTACAGATGCCAGCCTCATAGGCTGGGGGGCAGTACTGGAGCAATGGTCTCTCCAGGGCAAGTGGTCAGAAGCAGAAAAGGCCCTGCCCATCAATCTCTTAGAGATACGAGCAGCCCGGTATGCCCTAGTAGCATGGACATCCAAACTCCAAGGGTCCCCTGTCAGAATTCAATCAGACAATGCCACAGCAGTGGCATATATCAATCACCAGGGTGGCACCAGGAGTCGTGCAGCCCAGAGGGAAGCAAATTGCATCCTGGAGTGGGCAGAAAAATATGTCCCAGCCATATCCGCGGTTTTCATCCCAGGAGTGGAAAATTGGAGAGCGGACTTTTTAAGTCACCAACAATTATGCCCGGGGGAATGGTCTCTTCACCCCGAGGTTTTCCAGGCAATATGCCAGCGGTGGGGAACACCGGATGTAGATCTGCTAGCATCCAGATTCAACGCAAAGGTGGACAGATTTGTTTCTCGCACAAGGGATCCTCTAGCTTGCGGCTCGGATGCCCTAGTGTTCCCTTGGGATCAGTTCAAGCTGATATATGCATTCCCACCGCCACAATTGTTACCGCGATTACTCCGCAGAATCAGGGTAGAAAAGAAACCAGTGATTCTGGTGGCTCCAGCGTGGCCCCGAAGGGCATGGTACGCGGAGATTGTAAAAATGTCAGTGAGGAGTCCTTGGACCCTCCCACATCGTCCGGACCTGCTGTCGCAGGGACCGATATACCACCCTTCCTTACCAGCCCTAGGTTTGACGGCCTGGCTATTGAAGCCCACATTCTGAAAAAGAGAGGGCTCTCTAATTCTGTGGTAGCTACCATGATCAATGCCAGGAAGCGGGTATCCAGGCAGATCTATTATAGGATCTGGAAAGCGTACATTACGTGGTGTGAGGCCAAGAAATGGCATCCACGTAAGTACGTGATAGGGAAGATTTTGGACTTCCTACAGTGGGCTGTAGATAGGAAGCTGGCCTTGAGTACTATCAAGGGTCAGATTTCGGCCTTGTCAATATTTTTTCAAAGGCCCTTGGCTTCGCATTCACTAGTCAAAGCTTTCATACAAGGAGTGATGCGTATTAGCCCTCCGGTTAGTATTCCCATATGTCCTTGGGACTTAAACCTGGTTCTGTCAGTTCTACAGAAACAACCGTTTGAACCATTGCAACACATTTCCTTGGTTCTTCTCACCAGGAAATTGATTTTCTTAGTAGCCGTTTGTTCGGCTAAAAGAGTATCGGAATTAGCCGCCTTGTCCTGTAAGGAGCCATATCTGGTTGTCCATAAGGACAGAGTAGTATTACGTCCTCATCCAGCCTTTCTTCCCAAGGTGGTATCGAGGTTTCATTTGAACCAAGATGTGGTTCTTCCTTCTTTTTTCCCCAAACCTAGCTCGGTAGAGGAAAAGTTATTACATTCTTTGGATGTAGTAAGAGCAGTTAAAGCTTATCTAAAAGCCACTGCTCAGATTCGCAGAACGGATACTTTGTTTATTCTGCCGGAAGGCCCTAGAAAGGGTCAGGCAGCATCAAAATCCACTTTAGCCAAGTGGATTCGACAGGTCATAATACAAGCCTATGGCTTGAGAAAGAGACCGCCTCCGTTCAAAGTTAGGGCGCACTCCACGAGAGCAGTTGGAACTTCATGGGCAGTGCATCACCAGGCCTCCCTGGCTCAAGTATGTAAGGCCGCAACATGGTCTTCGGTACACACATTTACTAGATTCTACCAGGTAGACGTTAGAAGTCAGGAGGATGTCGCCTTTGGGCGCAGTGTGTTGCAGGCCGCAAAAGATCCTCATGCCTGATGGCGCCCAGCTTATGTATCCCTCCCCTCATTTGGCATTGCTTTGGGACGTCCCATTAGTAATGACTAAGTCGCTCTGTGTCCCGTGATGTACGAAAAAGAAAAAGGGATTTTTATAACAGCTTACCTGTAAAATCCTTTTCTTGGAGTACATCACGGGACACAGAGCTCCCACCCCTCTTTTTGGGACACTTATTGCTTGGCTACAAAACTGAGGTGCTCCCGGGTGGGAGGGGCTTATATAGGGGAGGGTACTTCCGGTTTGGAATTGGCCAGTGCCAGCACCTGAAGGTAATCTATATAACCCATTAGTAATGACTAAGTCGCTCTGTGTCCCGTGATGTACTCCAAGAAAAGGATTTTACAGGTAAGCTGTTATAAAAATCCCTTTTTTTCCCATCACCCCCTTGTTGAGCAAGGTGATGAGCAGGGGCTCGCATAGGAGGCATTGCTCCATGCTCATCACCTTGAACTTTGCCTCCACTAGGCCGGCAATGGCCTCTTCAGGGGATGTGGGCTCTTTGAGGGTGGCATGGGCCTCTTTAATAAGGGCCATTGCTGCCTCACTGGTGGTCCTGTCCCTCCTGCCTCTTTTGGGAAATCGGATGGGAGGCACCTGTGATCTGGTGCTTCTCCTTTGCCCTGCCACCTCCTGCCTGCCACTGGGCCCTGCCACCTCCTGGCTGCCACTGGGCCCTGCCACCTCCTGCCTTCCACTGGGCCCTGCCACCTCCTGCCTTCCACTGGGCCCTTCCTCCTCCTGCCTGACAGTTTCCAGACCCTCCTCCTGGCTGATTTCATCCTGTGTATGAAAAAGGGACATAGTTTAATATGTTGCTTTAATCTTTGCCTCCAAATTTATAATCATGATTGAACCAATTAGAATGTAAATCCTGAAATCAGTTTCTAAAATTTACAACTACATCAGATTGACTATTTAGCACCCAATTAAGTGCAGACTAATGTCTAGAGATCTTGATTTCACTTGTGGAACTCTAAATAGTTTATGTTTGTCATCTTGACATATTTGGCAAACATTAATTTTATCCCAATACATTTTCATTAAGGCCCCATGCACACGAGACGCTGTTATTTGCTGTTGAACGCGCGTTCAGAGGCAGTTGGACGCTTTTTTCAACTGCTCCTGAACCCATTCAATGTTATCCTATGTGTCCATGCACACAGTCTCGTTTTTTGGCGTTTACAAGCAGTTGCGTTTAACCTCGTTTTTCCAGAAGCAAAAAAATGGGTTCAGACGCAAAAGTTTTCACGTTTCAGACGCTAAACGCTGCTAAACGCGGCTAAACGCGGCTAAACGCGGTACCGGCGTTTTGCCGCGTTTGCGTTTATAAGCGTTTTTAAAGGTGACCTATTTTTTAACATTAGAAATCTCAAAAATGATGGCAAATGATGAAAAACTTAAAAAATATAAAAGAAAACTGTAATTGCTTGCATTGCATTGTGGACAATCCACAACTTGTGGCAGGTAACGTGGCAAGTGGACAATCCACAGCTTGTGTCAGGTGATGTGGCCAGGTGACGTGGCAGGTGACGTGGCAGGTGACGTGGCATGTGACGTGGCCAGGTGACGTGGCAGGTAACGTGGCCAGGTGATGTGGCAAGTGGACAATCCACAACTTGTGGCAGGTGACGTGGCACGTGATGTGGCCAGGTGACGTGGAAAGTGGACAATCCACAACTTGTGGCAGGTGACGTGGCTAGATGACGTGGCAGGTAATGTGGGCAGGTAACATGGCTAGGTGACGTGGCCAGGTGACGTGGCAAGTGGACAATCCACAACTTGTGGCAGGTGACATGGCCAGGTGACGTGGCAGGTGACGTGGCAAGTGGACAATTCACAACTTGTGGCAGGTGACGTGGCAAGTGGACAATCCACAACTTGTGGCAGGTGACGTGGCCAGCTGACGTGGCAGGTAACGTGGCCAGGTGACGTGGCAGGTAACATGGCCAGGTGACGTGGCCAGGTAACGTGGCAAGTGGACAATCCACAACTTGTGGCAGATGATGTGGCAAGTGACACGCTAAGTACAAGTACACTGCTGCTCTCTCAGCTGCTGCTACTCACTCTGGTCTCACAAACTGGCTGAAATGGTTAAAATTTACTGTTTTTTGAGCTTAGGGAGGGTCTATGATGAAACGCTTATAAACGCAAACGCGGTAAAACGCCGCTAAACGCGGCCCCAAACGCGGCAAAACGCGCGTTTATAAACGCCGGTTTCAGCGTTTAAAAACGTGTGTTCAGCAGAGTTTGCACCTGCGTCTCGTGTGCATGGGGCCTTAATACTATACCTGGCTCCAGATGGCCAAATCAGGATCATCCAGGATGGCTGCCTCCTCTTGCTCCAGAGAAGGCTCAGGTTGGCTGCAGGGAAGTCTGGGGGGAAGAGTGGAGAGTGATGGCCTTGCCTCAATCTGGTCATCCAGGAAGGACATCCTGCTGTAGTACCACAAATTCGGGACATACACATCATCTGCTGCTGCTCCTGACCTCTGAGAAGCCAGGACCTTAGAGCGTTCAGTCCTGTAGGTGCCTCTCAAGCTCCCAATTTTAGTGTCCACCTGTTTTGCTGTGGCTGTGGGCACCTTGGTATGCACAAATGGGAGCAGGGTCTCCAGCGCTGCTTTTCTCACCCCTCTTTTTTGTGGATGGGGTTTTTCGTCTCCCACAGAGCGGCCAGCTCCCTTACCCGGTCTATAAATTCCGTAAGGAATTCCTTGTCACTTATAAACACATTCATTTTGGGTCTGCAAGTAAAATAAATAATATATAACTAATGTGAGGCACACAGTCTAACCTACTTAACATCGTAGTCACCATATATATTCTACAACATTCTCAAGACAGTATAGGCCAACAATTTGTCCAAGTCACAAAATCACATACCTTCGTTCGCACGTCCGTAACTTTAACTCCTCTCTCCACACACCGAACGTAGTATAGTCACATGTGTGTTTGCTATATATACACCACGCATGCGTCAAACTACGAACACGTCGCTCCCCACACGTCGCCCACCCATGACGTTCTAACTAACATCTTTTCCCCGCCCCTTCTCTTTCGGCGCGCAGACAGATATGGCGGAGTTACAGCAGGTGTCTGATAATTCCGCAACTAACGAGGAGGAGACAAGCCCGGAGACCGAGGAAACGTCACGATCAAGGAGGAGATTCAAGGCATCTAATATGTCTTTTGCGGAGATGGCAGAGATGGTGGACATCTTGCTCAAGTCTGATTATGACGCAAAGCATGGGCCGTATAGCAAATCAAATAGAAGGAAGGCCAAAATCCTCAAGAAAGTCGTGAAGAGTCTGAAGACGAATTTTGGGGTGAAACGCTCAAATGAGCAGCTGAGAAAGAGGTGGTCAGACCTCAAACTGAGGGAGCCAGAGCAGTTAAGGAGCATTAAGAGAATGCTAGCAAAAAGTAAGTAAAATGTACACTTTTCGGCTATTAATGGGAAGGCCGGCCGTAGGCTGGCCTGAGTTTGTAGGAGGAGTCGGGGGGTATTTAAACCCTCCCTCCTCCTCCTTACTCCCGCGGCCGGACCCTTCTTGTTTCCCGTGACGACGCCGTGTGTGACGTCATCCTCAGGCGCCGGCTTCGTGCTCCACGAGGCTCCAGGACTCAACGCTTCGTTCTCCCTCCGCTCGGCTGTCAGCGGTTGAAATCACCTCCGCGCTCGGCTCCGCCAGGCGGATCGGGTCAGGCCCTCGGTTCACCTCGTGGTACAGGTATCGTAGTGGGGGGGGGGGTGTGTGATGTCGTACTGCAAGCTCGTTGGTAAGGGGGGGCTGCTGCTGCCGCCGCTCGTCTTTTTTCTTGCGGGGGGGTCCTGGGTCCTGCGTCCTGCTGTGGCATGTTATTTCGCAGGGGGGGTGTTGTCACTTTGACATCATGCCTGTGTAGGGGGCGGGCGGTCACCATTGCTGCACATCGCTGCAGGGGGGGGGGTGTTGGCTGCTTTATGGCATCCACAGGGGGGGGTTCTTTTTGCGGTGGCATTGTGTTTTGTGTGTGGGGGGGGTGTTTCCCATGCCGGCAGTTCCGTCAGGTCGGCAGCTGCTGGCCACACACGTTGCGATCTCTGCTTGGGCAGCGTCACGTGGAACCTTACTGCATTCACACTTGAGGTACGGGCCAGCGTTTGGGGTACATGAGGGAGCCCACATGTGCGGTCATCTCGTCACTTTCTCATCTCCAGTAGGATTGTCTTTTCTCTGTTATCATTTGATGCATGTGTCTGTCGTTTTCTTTTTTCCTTTTCAGGACGTTTGCAAGTATTTACATTTGCGTCAGAATCTGTTCCTTTTTCAGGTTATTTCCAGTAAGTGTCATGCGTTTTCATCCACGTCGGGGTACTTGTTCTGCGAGTTTGCTCTGTGATGCACGCAGGTGACGGATTGGGAGTCGGTGTTAGTTAGTTGTTGCACAAAGGTAGGGGTGGTGGTCCTCAGGGTTAGGTTAGGTCGAGTTGCTCATGCGTCTTGTGTCAGGACTCGTGAGTTGTCAGGGGGGGGGGTAGTAGTTTCCACTGCGGGGTCACCCACCACACTTGTGGGTGTCAACGGTTTGAGATGTTTAATTTTTAATTGGCTTGGTCAGTGGCAGGTCTCCTCAACCGTTTTGGGTTTCACGTTTCTATTCCTTCATGCTTCACGTGGCAAGCTCAGTCATGGCCTGAGGCACATTCAGGTCTCGTAGGGGGGTATTTGCTGGGCATCATCTGTTGCCCCTTTTGTTCTTGTCCAGGGTTCTGACTCGCTTTCAGTCCCATTCGTCCATTTATTTCAGGCTCCAGACGCAAGGTTTCTCGTTTTTATTAAGGATTCCCAGTGCAGGTAAGTCTGGGTACTGGGCACCGTGCTCTCCGTTCTCGTTGCTTAAGGGGCTGCCTGTCACTGTGGTTACCTATTTCGTTCAGGCCTTAGCGGGTTGAGTTGTTCGTTTTTAATTGGCTTGGTGGCAAGTCTCCTCACCCATTGGCTCAATCTCTCGTTTTTAAATTGGGGTGTCAGTCATTTCTTTTAATCATTAGACCTGTCACGTTTCAGGTTCTGGGGGGGCCTGAGTGTTCGTTTTTAATTTATCTGCAACGGCAGGTGACTCGGCCCTCTTAGTCGGTAAGAGATAATGGGGGGGGGGGTGTTCGTTCTGGGCCAGATTAGGTTTGTTTTAGGGTCTGAGGATGTTGGGTGTGTGGGGGATCGGTGCCAGTTGTTGGTCTGTGGTGAGTTCTGCCAGGGTGTTTTCATTTGTTTCGATCGTTTCAGGTCATGTCTCAGGCAGCGAACATAGAGGATTTCGCCTCCATTGCCACTTCTCCAGCGAGGGGGTCAGTGCAGGGCGGCACACCTTCCTTGAGGTCCTGGACGGTTCCGAGGTTGATTGCGGAGTTGCGGCTCAGGGGCATCTCTCACTCAGCTTCAGCTCGCAAAGCAGAACTTTTTAGACTTTTGTTCCCCTCCTCTGCGAGTTCTGATGCGGAACAGGTCACCCTGCGTGCCATGGCCGCATTCCCTGACTCAGATCCACTCCACCCTCAGCTCATTGGCGGGCTCTTTTCAGGATTTAAGGGCCAGGGTGGAGGTTCTGGAGGCCAGTCCTATTCCTGCTGTGGTGGATCTGGCTGTTCCTGGGGTCGCAGCAGGGCCTGAGGTCCCTGTGGTTCCTGGGCCTTCACTGTCAGGTACCAGTACCAGTGTCCCTTCCGTCACCCCAGCCCATTTCATTCCAGGGAACATCCGGAAAGATATTCTTGATGCGAAGGATGTCAACCTGGCGTCCTTATTGATAGCCACTCACGATGTGGCTGACAATAAGTCGTATGCCTGTGGGGACGTTTCTGTCATCATCAAGTCCAGGGACCACAGGTTGAACCGCAAGCTCTCCATCCCTGAGTTCGTGTTGGCGTTCAGCTTATTCAGAGACATCATTTGCTCTGCGAGTCCCCATAGGAGAGAGGAGCTGGATCACTACCTCTATGCGGTGGTGGAGTTGGGTCACAAGTTTGGGGGTACGGCGTTTTATGATTACCACCGATCATTCTCCGCCAAAGCCGCCGCCTTGTTGGCCCAGCATCAGGTAGTTGCAGCCTGGGGCAGCGTGGATACTGAGCTGTTCTGCCGTCATTTTGCGGGGTTGAGGTCACCGGTCTGCGCCACCTGCCAGTCATCATCACACACGGCTTACTGGTGCCCCAACGCGGAACCTCCGGTTCTGCCAGGCACTTCCAGAGCCTTCCCTGCTTCACTACCAGCACCTACTCAGGCGGCTACCGTGGACAAATTGGGTAGGCCCATCCAGTATCTGGGGAGGTCACCTATTTGTAACAATTTCAATCACGGTGTGTGCAACTACAGTCAGTGCCGGTTGTTGCACATCTGCTCAGGCTGTTTCAGGGCCCATCCTAAGTCATCCTGTTCGCTTAGGCAAGGCAAGCACAGCTGACTGAGCCGCATCAACATTAGGTTTTTGCAGGACTGCTTGTCCTCTCACCCTTCCACAGAGCTATGCCCCTTTTTGGTTGAAGGGTTCACACGGGGCTTCCACACCGGGTTCATCACCTTGCCGTTGGTCACATTCGAGAGTCCCAACCTCAGGTCGTGTGAGTTGGATGTTGGGGCAGTGGACACCTTATTCCAGTCCGAACTCGACAAGGGGTTCGTCATCGGTCCTTTTTCCATGTCTCCTTTTCTGTGCTGGAGGGTCAATCCGCTGGGGTTGGTCAAGGGGAAGTTTTCCAATAAATTAAGATTAATTTATGACTTGTCCGCCCCTCATTGCTCCGCTGTGCCTAGTCTCAATTCTTTAATCCCGTCCGAAGAATTTTCCTTGAAATATGCTTCCGTAGACCAGGCCATCCAACAGATTATTAAGGTAGGGCGGGGGGCTTGGCTATCCAAGGCAGACATAGCGGACGCTTTCAAACTCCTCCCGATCATGCCGTCACTCTGGCAGTGGCATGGGGTAAAGTGGAGAGGTTTGTACTATTTTGCCTCCAGACTCACTTTTGGGTCCAAGAGCAGTCCGTGGTTGTTCGATGTCTTTGCCCAAGCCCTTGAATGGATTCTCATCCATGTAGAGAATTGTCATGAGGTCATTCATTATCTGGATGACTTCCTCCTCATTGAGAGTCCTCAGCAAATCCCCATTGATTTGCAGAAGTTGCTGGCGGTTTTTTCAGCACTCAACGTGCCTCTGGCAACCAAGAAGTTGGAGGGCCCGACATCAGCACTCACCTTTTTGGGGATTGTCCTGGACACCGAAACCATGCAGGCCAGGCTTCCGGTGGACAAACTCACCAGGATCAGAGAGTGTATCCATGCCTTTTCAGTCTCGCAGGTCTGTACCAGGGTGGAATTGTTGTCTCTCTTGGGCATGTTGAATTTCGCCATGCGGATCATTCCGCAGGGGAGATCCTTCATTTCCAGGTTGTTGGCGTTGTTACCAGCAGCCCCGGACTCAGAGTCACGGGTCAAGCTGGACGCTGCGGCGTTGGCTGACCTTCACATGTGGGACGAGTACCTCCGGTATTGGAATGGGGTCACCATGTTCATTACGGCGGAGTCCAGTTCCTCCCCTCAGGTTGGAACTGACGCGGCAGCCACTGTGGGCTATGCGGCCATTTTTGGCACCCACTGGTTGGCAGGGCCTTGGCCAGATGACATATTGGCCATCCCAGGGTTCACGGATTCATCTGCCTTGTTTGAAATTTTTCCCATAGTGGCTGCAGCTTGGGTTTGGGGTAGTTTGTGGTCAGGGCAGACGGTGGTTTTCTCCACGGATAACCAAGCAGCCGTGGAGATTATCACCAAAGGCAGATCAAGGTCCTTGGTCATCATGTCTTTCGTTCGTAGGTTAATTTGGTTATCCCTGCAATATCATTTTCACATCCAGTGTAAGTTCATCAGTGGGGTGGACAATGTGGCGGCTGATGCGCTGTCCCGGCTTAACTTTCTGTCGTTTTACCAGCAGGTCCCGCATGCCGACGCATGTGCCACGCCGTCCCCACAGGCTTCCCTTCTGATGCTGGATTAAACTCCCATTGGCTGGAGGCGGCAGCCTTAGTCGGGGCGTCGTTGTCGGTCAACACTAGGAAGGCTTACACCTCAGCGTGATGTCCGTTACTTGTTGGCTTTTGTTGCTTACTGTCATACCAAACTCAGGTTGTCTCATGGCACCATCAAAACATATCTGGCCGGGGTTCAGCACCATTTGTCCTTGCAGGATCCAAATCGGCTCTCCATTTTCTCTGCCCATGCCATCAAGGCTGTTTTGAGGGGCATCCGGAGGAGTTGTCCTCCGACCACCATCTGCAGACTCCCGGTCATGGGGCATATTTTCCGGAGTATGTCTAGTTTGCTGGATGCGCTGCCTTTTGGGAGGCTTCTCAGCATGGTGCTCAAGGCTGCCATTTACCTGGCTTTCTTTGGGTTCCTCAGGCCGGGTGAGTTTTCCCGTTCTGGGCCTGGTTCCCGGCCTCTCACGAGAGGCCAGCTGGTCAGGCATCCGAACCGTTACATTTTACACCTGTCAGCTTGCAAGACTCAGCAGTTCGGGGCTGGCACGGATGTTTCGTATTTCAAGACTGGCAGTGCGTGGTGCCCGGTGTTGGTGTTGGATCAGCTCATGGCGCTGATCGGCGACAAACCCAGGGACAGTCCCTTGCTTCCTTTCCCGGTGGCTCCCCTCACAGCATCGCAGTTCTCCAAACACTGCCGCACATTGTGGTCCAACCTGGGTTTGAACCCGGCTAGTCTGTCGGGTCACTCATTTAGGATTGGGGCGACCTCTGCGGCTTCACGCCAGGGGATCCCGGCTCATGTCATCAGGAAGTTGGGGAGGTGGAATTCAACTTGTTTCAGCAGATACATACCGGATCCTCAGGTGGAGATGGCTCGTGCGTTCATGCATCTGACCGATTGATGTTTTGTTACTGCAATAAAATCTGTTACCACTTACTCTAGTGTCCTCTTTTTTGGCCCCTTTTAGGCATACCGACCACGTGACCTTTGGCACACTCCAGGTCTTGTTCATATGTCATTCTCCACGTTTGTTACCCATGTCTCACGCAGAGACTCTGAGTACAAATGGGAAGGCCGGCCGTAGGCTGGCCTGAGTTTGTAGGAGGAGTCGGGGGGTATTTAAACCCTCCCTCCTCCTCCTTACTCCCGCGGCCGGACCCTTCTTGTTTCCCCACCCTCCCGGCCCCTTTTGATTTCTCCTTTATCATGTCTTGTTTGGGTATGCTCCCTTTTAGGCATACCGACCACGTGACCTTTGGCACACTCCAGGTCTTGTTCATATGTCATTCTCCACGTTCGTTACCCATGTCTCACGCAGAGACTCTGAGTACAAATGTTTTTCTCAACTTACATGTTGCTCCTTTTTGTGATTTTATCATATTGGACTCCCTTCCATAATTTAATAATTTGAACTTGGTTTGGCACAGTAATCGTTCGTTACGTTACAGACACTTCGTTCGGCCACTATCCGCTGTTTTGGCTTATTTTATAGCCACAAAAGTAATTAGACATCTGCGTGTTTTTTTAACATTTTTGTTCCAAATTTTTAGGCTAGATGATGTGTTTGTAAAGAGAATGAAATGCAAACTTTAGTCAATGTAAAGGAGAGGACACTCAGCAGCTGCTTCCACATCTGTACTTTGGAGCACTATAGTGTGGGCCACCAGACCCGCCTTTTTTGGGTGTCCCACACAGGTGCATTAGTGATTTTTTGTGGTGCCTCCATGTCTAAAAACTGACAGCCAAAGGTGAATACTAAACATATTTTTGGTTCAAAATAATGCATTCATCTTTAAATTCCGCACAAACATACACTTGTACCCCACTTCCAAGCAATTTAGCCTGTTTTTATTTTTCATAGAGAATTTCAGTGTGATAAATAGACCTTTTGTTTGATTATCATAGGGGAGAGACGACTGGGAGGAGAACACTCCAGGGAGCACAGGAACCCCACAGCTTCACAACAACCCCAAACTCCCAAAGACCCACAACCGAAGGATGTTGAGGAAGTTGAGGTGGAGGAAGGAGAAGTGCAGGAAGGAGAGGTGGATGACGTTGTGGAACTGGTCACCACAACAGGTCAGTATCTGTCACCACAGCTTCAGGTAAGAGATGTAGGCCTGCAGAGTGATAATACCTTTTTATTTTGTTTTTAGGGGATGTAAATGTTGTGGTGAAGGATAGTACACGTTTCTCTGCTGACAGTGCCCTCCGAATAATACAGCAAGTGATGGAATGTAGCACGGAACTGGACAGAATAAAACAAATAATTCATGTGATGGATCAAACATTTAAAGACATTCTAGATGTTTTGGGGAGAATCGAATAAGTCAACCAAACCCCCATTTTTTTTCAGGAATGACTGTTCATCAACCTTTTATACTGTTTTTGACAATGCAACCAGCCAAAAATTGAATATGCACACAGTGTGTCAACATGTGCCATCTGCCATCAGGGGATATCCATGTACATCTTTTGGGGGTGCAACCCCTTCCTCGTATCTAAAGTAGGTGAACTGAGGAAGGGGTTGCACCCCCAAAACATGTCCATTGATCACCCCTGATGGCAGATAGCACATGTTGACAATAGGGATCAGGAGTCTCAAATCCCTAGTGGAAAATAATACAAAATGTGTGCATATTCAATTTTTGGCTGGGCAAGGGGTGGCAAGACCCCATATTAGGACGGGCACATAGAGACATAGTTTGTGTAAGTGAATGTGTCAGATTGCTCAGAGGTATCCAATGTTGTAATTTTTGGAATGCAACTGTTTTTGTATTTTCCTAAGAAAAGAATTGGCGGTTTGTGGCCAGGAAAAAATAAAAAAACTAACAAAAAAAAAAGGAAACATGTGTGTGAATGTGCACAGAGTAAAATGTTTGAACAGAAACAACGTGTAGCTTCTTTTTTCAATACGCTCTAACCTGATTTGTGTTTTTTTTAAGGTTACATAGTGAAATGGTTGTTATTTACTAAAGGAAAATACACTTGGCACTACAAATGCACTAGGACAAACTAGGAGACAGGAAACAAACCTAAGTTAAAATTAGAAATCAGAATTTTATTTAACTCATTCTCCAGGAATCTTTAGCCATAGCCTGGCATAGGAATTGCCCCCCTACCCGTGAAATATTCCATATATTTGTCCCGAACCTCACGGGCATTTTGGGGGGGCAAGCCAGGACAAGCAGATTCCAGGCCCGGCAGGGGATTAGCAGGTGAAAGTCCAGCCTCAGGCAATACTGAGGCCATATATGAATTGGATTTTCTGCTGAGAAAATTGTGTAGCACACAGCAGCATAAAACTACATAGTTTATTTTGTAGTCCGCCAAGTATATGGAAGTCATAAAAATGTGGAACCGGCTGGCCATTATGCCGAAGGCATTTTCAACGACTCTTCGGCCCCTGGCCAGCCGGTAATTGAACACCCTCTTCTCTGGGGTCAGGGTCCTGTGAGGAAATGGCCTCATAAGATGCGGTCCGAGTCCAAAGGCTTCATCAGCCAAGAAAACAAAGGGGAGTCCTTCAATATTCCCTGCATCCGGTGGCAATGCAAGGTCGTCACTCTGGAGACGGAGGGCAAACTCCGTCTGGATGAAGGATCCCCCATCAGACATCCGGCCATTCTTCCCTACATCAACATAGAGGAATTCATACCGTGCTGACACCACCGCCATCAGCACAATGCTATGAAACCCCTTGTAATTGAAGTAGTAGGACCCAGAACGGGGTGGCGGCACGATGCGGACGTGCTTCCCGTCTATGGCACCACCGCAGTTGGGGAAGTCCCACCGCGTGGCAAACTCCGATGCCACAGTCTGCCATTCCTGTGGCGTGGAAGGAAGCTGGGGAGTCAAACAAGATGAAAGAAAATTAGAATTTAAAAATATTACATTACAAGGAGATTATAATAAAAAACATTAGAGGCCAACATCAATCAAATTCTACATTTATTAAGGTGTTTTCAATAAGTATAATGGAAGGCTCATGTTTCATATTCATCACCCCCTCTGATGGTCCATTAATACATTATTTTGGGGGGGGGGTAGATGTGTTTGGCCACAGGATAGCAGTGCAGTGGCGGTGCGTCCAGAGTGGGCGCTGGAACACTGCCCCCTCTCTCCTGTGCCCGTCACTCAGAACAATACATAGGTTCTTGCCTTGCATTAACCTATGTATTGTCAATGCCGCCCACTATTCAGGTGGATGGCCCCCTGTTAAGCGACCAACATATGAATAACTGCGGCATTTATGGGGTGAAAATTGCATATCAGAAACAGGGAGGCAAATAGGCTTGCACATTACAGCCTGAGGGATGTAATTGGCTTCATAAAAGTTAAATAGGGGACGCAGGGGAGGGGAGCATTCCTTGGGTAAACACTGACAGGCTGCTCTGCCAATCATGTTCACCAAGTCTGTTTAATGGTAACATGATTGGCTGATGCAACATCAAGGGAAGGAGAAGACATCAAGGACAGAAGAAGGATGGCGCTGACCACAAGAAGGTATGTGCAGAGCTGGGGACAAAATGGCTGCATTGGAGGGTTACAAAATGGCTGCATTGGAGGGTTACAAAATGGCTGCATTGGAGGGTTACAAAATGGCTGCATTGGAGGGTTACAAAATGGCTGCATTGGAGGGTTACAAAATGGCTGCATTGGAGGGGACAAAATGGCTGCATTGGAGGGGACAAAATGGCTGCATTGGAGGGGACAACTGGGGGCGTTTAATAGGCACCTTTGCAAAAATGGAGGAAGTTTATTTCTTAAATTGGGGTTGAACCCCCAAACATTTGTTGCAACAGGCGCCCCTGCTGGAAAGGTTAGTGAAGGGAAATATGCATGGAGGAGAAAATAGGGGCAATCTAAAGCTTCCAGCATGCATGGGGACAAAGGGGACATTCTCAGCATATTACAATCATGGTAATTAGGGAAGGATGAAAGAAATACAATACATTAGCATACATGAAATACATAAAATGTGATGTTAAAGGAGAAAACTTACCCTAATATAGTCCTCCTGCAGGACTTGGATGATGGCAGAACAGGTGTCTGGGATTATGAGGCCCAGAGCCTGGGGGGAGATGCCGTGAACTTCAAGTCCTGAAGACTTCTCCCTGTCGCCAGATAACGTAACGTGGCGATGAACCTCTGCTCAGCACTGATGGCTTCCCGCATAACGGTGTTCTGCCTGGTAATATAGGGGGACACCAAAGCCAACAGTTCCTGAAAAACGGGGTCAGACATCCGCAGAAAATTCCTGTAGTCCTCAGGATTATTCTCGACTATCTCCCGCAGCAGAGGCATGTGGCAGAATTGGTCCCGCTGGAGCAACCAATTCTTGGTCCATGAACTCCTCCTCACACCATTCATGGACTGGTCTTGGTCCAAAACAAGCAGACCAACACCAAGCACACGCACAGCACGAACTCGACGACGAGAACGTCCAGGCGACATGGCTAGGAAACGGTCGTCTTATCAGAACGTACAGAACAGAACACACTTTAGAACAGCAAGGCCTATGAATAACGAACTGAAAATCAGAAACGAACGGGCAAGAACGCACTGTAAAACAGATACGACCTGCCTAGACGCCCTGAAAGTCAAGATACGAACCCACAAGCACAAACTGAACCTCAGAAAACGAACTGAAAAGCACGAAGACTGAAAAGCGCGAATCGTCTCTTCCCAAACTTTTACTTCACACGCGGTAACACGAGATCAGCAAAAGCAGCCCAAGGGGTGGCGCCAAGAAAATCGATCTTCCCCTTTATAGTGCCGTCGTACGTGCTGGACGTGAGCGCGGAGAACAACGAGGAAATTGGGAAATGTCAGTGCGTACGCATAGAAAGCTTGACGAGAAACTCGTCAAGGTTAACACGAATCTCGTCGAAAAAAACGACGTGTCTTTAACGACGAGAAACTCAGTCGTGTGTACGAGACTTTAGCTTACTGAATAATATGGTCTTAGTTCTTTGTATTACACAGTATGATGGGATCTATGCAGTACTGTTTTCAGCTACTGGTTAAAATACTCTCAAGGATTTGGCAAAAATCAACAAACAGTGGTTCCATTTTTCCATTCACACCTGTTCGTCAGTAGGCTTCGAAAAATAGCACCCAAGTTCCTAAGTAAGTGATTCTGATTTAATTTACACAGTGTCCTCTTCAAGGCGACGTGCTGGATGTCGGCGGCTTCCTTTAATATGTTGTTTTTTTTATTCGTCTTTTTTGATGGAGTGAATCTGGCTGACTGGAGCTCACTATTTATAGATTTGTATGTTTTCTAAAAGCAGTCAGAATACCTCAGAGAGATACGTTGGAGAAATCTTCAAACATGACACCAGCTGTTTGTAATTTAGCTCAGAAATAAATAAAAAAAAAACATTGTTTAGTTTGCTGCCTGCAGTATTATGACTCCTTCAAGTATCCTTCTGAGCGGTGACACATCGAATGTCAGCTACTAAACAACAGGCTGCTTTCTTTAATTGTTACTTTAGTAAAGCACCACCTTCCAGGGGAAACCCACTGTGCGATCTGTCACTGTACACTGTAGTTTTGCTCTGCGTTCTATAAACATGGGGAACCTTCCCCCAACAAATCTTTTTTTTTTTACAGAGAAAGTTTGAGAGCGAGAGCTGCAGTTTCTGCATTATACAGTACACAATCACTATAATTTACATTGCAGGCTAATAATAACAGACATATAAGATAAACAGAAGAATAAATGACACAGTGGCCTAGAGTCTAGAAGAGAGGGACCCCCCTAATAAAAAAGACCTTGTTTATAATCAAGCAGAGGCAGCTCTCTAATTAGGCGGTCGCCTAAGGCCTCGCACTCACAGGGGCCTCGCGGTCGCCTAATTTGCCTGGGATCAATACTAATGTTGGTGCCATCAGATCTCTCTATCACCCCTCTCTTTCTCACCCCCCTCTTGCATTGGCTGAATATGTCTGATGGGTAAGGAGGGTGCCCTGGAAGTGGTACTGATCACCTGTGTGCTAGATCCGTGCATTTTCTGCAGCCATTTTTCTTGCTTGAATTATTTTTCCCATTATGGGCGTGAGTGGGGCCTCATGTCTAAGTTTTGCCCAAGGCCTCACTAAGCCTAGAGCCGCCTCTGTGATCAAGTACTAAGAAAGAGCTGTCAGTCATTTCCACAATATATAAATATGGACTGTCAAAACTGCGCCATATGATTGGAGAATAGAAGAGCACAGAAAGTTTTTTTTTTTGTAAGTCTATAGACAGATTGCGCATATAGCTTCTTTATTTAACCTTTTTGCGCCAGCTCCTGCGGGCCCCTTTTAAGAAATTTCGAATTCTGGGAGGCAGGGTGGGGCTTATGGTCATGTGACCGCCGTGATTGGCTGTCACATGATCGGAAAACTGCTACATACAGCCATGGCCAAAAGTTTTGAGAATGACACATATTAATATTAATTTTCACAAAGTCTGCTGCTTCAGTGTTTTTAGATTTTTTTGTCAGATGTTACTATGGTATACTGAAGTATAACTACAAGCAAAGGTATTTATTGACAATTACATTACGTTTATGCAAAGAGTCAATATTTGCAGTGTTGACACTTCTTTTTCAAGACCTCTGCAATTCGCCCTGGTATGCTGTCAATCAACTTCTGGGTCACATCCTGACTGATGGCAGCCCATTCTTGCACAATCAATGCTTGGAGTTTTTCAGAATTTGTAAGGTTCCTTTTGTTCAACCAGCCACTTGAGGCAGTAGTGTATTTAGGTTTTGTGCTGCCCTAGGCCTGACTAAACTCGTGCACCCCCTAATTTAAATATGACACACCCCTTCCTGTCAAGGCCACACCCCTTTCTGTTTAATACCCGCCCTGAAATGTTCGAGTGCAGACACTAGTTCTGAGGGCCTGTGGGGGGGGGGGGGGGGGCAATGGATTTGCTTAATTTGCATAAATTTCCTGTCACTTCCTGTTTGGCTATGGGGCAGGAAGTGAAGGGAAATCTCTGCAATGGGACAGGGATGGTTAAAAAAATAAACTGGCAGGGGCTATAACCCTCCCTTACTCTATCCAAAATGAAAAAAAAGTCTTGCCTGTAGTTCTACTTTAAGCACAAATTTCTGATAATTTTATTGAGCGGACTAAGAAGATATAACCATGTCAATGGCGCAGCAAAAAACATATAGCACAGTGAGGAAGGTTTGTGGTCCAGGATGATAGGACAGTCAAAATTATAAGCAGCGCCCCCCCCCCCCCCCACAGTTGCGGAATGCCGGCCGCCCGCATACCGGAAGCAGTGAGGCCGCTTTATGGGGGCACTAAACTAATTTGCCTCTCAGCCCAGTCTGCCCCATAAGACTGGCGCCACACTAATAGTGTAGCGCAAGCCGGCGGGGACTCTTTCCGTGCTGCCCCCCTGCAAAGTGCTGCCCTAGGCCTGGGCCTTGTTGGCCTAGGCCAGGATACAGTGCTGACTTGAGGACCAGGGCAGCCATCGGGGGGGGTACAACCGATACAACTGTAAGGGGCCTGGGGCCAGAAGAAGGCAGGACGGGTGAAGGGGAGCCGTGTTGTGCACTATAGAATCGATCTTGCAGCTTCTGCTGCTCTGTGTGTCATTGAGCTCAGACCGAGCTCTTTACTGCCACCTCTGGCTACTACGTGCATGTGCACCCCTCGTGTGAGCTGTACTGTGCTCCTGTGTCAGCAACATGTCAGCTTTGTGAAAACGAGCTGGGACTAGGTAGGAAGATTTCCTTTACAAGAAGTTACTGTGAAGATGGGAGGGGAGCTGTATATACAGTCGGGGGCTGACATATACAGGCGTGTGGGGGGATGACATATTTACAGGATTGAGGGGGGTCTGAGTGCGTACAGGTGGGATGGCTGGTGTGTGGATTAGATGGGATGGCATGTGGGCAAGCCCTGGGCATTGTTGGCAGTCGGGATCGGGGGGGCCCAGGTCTAAAGCTGTGTAAGGGGCCCAAACATTTCTGATGGCTGCCCTGTTGAGGACTGACCACAAGTTCTCAATGGGATTAAGGTCTGTGGAGTTTCCTGGCCGTGGACCCAAAATGTCGATGTTTGGTTCCCAAGGCCACTTAGTTATCACTTTTGCCTTATGGCAAGGTGCTCCATCATGCTGGAAAAGGCTAAATGAAGTGCCATAACTTTAATAATAGAGAAAAGAGGGGGGTACCTTCGTCCTATCAATGTGGGCATTTGGTTACCAGCATGAAATGCCCTTTTATGTCTTTTTTAGACTGCATAGTTTTGAGTCTCACTCATAACAATGTTTGTCATATCTCCTACTCCACTATTTCCTCGCTTTCCCTCTTTTTGTCTGTGGGGGCTTCCATGCCCCCCGGGGTGGACCCACTCTTTTGGACTGCAGCGTATGGTTTTTCTCTGGGTAAGGGTTCTATATATGGAGGGTGACACCATACATACTACTACTATATTGTTGTTATCTGGTCATTTTAAATAATGGCCCTAACTGGCTCAAATGTTTCATTGTTACTGTTATGACTCTCTAGTTTTGTAGTATGATATATTATCTCTGTTCTAAAAACACCTAATATATATATATACAAACAAATCTCCTGAAGAAGCGGCGAATTTCCAGCATAACATGTCGAGCATGCCCATATGAATGCTACAGGGTGAACTGGTATTATTTTTCCTCTCAGTTGTACCCTATGGCCGGTTCACACTTGTGCCATGCGAGAACCCTGCGAATCCACTGCTGGTTCCTGCATCGCACTGACTCGCACGGCAGTTCACACTGCCATATGCAAACTGCTGGGGAGTGTCATTATATGTTAACGACACCTCTATTTCAGCTAGCGTATCGCACTGCAAATGACAGCTCGGACATGAATCGGATCGCATATGTGTGAACACACATGCAATCCGATTCTGGTCCGAACAGAAAAAAGGGTCCTGTGCGTGTTTGGACCGAATGCGGTGCGATATCAGCCATACTATCTGTATGGCTGAAATCGCACTTCACAGACATCGCATGTAATGTGAACAGCAGTGCGCTGCGAATTACATCCGAATTACATGCATCGCGCAAGTGTGAACCGGGCCTATATGTTTGAACTGACAGAGCTTCTTTTTTTCTTTTATTGTATGTTTTAACATATAAAATTCAATTTGTTTTATGTATCTTGTGTACTTCAAGTGCTATGGTACCATTAAAGTCCACTATAGCCTCAACTTAAAATTGTTTCCACGCTGGAAAAGGCATTGTCCCTCACTAAACTGTTCTTGGATGGTTGGGAGAAGTTGCTCTCGGAGGATGTTTTTGTACCATTCTTAATTTATAGCTGTGATCCTAGGCAAAATTGTGAGGGAGCCCACTCCCTTGGCTGAGAATGAATGGTCTCAGGATGCTTTGCTGTTGGCATGACACAGGACTGATGGTAGCGCTCACCTATTCTTCTCCGGACAAGGTTCTTTCCGGATGCCCCAAACAATCACAAAGGGGATTCATCAGAAAAAATGACTTTACCCCAGTCCTCAGCAGTCAAACCCCTGTACCATTTGTAGAATATCAATCTGTCCCTGATGTTTTTCCTGGAGAGAAGTGGCTTCTTTGCTGCCCTTCTTGGCACCAGGCCACGCTCCAAATGTATTCACCTCACTGTGTGTACAGATGTACACTCACCTGCCTGCTACCATTCCTGTGCAAGCTCTACACTGGTGGTGCCCCGATCCTGCAGCTGGATCAACTGTAGGAGCATAGGTGTGCACAGCCTATTGCATTAGGGTGTGCACCTCAATGCTCAAACACACGTGTGTGTCCATGTGTATTTATACTGATGGTGTCAGTAGGGCAGGGATTGGTGTCAGTAGGGTACAGATTGGTGTCAGTAGGGCAGTGGATAGTGTCAGTAGTTTTTATTTTTATTCCTTTTTACAATTTTTTTCTTCTTTTTTATTTTTAGGAGCCCCTTTAGGGGGCTTTGGTTATATATCAGGGGTTTAAACAGGAGGATTCTGTGCCACACAGGGCGATTAGGGTGTGCCCAAGCACACCCTGTGCACACGCCTATGTGTAAGAGACAGTCCTGGCGCTTGCTTTACTTTCTTTGGTGCCCTGAAGCCTTCTTCACAAATGCAGTGGAAATGTTTTTTTTTTATCAGATTAAGTTAATTTTCATGGCAAAGAGGGACTTTGCAATTAATTGCAATTTATCTCATCACTCTTCATAACTTTCTGGAGTATATGAAAATTGCCATCATAAAAACGAAGACAGCAAACTCTGAAAATGATTATTTGTGTCATTCTCAAAACTTTTGGCCGTGACTGTACAAGTCTCTTGGGAAGCCATCAAAGACTGGCGTTATACGAGTAGGGAATTTTGAGATAGCAAATGTAATCTTGGTTGCAGTAAAGGGTGTGAGTTGAGAGAGTTGTGGAGGAGTAGTGAACTGTTGAGGAGTACAACAAAGACCAAAAGGACATGCCGGCTTTGTTTCAAAGATTTGTTGAGTAGAGTATAACATTTTGTTCCTTAGGTTAGGTTGGGGGTTTAGGAGTCTTATGGTGGGACTATTAATTAGGGTCAAGAAGTTGTATGCTAAGGGCCAGGGGAACATAATCTGAAATTACTTTAGGTAAATTTGTTTTGTAGGAGATTAGAGGAAGTAACGAGATGGATGCAAAGGCCAGATCAATCCTGGACACTATGTTATGTGAATCTGAATTGTACAAAACTGTTTATCATCTGGATGCCTTCATCTCCACACAACAACAAAATCATATTTTTGTACCCAGGGTACCTTGAAGTTGGCTCTAATCTCCCAAGCAATCTATCACAACATCTGGGAGCACACAGACAATTTTACATACCTCAGTTATGCTACTACAATTTCTAGTGATTAATCACTAGGAGTACCAATAGATCACTATACAAATGGGAAAAAAAAAAACGCCTCCCTATTGTGTGAGCTACACACATAGCATGAAGTAGCTATTAATCTCACATGATGCTGCAAATGTGTTAATCAGTACTACAGGCATCTTGTGTAGTTCACACCATAGGGAGCCACTTGTTCCTTCTTGTTAATCGCTTGGGATTTTAGCAATGTTGTTGAGATAATAAAAATAGCTTCACATGATTAAATTAATTCAACATGACGATGCCTATATTTCCATTAGAAAACAATCCATATTTTCCTTATAATTTCTAATATGCTCAATAAAAATTATTGCTTAAGGTGACATTAAAGTAATTTTTTTTTTCAAAAAAACAGATAAATATATCAAAGGTGACTTCAGCAACTGTGATAAACTGTTTACTCTAAAGCCTCGTACACACGGTCGGACTTCCATCGGACTTTTCCGTGTTTTTTTGTCCGAACGGAGTTGGTTGGGAATACCCATAGCATACACACGCTCTGACTTTTCTGCAAACTTTCTTAAAACTTCTTACAACATCACGTGTTTTTTCTGCTCTTTTCTGATCTTTACTGCCACCCTTTGGTCAACTTCTGCTATTGTTGGTTGATTTTAACATTAGTTGTTTTGTCCATCGGACTAAAGTCCGATGGTTTCCTGTACACACGGTCGGACTTTGCTCCATCGAACTTTTGATGGGCAAAAGTTTGTCCGTTTGCAGACCCAACTTTTGTCCGATGAAATCCAAAACCAAACGAAAAAAGTTTGTCCGATGGAGCGTACACACGGTCGGATTGTTGGTCCAACTTGCTCAAAACGAAGTTTGTTGGGCAAAAGTCCGACCGTGTGTACGGGGCTTAAGGCCCCCAAAGACGACATGTGGCCACGATTTGAGAGTAGAAGAAGGGAGGTCTAAATTTAGACGGTGGAAAGGTTTCTTTACTGTTAGAGCAGTAAACAAATATGGAACTCCCTCCCCCAGGAAGTATTACAAGCTGTTGACAACATCAAAAAACTTTTACATGTCTTCCTTAGGAAGTATGGGGTTAGTTTTTTTTCCAGGATCATACTTACCTAGCTGGATGCAACATCATTCCGATGCTGCATCTGTTCCCCGGCAACTTTAAGACTAAGAACTGAGTGATCTAACACCGCTGATTGCTCGGTTCTCACAGCTTCCAGAGCATAGAGCTGCTGTCTGTCAGTCAGTGGCTCTCTGCTCTGCCCCTTCCTCGCTCACTAAAGCACTGGGCTGTGGAGGGGGCAGGGGCAGCCGGCTCAGGCTCCCAGCGGCTTGCTGAGAGGCTGAGCCAGGTCCTGGTCCAGGCATGTGGGCGGATCCCGACTTCCTTGTCGCGATCTTGCCCGAGCCTGGACCAGCTCTGGGACATCAGCAGACAGAGGACTTCAGCCCGTTTTCTGCTGAAAATGGGTCACAGGGGTGCAGAACGAACTGCACTCCTGTGACCCACAGGAGAAGTACAGCCAAACAAGCTTTGGCTGCACTTCTCCTGTAAAGAATAAAAAGACACACACACATAGGTTGAATTGGATGGACCTGTGCCTGTTTTAAGCCTTATAAACTATATAACTATGTAACTTCTCATTGGCTTCACTTGCTGTTTGCTTGCTCTGGGTTAATCACACAAGAAATTGAAGCTGGAAATGAGGCAACTAGCATTTTCAGAAGGATGTCAGCAACTAGCAATGGAACATCACAAAGTAATGACTATAATATTAGTTTTAGCACTAATGTGATTGACAAACGATTTGCTGGAGGTTACTCTGGCATTTACCATGTTGCGTGCAGAAAGGTTATTTAGCCTATAAATTGGTTCTGATATAGTTTCTACATGTGGACGTTGCCATTTTAACCCATGCATGTCCTCTCCCATAACCTGCTAGAGCTCAGCAATGTGAGAGTAGTCCATTATGGCAAGGTGGCAAGGATACAAGGACTGCTGTGTTTATTATCTGTTATACTTCCTACAAATACAATCAGTGGGTAACATGTTTTACTTCCCCCAACTCAGCCAGTGAGTACACAAAGTCTGTCTTTGTATCTCGGTTGCCTCTTCTGTTAGGCCGATTTTGAGCCGCCTGCAAGAACAATGGCAATCATTTCCTAGGCATGAATATAAAGGGATCAAACAGAGTCGTAAGTGAATAGGAAATGGGTTGGTAAATGCCGTGCTTATTTGATTTTAAAAGTGTTATGTTTCATTGCCAGCTCAGTCAGTGGCACAAATATTCTTTGTTCTTTCTCTTTGCAACAATTCCCAATATCAATATTTGGGTGTGATGTGACACGTGTTTTACCCTTTATAAAGAAAAGGAACGTATCTATCAAACGTGTTTTCCAAAAGTAGACAGCACATGCCATTGAAATGCATGAATACGTGTAAACACACTTCAATCATATAATGAATGCACTGTTATTAATAGGGTGCTGGGCTTCCCATTTCCAGCCAATTAAGACCTACATCTGCTTGAGCTAGGGGAAGCAATTCATACAAATGTTCACTATGAAAAATCCGCTGCTAAAAGCTTTCTTTATTGTAACAGCTCTGAGCAATTAATGACTCATGCATAACTGCAGGCAAGAATCTCTCCCTGAGTACGGTGCGCTTGCAGGCACAGGAACAATCACAAAGTGGTTTCGCCCCAATTATGTTATTTCTTAGTGTGACTATATAAAGGCCTGAGCTTGCAGTGCCACTGGCTGTGTTGCTGTATCTTTTTTTCTTTTTTTTAAATGGCACTGCTTTTTACTAATAACAAGGCTCATGTGAACAGCAATAATGGTGCGTGTAGCGGTCTTCCCCCACCTTCTCCCCTCTCTCTGTGGCTGGTTTTACTCGTCTAGGGGTATCTGGGAGAAGGGGGAAGATGTACACCACCAGCTCGGCTCTCTGATGTAGTATGCAGAGATATGAGCTAAACCGTTTACCTTCGGGTCTGCGTTTTAGACCGGAGCCTCAGCTTCTCCTGTGGAGGATGATTGTCACTGTAAAAGGAGAAATAAATATTAAATAAAATTATTGATATAAACAACAAAAAAAAAATTGGTCAACATATTTAACATAAAAAATAATAAATAATCAAAAATTGCATTTGTCTCAAATTCATAATATAGGCCTAAGTCTATATATAATATTATATAATATTATATCAAAGGGGAAAAAGGGGAAATCCCCTAATCCAGCAATAAATTGGGCAGTGACTTACAACGAAAGAAAGGTAACCCAAAATAACATCTTGGGCCATATTAAGAATCCCATAGAGGGGGAGAAAGGAAAAGAGAAAAAGGGGAAACAGGGGAGGGAAAAATTGCATAGAGGTTGTTGATTAGAACTAGAAAGGTTATAAAGAAGGAACCTAGAAAGCGCAGTTGATGAAATCATGCGTGTGTGGACAAGCCAACTCAAAGGAAAGGTTTGTATGATTGAGTTTCGTTCAATCCAGGTAGTTGCGTGGCAGCGAGTCGTTCAATCCATAGAGTTTCTCTTTGTAAAATTATTTTATCCCAATTACCACCTCGTGGGTCCTTGGGGATCACTGCCAATGCAATGAAAGATACACAAGTGGTATCAAATCTGTGGTATAAGTCTATGTGGCGGCTGACAGGTGTCAGCATCTTACCACTCCCTGAATAATACACATGGTCTTTGACTCGCTGCCAGAATTTACGGACTGTCTTTCCAACATAAAAGGCTCCACACACGCATGTCATCAAATACACAACCCTCTGAGTGCTACAGTCGGCTTTAAATCCAGGACAGAATCTTTCTCCATTGGGTAGGGTAAAGCTCTGTCCTGGGCAGATCCATGGGCAAAAATTACATTGTCCACATTGGTGAATCCCTTTAGTAATGTTGTTATTGGTGGTAGATGCCACATAGTGGCTTGACACTAGTTTGTCTCGTAGTGAATTTGCCCTTCTAAAGGTTATCTCAGGTCTAGTGCCTAGATGTTTGCGAACTGTGGGGTCTTGATATAGCACGTGCCAATGATTAGTAAGTATCGTACGAACTTCTTGATGTTGTGATGAAAAACGTGTAATCATTCGCAGAGGTGCTCGCGTATCAGATAAATTCTTATTTTGAAAAAGCAAATTATTCCTTGGTTGTCGCAGGGCTTTATTAAAAGCCTTGCGTAAAAGCGACTTACTGTAGCCTCTGGCTAACAGTCGAGTGCGCAACAATTGTGCTTCCCTCTGGAAGTCCTCCGTGTGGGTGCAGTTACGACGAAGTCGTATATATTGTGCATATGGTATGCTACGTATTAATGCCACCGGGTGTGCACTCGTGGCATGCAACATGGTGTTGCCTGCCGTCTCCTTACGATAGAGACTTGTTGCTAAACAACCATCATCATCTTTAAAGATTGTTAGATCTAAAAAGGTTATCTTGGAGCGGTCAAAATTAAGAGTGAATTTTAAATTGAAAGAATTGTGATTTAATGCATCAACAAAGGTCCTGAGGGATTCAGATGTACCCGCCCACACCATAATGATGTCATCAATGTATCGCATCCAGCAGACCACCTGCTCGGTATAAACCCCCATACCCTCATCCGAGAAGATGTAACGCTCCCACCCCCCCAGGTACAGGTTGGCATAGGCCGGTGCGCAACAAGTGCCCATGGCCACCCCCTGCACCTGGAGGAAGTGGGAACCGTCAAACCCAAACCAGTTGTGAGTAACATGTCGGGTTTAGGAATGAATTTCTGACGACACATCACCAATCAATGCCACTAGCGTCTATTGGTATCCAATATACTGAAAGAATTGACCTTGCTGTCATTTTACTTAGTATAACCCTATTTCTTTATTGAATTTTGGTCATTGGGTGATGTGTTTAAGTGTGTCAATATTAGGTTGATGAATAGTTTTGTACACTATTCATTTTTATTTGTATGATTTGTTATTTTCTTTTGTCATTTTTTAATAAAACTTGAGTAATTTTATACTAATTTGTCGTGCCCATAAAGTTCATCTTTTCCTCTTAAATTATTAAATTTACAATCTCGGGACGTGGCAATTTTCTATTACATCGTATCCCCAGCACCACTCTGGGTGGATATGATTTCCAATTTTCTGCCACAGACCTGGGTGAACGTTGAGGCCCCTGCCACTGGCTTTAGAGGAGGCCTGCCACTGACCTGATGAAGATGGGTCTCTGCCACAGACCATGAGAACATGAAATACCTCCGTTAGGACAAACGACCCCTGTCAGAGGAAGACATCCATCCGGACGGTCACCAGAGGCCCACACCGGCACCGGGCAAATGCTGCACCGGCTCTACGAGAGGGTCACGTCTCCGGTCCCTTACGCCCTGGATTCAGGCACCCAATACCGGGGGCACCTTAGGAATGCTTTGCCCTTCGCGGGACCCAGTCAAAGGTACTGGGCCCCAGGCCTCCCTGTAAAGTACCTCACCCCAGGCTGAAGGTGCCTGGGATGAAACTCGACTCCATGCGCCCAGGCCAAGGGCACCTGGGCACAGACGAACCGAAGCAGCCTCAGGCCGAAGGTGCCTGGGGAATGGACCTCGTGCGCAAGATGTCCGCCCCCTTTTATATCCTCTCCCAGCAGGCACAGCGGGTTCCCCGCCCCGCCGTAGCACTGCTGCGAGAGGACAAAAAGTGCACGGCTCTAGAATGGCAGTTCAACCCCAGTCCCAGGTGACAGCGCCACCTAGGGACCGCAGGGAACATGACACCGTTCATACCTCCCACACTCCAAAGTGTCCATAAATCCCTAAAATCAATGTATCTGGGCTATCTATAGCCCAGATACACCCCACTAAATTTGACACCCGCTACAATGGTATTTACAAAGACCAAAGGTCGCCCTATAAGATTTGTTATCCAGTGTGACAAAGGTTCGGCTTCAACTGTGGCAGTATGCTAAGTAGTGTGTGATTGACTAAGGATTAATATGGGTTTAAGGGGTAGAATCGATTGATATCCTGTATTTATATAATATCCATTCCAGCATATTAAATAGCACTTTTCAGAGTACATGTTCAAATTATATAGTAATATACACATTGATTTTTTGCTCTGGTGGAGCTAGAATGCAATCACTATGCATGACTTGCCGTAGAGCTGCCAAAATACTGTGTAGTGTAAACACTGCTGGTCCCTGGACAGGTCAGAAAAATGGTTCATATTAATATTTAACAATGTGTAGGGGATTTCAGGGGGGGGGGGGGGGTGGGGTTGAGATTAGTCTGGTTTGCTAAAAGTGTGGTTTCCCTTTAAAGCCTTTCTTTTCTCCATAAACATATTAGAGATGTAATGGTATAATATAATTAGATTATGGTCAGCTTCAAGGTAAGCTGATGCAATGGTAAAAAAAAAAAAGGATTTGCTTTTACTTTAAGGTGTTACTAAACCCAGAACCAAAACATAAATCAAAAAAACTAAAACATAAAACACAAGGCAGTTTGGAAGACTGTACAGGTACTATATCTGGTCTCCCACAGTACACAGAACATAGAAATGCAACCGTTTTAGTAAATATAAACTGCTAAATACCTTTTCTCATCAGCAGTATATAGCAGTCTTGTGACTTCTATCAGTGTCTGGTTAAAACCTGTAGGAGGTGTTTTTATGTCTACTCTAACTGTCCCATGAGGCTGCTTGACTTCTGATCCTCTGTCTGGACAGTGCTGATTGGCCCTGTGCTGATCACATGCACCCTCCCAAGAAAAAAAAAACCATCTAGCAATACACACCTAACTGAGTATGTGTAGAGTGTCCTCAAGGCTCTGTACTATCAGGAGATGGATTGGGGACTGTTGAAGAAGGGGAGGATAGGAGAAGACAGGATCAAACTGCCTTTTTAAACAATGCAGAGGATTAACCCCTTAGGTTCCACCGTGAGTATACAGTAACTTTGCTTTGCTGCATATACAGACTGATTTTACGGCTATGGGTTTAGTAACACTTTAATATCTCACCCAAAAACAGAAATGTATTATATTACAGCTTACCAATCCTTAGATGTGGTGGCTACATTAGCTTTCTTCTTAATTTCCTTTATTTTCACCTGGTGATTCTGCCAGTAAGTCTTCCCTAACAGACTAAGCTGTCCAGTAAAAGTGGTAGTTAGAGGTTTGAGACAAACCATTTAACACTGACAAAATGGTCAGCTTTTATTCATTTATGTAAAACCTTTATCTCCAAAAGAAAAACCAATCTGTTGCTGTAACTGCTTAAAGCAGTATTAACCACTTCAGCCCCGGAAGAAATTACCCTCTTCCTTACCAGAGCACTTTTTGCGACTTGGCACTGCGTCGCTTTAACTGACAATTGCGTGGTCGTGCAACGTGGCTCCCAAACAAAATTGACGTATTTTTTTCCCCACAAATAGAGATTTATTTTGGTGGTATTTAATCACCTCTGCGGTTTTTATTTGTTGTGCTATAAACAAAAATAGAGCGACAATTTTGAAAAAAATCCAATATTTTTTACTGCTATAATAAATATCCCCCAAAAATCTATAAAAAAATAAAAAATTCTACAGTTTAGGCCGATACATATTCTTCTACATATTTTTGGTAATTTTTTTTTGCAATAAGCGTATATTGATTGGTTTGCGCAAAAGTTATAGCGTCTACAAAATAGGGGATAGATTTATTGCATTTTTATTTATTTTTATCTTTTTACTAGTAATGGCGGCGATCTGCGATTTTTTTTGTGACCGTGACATTGCGACGGACATATCGGACACTTTTGACACATTTTTGGGACCATTCACATTTATACAGCGATTAATGCTATAAAAGTGCACTGATTACTGTGTAAATGTGACTGGCAAGGAAGGGGTTAACACCAGGGGGCGCTGAAGGGGTTAAATGTGTTCCCTAGTGAGTGATTCTAACTGTAGGGGGAGGGGACTCACAAGGGGAGGAGACCGATCTGTGTTCCTCTGTACTGGGAACACACATCGGTCTCCTCACCTCTAACAGGACATGGATCTGTGTATTTACACACACAGATCCACCGTCCTGCCATGATTGCGGGCAATCGCGGGTGGCCCGGCGGACATCGCAGGTGCCGGGCACGCGCACCGGGTCCCGAGCGATGCCGCGGGCGCGCGCGCCCCCTAGACGGCCGGGAAGCCCAGGACGTCATATGACGTCCACCCAGGATGGGAGCTCCCATCTGTGGATGTCATTTGACTATGGGCGGGACCTGAAGTGGTTAAACCCAAAAGAAAACATTTATTTTATTACAGTTTATCACTTCTTAGAAAACCAAGGCAGACAACACATCTTTTTTAGGCTTTCTTTTATTTTCACCTGGTGATCTGACCAGTATGTCTGTTGTTTTTCAACAGAACAAGCTCTCCTGCAGATGTAGCCATTAGAGGGTCAAGACAAGCCATTTACCACTGCCAGGGGTGCTTACAATGTTAAGTTTTTACTTATTTATGTAAAACCTTTATCCCAAAAGAAACACAACTTGCTGCCTGTAACGGATTAAAAATTGTTAGCTGATGTTTGACTTCAGTTTGTTAGTGTATCTAAATCTGCTAGTCCATCTAACACTCCAATTCCCCAAGACTGACAATGTTGCTGTCCAAAGATTTTTCTGTTGCTCCTCCATCCAGAGTACAGACACCTTAAGGCCCCTTTCACACTGAGGCGCTTTGCAGGCGCTATTGCGCTAAAAATAGCGCCTGCAATGCGCCTCAAAAAAGCCGCTCAATAGTATCCAATGTAAAAGCCAGAGCCAATGTAAAAGCCCGAGGGCTTTCACACTGGAGCGTTGCACTTGCAGGAGGGTAAAAAAACTCCTGCAAGCCGCATCTTTGAGACGCAATAGGAGCACTAATAATAGCGCTCCTATAGTGCCCCTGCCCATTGAAATCAATGGGGTAGCGCCTCCAAAACGATCGTAAAACACTGCAAAGAGGCGTTATTGCGAGCGTTTTTAACCCATTTTCGGCCGCTAGCGGGGGATAAAATCCCCCCGCTAGCGCCCGCAAATCGTGGCAAAAACGACGGTATAGCGGCGCTAAAAATAGCGTCACTATACCGCCAGCGCATCCAGCACTTGAGTTTGAAAGTAGTCTTAGATAGGAAATGTGTAACTGCCAGGATTACCAGCTGAAAATAAATGAACAAATACCTATAAAAGAAAACTAACGCAGCCACCACAGTTAAGGATTGGTAAGCTGCAATATATTCAATTTCTGTTTTTTGATTTAATACCGCTTTAAGCAAAAGATATTTCAGATATTACCCTTTACTTAAGATCGTCTCATATAGAAAATAACATTCTTTGCACAGTAACATTTAGGACTGCTAAAGCAGCTTTAAGCATGTTGATGCGGCTTAGAACAAGGTCAAATGCAGATCAGAAAGAAATCAACTGCATCTATGAAAAAAATCTGAATAATCTTAGAAGCATCTCCAATTGATCTCAGATACAAACAGAATGTTTACCCATCTCACAAGCCATGTAACTGTACTGATCAGCTGCACTGCTGAGATCTCTCTGGATTAGGGAGAGGTGAGTATAAAGCCCCATACACACGGTCGGACTTCCATCGGACTTTTCCGTGTTTTTTTGTCAGAGTTGGTCGGGAACACCCATAGCATACACACGCTCTGACTTTTCTGCAAACTTTCCCAAAACTTTTTGCAACATCACGTGGTTTTTCTGCTCTTTTCTGCTCTTTACCGCCACCCTTTGGTCAACTTCTGCTATTGTTGGTTGATTTTAACATTATTTGTTTTGTCCATCGGACAAAAGTCCGATGGTTTTCAGTACACACGGTCGGACTTTGCTCCATCTGACTTTTGTTGGGCAAAAGTTTGTCCGTTTGCAGACCCAACATTTGTCCGATGAAAACAAGAAAAAAGCAAAAAAAGTTGGTCCGATGGAGCGTACACACAGTCGGATTGTTGGTCCAACTTGCTCAAAATGAAGTTTGTTGGCCAAAAGTCCGACCGTGTGTACGGGGCTTAAGACCACACCTCTCAACTTTTTGAGATGGCAACGAGGTACACTTATTAGAAAAAGTACAGGACACACCCCCTGTCACGCCCCGCTAAAGGAGAATTCTACAAAAAAAAAAAAATATTAGTTACATCTGCAGGTCCTTTTTTTTACCACTACTATTCTTTTATATTGGCTTTAGAAATTTACAAAAGCAGCAATTTAGAAATTGGATGAAAGGTTTAGCATTGGGAAACACTTTTTGAAAGATAAATAGTGCATTTTATATACAACTATATAGATCAGACCAAAATGAGGGACACATGTAGAGGAAACAGGGACAGAGGGACTTTCTTCCAAAACAGGGACAGTCCTTTGAAATCAGGGACAGTTGGGAGCGATGTAAGGTTGGCCATACATTATACAATTTTCTTCTATAGATTTCCTTTAGATTTACCAAAACCATATAATATGAGGTCAAATCTAAACACTTTCAATTTGTATTCAATCAGGCAGGCCCTTGTACTACATAATTAAAGGTAAATCTAAAGGAAATTGAATAAGAATTTGTCATCCATGTAACATCTGTTTAAGATGCTTTTGAGCTTAGTCAGATAATATTATTGACAGGTGTATTTGTCCTGCAGTTAACTTCCTTTTGACTTGCATTTGACTTGCAATCCCATAGACATATAGAAAAACCTATCTAGCTCAATAAAAAAGCCTGATGACACAGGTCCTAAGAGAGTGGTATGGTAGGAGTTATTGTCTGATCATGGCAACCTAAATTGAATCCTTCCTTTCAACTTGTTAGAAAATTTGTGCTTACTGACACTCTCATTCTCATTGAGATCTTCACCACTTATAGATCAGCCTCTATTCTCATTCATCTTGTCCAGCCTGTGACATAGTATGACATAGTGTGACATAGAACTCATTGTACTGTTTGAGGATAGACAGATGCAGGGCTGGATTTCTGCATAGACAACATAGGCCTTGGCTTAGGGCAGCAGAGTTGCCAGTAGAGGCACACAACCAGCCACATACCACCCACACCCATCATATTGTTGTCAGTAATACCATTACCATTGACAGTGTCCTCTTTTTTACTGCACCTGTTAAGCCTGTGCCTTGTGGTGTAATAGTGTATTATGGCGTTAATTTACTAAAGGTAAATAGATTGTGCACTCTGCAAGTACAGTTGCTCCAGAGCTTAATAACCACTTAAGCCCCGGATCATTTGGCTGGCCAAAGACCAGGCCACTTTTTGCGATTCGGCACTGCAATTTAACTGACAATTGCGCGGTCGTGCGAAGTGGCTCCCAGACAAAATTGACGACCTTTTTTTCCCCACAAATAGAGATTTCTTTTGGTGGTATCTGATCACCTCTGCGATTTTTATTTTTTGCGTTATAAACCAAAATAGAGCGACAATTTTGAAAATAAATGCAATTATTTTTACATTTTGCTATAATAAATATCCCCAAAAAATATATAAAAAAATAGGATTTTTGTACTCACCGTAAAATCCATTTCTCTGACGTCCATGGACTGACACAGCTGGATACTGTAAAACGTGTGGTATATGTCCCTGCTCGCAGGAGAAGATCTAGGCAGAATGTTAAATGTTAAAACATTCTAGAACAAACCAGAGCTGAACAGCCCCGCCCAGAGGGGCGGTCCCTCTGGACATTACCCTCCCACCTGCAGCTAGCAGACCTCAGTTCGTAACAAAGCAGTACAAACCTCAAAAGGAAGGGTGGGTGCTGTGTCAGTCCATTGACGTCAGAGAAATGGATTTTACGGTGAGTACAAAAATCCTATTTTCTCTTATCGTCCATTGACTGACACAGCTGGATACTGTAAAACGTGTGGGACGTCCCAAAGCAGTATCAGAAGGGTGGGAGCAGTAGTAAAGGAACAACCAAAAAATTCACTCCAAACAAGCAGAGCTCCTCAACGGAGGAGTTGCGACATTAAACAGCGGCCTGCAACACTTTGCGGCCGAAGGGAGCATCCGAAGATGCAGCCACATCAACCTTATAAAATCTTGAAAAGGTATGAACGGACGACCAGGTCGTCGCCTTGCACACTTGTGCAACCGACGCTTGATGTCGGAAGGCCCGGGAAGCACCAATTGCCTTGGTGGAATGTGCCGCAACCGGAAAGGGAGGCGCCTGCCCCTTAAGGGCATAGGCCTGTATGACGATCTGCCTGATCCACCTAAAGACGGTGGCAGACGACACCGCTCGGCCCTGTTTTGGACCAGACACAGATTTCCAAATGGAAACAGTAGCAGACAGGTACACTCGTAAGGCTTGTACCCATCTTAATGTATGAAGCGCAAACTCTCAGGGATGCGATGGGTGAGGACACAAGGACGGAAGAACAATGTCCTTCTTAAGGTGAAAGGCCGAGACCATCCTTAGAAAAGAAGGATGGTCGTGGGCGCAACACCAACATATCCTTATGGAGGACCAAGTAAGGCGACTTGCCGGACAAGGCCGCCAACTCAGACACCCGTCTAACCGAAGCAATGGCCACTAAGAAGGCCAACTTCCGGGACAAGGTCAAGAGAGGAATCTCTCTGATATTCTCAAAGGGATGTTCTTGGAGAACCGAGATGCATCAAAATCAGATCCCAAGTAGGGAGAGGAGGCTTGACAGGGGGGATCACATGGCCAACCCCCTGCACAAAAGGTGCTAATCAAGGAATGGCCCGGTAGCGGTCGTTGAAAAAGACAGCCCGGGCCGAAATCCGACCCTCAAAAAAGGTATGCAAGGCCAGCTTTTGGGTCACACCACGCTGTAAGAACAGCAAAATCCTGGGAACGGAATACATCCGAGGATGCCACTCAAGTTCCTCGCACATAGCGATGTAAGCCTTCCAGGTACAGTGAGATATCTTTCTGGAGGAAGATTCCCGTGTCAACAACATAGAAGAGATGACTGAATACGAGAGAACTCGGTCCTTCAGCACCTGGCTTTAAACAGCCATGCCATTAAAGCCAAGGACTGTAAAGCAGGATGAAGTATGGGATCATGAGACAGAAGGTCCACCCCAATAGGCCATCGCCAGGAATGTCTGCGACTAGCCGAAGTAGATCGGCGTACCAATGTCGCCATTCCGGAGCACTGGAATGGCCTCAGGCCCTACTCTGCGAAGCCGGCGAGTCAACAACAGTAGCGGAGGGTAAGCATATATCAGGCGATACTGCCCCCACGGGCTTCCAACGCGTCTGACGCATCCGCCCAGGGGTCCCTGGACCTGACCACGATCTTGCCACCTTGCGAGTGAGTCGAGAGGCCATAAGGTCCACTTCCAGTGCCCCACCTCCGGTAAAGAAGGTGGAAACACCTCCGGATGCAAGGACCCTTCGCCTTGCAGCGAGATGTATGAAAATCCCAAAGAGACTCCGCAATGTATCGGAGAAGGGAGGCCCCAGTGTACAGGGTGCCTCAAATGTTGGCCAATAAAGGCAACTTGACGGAACTTCCCTAGAAACTCGGTCAGAGGACTAGTACCTCAGCCTCCACAGGTGGCGCAAACCCACCCCGGGCACAGAGACCCTAAAGGCTAAAGCAGTTGCAGTGCACCTGCTAGATGACTGATGGATGAAGCAGAGGCTTTTGCCCAGTCATTGAGCTACAAAAAACGCCAGAGACGCAGCCACTAACGGGCATAACGCTAACCTCAGCCTGGCGAACACAGTCCAAGCCAGCGCTTCTGATCACCACTGAAAGCAGGTGGAAAGTGATACCCCTGAAACCAGGGATCCTTGTGACAATGCTCCATCCAGCAGCTACCCATGGATTAGTGCTGATTGTGCAAACACATAGTTTATACTATGTATTGCGTCAAACGTGCAAATAGAGAGTGTGGGAGGAAACCCACCCAGCCACAAAGAGCATAATACCCCCACATACAGTGTATGTAGTTTAGTATTTGTGGATAAACCTATTAAACACACATATACTGTGCCAGTGACGAAGGCGCGCACATCATCGGGGCTTGGACGTAAACCAGCCACACAGATTGCGTACACAACCGTTTAGGTATGTTCGCCTGCGAATAAACAAATTTCACATGTTTATACTGTGCATAGCGCTGAGAATGCGCACACCATTGGAACGCAGGGGAGAAACCTGAGCACCCGGATGAAACCCATGCATACTGCATACGCATACCGTGTAGGTATTATAGTATGTGTGCTAAACATTTTGCACAAGCCCATGTGTGCATAGCACCGAAGGCGCGCACACTGTTGGCGTGTGGGAGGAACCGAAGTACCCCACGCATACTCCGTGAATGCAGTACCTACAGCTACTGTAAATGTATTTAGTGTAGTATATAGACATAATGTGTATGTTTACACCGTGTATTGCACCAAAGGCATGCATGTCATGTAGCATGGGCAGAAACCCACGCAGACTGCATACGCATACCGTGTAGGTATTATAGTGTGTGTGCTAAACATTTTGCACAAGCTCATGTGTGCATAGCACCGAAGGCGCGCAAACCGTTGGCGCGTGGAAGGAACCGAAGTACCCCACACTTACTCAGAGAATGCAATACCTACAACTACTGTGAATGTATTTAGTGTAGTGTATAAACATAATGTGTATGTTTACATTGTGTATTGCACCAAAGGCATGCATGTCATGTAGCGCGGGCGGAAACCCACGCAGACTGCAAAGACATACCGGGTAGGTATGTTAGTATGTGGATATCCAATCGCACAAATTTAGACTGTGCATAGCGCCAAAGCGCCCATACCAATGGAGTGTGGCAGGGAACCGGAGTACCCGGAGGAAAACCACACAGACTGCCTACACATACCGTGTTGGTATTATAGCATGCGTGATAAACATTGAACATGTTTAACTGTGCAGAAGGCCAAAGGCGCACATACCGTCAGCGCGTGGGAGGAAACCGGAACACTTGGAAGAACTCCACGCAGACAGCACACAGATACCGTGTAGGAATGATAGCATGTGAATCAACATATTGCACATGTTTATGCTGTGCATTTCCATTGGAGCGTGGGGGGAAACCGGAGTACCCGGAGGAACCCCACGCAAACAGTATACCCATACTGTAAACATGTATAATATGTGCAATAAACATATTGAACATGTCTATACTGTGCAGAGAGCCGAAGCGCACATACCATGAGAGTGCGGGAGGACACCGGAGCCCCCGCCGACCCAGAGAGTATAATACATACATATACTGTGAATGTATCTGGAGTCATGCATAAACATATTTTGTATGTTTATATCATGTATGGCACTGAAACACAGCATTGGAACGTGGGGGGACACCCCCGCAGACACAGAGACCAATAACACATACATACACTGTGAATGTATGTAGTGTAGAGGTATAGGATGAGTTTAAATTATGGCGCAGAGGCGCATAATCTTCTCTGTATCATTCCAACCTGCTTGACTGTGCTGCCGAAGCAGCATGCAGGTAACAGGTAACCTCTGATCCTCAGACCGTGTGTCTGTCAGAGCTCGAATCATTCCCCAGGGCCAGGAAATGGCGGGAAATGTTGCCTCAGGATATCACACAGAAGGCTCACAGGGACTAGAGAAATAAATGAATAAAGTCCTCCCTCATCCATGCTGCTCTTGAGGCAGCCTGTGAGGAAAACAGTGAGGAAACTGTGTAAAAGAAAAGCTTGTCACAGCAATTCTAGCTTGAGAGTGTTTCTCACATCATCAATGAGATCACTTACAAGCGCCCTGTCATTCACTGACACAGAACTGGAGTCTTCCTCACAAGGGAATGTCCTGTTCATAAACATTAAATATTCAGAGGTAGGGTCCTGAGCATAGTAGCTAGGCCCATATCTGACTCAGAGCACTCCTTCACTAAAGATTTGTGTGGGGGGAGGGGGCTTATAGCTCCTTTCGCTCGCACACCGCTTCCATTCTGACAAGGAATGATTCCAGGACTGCTGACAACTGGTCCATAAGGACCGCAGGTGCAGGAAACATATGAACATGTTTAACTGTGCAGCACTGCCAGTTGCCCCAGGCAAGTGTGGAGAGCAGGTGTATCAGACTCCATAACGCCACACTCTGAGACCTTATACACTATACAGTGAATATACAGTCCACCCACTGGCTACGCTGAGGCTGAGGAGGGGATACCCAGAGGACCCACCAACCCTTAAGGACCGCTCAGTCTGTGAGGAGATTGTGAGGGGATTTGCGCCGCCGCCATAAATAAATGCGCGGCGGCCACAAGAAAATGGCCTCTGGCCGCAGCCATAACTGCGCCACTGAACGCCAAGATGGCCGCCGAAATTCAAAGCTCTAATGCGCGCCAATGGTGCACGCAATAACCACCTCAAACAGCGCCAATGGCGCACGCAATAATCACCTCACACACCAGAAAAAAATGCAGACATGAGCGCCCAGCCAGGCCAGAGTGACCCCCAAGCACCCCACAGCACAGCACCAGTACAGGGTGCAGAGAGCAGCATAACAGGGGGGAGACAGGCAGAAACCCCCCAAACAGAGAAACACAGCCAGCATGTACTCACCTGCAGTAGGAGAGACTACTTACCCGTCCCTTTCAGGGACCCACTGGCTTGTTTCAGACAGACCTATCACAGAGTCGTACTGCGTAGCTGTCGGCCCGGTCCACCGCGAGAGATACAGTCAGTCAAGTACTGTTCAATCTTGAGAGGACCGCGGGAGCATCAAAGCAACCTGGCCACCCCTGGAGTCATGGGGTATGTCGTGAACTGAGTCTCACGCACGCAAGGCGAGGATCAGCACGCTCGATGGTCGGACAGGGAAGACTACGAGGATACTAGTGTACCCAACCTGTTGCCCAGCCGACAGTTGATTGAAGGTCTCAAAAATAAAATAATAAAATTCCCAAAGGAATAACATTTAAAAGTAAAATCTTCCAGGAGACTGGCTCCTGAGAGAACCACGTCTTCTCCTTCTGCTAGGCAGAAAAAAACTGAGGTCTGCTAGCTGCAGGTGGGAGGGTAATGTCCAGAGGGACCGTCCCCCTGAGCGGGGCTGTTCAGCTCTGGTTTGTTCTAGAATGTTTTAACATTTAACATTCTGCCTAGATCTTCTCCTGCGAGCAGGGACATATACCCACACGTTTTACAGTATCCAGCTGTGTCAGTCAATGGACGATAAGAGAAAACACATTTTTTCCTCACACTGACATCTCCCCGTTCTTCAGCTCAGTAACATGATCGCGGGACACCCGCGGACATTGGGACCACACGGCAGCAAATTAAAGGGGACGTATATATACGCCCATCTGCCTGTCTGTGCCATGCTGTCGACGTTTAAGTGCGTGCGGCGGTCCTTAAGCGGTTAAATGAGGTAAACCTTCACTTTGCAAAGAATGGCCAATTATGTGCAAGGAAAAAAAAAACAGCAGAACACATCTGTCAGTGCTCCCAGCGATTGGCTGCCATCGCTGATCGGATGCTGGCTTTCCAGCATGCCTGTTTGACAGAGGCTGGCCGGCTTCTGTCAAATAGACTGGTGCACACTTGGGCCGAATGTCGGCTGGTTTCTATCGAACTGGCCGATACTGATATTCGGCATGTGTGTACCAGGCTTTACCCCTCTAGGTGCCCCTCCTCCCCTACACCTTGTATTACTTTGACATCTGATCTTGTTATTGTGATTTCAGGGCTCACCAGTGGATTGGGGTAGGAGGTGGGCAACACAAGGCAGTTGACCTAGGGTGCACAAAGCATAAATCTATCTTTGAACAGATGACTCTTTCTCCAACACTTCCTTGTCACATATTCCTGTCTGTAGCTAGCCTAAATTACCTAAGAGGTAATGATATTAATGATGATGAGGAGGAGGATAAAATGAGTGACTTGCTGTTGGCTGCTGTAGCATCCAGGGGCCAGCAAGGTGACTTTGTGATTGAGAGGAACAGTTGGTGAAAACAGTGGGTACAGTGGCTGGAGGAGCAAAGCACAATAACAGGTAACACAGTACAGAAGGAGCACCAGCAGGCCAGCAGGCCAATTTGGACCAGGCAACATTTTCATACAGGACCAATTGAATAAAGACACTGATGAAATGCCATATTTTATATGTGTACTGCATGTGACTGAAGCTGTGCTTTTTATGTAATTAGCGATGAGTGCCTGGAAGAAAAGCATACCTGCTGCTCTGCTGCTGATGACTGATATGCATTATCATCAGCAATACAAAGGCTAGTAAATATTTCTTAAAAGGACAAAGACACAGTCCCACTTTATTTTTCTCTTCTGTTTATTTTTGGTTCATAAATACATACTCTCCTTAGTAGGGGAGGTCTGTTGTAGCCTATAAAAAAGTTGTGTGTTTTTTTATATTGATTTATATTTCACTGTAGCCACAGGGCACTATCTTTAAAGGAGAAGTATGGGCAAAGCTTATTTGACCATACTTCTCCCATGGATCACAGGAGCAGGGGCGTATCATGCAATGAATGGGCCCCTGTGCAAAATAAAAAGTGGGCCCTAGGAATTGAAAAAAAAAAAAGATGCTGCGGGCTGCAGCGAAATGTGGGCATGGCTTAAATTGTGTTAAATTTTGGCCGTGGGTTAAAGGGGGGTGTCGTTTAATACAGTCTGAGTTGGACACTGTCAGTAGGGTTTCTTGTTTTTATTATTTTATCTATTATTTTTTTACCTTTTTGCTGTGTATTATTTTTTTTAAATATTAGGGGGTGGTATTGGGGAGTGGACGGTGTCAGTAGGGCAGTGGACGACAGTGTTAGTAGAGAAGTGGATGGTGTCAGTAGTTTTTTTATGTATTTATTTTTTTACATTTTAAATTGTTTTTTACTTTTTTCACAATGATTTTTGGGTAGAGCGGGTTGGGGCTGTGGACGGGAGCGGTAGGGCAGGGGGGAAGTTGTGTCAGTAGTTTTTTTTTTTTTATCATTTCTTTACAATTTTATTTTTTATCATTTCTTTATCATTTTATTTTTTATCATTTTTTTTACAATTTCATTTTTTATCATTTTGTTACAGGTTCCTTTATTTTATATTTATTGCAATTTTTTTTTAATCAGCCCTGTTGGTGGGCTTTGGTGAGATATCAGGGTCTAAACAGAACTTTGACATCTCCCCTTTGAGACAGAGAAAGGGACTGAGGACAGAGATTCCTCAGTCCCTTTCTCTGCATTGAAAATGAATGAACAAGAGACAGCGGCTCCTGTCCATTCATAAACTGAAGCAGAGTAAACACAGTTTACTCTGCTCAGTTATCACAGGACACAGAAGCAATCGGTAGCGACCAATTCAGAAAAGAAAGATACTGGTAAATTACATATTTACCTTCCCCTTCCTCCGTTCTCCATCCTGACACATCCCCCGACAGCAGCCAGCAGTAGAGGAGAGGAAAGAAACCGGATGCGGGGGATGAGGGGGGCGAAGGAGGAGCACACAGGGGGCCGGAGGAGAAGGACAGGGGGCCTGAGCAGTGGTTAAAGGAGCACGTGAGTGGTGGATGAGGAGGAGGACATGATGGGGGGCCGGAGGAGGAGGACACAAGGAACAGCCGTGGATGATCGGTGCGGCGGTGCATGGCTTTTCAGCTAACCATGGGAGGGAGAGAAGGAGAAGCGGCTGTCAGCTGCTTCATTGATAAGCTATACAGGGGATCGGGGCTTGCAGCTGTCCCTCCCGCCACACCAATTATCCTTCGCTGTGAACCAGGGGACCATCCATGTGTGCAGTGTGTGTCTCTTTTAGGCCACTTTAACGACTAATGCAATTTATCCATACCTAATATTCCCAACTACTCCACCCCCTACCTCCCACAAGTTCAGGATTTGTGATTTTCCAAAAGGGCCCAGATATGGCTATATACGTACAGTATGTATTTGGGAGCCCAAAAAATCTTCAATATACGTATGTCCCCAATGCTAGCCGAGTTCTCCCCAAATGCTCAGTCAAAAAAAGATGCATTGAACATTTTGGGAGTGTTTACTTTTGCTTTCTCTTATGCCGATATGAATATTTTCTGTAGCAGCTTTGAGGCCACAGCTCTCATTCCTTTAGTGAGATCCCCTGGCTTGCCCCCCTCCCCCTCCACCCCCCATTTCTGTTTGACAGCTGAGCTAATCGCTGCTGAGTAGCTGCATGAACTGAATGTGCATCTGCATCAAGCTTGTGTGTGTATGAGCGTAACATACACAAGAGTGGCAGGTGTTAACTTGGCATTTAGTGTTAATGAAAAAATCATTGCATTACTGAGTAGTAAAGCACAATCTGGATGAGGTAGGTGAAAGCTTGTAAAAGCTGTGACCAGAACAAGAGCTGCAACCTGTGCTTATCTTAAAGTGTTTGGTAAAAAGTATTTTTTGGAAACTTTTTGTTAACATATAGCATTTGGTAATTGTACTAAAGGAACTCCAGAGATGGATGCAGGAAGCACAGTATAGGTTAGGGTGACCAGACATCCCCGGTTTCAGGGGACAGTCCCCGGATTGAGGACACTGTCCCCGGACCAAGTCTGTCCCCGGTTTTGTCCCCGGATTGGATTTGGGCTGGGGCAATTTCAAAGACAGTCAGTGTATAAAAATCTGAATTACACCCCACCGCTCTGCCGCTCCTACTAGCTTAGGGGGGGTGTATTTTTTCCCCCATTATCTGTGCCCCTTTCTGATGATCATGTGCTGGTCGGAGCGGAGGGAATATTTCTTCAGTTTCGGGTGCATGCCCATTCAGCTCCGCTCACGTGTTCTTCTGCCTTGGCTCAAGTCCCGGGCAGCTGCTTGCTTGTCTCCTTGCCTTCCCTGGTGGAGTGATCTTCCTCCGCTCCCCAACCAGTAGTAGCCGGGGCCCGGAGAGTAAGACTTGACTGGCTGTGAGGCGGGTGGCGGCGGTGATTGGCAGAGTCGCTGATTACCGCCATTACTAGTGTAGCGCCCCCCTCACTCCCCTCTTTGCATCAGCTCGTTTCTCTTCTTGTCTAGGGGTACCTCAGAGGGGAGAGAGCGGGGACACCACTCCTGACCTTCACCACAGGTGTCAGTGCGGTGTAAGCAAAGTTCTTTCTATACCTTCGGGTCAGTGTTGTGCACCTAAGACCTCCACGTGAGATTACCTTGAACAATGTCCACCAGAAAAGAGCCCCACACCATTAAAATCCAACACTCCTTTATTCCTCTCGAGTGAACAGCATAATCAGTAGACATATGCATTCATTTTCGTCCGAATGCATTTTCGTCCGAATTTCAGGTATTTTCGTTATCGTTTTAACAAACGAAAATGAAAATGCAGAATCTGAAAACCGAAAGATCCGACATAAAACAAATGCTTAATTTTCGTTTTCGTTGCAACAACAGTTTGATATAGATAGGAGATTCGACATGAGGCTGACAATAACAATCTGTGTCCATCGAACCTGTGGTCGAATATGCCTAACCTTAACTCTATTAGTCCAAGATTATTCTACATAGAGAGAAAAGATTCGACATTTTAGAGAGAAAAGATTCGACATTTTAGAGAGAAAAGATTCGACATTATAGAGAGAAAAGATTCAACATTATAGAGAGAAAAGATCGCTGCTGGAATTGGGTGAGGGAAGTAAAATAAAAATAATTATGATGTTGAATGTTATTGGCTGATTGTAACCAAAGAGGAGGAGCAGTAAAATAGCTAGAACTAACTTGACAATTCAACGTGAACGACGAAGATTCGACAAAGCATCGAAAAACATACAAACGTCGAATCTGTCATTGAAAGCTTATGGTGTCTGTTGAAAGTTCTAAGAAAATTTGACGGAGCAGATAAACTGTACGACGCTGCAATCATACATTTCCAGTCAAATACTCTGCCCATAGGCTATAGAAAAATTCTAATGTTGGTTGACTAGTAATAATAATTAATAAATATAATTATTACTAGTCATACAACATTAGAATTCTACTATAGCTTGTAGGTGGAACATTCGACCGGAAATGTACAATTGCGGCGTCGTACAGTTTCGCTGCTCCGTCGAATCTTCTTTGAAAATTCGACAGACACCAAAAGCCTTCAATGACAGATTCGACCTTTATTACTTCAGATTTTCGGACGAATGCAATTTTTAACGAAAAACGAAATAAATAAAAACGAATTTCGGGAGTAACTAAATAAATTAATTTTTCGAACGAAAACGAAATTCCGAAACAAAATATTTCAGTATGCACATGTCTAGTGCACATGTCTAATAATCAGTTAGACTCCCTTAGAAAACAGAACAGAAAAGGAGGTGTGGATGCGAATAGGCCCAGACACAATTGGTTCTCCACTTTCCTCCCTGAAAGTGGGTTGCGGTCTCCGAGCGAGGGGGAATTTCCTTCCAGGCGGTATCTGGTGGGTGGCTCACCTGTCACTGGCAATCTGCTGCACCCGGTCTTCAAGTGAGGAGCTCCCCCCGGTCCATTACGCCTTCCGGATTCGGGTTCCCAATCCCTGGGTTCCCTAGGACCTCCTTCCCTCGCGGAACTCAGTGTTGGGCACTGAGTTCCAGACCTCCATCCGAGTACCTCACCCCAGGCTAAAGGTGCCTGGGATGGAACACGACCTCCGACTGTCCTCTAGGCCTAGGCAGCCTAGAGGACCGACACGAACCACCGCCCACAGGCTGAAGGTGCCTGGGACTCGACCCTGTGACAAAGATGGCCGGCCCCTTTATACCCTCTCCCAGCAAGCACGGCGGGTTCCTCGCCCCACCATACCGCTGCCGAAGAAGGACAAAAAGGAGGCCCGGCACACAGCAATGGCTCAACCCCCAGCCCATGGCGACAGCGCCACCTGCTGGGCTGCAGGGAATTACACATCACTGGTGTCTCTGCCAGTTAAATTTACACCCAGGAAAGTACATACCCGCTACACTAGTAAAAAAAAAAAATATGTCCCCGGATTTCATTTTAAAAATCTGGTCACCTTAGTATAGGTGATCTTGGAAAGCACCTGTTTGTGATGCAGGATGCATCTGAAGACCCCCCAATTGCTTTATACAGAAGTACACAGCTAAAAGTTATATTAAACTCTAGTTTAAACAAAAGAACATTCTATTACAGTATACAGTATATTAACTCAGAAAAGCACCTTCTATTGCTCTTAAGGATTAATTAACAAAAGGGAAATAGACTGTGTACTTTGCAAAGTGCTGTTAAGCCCCGTACACACGATCAGTTTGACTGATGAAAACCGTCCGATGGATGGTTTTCATCAGACCAACCGATCGTGTATGGTACCCATCGGTCTTTTTTCCATCGGTTGTAAAAAATAGAACTTGTTTTAAAATTTTCCGATGGATAAAAAACCGATGGGAATTTCCGATCGTCTATGGGCAAGTCCATCGGTTAAAAAACCCACGCATGCTTAGAATCAAGTCGACGCATGCTCAGAAGCATTAAACTTCATTTTTCTCGGCTCATCGGAGTGTTTTACGTCACCGCGTTTGGAACGGTCGGTTTTTAGACTGATGGCGTGTGGCCAAGACTGATGAAAAACAGTTTCATCGGATTTCCGATGGACAAATCCATCGGACGAAAATCCATAGGTTATCCGATCGTGTGTACGGGGCTTCACACTCTGCAAGTGCAGTTATTCCATAGCTTAGTAAAGTAATTAAAGCTTTACTCTGCAAAGAATACCCAATCACATGCAAGGAAAATAAAAAAGACAGCATATTTGGTAGCACGTGATTAGATGATGAAAATAGCAGAGCTTCTGCTCATTTACTAAGCTCTGGAGCAACTGCTCTTCTTACAGAGTGCAACTGCACATTGCAAAGTGCACAGTCTATTTGCCTTTAGTAAGTTAACCCCTTATTGTCACTTTAACCTGAACCTAACCCCTGAGTAACACTTTCTATACGTGGTTCAATACACGTTTTGCAAATTCCCCCATGCTTACACAATTCAAAAAACAGTAATGTGTTGCAACTCCAGCTGGTGTGACATGTACTGTATGTGGCTTTTTTTTAAAATATAGTACATGGAGTAAGTATTCAAGCACCCATGTATGAAATGCAGTATCAGGATCTATGACTGCGCCAACTACACAGATACCCATGCTCCTGCAGGAAGGTTCTTTAGATTGAGGATAAACATGTTACCCAAAACATGCAGACCCAGAAGAGTGGACCCATCTATTTTACTTATGTTGCAATCAGGACAAATTTCAAGGCACAACATCATAATGGTTTTATCAATAACCAGCTTGTTAAAGTGGTTGTAACCTTAAAAAAAAAAGGCTCCTGTCCCTTTAAAGCATAATATATAGCATAGTGTTTCTGTAGTGTTGTTTGTCCCATTCTATGTTGTAAAATACCCGGTTGATCCTGCCTGTTCCTGTGTCCCCCTGTTTAAACTAACAATGTTTATCATGGCTGCTGATCCATAATACCCTGGTCAGTTTATGTGCCTCCATCATCCTGCTCTCTCCTCAGTGTCTCTGCATCACCCCCCTCCCCCTCACTCTCTCACTGTCAGTTCAGTAGTCTGTGTGAGAGCCAATCTTCTCCCTGCCCCTCTCCTCTCCTCCATGTGCAATTCAATTCCCTGCAGCTGCTCCAGTGCTTGTAAAGTAAAAAACATATATTAATTACTTTGATCCTGTTTTAGGTCCCTGTTTAGTATAGTGTGTGTGTGTTTCCTAAAATTATAATGCTAAATACCTTCTTTGCAGAGTCCTGCTGGGCAGACACGTGACCTTCCTCTGCCAGCTTACATTCATCAGAGGGGAATCTGAGCCCCTCCCACTGTACTCACTTACATCGGGAAGGGAAGCAGAAGGAGGTTACATGAAAGCACAGCAGGGCTCTGCAAAGAAGGTATTTAGCATTATAATTTTAGGAAAACACACACACTGTACTGAACAAGGACCTAAAACAGAGAGGATCAAAGTAATTAATACAAGTTACATTACAGCCACTGTAAGTATTCTGCAGGAAAGCTACAAAGACAAGTGTAAATGTAGGGACTTCAGAGACTCTTATGCTCTGTACACGTGATCGGATTTCCGATGGAATAAAATCAGATGGAATTTTCCGTCGGAATTCCGATGAAGCTGACTTTTATCAGTCTTGCCTACACACCATCAGACAAAATTCCGACCGTCCAAAATCCTGTGACGTAAAACACTCAGACGAGCCGAGAAAATTAAGTTCAATGCTTCTGAGCATGCGTCGACTTGATTCTGAGCATGCATGGGTTTTTTCTCCGTTGGAGGTCCACACAGACGATCAGAATTTCCTATTGTTTTTTTTTCCATCGTAAAAATTTAAAACATGTTCTATTTTTTAACACCGATGGAAAAATGTCAGATGGGGCTCACACACGATCGTTTTTTTCGATGAAAAAAGTCCATCGGACTATTTTTTCGGAAAAAACGTCCATGTGTACAGGACATTAGAAGTTAGTATCAGATGGTCAAACGAAACCTCCCTTAATAGAACAGGCTCAGCAGAACTTCAGAATGGGGAGGGAAGAAACAACAGGCAACATGTGGACTGTTGCCTGAGACCTGCCAAGTCAACATGCTTTATCTACTAGAACACAGAATTTGTACTAATGGTTCATTATCTGGCAACTAACACAACACAAAAGACTTCTGGCAGTTTACCTCTCCAGGAAACAGGAATGAACCATTCAAGCTTGGGGGCTGCAACAACTGTCAAAGCAAATCTTTCACCACTGTACACTGTGTTGAGACCCAACCACTCAAAGTCATTGTTCATCAGAAACTTTCCTTGGCCACATGTGTAATCGCAGCTGCTCAGTACAGTCCTGATTTACTCAACCCAAAGCTTCTCACTGAGAGATTGTCTGTGTAAACAACCTATGCTATCCCTAATTCAGAGGGCTCTCTGGCATGACTGCTGTACCAATCATCAAAGCAAAGGGAGAAGGTCTTGGGGGAGGCATCTGAAGCCTACTCAGTCACTCTGAGTTGTATCCTCCTCACGTTTTTATCAATATAGGTTAAGGTATTGTAGCGGCCACCTCCACTCCCCTCTTTCTCTCGTCTCGTCTTTCTCTTGTCTAGGGGTATCTTAGAGGGGAGGGAGCGGGGACACCATGCCTGGCTTCCACCACATGTGTCAGTGCGGTATAAGCAACGTTCTTGTATTACCTTCGGGTCAGTGCTGTGCACCTGGATCCTCCCTCCAAGAGTCACCTTGAACAATGTCTGTCAGGAAATGAGCCCCACACCATTAAAGTTCAACACTCCTTTATTCTTCTCGAATGAACACAATCAGTTGAACTCCCTTGGTAGAAACAGAACAGAAAAAGAGGTGTGGATGCGAATAGGCCCAGACACAATGTAGTTTTCCACTTTCCTTCCTGAAAGTGGGTTACGGTCTCCGCACGAGCTGGGATTTCCTTCCAGGCGGTCTCCGACGAGAGGCTCACCTGTCACCGGCAATATGCTGCACCGGGTCTTCAAGTGAGGAACTCCCCCCGGTCCATTGCGCCTTCCGGATTGGGGTACCCACTCTCGGGGTCCCCTAGGATCTCCTTCCCTCGCGGAACTCAGTGTTGGGCACTGAGCTCCGGACCTCCATCCGAGTACCTCATCCCAGGCTAAAGGTGCCTGGGATGGAACACGAACTCTGGCTGTCCTCTAGGCCTAGGCCACCCAGAGGACCGACACGAACCACCGTCCGCAAGCTAAAGGTGCCTGGGACTTCGACCCCGTGACAAAGATGGCCGGCCCCTTTATACCCTCTCCCAGCAAGCACGGCGGGTTCCCTGCCCCACCATACCGCTGCCGAGGGAGGACAAAAAGGAGGCACAGCGCACAGCAATGATTCAACCCCAGCCCAGGGCAACAGCGCCACCTACTGGGCTGCAGGGAATTACACATCACTAATGTCTCTGTCAAATTCAAATTTACACCCGGGAAAGTACATACCCGCTACAGTATTATAATTAGTATTATGTACTGAAGTTAATTTTAGCAACCTGGCAAATGTAACACCGAACCCATTAATAAATGTATGTCTAGTACAACCTTGGGAAATTATATTTCACTGCTCTTTTTAAATACTACGCCATTAGCCTACAAGACTTTTGTTTGTGCTCTGGAGACATGGTTTCCTTTCCAGTATAAACTTTACAAGGTTTGGCTGAGAAAGATTTCTTTGGAATGAACTCAGCATGCTGTCTATGGATCTTTCTCCAGGCACAAGGCAGAGAATAAGGTAACAAATCTGCGGCATTAACCACTAACAGACTGAAACTGGCAGACAACTATTGCTCACTGTGAGCAGACTTCAAATGATTCCTGAAAGTGAGAACATAAGCACCAGGCAATGTGAGATGTGAAATTACAAAGCAAACATAACATACTAGCTATAATTGCGGCCTCTACCTGATCAGTTCTTTCATCAGGTATTGGCAATCACTCATGTTTGATAGGAAAATCATTAACACCAATAAGACTGCTACTAAAGAATAATATGCTAACATGAGCTTTTGGGATGTGCCTATCATGTGTGTGCAATGTATCCATTTCGACTTGTGTGATGGAATTAAAACAGTTCAAATGAGACTGAAGCTGCTATTTAAAAAAAAAAAAAAAAAAAGGAAAAAGAAGCCCAGCCTGAAAAAGCAAAAGCATACATTTTTACCTCTCCCATCACTTCTGGATGTGTCAGAGGCAGGGGACTCTATTAAGTTCTTGTTGTTAGTACCACTGATGCATTGTTTAAAAAAATAAAATAAAATTTAAGTGCAAGAATGTTGCGCACCTAAACCACCTCACATTATATAACTCACATTCACTACACCTCATATACCCCAAACATAAAATAAAAGTTAGGCATACATTGGTTAGGCCTAGTATCCCTGATTAAAATTGCCCAGTTGCTGGCTAATATTACACTGCTATAGCCTCTTCTAGTAAATTCCCTGTCTGTGCTCATTGTCTTGTACGTTTGGGCTTATTCTTGCTCACTATAATGCTCTATAAAATGTCCTGCTGTTTTGTGAGAGTTTGGAAATAGAAATTGGCCATCTGCGAGAACAGGACAGCCTCAGCCACTGGTCGATTTCTCTCTGCGAGCCAATATAGGCCTATTATGACTTGATAAAAAATGGCACTGCTAAAGCTTTTTGAAAAAGTCTCTTTTTTTAAACTGAAATTAATCCGATTGGTGTGTTGCTGCTGTATATTGTATGCGCTGATTGTAAAAGAAAATAATCAATTCCACAGCCAAACAGAATTTGTGTATTTCAATGTTGTCCTTGAAGCTGCATACATTGTATTTTTGCATTGGTACATTTCCCCTATGGCATTGTCTATCTTTTTTAAAAATAGTTTACTTCTAAAAGTGAATAACATTTAATATCAGGATTTTCCTCTCATACATACTTTAATGGAATGTGCTGAAATTTAAAGGATCAAGCCACTTTTAACTAGACATGTGCACACTGAAATATTTCGTTTCGGAATTTCGTTTTCGTTAGAAAAATAAATTTATTTAGTTACTCCCGAAATTCGTTTTTATTTATTTAGTTTTTCGTTAGAAATTGCATTCATCCGAAAATCTGAATGAATTAAGGTTGTATCTGTCATTGAAGGCTTATGGTGTCTGTCGAATGTTCAAAGAAGATTCAACGGAGCAGCGAAACTGTACGACGCTGCAATCATACATTTCCGGTCGAATGTTCCGCCTACAAGCTATAGTAGAATTCTAATGTTGTATGACTAGTAATAATTATATTTATTAATTATTATTACTAGTCAACCAACATTAGAATTCCTCTATAGCCTATGGGCCGAGCATTTGACCGGAAATGTACGATTGCAGCGTCGTACAGTTTATCTGCTCCGTCGAATCTTCTTAGAACTTTCAACCGACACCATAAGCCTTCAATGCACGTGCTTGTATGTTTTTCGATGCTTTGTCGAATCTTCGTCGTTCACGTTGAATTGTCAAGTTAGTTCTAGCTATTTTACTGCTCCTCCTCTTTGGTTACAATCAGCCAATAACATTCATCATCATCATCATTTTTTTATTTTACTTCCCCCACCCAATTCCAGCAGCGATCTTTTCTCTCTATGTCGAATCTTTTCTCTCTATGTCGAATCTTTTCTCTCTATAATGTCGAATCTTTTCTCTCTATAATGTCGAATCTTTTCTCTCTATGTAGAATAATCTTGGACTAATAGAGTTAAGGTTAGGCACATTCGACCATAGGTTCGATGGACACAGATTGTTATTGTCAGCCTCATGTCGAATCCCTTATCTATATCGAACTGTTGTTGCAACGAAAACAAAAATTAAGCATTTGTTTATGTCGGATCTTTCGGTTTTCGGATTCTGCATTTTCGTTTTCGTTTGTTAAAACGATAACGAAAATACCTGAAATTCGGACGAAAATGCATTCGGACGAAAACAAATGCACATGTCTACTTTCAACTGATATTTCATCACCCACTAGCTTCTTGTAGGTCATGGATATGTTTTCATACTCAGAGATGAGATTTCAGCTGTTGGAAGTCCCAGAGAGATATAAAAAGTATTTGAAATTATTATTATTATTATACAGGATTTATATAGCGCCAACAGTTTACGCAGGGATTTACAATATAAAAGGGAGACAATACAGTTATAATACAATAAAATACAAGAGGATTAAGAGGGCCCTGCTCAGAAGAGCTTACAATCTAATAGGGTGGGGCAGGTGGTACAAAAGGATGTAACTGTAGGGAACGAGCTCATGGAAGTGGTAAAAGATTAGTTGGAGACGTGATAGGCTTCCCTGAAGAGATGAGTTTTCAGGGATTGCCTAAAGGTAGCAAGTGTAGGGGATATTAGGACAGGTTTAGGTAGCGAGTTCCAGAGGATGGGAGAGGCTCTGGATAAATCCTGGAAATAACCTATAATAAACCTTTATTAAAGTGCCCATATGTTGCAAATATAGTTTTCCCCACCATGGCTCTCTGAAGTGAGTGCCCATCACACATAATAAAAATATAAGTTAGATATTATAATATCTTTGGTGACATAAAAAGTAATATAAAGCAATCGTGCTGTTTAAATAAACGTAATACATTTAAGGTGCATCAAATCAAAAGGTGCACAAGGTCTTATGCCGTGTACACACGATCGGTTTTACAGATGAAAACAGTCAGATGGACTTTTCTCATCGGACAAACCGATCGTGTATGGGCCCATCTGTCTTTTTTCCATCGGTGAGAAAAAATAGAACATGTTTTAAATTTATTTGATGGGAAAAAAAACGATAGCAAATTCCGATCGTCTGTGTGGAACTCCATCGGACAAAAAACCCATGCATGCTCAGAATCAAGTTGACGCATGCTCAGAAGCATTGAACTTAATTTTTCTCGGCTTGTCGGAGTGTTTTACGTCACAGCGTTTGAGACGGTCGGATTCTTGACTGATGGTGTGTAGGCAAGACTGATGGAAGTCAGCTTCATTGGATTTCCGATGGAAAAATCCATCGGATTAGAATCCATAGGAAATCCGATCGTGTGTACAGGGCTTTACAGTTTGTTGTCTTTAGAAAACATCTGCACCTTCTTTCTGCTTTTGTTTTGTTTCTAATTCTTCCCCTCTTTTTTTTTTGTTCCTATTCCTTTCTTCGTCCTTTCTTCCTTTTCATCCCACCCCCCTTTTTTTTTTTTCCTTTCTTGAACTCGCACTTCATTTTTAATTTAGTTGTGTTGCTTACACTTTTGTAATGCATTATGTATACTCATGGCCCATGCCAGCGCACCAGTGGGTGGTGGCGAAGTATTGGTTCTAATATTTCCTCTAGGGGGGGTTTCTGATTGGGATTGCTTTTTGCTTTATAAGAACCTTTTTTCTTTATGTTTTTAAGTTTATACTTTATATGGTAACCCTTTTGTGTCGGAAATAACTGGTGGTATAATTTTGATTCCGCTTTTATACTTGTGTTGTGGACCCTATTTTTGATGTCATTCTTCCCCTAAGGCCCCTTTCACACATGCGGGCCGTATGTCCGCTTTTTCATCCATCCGTTTACGGATGAAAAAGTGACATACATGTATCCCTATGAGATAGCGGGTGTCAGTGGATGAGTGTGAGGACTTTCCGACACTACAGGAGCCCACCATTCCACCAGCCAAGTGTGCACGTCCCTCCTGTCTCTTGTCCCGGTTTCGGGTGTCATTTCCGGCCGCCAGTTGGAGAGCGCACCATCCACATAGCCGCACAGAGCCGCTGACCACTTCATCTCCCTGCCCGCCTGATCAGCTGGTCTGACCGTGACACAGGAACCTGTATGGTATGTGACATTTCTCCTCGGTTCCCACGGCATCTGTATTGCTATCCGGCCATAGGCTGAAATAGACTGCATTAGAAGAAACACCTTTCTATCTCCACTGACGGCAAGGACAGTGCAAGTTGAACCCAGTAACTTCAAATAACATCAAGTTCATTCAACACATCTGCACATTTTTAACAACAACTAGTTCATTTCAGCACACTTGCACATCTTAACCCTTTGGTTGGCGGTATTGGTTTATATGCGTTTTTTATGCTTCATTACTGATCAAAGATTTTTGTGTGATCCTTGTTTGAAGGTTATTGAATCTTGTATTTTATCAATTTTATCCAATCAAGTACATCAATTATTTTTCAGCATGCATTCCAATAAATGATTTTTATTTGAACATCAAGTTACATTTCATCATTACTGCCCCCATTTGAGCGCTGGATTGTATATAATTGCTTCGTATGTGCCTTGTTCCGGAGGTTGCCAGCTGCACTGGGTGTCAGATTCTCAAGAGTTATACCCATATGACATTACGTTCTATATATATTTCTTCCAGTTTCTAGCGCTGCAAGACTCTTTTTGTTTTAGTCAGTGGATGAACATCCGCTGAAACCCGATCTCATCCGTGTCCGCAATGCTCCGATTCTGCAGACGGAGGAAAATCCTATTTTTCCATCCGTCTGCAGAGTGGATCGGGTGAACGCGGACAGACGGTCCGTGTTCATCCGATCCCCCCATAGGGGATAGCGGAGATCTGACAGGGCGGTCCCTGCACAGTGTGCGGGGACCGCCCTGTCATCCGCTGTATAAATGTCACTGGTCCCAAAAAAGTTTCAAAAGTGTCCAAACTGTCTGCCGCAATGTCGCAGGCACGATAAAAATCGCTGATCATCACCATTACTAGTAAAAAACGCCATAAATCTATCCCCCATTTTGTAGATGCTATAACTTGTGCGCAAATTAATCAATATACGCTTATTGCGATTTTCTTTTACCAAAAATATGTAGAAGAATACAAATCAGCCTAAACTGATAAAGATATTTTTATTTCTTTTTTTACATTTGGGATATTTATTATAGCAAAAATTACAAAATATTGTGTTTTTTTCAAAATAGTCGCTCTTTTTTTGTTTATAGCGCAAAAAAACCCAAAAAAAAACGCAGTGGTGATCAAATACCGCCAAAAGAAATCTCTATTTGTGGTAATTTATGGGTACAACGTCGCACGACCACGCAATTGTCAGTTAAAGCGTCGCAATGCCGTATCGCAAAAAAATGGCCTGGTCAGGAAGGGGGTAAATTCTTCCGGGGCTGAAGTGGTTAAGGATACAATGGTGTCTCTGCAGAGATCAGACACAACCCCTGATGAGTTAGCGTTAGAGCTAACCAGTTAGCAATGAACAATGAACAGATCTGTTCGCAGATCTATAGGACAGAGTCAGGAGGGGGCTCTTTGCAGTCAGTTACTGTCTACAATCTACATGCACTCTAGGGGTGGCTAGATGACATTTCTCAGGAAAAGTTTCTTGATGATGACAAAAATGTTGAAACAGCCACTAATATCTATTGAAAGTCCATGTGACAGGGTGATAATTCAGGAGCACAACTGACAAACAGATTGGTGTCACCCTATAGCAGAAAGTGCCCAAACAAGAGCCCATATGACAGGATCAATAGGTATTATTTTAACGAAAATAGCAGAATTAAAAATATTGAAATTAACATAATGAAATTACATTACTCAGTTAAACTCATATGAGATTTAGTCACTGGGCTTACATATGCTTTAATCAGAAGCCTTCGGGATCTAGCCTGCACAAGCAGTTGTGTATTACCGGTACATTCCTTTTTTTACAAGATATACCGAGAACGTAGTCCTAACAACGTGGAGCAGGAAACACCTTAAAATGCAGGCGTCACATCCCATAGTACACTTTACAATAGTAATATAAAATCTGTATTTACTAAACCACAAATTAAAGTTTCCATTTAATTTCCAGAGCACTCTTTCAAAACAGACACAATCTGTACTTGTTCGTATACCAACAACACCTGCTGCTACTGGTAAGACAGGTCTGCATATTTACAGATATTTTTTCTTAATTTCTGTATAAGCCTTCACAAGCCTTTGGTATTTACCTTTCGTTGGGTGCCAAGGGATTAGGGAGAACTGCTTGTTAAGCATTTTCACTAATCTTGTTTATAATTCTCCCCACACGAAGCTGCATTTAGAAAAAAAAAGTTGATGGAAAAGTAATACAGTGCTTTCTCAGTCCATTGCAACATTTTCACTAAAACTGATGTAGCGGGCATGTACTATTTAGGGGGAGCATCTGGGTGGTAGCATGACCCAGATGCACTAATTGGAAGAATAGGGCTGTATTCTGTTTGGGTGAGGACATCAGTGGTGTTTAGTTCCCTGCGGCTCAGCAGGTGGCGCTGTCACTTTGAGCCAGGGTTGAACCACTACTGCAGTGCCGTACCCTTTGTGACCTCTCGCGGCAGTTGTACTGCGGGGCGGGGTACCCGCTGTGCTTGCTGGGGGAGGGTATAAAGGGGGCGGACATCTTTACCACGAGGTCGGAGTCCCAGGCACCTTCAGCCTGAGGGCTGCTGTCCGTGGTCGGTTTTCAGGCGCCCTCGGCCTGTACATGTGGAGTTCGTGTTCCATCCCAGACACCTTCAGTCTGGGGTGAGGTACTCATCCGGAGGCCTGGGGCCCAGTACCTTCCGCTGGGTCCCGCGAGGGAGGGATTGTCCTAAGGTGCCCCTGGTGTTTGGCACCTGAATCCGGGGTGTAAAGGACCGGAGAGGTGACCCTTCGTGAAGCTGGTGCAGCATATTGCCAGTGTCGGGTGGACCTCCGGAGACCGCTTGGATGGATATCTTTCTCCAACAAGGGCCGAAGGTAATTCATGTACTGTGACCGGTGGCAGCGGTACATCTAGTCAATTCAGGTCGGTGGCAGAGACCTGCTATTACAGTTCACCTGCTCAACAGTTCACCCGGTCGGTGGCAGCGACCAAACTCACGGTCGGTGGCAGCGACTGTGCGCCAAGCCTATTCGCCAAAAAAGGAATAGGAGAGTTCATTGTGCCTGGACCTACTCGTATCCACACCCTGTTTGTTCGTTTGAAAGTTCAACTGATACTGTTCATATGTGAAGAAGAATAAAGGAGTGTTGGACTTTTTATGGTGTGGGGCTCTATTACTGACAGTCAAACTTACCCTCTGCAGGAGGGCCAGAAGCTCCATCCAGAACACAGGACTCGAAGGTAAAATAGTGTTGGCCTTCACCTCTACACCTTAGAGGACAGGGGCCATAGTGTACCTCACCCTCCTCCCGCATACCCCTTGACAAGCAAGCCACTTTATTCACAAGGGGACGGGGGGTGAGGCCGCTACACTGATATATTCACTTTTGTATACTGATACTTGAAGACTTGTCTCATATTATCTATCTTTACAAGGTTTAGCATGAGCAAGAATAATGTCCCCATTGCTGAAGAACCTAATGTAACTTCAAAACAGTTTGTAACCTAAAGCGTTTGTTACTCCAACATTTTGTACCATGTACTTGTATGAGAAAGTATCCTGTTCTCGTTGCATTGCTTCCTTTTCTAGAAATCCCTGATGTTCCTGCCAGTCCCTGTGCTTTCCTATTAAAAACTGACCACACTAAACAGCAGGACACATCATGGTCAGTTTTCTAGCTGTGCTGGAACCTCAGCCTGCTCTCCTCCAATGATCAGACTTGTCCTGACATGCCCCCCTCAAGCCATTCACTGGGAAGATCCGCATGCTGTTGCTTCTCTTCCCCCCAGCTCTTACACAGCTGAGAACAGAGGGAATGTGATCACTTATAAAAAAGGGAAAAAAACTTTACTTATAATTTTTTTTTTTATATCTATACACAAATGTTTCGCGTTTCATTTCTATTTTAAACTGAATGGGTTGTTTTACAAGGTGATCATTTACAATCACTTTAAGAACTGTGATGAATACTTTTGAAGGAGAAGTGTGGGATTTAAAAAAACAAACATACATACTCACTTCCATGCTGCGGCATTAGTAAGTATCATACTGCAGCTGTCCCCGCCCGCTGGCTCTAAGCCTGAGAACTGAGTGATCACATGACCACTGATCACTCAGTTCTCGTTCAGCTCTAAGCAGAGAGAGTTGACTGTCAGTCACCACTCTCTGCTCTGCCCCTCCAGCCAGGGCCGTCTTTAATATTGACTGGACCCCGGGCAAACATTTTCTTGGGGCCCCCCTCCATGCAATTTCGCTCTCCACCTGCTCTGAAACATACAATAAATAGCAGCTAGACTCAAAATCAGTTTACTGAATCAGAACAGCAGTGATTGCGATTGGTTTCCAGAGGTTACAGTGTATCATTACCGCTCACTGACTGGCTGCTAGAGGTTACAGCACACATTGTGGCTCACTGATTATTTGCTAGAGGTTACAGCACATGACTTCTGCTTGTTGTTTGGTTGCTAGAGATTACTATACATCAATACTGCTCACTGATTGGTTCCTAGAGGTTACTGGGCATCCTTACCACTCACTAATTGGATGCTAGAGGTTACTGCACATTATTACTGCTCACTGATTGATTCTTAGAGGTTACGGCATATCCTTACCGCTCAATAATTGGTTGCAAGAGATTAGTGCACATCATTACTGCTCACTGATTGGTTGCTAAAGGTTACAGCAAATCATCTCCTCACTGCCTGCACGCCATTGATTGGGGAGGAGAGGAAACCCATCAATAGACAGAAAACTCCCAGGTATCCTGGGACTCCTGGGATCAGTGACAATGCTGGAGGAGGGGGGGTGTAAGCAGTGACAATTCTGGGGGGTTGATGGGATCAGTGGCAGTGGGGGGGGGGGGTGGGGGTGGGATTAGTTAGGAGCCAGTACATTGTGGCAAATTCTGAATCACGTAGAGCAAAGCTGTAAATCTTTGGCAAGTGTATAGTGGTGGATTCTACACTGACCATCAATGTAATGGGTAATTTACAATGACCACCAATGTAAGGAGGTGATTTACACTGGCCACCAATGTGAAAGGAGATTTACACTGACCACCAATGTGAAAGGGGATTTGCACTGACCACCATTTAATAGGGGGGATTTTACCCTCCAATATAAAGAGGGATTGCTACACTGACACCAATGTAATAGGAGCATTTACACCAACCAACAGTGTAAGGGGGAGGAATATACAATGACCTCCATGTAAGAGGGAATTTACATTGACAACCATTGTCAAGGAGATTTGTACTGACCACTAATGTAAGGTGACACTTCTACATCGACCACCAATATTAGGGGGGATTTACACTGACCACCAATGTAAAGGGGGATTTACACTGACCACCAATGTAAGAGCAAGTCTGCACTTACCACCAATGTAACCGGAAATGTACAATGATCACCAATGTAATTGTTATGTCCCTTAGACACGGGGTCTCTCAGAGTGTTGCTAGCAATGCTAAAGTATCTGCTCAGCAAGTTACACACAGGCCAGATGAACTTCTTAACCATGGAAAGGTTTATTACTCACTCAGAACATGATGACTTGTTACATAGAGTCCTAATACAACAGGATTCTGTCATTACCAGATGTAATCCCTTCTGTCCATCATGCTGCTGCTGCTTCCAGTCTCACACACCACTCTCACTACTTCCTGGTACAGCCCCTTCCCAGCATGCATCAGGAGAAAAAGGTGAAGGGTCACACAGTGTTCCAGCACAAACATTACATCTCCTCTTTTTCCCATAAAAAATAAATAAATAAAAATAAACATAACAATAGAACAAAATACTCAACACATAAAATAACAAGGCAAGCAGGATCAGTTCGGCAAGTAGTATCTCCAACTCAGTTCTGTGGCTCCTGCATCACGTTACGAGCCCTTTGTCTCTGTTTCCTGACCTCCAAAGTGTCCCGTAAGATTTCAGTGCTTTGCCAACGAGGAGTTTGATGTCTTTGGCGGGCAGACTTACGAAGTGGCACAGCACCAGGAGGGGTAGAGGCTGTCAAAGGTTCTGGAGGTGTCAGTGGGTGTCCAACAGACAAATCAGTCTCTGCAACTCCAGGCACATGTCCGGGCTCCTCAGGAATACGGTCACCAACCGCTTCAAGAGTTGGTTGTAAACTTGTAGGATCATGCCAGACACCATGCCATATGTCACCAGTAGAGCCCTGAGTAGACTCTGGTGGTTGGGTAGAAAGAGAGGTCGGGTTTGTTTCTACTAGCAGGCAAATGCGCTTTCTCAATTGCGAAAGGTGTCTTCGAACACAAACGCCATTCTCCAGGCGAACAAGGTACATTCGTTGTCCAAGAGGTCCATCAATAATGCCAGGAAGCCAATGAGGCAAAACTCTGTAATTCCGAAACCATACAAGATCACCAGCACGGAATCCAGGACGGCCTGGTGGAGAAGGTGTCGGTGACTGTTCCTGTGGATGAACTAAATCCAGTTTGGTGCGGAGATGCCTGCCAAACATAAGAAAAGCTGGGGACAGCCCAGTAGTAGCGTGTTTTGTGTTTCGGTACATGGTCAAGAACTCCAGAAGCTTCTCCTCTGACAGTCCAACCTGGTCCAGAGTGGACAGTAAGTGCTTCTTAAACGTCTGCACAAACCGTTCTGCCAGCCCATTTGAGGCTGGATGATAAGGAGCTGTTTTGTAGTGTTGGATGCCCAAGCCACTAAGGAAGGATTGAAACTCATGCAATGTAAATTGAGTCCCATTGTCCGAGACTATGGCTGTTGGCAAGCCATATTGAGCAAAGAACTTCCTTAAGACTAGAATGGTAGCAGCTGAGGTAACAGAAGGCATTTGAAAAACCTCCGGCCATTTTGAATGTGCATCTACCACGATCAAATACATTTTACCCTGGATTGGGCCAGCAAAATCAAGATGGAGTCTTGACCACGGTTCTGTCGGCCATGGCCAAGGTAGCAGGGTTCCTTTCTTTTGGGGTCGCTGAGCTTGACAGCACCCAGGACATTGAGCCACATAATCTTCAATTGCTGTGTCCATTTGGGGCCACCAAACATAGCTCCGGGCTCGCTGCTTCATGCGCACCACACCAGGATGACCCTCATGCAGTATCCTTAGCATGGTTGGTTGCAAATACTGGAGGTATAATCACTCTGTTGCCCCACTGTAGGCAACCAGCATTAGTCACAAGCTCACATTTTCTGGCAAAGTACGGACGAAATTCACCTGGGACTTTCTCTGGCCATCCAGCCTGAACATATGAGAATATCTGAGACAGGACGGGATCTGTGACTGTATGTCTGGCAATTAAGGAGGTGGACATGCAGGATTTCGGCCTGTGTATTTCCACTATGCGTACGTCTCTTGGTGAGTGGTCTCCAATTGGCAATCTGGAAAACGCATCTGCATTGCCATGGGCATCATGGGAGCGGTATCTGATAGAATAAGTATAAGCTCCCAAGAATAAAGCGTACCTTTGTAAGCGAGATGCGGTTGTTGTAGAAATTCCTTTCTGAGGGTTCAGTATTGACAACAGAGGTTTGTGGTCAGTGATAAGTGTAAACTCCCGACCATAGATGTACGTATGAATTTTTTTTGTGGCCCATACAATGGCCAAAGCTTCCTTGTCTATCTGGGAGTAGTTTTGCTCTGCTGAGGTTAAAGACCTGGAGGCAAAAGAAATGCGGCGCTCTGTGCCATCTGGCATGACATGGGAAAGCACAGCACCCAGTCCATAAGGCGAGGCGTCACAAGCCAAGGTGACGTGTTTCTTTAAATCATAGTGGACCAGAACTCGAGAAGACAGAATGAGTTATTTAGAAAGCCGAAAAGCTTCTTCACATTTGGCTGTCCATATCCATTTAGCTCTTGCATCCAGTAAGCGATGTAATGGGTAAAGCTGGTGTGCTAGGTTCGGCAAGAAACGGTGGTAGTAATTTAGGAGGCCAAGGTAGGACCTGAGCTGTGTGACATTCTGGGGAGTAGGGGCATGGGTAAGGGCTTTAACCTTTTCTTCAGTAGTGTGTAACCCATGTCTGTCCACAGTGTGGGCACAAAATTCCAGTTGAGACTTTAGAAATTCGCATTTTGAAAGATTGACACGTAAACCATACCTTTGGAGTCTCTCTAGCACAGCTTCAACATTCTTTCTGTGTTCTTCATCAGTGGGACCAGTGATGAGATAGGCAGGGACAGTGTCATTTTTTTCCTTTACTAATCCTGGATTCCTTGTGTTTAGGGACAGAGAAGGATAGGTAGGGAGAGTGTCAGTGTGTCATTCTGTGCTAAACCTTGTTTGTAGGGACAGAGAAGGACAGTGAGGGAAAGTGTCAGTGTGCTATTCTGTGCTAAATCTTGTTTGTAGGGACAGAGAAGGACAGTGAGGGAAAGTGTCAGTGTGCTATTCTGTGCTAATCCTTGTTTGTAGGGACAGAGAAGGACAGTGAGGGAAACTGTCAGTGTGCTATTCTGTTCTAAACCAATCTTGCTGAACCGTATTTGAAATCCTTGAGTTTAGGGACAGAGAAGGACACTCGTGGAAACTATCAGTGTGCTATTCTGTGCTAAATCTTGTTTGTAAGGACAGAGAAGGACAGTGAGGGAAACTATCAGTGTGCTATTCTGTGCTAAACCAATCTTGCTGAACCATATTTGAAATCCTTGAGTTTAGGGACAGAGAAGGACACTCGTGGAAACTATCAGTGTGCTATTCTGTGCTAAATCTTGTTTGTAGGGACAGAGAAGGACAGTGAGGGAAAGTGTCAGTGTGCTATTCTGTCCTAAACCAATCTTGCTGAACCATATTTGAAATCCTTGAGTTTAGGGACAGAGAAGGACACTCGTGGAAACTATCAGTGTGCTATTCTGTGCTAATCCTTGTTTGTAGGGACAGAGAAGGACAGTGAGGGAAACTGTCAGTGTGCTATTCTGTTCTAAACCAATCTTGCTGAACCATATTTGAAATCCTTGAGTTTAGGGACAGAGAAGGACACTCGTGGAAACTATCAGTGTGCTATTCTGTGCTAAATCTTGTTTGTAGGGACAGAGAAGGACAGTGAGGGAAAGTGTCAGTGTGCTATTCTGTCCTAAACCAATCTTGCTGAACCATATTTGAAATCCTTGAGTTTAGGGACAGAGAAGGACACTCGGGGAAACTGTCAGTGTGCTATTCTGTTCTAAACCAATCTTGCTGAACCATATTTGAAATCCTTGAGTTTAGGGACAGAGAAGGACACTCGTGGAAACTATCAGTGTGCTATTCTGTGCTAATCCTTGTTTGTAGGGACAGAGAAGGACAGTGAGGGAAACTATCAGTGTGCTATTCTGTGCTAAACCAATCTTGCTGAACCATATTTGAAATCCTTGAGTTTAGGGACAGAGAAGGACACTCGTGGAAACTATCAGTGTGCTATTCTGTGCTAAATCTTGTTTGTAGGGACAGAGAAGGACAGTGAGGGAAAGTGTCAGTGTGCTATTCTGTCCTAAACCAATCTTGCTGAACCATATTTGAAATCCTTGAGTTTAGGGACAGAGAAGGACACTCGTGGAAACTATCAGTGTGCTATTCTGTGCTAAATCTTGTTTGTAGGGACAGAAAAGGACAGTGAGGGAAAGTGTCAGTGTGCTATTCTGTTCTAAACCAATCTTGCTGAACCATATTTGAAATCCTTGAGTTTAGGGACAGAGAAGGACACTCGTGGAAACTATCAGTGTGCTATTCTGTGCTAAATCTTGTTTGTAGGGACAGAGAAGGACAGTGAGGGAAACTATCAGTGTGCTATTCTGTTCTAAACCAATCTTGCTGAACCATATTTGAAATCCTTGAGTTTAGGGACAGAGAAGGACACTCGTGGAAACTATCAGTGTGCTATTCTGTGCTAAATCTTGTTTGTAGGGACAGAGAAGGACAGCGAGGGAAACTGTCAGTGTGCTATTCTGTTCTAAACCAATCTTGCTGAACCATATTTGAAATCCTTGAGTTTAGGGACAGAGAAGGACACTCGTGGAAACTATCAGTGTGCTATTCTGTGCTAATCCTTGTTTGTAGGGACAGAGAAGGACAGTGAGGGAAACTGTCAGTGTGCTATTCTGTTCTAAACCAATCTTGCTGAACCATATTTGAAATCCTTGAGTTTAGGGACAGAGAAGGACACTCGTGGAAACTATCAGTGTGCTATTCTGTGCTAAATCTTGTTTGTAGGGACAGAGAAGGACAGTGAGGGAAAGTGTCAGTGTGCTATTCTGTCCTAAACCAATCTTGCTGAACCATATTTGAAATCCTTGAGTTTAGGGACAGAGAAGGACACTCGGGGAAACTGTCAGTGTGCTATTCTGTTCTAAACCAATCTTGCTGAACCATATTTGAAATCCTTGAGTTTAGGGACAGAGAAGGACACTCGTGGAAACTATCAGTGTGCTATTCTGTGCTAATCCTTGTTTGTAGGGACAGAGAAGGACAGTGAGGGAAACTATCAGTGTGCTATTCTGTGCTAAACCAATCTTGCTGAACCATATTTGAAATCCTTGAGTTTAGGGACAGAGAAGGACACTCGTGGAAACTATCAGTGTGCTATTCTGTGCTAAATCTTGTTTGTAGGGACAGAGAAGGACAGTGAGGGAAAGTGTCAGTGTGCTATTCTGTCCTAAACCAATCTTGCTGAACCATATTTGAAATCCTTGAGTTTAGGGACAGAGAAGGACACTCGTGGAAACTATCAGTGTGCTATTCTGTGCTAAATCTTGTTTGTAGGGACAGAAAAGGACAGTGAGGGAAAGTGTCAGTGTGCTATTCTGTTCTAAACCAATCTTGCTGAACCATATTTGAAATCCTTGAGTTTAGGGACAGAGAAGGACACTCGTGGAAACTATCAGTGTGCTATTCTGTGCTAAATCTTGTTTGTAGGGACAGAGAAGGACAGTGAGGGAAACTATCAGTGTGCTATTCTGTTCTAAACCAATCTTGCTGAACCATATTTGAAATCCTTGAGTTTAGGGACAGAGAAGGACACTCGTGGAAACTATCAGTGTGCTATTCTGTGCTAAATCTTGTTTGTAGGGACAGAGAAGGACAGTGAGGGAAACTGTCAGTGTGCTATTCTGTTCTAAACCAATCTTGCTGAACCATATTTGAAATCCTTGAGTTTAGGGACAGAGAAGGACACTCGTGGAAACTATCAGTGTGCTATTCTGTGCTAAATCTTGTTTGTAGGGACAGAGAAGGACAGTGAGGGAAACTGTCAGTGTGCTATTCTGTTCTAAACCAATCTTGCTGAACCATATTTGAAATCCTTGAGTTTAGGGACAGAGAAGGACACTCGTGGAAACTATCAGTGTGCTATTCTGTGCTAAATCTTGTTTGTAGGGACAGAGAAGGACACTCGGGGAAACTGTCAGTGTGCTATTCTGTTCTAAACCAATCTTGCTGAACCATATTTGAAATCCTTGAGTTTAGGGACAGAGAAGGACACTCGTGGAAACTATCAGTGTGCTATTCTGTGCTAAATCTTGTTTGTAGGGACAGAGAAGGACAGTGAGGGAAAGTGTCAGTGTGCTATTCTGTCCTAAACCAATCTTGCTGAACCATATTTGAAATCCTTGAGTTTAGGGACAGAGAAGGACACTCGTGGAAACTATCAGTGTGCTATTCTGTGCTAAATCTTGTTTGTAGGGACAGAGAAGGACACTCGGGGAAACTGTCAGTGTGCTATTCTGTTCTAAACCAATCTTGCTGAACCATATTTGAAATCCTTGAGTTTAGGGACAGAGAAGGACACTCGGGGAAACTATCAGTGTGCTATTCTGTGCTAAATCTTGTTTGTAGGGACAGAGAAGGACAGTGAGGGAAACTATCAGTGTGCTATTCTGTTCTAAACCAATCTTGCTGAACCATATTTGAAATCCTTGAGTTTAGGGACAGAGAAGGACACTCGTGGAAACTATCAGTGTGCTATTCTGTGCTAATCCTTGTTTGTAGGGACAGAGAAGGACAGTGAGGGAAACTGTCAGTGTGCTATTCTGTTCTAAACCAATCTTGCTGAACCATATTTGAAATCCTTGAGTTTAGGGACAGAGAAGGACACTCGGGGAAACTGTCAGTGTGCTATTCTGTTCTAAACCAATCTTGCTGAACCATATTTGAAATCCTTGAGTTTAGGGACAGAGAAGGACACTCGTGGAAACTATCAGTGTGCTATTCTGTGCTAATCCTTGTTTGTAGGGACAGAGAAGGACAGTGAGGGAAACTATCAGTGTGCTATTCTGTGCTAAACCAATCTTGCTGAACCATATTTGAAATCCTTGAGTTTAGGGACAGAGAAGGACACTCGTGGAAACTATCAGTGTGCTATTCTGTGCTAAATCTTGTTTGTAGGGACAGAGAAGGACAGTGAGGGAAAGTGTCAGTGTGCTATTCTGTCCTAAACCAATCTTGCTGAACCATATTTGAAATCCTTGAGTTTAGGGACAGAGAAGGACACTCGTGGAAACTATCAGTGTGCTATTCTGTGCTAAATCTTGTTTGTAGGGACAGAGAAGGACAGTGAGGGAAACTATCAGTGTGCTATTCTGTTCTAAACCAATCTTGCTGAACCATATTTGAAATCCTTGAGTTTAGGGACAGAGAAGGACACTCGTGGAAACTATCAGTGTGCTATTCTGTGCTAAATCTTGTTTGTAGGGACAGAGAAGGACAGTGAGGGAAACTGTCAGTGTGCTATTCTGTTCTAAACCAATCTTGCTGAACCATATTTGAAATCCTTGAGTTTAGGGACAGAGAAGGACACTCGTGGAAACTATCAGTGTGCTATTCTGTGCTAAATCTTGTTTGTAGGGACAGAGAAGGACAGTGAGGGAAACTGTCAGTGTGCTATTCTGTTCTAAACCAATCTTGCTGAACCATATTTGAAATCCTTGAGTTTAGGGACAGAGAAGGACACTCGTGGAAACTATCAGTGTGCTATTCTGTGCTAAATCTTGTTTGTAGGGACAGAGAAGGACACTCGGGGAAACTGTCAGTGTGCTATTCTGTTCTAAACCAATCTTGCTGAACCATATTTGAAATCCTTGAGTTTAGGGACAGAGAAGGACACTCGGGGAAACTATCAGTGTGCTATTCTGTGCTAAATCTTGTTTGTAGGGACAGAGAAGGACAGTGAGGGAAACTATCAGTGTGCTATTCTGTTCTAAACCAATCTTGCTGAACCATATTTGAAATCCTTGAGTTTAGGGACAGAGAAGGACACTCGTGGAAACTATCAGTGTGCTATTCTGTGCTAATCCTTGTTTGTAGGGACAGAGAAGGACAGTGAGGGAAACTGTCAGTGTGCTATTCTGTTCTAAACCAATCTTGCTGAACCATATTTGAAATCCTTGAGTTTAGGGACAGAGAAGGACACTCGGGGAAACTATCAGTGTGCTATTCTGTGCTAAATCTTGTTTGTAGGGACAGAGAAGGTCAGTGAGGGAAACTATCAGTGTGCTATTCTGTTCTAAACCAATCTTGCTGAACCATATTTGAAATCCTTGAGTTTAGGGACAGAGAAGGACACTCGTGGAAACTATCAGTGTGCTATTCTGTGCTAAATCTTGTTTGTAGGGACAGAGAAGGTCAGTGAGGGAAACTATCAGTGTGCTATTCTGTTCTAAACCAATCTTGCTGAACCATATTTGAAATCCTTGAGTTTAGGGACAGAGAAGGACACTCGTGGAAACTATCAGTGTGCTATTCTGTGCTAAATCTTGTTTGTAGGGACAGAGAAGGACAGTGAGGGAAACTATCAGTGTGCTATTCTGTGCTAAACCAATCTTGCTGAACCATATTGCAAATCCTTGTGTTTAGGGACAGAGAAGGATAGGCAGGGGACAGTGTCAATGTCTTTGTTGCTAAGCCTCCTGCACAGTATACACCTGAAGGTAGCCCTTATTGCTGTTTTTCCCATCTCCCTGCAGGCCATCCATTAAAATGTCTGGAAGGCAAACAAGGAGAGGCAGACAGTCAGGAGGCAAAAAAAGAGGGCAAGCAGGCTCTGTGTCTGGGGGCAACAGTGCTGGTCGTGGACGCGGTGCATTGTCATCAGCACATGGCCATGGGACACGCTTGTCCTTCTTTTCGGCAGCTGGACATGTTGAGCCACATCATGCCGAAGACTTGGTAGAGTGGATGACCAAGCCCACCTCATCCTCCTCATCCTCTCTCACCCAGGCTCAGGGTACTGGCAAAGCAGCTGCCAAAGCGTCCTCTTCTCTGGTATCAATGTCATCATTAGTCACTCCTTCCCTAGACCCACCATGTCCTCCTCCTGAGGAGTCCCCCAAACTGTTTGAGCACAGTGTTGGGTACATGCTCCAGGAGGATGCCCAGAGTTTCGAAGGATCTGATGATGATACCCAGCTAGAGGAAGGCAGTAGCGTGAGAGCTGAGAGAGGGGATGCTCAAGAAGGACACCAATCTGGCAGTCATGCTCCAGCATACTGCCAGATTGGCTCCAGTGATGAGGAGGGAGGGGATGATGAGGTCACTGACTCCACGTGTGTGCCTAATAGGAGAGAGGAGGAGGAGGAGGATGAGGGGGAGGCACATCTCCAACGAGGCAGGATGCCCTTGGGTGGCCAGCGTATGGGCAGCACACCGACGGAATCACACCGCAGAGCTCCGCCTGTGCAGGGCGCTGCCTCTGCCCGTCATTCAAAAAGTTCTTTGGTGTGGGCCTTTTTTGAGGCGAGTGCATCAGATCGCACAGCTGCTGTTTGCAACATATGTCTCAAGCGTATATCGCGTGGCCAAAACATCAGCCGCTTGGGCACCACATGCTTGATCAGACATATGTTGACCTGCCATGCAGCTCGTTGGCAAGCCTACCTTAAAGACCCACACCAAAGAACAAAGCGGACCTCTCCTTGCACCGCATCAGCTGGGATCTCCAACCCCAGTATGCCTTCAGTCCTCTCTGAAACCTGCACTGAGAGGAATGAAGGTGTAGAATTAGGTGTGTCACAGCCAAGTACTTGCGGCCACTCTGCTAGCAGTACACCAACGTCCGATTCTAGCAGGCAAATTTCCCTGCCCCAGCTGCTGGACCGTCGAAAGAAGTTCACTCCCAGCCATCCACATGCCCAGCGGTTGAATGCTAGCTTGGCTAAATTGCTAGCGCTTCAACTGCTGCCTTTTCAGTTGGTAGACTCGGCCCCCTTCCGTGAGTTTGTGCAATGTGCGGTTCCTCAGTGGCAGGTTCCCAAACGCCACTTTTTCTCACGGAAGGCGATTCCGGCTCTCTACAGGCATGTGGAAGGCAATGTCTTGGCCTCGCTGGACAGGGCGGTCAGCGGTAAGGTGCATATTACCGCTGACTCATGGTCCAGCAGGCATGGACAGGGACGTTACCTTTCTTTCACGGCCCATTGGGTCACTCTTTTGGCAGCTGGGAAGGATGCAGGACAAGGTGCAGTAGTGTTGGAGGTTGTTCCGCCGCCACGCCTCCAAAATGCTACTACTGGTTGTGACACACCTCTCTCCTCCACCCCCTCCTCTTCTTCTTCCTCCATGGCCTCTTCCTGTGGTTTGTCCTCGGAACCAGCGGTGCTCCGTAGGCGTTCAAGGGGCTACGCAAGTACGCAGGCAAAAATATGCCATGCCGTGCTTGCGCTGGTGTGTTTGGGGGACAGGAGCCACACTGGGGCAGAGGTCCTGTCTGCTCTGCAGGGGCAGGCCGAGAGGTGGTTGACGCCACGCCAGCTTAAGCCAGGAATGGTGGTTTGCGACAATGGCACCAACCTCCTCTCCGCCCTCCGACAGGGACAACTGACCCATGTGCCCTGTATGGCTCACGTCCTTAACCTGGTGGTGCAGCGGTTCTTGGGCAGGTACCCGGGCTTACAGGATGTCCTGAGGCAGGCCAGGAAAGTCTGTGTGCATTTCCGCAGATCTTATAATGCCAGTGCTCGCCTGGCTGAGCTGCAAAAGGAGTTGAACCTGCCCAAGAACCGCCTTATATGTGACATGCCCACCAGGTGGAACTCAACGTTGGCCATGCTGCAGCGGCTGCACACGCAGCAGAGGGCCATCAATGAGTACCTGTGCGACTACGGCACCAGGACAGGGTCAGGGGAGCTCGGGTTTTTTTCACCACGCCAGTGGGGCATGATCAGGGATGCATGCACTGTCCTGGCACCATTTGAGGAGGCCACAAGGATGGTGAGCAGTGACAGTGCATGCATCAGTGACACTGTACCTCTTGTCCACCTGTTGGAGCACACGCTGCGTGGAATAATGGACAGGGCACTTGAGGCAGAACAGAGGCAGGAAGAGGAGGACTTCCTTGCCTCTCAAGGCCCCCTTTACCCAGACAGTGTTCCTTCTGTCCCACCCATCGCACAGGAAGAGGAGGAGGAGGAGGAGGAGGATTGTGTCAGCATGGAGGTGGAGGCTGGCACTCAGCATCATCAGCAGCAGTCTTTTAGGGATGATTTACAGTCCCAAGAAACCAGTGGACTTGTACGTGGCTGGAAGGAGGTGGCTGCGGATCATGTCGTCCTTAGTGACCCAGAGGACTCCGGACTGAATGCCTCAGCTAACCTACGCTGCATGGCCTCCCTGATCCTGCAAAGTCTGCGGAAGGATCCTCGTATTCTTCGGATCAAGGAGAGGGACCATTACTGGCTGGCCACTCTCCTTGATCCACGGTACAAGGGTAAGGTTGCGGACCTTATGTTACCGTCGCAGAGGGAGCAGAGGATGAGACAACTCCGGGAGGCCTTGCAGAAAGGTCTGTGCAACGCGTTCCCAGAGACTGGGAGGTTACAAACTCCTGGTCCTGGACAAGGAGTTGCTGAGGCTTCGGGCAGTCAAAGAAGGAGCGGTGGGGAAGGTGGCCGTCTGACCGATGCGTTCAGACAGTTCTTTAGTCCGCAGCCCCAAAGTATGATCGGTTCCAGCAACCATCGCCAGCGTCTGATATACATGTGCAGGAATACCTAGGGGCAAGGTCAGACTTGGACACCTTCCCCACCGAAAATCCTCTGGCTTACTGGGTCTTGAGGATGGATCACTGGCCAGAGCTTGCACAGTATGCAATTGAGCTGCTGGCCTGTCCTGCATCCAGCGTTCTTTCAGAACGCACATTCAGTGCTGCTGGAGGATTTGTCACGGATCACAGGGTGCGCCTGTCCACCGACTCGGTTGATCGACTGACTTTCATGAAGATGAACCAGTCTTGGATCACCACCAGCTACCACACACCTGATGCTGATATAACAGACTAATTGATTTTAAAATGTCACATCCCTTCAAGACTGATGCTGAGTGCCTGTGCTGTTATGTTGACTGGCTATCCTCCTCCTCCTCCTCAATGATACGATTAATGATGATAGCTTGGAAGATCATTTTGGTTTATGGGTGACGCCACCAGTGGCTAAGGCCCAATTTTTCAGCCCCTGTTTAACAGGGGCGTGTAATTAAAATTTTTGATGCAATACTTTGCAACAGGCCTCATTGCTGTGCTCCAAGTACAGTATCTGTGAGGGGTTGCAGTGTTGTGCCACCAGTGCCTAAGGCCCAATTTTTCAGCCCCTGTTCAACAGGGGCATGCAATTATAATTATTGATCTAATAATTCACAGCAGGGCCCATTGCTGCGCCCACCAAGAGTAACTGTCAGGCCTTACAGTGTTGTGTCAACACCACCACCACCACCACCACCAAAGGCCCAATTTTTCAGCCCCTGTTCAACAGGGGCATGCAATTATAATTATTGATCTAATAATTCACAGCAGGGCCCATTGCTGCGCCCACCAAGAGTAACTGTCAGGCCTTACAGTGTTGTGTCAACACCACCACCACCACCACCACCACCAAAGGCCCAATTTTTCAGCCCCTGTTCAACAGGGGCATGCAATTATAATTATTGATCTAATAATTCACAGCAGGGCCCATTGCTGCGCCCACCAAGAGTAACTGTCAGGCCTTACAGTGTTGTGGCACCAGCACCACCATCAAAGGCCCAATTTTTACTACCACTGTTCAACAATTATATGTTATTACAATTCCTGATATAATAGTTGACAGCAGGGCGTTCCAGCACCCACCAAGAGTAACTGTGAGTGCTTACAGTGTTGTGCCAACACCAACACCTAAGGGGCCAATTTCTGCAGAGTATATACGGCAGGTCCCTACTTTCAAACATCCAACTTACAAACGACTACTACTTGCAAACGGAAGAAGACAACAGGAAGTGAGAGGAAATCTACCCCTTGGAAGGAAAATTCTCTCCTGTAAGAATTAATATGGGAGAAAGGTGTCTCCTCTCTACTGATGCTTTATCACCAATCCTTGTTTCAATAAAAACACCACATTTCAAAAACAGTTGTCATTGGGACGCAAAGTGAGGTGAAATGTTCTGAACAGGGGCACAGACAGCAAAACAAATGTTACAGGGGTGATAACCCTTCCCTATGTTTTCCAAAAAGCTTAAAAATAGATTTTTTGGCTGGAGCTACACTTAAACAATGTACCTGTTCAAAATTACAAACAGATTCTACATAAGAACAAACCTACAGTCCCTGTCTTGTATGCACCGCCTGTATACGGCTGTTCAGAGTATATAGGGCCTTTTTTATTTTGTGTGCGGGGTTCCCCTTAATATCCATACAAGACCCAAAGGGGCTGGTAATGGGCTGGGGTAGGGGGGGGGGGGGGTGATGGGGTAGCTATGCCATTTTTCTTAAAGATTTTCATCCATATTACCGGGACCAGACATTACATTAAAGCCGCAAGCAGTTTTAAATGGCTTTTTTTTCCTTTAGAAATTTAATTTTGTGCAGGGACAGTTCTAAACACGGGAAACACGTGGCACTTCACAGGCATACTTTAGACACCCCCCAGGTACAATATTTAAAGGAATATTTGACTTTTTTTTTTTCACTTTATGCATCATTAACCACTTCCCTACCCAGCCATAGTAATATGACGTCCACAGATGGGATCTCCCATCCTGGGTGGACGTCATATGACGTCCTCTGCTTTGTAGGGGAATATCTGAATGATGCCTGCAGCTAGAGGCATCATTCAGATATCCTTTTGTTCTGCCAGCGATTCTCTGCACCATAAGAACGATCATAGCGGCGGTTCCGCCGCTTGATCGTTCCTATAGGCGGCGGGAGGGGGCACCCCCCCCTCCCGCCGCCATCCAGTGCTTCGCCGGCTCTCCCAGGTACCGTTGTGTTCCTTAGGACACAGCAGTTCCCTGATGGGGGTAAATGAGTGGCGGCGGAGCAGCAGCGGCGGGCAGCGGAGCTTTCTGTCCGGCGGGCAGCGGAGCGGCTTACCGGCTCCCATATGCAGAGCTGCAGCAGCGGCGTGCACGGCGCCTGCGCGTGCCCCCGGGGGCGCGCAGCGCGGCGATCTGGGATCCGGTGTGTCCCTCTGGACACACCGATTCAAGTAATGTGGCGGCGGGCGGCGGAGATTCTGGTATAAACTTACCGGAATTGATGATGCAGAGCTGCGCAGCGGCGTGCACGGCGCCCGCGCGCCCCCCGGGGGCGCGCAGCGCGGCGATCGGGGCTGAGGTTTTTCCCTTGGATACAGCCCAGCCTCGATCAGGGTAAAGAGCCAATGAAATTGGCTCTTTACCACGTGACCGGCTGTGTCCAATCACAGCAGGTCACTAAATGTAAACAAAACACACAATTGTGTGTAACTCACTGTTGCCTGGTTCTCCTCTTCACACACCTGTGAGGAGGAGATCAGCTAACAGTGAGTTACACATATGTTATACACATATACATATGTACTACTGTGCCCAGATTGCCCCCCCTAAATAAAGAGTACCTGTCATCTAGTACCTGCCACCAGATCACCCGCCACCCACCTGTCCATCAGGAGTACCTGTCCATCAGGAGTACCCGCCACCTCACCTGAGTACCCGCCACCTCAGAGTACCCGCCACCAGTCCATCAGGAGTACCTGTCCATCAGGAGTACCTGTCCATCAGGAGTACCCGCCACCTCACCTGAGTACCCGCCACCTCAGAGTACCCGCCACCAGTCCATCAGGAGTACCTGTCCATCAGGAGTACCTGTCCATCAGCAGTACCCGCCACCTCACCTGAGTACCCGCCACCTCAGAGTACCCGCCACCAGTCCATCAGGAGTACCTGTCCATCAGGAGTACCCGCCACCTCACCTGAGTACCCGCCACCTCAGAGTACCCGCCACCAGTCCATCAGGAGTACCTGTCCATCAGGAGTACCTGCCACCTCACCTGAGTACCCGCCACCAGTCCATCAGGAGTAACTGTCCATCAGCAGCACCTGCCACCTCACCTGAGTACCCGCCACCTCAGAGTACCCGCCACCAGTCCATCAGGAGTACCTGTCCATCAGGAGTACCTGTCCATCAGCAGTACCCGCCACCTCACCTGAGTACCCGCCACCTCAGAGTACCCGCCACCAGTCCATCAGGAGTACCTGTCCATCAGGAGTACCCGCCACCTCACCTGAGTACCCGCCACCTCAGAGTACCCGCCACCAGTCCATCAGGAGTACCTGTCCATCAGGAGTACCTGTCCATCAGCAGTACCCGCCACCTCACCTGAGTACCCGCCACCTCAGAGTACCCGCCACCAGTCCATCAGGAGTACCTGTCCATCAGGAGTACCCGCCACCTCACCTGAGTACCCGCCACCTCAGAGTACCCGCCACCAGTCCATCAGGAGTACCTGTCCATCAGGAGTACCTGTCCATCAGCAGTACCCGCCACCTCAGAGTACCCGCCACCAGTCCATCAGGAGTACCTGTCCATCAGGAGTACCCACCACCTCACCTGAGTACCCGCCACCAGTCCATCAGGAGTACCTGTCCATCAGCAGTACCCGCCACCTCACCTGAGTACCCGCCACCTCAGAGTACCCGCCACCAGTCCATCAGAAGTACCTGTCCATCAGGAGTACCTGTCCATCAGGTGTACCCGCCACCTCACCAGGAGTACCCGCCACCTCACCAGGAGTACCCGCCACCAGTCCATCAGGAGTACCTGTCCATCAGGAGTACCCACCACCTCACCAGAGTACCCGCCACCTCACCAGAGTACCCACCACCAATCCATCAGGAGTACCTGTCCATTAGAGTACCCGCCACCTCACCAGAGAACCTGCCACCAGAGTACCTGCCACCTCACCAGCGTACCCACTATGTCCAGAAAGGTGTACACCCCAGAAGAAGCATATCAAATACTCAGTCTGACCGATGAGAGCAACGGGGAGCTCTCACCGCTCAGTTCTGATTCCGATTCTGGTTCGGAATATGAACCCCCCGAAGGCAGCACATCCGGATCCGAATTAGAGGAGGACACAGTCCGTCCAAAAAGAAGACGGTCTGAACACCAGGCAGCGACCAGCAGTGCCAACGGCGGTAGACCCCAGGAGGTGAGGTCCAGTGCAAGCGCTGCTAGACCCCAGGAGGAAAGGCCCAGTGCAAGCGCTGCTAGACCCCAGGAGGAAAGGCCCAGTGCAAGTACACGCCAAAGAAGTAGGACCCGAACCCAGCTTCCAGATGGCTTGGCAAACCCATTGTGGCTGCCTTCTACCTCAGGGTCAGCCACGATCCCCCCTTTTACAGCACAGCTAGGTGTGCAGGTCAACACTGAGGGTTTTTCCAAACTTGATTTTTTTTATTTATTTTTCCCTGATGAATTGGTTCAAGGCATTGTGGAGCAAACTAATCTTTTTGCTCAACAATTCATTGAAAACAACCCCAGCTCCAGCTATGCCCGCCCTTTTGAATGGAGACCCCTAACAGTGGTGGAGCTTAGATTGTTTTTAGGCCTAACGTTTAACACGGGGCTTACAAAAAAAAATGAAATGAATAGGTATTGGTCGAAGAAACCCATCCACCATATGCCAATTTTTACATCGGCCATGTCCAGGTCCCGATACGAACTTATAATGCGGTTCCCTTTATTTCAGTGACAACTCACAGTGCCCCCCCCGAGATCACCCAAACTTTGACAAATTATATAAAATTCGCCCCCTAATTAATTTTTTTTCCAAGAAGTTTGCCGAACTTTATGTCCCTGACCAAAACATTTCTGTGGACGAATCCCTGGTGCATTTCACAGGCCGGCTGGGAATCAAGCAATATATCCCCAGTAAGCGGGCGAGGTACGGCTTGAAGCTCAACAAGCTCTGTGAAAGCGCCACTGGTTATGTGCACTCATTCCGCATGTACGAAGGCAAAGATTCCCAGCTCGAGCCCCCTGAGTGTCCATCGTACATGGGAATAAGTGGAAAAATTGTTTGGGAGTTGGTATTTCCACTCCTCCAAAAGGGGTATCATATTTATATGGACAACTATTATACCAGCCTGCCCCTTCTCCGCCACCTCTACCTAAAAAAAACTCTGGCGTGTGGTACAACAAGAATAAACAGAAAGGGCTTCCCACAGCGTCTTGTCACCACAACCATTCAAAAGGGGGAATCGGCAAGCTTGAGGAACGAGGAAGTGTTGGCTGTGAAGTGGAGGGATAGGAAAGATGTGTACATCATGTCCACCATCCACGATGACACCTCGGTGGAACTTCACAGAAGACGCAGTACCGTTCGCAAGCCTTCCTGCATCAATGAGTACAATAAATTCATGGGGGGTGTGGATTTAAATGATCAAATGTTGCAGCCCTATCTTTCAACCCGAAAATCCCTCTTCTGGTATAAAAAAATCGCAATTTACTTTTTTCATTTGGCCCTGTTAAATTCTTTCATAGTCTACCAAAAATCCACACATAGACCCACCACCTTCATGAGATTTATTGAAGACATTGTCACTGCCCTGATCTACCAACAAACATCCCCCCCAGAAAGCATTCACTCAGATTGTGTCAGCAGACTACATGAGCGCCATTTTTCAGACCATATTCCACCATCACGATCCGGAAGACGACGGCAAAAAAAAATGTTGGGTGTGCACCAGAAGAGGAATTAGGAAAGACACCAGCTTCCATTGTCCCGACTGTCCCTCCCAACCTGGCCTTTGCATCGGAAAATGCTTCAAGCGATATCACACTCTCGAAAACTATTAGCCCATATTTCTAATACTGCCATTTCCCCGTTTTCAATATGTCCTGAATATTTCCCTGCCTCAACCAACCATATCATTGTCTTCCATGTGAACTGACCCTGGCCTGTTTCTCGACTATGTCTCTGCCTACCGTCTGCATTGTTTATCCGCCATGTTTCTGCCTTTCACGTGAACTGACCCTGGACTGTATGGATTATGCCTCTGCCTACCGTTTATTTCTGCCTTTTACCTGCACTGACCTCGGCCTGTTGACCATGTTTTTGCCTGCCCCCTTGGACTGATCTTTCACCCTGCTACACAGGGGTCTCACATATGTGAGGGGCTCCAGAATAGTGTTCTGAGTTCAGAAAACCAGTTTTTGGTTTTCTGTGTTCCCAGAACAGGGTCTGGTTGTCCGGAGGCTTCAAAGCGATTTGGGTGGGAGAAGCCTCTACCCCTGTCCCCATTCTTTCCTGACCGTTGCCCTAAGCTTGATGGTCCTGCCTGCTCCCTGGACAAATACTCTGGCTGTGCTGACCATACCTCTGCCTGCTGCATGTACTAACTATGGACAGTATTCCTGCCTGCTGCATGGACGATCCTTTGTTCCTTTTGCTACTGCTGACCACATCTCTGCCTGCTATCTGGACCAATGCTTTGGCTGTGCTGACATCATCTCTACCTGTACTGACTATTCCTGCCTGCTGCCTGTTTTGCTGTCGCTGTCCATGTTCCTGCCTGCTGCCTGGACCGATGCTCTCCTCTTTGGACCACTGCACTACTAAAACCGCAGGTAATCTTTTCTTTACCCTTTTTCTCAGAAGAATGTATTTTGGTTTATAATTGGTATGTACAGTACATGCTATGTTTTAGAAATATGAAGGGCCTTCAACAATGTGATAGGTTGTCAGGAATTTATGTGTGTAATTTATGCTCCTAGAACACATGACGGTGCTACTTAGATGTTAGGCCTCTGTATTTGGCCAGGCTGTGTAAAAGTCTCACACATTTGGTATCACCATACTCAGGAGGAGTAGCAGAATGTATTTTGGGGTGTCATTCTTGCTATGTACATGCTATGTGTTGGTAATATCTTATAAATGGACAACTTTGTATAAAAAAAATGCGGTTTCATTTTTTTCCCACACATTCCAAAAACTTCTGGAAAAAAATGAACCGTTCAAAAGACTCATTATGCCTCAGATTATACGTTGGGGTGTTAGCTTTCCAAAATGGGGTCATTTTATGGGCGTTTCCATTGTCCTGGTGCTCCAGGGTCTTCAAAACTGTAATAGGTGGTTGAGAAATGAGATGTGTAATTTATGCTCCTAGAATGCCTAAAGGGGCTATTTCAATGTTGGGCCTCTGTATTTGGCCAGGCTGTGTAAAAGTCTCACACATTTGGTATCGCCATACTCAGGAGGAGTAGCAGAATGTATTTTGGGGTGTCATTGCAAGTATGCATGTGCTGTGTGAGAGAAATAACTTGTTATTATGACAATTTTGTGCAAAAAAATAAAAATTTAAAAAATTTCCCAAGAATTGTGGGAAAAAAGTACAACTTCAAAAAACTCACAATGACTCTTACTAAATACATTGGAATGTCTGCTTTCCAAAAAGGGGTAATTTGGGGGGTATTTGTACTTTCCTGGCTTGTTAGGGTCTCAAGAAATGAAATAGGCCTTCAGTACATCAGGTGTGATCAGATGTGATAATTTTTCAATGATTTACACCATAGCTTGTAGACTCTATAACTTTCACAGAGACCAAATAATATACACTTTTTTGGTTATTTTTACTAAAGATATGTAGCAGTATACATTTTGGCCCAATTTTATGAAGAAAAATTACTTATTTGCAAAATTTTACAATAAAAACAAAAAAAGTGTTTTTTTTTAAAAAAATCAAACTTTTTTCGCTTATATTGCAAAAAATAAAAAACCTAGCGGTGATTAAATACCACCAAAAGAAAGCTCTGTTTGTGAGAAAAAAATGATAAAAATTTGGTTTGGGTACAGTGTAGCATGACTGAGTAATTGTCATTCAAAGTGTGAGAGCGCTGAAAGCTACAAATTGGTCTGGTAAGGAAGGGTGTATAAAAGCCCTGTATTGAAGTGGTTAAAATGACTGCTCCCGAAAAACGTCCGTTTTTAAAACTTCTTTTTGCATTGATACATGTCCCCTGGTGCAGAACCCGGGTTCCCAAACTCTGTTTAGGACAATAACATGGATAATAGTCGTTATAATTAGCACTTTAGAATTCGAACGTTCGCATCCATTGTATTTAATAGGGTTCTAATGTTCGTGCGAACTTTCGGTCCGTTCGCGGGTTCTGGTGCGAACCGAACCCGGGGGTGTTCGGCTCATCACTAGTCAACAGATGGCGTGAATCTGGGTGTACTTGCAGTTGCAGGTAAGCTTGCCTTAAGTCTATTTTTGTAAACTTTTGCCCCCCAGCCAATGAGCTAAATAGATCTTCAAGTCGAGGCAATGGGTATTGATCCACAAGAAGTTGGTTGTTCAGGGCAACCCTGAAATCTCCACAAATTCTAATGTCTCCATTCTTTTTCTTGACAGGCACAATTGGCGATGCCCATTCACTTCTATCAACTTTAGTTATGATCTTTTCAGCCAATAGGTGGTCCAGCTCTGCTTCCACTTTCTTTCTCAAGGCAAAAGGTACTGATCTTGCCTTACAAAAACGAGGTGTAGCACCCGGCTTCAAGAGGAGGTGGGCCATTTTTCCTTTTACTGTGCCCAAAGAGTCCTCAAAAACCCCCTTAAAGCGTGACTTCAGGGATTCCACCCAATGGTCTACCTCAGAAAGCAATGTACATTGGGCAATGGCAAGAGGAGGCATGCCCAGGGCTTTGATCCAGTCTCTACCGTACAGCGGAGGACCTCCTTTATTGACAACATAAAGGCGTAGAGTTTGACTGCGGTTGCCTAATGTAACAAGGGGTTTCACATAACCCAAGGGCTGTAGTAGTTCCTTGCTGTAGGTTTGTAGTGTGAGATTTGTAGGCTGGAGCGGTAGGGACAGACCCGATGCCTTTAAATCAGTCCATGAAATGACAGACACTGCCGCCCCTGTATCAAAATCCATGGAGACAGGACAGCCATTGAGTGTGACATCCACTTTAATCGCAGGAGTACTCCCAGCTACCCGAAACAGTCCAACATGCTGGACACAGTTTTCCTCATCAGAGCTGGAGCCGTGATTGTCAGTATCCATATGAAATGTCTGTTTACGTTTAACTTTTGTGGTAGTGTTCGGGGAGCATGAGCTGCGGCAAACACGCCCAATATGGCCAGTCTTTCCACAAAGAAAACAAATGACATCCTTGAACTTGCAAGCAGGTGCACTGTGAGTAGTGTTACCACAACGGTAGCAAGTTGGTGTCCTAGAGACAGAAGAATTAGGGTGGCGAGGTTTAGGAAGATTTGGGGACGGCCGTCTTGGGTGTCGGGTGATAGCAGAGTGGAATATTTCCTCTCCCTGGCTTGCAGGAGTTTCAGGTGGTGCCTTCAGTAGGGTGGCGTCCCGTGTAGCCAACTCCATGACCGTAGCAAGGTCAGTGGCTTTCGTCAGAGTCAAGTCGGGTTCTGTGAGTAAACGTTTCTGTATGGCTGGGTCGCAGAGTCCCATGACAAACATGTCACGGAGAGCCGTCTGCAGGTAGTCTCCAAACTGACAAGTGGCAGCTAGTTTATGTAAAGCAATGATATAAGTCTTTATGTCCTCCCCAGCATGCTGCCTTCTACTGTAGAATTTAAACCGCTCTGCAATCTCTAATGGCTTTGGGTTGTAGTGCTCATGTAGCTTCTGAATTAACTCAGGCAGGGGCTTAGAGGCCGGCTTGTCTGGAGAAATGAGGTCTCTGAGAGTGCCATATGCAGCTTGACCCAATATTGTGAGGAAAACTGCAACTTTCTTTTCTGCAGCCACACTATTTGCTTCCATATACTGCTCCAGCCTCTCCACCCAGGAGCTCCATGATTCAGCAGCAGGATCAAATGGTTGAATAAACCCTATGAAGGCCATGTGTGCTAAAATCCACAATCCTCGTCGCCACTGTTATGTCCCTTAGACACGGGGTCTCTCAGAGTGTTGCTAGCAATGCTAAAGTATCTGCTCAGCAAGTTACACACAGGCCAGATGAACTTCTTAACCATGGAAAGCTTTATTACTCACTCAGAACATGATGACTTGTTACATAGAGTCCTAATACAACAGGATTCTGTCATTACCAGATGTAATCCCTTCTGTCCATCATGCTGCTGCTGCTTCCAGTCTCACACACCACTCTCACTACTTCCTGGTACAGCCCCTTCCCAGCATGCATCAGGAGAAAAAGGTGAAGGGTCACACAGTGTTCCAGCACAGACATTACAGTAATGAAGAATTTACACTGACAACCAATGTAATGGGGGAATTACATTAAAAACCAATAAAGGGGGATTTCCACACTGGCCACCAATGTAAGAGGGGATTTACACTCACCACCAATTTAAAGGGGGCTTCTACATGGACCACCACTGTAAGGGAGGATTCGAAGCTGACCACAAATGCAAGTTTGGATTTTTTTACCAATTACCAATATAAAGGAGGAGTGTCTACAATGGCCACCAATGTAATGGGCATTTACACTGACTACTAATGTAATTGGAGCATTCACAGTAACCACCAATGTAAGGAGGGATTTACACTGACCACCAATGTAAGGGGAACCTTCACACTGGCCACTAGTGTGAATGAAAGGATTGTACACCAAGCTCCAATGTAATGGGAAGATTTACACTGACTACCAATGTAGCTGAGACATTTAGTCTGCGTTTACATTTGTGTGTGTCGGAAAGGCATTGAAAAATCGCTTTTCTGACACCACAGAAACATGCTGCCCTTTAGCCGATACACAGCAGTTCCATTAATTGTTAATGACACCCTCACACATCTGCTGAGATATGTGTATTCACATGCACCAAAATTCAAGGCGCTGTGGCACTATGTTATTTTGAAAAAGGGTTCCACTTCCAATTTTCTTACCTTTGCAGAATAGTCTGATGTTAGGCTTAATTACCACAGTTATAGGCAGGACTTTCAAGCATGCCCCTTTACCTCCCCAGTGGGCAGTATTCAGTAGAAGTGATGGTGGATATGACCTAAGGGGGACATGATATACATATGAATGCCGTCTCTATTCACATATCAATGGCGCGGTCTGCGGCTATTTACATATTACTGCTGCTGCTATTTACATATAAATGCAGGTTATTTACATATAAACACAGGGTCTTCAGGTGAGTCATCTGGACATGGCAATAGGGCAAACTTGGGCGGGCAGCAGTGTAAAAGGACTTTGCACTGAGATATCGGGAGACAGCATGGGACTAAAACTTCAAGGGACAAGGAAATTTAAACTGGGATAGTTGGCAAGTATGAGGCATCTGCTTTGGGCCCCATAACAATGATGGGGCCCAGGGCAGCTGCCCCTTTTGCCATGCCTTAAAGACGGCCCTGCCTCCAGCTCTCACTGGAGCACCAGGCAGGAGAGGGGGCAGGAGCAGCTGGCTTTGTCAGCCTCACACTGAAAGCTGGAGTCAGCTGTGAGTCAGGCATCTGGGTTTATCCCAACAATATGGTCGGGATCCTTCCAGAGCCTGGAGCGGCTCTCTGACGTTAGCGCCCGCAGGCTTTAGCCCACTGTTGGCTGATTCTGGGTCACAAGAGTGCAAAAGTGTGTGCACTCCTGTCATCCACAAGAACAGTATGACTGAAAAAGCTATGGCCATACTTCTGGGCTAGTTTACACTAGCTTACCACAGTGTGCTTACCACATGCACATATACACGCATTTATAAATAGTTTGTAATGCATGCCAGTGCATTTTTCCTTTTTTTAACACGTTTGCTTGTGCTTTGGTACAAAGAAATGCAATCTGTTGTACTTTTCTTGAAAGCACTGGAACTGAATGCAGGGGCGTGAACTAGGGTTATTGGAAAACATTGACTTTACTGTGCATGCAATCGAGATGCATCTAAAAAATGCACTTGAATTAATTGGAATTCATCTGGTGTAAACATAATAGTTTTGTTATCTTGTTATGTCAACCAATTTTATCAAAACCAATGTTCTGTAATGGTAACCTCTATATAAGTGGTCAGGGATTGGGAATATGGCTTAGTGTAGTGTCACCTATAGCAGTCCTCATTCCTATAAGCCAAGCAAACTTAGCCTTCTAGTATGTGGCTGTCCCCAGAAATGCTATGTTTACTGACAAGTAGGGATGAGCTTTATGTTCGAGTCGAACATGAGTTCGACTCGAACATTGGCTGTTCGCCCGTTCGGCAAACAGCAAACAATTTGGGGTGTTCGCGGCAAATTCGAAAAGCCGCGGAACACCGTTAAAAGTCTATGGGAGAAATCAAAAGGTTAATAAGCAAGTTATTGTCATAAAAAGTGTTTGGAGACCTGGGTCCTGCCCCAGGGGACATGAATCGATCAAAAAAAAGTTTTAAAAACAGCCATTTTTTCTGGAGCAGTGATTTTAATAATGCTTAAAGTGAAACAATAAAAGTGAAATATTCCTTTAAATTTCGTACCTGGGGGGTGTGTATAGTATGCCTGTAAAGTAGCGCATGTTTCCCGTGTTTAGAACTGTCCCTGCACAAAATGTAATTTCTAAAGGAAAAAAAGTAATTTAAAACTACTCGCGGCTATTCATGAATTGTCGGGTCCCGGCAATACAGATCAGTCATTGAAAAAACGGCAGGGGTTCCCCCCCCCAGTCCATTACCAGGCCCTTTAGGTCTGGTGTGAATATTAAGAACCCCAAAAAAAAAGCGTGGGGGTCCCCCCCATAAATTCCATATTAGGCCCTTCAGGTCTGGTATGGATATTAAGGGGAGCCCCGCGCCATTTAAAAAAAAATGGCTTGGGGTTCCCCCAAAAATACATACCAGACCCTTATCCGAGCACGCAACCTGGCAGGCCACAGGAAAAGAGGTGGGACGAGAGAGCGCCCCCCCTCCTGAACCGTACCAGGCCACATGCCCTCAACATGGGGAGGATGTCCCCATGTTGATGGGGACAAGGGCCTCATCCCCACATCCCCTGCCCGGTGGTTGTGGGGGTCTGTGGTGGGGGGCTTATCGAAATCTGGAAGCCCCCTTTAACAAAGGGGAACTCCAGATCCCGCCCCCCTATGTGAATTGGTAACGGGGTACATTGTACCCCTACCATTTCACAAAGAAAGTTTAAAAAATAAAAAAAACACACAGACACAGCTGGACAAGTCCTTTATTTAAAAATAAAAAAATAAAAAATGAATTTCCAGTGATGTAATCCCGTCTCTTAATGTCCAACGATGATCCATTCTCCAGTGACGCTGCAGTCTCCACTCATACTCCAGCGAGGAACGAAACCCCATGACGCGTAAGAGGGGGAGAGGTCACCCGCCCACGTCATTTGGTAACCTCGGATCATCGTTGGACATCGAGAGACGGGATTACATCGCTGGAAATTCATTTTTTATTTCTTTATTTTTAAATAAAGGACTTGTCCAGCTGTGTCTGTGTTTTTTACAATTTTTTACACTTTCTTTGTGAAATGGTAGGTGTACAATGTACCCCGTTACCAATTCACATAGGTGGGCGGGATCTGGAGTTCCCCTTTGTTAAAGGGGTCTTCCAGATTTCGATAAGCCCCCTGCCCGCAGACCCCCACAGCCACCGGGGAAAGGGTTGTGGGGATGAGGGCCTTGTCCCCATCAACATGGGGACATCCTCTCCATGCTGAGGGCTTGTGGCCTGGTACGGTTCAGAAGGGGGGGCGCTCTCTCGCCCCCCCTCTTTTCCTGCAGCCTGCCAGGTTGCGTGCTCGGATAAGGGTCTGGTATGGATTTTTGGGGGAACCCCATGCCATTTTTTTTTTAAATGGCGCGGGGTTCCCCTTAATATCCATACCAGACCTGCAGGGCCTGATATGGAATTTGGGGGGACCCCCACGCTTTTTTTTTTGGTTCGAGGTTCCCCTTAATATTCATACCAGACCCAAAGGGCCTTGTAATGGACTGGGGGGGGGGGAACCCCTGCCGTTTTTTTCAATGACTTTGATCTGTATTGACCGACAATTCATTAATAGCTGCGAGTAGTTTTAAATTATTTTTTTTCCTTTAGCAATGACATTTTGTACAGGGACAGTTCTAAACACGGGAAACATGCGCTACTTTACAGGCATACTATACACACCCCCCAGGTACGAAATTTAAAGGAATATTTCACTTTTATTGTTTCACTTTAAGCATTATTAATATCACTGCTCCCAAAAAAACTGGCGTTTTTAAAACTTTTTTTGCATTGATCCATGTCCCCTGGGGCAGGACCCAGGTCCCCAAACACTTTTTATGACAATAACTTGCATATAGGGTTGCCACCTCATCCCTTTAAACCCGAACACATATGAATTACACAGGTTCTTTGGCTGACTTAATGCAAATGAGGCACCAAGTGAGTTTAATTACCGCCTTAATCAGCCTCAGAACCTGTGTAGTTAAAATGTGTTTGGATTTAAAGGGATGAGGTGGCAACCCTACTTTCATATTAACCTTTAAAACTAGCACTTTTGATTTTTCATGTTCGTGTCCCATAGACGTTAATGGTGTTCGCGTGTTCGAACAAATTTTTTGCCTGTTCGCATGTTCTGGTACGAACCGAATCGGGGGGGGGGGGGGGGTGTTTGGCTCATCCCTACTGACAAGGAAGTACAGGAGGATGAAGAAAGGAGGAACAAAATTGGTCTTCTGGTTACAGGAGGGCAGTTGTCCACAGGGGATGGCTGGAACTGGTGTCTCAAAGTATTGTAGCCAGTCGGATGTGTAGCTGGCTCAGTTCAGGTGGCAGGCAGAGGCATGGTCAGCAAACAGGTAAAAGTTTGGTCAAGGCAGCACCAAGAAATGTGGTCAATAAATAGGCCAAGATCAGTACAAACAGCAGGCAGAGGCAACACTGCACTGGTGTGGTGGTGCTCGTGTGGGGTTAAAGCAGGTGGTAAGGAGGTAATAAAACATCTCCTTGCTGCTTGTCAAATGTTCTTTGAAGAGCCATTCGGGTGTAGCGACCGAGCACCCTACAAGACAATAGCAATGTAGTATCTTGTGCCTGCCGGACTTGCTAATCTTCTTCTGCAGTCTTTTAAAGTTTAAAATACAGTCCGCCAAGCCAGACTGACATCTGAAAGTTTTCAGATTGTGAAGGGACAGAGGTCTCTGTATATGTGATGCTATCTCACCTCTTGTTATCTCATTTAACAGTACCTGTGCATACAGGCTGTTGTAAGCTCTATAATGCTTCCTCTTTCAAGTCACAGCTTTCTAGCATTCCCTAGAATGCAGCTGTGAAAACTGTGTAAAAATGTACTTTACCATCACAAGTTAAATGCCCATAGCTGGAGACTGAAGTTGGCCCAGATTTCTGGAAGTATGTGTAGAGCTGCAGATAGTGTTTGTTTCAGGAGGGAAAGGGTTTCTTAACAGGTGTGAAATTTTTAAAAATTGGCGCTTTGGTTGCAGCAAATGAAAAAATAATAACTTTCAGTTTGTTGATAATGAAGCTGGAGGTAATTAAAGTGGTTGTAAACCCACTTTGACAACATGCACCTACAGGTAAACCTACATGGTTAAGGAGATATTTGCATTTAAAACCGTCACACGCATGCGCACTAGCGGGCCGGCTTAGTAGCCGGATTTCTGAATGGAGTTAGCCGGCCCGAGCGTGCATGCGTGTGACGTCATCGCCGCTCCTGGGCCAATAACAGCGCCGGAGCGGAGATACACGGAAGGCAGAGGGGAGCAGGATGGCATCGGCGACAGAGGTGTCCGAGCACCGCTGCGGGGGCTTCGATCTCAGGTAAGTGATTCATAATGAGCTAGTATGCTAACGACACCCCAAATATGAAAGGAGTTAAACGCCGTTTAAAGATATTCCCTCTCCTGGACACAAATTCACTGCCGATCCTCCACAGTCAGACGACCACTTCCCATAGGAATTAATCCTTCCAAAAGAACGAGACTCACTCTGTATCTTTCCAAAATGAACTGCTTTTTATTGAGAAAACACAGGTCTTTTATACACTCAACGAATCCTGCATTAATCTACATGAACAATGGTCCAACTCCACCCACAACATAACAAGGCCCAATCCAGGTTAGCTTTTGTCTCCCAATCCACATCCAATCCACATTTCAGTTTAAATGATTATGCAAGACCTTTTGTGTTCCTCCAGCCTGTCTGGCTGTCAGAGGATAATACCTATAATTACAGGCTTAATTCCCACAAGCCACAATAGATACATAACGGCTCTCAATACACATTTCCCAATAAAAGGCTCTGTAGCATAAGTGAGGTTCATTACCATTACACAAGCAGACAGGGAACATATCAGCATCTCTTAATTTAACCTGTTGAGTTCAGGATCAACAGAACAACTATTTACAGATCCTGGGAAATATTGGAGAATAATATTACAGACCCATTTTAAAACAATCCAATACATATTTTCAATGTCCATTATTTCCTTGCTCACCCTGTGCCCAATGTGACCCCTGTCACAACAATGTATATACAGCATTGAATCTGATTAGCACAGGTCATAGTGGGGTTTTCATTCACCCTGTGCCCCTAATAGGGACACAGGGTGGTTTACACATAAGAGGCATTGGGGAAGCCGAAGCAAGGGTATCTCATACTTTCTAAGAGATTCTGGGTTCCCCGGGCCTTCCCGTTACACTATTAATACTAGCTCATTATGTCTTTGTTTTGCAGGTTGTTTAAAAAAAAAAAAAAAAAATTGCGGGGTTTACAACCACTTTAAGACCAACTCAAAGGCAGGCCATAGATGCGAAATTCTTTATTGCAACCACGGGTTGCAGAAATGTAATGTGCACGATTTCCCCATCAACACAGATAGCGCTGACACTGTACTGAATCCTCCCTGCCAAGATATTGTATTCTCCCAGCGGGGGGGGGGGGGGATGGGGATGTAGGGGAGGGTGAGGGAAGCCATCCCTGCTGGAAGAAGACAGTGATTATTGCTAGTGGCTATAGCAGCCACTAACGATAATTGCAAGTAAATCCGGCAGGCTGGTTGTTCCCATGTTGATCGATCGCTATACTTGGTACATTTAGCCTGCCCATATATGGTTCCTCTGCCAATTCCTGCTGAATCGGCCAAGATTCAAACTCTCTGTGGCCAGCCTAAGTTTACATATAGAGACAGTAATGGCGCGTACACACGACCGTTTTTAATGTCATGGAAAAAAACGAAGTTTTTCTCGACGTGATTCTTCTCAAGCCTGCCTTGCATGCACACTATCGAGAAAAAAAATGCTTGCGCAAAGCGCGGTGACGTAAAACAGGTCTGACAACACGTACGACAGCACTATAAAGGGGAAGTTCCATTCGGATGGCGCCACCCTTTGGGCTGATTTCGTGTTACCGCGTGTTAGTAAAAGTTTGGTGTTAGCCGATTTGCGCTTTTCAGTCTCTGTGCTTTTCAGTCCATTACAGCATGACGAATGAGCTATCTCCATTACGAACGCTAGTTTTACCAGAACGAGCGCTCCCGTCTCATAACTTGCTTCTGAGCATGCACGTTTTTTTCCCATCATTAAAGCGTACACACGGCCGTTTTTCACGACGAGAAAAACGACGACGTGAAAAACGACGATAAAAAATAGAGCATGTTCTAAATTTTTAATGGCCATTTTTCTCGTCGAGAAAAATGCACTGGAGCCTACACACGATTGTTTTTAATGACCAATTTAAAAAATGGCATTTTTCTCATCATGAAAAACGGTCTCTGTACACTTCAGTAATTTCCCTTTGGAATTAATAAAGTATTCTGAATCTGAAGTTGGTTTGAAGGGTGGTATGTTTGCAAGTGCTGCCCCTTCCACACCTGTCACTGGTTGTCAAGAATGCTGCCGAAAGGCACTTAACAGCCTATGATTCTGACAGTTGACAGAGCCTGACGGGAAAGCTGAGGGATTTCCATATCAGGACCACTCCCCCTATAATTGACAGAAGGGATTGGGCTGTCTTTTGGCAATGGAACCCATCCATTCCCTGCTGTCAATCACAAGGGGAGCAGGACCTGAAGGGAACTAGTGTCTCTGAATACCCAACAGGCTCCTCTCATTGAGGTAAAAAACTCCACCTGTGTTGTCTGTTTGACAGTTGCAATGGTGGTGGGGTAGGGGTGTCTCAGCTGCTGCACTGAGGATGGAGAATCTGTGTGGACACTTTGGCCTCAGTGCTACTGTGTGGAACAAATTTCATTGCTTGCCCAAAATTCATGTACCAGTTATCAACATGAATATGGGGCAAGCACTGACATTTCTTGTTTGGAGGCAGGAAGTTTGTTGTGCTTAGGCACCCTTTATGAATTTCCCAGATATCTCTAGATACTGAAGGTAAGAACATCAATTGACTAAAATGACTACTGAACCTGATGCCCTGTACACACGAGCAGAATTCCCGTCGGAAAAAAATTGCATGGTTTTTCCGACAGAATTCTGCTCAAGCCTGCCTTGCATACACACAGTCACACAAAAGTTCGATGAACTTTTGACTGCCAAGAACGCAGTGACATAACAGACTACGACGAGCCGAGAAAATTAAGTTCTATGCTTCCGAGCATGCGTCGATTTGTTTCCAAGCATGCGTCGGAATTTGGCGCGTCGGAATTTGTACACACGATAGGAAATTCCGATCGGAATTTTTCCCAACAGGAAAATAGGGAACCTGCTCTCTATCGTTTGCCGGCCGTTTTTCCGTTGGAAAAAGTCAGATGGAGCATACACACAGTCGGGATTCCCGACCAAAAGCTCTCATCTGACTTTTTCCGACGGGAAAACCGATCATGTGCGGCATAAGAGGCAAATTCAAGTGGTGTGATGGTAGGGTTTTTTATTTATTTTTATATATGTGCATTATGGTACCGTAGGAATGAAGAAGTGCATATCCTCTGTAATTTGTAAGCTGTCATAATTATCTGGGTAATAAGAAGTGCACAGTTTATGCAAATTCTTTTTAGACTTGTTAAGGATCCATCCAGTTTTATTTAAACAGAGTGATTTAAAATGTTTCAATTCCTGGGTGCTTGACATGCAGACCACTGTCCTAATTTTTAGAACATCAATTAGTTAATTTCCCCTGGGAGGAAACTTTTCTATTTGACATTTACTGTAAAGATATTACCCCACTTTTTAAGAGGTTGCTGGAAATTAATGACTAATGAACACTAATTCTTCCAATATTACCACTGTTAGAGCATCTGCATCTGGAAAGAGATGCTCAACAGACAGGCAGAACTCACAACATGAAATTAGATTTTTTAAGTAAGATTTTACTGGAATATTAAAAGTAACGATTGATTGTATTGTTATTATGCTGATGTTATAAAATTAAAAAGTGTATGCTGTGACCATAGATTTCCTTTAATGTGTCAGTGTCTAGTGTTGTCTGTAACTGCAGCATGCCACGACTTTAAAACATTTTTACTCATTGTTTTCTGATGAAACCTAATTTAAAAGTACATAGGAGAGAAAAAGTAAGGGTCTTTCAAGGTATGCATATAGTATAATAAATATAATATATTTTTATACTGTTACCTTTGGCACAGTGAGAGTTACATAGTAGAGTTTCTACTCTTTCTCCTATATATTGCTTACACTTGGGATGTTGGTACTATTATACACATTGAACAATCCTAGGTTCATATATTGTCTTTTTGGTAATTCATTTAACATGTAATATTTTTTTTCTTAAAAAAGAAGTATGTTTTTGTTTTTTTTGCTGATTCATACTCACCTAGGTGGATGCAGCATCGGTCCGATGCTGCATCTGTCCCCCGCTGGCTCTGAGAACTGAGAACCGTGCGATCAAATATCACAGGTTGCTTGGTTCTCAGGGCTTCCCGAGCAGACAGCTGGTGACTGCTCACTGGCTACTCTCTGCTCATATTTACAAATACTTCAATGAGATAATAACAAAATAAATCTAAATGATCAGTGCACTGTGCAGACACCTATTGTTAGGTTTCCAATAGCAGTTGGCTGGAAAATCAAAGGCAGTCAAACCTATTCATACCCCATGTTTAGGGAATGACTACATAAGGCATATAATACTCATGCACAGCCCTCAAAAATTCCACTCACCTGCTCCCATTTTGCGAGTGGATTTTGAGGGCTGGGCGAGTGTGGGCTGCCTGGGGAGCGGGGGGGGGGGGGGCGATCGTGGGGCAAGAGAGAGGAGAGGAGAGCTGCTGCTGCCGCCGCATTGATCAGCGCGCGGGGAACATAACAGCTTTCATTTCAATAGCTGTGTTCCCCGCCACGCGTCTTCATATATAGCCCCTCCCCCTTGTCCAGGGACTTTGATAGACAGATCACCTGCCCCAGGATTGGGCAGGTGATCTGTCTATCAAAGTGCCCGGACAAGGGGGAGGGGCTATATATGAAGACGCGTGGCGGGGAACACAGCTATTGAAATGAAAGCTGTTATGTTCCCCGCGTGCTGATCAACAAGACAGCGGTGGCAGGGGGGGCTCTCCCTTTCCCTACACAGGTAGGCCACGGGGGACCTACACATGGCTGCATTTGTGGACACAAGGCTGCATTTGGGGACACAAGGCTGCATTTAGGGACACAAGGCTGCATTGGGGACAGATGGCTGCATTTAGGGACAGATGGCTGCATTTGGGGACACAGGCTTCACTGGCGGACACAGGCTGTATTGGTGGACACGGACAGACTGCATTGGCGGACACAGGCAGGCTGCAGTTTTGGACATGGATAAAGTTGTTGTTAATATTTATTTTTATAACTTAAATCTGCATAAACAATTTAAGTGTCATTTCATGAGATAATTTGAGGGCGTGTTTAGGGGCGGGATTAGGGGCAGGGCATGGTTGGGTTTGGGCTCGGCAACTGGTGGCGAGTAACCCTTGAGGTCTGGCTAGTAGCTCAGGATTAGAATTTTTGAGCCCTGCTCATGCATACTGTGTACAACTGTCCCCAGGTCCACACAGAAATCAGCAGGATTGTGCAAAATATAACCTCTTGCCTCCCACTTACCGCATATGTGCGCTGGCAAAGTGGGTGGGCTTTAATGCCCACACTTTCCACATATGCATCCATGGATGACCACGATTGCTGTGTGTGATTGAGCTGTCATAAACAGCTCCTGGTCTCTAGTAATGAGAGGAAGCTGGCAGAACTGGCTCCCTATCATGTGACCACTGTGACAGCCAACCACAGTAGTCACGTGATTGGCCAGCCCCCCCTCCCCAGGCATAAAGACCAAGTTAAAGGCCAGGGCTGTGTGGAAAGATGTTAGTTAAGAATTCCATTTCAGAATGTCCTTGCAGATTTTAAGAAACAAGTTGATTTGTGATTGCTGTATCAAGTTTTTTTATATCAACAGATTGCATTATATTTTATTCCCTAAAAAAATGATATATGCATTGCTAGATTCTGTCAGCATGCATAGCACTTTGCCAAATGTTTTGTTTTTACTGTAAGTTTTGTCTGGGTGCGATCAGGGAGGCGGCAGATGTCGTGTTGGAGGAAATGAAGTTTCTTAGCTCTGTTCCTTGGCTGCATTTTTCAGGACTTGCAGCAGAAGAGAGGACATGCAGCAGGCCCCTGTCTCCCATAAAGTGCTCACATAACGTACACAGTCTGTAGAGTTCCTCTGGACCTCAGCTCATTCCCCTAAAGTGATGGCTTCATTTCCTGCCCCACTTAGATGCATCCTGTCAAGGTACAAAATGAGCCTTTGTGAATGAGGTTTTGGCAAAAATCCACTTCAGGAGGCAGGCAGTGAACAGACTTTTTCCTGAATGAGCTCTGAACAAACAGCGGTGCTGGAACTCTTTACTGTTAACACGGAATAGCAGACGGAAGCTGTAGCCATAGATTTCAGACAGCGGTTGAAAGCTCAGCCAAAATCTATGTGATGAACATTTTTTTTTTTTAAACAATAGCTCAGATACTATTTCTGCTCAGATACAGTCATGTGTGCTTTTCATTCTCATTACTGTATGCAGTTTTGTGTTTAACTTATTGTTAAAGTGACACTAAACTAAATTCTCATCCTCCAGAAATAAGCCATACGCATCCAATACTTAAGGTCCTTGTAATCTATTTTTAATTAAATCATTTCTTACTGTGTTTTTATGCTAATTGTAACTGCAGCTCCTGAACCTCTCCCTTTCTCATCACTTCCATTCATTTGGAACAAGCATTGCAGGTTAGTTGTGGTCACCTGCACTGCTCTTTGCATGCTACACATCTCACAGTCTATAGTCCATAGTCCCTTGTTCATCTTAGGAGCGAGTGAGAGAGGGTGGCTACATTCATACTGTAGCGAGTATGTACTTTCCCGGGTGTAATTTTGAATTTGGCAGAGACATCAGTGATGTGTGATTCCCTGCAGCCCAGTGGGTGGCGCTGTCGCTCTGGGCTGGGGTTGAATCGTTGCTGTGTGCTGTGCCTCCTTTTTGTCCTCCCTCGGCAGCGGTATGGTGGGGCGGGGAACCCGCCGTGCTTGCTGGGAGAGGGTATAAAGGGGGCCGGCGATCTTTGTCACGGGGTTGATGTCCCAGGCACCTTCAGCTTGCGGACGGTGGGTCGTGTCGCTCCTCTGGGCGGCTTAGGCCCAGAGGACAGCGGAGGTCGAGTTCCATCACAGGCACCTTTAGCCTGGGGTGAGGTACTTGGATGGAGGTCCGGAGCTCAGTGCCCAACACTGAGTTCCGTGAGGGAAGGAGATCCTAGGGTACCCAGGGATTGGGTACCCGAATCCGGAAGGCGCAATGGACGGGAGGGAGCTCCTCATTTGAAGACCCGGTGCAGTATATTGCCGGTGACAAGTGAGTCTCTCGTCGGAGACCGCCTGAAAGGAAATCTACCCTCGTGCGTAGACCAGGACACACTTCTAGGAAGGGAAGTGGCAGCTTACATTGTGTCTGGGCCTGTTCGCATCCACACCTCCTTTTCTGTTCTGTTCTATCAAGGGAGTTCAACTGTTTGTGTTCAGACAAGGAGAATAAAGGAGTGTTGAACTTTAATGGTGTGGAGCTCATTTTCTGACAGACATGGTTCACGGTGACTCTTGGAGGGAGGATCCAGGTGCACAGCACTGACCCGAAGGTAATACAGAACTGTTGCTTATACCGCACTAACATCTGTGGTGGAAGCCAGGCGTAGTGTCCCCGCTCCCTCCCCTCTAAGATACCCCTAGACAAGAGAAAGACGAGACAAAGAGAGGAGTGTGAGGAGCTGCCGCTACAATACAAACAGTGGGACCATGGAGATCCATTGTAGTCACCTCCTAACAGGAAGTCAGATCTCAACAGCAATCAAAAAGGATCCGGAGGCAGTTGAGAGCAACAGAAGGTAAATTTACAGGTTAAGAAAACATATTTCAGTAGAATTTTGTTTTTTAAAACCAGAGCTTAGAGTCACTTTAGTTAATTATTCAAAGTGAGGGAACATTCAAAACTATTCTGTCTAATAAAAATCTGGTACAGCGCTATAATATATAATTATAAATGATAACGTTTCAAAAAAGCACTTGCTGTTCTTGAGCTGCAATCAATTGATTGTGCCTAGGCTAAGATGATGTCATCAGTCTGCTGCAGCCTGGAGGAATGCATTTCCACAGATACCTCTCCCGGCATGCTTATATTGCAACATTGCAACTTTAATAGGGTGCAGCTGGGGATGATCAGTGTCAGACATTTGTAAACATGGCCAAGAATGGCCCAGGCAGCATTCCCCCCCCCCCCCCAAATGTCTTTTTATTAGTTTTTGCATAGTACAAAAAGAGAAATTAAATAAAAACACACCTCGCCACGCAGGTCGGGAATCATAAACAACATAACATAACATCCTCCCCTCACCATCCAGGTTCACCACCCTGTGGGCAGGGCCGGATTAAAGTAGGGGCTATTGGAGCTGCAGCTCCAGGCCCCTTCCTCAAGATAGGCCCATTTGCCCAAAAGAAAAAAGAAAAAAAATCGACTTTGAGGGTTGTAGCTCGGCAACCAGGGGACACAGAGACCCCACATTAGGAAGGTAGGTAGCTGAAGACCCACCCCACCACAAAATGTGGGGCTCCTATCATTTATGGCTCTGGAGATATGGGGTTGCTTGCGCAGCCTGTCAGAAGCTACATACAGAACGGCCAGTTTAACCACTTAACAACCACCTGCCGACAAATAACGTCGACAAGGTGGTTGCTTAAAGGAGCACTATACCTTTTTTTTTTTTTTGCTTAAAAATAACAAACATGTTATACTTACCTCCACTGTGCAGCTCGTTTTGCACACAGTGGCCCCGATCCTGGTCTTCTGGGGTCCCTCGGCGGCTGTCTTGGCTCCTCCCCGCAAGGACTCCACACCTTAATGCGAGTGAGCTCGCATGGTGTGGAGTGATTGCGGGCGCGCTCCCGTGATACAGCGGTGGCCATAGCCGCCGACTGTATCACTCGGCCCCGCCCCCCGGCGTGCCGCGTCATTGGATGTGATTGACAGCAGCGCCAGCCAATGGCTGCGCTGCTTTCAATCTATCCAGTGTAGCCAATCGGCGGCCAGGCAGAAAAACGAAGAGGATGACGGGGACGAGCATGGGACTTTCGAGGGGCCAGGTAAGAAAAACGGGGGCTCGGGGGGGGGGGGCGGTATTGTCGAATGTTTTTTCACCTTAATGCATAGGATGCATTAAGGTGAAAAAACATGTAACTTTACTACTCCTTTAACTCTGGGAGGACGTTATATAACGTCCTCCCAGAATCGCGCTCCCGCGCGCCCCCTGGGGCGCGCACACGGGAAACTCCGTGACTGGACCCGGCGGATCACGAATCGCGGTAAATCGCCGCTGATAGCGGCCGTTTACCACGTGATCGCTCCGTCAAATGACGGAGCAATCACTTGTAAACAGACCGGCGTCATTTGATGACGCCGGTTCCTCCCTCCCCTCTCTGTACCGATCGGTACAGTGTGAGAGGAGAGGGGAGGGAGCGGATGGCAGCAGCAGCACTGTGGGCTGGATCTGTGACAATTGCAGTCACAGATCCATCCATCCATCCATCCCTGCTCAGCCATCCCTGTGCTATACCCTGCCAATACTCTGCAATACACCCTGCCAATACTCTGCAAAATACCCTGCCAATACTCTGCAATACCCTGGTGCAATACTCTGCAATACCCTGGTGCAATACTCTGCAATACCCTGCAAAATACTCTGCAATACCCTGGTGCAATACTCTGCAATACCCTGGTGCAATACTCTGCAATACCCTGGTGCAATACTCTGCAATACCCTGGTGCAATACTCTGCAATACCCTGGAGCAATACTCTGCAATACCCTGCACAATACTCTGCAATACCCTGCACAATACTCTGCAATACCCTGCAAAATACTCTGCAATACCCTGCAAAATACTCTGCAATACCCTGCGCAATACTCTGCAATACCCTGCGCAATACTCTGCAATACCCTGCACAATACTCTGCAATACCCTGCACAATACTCTGCAATACCCGCCACAATACTCTGCAATACCCGCCACAATACTCTGCAATACCCGCCACAATACTCTGCAATACCCTCCACAATACTCTGCAATACCCTCCACAATACCCTGTGCAATACCCGTGCAATACCCTGCCATACACCGCAATACCCTGCCATACACCGCAATACCCTGCCATAGTCCGCAATACTCCGCAATGCCCTGCAATACTCCGCAATGCCCGGCAATACTCCGCAATGCCCGGCAATACTCCGCAATGCCCAGCAATACTCCGCAATGCCCGGCAATACTCCGCAATGCCCGGCAATACTCTGCAATAACCACTTCCCGCCCTCCGGCCGTCATATGACGTCCTTGACTTTGTGCGGGGATATCTGAATGATGGGAGCAGCTACAGGCATCATTCAGATATTAGCTTTTTCAGCCGGCGATTCCCTACACCATAAGAACAATCATAGCGGCTGTTCCGCCGCTTGATCATTCTTACGGGAGGCGAGAGGGGATGTCCCCCCCCGCCGCCCTCCGGTGCTTCTACCGACTCACCGCTACGATCAAAGCCAGGATTGTTGTTTTTTTTTTTTGTATTTTTTTCAGGCTTCCCAGCCTAGAGGTGAGATGTGGGGTCTTATTGACACCCCCCCCCATATCTCACTGTAAAGAGGACCTGTCATGCCATATTCCTATTACAAGGGATGTTTACGTTCCTTGTAATAGGTATAAAAGTGATCAAAAAAATGTTTAGGGCGGAAAAACATGTCAAACTAAAATAAATAAAGTAAAATGAAGAATAAAATATATATTTTTTTTTAAAGCGCCCCTGTCCCCGTGAGCTCGCATACAGAAGCGAACGCATACGTAAGTCCCGCCCACATATGAAAACGGTTTTCAAACCACACATGTGAGGTATCTCTGCGAACGTTAGAGCGAGAGCAATCATTTTGGCCCTAGACCTCCTCTGTAACTCAAAACATGTAACCAGTAAAAATATTTAAAGCGTTGCCTATGGGGATTTTTTAAGTAGCGAAGTTTGGCGCCATTCCACGAGTGTGTGCAATTTTTAAGGGCGACATGTTAGGTATCTATTTACTCGGCGTAACTTCATCTTTCACATTATGCAAAAACATTGGGCTAACTTTACTGTTTTTTTTTTTTTTTAAGCACAAAACATTTTTTTTCCGTAAAAAACGCGTTAAAAAAATTGCTGCGCAAATATCGTGCGAGATAAAAAGTTGCAACAACCACCATTATATTCTCTAAGGTCTTTGCTAAAAAAACATATATAATGTTTTGGGGTTCTATGTAATTTTCTAGCAAATAAATGATGATTTTTACATGTAGGAGAGAAATGTCAGAATTGGCCTTGGTGCTCCAGAACGCCTGAAGGTGCTCCCTGCATGTTGGGCCTCTGTATGTGGCCACGCTGTGTAAAAGTCTCACACATGTGGTATCGCCATACTCGGGAGTAATAGCAGAATGTGTTTTGGGGTGTAATTTGTGGAATGCATATGCTGTGTGTGAGAAATAACCTGCTAATATGACAATTTTGTGGAAAAAAAAAAGAGAAAAAAAAAATCTTGATTTTGCAAAGAATTGTGGGAAAAAATGACAACTTCAAAAAACTCACAATGCCTCTTTCTGAATACCTTGGAATGTCTTCTTTCCAAAAAGGGGTCATTTGGGGGGTATTTGTACTTTTCTGGCATGTTAGGGTCTCAAGAATTGAGATAGGCCGTCAGTACTTCAGGTGTGATCAATTTTCAGATATTGGCACCATAGCTTGTGGACTCTATAACTTTCACAAAGACCAAATAATATCCACCAATTTGTACTTATTTTTACCAAAGATATGTAGCAGTATAAATTTTGGCCAAAATTTATGAAGAAAAAATAGTAATTTGCAAAATTTTATAACAGAAACGAAAAAAAAATCATTTTTTTACAAAATTTTCAGTCTTTTTTCTCTTATAGCGCAAAAAATAAAAAACCCAACAGTGATTAAATACCACCAAAAGAAAGCTCTATTTGTGTGAAAAAAAGGACAAAAATTTCATATGGGTACAGTGTTGTATGACTGAGTAATTGTCATTCAAAATGTGAGAGCACCGAAAGCTGAAAATTGGTCTGGTTATTAAGGGGGTTTAAGTGCCCAGTGGTCAAGTGGTTAAATACAAGCTGACACACTCTGCAATAGACTGAGAGGATAAACTCACAGTGCTTATAATTATTTGTATGTTACTTATGATAATTAACCCCTTGCTACCGAGGCCAATTCTGACACTTCTCTCCTACATGTGTAGCGGGGTATCATTTTCACCCACAAGACTACAGTTCCCAGCACGCTTTGCGGCACCCAGGGTGCATTTCCCCACGCAAGGACTGCTGGGGTTGACTTTAAAAGGGAGAGGAGGGGCTTCGCTTTTTCTCTTGGAACGCCGCCCTCCCTGCAAGAGGATCCCTGCAATCACCTGCTGCGCGTGCAAGGCTTAAAGCCTGGGCCTCGCACTTTGTTCCAGAGCGCCTTCCGTTCCAGCTCAGAGCTGCATCTAAGTAACTTTGTTGCCTATTAACTGTAGCGGGGTCCTCAATTTAGTGGGGTACACTTGGGGAGTAATGTGACCCAAGTGTGTAATTATGTTAGGGTTCAGACCCCTTTTTCTTATTCGTGGAGGATTGGGTGGTGTAATATTCTCTTCGACCAGTAGGTGTCAGTGTACCTACTGGCTCGGGGTAGAATCACTACCGCAGTGCTACCCTTCTTTGTCCCTTCCTGGAGATGGTGCGGTCGGGGCGGGGAACCCGCCGTGGTATCGACGGGAGGAGATAAAGGGGGGAGACGCCCTCGCCACGAGGTCTGTCTTCGGGGATCATCTCTTCACGCACCCAGGCACCTTAGGCCTGGGTGCGGGCGGTTCAAGGTTCCGGCCTAGGCACCCTAGGCCTGGCCGGGATGAAGATGGAGTCCATCCCAGGCGCCTTCAGCCTGGGATGAGGTGCTATTGAGGAGGCCTGGGACCCGGTGACTCCGACTGGGTCCCGCGAGGGTGGAGTTGCTCTAGGGCGCCCCTTGCGAGGGGACCCGCATCTGAGGTGAGGAGGCTGGGGAGGTCACTCATTCGAAGACCCGGTGTAGTGTCAACCCGGTGACGGATGGGCCTTCAGTAACTCCCTTGGAGGACATCTTCCCCTGATAGAGGCCCGCAGCGCAACAGAGGTATTCATGTCAAGACTCCTACAACCCTTGGTCATAGCATAGGGGGTGTAGGGACCCAGATCAGTAGTGTGCCTCGACCTGCTCATCCCACCGTATCATGCCATAGCATTGCCTTGTAACTGAAGATACGAAATAAATCCAACCGTTGGACTGTGATCGGTGTATGGACTCTGTTAATGGGAGCAAAGGGTGGTTTGGTGGTTTCTGCACAGCAGACTCGGTACATGCTCTGGACACACCGGCCCGAGGAAACATCAGGTATTGGCCTTCACCTCGCCCGCAAGTAGTGGGGAGGACATGGGCCGTAGCGCACCCCACCCCTGTCGCGTGACATACCCCTAGGCTAAAGAGGACGGGGTGAGGGGGCCGCTACACGTGGGGGCTCGTCCGGGATATCGTGTGTCTTGGCAATGGAACTGAGAGCGTCTGTGTTTGAACTTTGCTGCCCGGAGGAGTTCCGAGCGGGTCGGCCATGTGATTGGCCAGAGTGCATCCCTGCTCGGAGTTGTGGACATGACCCTAAGTCGGGAAAGGCCCACGCAGAGGAGCGTAGAAAGGGAAAGGTCCAGCCGTGTGAAGTACTACATGTGGGGACTGTTAATGCACTGCGCCACAAGGCACCCCATGACTGTACAATTCGTGGGCGGAGGCTGGCGGAAGCCCGCGAAAACGTACAAGTTGTGGGAGGAGTCTGGCCACGTGTGGAGATACACGTGGAGACTCCGGCGCGTGGTCAGCGCGTGATGGAACAGCAAGTGGTCGGGATGGCCTCAAGCTCCCCGTGGATACCGGTACCTTACCCCACGAAGATGACTGCATTTGCTGCTCCCCTGACAGACACGGGTATAAGACTTAGGCCCCGAGGACAGTTGGCTCTGTATTCATGCAGAGACACGGAGGCTCTCGGTGTGATCTGTCCTGGATGCTCGGGACTGGTGGTCCAACTAAAGCCATTCGGGCGATGTGAGGCATGCAAGGAGTTCCTTTTTGAGGTTGAACCATACACGGAAAGGCCCCGGGCCCTACGCCTCAACTGCATCACAGGAACCGCCACTCCGGAGGGAGAGATCCAGGCCTCTGCGGAGGTCCCCGTGCGCGCTGACCAGGGCGAAGTGACTGCCCAATCAGAGATTGAGAGAGAAAAATCCGAAGACACTGCTTCGGTCACAACAGACTCCCTGCTGCCACCCCCGAAGAGGAAGATAGGCCTGGTGCAGGCATCCTGTGGTCGTGGTCGAGCTTCACCCCGCCGCTTGCCTGGCCTGGATGGCGCCGGTAGAGAAGAGAGTCCCAGACATCCCAGTTCTTCAGTAGGTCCAGGTGAGCTAGGGGCTGGGACTGCGGTGTTGGTTGGAGGTGTCGGGAGTTCACAGCCGGTGGAGCCCGAAGGGGAAGGTAGCCTTCCGTCTACTAGAGACTACCTTCCCGCCGAGATGTATGACACCTCCGACCTAGAGTCATTGTCAGACTGTGGGAAAGAAGGAGAGGATGTCGAGTATTCAGTGGAAGTGTTTGACGGGCACCAAAGACAAAGCAACCCGAGATGGTGAAGGTACCTCGGCACCCGGAGGCCATCGTACAGCCAGGAGAAGGTGAGCGAGATGTGATGCCGCCCTTAGCCAGATTGCAGAGACTTTTCTCCCAGAGAGTCGCCCGTGAATATGGGTGGGAGTACCCCTATTTGCCTCGGGACTTATTGTATGAAGTTGAGGTCCTGCGACCAAGGTGGTATGATGAGTTTGTATGGGAAAAGCTTAAAGTACCCCATGCCAGGCGATACCTGTCATGTTCGCCGCCTGTGTCTAAAAAGTTCAAGGACTGCAGAGCTGATTGGAGACTTGGGCGCCATATTCATGCTGATAAGGTGCTCATCTGTAGGAAAGAAGGAGAGGATGTCGAGTATTCAGTGGAAGTGTTTGACGGGCACCTGAAGCCTCTGTTTCTGCCGGATCCAAGGTTCTACTTATAGGAGGAGTGAGCTCCTATCTTGTTGCTGTTGAAACTTTCTGGATGAGACATTCCCAGACGCCTAGAACTGTGCCCTACTTTTGTTTTGATTTGGGCTTTTCTTTTACTCACTGGAGACTTGGGAGCTGTTGTGTTTTTTTCTCCCTCTTCTTCATGTGCCAAAGGCAGAGACTTTTGGGGTAGAGTCAGAGTAGGAAAGCAGGAAGAATGAAGATCTCACCAAGTGTCATTACCGCAGCTCTGTCACCAGGTGGCAGTGTTGTGCAACGAATGTTTGAAAATTTTACATATGCATTATTTGCTTATTGGAGTGAGCGGGTCTCTCGGCCGACAGACCCACTCATGCCAAGTTAACACAGAGTGTTAGGATGTGTTTTCTTTTTGTTGTTTCCCTGCTGCAGGAGATTCATCGGTCAAGACTACTGAGAGTGGGGTGGTTCTTAGACAGCGATGGGAGGGATTATACATGTGTACAGAATAGATGTCTTATACAAATGTTTATCGTTTTATATTTCCCCTTTCCCTTTTGAGCAGGTCTTGGCACATTTAGTATTCAAAAATTTGAGGGATAGCCTCTGGGGCCCACTTCATGTCACCACTCTTTGGGAGACATGGGTGTGCACCTGACGCTGGGGACCAGCGTCAAATCACAGGGGGGAGTGTGTAGCGGGGTCCTCAATTTAGTGGGGTACACTTGGGGAGTAATGTGACCCAAGTGTGTAATTATGTTAGGGTTCAGACCCCTTTTTCTTATTCGTGGAGGATTGGGTGGTGTAATATTCTCTTCGACCAGTAGGTGTCAGTGTACCTACTGGCTCGGGGTAGAATCACTACCGCAGTGCTACCCTTCTTTGTCCCTTCCTGGAGATGGTGCGGTCGGGGCGGGGAACCCGCCGTGGTATCGACGGGAGGAGATAAAGGGGGGAGATGCCCTCGCCACGAGGTCTGTCTTCGGGGATCATCTCTTCACGCACCCAGGCACCTTAGGCCTGGGTGCGGGTGGTTCAAGGTTCCGGCCTAGGCACCCTAGGCCTGGCCGGGATGAAGATGGAGTCCATCCCAGGCGCCTTCAGCCTGGGATGAGGTGCTATTGAGGAGGCCTGGGACCCGGTGACTCTGACTGGGTCCCGCGAGGGTGGAGTTGCTCCAGGGCGCCCCTTGCGAGGGGACCCGCATCTGAGGTGAGGAGGCTGGGGAGGTCACTCGTTCGAAGACCCGGTGTAGTGTCAACCCGGTGACGGATGGGCCTTCAGTAACTCCCTTGGAGGACATCTTCCCCTGATAGAGGCCCGCAGCGCAACTGAGGTATTCATGTCAAGACTCCTACAACCCTTGGTCATAGCATAGGGGGTGTAGGGACCCAGATCAGTAGTGTGCCTCGACCTGCTCATCCCACCGTATCATGCCATAGCATTGCCTTGTAACTGAAGATACGAAATAAATCCAACCGTTGGACTGTGATCGGTGTATGGACTCTGTTAATGGGAGCAAAGGGTGGTTTGGTGGTTTCTGCACAGCAGACTCGGTACATGCTCTGGACACACCGGCCCAAGGAAACATCAGGTATTGGCCTTCACCTCGCCCGCAAGTAGTGGGGAGGACATGGGCCGTAGCGCACCCCACCCCTGTCGCGTGACATACCCCTAGGCTAAAGAGGACGGGGTGAGGGGGCCGCTACATAACTTTGCCTAGGCCCATCCTTGACCACAGTTATACTTTGGAGAGACTGTCGGCTGAACTGAGTTTACCAGTCTCTCCCGTTTACTGGATTACAGTTTGTTTCTTTATGTGCACCACCGAGAGTTGCTAGCGAAGATTCCTCTACAAACTATACCCCAAGTTATAGTCAGGCCTGACTGGGTAGTATAGGACATTGCTGGGCGCCATTTTGGCTCACGAGGGAGGATAACTGCAGCAGGGATATTTTATTGTTACTGCATTATTGAATGTTATATCCTTTTAATGTGTGCACCTATACTGCAGGGATCTGCATAAGATATTGTTTACAAATTACCTTTTATACTTTTACCAATAGTAAAAAGTTATAGTTAAGTAATTTGGTGGTCAGTGTCAGTTACTGTGCTGGGACATGTAAAGGGGGTTGTACCATATAACCAGAGGCATTGCTAGGGGGGTGCGGGGGGTGCGGTCCGCCCCGGGTGACACCCGCTAGAGGGGTGACACCCTCCCTTTTTTTTTTTTTTTTTTTTTTTTTTTTTTTTTATTTTTTTACAGCTGACCCATTCATTGATTAATTTCACCCCGCTGGGCTGGAAGCCTGGAACAACACCTCCAGCGCCGCGGCCGCGCCTGGTGTGTGTCCTCCGGCTCCTTATTCTTCCTATTCCTAAATTCCAATCCTCCTCCCTACCCTACAGAGCCAGCGAGCGACTCAGCCTGTCACATCATCACACTGCACTGTGATGATGTGACGACACGTCACTGCAGCACACACACAACTTTCTCCGCCCGGGCGGCGCGGCTGCTGTGTGTGACGGTCGCTGCCCACAGTGCCCAGCCCTCCTCCTCTCCACTCTCCAGGAGTACAGACTGTCTGAGACTCCAGCTGGCGGCGGCGCGGCGCACAGAATAAGAACAGGTGGGGGGGGGGGGGTTCTCCACCGTCGGCCCGCCGGAGCACAAGATGAGGTGTGTGTATGGGGGGGGGGGTTGCCTTTGTAAGAGAGCTAGTGTGGGACAGTGGGAGGACTCAGTTTCAGTGTCTGGCGCCCTGCCCCTGACGGCCTGTATATGATATGATAAGGAAGGGGGGGGGGATGCAAGGTGGTCTGCTGCTAGACACAGCTATAGATTTTATATATATATATATATATATATATACTATGTAATATAGCTGGTCCAGCCGCCCCTCCCCCCACCAGACCAGCTAACTCCTGTGCTACTGTGCCTATTATATGTAATATAATATATCTGTGTCCAGCAGCCCCCCCCCCCATTATCAGACAGCCAACACTCACAATATAATTTATATTAGCTGACTGAGACACCCCCAGCCTGAGCTGGTCTGATGATGATGATGATGGGGGGGGGGGAATGCTGCTGGCCACAGATATATTATATTAGATATAGGCACAGTAGCTGAGTGACACACCTACCCACCCTGAGCAAGCTGGTCTCATGGGGGGGGGGTGCTTTGTGTCACCAGGTATGATAGCTGAGCGGAGCCGCCCTAATCTGGCCTGATAAGGGGGGGGTGTCCACAGACCACAGCACAGGTGTAGGCAGACAGTGACCCACACCCACATCAGATCCATCCAGCAAGCAGAAGGTCACAGCAGCATCTTCTCGTCCTCTCTGTGGCCATCAGATCCGGTCCAAGCAAGCAACACGCCTTGTTGTCAGCAGGTCACAGCATCTTCTCGTCTTCTCTGTGGCCATCAGATCCGGTCCAAGCAAGCAACACGCCTTGTTGTCAGCAGGTCACAGCATCTTCTCGTCTTCTCTGCGGCCATCAGATCCGGTCCAAGCAAGCAACACGCCTTGTTGTCAGCAGGTCACAGCATCTTCTCGTCTTCTCTGCGGCCATCAGATCCGGTCCAAGCAAGCAACACGCCTTGTTGCCAGCAGATTACAGCATCTTCTCGTCTTCTCTGCGGCCATCAGAACCGGTCCAAGCAAGCAACACGCCTTGTTGTCAGCAGATTACAGCATCTTCTCATCTTCTCTGCAGCCATCAGATCCGGTCCAGCAAACAACACACCGTTTCAGCAGGTCAGTTCCAAAATCCAAATCATGCCAATGATGCCATTATCTGCTGTCCCCAGGGACAGATCCGATCCAGAGATCACCATACAGTGGGATCTCTGGATTGGATCTGTCCCTGGGGACAGCAGATAATGAAAAGTGTGGGGGCAGAGCTGCGATGAAGTCACTCATCGTGTTGGAGCCCTCGGTTAAGCCCCTTTTATAACTGGGGCAGTTGGTGCGTCGGCGGGGGGGGGGGGGGGTGACACCATGTTATACCGCACCAGGTGACACCAACCCTAGTGACGCCACTGCATATAACGGTATAGATATATTACAGTTGTGTTATCTTTCCCCCTTTTCCTAACTGAGGTTAGGGCCGATTGCCAGGGGTTGAAAGCGGAGCATTACAAGGCCCAAAACAAACAAGCAGCCCTCTTAAACTGAGGGTATCGCTATACATGTAAAAACCATAATTATTTTTTGTTAGAAAATTACTCAGAACCCCCAAACATTATATATTTGTTTTAGCAGACACCCTATGGAATAAAATGGTGGTCTTTGCAACTTTTTATGTTACACGGTATTTGCGCAGCAATTTTTCAAACGTGTTTTTTTTGGTAAGAAACTGTTTCATTCATAAAAAAAACAAACAAAAAAAAAACCACTACAGTTAGCACAATTTTTTTTTGTATACTAAGCAATGTTTTAAACTGTTTTACAGGTTACATGTTTAGAGTTACAGAGGAGGTCTAGTGCTAGAATTATTGTGCTCGCTCTAACGATCGCAGCATATGTAACCTGTGTGTATCTGTCTCTGATACTAGCCAGTGCCTACCAAGCCACTGACTAATATCTCTCCACACACCCTCTCACCTGCTGACCTGTGGATGTGTAAATCAATCCTGCAGTGTTATTGTGTTCTGCCAGTGAATACAATGATCAGTGTTGCCAACTATAGCTGGCAGCACTGATTGTTTTGGGAAAAACCTGACAGGCTGGTTGTACTCAAGTCGATTAATAGATTGACTTGTGTAAAACCAGCTAGCCCATACATAGATCGACTATGGCTGGTCTCTGCTTAATTGGCTTAATTTCAATCCATGTATGGCCCACTTAACCACTACGCAGTCCCTAAACATCCTTCCACAAACCTTTACAGTTTTTCTCTCCTATACATAGTGCCCACCGTCATACCCTCCACACTCCTCTCCTGTACATACTGCTCACTGTCCTACTCTCCACACTTCTCTCCTGTACATAGTGCCCACTGTCATACCCTTCACATTCCTCTCCTGTACATACTGCCAACTATCTTTCTCTCCACTTTCCTCTCCTGTACATACTGCCCCCATCATACCCTCCACACTCCTCCTCTGTACATACTGCCCACTTTCATACCCTCCACACTCCTCTCCTGTACATACTGTCCACTGTCATACCCTCCACACTCCTCTCCTGTACATACTGCTCACTGTCCTACTCTCCACACTTCCCTGCTGTCTCCTGGGGACATCTGCGTGTTATACTATCTGTGGCCACTAGGGCTTGATCTACTTTCTGCTTACAATTCTGGCTGGATCTAAGGGATCTACTTGTTTCCTATACATGCTTGGCTGCATTATTCTGTTAGCCTCAATTTTGCTCACTGGTGTCCCCATGCAGTCTTTTTCTGCATACAGACTGCTATTTCAGCTGGTACGCTGAGTCTTGAGGTTTTCGTCTCTAGCTGCCTTTTGCTCTAAGAAGCATCTGAAATTTCATCCTGTTTTTCTGCGAGATGTGAATTGTTTCCGCGCTTACTACAACGGTTCTGGGCCTGCTTATAAAATAATATATACAAAAAAACTTTTTGATCAAGGGATAATATATATTATACCCTCCTGCTCCCAAGATAGTAAGGCGTGTTTACCTACTATCACTGTTCGTCCTGAAGAAGCCTCACAGCGAAACGCGTAGACGCACACAGGGACCACATCTGTACAATCATCTCGTATACAGTGTTTTAATCTACTCTATTATAGTTTCTGTCTTGTCTTTTACAAATAAAATATTTTTTTGTTTATCTCATGTGTCCTTGCCTTCAAAGTCATACTGCCAACTATCTTTCTCTCCACTTTCCTCTCCTGTACATACTGCCCCCATCATACCCTCCACACTCCTCCCCTGTACATACTGCCCACTTTCATACCCTCCACACTCCTCTCCTGTATATACTGTCCACTGTCATACCCTCCACACTCCTCTCCGGTACATACTACCCTCTGTCATACCCCCCACACTCCTCTCCTGTACATACTGCCCACTGACATACCCTCCACACTCCTCTGCTGTGCATATTGCTCACTGTCATACTCTTCACACTCCTCTCCTGTACATAGAGCCTTCTGCCATACCCTCCGCACTCCTCTCCTGTACATAGTGCCCACTGTTAGACCCTCCAAATTCCTCTCCCTCAAATGCACGTACTTCCCACTTTTATACCATCCATATTCCTCCCCTATGCCTCTTACCCACAAAAACAGTTCTTTAAAATTATACTGAATATCCTCAATCTTTCCACCTCTAGAATGGGCGCACTTGTGTTAGTTCAACTAAAGGAAATCTTCTCAGTCCTCATATTTGTTCTGCCCCATTATTAGTACTCATTTAATTTTGTGATTACTACTGTGATGTATAGAGAAGCATAGGGGATCTCAGCTACTCTAAATATAGCACTTGTAAAAAAAGTTGTCCCTGAAAATATTTGTTAAATGTTGGCAATTATGCACTTAGGCACTGCCCAAGGGCCACCGGGTCAGTAGGGGGCCCCATGAGAGGCTCCTGAGATCCTGTGATATTAAAGTGGTGGCAAACTTTGCTAACATTACTACTTTTTAGAGGCCCTGAGATAGGTTAAGCCACAATGTACAAGTATGCACAGCATATTAGCACATTAGGGTACACTTAAGCCCTCCAGTGCTGCGCTGTGATCAATCCGGTGGGGCCCAGGTGCTTCCATCTTCCCCCGCTCTTAATTCTGGGTTCTGTGCCTTCAGTCACTTGCCTTGGCCGGGCTGCGTTGATGTCATTCCCACGCATGCTCATGCGCATCCTCTCTCTCTCATCCCCCCTTTCTCTCTCATCATCCCTCCCTTATGCCTCACCCCTCTCTCATCCCCTTTCTCTCTCTCTCTCTTATCCTCCCTCTCTCTCTTCAATTTAATTTGTTATAACAAAAACATTTTGCATATCTATTTATTATAAAAGGCCCCACCAAAATCCTCAGCACCAGGCCCATGATGTTCTTAATCTGGCCCTGCCTGTGGGGCAAATCCGCCCTCCCGGATGCAAGGTCCGCAGACCAATAGGGGTACACATATCAACATCATATTAAAGACATTAATATAGCAACTGTACAGTGCTCATAGTAATGAGTCTAGCAATCATCTCTACATACAGCCATTGTAACAGCAGTCAATCCCTGAATAATCCCAGTGGGAATGCAGGCACAACAGAGCCCTATACTCCAATATCCGGGCCCAGGCCGGCCTCCCTTTCCAGCTCAGTGAAGTCCATATAGTCATTAGGCTACAGAAAGATTACTGTCCAACCAAATCTTCCAAACTTTGTCCAGGCAGCAGTTATTACATGACTGTGCTCTTTCATAGCCAGCATCTTAGTCCAGGAAGTAGATGCTGACCCTGAATAGTGGATAGAAGCAATAATGTTGTCCTTCTAGAGAGAAAAGCAGAGAAAGGCATTGTTCGGGGGAGTACTGTGATAATTTTGAGAAGTAATTAAAGTAGTTTAGTCAAATCCTAACTTTACTTGTAGCGTTCTCCCTGACCTCCAGAGGCCTGGTGATGACCCCCAGAGTCAGGGAGGGCTGACATTTCTCCTCGGGGTGCAGGTTACTAGGCATGGTGGGTGTAGTGCAAGGTGGAGAGATGGGCGCCAGTCACTTTTAAAAATGAACAAAGAGTTTTATTCCTCTTAACGGGAACAGTGGGAGAGAGGGGTAGGTCACAGGACACCCTTAGGCAAATGCAAAAGCAACTTGGCAGACTCCCTGGAAAAAAATAGAACTAGGCAGACAGCAATACAGAGAAAGTGCCTTTAAGCTGAATGCAGCCATCTGTATCTTGTAGCAACTGCTGTCTCCTATAGCAACAACTTTACTCACAGTATACCACTGTAGATCCTCAAGCTTAGCTCACAGTTACCTGCTGGACTCTTCAAGCTTAACTCAGAGCTACCCACTGTATTCACTGTATTCTTCAAGCTTCACCCACAGCTACCCGCTGGGTTCCTCAGACTCAAAGCTACCCGCTGTACTTCTCTTCAAGCTTTACTTACAGCTACCCGCTATACTCTTTCAAGCATTACTCATAGCTACCCACTATGAGTTCTCTCCTGAAGCTTTCACAGCTACTTCATCGTCCCTGGCTGATGAACAGTCTACTCTGGTACTTCTTCAGAACTCCATCTCTTTACACCTGCCTCCGGCAACAAGAGTGTTTAACCTTTTGGCAACTTCTTCTCCCTTGCCTCCAGGCAGTGATCAGGCTCCCCTCAGGCCAAGCCTCTTTACACGTGGTTAGGCCTCAGGCCTACACCTCTGCTGCTGCTCCACACACACACACCCACCAAGGCCGCAGCCTGGGTGAAAAGAACCCTGATCCCCTGACTCTCTCTGAATAAATAGCCTCTCCCAGCGGCCACTGCAGCCCAAAGAAACTCCTGCCGATTGGCTGAGAAAAGCATATTCACTAATAACCTGAATTCACTGTAATCTATCATACTAATGCCAAAGGTAACAGTGCCACCTATTGACAAAATAGAGAAATCATAGTTAAAACCAAGCTTAGGAGAAACTCATTTGATCAAAGACTACAAATTAGCCAGGCTAGTTACCACCTAGCACCACTAAATTTACTAGCAGCCCTGTTTAGACCTACTCCCACCCTCATTTAAATGGAAGCCATAGACGGTTTGAATTTCGGCCGATTTAGCAGGAACTGGCCAAGATTCAAGCCAAGTATGGGCAGGCTGAATGTACCCAAGTAGATTGACTGATCAACTTGAGTACAACTAGCCTGTTGGATTTCACATATGATTATTACTAGCGACTGTTATAGCTTCTAGCAATAATCACTGTGTTCTCCTGGTGGGGGGGGGGGGTGCATAACCATTGAACACAGGCATGGAGTCAGTGTTGATGGGGTAATCAAGCATTTTTTTCTCCATCTATGGCCAGCTTTAGCCTACTTTAACTACCCAGTGAAAGGAAAGATGTCAATACATACCTATTCTGAGGGAACTATAGTCCAGTCACATGGTCCGCCCAGCGGCCGAGTTCAATGTAGAGGAGAGATTGCTGACAATGGCTGCAGAGCCTTTGGGGGTAGCATCACCCATGGCTTACTATGGGGCATCCGTTGACATCTAAAGCCAGCGATGGAAACCAATCTTGTTAACGGACCAGAGTGCCCTTAGATTAGGTATGTATAGACATCTTTCTTGTACAGGGTAGTTAGAAGAGGCTTGTAATGGTAGTGGGAGCAGGTTTAAGTTAGGGTTTAACTGGACTTTAATACCTGGATGCATACTCATCTATTCAGTTTCTTCTGTCAGACTTCTGTCAGGGGTCAGAAGAGTTAAATGTTAAAGATTCTGATGGAGGATGCAGCTGTGGAATCCAGCGATAGTAAGGGTTCTTTCACACGTATGGATCTCGTGAGGATCCGTTCCTTTAACGTCCGCTTGCTCAGCGGGGATCGCTCCGTTGATCCCCGCTGAGCCGGAGGATGACTAGCCCGTCTCTGCACAGTGATCGGTCAGATCTCCACTCTCCTCTATGGGGGGATCGGATGAACATTGACCGTCTGTCCGTGTTCATCCGATCCGCAGACTGATGGAAAAATAGGATTTTCCTCTGTCTCCAGAAACGGACCATAGCGGAGACTGATGAGATCGGATGTCAGCGGATGTTCATCCGGTGACATCCGCTATCCCATAGGGATACATGTATGTCCGTATTTCATCCGAAAACGGATGGATGAAAAACGGACATACGGTCCGCAGGTGTGAAAGGGCCCTAAGAGATACAAACCATATGAGTGGTGAGGCATACTTTATCTTCTATTGTAGTAAATTTTATTTAGATATGTTTTGGAGGGTGATGGGATCATTTTAGCATCAAAATATATCTGATGTCAGGTCTACTTTAAACACACAATGAATGGCATGAAAGTTTTTGCTTTTTGTGTATTCACTATTCACTTAATTAGGCTTGTCCTATATTTTAAAATGTGCTATGCTGTGGAATAGATATGAGCTGGCCACACAGTAATGAATATGGTTTCTACTTACTGCAGGAAATAGACAAACGTGAGAACAGGCACCAACATATTAATTTAGGCACCATAAGGAAGAGTAGAGGGATAACTAACAAAATCTTTTGTATAGCTTGTAAATCTATTGTACAGATTTTCACCACTCCAAAAAACTACAAAAATCATTTACCATTCATTAAATATACACCTGATTTCTTATGTGCTAAATGAAAAATGCTGTGTATAGGTGCTTCAAATGCTTAATGGTCAACTATAGCATTTTTAGGGCTTGTTTATACTAGAAGTTGGGGGGCAATAACACCATGCGGTTGAGCTTCGTTTTTAATGCCCCTTTGGCTGGAATGGCAGCTGCTGTGGGTGTACACATGCTGCGGCCGTGATGCTTTGCTACCATGGCAGGAATTATACCCCCATGTCACATACCCCAGGCACTATTGACCACCAATCCTGACCCATTTAAGTGAATAGGGCCATTCCACAACATCACATGATGTACATAGTTGTGGCATGGTAGTAGGCAATTTAGTGCACACAAACACAATATAATTCCAGATGAAATCAACACCCACAAAGCTAGGCAGCCTAGACAGTCTTTCAGAGATTCCAGATCCAGAAAGTATTTAATCAGCGGCATTTGCATCAGGGGCTTGATAGCTGCTGCTAATCCAGGACTGATTCATTTTGATAAAAGTCAGCTGGTCCACGGAGTCTGTGGACAGATGCGCTCTCTTATCTGTCACAAAACCTCCGACAGCACTGAATGCCCATTCAGAAAGCACGCTGGATGCAGGGCAGCCCAGCAGCTCAATTGCATACTGGGCAAGTTCTGGTCAGTGGTCTATTCTCATGACCCTCTAACCCAATGGTCATCAACTGGAAAGCTCTCCAAGTCTGTTTTTGCCCCCTAGATAATCTCCCACCATATGATGCAGACACTACTGATGGGTTGTGGAAGCTGGCAGCCCTGGGCGTCGAGTACTACATTTTTTTTTTAAATGCATCACCGAGGAGGCTCCCTTCTAGACCGCTCTTCTCTTAACCTACAAAAGCATCAAAACAAAGTTTTCCACGAGACTGTACCCTACCAGAGTCTAAAAAGGTGATACATAAACCCCTCTTTAAGGTGTCCACCGATTATTTTATCTTCTGCTCCCCCTGAGGGAATGGGATGAGTTTCCGAGACTTTCCCCTTGTAACAGTGGTCAAGGAGGTTTGCCAACCAATAGTGATCCTTCTCCTTGATGCCACTCATTCTCAGGTTCTTTCACAGGCTTTGAAGAATGAGGAAGCCCATGCATCGCAAGTTTGCGGAGGCATGAAAAGCAGGCTCCTCTGGGTCACTGAGGATTACAGTATCTGGAACTGCCTCCTCCCAGCCATGTACTACTCCCAAGAGTTCTGGGGATGGAAAACTATCTGTTAAGGGTTGACGTATGTCTTCCTCTGCTTCAATGCCTCCAAAACTGCCAGAATCCTCCTCCTCCTCCCTTTCCTCTTAGTGTTGTGTGGCGTCGCAAGAATGGTGTTGCATAAAGCGGGCCTTGAGAGGAAAGGAAGTCCTCCTCTTCCACCCACTGCTCGGTGTCGAGGGCCCTATCCATAATGCAATGCAGAGTCTGCTCCAGCAGGAACACAACAGAGATTATGTCACTGATGCATGCATTGTCACGGCTCACTATTCTTGTCACCTCCTCAAATGGTGACATGATAGTGCATGCATCCTTTATCAGCAGCCATTTGCATGGGAAAAAAAATTCAAGCTGGCCTGAGCCTGTCCTTGTGCCAAACTCACACAGGTACTCATTTACGGCCCTCTGCTGCATGTGCAGCCACTTCAGCATTGCCAAAGTCGAGTTCCACCTAGTGGCCACGTCACAAATCAGGCAGTTTACAGGCAGGTGGAATTCCCGCTGAATTTCAGTGTATGACTGCCTGAAATGGCTACAGACTCTTCTGGCCTGCTTTAACTTCCAACCCTGGGTACCTGCTTATGAAACGCTGCACCACCACTTTCCCTTTCTAAGAGCAGACAGGAGACTTGTGCCATTATTACAAACCACTATTCCTGGCTTTAGCTGGCGTGGCGCGAACCACCTCTGGACATGTCCCTGCAGAGCGGTAAGAATCTAAGCTTCGGTGTGGCTACATAGATCAGCTGAAGCACTGCATGGCATCTTTTAGCCTGACTCATTAAATAGCCCCTTGAACGCTTAGGGGTTAGTGGTGGTTCATAGGACAATTCAGCATAGGAGGGCATGATGGTGGAGGAGGGGGTGGAGCTGAAAAATCTTGCATCATCACCAGTAGCTGTATGGAGACGTGGCAGCACAACAAGCTGCAGCACTAAGCCCTGTCCTGCATCCTTCCGAGTTGCAAGCAGAGTTACCAAGTGTGCTGTGAATGAAATATAGTGTCCCTGACCATGCTTGCTGGACCACATGTCAGCAGTAACGTGGACCTTGTGGCTGACTGCCTTGCCCAATGATGCCACATTGCCTTCCACATGATGGTACAGAGCTGAAATGTCCTTATGTGAAAATAAATAGCGACTGGGAATCTGCCATTGTGGTACAGCACATTCTGCAAAATCACGGAAGGGGGCAGACTCCACCAGACAGAAAGGCAGGAGTTGTAAAGCCAGCAGCTTTGACAAGCTTGAATTTAGATGCTGTGCATGTGGGTGGCAGTGACTTAATTGTTTTTTTCACTGCAGCAGATGGGGCAGAGAAATTTGCCTGTTATAGTCTACAGTTGTTGGTGTGTTACTGGCAGACGTGCTGCATAGACCTCTGACACCCTTCACTATACCATCACCCCTGTCAGTGGAGGCTGCTGAGAGGTCATAAGGTATAGCGGGGGTAGACTGGAAAGGTGAGTGAGGAAGAGCAGGATTGCGTCCATTTAGTGTGGCTTTCAGGTACTCTTGCCAATGGGCTGAGTGGTGGGAGGTAAATACCTTGTCAAGCATGTGGTACCCAAATGGCTGGTGTTTTTGCCACACTTGAGGCAAAGTTTTCTAATCGCAACAGTGTGATCGGCTGCACATTTGCTAGAAAATGCCCAAACAGCTGAGCTGTGGGAAGTGGGTCGGGAGATAACAGCTCCACAATCTGGTGGAATAGGGTGACTGCTCTCTACTCTTCCATGATGGCTGCTTTGTTGGGGTTGTGCCTCACCCTCACTTTCCTTCTCTGCTCTATCCAGGCACCCAAAGCCCGTCAGTGACCTCATCATCATCCCCTTCCTCCTCATTATCACTGGAGCCAACTTGGCAATACGCAATGGCTGGGGGAACATGACTGCCAATTTGTTGTTTACCAGTGGGGACATCTGCCTCTCCTTGTTGTCCTCTCAGACATGATGGGTGGGCTTATTAACAAAATGTAATAAAGATGGGAAAATGTGTACGTGGATGCACTTTAATCAATGGAAAGTGGTGTTTGGTGCACTTTAACTTGAGTACTCACTACACAGACACACTCCCCTGACACACTCCAATATTCTGCAGTAAAACTGCACTGACACACTGCGGTAAATGTGCACTATTCACTAAAATATACTGAACTGAAATATGCTGCATTAAACCCACGATAACGCACTAAAATATACTGCGTTAAAGGTGCACTATTGCATTGCAATATACTGCAGTAAACCTGCAACAATGCACTGCAATATATTGTGGTAAACACGCAGTAACACACTGAAATATTCTGCAGGAAACCTGCCCTGACATTAAAGTAAATATGAATGGTCACACTACACTCACACTGTACTATCACTAGATTCACACTAAACTGATACTTTACACTCACAATAGACCATGAAAGCACACTAACTCGCTAGTAGCACTGAATAGAGCTCTGTTCTATCTCTCTCCACGCCAATATCACACCAGGGACGTGCAGTGAGGTCAGTGGCTGGTGAGGCACTGGCTAGTATCAGAGCCAGATACACATATACCTGTAAAAATGTTTGAATCGCTGCCTATGGAGATTTTCAAGTACTGAAGTTTGACGCCATTCCACAAGTGTGCGCAATTTTAAAGTGTGACATGTTAGGTATCTATTTACTCTGTGTAAAATTATCTTTCACATTATACAAAAAAATATAAAAAATCAGGCTAACATAATTTTTTATTCATGAAACAGTTTTTTTCCCCCCAAAAAACGCGTTTGAAAAATTGCTGCACAAATAATGTGTGACATAAAAAGTTGTAATGACCACCATTTCTTCCCTAGGGTGTCTGTTAAAAAAAATAATAATAAAAAAAAATATATATATATATATATATATATATATATATATATATGTAGCGGCCTCCTCACCCCGACCTCTTTAGCTAGGGGTATGTCGAGCGACAGAGTGAGGTGCGCTACAGCCCATGTCCTCCCCATGCATGTGGGTGAGGTGAAGGCCAATATCAATCTTTTCCTCGGGCCAAATGTGTGCTGGTTATGAGGGTCAGTCCTTCCGTGCCGGAATCTCCCTTTGTTCCCATCAACAGAGTCCATACACCCATCAAAGTCCAAACTCAGGTTTATTGCGTATCTCCACATACAGTCAAATGCAACGGCATGATACGATGGGGAAGCAGGTCGAGGCACTGTACAGGTTCCTAGTCCCTACACTCCCTGTGCTATGACCAGGGGTTGCAGGAGTCTTGATGAAAGCTCCTCCGCTGCGCTGTAGCCCCTATCAGGGGAAGATGTCCTCCAAGGGAGTTACCGAAGGCCCATCCGTCACCGGGTTGACACTGCACCGGGTCTTCGGACGGGTGACCTCCCCAGCCTCCTCACCTCAGATGCGGGTCCCCTCGCAAGGGGCGCCCTGGAGCAACTTCACCCTCGCGGGACCCAGTCGGAGTCACCGGGTCCCAGGCCTCCTTAATAGTACCTCACCCCAGGCTGAAGGTGCCCGGGATGGACTCCATCTTCGTTCCGACCAGGCCTTGGGCGCCTAGGCCGGAACCTTGAACCGCCCGCACCCAGGCCTAGGGTGCCTGGGTGCGTGAAGGGGTGACCCCCCTCCCACAAGAACAACAGACAGGCGACGACGACCTCGTGGCGTGGGCGTCTCCCCCTTTTATATCCTCCCATCGACACCACGGCGGGTTCCCCGCCCCAGCCGTACCATCGCCAGGAAGGAACCAAAAAAAAGGGTAACACTGTGATAGGGATTCTACCTCGAGCCAGCAGGTACACTGACACCCACTGGTCAAAGAGAACATTACACCACCCAATCCTCCACGAATAAGAAAAGGGGTCTAATCCCTGACATAATTACACACCTGGGTCTCTCTACCCCCAGGTGCATCCCACTAACTTTGAAGACCCCGCTACACACTCCCCCTGGTGATTTGACGCTGGTCCCCAGCGTCAGGTGCACACCCATGTCTCCCAAGGAGGGGTGACATGAAGTGGGCCCCAGAGGCTATCCCTAATATTTTGGATACTGTATGTGCCAAGACCTGCTCAAAAAAAAAAACCTATAAAACATTAAAACTTTTGTATAAAACATCTGTCATGTACACATATACAATCCCTCCCGTCACTGTCTAAGAACCACCCCATACTCAGTAGTCTTGACCGACGAATCTCCTGCAGAAGGGAAACAAAAAAAAAACATCCTAACACTCTGTGTTAACTTGGCATGAGTGGGTCCGTCAGCCGAGAGACCCACTCACTCCAATAAGTAAGTAATGCATGTGTAACATTTTCAAACAACCGTTGCACAACACTGCCACCTGGTGACAGCGCTGCGGTAATGACACTTGGTTAGATCTTCATTCTTCCTGCTTTCCTACTCTAACTCTACCCCAAAAGTCTCTGCCTTTGGCACATGAAGAAAAGGGAGAAAAAAAAACAACAGCTCCCAAATCTCCAGTGAGTAAAAGAAAAGCCCAAATCAAAACAAAAGTAGGGCACAGTTCTAGGCGTCTGGGAATGTCTCTTCCAGAAAGTTTCAATAGCAACAAGATAGGAGCTCACTTTTCCTATAAATAGAACCTTGGATCCGGCAGAAACAGGGGCTTCAGGTGCCCGTCAAACACTTCCACCGAATACTCAACATCCTCTCCATCTTTCCTGCAGATGAGCACCTTATCGGCATGAATATGGCGCCCAAGTCTCCAATCAGCTCTGCAGTCCTTGAACTTTTTAGACACAGGCGGCGAACATGACAGGTATCGCCTGGCATGGGGTACTTTAAGTTTTTCCCATACAAACTCGTCATACCACCTTGGTCGCAGAACCTCGACTTCATACAATAAGTCCCGAGGCAAGTAGGGGTACTCCCACCCATATTCACGGGCGACTCTCTGGGAGAAAAGTCTCTGCAACCTGGCTAGAGGCGGCATCACATCTCGCTCACCTTCTCCTGGCTGTACGATGGCCTCCGGGTGCCGAGGTACCTTTACCATCTCGGGTTTCTTTGTCTTTGGTGCCCGCAATGAAGCACGCTGCATCCCCACCATGAGAGCGGGTGATGTAGTTGAATGCGGAAAGTTGGTCGGAGGACTAGATTTCCTCGGGAACTCCGGGGCCTTCACCCGGAGCGTACTGTCTTCTATGGACATGGGGGAATCCTGCGGTTTACTCAGCATAGGTAGTGGGCGTCTGTCCCAGCCCTTCCGGTGAAACAGTTTGTCTATCTCTCCGTCATCCCCACAGTCTGACAATGACTCTAAGTCGGAGGTGTCATACATCTCAGCGGGAAGGTAGTCTCTAGTAGACGGAAGGCTACCCTCCCCTGCGGGCTCCACCGACTGTGGACCCCCGACACCTCCAACCAACACCACAGTCCCAGCCCCTGGCTCACCTGGACCTTCTGAAGAACTGGGATGTCCGGGACTCTCTTCTCTACTGGTGCCATCCAGGCCAGGCAAGCGGCGGGGTGAAGCTCGACCACGACCATAGGATGCCTGTACCAGACCAACTTTCCCCTTCGGAGGTGGGAGCAGGGAGTCTGTAGTGACCGAAGCAGTGTCCTCGGATTTTTCTCTCTCAGTCTCTGGTTGGGCAGTCACTTCGCCCTGGTCAGCGCGCACGGGAAACTCCGCAAAGGCTTTGATCTCTCCCTCCGGAGTGGCGGTTCCTGTGATGCAGTTGAGGCGTAGGGCCCGGGGCCTTTCCGTGTGTGGTTCAACCTCAAAAAGAAACTCCTTGCATGCTTCGCATCGCCCGAATGGCTTTAGTTGGACCACCAGTCCCGAGCATCCGGGACAGATCACACCGAGGGCCTCTGTGTCTCTGCATGAATACAAAGCCAACTGTCCTCGGGGCCTGAGCCTTATCCCCGTGTCTGTAATGGATGCAGCAAATGCAGTCATCTTGAAAGGATAAGGTACCGGCATCCACGGGGAGCCTGAGTTCACTCCGACCACTTGCTGCTCCATCACGCGCTGACCTCGCGCCGGAGTCTCCACGTGTATCTCCACACGTGGCCAGACTCCTCCCACGACTTGCACGTTTTCGCGGGCTTCCTTCAGTCTCCTCCCACGAATTGCGCAGTCATGGGGTGCCTCGTGGCGCAGTGCAGCAAAAGTCCCCACATGTAGTTCGTCACACGGCTGGACTCCTCCCTCTTCCCGCTCTTTCTGCATGGGCCTCTCCCAGTTTTTCAGGGAAATTTCCACGACTTCGAGCACAGGGATGCAATTTGGCCAATCACATGGCCGACCTGCTCGGACCTCCTCCGGGCAGCAAAGTTCAAACACAGCCGTTCCAAACCTCAGGGTTAACACACATTTCATCCCGGACTCACGAGCCCCCACGTGTAGCGGCCTCCTCACCCCGACCTCTTTAGCTAGGGGTATGTCGAGCGACAGAGTGAGGTGCGCTACGGCCCATGTCCTCCCCATGCATGTGGGTGAGGTGAAGGCCAATATCAATCTTTTCCTCGGGCCAAATGTGTGCTGGTTATGAGGGTCAGTCCTTCCGTGCCGGAATCTCCCTTTGTTCCCATCAACAGAGTCCATACACCCATCAAAGTCCAAACTCAGGTTTATTGCGTATCTCCACATACAGTCAAATGCAACGGCATGATACGATGGGGAAGCAGGTCGAGGCACTGTACAGGTTCCTAGTCCCTACACTCCCTGTGCTATGACCAGGGGTTGCAGGAGTCTTGATGAAAGCTCCTCCGCTGCGCTGTAGCCCCTATCAGGGGAAGATGTCCTCCAAGGGAGTTACCGAAGGCCCATCCGTCACCGGGTTGACACTGCACCGGGTCTTCGGACGGGTGACCTCCCCAGCCTCCTCACCTCAGATGCGGGTCCCCTCGCAAGGGGCGCCCTGGAGCAACTTCACCCTTGCTGGACCCAGTCGGAGTCACCGGGTCCCAGGCCTCCTTAATAGTACCTCACCCCAGGCTGAAGGTGCCCGGGATGGACTCCATCTTCGTTCCGACCAGGCCTTGGGCTCCTAGGCCGGAATCTTGAACCGCCCGCACCCAGGCCTAGGGTGCCTGGGTGCGTGAAGGGGTGACCCCCCTCCCACAAGAACAACAGACAGGCGACGACGACCTCGTGGCGCGGGCGTCTCCCCCTTTTATATCCTCCCATCGACACCACGGCGGGTTCCCCGCCCCAGCCGTACCATCGCCAGGAAGGAACCAAAAAAAAGGGTAACACTGTGATAGCGATTCTACCTCGAGCCAGCAGGTACACTGACACCCACTGGTCAAAGAGAACATTACACCACCCAATCCTCCACGAATAAGAAAAGGGGTCTAATCCCTGACATAATTACACACCTGGGTCTCTCTACCCCCAGGTGTATCCCACTAACTTTGAAGACCCCGCTACATATATATATATATATATATATATATATATATATATATTTATGGTCGGAGCCCTCTGTCTGAAGAGATATGGATCACATAAACAAGTCACAAGACTAACAACACAAATAAGACCTGAAGTGTGGCCTGGCCTGTTGTACGGTATGCCAAAGAAGGGGCCAAAAAGTCACACAAGGTTAGGAAAGAATTGTTCTATTATGTCAGGTAAACCACTATAGAGCGAGACTGTTAAAGGCTCGTGATATTTCTGACTGAGGATCGGGAACGTATCGGGCGACACACAAGGATTTCCACCTGCCCATCTTCCTTATTGCGTGGTCTGGAACTCTGTTTTGTGATGTTGCTGGGGCTGCTCTAATGCGAAAGCAAGTCCTGAGTATCATCCTGGGTCAAGGCCCGAGATGCTCAGGAGTGTTCTGACGTGGCTGATGAACTGGTTCCCGCTTAGGGGTTCAGTTGGGAAAGGTAGTAGAGGGCTGTCCTCTGACGGGTCGGACAGCAGAGTTTACCAATTTACACTAGAACGGCCATGGCGTTGTGTGTCTGGAAAAGTTTGATGTCTACTCCGGGACCGGGTTGTAGCGTTTCCGATACCGTCGGGTGTAGGATGAAATGACTTTGGTGGCGAGTCGGGTGGTGCCTGAGTAGTACTTGGCATTTAGGGCTGGCGATAGTAATTCGCCGGGCCGTAAAATCGTAAAAGGCTAGGTAAATGGCTGCTTGAATTACCAGGCTGGGCCATAGACCGAAGGGAGAACGTGAAAGGATAGCAGACATGTCCCGGAGTATGGCGCTGGTCACTGGTAAGCGTTTGGTACTAGAGTGTGGTTGCCGCCACCTGTAGTGTGTTGGCAGATCAGGATGCATTGATGAGGGAGGTAGCACCATGGAGGTGCTATCTGATTCCAGAGTTGGTTGCGACTAATGTGGGATGCCGGACATGGTCGAGTCGGCTCCGGGCTTCTGTGAAAGGATGTGGCATGGTTAAGCAGGATATCGCGTCGGCCGAGGTGTTGCATTGACCAGGGATGTGGACATGGAGGCTACTGAGCTGATGTTGTAGGGAAAGTAGCAACAGCCTGCGTGGGAAGGACATGATGGACAATGATTTATTGACCTGCCTTTGTTAATGACTGTGGCTATAACCTGGTTGTCTGTGGCGAACGTGGCGGTCTGTCCTGCCCGGGGCTGCCCCATACTTGATTCGCTGCGACTATGGGGTAGATCTCAAATAGAGAGGAGGACTGACTACAGGCGGAATTGTGAGTATCTCAGATGGTCGCGGTCCTGAAACCAATGATGGCCAAAAATTGCAGCGAAGCTTGTGGGAGCTGCTACGTCCGTGATTATCTGTGGTGACGAAGAGGATGCTGATGGGATAAACAAGGGTCTACCTATCTGGTCTCAAGGAATTGGTCCCCCATGGCCAGATCCTGCTATAGGGGCTGCGTCTAGCTTAACGACTTGGTCAGGGTCTTGTGCCTGGGAGAGGAACACTAAGAAGCGTGCGATAAAGGATCGCCCTTGAGGGACGATCCTCATCGTGGGTTGAGCATGCCCAGTAGGGATTGTAACTGTGGGTTAGTGCACCCTTGCGTGTCGGTAGACGTATGGACGACTGTCCTGATGCGGGTCAATCTACCGAGAGGTGGGCTGGCCTGCATGGCGCGTTTATCTAGAATGATTTCCAGGAAGGAGATGAACTGTGCCAGTCTTTCTACTTTCTTCTCGGTTATGGGCACGTCGAGGTTTTAGAAGACCTCTCTTGGATTTCCTAGATCTCACAAGAATACTAAACCTTCAGGAGAACTCCTCTGAGGGTATGCAGGAGTTTGACTGGGTATGTTTTAGAATGAGTCAGGCAGTATAATGAGTCCGGTGTGGAACCCTGTAGTGCCCCCTGCACTAGAAAGGCTGCTAGAGAGGGAGTTGGATGTGAGGAGAGAAAAGTCGAGCCGCCCGAAGTGCACGTGGCCTAGTCAAGCTGGACTCTGCTGCTTGACGCCGCAGGTATTACTAGGGAGAGCCTCCTGGTACAGGAGGCAGATGTGCAGAAGTTTGCGGTGGGGGTAAAAGCAACCCTTGAAATTAAGTTGCTGGAGATGGCTGCGCCCCCCGGTGCTCGAACTGGACGTCCTAGTCTGACTGGGAGGACTGGTTACATCTCTAAGGCTTCCAGAGGCTACCACGAACTTTGTCGCTTTCGAGTTTGCGAGCGAGCCTGGGGTCCTTGGCCATTAGGATGACTGAGACGTCCCCCTAGGCACGTGACTTGTTCCCTGTTATGACCTGTACCGAAATGCGTAGGGACGCTAGGTTCACGTCCTAGCCGCTTAGGATGTCCTTCCTGATGCCCGCTGGGACAAGGTGCGAAGGAAAGGGTGCAAGCGTCGGGCGTACCTACAGTGGGGGGTTCGGTAACGACGGTGAAGACTGGGGCTGATAGGGGCACGGCTGATCGTGTTTCCAGGGCCCCTACTCTAGCCTGGACGTCGGTGACTGCGGTTGCCAGTGTGGTCACCAAGGCGTGTAGCTGGGTAAATGCGGAGGGTATCGACTGCAGCGGAACTTGTGTGTCTGGTAGAGTTGCCGCTGGTTATGGAAACAGCAGCCTAACAGCTTGGCTTTCCTGGCTGTGGTAAGGCAGGGAATGCCCCTACGTCGTAGTTCAGCCGTAGCCTGGGGATGGTCCGAGCTCTAGGGGACTGTGTAGCGCCGGCCGCTGGACCCGCAAAGGGTGACGACGAGGCAGAGGCGAAGACTTCGCTGTCGGCTCGCGACATGGCGTCGGCTAAAAGGAGGGGAATGCATATGTTTAGAATAAGATTGCGAGTTTTAGAGGGGATAGAAGGATTTAGAAAACGGGGAGAAAGAAGGAAAGCAGGGTGGACAGGACAAGGAGCGATAGGCGTAGGGGACAGTTTAGTTTGCGTACGAGCGCTGTTGAGTGTAATTTAGAAAACTCAAAAGAGTGCGTGGCAACCGAGGTGAGCCAGGAGGTGACTGGCTAGGTAACCGATTGCTCGGGTGCCGTCTGTGCTTGGCACAGACTGATGAACCAGAGCCCCCAGGGCGTACTGGGGCGGGTAGCTGAAAGTCTGGTATACTAAGTAGGAATGTTTCGATCTGTAGTTCATTGACGTGTGGTCGGTCTGCCAACTCCTGCACTGCCAGCAAGGTGGATGTTGGCGAACTTGTCTGCGTGGTGAAGGATCTCGGATCGTTCTTCGAAAACAGAGTGTAGTGCGTAGAAGTATGTGGCAGTTGCTAGCGCCTGGTGAGCGGTCGAATTGTGCATGTGAAGACAAATATGTCGTGAAAGAGTGCAAAGAGAAGCAAGGAGGGGCCTTGCATTTACGCATCTGTCCTGTACCCTAGTAGTGACGTCTCAGTTGGGGTCCAGAAGTGGGTCGACCGGGGACCTGTAGTAAGGTGACATGGAAATACTCTTTTTTTTTTTGTGAGGGGGATGCAGAGAGCTGTTTTGGAGCAGTAGCTGGCTCCCTGGTGAAGATGTGAGCCCTAAGATACTTGCCCCTGTTTTTTTTTTTTTGTATCCTGAGGGGAATACTGTCCAAACCTGGTGCAGGGTGGACCAACTGGAACTCAAACTGACCTGCATGGGGAAAGGGACAGAGAAAACGGTGAGTAGCCGTGTTGCTACTGGAGATGATGAGTGGCTGATGTTTGAACCACTTGTCGAATGCTCGCAGCGATTGCGAGGAACACAGCCTTACTGAGAAGGCGAAGGAAGGAAAGTTTGTGAATTGTGAGTATGTAGGAATAACCGTCCGTGAGGGAGCTGGAATAGTTGGAGTAAGTTGTGTATGTAAATGCAGACATTTTTTATTTAACTCTTCCTATATATTTATTTTATTTTTATTTATTTATTTATTTATTTATTTTTATTCATTTATTAATTTGTTTTTCCTTTTTTTTTTTTTTTTTTTTTTTGGTACAGCGTGAGGTTTGGGGAATGGTTCGTACGTGATCGTGACGCTGATGCGACTGGTAGCGACCTGGCACTTTGTATTGCCGACGATCTGAAACGTTTGAGCCGATGCTACGACTGGGTTCGGATCGGTTGGAAGGGTCGGGTCGGTTGGAGAGTGCTAGTTGCTAGGGATCCGAGTCGTTTGAGCCGGTGATGCGACTGGACTCGGATCGATTGTGTTTGCCAAGGATCCGAATCTACGAGCCGACGTTACGACTGGATTCGGATCGGTTAAAGACGTTTACTGCTGCAGATCAGAGCGGTATGAGCCGGTGATGCGACTGTGCTCGATCGATTGTAAATGCCATGGATCCGAAAATTTGAGCCGACGCTACAACTGAATTCGGATCAGTTCGGAGTTTTGATGTTTGTAGATCCGAGCCGATGAGCCGCTGGTGCGACTGTGCCCGGATCGGTCATGTTAGCGGAGGATCCGAACCTTTGAGCCGATGCTACGACTGGGTTCGGATCGGATAGGAGGGTTTGTTTCTAGAGATCCGAGTCGATTGAGCCGGTGATGCGACTGGACTCGGAACGCTTGGGAATGCCATAGGTCCGAAAGTTTGAGCCGATGCTACGACTGAATTCGGATGGTTTAGAAGTTTGATGTTTGTAGATCCGAGCCGATGAGCCGGTGGTGCGATTGTGCTCGGAACAAACGTGGATGCCAGAGATCCGAATCTCTAAGCCGATGCTGTGCCTGTATTCGGGCTGATAACGGGTGCAAGGCGGGGATTTGAATCGCCGGGTCTGAATCGTAGCGCCGGAGATACGGCTGGACTCGGGCGGCTGTTCGGTGTTTCGAAGTTGAAGGGGCTTGTGATTGCCGAGGGTCCGGCCTGTAGTGCCGATTGTTAGCGACCAGAGCCGGACCGGACTGTTCGGTGTATGGTGTGAGTAGGAGGTGTGGGGCATCAGTAAGGTGAAGGCAGAGTATCGTAGGAGGTGTAGGGCATCAGTGACTAGGGATAAGGAAGTGCAGTGTGGGATACCAGTCCGACGACTGGGTATCGGATGTGCGACTTGAGGTAAGAGACTTGCGAGCTGCGAGTAATTCGTACAACAGCTCTGTGAGACGTAGTGTCTAGGCGGGCCGTTACGGTGGTAACGAGCGTGCGACAGGGTTCGAAAGACAACTGTACTAGTCGGTATACATGCGATGCAGACGGAAAAACACGGGGTTATGAACGTGTACCGGCGCTACGATTCGTACGAACGGTAACGGCCGGTCCTACCTGCGACCGCGAGCGGGGATATGATCAACTGCGAGCGAAGCTGGAAGGTACGAAGTAACTACACGGACGTTGCGAGTCGTATGGCGTCGGCTGATGACGACGAATACCGCGCACTAGAGCCGACACTGACCCTCGTGGATGGTCTGTATAAGTACCCCTCGAACTCCTCCCATAATTTCAGGCTAGCATACTAGCCTTCCTATATATATATATATGTTTGGGGGTTCTGAGAAATTTTCGAGCAAAAAAAAAAAGATTTTTACATGTACGAGAGAAGTGTCAGAATTGGCGGCCTGGGTGGCAAGTGGTTAATTACTATAAGTAAGTAATATACAAATAATTATTATACAGTGGGTCAAAAACGTATTTAGTCAGCCACCAATTGTGCAAGTTCTCCCACTTAAAAAGATGAGAGAGGCCTGTAATTGTCATCATAGGTATACCTCAACTATGAGAGACAAAATGTGGAAACAAATCCAGACAATCACATTGTCTGATTTGGAAATAATTTATTTGCAAATTATGGTGGAAAATAAGTATTTGGTCAATATCAAAAGTTCATCTCAATACTTTGTTATATATCCTTTGTTGGCAATGACAGAGGTCAAACGTTTTCTGTAAAGCCTCGTACACACGATCGGACTTCAAACAAACTTGAACGGTGAACGCCCATAGCATACACATGCTCTGACTTTTTCGGCAACAAACACGAACGTAGTGACGTTTCAACGTACAAAAAGAGGAAGTTCAATTCTCCGGCGTCACCCTTTGGGCTCCTTCTGCTAATCTCGAGTTAGTAGAAGTTTGGTCAGTGTTGATTCGCAATTTTAATTTTCACTAGAACACAAATCCTTTGTAAATACGTTTGGAATTTTGCCGTATCATCAGCAAAGCAGCTTTATTATTATCCCATTATTAAAGAAGAAGAGAATGTGCGCTGCATTTCTAGATTTCATAACTTGCCGCGTCACGAATGTGATATCTCCATTACGAACGCTAGTTTTACAAGACAGAACGCTTCCGGCTGGTCTTTGCTTCTGAGCATGCGCGTTTGAACTTCAGACAAAAGTCTGATGGATTTCTGTACACACAGCAGGACTTTGCAGTGTAGGACTTTTGTTGCCGAAAAGTTTGTCCGTTTGCAGAACGAACTTTTGTCCGATGAAAACTGAAAATGTTTGTCCGATGGAGCGTATACACGGTCAGATTTTTTTTGAAAACGTGCTCATTTTGAAGTTTGTTATCAAAAAGTCTGATCGTGTGTATGGGGCTTAAGTTTTCAAAAGGTTGTCTCACACTGTTGCTGGTATGTTGGCCCATTCCTCCATGCAGATCTCCTCTAGAGCAGTGATGTTTTGGCTCTGTCGCTGGGCAACACAGACTTTCAACTCCCTCCAAAGGTTTTCTATGGGGTTGAGATCTGGAGACTGGCTAGGCCACTCCATGACCTTGAAATGCTTCTTACGAAGCCACTCCTTCGTTGCCCGGGCAGTGTGTTTGGGATCATTGTCATGCTGAAAGACCCAGCCACTTTTCATCTTCAATGCCCTTGCTGATGGGAGGAGGTTTGCACTCAAAATCTCACGATACATGGCCCCATTCATTCTTTCATGTACATGGATCAGTCGTCCTGTTCCCTTTGCAGAGAAACAGCCCCATAGCATGATGTTGCCACCCCCATGCTTCACAGTAGGTATGGCGTTCTTTGGTTGCAACTCAGCATTCTCTCTCCTCCAAACACGACGAGTTGTGTTTCTACCAAACAGTTCTACTTTGATTTCATCTGACCATATGACATTCTCCCAATCCTCTTCTGGATCATCTAAATGCTCTCTAGCAAACCTCAGACGGGCCTGAACATGTACTGGCTTAAGCAGGGGGACACGTCTGGCACTGCAGGATCTGAGTCCCTGGCGGCGTAGTGTATTACTGATGGTAGTCTTTGTTACGTTGGTCCCAGCTCCCTGCAGGTCATTCACTAGGTCCCCCCGTGTGGTTCTACGATTTTTGCTCACCGTTCTTGTGATCATTTTGACCCCACGGGGTGAGATCTTGCGTGGAGCCCCAGATCGAGGGAGATTATCAGTGGTCTTGTATGTCTTCCATTTTCCAATTATTGCTCCCACAGTTGATTTCTTCACACCAAGCTGCTTGCCTATTGCAGATTCAGTCTTCCCAGCCTGGTGCAGGTCTACAATTTTGTTTCTGGTGTCCTTCGACAGCTCTTTGGTCTTCACCTTAGTGGAGTTTGGAGTGTAATTGTTTGAGGTTGTGGACAGGTGTCTTTTATACTGATAACAAGCTCAAACAGGTGCCATTAATACAGGTAATGAGTGGAGGACAGAGGAGCCTCTTAAAGAAGAAGATACAGGTATGTGAGAGACAGAAATCTTGCTTGTTTGTAGGTGACCAAATACTTATTTTCCACCATAATTTGCAAATAAAGTCTTTCCAAATCAGACAATGTGATTGTTTGGATTTGTTTCCACATTTTGTCTCTCATAGTTGAGGTATACCTATGATGACAATTACAGGCCTCTCTCATCTTTTTAAGTGGGAGAACTTGCACAATTGGTGGCTGACTAAATATTTTGCCCCACTGTAAATTGTTTTTAAGGTAATTGACACGTATCTTGGGAATGAGCCTGACGTGCAGAGGGAGACCTCTCGTACTGCCCTGGTTCTGGGATCACTGGGGTTGAGACATTGACTGTAGGAGCACAGTGAGGTATGAGTGCCTGCATAGTTCTCTGAGATTGGAGATGAAGGCCAATGAGAAAGGCTGGAACTGGCTGGAGCGCTGTAGGTGCAGGTCAGCGGATGCAGGTGACCGGATGCAGGTCAGCGGATGCAGGTTAGCTGGTTACTGGTCAGCAGGATGCAGGTCCCCGGATGCAGGTGCCCGGATGCAGGTCAGCGGATGCAGGTGAGCCTGAGAGCAACAGGCTCACGCAAGTGCAGACGACAGGCAGGAGAGGAGTCAGACAAGCCAGGTTATACACGGAGGATCAGTTCAGGCAAAAGCAGCAGGCAAGGAATGGTCAGAGTTCAGGCTGGATGTTTTGTTTTGTGTGGTGGCTTGTCGGGGGGGGGGGGGGGGGCGAGGAAAGGGGGGGTTGGTTATGGGAGAGAAGGGGAAGGAAAAGAGGAAAACAAATGAGAGGTCATTAATTAATATTCCTTTAGGATAAAAGTATATGGTAATGTGTAACGTAAGATATATATAAAAATAACCAAAATTGAATGTATAGGCATAATCACGATAGACTGTTAGGGTTAGGATTCAAATGTACTAGGACAGAAAGAAAAAGCAGATGTAAATGGTTTTATAAATAGATGTTTTATAAATAGATGTGATAACAAAAAAAAAAGAGTTCAGGCTGGATTTGGCAACAGAATCAGGTAAACAGAGCAGGGTCAAGGAAGCCAAAGGTCAGGACTGGAGATGGCAGCGGAGTCAGAAAGCCAGGTCAGTATGGTATCAGGTGCAGGTTCAGGATCAGGTCTCAGGATAAACTGCAGATCAGACAGCAAAGACACAGTGCTGCTGAGGGGTTTAATGAAGGCAGCCTGTTGCCAATCACTGAAATCAGTCTGCACTATTAACCCTTAGGTGGCAGATCCCTGACAGTAATTTACTATATTTTCAAAAACTGTACTCAAGCAGGTGGCTTAACGGACAAATTACTGAAGTTTGAAGTTATAACTTCATACCAGTAATTTCACAGTAAATATATAAATGATAAATTATTATGCTATAACATATAGCATAATAGTATATTATTTAGCTTGATTAAAAAAGTACCTTTTCAGCAGCAGTAGATTCTTCCTCTTAACTGTGTGAGAAAAACATGGGATTATGGCTAAACCTTATACCCATAAACCCATGTTTTTTCCTTGCAGTTAAGAGGGCTGGGCTGGAAAGGAGCATTTGTCTTTTTGACACATGCCCCCTTCTATGACACTGCAGTGAGAGGAAAGCCACCACTGCAGCATTTTTATTGGACAACTTGGACCATTGGTGCTTTTACCATTGGTCCAAGGCTCCAAGCTGTCCATTGAGCTCAGTGCCTCTGACAAGAAGCCAGAGGCACTGTGAGCTCATCCTCTCAGTCTGCTGCAAACAGCGTGTGCCAGCTTGTATTTAAGCTGGCTGCGCTGTATGTAGCTTCTCAAAAGGCTGCTGAAGGAGGCCTGTATCTCTGGAACCATAGATGCCAGGAGCCCCAAAATTTGACCAGTGGCGGGGTAGGACTTCGGCCACCTACCCCCTAAACCCCAGGCTGCCGAGCTACGACCCATTTTTTTAATGTTCATGACAGGTTGGGCTCTGCCTCACCTGCCTCCCCTGACTGCATGTCCCTGTATCACACTGCAAATGGCCGCTATGGGAAGAATATTTTTATAGTGTGGGGCGGGACTAAGAGCATGGAGCTAGAAGGAGCTAGATGCTCCAAGTGCGTGGCCGTGTTTCTCCTCCGGTCTGGTACTCCTATCCTTCCGGTAACATCACTTCCGCCGTGCGTTCCCTGCTGGTCAGCATGGCCATCCCAGGGCTCCTCCAGGCTCCTGAGCTGGCCATCTCCTCCCCCAGCAGTTGGAACAGATGGCAGTGGTCCTGCAGGATGGTTTTAGGAGGAATCCACATCCAGAGACTTAAATACCAGATGAGCACATTTATATTTTACCCCTTGTAAATGTTTATAATTCATTGCTATTAAAACTTTTAACACATTTACACTTACACTTACCGGTAGCTGACGCTTGATAAACATACAGAGCAGGCCAACCCACTGCAAGTCTCCCTTTAACTTTCATCCAGCATACTGTATGTCGACTAGGCATAAAGACCAGTTTAAGCTTATTTAAAAATGATTGTATGACTTTCCAAGCATCGTAGAAGTGAATTAAAGGGTATTTTTATACCCTTGATTTGTTTTGCACTTATTTTAATTGAAATACTTTTTTGTAACACGGTTAATAATTAATTTGCCCTGGGTTAAATAAGGTAGCAGACCAGTGCAATAATCAGACAGAATGAATGTCTACTCGCTTAGCCTGTCCTTTCTTTGTATTTTGAAATTGATCCTCGAGCCTCAATACACAGTTCTTCTCGGCGCTGTCTGGCAGCCTTCACAACAGCAGTAACGGCAGCCCTCAACAAGGAGAATTAGGCGGATGCTTTTAATGACTTACATCAAATCATGGTTTAATCATTGAATAAAGTATCCCTGATCTATTCACTGGCGAGTCATAGGAAGCAGGCAATCTAAGAATCCCCAGTGTCCTTTAGCATTGTGCTATTTTCCAGTTAGCAACTTTATTATAGCAAGAGACATTTGCAGTCATTACAGGGCACCTGAGGTGAAACTTTGCCTACTAGAAGCCAGGAATGGGCGCCTTCATAGCAAGCACAACCATTTATGACACACCAATGCATAGAAGGTCATTAAAAATTTCACATAAAGAGTTAATGAAACTGGAAAATATAAACCTGACATTTTGTTCTTGTACATTCCAGTAAAAGATTTAGAAAAAAAATAAAAAATCAAGATACTTTAAAACAGAGTAGATTAAAAGGAAAAACATTTTTTATGTGTTAAACGATAATTGTACAATCTGGTATCGTACAAGAAAAGTTTTCATGCTTGTCCCATCGGATAATTTCCCATGAATTGTCCTGACTATCAGATTATCGTACGATCATTTCGAAATCTGTATTTTTTGTACAATATTCTGATTGTGTATACAGGCCTTAGGGAGCGTTATAACCAGTGTTAGGCTTTCTTTGCCACTTGCAAAATGAGCGCCAAACCTGGAATCCGGGTCCTAAATGCGCTCTGCCTGACCCAAGATGGCTACCAGTCATATGGGGTGCTAGCATCCAATGGGATAGCTGCATTCCTGTGACCAAGGAAACTATAGAGGAACTAGGTTCCTCTCCACCTGCATTGGCACTTTAATACAGGTGGTGTGTTACTGTCCAGATCACCAGGCGAAAACAGAGGGAAAAAAAAAAGACAAAAAAATCATATAGCCACCACATCTAATGATCGGTAAGCTGTAATATATTATATTTTTGGTTTGGGGTTTAATACTGCTTTAAATGTTTTTTTAGTTTTTTTTATGCAAGCAGAGTAAGTATCTGAATCTGACTGGAAGAGGGAGCAACAGCACAAAGAGCCAGTATGTTGTGCAGAAGTGAAAGAAGCATTCTGATAGAGAAGAAAAGATTGATAAATAAAAGGGTTGGGGGAGAGACAAGACCTATGAAGCCTCGTACACACGACTGGTTTTCTCAGCAAGAAAACTGCTGGGAGAGCTTTTAGCCGAGAAAACCATTTGTGTGTATAGTTTCTCATCGGGAAAACTGCCGGGAATCTCGACGAGAAAAATAGAGAACCTGCTCTCTATTTTTCTCGTTGGGATTCTCGGCAGAGTGCTTCCTGCCGAGAAAACCGTGAGTGTGTACGCTTACCCAGAGCCGATCCGCCCTATACGCTCACTATGCAAGCTGTGTAGGGCCCCGCAAATTACTCGAGGCCCCGCCCCCCCTCGTGTCATAGGGCGGATCGGCTCTGCCGAGTCTAGTCAGCTTGAGTGTGGTAAGATAGCTGGAGGGAAGAGTGTGTGTTCTCCTCCCTCCAGCCTGCAGGGGGTGGCAGAGAGCCGACACAGCTCAGTGTGTCAAAGTGGGATGGCAGGGAAGTGATGCGTGGGGTCAATATGATTATTGAGGTACCGTGAGTGATCATAATTCTTCCCAAGCATTGTTGTAGAAGCCCCTTGTGTGTCTGATGCTCTGTTCTTTGACTCTCACCACCTTCGGATTCTTCTAGTCTGATCTTCCTGCTTGTTCAACTGTCTGCTGTGTGACTCTCATCCTCTCCTCTCATTACTGTTCTCTCTGGAAGTGCTGAGCTGCCTCCTAACCCTGAGCCCTCTGTGCCTGACTTCTAAAAGCTGTCTCTTTTCATGCAAAGTGAACAGTCATCCCCCCACTGCAATAATCTTTTACAAAACTTGTGTAAACACTGAAGTAACGGAGGTGTCAGATGGCAGGCAGAAAGGGTGCCCTCTGTATTGTGTGTGTTATAGCAGGGGGTAGATATGGTGATTCTAAAGTCAGCAGAAATCAGAAGATCTCTTGTTGTATGTACAATGCACCATCACAAGGGACAGCAAGGCTGAAATAGCTGAATGCAGAATTCACTAATGTGTGGGATATCTGCAAAATGAAATCACCCTCCACTATGATTGGTAATAGACTAGGGAATAACTATGTGCTGTGTTCTGCCCACATCCCAATCCTCTGGTCTCCTTGCTGGGTGCTGTGTTCTGCCCACATCCCAATCCTCTGGTCTCCCTGCTGGGTGCTGTGTTCTGCCCACATCCTAATCCTCTGGACTCCTTGCTGGGTGCTGTTCTGCCCACATCCCAATCCTCTGGTCTCCTTGCTGAGTGCTGTGTTCTGCCCACATCCCAATCCTCCGGTCTCCCTGCTGGGTGCTGTGTTCTGCCCACATCCTAATCCTCTGGACTCCTTGCTGGGTGCTGTGTTCTGCCCACATCCTAATCCTCTGGTCTCCTTGCTGGGTGCTGTTCTGCCCAGATCCTAATCCTCCGGTCTCCCTGCTGGGTGCTGTGTTCTGCCACATCCTAATCCTCTGGTCTCCTTGCTGGGTGCTGTTCTGCCCACATCCTAATCCTCTGGACTCCTTGCTGGGTGCTGTTCTGCCCAGATGCTAATCCTCTGGTCTCCTTGCTAGGTGCTGTGTTCTGCCCACATCCTAATCCTCTGGTCTCCTTGCTGGGTGCTGTGTTCTGCCCACATCCCAATCCTCCGGTCTCCTTGCTGGGTGCTGTGTTCTGCCCACATCCTAATCCTCTGGTCTCCCTGCTGGGTGCTGTTCTGCCCAGATCCTAATCCTCTGGTCTCCCTGCTGGGTTCTGTTCTGTCCACATCCTAATCCTCTGGTCTCCTTGCTGGGTGCTGTTCTGCCCAGATCCTAATCCTCTGGTCTCCCTGCTGGGTGCTGTGTTCTGCCCACATCCTAATCCTCTGGTCTCCTTGCTGGGTGCTGTTCTGTCCACATCCTAATCCTCTGGTCTCCTTGCTGGGTGCTGTGTTCTGCCCACATCCTAATCCTCTGGTCTCCTTGCTGGGTGCTGTTCTGCCCACATCCCAATCCTCTGGTCTCCTTGCTGGGTGCTGTGTTCTGCCCACATCCCAATCCTCCGGTCTCCCTGCTGGGTGCTGTGTTCTGCCCACATCCTAATCCTCTGGTCTCCTTGCTGGGTGCTGTTCTGCCCACATCCTAATCCTCCAGTCTCCCTGCTGGGTGCTGTGTTCTGCCACATCCTAATCCTCTGGTCTCCTTGCTGGGTGCTGTTCTGCCCATATCCTAATCCTCTGGACTCCTTGCTGGGTGCTGTTCTGCCCAGATCCTAATCCTCTGGTCTCCTTGCTGGGTGCTGTGTTCTGCCCACATCCTAATCCTCTGGTCTCCTTGCTGGGTGCTGTGTTCTGCCCACATCCCAATCCTCCGGTCTCCTTGCTGGGTGCTGTGTTCTGCCCACATCCTAATCCTCTGGTCTCCCTGCTGGGTGCTGTTCTGCCCAGATCCTAATCCTCTGGTCTCCCTGCTGGGTTCTGTTCTGTCCACATCCTAATCCTCTGGTCTCCTTGCTGGGTGCTGTTCTTCCCAGATCCTAATCCTCTGGTCTCCCTGCTGGGTGCTGTTCTGCCCAGATCCTAATCCTCTGGTCTCCCTGCTGGGTGCTGTGTTCTGCCCACATCCTAATCCTCTGGTCTCCTTGCTGGGTGCTGTTCTGTCCACATCCTAATCCTCTGGTCTCCTTGCTGGGTGCTGTGTTCTGCCCACATCCTAATCCTCCGGTCTCCTTGCTGGGTGCTGTGTTCTGCCCACATCCTAATCCTCTGGTCTCCCTGCTGGGTGCTGTTCTGCCCAGATCCTAATCCTCTGGTCTCCCTGCTGGGTTCTGTTCTGTCCACATCCTAATCCTCTGGTCTCCTTGCTGGGTGCTGTGTTCTGCCCACATCCTAATCCTCTGGTCTCCCTGCTGGGTGCTGTTCTGCCCACATCCTAATCCTCTGGTCTCCCTGCTGGGTTCTGTTCTGCTCACATCCTAATCCTCTGGTCTCCCTGCTGGGTGCTGTTCTGCCCACATCCTAATCCTCTGGTCTCCCTGCTGGGTGCTGTTCTGCCCACATCCTAATCCTCTGGTCTCCTTGCTGGGTGCTGTGTTCTGCCCACATCCTAATCCTCTGGGCTCCTTGCTGGGTGCTGTGTTCTGCCCAGATCCTAATCCTCTGGTCTCCCTGCTGGGTTCTGTTCTGTCCACATCCTAATCCTCTGGTCTCCTTGCTGGGTGCTGTGTTCTGCCCACATACTAATCCTCTGGTCTCCCTGCTGGGTGCTGTTCTGCCCACATCCTAATCCTCTGGTCTCCCTGCTGGGTTCTGTTCTGCCCACATCCTAATCCTCTGGTCTCCCTGCTGGGTGCTGTTCTGCCCACATCCTAATCCTCTGGTCTCCCTGATGGGTTCTGTTCTGCCCACATCCTAATCCTCTGGTCTCCCTGATGGGTTCTGTTCTGCCCACATCCTAATCCTCTGGTCTCCTTGCTGGGTGCTGTTCTGTCCACATCCCAATCCTCTGGTCTCCTTGCTGGGTGCTGTGTTCTGCCCAGATCCTAATTCTCTGGTCTCCCTGCTGGGTTCTGTTCTGCCCACATCCTAATCCTCTGGTCTCCCTGCTGGGTGCTGTTCTGCCCAGATCCTAATCCTCTGGTCTCCCTGCTGGGTTCTGTTCTGTCCACATCCTAATCCTCTGGTCTCCTTGCTGGGTGCTGTTCTGCCCACATCCCAATCCTCTGGTCTCCTTGCTGGGTGCTGTGTTCTGCCCACATCCTAATCCTCTGGTCTCCTTGCTGGGTGCTGTGTTCTGCCCACATCCTAATCCTCTGGTCTCCCTGCTGGGTGCTCATTCTGTTCTATATTGTTGTACTTATTCTTTGACTGTTTTGTTTAAAGGAGGGAGGATTGTATTGGGAGCACTGAAGTGTCAGGTGCAACTGTGTGGCAATGGCAAATGGTTTACATAGCTCACGGCATCACAGGTCAGGTAGAGGGCCCCTTAGCAGGATTTTGCTTAGGGCCCCAGGGAGGTCAGGATCGGCACTGCGCTTACCTGTCCATGGTAAACCCGCGCATGCTCGAAAGGACTTTGACGCATGCGCGGTAGCATACAAGGGTAGTGTAGGGTGTAGCAAGATGGCGGCGACGGCATCGAATGTGACGAGCGAGGGCTCGTCGTAGTCGATTACGTCACCGCGTTCTTGCCATTCAAAAGAACGGCGGTTATTTTGAATGGCTGTGTGTGCACTCGCCGTGCAAGGCAAGCTTGCTGGGAATCCCGTCGGGAAAACCGACATTTTTTTTCCCGACGGGATTCCCGCCCGTGTGTACGAGGCTTAAGTGTTACTGAATGCAGCAGAATAAAGTCAGGTCTTCTGCCCTGCCAGGTAGGACTGTGCTCTGTGGCAGAGCTGTTTAAATCGCATTACTAGATGAAGAGATAGAAAAATCTTTTGGCAGAAAAACAGCTCTCATTTATGTAATTTATTTGTTTATTTAGCTGTATTCTTTGAGTTCAACTTTAGTGTTTGTAAAAAGATAAGCAACAGCTCTAGTACTTTTATTGTAAACCTACAATTATACAAATTTTAGTTGTTTTAACACATATGCAAGACTAATTTTTTTGTTGTTGGCAGTATTTACAGCAATCAGTTTAATGCAATTATGCTGTCAGTGGGGGGCACTGCATTTTTTGGCTTGTTTTCCAAGAATGCTAGTTTAATAAGTTGAATATTTTAAGACTCTAGTGGTGTGATCTTGAAATGAAAGGGTTATGTTAAGTGGCTGTAATTTGTCTTGGCATTCCTCCTGTAAAGCTGGCTGCCATGTTCTCCCTATGACTGCTGGTGTCCTGATAATCTGCATTTTCTATAGTAGAATATCATCAGCGCATTGTATGCTTCGGACAAAGCCATTTATTAGTCACAGATAAGCAATTTTTTGAGCCCTTAGATCAGCTCCTTCATCAGGCTAGCATCACAGTTGCCTGATGAGGGAACTGATGTAAGGCTCCAAAATGTTGCTTATCTGTGACTAATAAATGGCTCTGTCTTGAACATATGATGTGCTGATGATATTCTACCATGGAAGATACCAGACAGCAGTGCATCTTCTTTGCATCATCACAGCCATAGGTGTGCACAGCCTATTGTATTAGGGTGTGCACCCCAAAGCTCAAACACATACTACCGATCACTCACAAGGAAAGGGAAGGGGCCGGTAAGTTGCATATTTACCGGCCCCTTCCCCCACTCATCCTAAAACATCCCTGCAGCAACAGCCAGAGGGCGAAGGAGGGGGGGAAACCTAGACAGTAGGGGGAATCTGTGCTGCACAGGGTGATTAGGGTGTGCCTGGGCACACCTGGCACACCCTGTGCGCACGCCTATGATCACAGCACTTTTTTCCGTTTGGCTGGAAAACTGCTTAGAGTGCGCCACATTTCTCTTTGCATGCTGATAATCGCTTCACCCTGCCTAGAGAAAAAAAAACTCCAAACATAATTTTTTCTAGTCCGCAGAGAAAAGAATCATGCAACAAGAGTCTGAAGTCCGGCCAAGAAATGCTGTGAACGTTTTGAAGAACCTGGCTGTAATAGATTACATAACCTCAGATTAAATATGAAGAAAGTGAACTTTATGATTCATCAAAATCAAAATGTTCCCTGTATGAAATGAACACTTCACTGATTTTTCTTGTAAACTTTAGCTGCAATTTAAATTGATCAATTATCAAGTCCAAGTCCAGTTATATGCAAATAAAAGGGTGAAGTTTCTTCACTTGCAAGGGAGACCATGATTGGCTGTGTGTTGGCCACAAATTGCTAGAGCCACCGCCCTGCTTTTTCTTGGATAGAACAGTGTCCCACTGCTGGTAGATAGAACCCTTCGCCATATTGTGCCGAACTGCTTGCCCTAAGCCCACCTACTACATCCCCATCCTTCAGCCTTTATTTTTATAAAGAAAGGAATGTCCACACAAGAAGTATATTTTCTACACTTTACTGCAGCTTGCACGGATGGCCATGACATTAATTATCACATTGATATACTGACAGAAATCTTCAGCATATGTTGCCATACACAAGAGCAAAGCTTCTGCAGCTGTCACTCAGGCACAGAACTCCAGTGCATAATTATTAGGCCATCTTACCTTTAGCCGCATTGGGAGCAATACAGTGATGGGACGAACCTCCATGTATACTGCAACATAGGGATTATATAGCATTGCATATGGAATGAGGGATGCAGAATAGGGAATGTGCAGTGAAGCATACAAAATTAGGGGCTGAGAAATAGAAAATGTACACCATTGCATACGGAATGAGGGAGTGTTGAACAGGGAATGTACAGCATTGCATTGCAAGATCTACAAAAAATTGGAAAGCTCACCTGATTGAGATGGATGAGGGGAGAGGAGGGGTGGATAAACATCAGAATCTCCTCTCAACCATTCATGGAATGCAGTGGCGGCTGGTGCGCAAAATTTTTCGGGGGTGCAAACGAACTGAAAAATTCTGAAACAAAAACATCAATTGTAGCCACTGTGCCATCAAATGCAGCCAACTGTGCCCAGCAAATGGAGCCAACTGTACCCAGCAAATGGAACCAACTGTGCCCATTATATGCAGCCTCTGTGCCCATTATATGCAGCCACTGCCTGCCCGGCACTTACCCCATCGTAGTTGTGGTTCAGGCAGTGGGTGACAGCGGCGAGCTGTGGGATGGGTAGTGTGGGTCAGGCGATGGCTCCTGTGTCCTCCCTGCGTCTCTACTTCCCATTCCGCTAGGCAGCCAATGGGATCGTCTCTGCCTTCAGCCAATCAGGTGACCGGTATTAGATCCGTGCCTCCTGATTGGCGGAGAGGCGGTTCAGTGTTAAAAAAGCAAATATTCATTTGCTTTGCTAACACACCTGGGTGGACTGCGAGCGCAATGCTTTGCACTTGCAGTTCACCTTTTTTTGAAGCCTATTAGAGCCTATGGCTCTAATCAGTTGCTTCAAAAAAACACACCCGCCGCTGGAATTCAGGCGCCTAGCGTCCAAAAAGGGGCCGGATGCCTGAATAGGGGATGGCTATGGTGGCCGTGGATAGATTCATGCTATACATGAATCTATACATTTTACATAGAGGGGGTGGCTGGAGAGAGGGGGCGGCACCTTTAATGGATGCTCTGTCCATGCGCCGTAGACAACAGCGCAGGCGCACTTTAGAAACGGAGATCGTGCTAAAGGAAGTCATGCCGTGACTGGCGGCTCCCGGGCGCATGCATGGGAGTGACGTCAGCACGGCTCCGGCCAAGCCACGATACCCGGAAGTAACTCCGGGATGACATTTCGCTGGCCGATGCTGTGTTGGGCACCACAGCGGGGGCTTCGATCCCAGGTGAGTATTACATAATGAGCTAGTTTCCTATGCATACTAGCTCATTATGCCTTTGTCTGGCAGGTGTTAGCTTTTTTTTTTTATGGTTTTACAACCACTTTAAGGGATTCTTACACCACGTGCCTCACAAGAGATTCCATTTGGTGGAAATCACCGCCTGGGCTTAGCATAGCTCACACAGAGACTTGCCCTCTGGGACCGGAGTCCCGCATCCCCAGCAGGCTCCCTCTTCGGAGCGGCTGACATAGCGGTGAGTGTTTAAAGGAGGATTGATAACTTCTACTAGGAAGGCTGGACCATGACGGTGACCTATGCAAAATACACCTGGAAGAGGAATGTTGTGACATAATGAGGTCTTTATCATCTCGTGCTGTGTATTGTCAATCTGACCTAGAAGGATTTAAAAAAAAAGCAAAAAGAGTATCCAGGTCAGAAAGGAAAGGAGAGAGTTAAACCCACCCTCTCATACCTGCTACACAAGGGCTGGCAACAAGGGGGGCAGTAAAACATCCACAGTGTGAAACTGCACAGACAGACAACCTGCACAGGTGATTAAATCAAAGCAGAATCACACAGAGACAGCATACAAGGGTGTTAATGCAGAGCATATGCCTGTGATGATTGCACACAGCATTTAGGGAAACTGCTGCAAGCTGCCCACAAAGAAATCCCAATATCTACAATACTGACTGCTGATTAAATTTCTCCACTGAAATGATGCCACCGGTGCCCACAGCATGCATATGCTGTGCCCCTGGGCAGGAGTAACCCAGAAACGCCCGGCCGGAAAAGAAAGCAGCTGCTTGGAACGCCAATGCGCTCCAGCTGCCATAGACTGGAAGACACTATAGCCAGGGAAGAAAAGAGACAAACAGAAAAACACACAAACTGCTGCAATGGAATATGTAATATAAAACTATACATCACCACACACGGCATGAACGCTGACCTGAAATTCAATCCTGTTTCCACGATCAAACCGGGCCAGGTTGGCTGATCATGCCGTTCTTGGGGCAGATAGGGCAACCCGCTAACAGCTGGGCTATCTGCCCATTGTGCCGCTTGCCTGCCAATGGCCAGTCTTCAGCTCTTCCAGCGCCTCTTCCGTTTACCCACTCCATACCCTGCTAATAGCTAAGGCTTATCGGAGTATCCGACCTGTCATCCCAGTGGTCGCCATTGGCCAGTCTTGATTGCGCAGAGGAGAAACTTCAGGTAGTCGAATAACCAAACGGGTCCTTAGGAGGAGGACAAAAAAGAAACGTGGCTTCTGGCTCAGAGCAAAGATTTGTGGGAGTGAGGCCCTATTGGGGAGGAGTGGAGGTTGGGTTAACTCATACGTATGCTGCCATGGAGTCGGTCAGGAAACTTTTTTTCCCAACATACAAGTAAAAAAAATCTCACAAGTATTGGTCGTTCTTCAGACTGTAGATATAGGCCAGAGGAATTTGGTTACACTAAATGCATCCCACAAAATCCTGAATTTACAGGCATGTAGCCTTTTGGCTACTGTACATTTTTATTCATTATTTCCATTTGAAACTCAAACACATCGAATATAGTAATGTCAGCTAATATAATAAACAACATCCGACACATAAGTAACGTTATGAATAAATATCAGAGATAGATAAATCTTTTACTGGGGATCCCACATCAATTGCCTTCAGAGATCGCAACGGCTGCTCCTGCTACTTCACAATACAAAGAACATGCTACTTCACAATAGAAAGAACATCACTGGCTCCCTGCCAAGTCTTTTTCCCTCTCCAGCCTAATCACTGATAAAACAGGAAGACCTTGATCATCCTTCTTGACATGAATAACGATGTATTTTCTATGATGTACGACCCCGAGTTAGATAGTGTCCTCAGAAAGGCCCTTTTATTTTTTTTCTCCGGAGATGTAAAATACAATGATTATGTTACAAGGTAGAGGGGGCTAAGAGGAGACACTGGCTCAGTCTTTGCTAGTTCAAGTAACTAATTGAACAGGGACTAGTGCAAATGGGATCATTCCTTCTTGTTCTATTGTTACAAGAACAGAGGATGTGTAGAAAGCAGACCTAGCTGCTCATCTTTTTGAAATATATCTGGAACAATGATATTGCTTGATCTTCAACTTGCATTTAACTGCTTCTCTTGCAGTTAAAGAAAGAATGCACAGTTAAAGAATATTATTGGTGGCACAAAGGATTGTTCCAAAGACCAACTCCAGGTAATTAAACCCCCCCCCCCCCAGCATGGGTTTAAGTAAAAAAAAAGATAGCCCTAGCTGTATTACCTACCCCCTTCTGATGTTGTCTCCTGCAGTAATCCCTTACTGCCACTAGATGCCCTTACTTCTTCCGGGTTGAATGAGACCCCTCCTCCTTTCTCCTGCAACCAGCCCATTCACAGAGCGCAGCATGATTCGCGCATGCGCAGTAGGAAACCAACAGTAAAGCTGCAAGGCTTCACTCCAGATTTCCCTTAGCCAAGATGGTGGCACCAGCACCCGAGAGCCAATTCAAAAATCAGCTTGGATGAGGACACCCAGGGGCGTACCTAGAGTATTTGGCACACAGGTCGGATCCTATATTTGGCACCCCCCCTCATCTGGCAGCCCCCCTCCCCCAGACTGGCCTATGTTTCCCCCATGGGGAACTAGTTATAGTATACATCCATCATCATGAATAAATCTCCTATGCCATCTAGTATGAGATGGATCTTCAGGCTGTGTCTGCTGTTACCTGCCCTCACTTTATACCCCCCCATGTATGCCCAGGACCCGCACACACACATACCCAGAGCCCACTGCACAACCCACATGCAATAGTACAAAGCACAGATGCTGGAGGTAATGATGGCGTGTATGATAAGCCCTCTGATCAGACAGACACAATACTTGGACGGCATACCTCCCAACTTTGTAAAGTCCCATCGCGGGACATTCTGATGTCCCCTCTCCCCTGCCAACCAGAGTTGTCGCGGCGGGGGGCCGCCGATCGGGGGGGCCATACTAGTCTGCCGATCGCGGGGGGGGGCTCTTACCTGCTGCTGCTGCTCCTCTTCTTCTGTTCATGTTTCCTGCTGTGCGGGAAACATGATAGTCTCGCGGGAGTGTGGGAAGGAGGAGCCTCTGCGGGTAAAACCCGCACAATCCGTGCCAGTTGGGAGGTATGTTGGACGGCGGTGGCAGTGGTGGCAGCGATGTGGTGTCAGTGATATTGTCAGTGATGGTGCCGGCTGTTTCTCCTCCTTTTGCTCCCCTGGGTGACCAGGCCCCTCCTCCTCCTCTGCAAAAATGGCACAGACCGAACTGAGGATCATCATCAGGTGGCCGGCGCTAGACAGAAATACATGTAACTGGCAGTGGCACTCTTACTTTGTGCTACTGCCAGGTGCAAGCACACACCCCTAAGCGGCACTGGCCTGACACCCCCCCAATGTGTGGCACCCGGGATGGACTGCCCCCCTGCATCCCCCGTTGGTACGCCACTGAGGAAACCGCTGGATGCCTGGACAGGTAAGTGCCCTAATAGTAAAAGTCAGCAGCTACAGTATTTGTAGCTGCTGACTTTTAATTTTTGGAGGCGGGGTAGGGGGGCAGAACTCCGCTTTAAACAAAGATGACCGTGTGTGACACATGACTGGTCTAAAGCTGTTTGGAAAAGGTAAATGTAAAAAAAGGGAAGGGGTTTCTGGAGGAAGGTGACTCCCACTGCAAAGCAAGAGAGGTGATTACCTTGGAATTGAAATAAACAGACAGATTTCTTATAAATAATGATGAAAGATAGAAGATCTTATATATATATATATATATATATATATATATATATATATATATATATATATATACGGTTGTGCTCATAAGTTTACATACCCTGGCAGAATTTATGATTTCTTGCCCATTTTTCAGAGAAAATGAATGATAACACAAAAACATTTCTTTCACTCATGCTAATTGTTTGACTGAAGCCATTTATTATCAATCAACTGTGTTTACTCTTTTTAAATCATAATGGCAACAGAAACTACCCAAATGACCCTGATCAAAAGTTTACATACCCTGGTGATTTTGGCCTGATAACATGCACACAAGTTGACACAAAGAGGTTTGAATGGCTATTAAGACCTGGTTCACATTGATGCTACTTTGAAATGGCGCTACTTCACTTGTAGTGTGATTTCAAAGTAGCAAGGTCAGCGCGATTTCAGGTGCTAATTGATAGACATCTGAAATCAGCAAAAGTAGTGCAGAAACTACTTTTGCAAATCGGTGCGGTGCCGCAAAATCAGTGTTGCACCGATTGGAACAGTGCCGTTGGCGCCAATAGGCTGTAACTTGTCATGTGATTTGATCTCTCAAATCGCATGACAAATCGCTCCAATGTAAACCTAAGCTTAAGGTAACATCCTCACCTGTGATCTGTTTGCTTGTAATTAGTGTGTGTGTATAAATGGTCAATGAGTTTCTGAACTCCTGACACACCCTTGCATCTTTCATCCAGTGCTGCACTGACGTTTCTGGATTCTGAGTCATAGAATTGTCAAAAGATCTGAGGGAAAAGGTAGTTGAACTGTATAAAACAGGAAAGGGATATAAAAAGATATCCAAAGAATTGAGAATGCCAATCAGCAGTGTTCAAACTCTAATCAAGAAGTGGAAAATGAGGGGTTCTGTTGAAATCAAACCACGGTCAGGTAGACCAACTAAAATTTCAGCCACAACTGCCAGGAAAATTGTTCGGGATGCAAAGAAAACCCCACAAATAACTTCAGGTGAAATATAGGACTCTCTGAAAACATGTGGTGTGGCTGTTTCAAGATGCACAATAAGGAGGCACTTGAAGAAAGATGGGCTGCATGGTCGAGTCACCAGAAGAAAGCCATTACTACGCAAATGCCACAAAGTATCCCGCTTACAATACGACAAACAGCACAGAGACCAGCCTCAAACCTTCTGGCACAAAGTCATTTGGAGTGATGAGACCAAAATTGAGCTTTTTGGCCACAACCATAAACGCTAGACTTGTGCACAACGGAAAAATTCGTTCCGTTTCGGTTCGCTTCTTGTGCACAACGGAAAAATTTGTTCCGTTTCGGTTCGTTTCTTTCCGGTCCTGTTGATTCGTAATCATTCGTAATTTTGCTAGACGGGATTTTTCGTGTTCGGACTAATTCATATTTTCGCAAGCGACATTTTTCGTAGAATTTTTTGTTGCTTTATAATTCGTACTTTCGGTAGAGTACGTTGTTTTTCGTTAATTCTGGACACAACTCCTACTTTCGTAACTTTTTTTGGGTTCGTTGATTCGTAATTTTCCGTGTCTCTCTCACAACGACGCTGCCTATTATGCCTAATGTGCTTCGAATGGATTTGTACTTTTCTAAATACATAGCGGTTATTTGTAACGATTCGAAATCTCGTATTTTACTTTCGTTTTTTACATGCGGCTATAGGCTCCGCCCCTGTACACCATTTTGAGAGGGTTCAGCACGGTGAGGGAGAAGCAGAGAGCAGAGCAGAGTGTTATTGTGCTTCGAATGGATTCGAAATCTCGTATTTTACTTTAGTTTTTTCATGCGGCTATAGCCTCCGCCCCTGTACACCATTTTGAGAGGGAGTTCAGCATGGTGAGGAAGAAGCAGAGAGCAGAGTGAGTGTTATTGTGCTTCGAATGGATTCGTACATTCGTAACTTTTTTCATAACGAATTATGCGAAGACATTCGGGCATTCGCTATTTTGCGGTATAATTTATTTCGGATTCGGTTTTATTCATAATTGCTTTGTTCGGAATTCGAATGCTTCCGAATGTCCGAAAGTTGCTAAATTCGGACGAATTTCGATTCGTTACAAAACTAATTGCACAAGCCTAATAAACGCAACATTTGGAGAGGAGTCAACAAGGCCTATGATGAAAGGTATGGAGGTGGATCACTGATGTTTTGGGGATGTGTGAGCTACAAAGGCACAGGAAATTTGGTCAAAATTGTTGGCAAGATGAAGGAACATTTGCATTCATACGCCAGGAAGCTGCGTATGGGACGTACTTGGAGATTCCAACATGACAATGACATAGCTCCCAACTGTCTCTGATTTTGAGGGACTGTGCCTGATTTGGAGCAATGTCCCTCTGTCCCTCATTCCTCCTCATTTGTTCCTCATTTTGGTCTGATCTATATAGATGTATATAAAATGCACTTTTTATCTATCAAAAAGTGTTTTCCAGCGCTAAACCCTGCATGTGATTTCTATATTGCTGCATTTGTAAATTCCAAAAGCCAATATAAAGGAATAGTAGTGATAAAAAAAGCACTTGTGGGTTTAACCAATCTTTTTTTGTACAATTCTCCTTTAAGTGGGCTTGGCAAGGGTGTGTCCTATGCCTGTATACATTTGCTGACAGGTGTCCCTCATTCCCATCTCAAAAAGTTGGGAGGTATGCAATGATCCAAAACACAAGGCCAAGTCGACCTGTCATTGGCTACAGCAGAATAAAGTGAAGGTTATGGAGTGGCCACCTCAGTCTCCTCTGGGGATATATATATATATATATATATATATATATATATATATATATATATATATACACAGAATTGTCAGCACTCCATAGCATCTCCAACATTTATAAATAAAAAAGAAAGATTGGTGACTTATCACCTTCCCTCCTCCTTGCCTGTTCTGTTCAGGTAGGATAGAAGTAGATCTGCCGATTGACTTCTGCACACCGCCCTGTCGGATTTTCCCCGCTCCGTCAGCGTTCAGTGTATTTTGACTACTAGAAATCTAGCAAGCTCGTTACTTCCTGTTTAGCAATCAAAACAGTGCCCCTGCTGCACTGAAATCCCAAGAAGTGTTGTCAGCCCTGTCCAGTTCTCCCGTCTTCACTACGTAATCTCTCCCCTTTTGGGTCTATTTATTATTTATAATAAGGAGAATATATTGCTATGCACTATCTGCTATTTTCCACAAAATTACTTCACACCGTGACCTGGATTTTGCAACCCATTCATAAACATAGCAGAGAGAGAGAGCGCGAGAGAGAGTAAGGTCATACAACTCCTTTTTACAAAGATGCCTTAAAGCGGAGCTCCACCCTAAAGTGGAACTTCCGCTCATCGGAACCCTCCCCCCCTCCGGTGTCACATTTGGTACCTTTCAGGGGGGGCAGATACCTGTTTGCACCCACTTCCGGAGTCCACTCTGCGGGGATCTGCGGATAGTGCGTGACTTCCTGCCCCCCCCGTTGTGTTCTGGGAAACACACGGCTCCCAGAACACAGCGGGGACCAGTGAGCTTGGCGCAGCGTGATTCGCGCATGCGCCGTAGGGAACCGGGCAGTGAAGCCACAATACTTCACTTCCTGGTTCCCTCACCGGGGATGGCGGTGGGGGCAGCAGAGTGATGAGCGATTGCTCGTCTTCTGCTGCCGACGTCGCTGGACTCCAGGACAGGTAAGTGTCCTAATATTAAAAGCAAGTAGCTGCAGTATTTGTAGCTGCTGGCTTTTAATATTTTTTTTACAGCGGAGCTCCGCTTTAAGGCAGTATTAAACCCAAAAGCAAACATTTATTATATTGCAGCTCACCAATTTCTAGATGTTATGGCTGCATTCACTTTTTTTTTTTTAGGCTTTTTTTTTTCTTCTATTTTCATCTGGTGATCCAGCCAGCAAGTCTGTTGTTTTTCCAAAGCACAAGCTCTCCAGCAGAATGTATCATTTTACATGGATGGGACAAACCATTTAACAATGGCAGAGTGTATAAAATGTTCAGATTTTATTCATTCATGTAAATCCCTTATCCCAAAAGTTTGCTGTAACTGATTAGAAAGTGTGAGCTGGAATTTGGGTATAATTTGCTAATGTATTTAAATCTGCTAATACATTTAACACTACCCTCCCCCTAGACTGACAATGCTGCTGTTTTCAGTGCCTCATGCGCTCATTCATCCAGAGTTGTGTCTAGCTAATATAGGAGGTGTGTTACTGGCCAGATAACCAGGTGAAAAGCCAAAGAAAATTAAACTGATGCAGTCACTACATCTAATGATTGGTAAGCTGCAATGCAATACATTTTTGGTTTTGAGTTTTAAGCCCCATACACACGGTCGGACTTCCATCTAACTTTTCCGTGGTTTTTTGTCCGAACGGAGTTGGTCGGGAACACCCATAGCATACACACGCTCTGACTTTTCTGCGAACTTTCCCAAAACTTTTTGCAACATCACGTGGTTTTTCTGCTCTTTTCTGCTCTTTACCGCCACCCTTTGGTCAACTTCTGCTATTGTTGGTTGATTTTAACATTAGATGTTTTGTCCATCGGACAAAAGTCAGATGGTTTTCTGTGCATACGGTCGGACTTTGCTCCATCTGACTTTTGTTGGGCAAAAGTTTGTCCGTTTGCAGACCCAACTTTTGTCCGATGAAAACAAAAAAAAGCAAAAAAAGTTTGTCCGATGGAGCGTACACACGGTCGGATTGTTGGTCCAACTTGCTCAAAATGAAGTTTGTTGGCCAAAAGTCCGACCGTGTGTACAGGGCTTAATGCTGCTTTAATATAATGATGATGATGAGAGGGGGGTGGTCCAGAAGAGAGAACGCAGGCAGGGCTGACAGCCCTGCTTGGGATTTCAGTGCAATAGAGGTAGTGTTGTCAGCTCATTTAAAGGAGTTAGGAACTTACTGGATTTCTGGCAGATCAACAGGTATGTTCCTATACTTGCAGCTTCATTAAAGGGGCAAAATTTGCATCCAATTGCATAGATCTACTGAAAGTTTTTTATTTTTTTTATTTGCCCAGACATACTTTAACACTTTAAAATAAGAAAGTTCTTAACTTATATTATTTAATCTATATATACATCTTTAAGTATTCAATGTTTTAAATGTGTTAATGTATACTTTCTTCTCGGAAATACTGGCCTATACATTATTCTTTATGGTAATTTTTATACCATGCCCCTTTCTCTCTGTTAATTTGTATAATTTCCTAAACATAAGGATAACCTTAAAACCATATATAATTAACAAAACACACAGACACCAATTCTGGAAACATTAAAAGACTCCATAAAAATCATATTGCACTCCGAGTGACTAATTGAGCTGTTTTAATTTTTCATTTATACTGGGAAGCATGAAAGCTTTTAGAAAATGTGTTTAATCTTCTAGTTCTGAATAAGACATGTCCTTTAATAGAGACAAAAACAGAGCCCTATGCAGCTTTGATGAAATAAAATCACTAATATCATCCAAGGAGCGGTTACTGACTTTGATTCTCTTTTAAGTCACTGGGTCTTATAAATAACCTGCTAGTTATCTACCCACTGATACTTATTCATCTTATAAATAATACGTATTTTTTAAGGATAATGGTTTGCGTATATACGTTTTTTTTTATTGGGGTCAGGACTAAAAAGAAAATAAATAAAAACAAATATTATTTTAGTCAGTTAAATACGAAGTACCGGAAATACAGAAAAAGCAGATTGCGGAGCGATGTCAGCAGCTTTGTACACTTTATTCAAACTATATAATTATAAATTATAATAACCATCCACTTACACGTAAAATAGGAAAATCCAGCTACAGCAGTGGAAGGGGATTAAGAACTCACAGGATGCCACATAGTCACAAGTGTAGGGAAGAGAGATCCATTTTTGTTTTTAAATACTGAATGGTCAAAATTTATACTTTAATTTCAAGCCAACAGCCGGAGCTTTAGGTTAATTTTCATGTTTTCCAAACTCTATCTCCTGTTGCCACTCATCTCTAGCCTGTTGTTAAATTTACCCATGCAGTTGCAGAGTGGAATTTTAAAGAAGCCTATTATTTACAAAGTTCAATAGCCAAAGCTAAAAATTACACACAAATAACTATGCGTGACAGGGCCCCAAAGTGAAAACATCTGGGAGCCCTATTGCCTCTCTATGTTTATCCCAAACAAAATTCTTTTTGTGAAACAGAATCCTAATTGCTTTCATACCAGTCATATAGAGGTACCCAAACTATACATGTTATTATTTTACATGAGTATTCACCAAACACTATTGCTACCTGCAAAAGTCACGATGTAGACATAGAGAGATGGGACCCCTGGGCCCCATAGCAGCTACATAGTCTGCAGTGGCCATACTTACATCCTTGCTGTAATCATCTCGGAGGTATAGCTATTTTATGTCACTGTTGACCGGAGTGATTGGTGTTGCTGTAAATTCTTCTGTGTCCCTGTTTATTTGGGTTTCAGATACAATACAGAATAATAATGTTATAGTCATAATTTACTAAAGCCAGAGAGTGCAAAATTAGTCACAATTCTGCAGAGAAACCAATCAGCTTCCAGGTTTTATTGCTAACGCTTAACCACTCAAGCCCCGGACCATTTCGGGCCATTAGGACCAGGCCTGTTTTTGGGATTCGGCACTGCGCTGCTTTAACTGTAAATTGTGCGAACATGCAATGTTGTACCCAAATGAAATTTGCGTCCTTTTCTTCCCACAAATAGAGCTTTCTTTTAATGGTATTTGATTGCCTCTGCGATTTTTATTTTTTGCGATATAAACAGAAAAAGACTGAAAATTTTGAAAAAAAATGATATTTTCTACATTTTGTTATAAGAAAAATCGAATAAACTCAATTTTAGTCATACATTTAGGCCAAAATGTATTCAGCCACATGTCTTTAGTAAAAAAAATGTCAATAAGCGTATATTTATTGGTTTGCGCAAAAGTTATAGCGTTTACAAACTAGGGTACATTTTCTGAAATTTACACAGCTTTAAATTTATGACTGCCTATCTCATTTCTTGAGGTGCTAAAATGGCAGGGCAGTACAAAACCCCCCCAAATGACCCCATTTTGGAAACTAGACACCCCAAGGAAATTGCTGAGAGGCATGTTGAGCCCATTGAATATTTTTTTTTTTTGTCCCAAGTGATTGAATAATGACAAAAAAAAATAAAAAATTACAAAAAGTTGTCACTAAATGATATATTGCTCACACATGCCATGGTTATATGTGGAATTGCACCCCAAAATACATTCTGCTGCTTCTCCTGAGTACAGGGATACCACATGTGTGGGACTTTTTAGGAGCCTAGCCACGTACGGGACCCCGGAAACCAAGCACCGCCTTCAGGATTTCTAAGGGCGTAAATTTTTGATTTCACTCCTCACTACCTATCACAGTTTTGAAGGCCATAAAATGCCAAGATGGCACAAAACCCCCCCAAATGACCCCATTTTGGAAAGTAGACACCCCAAGCTATTTACTGAGAGGCATGTTCAGTCCATGGAATATTTTATATTTTGCCACAAGTTGCGGGAATATGACAAACTTTTTTTTTTTTGCACAAAGTTGTCACTAAATGATATATTGCTCACACATGCCATGGGCATATGTGAAATTACACCCCAAAATACATTTTGCTGCTTCTCCTGAGTACGGGGATACCACATGTGTGGGACTTTTTGGGAGCCTAGCCGCGTACGGGACCCCAAAAACCAAGCACCGCCTTCAAGGTTTCTAAGGGCATAAATTTTTGATTTCACTCCTCACTACCTATCACAGTTTTGAAGGCCATAAAATGCCAAGATGGCACAAAACCCCCCCAAATGACCCCATTTTGGAAAGTAGACACCCCAAGCTATTTGCTGAGAGGCATGTTGACCCCATTGAATATTTTTTTTTTTTGTCCCAAATGATTGAATAATGACAAAAAGAAAAAAAAAATGTACAAAAAGTTGTCACTAAATGATATATTGCTCACACATGCCATGGTTATATGTGGAATTGCACCCCAAAATACATTCTGCTGCTTTTCCTGAGTACGGGGATACCACATGTGTGGGACTTTTTGGGAGCCTAGCCGCGTACAGGGCCCCAAAAACCAAGCACTGCGAACGCTGCAGTTATGTGTGTTGTGTTTGGTAAGTGACAGTGATCGATCGATACTGCACTTGGGTGGGCTGGGCTGGGCTGGGCGGAGGGGCTAAACGCAGGCGCTAGCAGGTATCTGGGCTGATCCCGCTAACACTGCGTTTTTGGGAACCCTAAACCGCTGGGGATGCTAGTATAGATCTGATCAGATACTATACCACTAAGGGGGGTGTATGCTTTGCGCGTGGGTGTTAGCGTTACTGTCACTAACCTAACACTGCCTGGGGCGACGCAGACCCTCTCTGGCGCTAAAACCTAATTGATCTCACCCGCCGGGCGATCAGGGGGGTTAAACCTTTATTGGGTTATATACGGCGGGTGCCCTGATGCTATAAAAAGCAAACTAATCAACCAGCGTCACCCGTAACCTTTATATGGTGATCACTGGTGAAAGGGTTAACTAGGGGCAATCAGGGGGTTAAAACCTTTATTAGGTTAAATATGGGGGTACCTGACACTATATAAAAACCTGACGGGTAACCTAAATAACTAAATAACTTACTGGCTAACCAGTGACACCAGTGACGCTTATACGGCGATCACTGGTGAAAGGGTTAACTCTAGGGGCAATCAGGGGGTTAAAATAATATATGGGGGTACCTGACACTAATAAAAACCTGCGGCGAACCTAAAAAAAAATAACTGCCTATCTAAAACACCAGCGACACGAATACAGCGATCGGAAAAACAATCGCTTAGTGACGCTGAAGTTAGGGGGTGAAAGGGTTACCTGGGGGGTCATCAAGGGGTTAAACCTTTATTAGGGGGGGGTTAGGGGGCTACCCTGGACCTAAAGGGGCCTAATCCTAACTGCCCTGCAACTTTTTACAATCACAGATGACACTAAATGCAGTGATCAGTAAAATAAATGATCACTGCAATCAGTGACACTGTGATTGGGGGCTTTGGGGTGACCTGGGGGGTGATCTGGGGGTGACTGGGGGGTGATTTGTGTACCTACGTGTCAGTGGACTGTTGGTGCACTAACCTGCTTCTTCTCTGCTCGGCGCCGGGAACGAAAAGACCGCGGCGAGGGAGATGACATCACTTCCTCCTGCCTGTGTTTACATCACATGGCGGAGGAAGCATTTTCATTGGCCAGGAGCGATCGCGAGGGGGGGGCGGAATCGAGCGCCCCCCCCTCATGCCTGATCGCTCCCGAACACTTAACGGCCGCTCACTGCAGTGAAGGGGGGTCCGGATGGACCCCCCAACTGCACAAAGGCGATCACGTAGATCTACGTGATTCTGCCTGTCGGTGCCATTCTGCCGACGTAAATCGGCGGTGGGCGGTCGTTAAGTGGTTAAAGGAGTTGTAAAGGCAGAAGGTTTTTTTTTTATCTTAATGCATTCTATGCATTAAGATAAAAAAAAACTTTTGTGTGCAGCAGCCCCCCTCAGCCCCCCTAATACTTACTAGAGTCCATCTTTATCCAGTGATGTTGCAGGAGTGTCTCAGCTGCCAGGGACTCCCCTTCTCATTGGCTAAGACAACAGCAAGGCGTGATTGGCTCCCGCTGCTGTCAAAGTCAGTCAGCCAATCAGGAGAGAGAGAGGGGGCAGGGCCGGGTCGGGGCTTTGTTTCTGAATGGTTACAAGGAGCTGTGACTCGGCTCGGGTACCCCCATAGAAAGCTGCTTGCTGTGGGGGCACTCAACAGGAGGGAGGGGCCAGAAACAGCGATGAGGGACCCAAGAAGAGGAGGATCTGGGCCACTCTGTGCAAAACCAACTGCACAGAGCAGGTAAGTATAATTAATGTATGTGTTATTTATTCATTTTTTTTTTTTTTTTTAAAGCAAGACTTTACAATTACTTTAATTAAACAAGCTGAGGTTAGAAGCTGATTGGTTTCTCTGCAGAACTATGACACATTTTGCACTCTTTAGCTTTAGTAAATAAACCCCCTAGTGTCAATAATTTTTTAGCTTTACATATGACGGGTCAAATGTCTGCATTTATCTAATCTTCTAGCTGGCACATTGCAAGTCCTACTCATCACAGACTATAAACAATTTAGCGTTTGGCAGTGTCATATTAACAGGGGAAGGAGATTTAAAAGCTACTATTAGCTAGCATAGGTTAAAAAAAGCGTGTTTGTTTTCTTTTTAATGCACCATTGGAATTGTCACCATTTTAATGCTCATGAGCATATTCAATTGTATGTAAGGCTCGGTTCACACAGGGGCAACACGACTTCCAGCGCGACTTTGAGAGGCAACTCAGACACAACTTGAGCATGAATCACAGGGCGACCTCAGGGCGACCTCAGTGCGACTTGTGGTGATTTACAACACGACTTGAAGTCGCTTCCAGGACAGGAGACATTCCAGTGGCCAATATAACAAGAATCAGCTCTGTGGGAGGGAGGGGGGAGGGAGAGGTTTGCCTGAGAAATGTATGTTCTCTTCCTGGAGTGTTGCTCCTGTTAAGACAGGGAATACGACTTCTGAGCGACTTCCATTGAAATCAATGGGTACAGGTCGCCTAGCAGTCGCCTAGGAGTCGGATTGAAGTAGTACAGGGACCTTTTTTGAAGTCGGAGTGACCGCAGTCGTGTGCATTAAAACATCTCCATTGACTTCAATTAGTTTTAAAAATAGCGCGACTTGGGGCAACTCGGGGCGACCAGAAGTCTCGTCCGGAGTCGCCCCTGTGTGAACCGAGCCTAACATTTATGTGCATGGTGAATGTTATTTATAACCAAACCAGCTTGTGCTTTTGCAGAGCTGTCTATGTCCTTGATATTTTTTTTCATGATGGTTTTTATTGTTTTAGAAATTAAAGTGACCATGTCAGTGAATACAGGCTGGCCCAAAAGTTGTAGCTGTTAAAGGGTAACTCCACTTTTGTGGGGGAAAAAAATTGCAAATAAAAAAAAGATACATAGGGGCAAAAAGTATTTAGTCAGCCACCAATTGTGCAAATTCTCCCACTTAAAAAGATGAGAGAGGCCTGTAATTGTCATCATAGGTATACCTCAACTATGAGAGACAAAATGTGGAAACAAATCCAGACAATCACATTGTCTGATTTGGAAAGAATTTTTTTTTCAAATTATGCTGAAAAATAAGTATTGTGTCACTTACAAACAAGCAAGATTTCTGTCTCTCACAGACCTGTATCTTCTTCTTTAAGAGGCTCCTCTGTCCTCAACTCATTACCTGTATTAATGGCACCTGTTTGAACTTGTTATCAGTATAAAAGACACCTGTCCACAACCTCAAACAGTCACACTCCAAAATCCACTATGGTGAAGACCAAAGAGCTGTCGAAGGACACCAGAAACAAAATTGTAGACCTGCACCAGGCTGGGAAGACTGAATCTGCAATAGGCAAGCAGCTTGGTGTGAAGAAATCAACTGTGGGAGCAATAATTTGAAAATGGAAGACATACAAGACCACTGATAATCTCCCTCGATCTGGGGCTCCACGCAAGATCTCACCCCGTGGGGTCAAAATGATCACAAGAACGGTGAGCAAAAATCCCAGAACCACACGGGGGGACCTAGTGGATGACCTGCAGAGAGCTGGGACCAACGTAACAAAGGCTACCATCAGTAACACACTACGCCGCCAGGGACTCAGATCCTGCAGTGCCAGACGTGTCCCCCTGCTTAAGCCAGTACATGTTCAGGCCCGTTTGAGGTTTGCTAGAGAGCATTTGGATGATCCAGAAGAGGATTGAGAGAATGTCATATGGTCAGATGAAACCAAAGTAGAACTGTTTGGTAGAAACACAACTCGTCGTGTTTGGAGGAGAAAGAATGCTGATTTGCAACCAAAGAACACCATACCTACTGTGAAGCATGAGGGTGGCAACATCATGCTTTGGGGCTGTTTCTCTGCAAAAGGAACAGGACGACTGATCCGTGTACATGAAAGAATGAATGGGGCCATGTATCGTGAGATTTTATGTGCAAACCTCCTCCCATCAGAAAGGGCATTGAAGATGAAATGTGGCTGGGTCTTTCAGCATAACAATGATTCCAACCACACCATCCGGGCAATGAAGGAGTGGCTTCGTAAGAAGCATTTCAAGGTCCTGGAGTGGCCTAGCCAGTCTCCAGATCTCAACCCCATAGAAAACATTTGGAGGGAGTTGAAAGTCCGTGTTGCCCAGCGACAGCCCCAAAACATCACTGCTCTAGAGGAGATCTGCATGGAGGAATGGGCCAACATCCCAGCAACAGTGTGTGACAACCTTGTGAAGACTTACAGAAAACGTTTGACCTCTGTCATTGCAAACAAAGGATATATAACAAAGTATTGAGATGAACTTTTGATATTGACCAAATACTTATTTTCCACCATAATTTGCAAAAAAAAATATTTCCAAATCAGACAATGTGATTGTCTGGATTTGTTTCCACATTTTGTCTCTCATAGTTGAGGTATACCTATGATGACAATTACAGGCCTCTCATCTTTTTAAGTGGGAGAACTTGCACAATTGGTGGCTGACTAAATACTTTTTTTCCCCACTGTATTTAGTATGTACAATTGTGACACAAGTCATATTGTAATTGAATGTCATTAAAAATTACCTTTCCTTTTTCAATCTACAGCCGCTGTAATCTTGTCGCCCAGAAATGTAATTTCCTGCTTGTGTGATTGGCTTACTGATTTTCCCAGAAGTCTGCACTAAGATATAAATCAGATTGTGATAAGCTTCCCCTGCAACAAAAATTTCATTTTTGGTGTGATACTCTTGTAGCGATACCTTCAACTAAGAAGGCCGCAGATTTAGTTTGGGCCCTGAAGACAGCTCCGCCAACCCCCGGCAATGTACTCGACCCCCTACTGGCACAGTTAGTTATGGCAGCAATATATTTCTTATACTGTATGATTAAACTCAGACACCAAGGCAATAATGAAAGGGGTATCTAATTTACTTTAAGCTTATGGTAAAAAGGTTAACAGTGGTAACAGTTTACAGGTAATAAGTTGCAGAGCCCTGCAGCAATAAACATACTATGCATTAGATGAACAGTAAAGGTGCGCCGCGTGGGCGACCGTTAACTAGGCGCCCTGTGGCGCAGTAACTAAATGAACTAACTAGCTGGCCAGGCCTGGCTCAGATATCTAAAACTCAGTCTATAGGGGATGATGGTTTCTTCACCGGCAAGTCTTTAAAGGTGGTGCACATAACAGAATAACATTTGTAATCCAGTGGGAAGATTGTAATGGAATAAACACTTTACTGAAGAACCTCTGAGTTCTGCTCTGATATGGATCTCCAGTGAGAGTATCAGATATAAACTTGTGGGCCACGGCAGTTTATAGGCACATCAGCAACAAACAGTATATGGTCTGAGCATACGCTCGCTCACCCCTCCGGACGCGATCCCAGTCCGGGAACTTCCACCGACTGTGTCCTCACACACAGTGTCTCCAGCGATCGGGTCCCCGATCCAACCAAGGCTGTAGATAAGCGAAGTCAGATGCCACCCAGGCTCGCAGTGGGGTGGAAGGCTCTTTGGTGCTGCACAAGGCCTCAGGCTTCAGGCCTTGCACTACGGCACATCCGCACAGGAGGATCAGTCACTGAAGTCTCGTGTCCCAAAGAGGCCGAGCCCAGCCTCGCCCCCTCCTTTTATAACCCCTCCCATGAGTCTCTGGGGTGGAAACATGCCGAAAGGGATTCTGGGCAAGGTAGTCCCGGGAGTCTTAAAGGGGACCCCGCTACACACTCCCCCCACTTAAATTCTTTGGTCCCCAAAGAAAACCTTAGCATACACTGCGTACAACCCCAGACAACATTGCATAAGAGGTTGGCATAGGGAATTCCCACCAAAACCGAGGGGTTGGATTCCCTTGCCCACAGGTCACACTATCCTGAGTGGCCTGCCTAACTGTGCCAGAGAGTGAGTGGGGGTTGCCCTCTACTAAATGAACAGTGGAGGGATCCGGATTCTCTACACTCCTCCTTGCAGTGACCACAGAATCCTCTGAACTCTCCCCCATTTGTGGGTAGGTCAACCTTCTGGGAGGCCTTATGACTCTGTGAGCCCTTTGTTCCCTTGGGGTTTCTGGCTCTGGCGCCACAGGCTCTTCTTCTGTAACAGGTTCAGGCGACATAGCAGGCTCTGTAACATCTGTCTCAGGAGCCGAGGGATACATAGAGTCTCTAGGATCCTGTTCAGGGCAAACATCACAAGCATCCTCCCAGTAATCCGATGAAGGACTAGATGGGATGAATTCAGCGGCTTCTGCATTCAGTTGTCCATCTATAGTGTCTTCAGTAGTTGGAAGATCTATAGCAGAAGTTCCTTGAGTTTGGGAAGGCCACAGCCAGTCAAGCTCTCTCTCTTCATCTCCACTGAGTTCAGAAGCTTCTGTATCTTCAGTCCGAGAGATCTGGGACCGAGTGTTTGGCCTGGGGGTATCCAGAATAGAGACTGGTTCAGGGGAGTCCCTCGCTGGAGGTATCCTGACCGCTTCAGCAAGTGGGAGCAGGTGGTTTCGATGCCACGTCTTCAGTGGGCCTACCTTTCCTTCTGGCTTCAACTTGTAGACCGGTAGGCCCGGAAGCTTCCTACAGATGACATAGCTGACATAGATGGCTCTCCATCTGTCTGCAAATTTGTGTTTTCCAGGGACCCCCAGATTGCGTAGCAGTACTCGGTCCCCGGGCTGCAGGTCTTGTACCCGTACCTTCAAGTCGAAGTTTCTTTTGTTTCGGGCTCCCCTTTGATCTGAGGCCGCTTGAGCTTGTTCATAAGCTACTTTCAGGCTGTGTCTGAGCCTGTCCACATATCCTTTGTGGGATGTGGCTGAGGAATGGTCTAAAGAAGTGCCAAAGGCCAAGTCCACAGGCAACCTCGCTTCTCTCCCAAACATGAGTCGATATGGGGAGTAGCCTGTAGCATCACTGGTGGTGCAGTTGTAAGCGTGTACTATAGCTGCTATGTGTTTGCTCCAATGTTGTTTCTTCTCACTTTCCAGAGTCCCCAACATGTTGAGCAGGGTTCGGTTAAACCTCTCCGGCAGAGCATCTCCCTGTGGGTGGTAAGGTGTGGTTCGAGTTTTCTTGATTCCTAACGAATCCAAGAGTTTTCGGATCAGTCGACTCTCAAAGTCCCTTTCTTGATCTGAATGAAGTCGCTGGGGCAGCCCATAATGGACAAAATACTTCTCCATAAGTACCTTGGCTACTGTGGAAGCCTTCTGGTCTTTGGTTGGAAAAGCTTGGGCATACCGGGGGAAATGATCGGTTATCACCAGAACATTTCCTAGTCCACTCAGATCGGGTTTGAGGCAGAGGAAATCAATGCATACCAGATCCATTGGGCCTTGACTTCGTAGATGGCCCATTGGGGCAGCTTGATGGGGTAAAGTCTTCCTCTGGATGCAGCGTGCACATGAATGGCAGTACTCTTCCACTTTTGCCCTCATGCAGGGCCAATAGAACCGACTTCTGACAAGTTGAAAGGTCCTTTCCGCCCCTAAGTGGCCATGGTTGTCATGTAGGGCAATCAGAACAGTCTCTCTGTGTTTTTCCGGAAGAAACAATTGCCATTTATCTTCCAGGTCATCAGAGGGGCCCCTTCGGTAGACCACTCCCTGATGCACCTGTAACCTGTCCCACTCTTTCCTCAACAATAGCAAATGCAAGCGCTTGGGAAGCCTGCACAGACAAACACGATTAATCCTAAATGTGTAAAGGATATTATACAAAGGTTGAAAATCAAAAAAACAAAAAAAGTATTCCAATCAGATGGACATAAAGTTATTACTGTTACCAAGGGATGGCAGGTAGCATAAGGTTTTGAAAAACTCTATAGTAACAATTGTGGATAGGAAGTCTTTAATAAAAACTCAGTTGCCCAGGGCAGCTCTTCTCCAAGTTGAAGCCGACTCAAGGAAAATGACATGAAAGGAAAAATAGAAAAGCGCCTCTTAGCAAAACAGATTTATTATGTAGCAGACAATTTGTATCAAACACTTACATCATGGTAAGTTTCAGGTGTCATCCAGTAGGATTAATGTTTATATTGCGTCCAGGATCTCTGACGCTACTCCACGGATTTCCCAGGTCCCGGTTATGGCGGCCGCAAGTAGCCGGGATACAGGCTGGCTTGTCCGTGATAGGAGACAGCAGCGAAAGATGGCAACGGTCGGTCCGGAGAGGAGCGTCTGACGTCAACTGGATGGTGCAGGGAACCACAACGCGTTTCAGAGCATGCGCAGCTCTCGTACAGGGCATGCGCGCTCCTTTCTCAAGTGTACAAGGAGACAGGAAGGACGGATGTTTTAAAAGTAATTCTGCCCGTCAGCGCAGCAGAATTCAATAATAGTGGTTCCCTGCACCATCCAGTTGACGTCAGACGCTCCTCTCCGGACCGACCGTTGCCATCTTTCGCTGCTGTCTCCTATCACGGACAAGCCAGCCTGTATCCCGGCTACTTGCGGCCGCCATAACCGGGACCTGGGAAATCCGTGGAGTAGCGTCAGAGATCCTGGACGCAATATAAACATTAATCCTACTGGATGACACCTGAAACTTACCATGATGTAAGTGTTTGATACAAATTGTCTGCTACATAATAAATCTGTTTTGCTAAGAGGCGCTTTTCTATTTTTCCTTTCACTCTTTCCTCAACAGGCGAGCTTCCTTTGAGGAGTGACTCAGAAGTCTGTTTGGATCCTGATTCTCCAGGGCTTCCAGAACTAATTTCCCCATGGGGTCTTCTAATTGGTCACATCTTAGCTCCTTCTTGGACAGCTTTGGCAGATGGTCTTCCTCCAGTTCAGTTACTCCACAGTATTGTTTGGGAACTCCTACCATGGTAACTCCTATCTCTTCCGCCCTTGAGCCCCCTCTGGCTTGTAGTTCAGCCCCCTGACAAAGGGCCCGCACCCCGTCTGGTGCCACTTGAGTCCAGTCTTCCATGTCACGAGTGGGACCATGAGATCTTCTGGACAGAGCGTTGGCATCTCGATTCCCAATCCCTGGCCTGTACTTTAGGCTGAAATTGAATCCAGACAATGCGGCCAGCCACCTGTGTCCAGTGGCGTCCAGCTTTGCTGTAGTGAATAGGTAGGTAAGGGGGTTGTTATCGGTCTTCACAGTGAACTCCGCCCCATACAGGTAGTCTTTGAGCTTGTCTACTACCACCCACTTAAGGGCCAGGAACTCCAGCTTGTGAGTGGGGTAGTTTTTCTCAGAGGGGGTCAGGCTCCTGCTCACGTAGGCAACAGGCCGTTGTTGCCCTTCGTGTTTTTGATAAAGTACTCCTCCCAGACCGCCATGACTAGCATCTACGTGTAGTTCATAGGGTTTGGTTGGGTCTGCGTAGGCCAAGACTGGAGCAGTGGTTAGGCTCTTCTTCAACGCCTGGAAGGCCTCTTCACACTTCTGATTCCACTGATCTCTGACTGACTCTCCCGGCTTCCTGTGCCCTGAATCGTCCTCTTCTCCCTCAGTCTTGAGCAGTTCATTCAATGGTCTAGCAATTCGGGCGAATCCTTCCACAAACCTCCTGTAATAGGAGCAGAACCCTAAGAAGGATCTGAGTTCTGTTACTGTGGTGGGTCGTGGCCAGGAGGTAACTGCCTCCAATTTCTCAGGGTCTGTGGCCACCCCTTCTTCAGACACTATGTGCCCCAGATAGTTCACAGAAGACTGGTAGAACCGACACTTCTCAGGCGAAAGCTTGAGTCCCTCCTCACTGAGTCTCCTCAATACTTTTTCCAACCTCTCCTCGTGTTCCTCCAGGGTTCTTCCAAAGACAATGACATCGTCCAGGTATACAAGGACTTCAATAAGGTTCATGTCTCCTACAGTCTTCTCCATGAGACGTTGGAAGGTAGCAGGAGCTCCAGACAGTCCCTGAGGCATTCAATCAAACTCAAAGAACCCCACTGGGGTTATGAAGGCTGTCTTCTCCTTGTCTTCTGGATACATAGGGATCTGATAGTATCCACTCTTGAGATCCATAATGCTGAACCACTTGGCTCCAGACCAACTCTGTAAAGCGTCCTCTATCCTCGGAGTGGTGTACTGGTCGGGGATGGTTCTCCTGTTAAGAGTCCTGTAGTCGATACAGAGCCTCAACGACCCATTCTTCTTCCTGACCACCACTATCGGGGAGGCATAGGGGCTTCTAGACTCCCGTATCACACCAGTCCTCTTGAGTTCTGCAAGTTGTTCCCTTAGATCCTCCAGATCTGCTAGTGGGACCCGCCTGACTCTCTCTCTGAAGGGCTTATCTTCTTGGATGCGGATCCGATGGGTGGCACTCCTTGCACACCCCACATCGAACTCCTCTTTGGAGAAGATCTTCTCCCATCTGGTCAACTGGGCCTTGGCTCTCTCTTTCCAAGCCCTGGGCAGATTCGGGTTTTCCATGGATAGCTTCTCCCAAGCATCTCCTCCTTCACCCGTCCCCTTGACTTCCGACAGGGTAACAGGGGCAGCAGGGCTCACCTGGCCCAGCAGCATCCTAGCTGGGATTTCCATGGGGTCATCTGTATTGTTCCTAAAACTCACCGGAACTCTACAATGGGCCTTCTTCAGGGCCCTCAGTGGAATCACTTCTGGTATCACTTCCAGACCAGGGGACTCTTCCCTTGGGTCGGACTCCAACATGACAAAGGGTCCAGGCTGCTCCCAAGTAAGCTTCACAGTCGCTCTGAGACAGGTTACTTCACCGGGCTGCAACACTACCCCTTCTCTTCCAAGTCTCCACACCTTCCCTATCCCCTCTCCAGGGGTCTTCTGCTCTAGGACCAGCCGTTGATAGGCCGTCTTCAGCATGGGGTGGATCTTGGTGGCCGCTTGCCCCTTTTCTTCCACTAGAGGGGTCAAGAGTCTTCGGACCAGGTCCGTGTTTGTCCCTATTATAAGGGAACTCTTGTTGGCTCCTGGCGGTCGAGGGCACACAACTGCCAGGGTGTCAAACACTTCAGCCTTCCCAGCCACAGATGGGTCAAAAGTCATTTTGACGGGCAGATAGCCATCGTAGGGGAAACTCTGGGTTCCAATCCCACATATTTCCAGTTCCTCTATCTTCTGGATGGGCAGGTGACTCAAGTGTTTATCGTAGAAATCCCGGTATAATAGGGTCACTTGTGCCCCAGTATCCAGGATTGCTCTGGTGTAGACTCCCTCCACTTGAATGGGCACTATAGGAGATGGGCCTACCAGCTTCTCCGGATATGGCCTGGCATGGGTCGCCTTCTTCTGGCCCTTTCCTTTCGGACTCTCTCTCGTTCAATTCCGTTTGGACTTTAATCTTTCTTGAGCCTGGTATGCATTGATTTCCCTCCTTTCAATGGGTGTACGGACCCGCTGAGGGACATTATTGTTTTTCTTAGGTGTGCATCCCCTCTGGGGAATGCTGTGCTTCTTCTGAGGGGTCTTGCCCCCTTTCTCTGGGGTGTATATTTGTTGAGGAATGTTGTGTTTCATCTGAGGTGTTTTATTTCCTCTTTTCTTCTGCTTCGCATTCAGCTTGGAGCTCACTGAAGGTGATGGGCACCCGGTTGACTCCTTCACCGGGGCCCTTTGAAGTTTCCTGCCGGCTTGCGGTTGTCCGTTTTCTTCTTCTTGGGAATGGAACATGTAGCTGCAATATGGCCAATTCCTCCACAGTTAAAGCAGACTATATCTCCCCATTCTTGTAAAGATGCGGGTGCTGAGGCAATTGGGAATAATTCCTTCCTTGGTACTTCTCTCTTGGGATCCTCTGGGTCTTTTGCCATCAGAGAGGTCAACATCTCTAACACCTTGGACATTTGAGATTTTAGAGTGTCTACCTCTGAGTCTCTTTCAGGGGTCATCACTGGATTGACTAGCACCTGTGCATGGACAACATTTGTCTTAATCATTTGCTGGTCCTGTTGTAGCGCCTCCTCATCTTTGATGATTTTTATCAAGTCAGCATAAGTCAGTAACGTTCCTCCTCCCGAGGTTTTCAGGTGCAGCCAGACTGGATCCGAGCGTAACGCTCCCTTTAAGACTTGCTTCATTCTTGCTGCATCTGTATCTTGGGGCTTCATTCCCTTCTTCAACACAATCTTGCACAGCAACCTGTTCAGTCTCCTAACATACTCTGAAAGTTTCTCCCTTGGCTGTTGGAAAGTGTGTTCAAATTGGTAGACCATCTCTGTCACTTTTTCCAATTGACCAAACTCTTCCTGTAGCATGGCTAGACAGTCTTGAGCCGTGCAATCTGCATTCCCAAACCGAAAGCTTTTCACTGCTTCTGCTGCTGCGCCTTTGAGGCTCTCTATCACTCGTTGCCTCTTCTGCGCTTCAGGCTCCTCCCATGCCTCTACTGCTTGTAATGCCTGCTCCACCCAGGTATCAAAATCTTCTTCCCCTGCAGGGACAGGGAGCTTCCCTGAGAATGTTTTCAGTCTCCGGTAGCTAGTCTCTACATGCACCGTGTTTGTCTTCTGACATTTAATTAGTAGATCCTCTATTGCCTTCATCAATTCTGGTGATATAGCAGTGGCAGGTGCGGGTGCCACCGGGGGTGTCACTCCACCTCCTCTTTCTGGTGAGGTACAGGCCGCAGCCTGCGGTGATCCCATCTGTGTTGGTTCCTTCTTTATAGCTACTGCGGGTGCCAACCTATAGGTTCTATTGTCTGGCGTCTTTACACACTTGTACTTGCAAGCCTCTGGTATCCCGTCTCCGTATTCCACCAGTGCATACTGATATGAAGTGTCTGGGTCTGATTTTATATCTATCACCCATGGTGTGTGACCTGGGGACACTAACTTCATTAACTCCTCTACCATGTCAGTCTTCCATTCCTCCCCTGGGAGACTGATGACTATCGAGTTATTCGGCTCTGCCCTAGAGGTTTTGCACCACTCTTCTATCGCTTGTGGGTCCATGCCGGCACCTCTGGCGTTTAATTGCTGTATCAGGATCCTGGACGAGAACCCCCACGTGTAGCGATACCTTCAACTAAGAAGGCCGCAGATTTAGTTTGGGCCCTGAAGACAGCTCCGCCAACCCCCGGCAATGTACTCGACCCCCTACTGGCACAGTTAGTTATGGCAGCAATATATTTCTTATACTGTATGATTAAACTCAGACACCAAGGCAATAATGAAAGGGGTATCTAATTTACTTTAAGCTTATGGTAAAAAGGTTAACAGTGGTAACAGTTTACAGGTAATAAGTTGCAGAGCCCTGCAGCAATAAACATACTATGCATTAGATGAACAGTAAAGGTGCGCCGCGTGGGCGACCATTAACTAGGCGCCCTGTGGCGCAGTAACTAAATGAACTAACTAGCTGGCCAGGCCTGGCTCAGATATCTAAAACTCAGTCTATAGGGGATGATGGTTTCTTCACCGGCAAGTCTTTAAAGGTGGTGCACATAACAGAATAACATTTGTAATCCAGTGGGAAGATTGTAATGGAATAAACACTTTACTGAAGAACCTCTGAGTTCTGCTCTGATATGGATCTCCAGTGAGAGTATCAGATATAAACTTGTGGGCCACGGCAGTCTATAGGCACATCAGCAACAAACAGTATATGGTCTGAGAATATGCTCGCTCACCCCTCCGGACGCGATCTCAGTCCGGGAACTTCCACCGACTGTGTCCTCACACACAGTGTCTCCAGCGATCGGGTCCCCGATCCAACCAAGGCTGTAGATAAGCGAAGTCAGATGCCACCCAGGCTCGCAGTGGGGTGGAAGGCTCTTTGGTGCTGCGCAAGGCCTCAGGCTTCAGGCCTTGCACTCCAGCACATCCGCACAGGAGGATCAGTCACTGAAGTCTCGTGTCCCAAAGAGGCCGAGCCCAGCCTCGCCCCCTCCTTTTGTAACCCCTCCCATGAGTCTCTGGGGTGGAAACATGCCGAAAGGGATTCTGGGCAAGGTAGTCCCGGGAATCTTAAAGGGGACCCCGCTACACTCTCAAAGGGAAATCATGTCTAAAGGGATACAGAACCTACAATTTTCCTTATTAGAGCCCTGCAGGTGCAGAAGATGATTGATAATTATAAAGCCACTCCCATACAGATTCACTCAGTACATGAACACAGACAAATAAACAGCTATTCCTTCAGAATAACAAAAGGTAAGAATCTGCAACAAAGTTTGTTAAAATTCCTACTTAAATCATCCTTTAGTCATAGAGGGGGTGGCTGGAGAGAGGGGGCCGTGGCCGTGCGCCCTTAATGGACGGGCCGCCACTGGTCAAACTTGAAATTGGTAAGGCTGTGCATGAGAATCTGTGAATGAAAGTTCCATCTGCCACCTCTTCAGAGTAACTCATAATTCAAAATTTTTCGAATAGTTAGTTGACCCTTCTCTCCACCCTGTTACCAAAGGTGTACTGGCTAGAAGAATAGTTTGAAGTAGCAATGCTTGCCAGGCTCCTATGCAAAAAAAGCATATTTTCCATTAATTAATATGGGCGCATTTAATTTTTCATTTTCTTTGCAAAAGGCGGACTTAGCCTTTAAAAGCATAGTCTACCCAGTATAAGTAACGCAGAGTTCATGGTTAAAGGAGTTGTAAAGGTACATTTTTTATTTTCTAAATAGGTTCCTTTAAGCTAGTGCATTGTTGCTTCACCTACCTTTTCCTTAGATTTCCCTTCTAAATATTTTTTTTCTTTGTTTTCTTTGTCTGAATTTCTCACTTCCTGTTTATCCTCAGTAAGCTGTTCAGTAAGCTGTTCTGGATGACTCCACACCACTCGGATGATGGTGTGGAGTTCAGTGAGGAGAAACAGGAAGTGAGAAATTCTGACAAAGAAAACAAACCTTTAGAAGGTAAATCAAAGGAAAAGGTAAGTGAAGCAACAATGCACTAGCTTAAAGGAACCTATTTAGAAAATAAAAAATGTACCTTTACAACTCCTTTAAGTAATTCAGAGAGTTTGGGGTCAAGTAACTCACAGATCCTGCCTGGTGTCACTCAGGTCCGGTCTCTGACTTTTCCTTTCTGTTTCTTGCAGCATTGTCTCCAGAAGGCAGACACTGTAAAGTAAACATTCCACTTTGCATGCTCCAACTCAAGCCACACTTTGCAAACATCAATGCAAAAATGGGGCAGCTGGAGCGGTCTGCACATACATGGAATCATGAATCTAACACAGGTCACTCTAGTGGTGCCACTGCAATATTTACTGTTTGGTGGCCACACCCCTCACAATGGGGAAATGGGAAAGAATGATATCCTTATGATTGCAGTGCTTTACAGCTTGAATTAAAAAAAATTCATACATTCACATTTTGTAATAATTTATTGTTGGTGCATTTATTCATTTTTTTTGGTGAACTATGCCTTTAAAGTTACTAGGGGTTATGGTACTGCTATCCACACTGTTATTCATTATTTCTTAGTCGAGGTTATTTTCATCCTAGCATTCATTATGTTTAACTGCCTCCCCTACTTTTAATGTGAGATTTTGAGAGTAGTCATTATCCTAGGCCTGCAAAATTTCAGGCTAAGGGCCTGTGTCAACAGTTCTCATTTTAGAGTAGCAGTGCAATGTGAATATGTCACTGTATACAAACGTGTACTGAGCCATTTTCAGCTCAATATATTTCTGCTGCATGGGGTTTAAGGGAGTGCGGAGCATGCAGAAGTAAATGTAAAAAAGTCCTAATATTGGTAGATGTGCCATTAAACCATATATCCCATGGTTATATATTTTACTGTTTAGGGGTTATTGAGTCTAGCCAGGGCTGGACTGGGACAAAAATTTGGGCCCTGGACATCATCCAGACCGGCCCACTTTAATATTGCAAACACACACAAAAACAGTATATATACTGTTGGGGGGTGAAGGGCACAGGGGGACAGCATGGGGGGGGGGTTGGAGGACACTGTGGGGGGAGGGGTGGAGTACACAATGGGACACCAGGGGGGGGACACAGTAGGACACACCGGGGGGGGGGGGGTTGGAGGACACAGTGGGAGGACAGAGGGGGACACAATGGGGGGTGGAGGACAGAGGGGGACACATTGGGGGGTGGAGGACACAGTGGAGGCTGAAGGACACAGTGGAAGCTGGAGGACCCAGTGGAGGCTGGAGGAGACAGTGGGGGCTGGAGGACACAGTGGAGGCTGGAGGACAGTGGAGGCTGGAGGACACAATGGGGGCTGGAGGACACAGTGGAGGCTGGAGGACACAGTGGAGGCTGGAGGACAGTGTGGGGGCTGGAGGACAGTGTGGGGGCTGGAGGACACAGTGGAGGCTGGAGGACACAGTGGAGGCTGGAGAACAGCGTGGGGCTGGAGGACACAGTGGAGCCTAGAGAACAGCGTAGGGGCTGGAGGACACAGTGGAGGCTGGAGGACACAATGGGGGCTGGAGGACGCAATGGGGGCTGGAGGACACAGTGGAGGCTGGAGGACACAGTGGAGGCTGGAGGACAGTGTGGGGGCTGGAGGACACAGTGGAGGCTGGAGAACAGCGTGGGGCTGGAGGACACAGTGGAGCCTAGAGAACAGCGTAGGGGCTGGAGGACACAGTGGAGGCTGGAGGACACCGTGGAGGCTGGAGGACACCGTGGAGGCTGGAGGACAGCGTGGGGGCTGGAGGACACAGTGGGACAACAGGAGAGTATCATGGAGCCTCACCCGATGCCTGCAATAAGACCTCTCATGGCGAACTTCTCTCTGCCGGCCCCTCCGCTCTTCTCATCCATCCTGGATGATGTCATGTGTAAGCACCTGGGGTGGATGGGAGTGAAGGCGGAGCTGGAGGGGAACAGCACGCTGTGAGAGGTCATATTGCAGCTTTTTCCAGTGCGAGTGTTGCAGCTGCCCCACAGTGCCGATAGGTCAGTCGGACAGTCCACCCCTGCAGTACAGCAGTGCTCAAAGTAATGGCTGCACGGGCTGCTCAGCCATTACTTTGACAGGCTGTCACTCAAACCGGCCCATTGAGCCATCGGCCCACCGGGAAACTCCTGGTAGTCCCGATGGCCAGTACATGCCTGAGTCTAGCTAAATCTTATGATTTTTTTTTTTTATAGTAATACTTATGTTTCAAATATAGTGGTTACTACGGTGTCATTAAACCCTGACTATGAAAAACTCTCATTACATGCTATAAACCAGAGTGTTCATACTCACAAAGCCACAAAAGCATTTGTTTTGTGTAGAGTGAAATATACCTGGTTGATCCTGCCTTCAACTGTTCCTCCCATCTTTTCTGTGTAACCATTTGGAGGTTGAGAATGTGCAGAACAGTCAGTGTCCTCTATGGAGCATGCTAAATTTCAATTCCCTTCTAAGTTCTTAATTTCCTCCTTTTTTTTATTTGTGCAGCCCACATGACCATAGGACCACACATGTGGGCGTATACTCAGTGGTAAATGACACTCCCCTCCCTTCTTGCTCCTCCATGTCCTCCTATTGCTAAACACTGTGGGGATGGAATATAGTATGCTGATTGATTACATTCACTAAGAAACTCATAAAAGCTTAGTTTTAATATAAATCAGTATTAAATATTAGGGTTGAGCGAACCCGAACTGTAAAGTTTGGGTCCGTACCGAACATTAGAGTTTTTGGGCACTGGACCCGAACCCGAACAATTGCGTGTATGTTCGGGTTCGGATCCGGTGTTCAGCGATGTAATGGCGCATTTAGAAAAGCTTCAGGGGGCAGCCAATCACCTTTTGTTTAGCTGGTGTGCCCTTAGAAGCCATCATAGCCATGCCTACTAATGGCATGGCTGTGATTGGCCAGTGCAGCATGTGACCCAGCTCAGTGCAGCATGTGACCCAGCTTCTATATAAGCTAGAGGCACACAGCACAGCACGTCACTCTGCTTTAGACAGGATAGGGAGAGGATACTGGCTGCTGTTGCTTATTAGGGAGAGATTGAAAGACATGAGTCAGTCCTGATTCTGCAATCTGAGAGAAAAGATAGAGAGACAGTGTAGGGGAAGGTTCCTGATGGTGCTTTCAGGGAGAGAGATTTATATAGGAGTCCAGATTCAGAGATCTAATAACTCAGCGATCTGCATAGGTTTACCTGTTTGTGTTGCAGTGCACAGTCTTCTTACACTGCCATGAGCCCAGTGTCAGAGAAAATCTAACTTTTATCTGCAAGCTCAGTGCACCAGCACTGCATATGTTACGTTGAGAGATACACCGTTTCCATACTGTGGGTGTATTGTGCTCTTGCAAAAAGACCCATTTAGGGCAAAAAAATAAAAAAAATTGCAGTGTTTTCTGAATATATGCAAGTGTGAGATTTACAAATGTATATATTTTTCTTGTATTGTGCTATTCCAAAAAAAAAAATTAGGGCAAAACCTTTTTTTTAAATAGCATTTTCTGTATTGATGTAGGTGTGAGATACACAGTTTCCATACTGTGGGTGTATTGTGCTCTTGCAAAAATACCCATTTAGGGCAAAAAAAATATTTTGCAGTGTTTTCTGCATATCTGGAGCTGTGTGAACTAAACATCTTCTATATATTTCTCTTCTACTGTGCTATCCTAAAAAAAAATTAAAAAAAATTGAATAGCATTTTCTGCAGTTCTGTAGCTGTGAGATACAGCGTTTACGTACTGTGGGTGTGTTGTGCTCTTCCAAAAACACCCATTTAGGGCCACAAAAAATATTTTGCAGTGTTTTCTGCATTACTGGAGCTGTGTGAACTAAACAATTTCTATATATTTTTCTTCTACTGTGCTATCCTAAAAAAATAACTTTTTTTTTTAATAGCATTTTCTGCAGTTCTGTAGCTGTGAGATACAGCGTTTACGTACTGTGGGTGTGTTGTGCTCTTCCAAAAACACCCATTTAGGGCCACAAAAAATATTTTGCAGTGTTTTCTGCATATCTGGAGCTGTGTGAACTAAACAATTTTTATATATTTTTCTTCTACTGTGCTATCCTAAAAAAAAAAAAAAAAAATTTGAATAGCATTTTCTGCAGTTCTGTAGCTGTGAGATACAGCGTTTACGTACTGTGGGTGTGTTGTGCTCTTCCAAAAACACACATTTAGGGCCACAAAAAATATTTTGCAGTGTTTTCTGCATATCTGGAGGTGTGTGAAATAAACAATTTATATATTTTTCTTCTACTGTGCTATCCTAAAAAAATAATTGTAGGATTCACAAAATCTCCGAAGATGACCGGCACCTGCGCAGTGAGTGCAGGTTCAAGCTCCACCATCCAAGTGGACATACGGTAGCACATAGTAACAGGGCCCCTCACGGGCTCGCTTCGATCGCCACGCTTCGGACATGGCCTCGCTTGGCTCGGCTTGAACCTCGGATGGTGTGGCTTGAACCTGGACTCACCACGCAGGCGCCGTTCGTCTTGTGAGATTTTCGAAATCCCCTTGTCCTACGTACTGAGCAAGCGCAGTACAAGTCGGACACTATCCGACGGGGGACAGAATTTGACACATCACCGGCCTTACCCAGCCATTGTTTTATTTTTGAACCAGTGTTGGCTACCTCGTCCTCCTCCACCGCCGCTTCCACCTACACAGCCACATCCACCGCCACCTCAACCTCCTACTCCATATGGACCTCGTCCTCCTAGGTCAAGATTATAATTTTTATTTTATTTTTTTGTAGCGCACAGATCCTTTCCCCCTTACCTGCCTTTATGTTGTTGGCTCCTCGCAGGAGGGAGAAAGGCGCACCGAACTACCAGCCGTACCGTCCTGTATAAAGAGGTTGAGCGGTGTACTTGACGGGCCGTGTCCACAGCCGGAGTCAAAACTCCTCCAGAGGATGATTCTCACCTCTACTGTAGGTAGAGGCAAGTCCTTGAATTCCCAGTAAAGTCAATGTCCACACCAGCTTAAACTACAACTCTGAGTTTATTCTCTCATGGCAAAATAAACTGTACTCGAATAGAAAAGGTTAGAGCAAAGAAACAGGACAGCTTAAGGTGTGGAGGAGGTCCAGGCACAAACGTAGCACATTCACTTCACTGCTTAGGTTTCTCAAACAGTTTAAGGCACACGGTCTCTTACACAGACCGTGAGGTTGGTCTATGCCGCAGACCGGGTGTACAAGGCCCCTGCCACGGACCTGGAGAACTTTGGTCTCTGCCACAGAGCAGGGTGTATAAGGCTCCTGCCACGGGCCGGGTGAATAAGGCCTCCGATACAGTCAGGATGACCTTGAGCTTCTCCTTCTAAGATCTAGCCCATATCAAGGGGAAGACATCTCTCCAGGGAGTCAACAGACCCTTCCTTGACCGTGCCTCCAGCATCGTGCCATCGGAAGGTTCCTCCCTTCCCTGGAACAGGGTCCCCTACACGAGGCGGCACTCAAAGACTCCTCGACCCTTAGCGAACTCTAGACGAAGGCTCTGGACCCCAGGCTTTACTCCCGCCCCTAGGCCTCCATACCCAGGGCAGCAGGAACTCCAGGATAGTACCTCACCCCGGGCTAAAGGTGCCCGAGATGGAACAGGAACACATGCACCCAGGCCGAAGGCACCTGGGCGCGGACCCCACTGGACATCAGCCCCCATGCCAAAGGTGCCTGGGGCTCGGACCCCGATCAGGAGGCGTCTGCCCCTTTTATATCCTCTCTCGGCATGCACGGCAGGTTCCCCGCCCCGCTGTACTACTGCCAAGAGGGGACACAAAAGGCACAGCACTGTATCGGCGGTTCAACCCTAGCCTACCATGGCAGCGCCACCTGTAGGCCGCAGGGAACTGCACACCAATACTGTCCCCCGAGGACAAAATGGTCCATGAATCCTACAGAATTAGGGTGTTTGAGCCTATTTACCACTCAAACACTTCCCTTAAATTTAGCACCCCGCTACATTTTTATTTCAAAGTATTTTATTTTCCCACTAGCTTATCCATTAAATTGAATAATTTTTTTCCAGAAAGGGCGTATTCTGGGGCATTCCCACCATATGTGTGGCATCGTGACGTTGAGTTTCTGAGGTTCTTAATGACTTCCTGTACCTCTTCTGCTGAAAAGGGGTCCTCCAGCATATTTTTTTATTTTTTTTATGTTATTTTAAGTTATTTACCTATCCACATTTGTTTGCAGAGCACTTCCCATGCTCTTAACAACATTTTGCTGCCATTTGCAGCCCTCTAGGCCATTACTTTTTTAGAGCCTTTTTAGTCCTCAGAAGTTCGGGTCCCCATTGACTTCAATGGGGTTCGGGGTAAAGTTCGGGTCAAGTTCGGTCCCGAAATCGAACTTTTTTCCGAAGTTCGGACGAACCCGTCGAACCCGAACATCCAGGTGTCCGCTCAACTCTATTAAATATATCTAATGATATTGCTAATACCTGTAGAGTAAAAAAAAAAGAGCCTTGGATGCAGATGCTGTTGGAACAAAATGAAAGCCACGAAAGTCAATCATCTCTGACTCTCTCTACACCATATTACTGCACAAATAATAAACATATGATGTTCAACAGGGATGAGCCGAACACCCCCCTGTTCGGTTCGCACCAGAACCTGCGAACAGACAGAATGTTCGCGTGAACTTTAGAACCCTATTAAATACAATGGACTCGAACGTTCGAAATCTAAAGTGCTAATTATAAAGGCTAATATGCAATTTATTGTCCTAAAAAGTGTTTTGGGACCCGGGTCCTGCCCCAGGGGACATGTATCAATGCAAAAAAAAGTGTAAAAAATAGAAGTTTTTACGGGAGCAGTGATTTTAATATTGCTTAAAATGAAAAAATAAAAGTGAAATATTCCTTTAAATTTCGTACCTGGGGGGTGTGTATGATATGCATGTAAAGTGGCGCTTGTTTCCCGTGCTTAGAACTGTCCCTGCACAAAGTGTCATTTTTGAAGGAAAAAAAGTCATTTAAAACTCACTCGCGGCTATTAATGAATTGTCGGCTTTTATCAATACATAGAAAAGTCATTGATAAAAAAAAAAAAGCGTGGGGGTTCCCCCAAATTCAATTACCAGGCCCTTCAGGTCTGGAATGGATATTAAGGGGAACCCCGCCGCAAATTTAAAAAAAAATGGCGTGCGGTTCCCCCTAAATATCCATACCAGGCCCTTCAGATCTGGCATGGATTTTAAGGGGAACTCCACCCCAAATTTAAAAAAAAATGGCGTGGAGTCCCCCCAAAAATCCATACCAGACCCTTATCCGAGCACGCAACCTGGCCGGCCGCATGGGAAGAGGGGGGGATGAGAGAGCGGCCCCCCTCCCTCCTGAACTGTACCAGGCCACATGCCCTCAACATGGGGAGGATGTCCCCATGTTGATGGGGACAAGGGCCTCATCCCCACAACCCTTGCCCGGTGGTTTTGGGGGTCTGCGGGCAGGGGGCTTATCGGAATCTGGAAGACCCCTTTAACAAAGGGGACCCCCAGATCCCGGCCCCCCCAATGTTAATTGGTAAGGGGTACATTGTATCCCTACCATTTCACGAAGAAAGTGTCAAAAAATTTAAATAAAAACACACAAACACCTTGGAAAAGTCCTTTATTAAAAAAAAAACAAAAAAACATTCCAGCGATGAAATCCAGTGTCCCGCGGCGATCCCGATGTCCAGCGCTGTCCGTCATTGGTTGTGCCTGAGCGGACCTGATGGGGAACTTCCTCTGCAGTGTTTTAAATGTATAGACCCGCCCCTTCTAAAGTTCCCCATCAGCTTAGCTCAGCGGACCAGATGCGGAACGCGAGAAGGGGTGGGTCTATTTATGTATTACACAGTGAAGGAAGTTCCCCATCAGGTCCGCTCTACGAGGGGGCGGACCTGATGGGAACTTCCTTCACTGTGTAATACGTGAATAGACCCGCCCTTCTCATGTTCTGCATCTGGTCCGCTTAGCGGACTTGATGGGGAACTTTAGAAGGGGCGGGTCTATTCATGTATTACACAGTGAAGGAAGTTCCCCATCAGGTCCGCTCAGGCACAACCAATGACGGACAGCGCTGGACATCGGGATTGCCGCGGGACACTGGATTTCATCGCTGGAATGTTTTTTTTTTTTTTTTTTTTAATAAAGGACTTTTCCAAGGTATTTGTGTGTTTTTATTTACATTTTTTTACACTTTCTTCGTGAAATGGTAGGGGTACAATGTACCCCTTACCAATTCACATAGGGGGGGGCCGGGATCTGGGGGTCCCCTTTGTTAAAGGGGTCTTCCAGATTCCAATAAGTCCCCTGCCTGCAGACCCCCACAACCACCGGGCAAGGGTTGTGGGAATGAGGCCCTTGTCCCCATCAACATGGGGACATCCTCCCCATGTTGAGGGCATGTGGCCTGGTATGGTTCAGGAGGGAGGGGGGCACTCTCTCGTCCCCCCCTCTTCCCCTGCGGCCAGCCAGGTTGCGTGCTCGGATAAGGGTCTGGTAGGGATTTTTGGGGGGACTCCACGCCATTTTTTTTATTTAGGGTGGAGTTCCCCTTAAAATCCATGCCAGATCTGAAGGGCGGTTTTTTTAGGAGCAGTGATTTTATTAATGCTTAAAGTGAAAGAATAAAAGTGAAATATTCCTTTAAATTTCGTACCTGGGGGGTGTGTATGATATGCATGTAAAGTCGCGCATGTTTCCCGTGCTTAGAACTGTCCCTGCACAAAGTATCATTTTTTTAGGAAAAAAGTCATTTAAAACTCACTCGCGGCTATTAATGAATTGTCTGCTTTTATCAATACATAGAAAAGTCATTGATAAAGAAAAAAAAAAAAAGCGTGGGGGTTCCCCCAAATTCAATTACCAGGCCCTTCAGGTCTGGAATGGATATTAAGGGGAACCCCGCCGCAAATTAAAAAAAAATGGCGTGCGGTTCCCCTTAATATCCATTCCAGACCTGAAGGGCCTGGTAATTGAATTTGGGGGAACCCCCACGCTTTTTTTTTTTTCTTTATCAATGACTTTTCTATGTATTGATAAAAGCAGACAATTCATTAATAGCCGCGAGTGAGTTTTAAATGACTTTTTTCCTAAAAAAATGACACTTTGTGCAGGGACAGTTCTAAGCACGGGAAACATGCGTGACTTTACATGCATATCATACACACCCCCCAGGTACGAAATTTAAAGGAATATTTCACTTTTATTCTTTCACTTTAAGCATTAATAAAATCACTGCTCCTAAAAAAACTGCCGTTTTTAAAACTTTTTTTTGCATTGATACATGTCCCCTGGGGCAGGACCCGGGTCCCCAAACACTTTTTAGGACAATAACTTGCATATAAGCCTTTATAATTAGCACTTTAGATTTCTCCCATAGACTTTTCAAATTTGCCGCGAACACCCCAAATTGTTCGTTGTTCGGCGAACGGGTGAACAGGCAATGTTCGAGTCGAACATGAGTTCGACTCAAACTCGAAGCTCATCCCTAATGTTCAATAAACATTTATAGGGAGCTGTAAAACAGTTATCTGATATTTATAATCTAATTTGAATTGCTCTTCTGATTTTTTTTTTTTTTTAGTCATGTGACTGTCACAGCAGCAATCAGAGCTTGCCAGACACAGACTCACACTGTAGAGAGCATACATCAGCAGAGTAATAGAAGCCTCTCCCAAAGATCTCTCCCTGAAGATGTCAAAGAACAGGTAAAGATCATGTGACCCCACAACAGCACTGCTGGAATAAGGTACTTAGAGGATAAAAAAAAAAAAAGAAATACAGTGGCATGATATACTGTATATGATTTATGTGAATGAATTATGGCAATTAACACTTCTTTGTTTAGTATCACTTTAAAAGGGGGGCCACAAGTGAACAAATAGGTGGATCTAAGTAACAAATTCTTGCAAAAGAGCAGAATGTAAGCTGATTTTTCATATAATTGTAGCCCTCTTTTTAGGGGGTTATGAGAAATGGCTCTCCTAAAACAGAACATTGCTCTAAACCTGCAGGTAAATAAGAGAACCAGAACTTTACCTACAGTAAGCGAAATAGTTGGTTTGACAATAAAGTTGGCAGTGCTTCCACCCAGGAAAGGGTCTCTGAGAACAGAGGGGAGTTCCTTCCTGGAAAATTAATCAGTTATCTAAACAAAGTATTAGGGAGGAGAATAACTACTGCAACCAGCATAACACATTAACCATAAGCATTTAGATGCATGCCAGTATACCTTGTAGAAATTATACCAGCTTTATATAAGAAGAGATTTTTAACAGTATACAGAATATATCCATACCTCCCAACCGCCCTGGATTCTCCAGGACTGTCCCGGGATTTTGTGTAAGTCCCGACGAATCAAGGCTTTGTTCCAAGGTGGAGTTCCAGTACTTGGCTCCAGTCTCTTTCCTGGTAGCACGCACTAGCGCGGGCATAAGTTATACCTGCCCTGCAGGTTCTGCAGGGTGACTGGAGTCTCGCATGTCGCAAGCATAGCTGTGTATATGTGAGAGGCAGCTGGTAGTGAGTGATGACGGCTGCCTCACACATACAAAGTGCACTGCAGAGTGGCTTGCGGCTAAACCCGTCTCCTCCTCCTCCTTGGCTGTGATGCTATCCTGCACACAGACAGGAGGGGGGAGTCATGGCTGGATCTTGGTGGATGCTGGAGTGGGCTGCCCCCCCAGATTTAACTTGTGCCCCCCCAGGCTGGCTCCAAGATGGAGAGAGAACAGCCTGCAAGGCGATTTGTACTAGGTGGGGTTTGGTTAAGAGGAGGAATGGGGGGATTTGACCCCCTGTACCCTGCCCTACTGACCCCCTGTCCTCCATCCTGCTGACCCCTGTACACTGCCCTGACCCTCTGTCTCCAATCCTGACCCCTGTAGACTGTCCTACTGACTCCTGTACTCTGTCCTGCTGACTCCTGTACCCTTCCCTAATGACCTGCTGTCGTTTGTCCTGCTGACCCCTATACACTGTCCTACTGACTCCCTGTACTCCTTCCTGCTAATTCCTGTCCTCTTCTCTTGTGACCCCTCTTCTCTGCCATACTGACCCCTGGGCTTTGCCCTGCTGACCCCTGGGCTTTGCCCTGCTGACCCCTGGGCTCTGCCCTGCTGACCCCTGGGCTCTGCCCTGCTGACCCTTGTACACTGCCCTACAGATCCTTCTCCTCTCCTTTACCATGCTGATCCCTGTCCTCCACCCTGCTAATCCCTGTCTTCTGCCCTGATAACCCCTGCTCTTCATCCAGCTGACCACTGTTCTCTCCCCTGCTGACCTCCTGAACACTGACCTGCTGACTCACTGTACACTGTCCTACAAACTAATGGCCTGGGTATACTGCCCTACAAACTGTTGACCCTATCCCCTCCCCTGCTGACCCCCTCTACACTGCCCTACTGACTCCTATACACTGCTCTGCTGATCTCTGCCCTCTGACATGTTTTACTGCACCCCCACATCAGACAGGCTAGATCCAGCCCTGCTTCTCACCAAAGTGTTCATTATCTCAACAGTTGCTTGTCACTTAGAAGTCCCTGACTATTTTAATGAAGTTCCTCTTTAACCACTTAAGCCCCGAAAGGTTTTGCCCCCTTCATGAACAGGCTCTTTTTTGCGGTATGGCACTGCGTTATTTTAACTGTCAATTGCGTGGTCATGAAACGCTTTACCCAAATAAAATTTATGTCATTTTTTTCCCACAAATAGAGCTTTCTTTTGGTGGTATTTGATCACCTCTACGGTTTTTATTTTTTGCGCTATATACAAAAAAAGACCGACCATTTAGAAAAAAACTATATTTTTTACTTTCTGCTATAAAACTTAACCAATAAAAAAAAAATATCTTATTTCTTTTCTTCATTAGTTTAGGCCAATGTGCATTCTGCTACATATTTTTGGTAAAAAAAATCGCAATATGTGTATATTGATTGGTTTGTGCAAAAGTTATAGCGTCTTCACACTATGGGATATATTTATGGAATTTTTAAAGATTTAATTATTTTTTTTACTAGTAATGGCAGCGATCAGCGGCTTATAGCGGGACTGTAAAATTGCAACACCTAATACACTTTTGACACTTTTTTGGGGACCAGTGACACCAATATAGTGAGTGATCAGTGCTAAAAAATATGCACTGTCACTGTACTAATGACACTGTTTGGGAAGGGGTTAGCATCAGGGGCAATCAAAGGGTTAAATGTGTCCCTAGGGAGTGCTTTCTAACTGTGGGGGGGGGGGTGCTTTAACTGTAAGAAGACAGAGACGTGTGTTCCTGTCTTTTTCTGTCACAACACAGCAATCTGCCTTGTTTACGTAGGCAGCCAGCCATTCTGTCTGCCTCGGGAACAATCGGCGGGTACCGGCGGACATCGGGTCTGCCAGACCCGCTGATTGGCTCCCACTGTATCCAATCACAGCGGGAATGGGTAGCTGCCGTTGCGCACACGTGCCCCAGGCCCAGAAGAGGAAATCACATACAGGTACGTGATTTCAAGCTTAAGGGCTTCCCTGCCGCAGTTTATGTACATAGGGCGGTCCATAAGTGTTTAAGGTAGGCCCAAACAAAGCAACCAAAGCATATTGTATAGGTACAAGGAAGCCCGGGTTTTGTTTAACCATTCTCCTTAAGCCCCTCTCACTGTTAAGAGTTTGGACACACTCACATCTTCCCTCAAGTGTCCCTCATTCTGAAGTTCAAAAGTTGGGAGGTATGTAATTCCAATCTACAAACAGGTATTATCAGCAAGGGAAAGAAGAGATATAGAGGCAACTTCTCAGTGAAGACTGTATGACATTTATTAAAATAAATAGTGTAAAACAACTCACATTTGAGTAAGCTAAAACAGGCACATCAGGAACATCCTGCACCAGTTTGTCTATGTTCACGCTGGCTGGCTGTGTCGTGTCGCTACTCCACTGGAACCGAACGCTGGCTTGGTGTGTAGATCAAGCAAGGAAGGAGGGCTGGAATGCAGGTGCGTATCTCTTTTTTTCTTCACATGTTTCTGGAGTGTGCTTCTGCTTCTAGGAAGAGGCTTGCCCTGAGTATTGGACTGTTCTTCACCACATTCAGGACCCAATCAGTGGATGGATTATCCTCTGTGACTTTTCCAATTGTCCCATTGTTTATATGCATAGCCAATCTATAGACTGATGGTTCCAGGCAACAGTGACCACTATCTTGCGACAAACCATTCCCTTGTTTATTTTCAGCAAAGGGCCCGATAGGCGTCCTGGTGGAATTGTGTACATATACCTGGGTATATATAGTTATTAATAGAGATACCTCCAGATAGATTTTGCAGCAAAGTCCAGTCACAGGGCCTCTGAGGATGATGTAGCATCTGTCTTTCTGTCAGAGACCTTAAGATAGGACCAGTGTTCATGGGGGGATCCTCCAACTGATGTCCCACCAGCCTGGAATGGAACTTCCCACTAGCAGGAACTGTGGTGTGGCACAGGAATTTAGAGTTAGATCATCCACTCTGTGCCCTAGTGCCTCCCTAGTAGTGTATCATAGTCTCTTCTGGTCCAGGATTTAGTAGCATGGATAGGACCTGTGGCTGGGACTTTCTCTGTCTCTCCACTCCCTCCTTACAGGGTTTCCAAACCAACAACCAGGGGCAGGAAGTGCATTCATAATATATTTACAGGCATTTACAAATTCAGACATTAGAGGGCAGCAGATCACTACATAATCATACTGCCAAGGTAGTATTTAACAATTATACTGTGCTAAGTGCACCTGAATGTTTCCCTTTTGTACAAGCTATGCCACTTACATAATGTAATTTGCAAACTCTGCTGCTTGTTCAAGGTGGCTTGAAGAGAGAAACACAATTAGGAAGAAGTTACCACAGTATATGGTAACTTACTGACATAAAAAATATCTCAAAAGTACAACCTTAGTCCTTTTAGCTTCTGTTCCTTGCATCTTTATACTTCCTGTGTAGAAGGATGTGGAGTTGGAAAACAAGATGATGTAACTCATTAAAATATGTGCTATCGACTCACATCAGTCTACTGTAACACACAGTTCCCATGCACGTTGGCAGATGTGTTGCCTGTAGGGTTGAATGAACAATGTGAGCAGTATTGGATGTAAATCCTTATATTACATCTGGAATGACATAATCATTTCTGCAGCCTGCTTGGAGCCGATCAGGTAGTGAAAGGGTTTATCGGCATGGCATGCCTGCTTACACTTAGCAATGTGGCTCCTAATCCTAACGTACTGGGAATGAAAGGTATTTTAATGTGAGCCACATGGATGGAAACCTACTGGAAATATCCACTGGCAGTACTGAGAATTTTCTGCTATTACCTTCTTGACTTTAAAAAGAAGCTTCTGTCTACTGGACTGCCAGAGAAGCAGAAATTATGGCCTGAATAAATGAGTAATGATTTACTAAGAACACTTTGCATGAAAGTGCAGTTTAGAATTATGACCCAAACCCATTCTACCCTCCCAGTAGAGATGGAGTCTTTGGCTTTTGTATAATTGCATCCAGGCAGAAGTGAAATGTGGTCCCTATAATTCAGTGCAGGGGAGAAGACATATATTTGAAGTAAAAAGTGGGATGTCTTAATGAATAAATGAATAAAGTGGAGCCCATGTGGTTTTAATAAAATGGGAAAAGGCTTATATCTTACAAGCTTTCTCCGCGAGGGCTATCAAGGACAAAACTCTGATGCGCTGTGCTACTATGCCATCTTTGGAGCAGACCTTGCAATCTGTATCTCACACTAGGGACTCACGGAAAATAAATCTGTGCAAATACATTTTACAGATCATTGCCATGTGTGAAAGACTGAGCATCTGAAGAAAATATTTATAGTATTTCCTATGCCAAATTTCAAATGCTTTTAACTTGCACAGTGGTCAGATATGAGCATTTTACATTTAAGCTGTCTAACAAGTTATCCTACCTGCTGAATGACTATAAATTTCATTTTAGGATGCAACTTGCATTTGGATTCCCTTCTAATAAGACCGTAAAACTGTGGATAAACTCAAGTTAAAGAGCAATTCCAAGCAACAAATGAAACCATTAGTGAAATAAACTGCAAATGTGCAAAAATGTTATATTTTCCTTACTTTAACCACTTGAGCTCTGGACGTATTTACCTCCTTCATGAGCAGAGCATTTTTTGCTATTCAGTACTGCACTATTTTAACTGTCAATTGCTCGGTCATGCAACACTGTACCCAAATGAAATGTATATAATTTTTTTTAAAGAAATAGAACTTACTTTTGGTGGTATTTGATCACCACGTTTTTTTTTGCACTATAAACAAAAAAAAGACAGAAAATTAAAATGAACCACATGCTGACCAGCGCACGACGATATATGTCGACACAATGGCTTGGCTGGGCATATGGGCGTAGAGGTACGTCCCCTTTAAGATGGGCGCGCCCGCCGCGATCTCCGTATATCCGACCGCGGGTCCCGCAGACTCAATGTCCGCGGGGATACCCGCGATCGTCTTACAGAGAGGAAGAACGGGGAAATGCTGATGTAAACAAGCATTTCCCCATTCTTCCTAGTGACAGGACACTGATCACAGCTCCCTGTGATCGGGAGCGGTGATCAGTGTCGTGTCACACGTAGCCCATCCCCCCTACAGTTAGAACACATCCTTAGGACACACTTAACCCCTGTGTCCGCCATAATGTCGCAGTCAAGATAAAAATCGCTGATCGTCGCCATTACTAGTAAAAAAAAAAAATATTAATAAAAATGCCATAAAACTATCCCCTATTTTGAAGACGCTATAATATTTGCGCAAACCAATCAATAAACGCTTCAATCAAAAATATGTAGAAGATTAAAAAAAAAATTGTTTTTTATGTCTTTTTTGGGGATATTTATTATAGCAAAAAGTTTAAAATATTGCTTTTTTTTTCAAAATTTTCGCTCTATTTTTGTTTATAGCGCAAAAAAGAAAAACCGCAGAGGTGATCAAATACTACCAAAAGAAATCTCTATTTGTGGGAAAAAAAAGAACGTCAATTTTGTTTGGGAGTCACGTCGCACGACCGCGCAATTGTCAGTTAAAGCGACGCAGTGCCGAATCGGAAAAAGTGCTCTGGCCTTTGGCCAGCCAAATGGTCCGGGGCTTAAGTGGTTAAGAAAATAACCCAATATTTTCTAGTTTCTGTTATAAAGAATATCCAATAAAATCAATTTTTGTCATAAAATTAGACCAAAATGTATCATGTTACATGCCTTTGGTAAAAAATAACCCCAATAAGTGTATATTAATTGGTTTGTGTTAAAGTTATAGCGTCTACAAACTATGGTATACAGTACATACTGGAATTTACGCAGCTTTTACTTTCTGACTGCCTTTCGGGCATTTTAGGTGCTAAAATGCTAAGGCAGTACAAACACCCCACAAATGACCCCTTTTTGTAAAGTAGACACACCAAGGTATTTGCTGAGAGACATGTTGAGTGCATGGATTTTAGTTTTTGCCACAAGTTTTTTTATTGTTATTCTAAGGCACAATATTATACCCAATTGTTTGGTAAAATATAAAAGATGATGTTATGTCGAGTAAATAGATACCAAACATGTCAGTCACGCTTTAAAATTGCACATACCCATGCGACAAACGATGTAAATTTCTAATATCCATAGGCAATATTTTAAAACCCTTTACAGCCTTTACCACTTCAGATTTACACAGGAGATCTAGTGCTAGAATTTCTTCCCTCGATCTGATACCTCATAGCATGGTGCAATGTTATCACAGGAAATGTAAATATCCCCTCTGAAAGCAATAGGCAGTGACAGGTACTCTTTACTGAGAAATCTGGGGTCTATTAGACCCAGATCTCTCCTCTGCCCTAAAAGCATCTGATCACAACAAGATTGGTGTGATCAGATGCTTTCCCAATTAAAAATGGCGCTGTTTACATCCGGCAAAACTGGGAGTGATGAAATGCTCATTGCTTCTGGTTTCTTAGACCATAGAGATGATTGGAGCCATTCCAGTCTCTGATCAGCTCTATGGTCAGTCGGCAGAACCGGCGACTGCATTCTCGGGTGGAAGACAGTTGTTTGGTTTCCCCTTCTGCTGCTTGTAAAAGCAATCCAGAGGCTAATTGGCTGCTAGGATTGCTTTCTACAAGAACACCAACCGCCAGCTGAAAAAAACAATACTGGGATGATGCCTAAAGCTGTAGGCATCATCCTGGTATAACCACTCACAGTCCAGCGATATACCAGTACCTCACTGGCCCTTGTTGGGCATACAGTATATGTAATGAACTTTTTTCATGCAGCCTGTGATTCCTCCATTTACATTAATCAATGTGGATGAAGAAATCAGAATAAAGGCTCGTACACACGTTTTGATTTTCAGGCGACAGAACGTCCGATTTTTTTGGCATGCTATTCTCATGTCGAAAGTGAAGAGGTTACTAACATTTTTCATTTGACAGAATACGTCAGAAGTGACGTAACATGTTGAATAGTTTTGTATGTATTCTTTCGTTTCTGAGCATGCCTAGTCTTGCTCTTACGATTTTTTCCGTATGGAAACCATACTAATGAAACGAAAATCAGACATTGAGTTCACATCTGACAAAAAAATTATAGTCTGCACATCCAGCTTTTGTCTGACGAAAAAGTGAAATCAGCTGTCAAAAGCACCGTACTAACGGTAAGATTTGCGAATGCAAGTGCTGGCACCAAACGGCACTGATCTTGCTAACACTGCATGGGGACACTATACTAAGGGGGGACACTAGTATTGTTCTGTTCATGATCAATATATTGATCCATACAAACACTATACTAGTAATGTCGATGATCAGTGGCGTATGCCATGAATGCGATAGTTTGTGGGCAGTCTAATGCTAGCCGACCCAGCCTGGGCTATCTGACGCTATCTGATCCAACTTTCAGAGCACCTACTCTGTGTTTACATTAAAGATTAGCCCCGGTTCACACCAAATGCGACTTTGAAATTGTGCGATTTCACTTGAAATCGCACGATTTCAAAGCCCCATGTCAGTGTAACTTGGCTGACATCTGTGCAACTTCATTAAAAAAAAAAACTATGCAAATCACACCTGAAATCGACAAAAATAGTGCAGGAATTTCTTTTTCAAAGCGGTGCAGCACCACAAAGTTGGCTTCGCAATGATTTGAACAGTTCCATTGCTGACAATAGGATGGGACTTGTCATGCGATTTGGTCCTATAAAATTGCATGATAAGCAACGATGTGAACGGGGGCTTAGAACAACCTTTTACCTCAGAGGAATCCCTGCTAAAAAGTATTTTTTTGACAGCTCACAGGCCATGAATATGATAAGTAAACCATGCTTTATATAGCCATGAAATTAACAAATAATAATATAAAAATATTACTATATATCAACCAGAAAATATAAACAGACAGTGAAAACGGTAATGTCCCATTACATTGATGGTCTCAGTGGAGAAATGCCCTTACATTGGTCAGTGTAAAAGGGTCCCCTTACATTGGTGATTAGCAGAGAGGGGCCTCCTACATTTATGGTCATTTAGACAAGGGACCCCTCACAATGGTGGACAGTTGAAGAATGTACTTTACATTACTGATCAGTTTCCCCTATATCAAAAGTCAGTGGAGTAATTTACATTGGCGGTCAGCAGAGAAGGGTCCGATACATTTGTGTTAGTAGGTCATTGAGCTGGTTTAAAGAGATACTTTAGTGCTTCTTTTGTAAATATGGAAGATGGATTGCTCTACAGTGCCTGCAGCTACCAAGTACATTGTGGGCTGAACAAAATATTCGGAGAATAAGTTGTCAAGATAAGATTAGAGGGCCAGAATATTGACTCTCGTAAAACTCATTTACTGCTAGTGATTAATATCTAAATATTTGAATGGCCATTGTCTGACCACAGTCACAATTTAAAGTGTATTTAACTTATTGATAGGGGGTGAAAGGGTCAGAAGAACCAGTGTTAATTTTGTCTACTAAAATATTTTCGTCGACTAAATTAATACTATTTTAGTCAACTAAAATATGACTAAAACTAAAACAATTCAGATGACTAAAACACGACTAAAACTAAAATGACATTTTAGTCAAATGACTAAAATACGACTAAAATGACATTTTAGTCAAAAGACTATGACTAAAACTAAATTTAATTTATATCACAACGGCTAAATCTGTATCTGTAGTGTATGTTTAAACCTTAATACCATAAATAATAAACATGTTATTCGATTTTTACTCCAGGAGTATATAATGTTAGGCAGTTCTAAAGAAATAAGGCATTGAAATTTAACTAAACTCATTAGATTTTAGTCAACTAAAATGTACTGGAGGTTTTAGTCGACTAAAATATGACTAAAACTAAAACAACTCCGATGACGAAAATACGACTTAAACTAAAATGACATTTTACTCAAAAGACTAAAATACGACTAAAACTATAAGTAAAACTAAATCGAAATTTGATGTCAAAATTAACACTGGTTAGAACAGTTTTTTCAGTTTCACTGGTTTTACTTTTTATTGAAGAACAAGACCTTCAGAAAAAGGTAATGGTCTTTAGGCACATTTTCGAATCATAGCACATGCAATATGTTTCAGTTACAGTCAGTGATGTCATCCTGCTAGGCAGTGGAGGGGGCCAAAATCAGGTAATGAAGTGGCTTGTCAAGATAAGACTTGAGGGCCAAGGGATTGGCTTTGATATGAAGTAAGACCAAGAAGTGAGGGGTGAGTATCATGCGATGCATACTAGCACATTATGCCATTATCTTACAGGTTTTTATTTTATTTTAAAAAATATAGTCAAATTTAAGTATAGATCCACTGGTCTTATCAAGGTTCAATCAAATGAAAACTCCCTGCTATCTTGCCAGATACTTTATGTCTGTCCTTGAGCACGGTCTTCTGGATTCCCAGTGATTGTCTGGCCAACATATTTCCATTTAGCTCCTTCAATTTCCCAATCAAAGGATATTATATGGGATGGTGGCAACGGGGACTCCCATGTAGCAAATTTCAATTTATTCTTTAGGATTCAGCAAAAATTTGCATAGTGACATTTCTTGTACCTTCTGTTATCCATAGTGAAAGACCAGACCTACATGAGGCAAAGGCTTTGACTGACTGGTCAGGTAGAGGCATATCTAGTTGACAATATATGTTTGTATCCTGGAGACAGTAAGTTTTCAAGCTGTGGTGATTTTTGTCATTTTTGACACAATTTTCTTTTAAATTGTAGCTTTTAGTTTCAGTTTCAGTGATTGCTTCTAGATTCTCTATATTAGCATAGTTGACAATTTCTAGATTTCCCACAATATTCCTTCCCCAATCAACTGTCAATTTCACTTCAATGATATTACTTAGTGCATAGTGGTCACTGGTAGAAGTTTGTCTAATGCCACTGTCTACAGATTCTAACTTATCTGTAATGTTGATGCCCATCCTACTCTAAACACACTCCAAACATGCTGCAGTGTTTCTACTATTTTATTACTGGTTATCTTGCCTGTAACATTCAGTGTCAAACCCAGCATTGATGATGCTGTGGAATTTCAACAGCCCCAGAAAATCTTAACATTTTTTGCTATGATGCTACAGTGCCTCCAGCAATGCTTGTTTGCTATGCTGCTACTGAAATCTCTTAAAAACTGAATCTGTTTATGATCCCAATGCTTATTTTTTCCCCCATATGTCAGTGTAATACCCTCCTAGTTAGGCTGCTAGGTAAATTTAGTTTTGGCTTGCACTGTAATCAGAAGAGCAGTGATTGTTTGCTCTGGTCTGTTCATGGTTTCACAGACTGGGAGTTTGAATGCTTCTCCCCTGCCTCTAGAAGAAATTTCTAGAGCTTAGGGAGAGATAATTCAGATAACCAGCCTGAATATTTTTTAGGGACTGGCCAATCCCTGGGGCCAGGGCTGGTGCTACTACTAGGCAAACTAGGGCGCACTGCTGCCTAGAGGCGCCCGGCCGCTGATTTCCCTCTGTGTCTGCATGCTCTGCAGGCTGCAGAATGTAACTAACTGAGTCTCAGGCAGCTGCTCCGTCTGGACCGTAGTGTAATTAGAGGCACAGCACCGGAGCCAGCGCTAGAGGAAGCAGAGCCGATGCTTCCTGTATAGTGCCGCCTCCTGTCACATGGGCAGGGAAAAGGGGGTGGAGTAAGGGGTGGAGCCCATGGGAGCGGCAAAATTAGGTTTTGCCTAGGTTGTCAAAAATCCTTGCACCAGCCCTGCCTGGGGCAGTGTGCTCAGATGAACTAGATTGCTGTTAAATAGTCCGGAGCCCTGAGGAAATTGTCTTTTTCTCCCCTGTGGGGATGGATCTATGAGCTGAGAGGGCACTCATCTGCAAGCTTCAAGAGGCTGTCTGCTCCTGGAGCACCTCTGGACTGGCTACTCGAATGCCCTTCTATGGAGAGAACCCATTAACTTGTTCTCTACCCCTGGGATCTGTGAGTAGGATCTGTAGTAATTCCTGTGCTGCAGTTTATCCATGGTCTCCAGCTTTGGATACTTGGACTGTTCCAGTCTGCCACTATTTGTGGTCATGCTGTTTGCATGGTCTTCAGCTGTGCATGGATAGACTGGATAAGGTACAGTTACAATAAAAAGTATATGAATCCTTTTGGAATGATATGGATTTCTGCACAAATTGGTCATAAAATGTGATCTGATCTTCATCTAAGTCACTACAATAGACAATCACAGTCTGCTTAAACTAATAACACACAAATAATTAAATGTTACCATGTTTTTATTGAACACACCATGTAAACATTCACAGTGCAGGTGGAAAAAGTATGTGAACCCCTAGACTAATGAGACCTCCAAGAGCTAATTGGAGTGAGGTGTCAGCCAACTGGAGTGCAATCAATAAGACTAGATTGGAGGTGTTGGTTACAGCTGCCCTACCCTATAAAAACACACACACCAGTTCTGGGTTTGATTTTTACAAGAAGCATTGCCTGATGTGAATGATGCCTCGCACAAAAGAGCTCTCAGAAGACCTACGATTAAGAATTGTTGATTTGCATAAAGCTGGAAAGGGTTATAAAAGTATCTCCAAAAGCCTTGCTGTTCATCAGTCCACCGTAAGACAAATTGTCTATAAATGGAGAAAGTTCAGCACTGCTGCTACTCTCCCTAGGAGTGGGCGTCCTGTAAAGATGACTGCAAGAACACAGCGCAGACTGCTCAATGAGATGAAGAAGAATCCTAGAGTGTCAGCTAAAGACTTACAAAAGTCTCTGGCATATGCTAACATCCCTGTTAGCGAATCTGCGATACGTAGAACACTAAACAAGAATGGATTTCATGGGAGGATACCACAGAGGAAGCCACTGCTGTCCAAAAAAAACATTGCTGCGCGTTTACAGTTTGCACAAGAGCACCTGGATGTTCCACAGCAGTACTGCCAAAATATTCTGTGGACAGATATAACCAAAGTTGAGTTGTTTGGAAGAAACACACAACACTATGTGTGGAGAAAAAGAGGCACAGCACACCAACATCAAAACATCATCCCAACTGTGAAGTATGGTGGTGGGGGCATCATGGTTTGGGGCTGCTTTGCTGCATCAGGGCCTGGACGGATTGCTATGATTGAAGGAAAAATGAATTCCCAAGTTTATGAAGACATTTTGCAGGAGAATTTAAGGCCATCTGTTCACCAGCTGAAGCTCAACAGAAGATGGGTGTTGCAACAGGACAACGACTCAAAGCATAGAAGTAAATCAACAACAGAATGGCTTAAACAGAAGAAAATACACCTTCTGGAGTGGCCCAGTCAGAGTCCTGACCTCAACCCGATTGAGATGTTGTGTCATGACCTCAAGAAAGCGATTCACACTAGACATCCCAAGAATATTGCTGAACTGAAACAGTTCTGTTAAGAGGAATGGTCAAGAATTACTCCTGACCGTTGTGCACGTCTGACCTGCAACTACAGGAAACGTTTGGTTGAAGTTATTGCTGCCAAAGGAGGTTCAACCAGTTATTAAATCCAAGGGTTCACATACTTTTTCCACCTGCACTGTGAATGTTTACATGGTGTGTTCAATAAAAACATGGTAACATTTAATTATTTGTGTGTTATTAGTTTAAGCAGACTGTGATTGTCTATTGTTGTGATTTAGATGAAGATCAGATCACATTTTATGACCAATTTGTGCAGAAATCCATATCATTCCAAAAGGGTTCACATACTTTTTATTGTAACTGTATATATGGAGCTCTATGTAGCGCCCAGCTCCTGATGATCAGGCGCTATATTTAAATCTAGTGGGTATCTGAGTCGCTTACTGGCTCAGATCTGATGAGGAAGGCTAAATTGGCCTCTGTTTTGGCTGTGGCTGTGTTGGAAGGACATCCCACTGTTCGCCTGTAGGTGACGTTACCACCACGGGCCAGTGTTGGAACACAACCAAGCCAGAGCGGATTGGGTGTCCTTCTCCGGGAACAGCTCAGTGGGAGTGGTCTCCCCACTGAGCATGCTGGGGAAGGGTACTTAAGGGGCAGACGCCATTGTTCTGGGCTCGTTTTGCCATGTGGCCCTCCTGGCCCAAGGCGTGTGTCACTGCCTGTCTCGTTCTCCCACCTCGGGGCCTGCTGGCCCGAGGCTGTGCACCTACAAGGTAGGCCCAGATGTCCTGTCTGGGGCCTACTGCTCGGGGGTGGTCCTGTGCTGTCTGTCCTGAGGGAGGAAGCCACTCAATGGAGGAACCGAGGGAGGAACGTCTTGGAGAGAACCCAGCGGAAGGCTGGTATCTCGGGAGGAGGCCTGGTGACTCTATTGGAGGATGCACCCCAGCCAAATGCTACCCTGCAGTATCGCTGATCCGGCTTAAAGGCTCTCATACTGCTGGGCTGAATACTTGCTAAGTCCTTTGGTGGAGGACCAAGTTGCAATTTGTCCACATCACCCAATCCTATGGCAGAGGATTGTCTACCTGTTCTACTTCCATCAAGTCTGTGGCAGAGACTTTGGGTCTGTGCTCCACCCCGGCTGCTAGGCCAGTGAGAGAGGTCTATCTGGGTGAGCAATTTCCACTCGAAGGAAAGTGGTATGTGTACTTTGTTTAGTGTCGTTTTAAAACCGAAAAGTTCCTCAGTGGTCTGCATCATGTGCCTGAACTTCCCCTAACCCTCTGTCCTTTTTTTCCTGAAAGTTGGTGTGAAATAAAAGCAAAGAAAAGGATTTAAAACTTGTGTGGACATTGAAGTTTCTCCTGAAGTGTATAGACTCTCATCCCCTAGACAACGAATGGTGGGGTAACGTGCAAGGCCCAAATCTAAACCAGCAGCTCCTACGGGGGTAGTGCTATCTAGGTACACAGCCAGTGCCGATCCTGACCTCCCTGGGGCCCTAAGCAAAATTCTGCTAAGGGGCCCTCTACCTGACCCGTGATGCCGTGAGCTATGTAAACCATTTGCCATTGCCACACAGTCACACCTGACACTTCAGTGCTCCCAATACAATCCTCCCTCCTTTAAACAAAACAGTCAAAGAATAAGTACAACAATATAGAACAGAATGAGCACCCAGCAGGGAGACCAGAGGATTAGGATGTGGACAGAACACAGCACCCAGCAAGGAGACCAGAGGATTAGGATATGGGCAGAACAGCACCCAGCAAGGAGACCAGAGGATTGAGATGTGGGCAGAACACAGCACCCAGCAAGGAGACCAGAGGATTGGGATGTGGGCAGAACACAGCACCCAGCAAGGAGACCAGAGGATTAGGATGTGGGCAGAACAGCACCCAGCAAAGAGACCAGAGGATTGGGATGTGAGCAGAACACAGCACCCAGCAAGGAGACCAGAGGATTGGGATGTGGGCAGAACACAGCACCCAGCAAGGAGACCAGAGGATTAGGATGTGGGCAGAACAGCACCCAGCAGGGAGACCAGAGGATTAGGATGTGGGCAGAACACAGCACCCAGCAAGGAGACCAGAGGATTAGGATGTGGGCAGAACACAGCACCCAGCTAAGAGACCAGAGGATTAGGATGTGGGCAGAACAGCACCCAGCAGGGAGACCAGAGGATTAGGATGTGGGCAGAACAGCACCCAGCAGGGAGACCAGAGGATTGGGATGTGGGCAGAACACAACACCCAGCAAGGAGACCAGAGGATTGGGATGTGGGCAGAACACAGCACCCAGCAGGGAGACCAGAGGATTGGGATGTGGGCAGAACACAGCACCCAGCAGGGAGACCAGAGGATTAGGATGTGGGCAGAACACAGCACCCAGCAGGGAGACCAGAGGATTGGGATGTGGGCAGAACACAGCACCCAGCAAGGAGACCAGAGGATTGGGATGTGGGCAGAACACAGCACCCAGCAGGGAGACCAAAGGATTAGGATGTGGGCAGAACAGCACCCAGCAGGGAGACCAGAGGATTGGGATGTGGGCAGAACACAGCACCCAGCAAGGAGACCAGAGGATTAGTATGTGGGCAGAACAGCACCCAGCAGGGAGACCAGAGGATTGGGATGTGGGCAGAACACAGCACCCAGCAGGGAGACCAGAGGATTGGGATGTGGGCAGAACACAGCACCCAGCAGGGAGACCAGAGGATTAGGATGTGGGCAGAACACAGCACCCAGCAGCGAGACCAGAGGATTGGGATGTGGGCAGAACACAGCACCCAGCAGGGAGACCAGAGGATTGGGATGTGGGCAGAACACAGCACCCAGCAAGGAGACCAGAGGATTGGGATGTGGGCAGAACACAGCACCCAGCAAGGAGACCAGAGGATTAGGATGTGGGCAGAACACAGCACCCAGCAAGGAGACCAGAGGATTGGGATGTGGGCAGAACACAGCACCCAGCAAGGAGACCAGAGGATTGGGATGTGGGCAGAACACAGCACCCAGCAAGGAGACCAGAGGATTGGGATGTGGGCAGAACACAGCACCCAGCAGGGAGACCAGAGGATTAGGATGTGGGCAGAACACAGCACCCAGCAGGGAGACCAGAGGATTAGGATGTGGGCAGAACAGCACCCAGCAGGGAGACCAGAGGATTAGGATGTGGGCAGAACAGCACCCAGCAGGGAGACCAGAGGATTAGGATGTGGGCAGAACAGCAACCAGCAAGGAGACCAGAGGATTAGGATGTGGGCAGAACACAGCACCCAGCAAGGAGACCAGAGGATTGGGATGTGGGCAGAACACAGCACCCAGCAAAGAGACCAGAGGATTGGGATGTGGGCAGAACACAGCACCCAGCAAAGAGACCAGAGGATTGGGATGTGGGCAGAACACAGCACCCAGCAAGGAGACCGGAGGATTGGGATGTGGGCAGAACACAGCACCCAGCAAGGAGACCAGAGGATTGGGATGTGGGCAGAACACAGCACCCAGCAAGGAGACCAGAGGATTGGGATGTGGGCAGAACACAGCACCCAGCAAGGAGACCGGAGGATTGGGATGTGGGCAGAACACAGCACCCAGCAAGGAGACCAGAGGATTGGGATGTGGGCAGAACACAGCACCCAGCAAGGAGACCGGAGGATTGGGATGTGGGCAGAACACAGCACCCAGCAAGGAGACCATAGGATTGGGATGTGGGCAGAACACAGCACCCAGCAAGGAGACCGGAGGATTGGGATGTGGGCAGAACACAGCACCCAGCAAGGAGACCAGAGGATTGGGATGTGGGCAGAACACAGCACATAGTTTTTCCTAGTCTATTGCCAATCATGGTGGAGTGTGATTACATTTTGCAGATATCCCACACATAAGTGAATTCTGCATTCAGCTATTTCAGCCTTGCTGTCCCTTGAGATGGTGCATTGTACACCAAGAGATCTTCTGATTTCTGCTGACTTTAGAATCACCATATCTACCCCCTGCTATAACACACACAATACAGAGGGCACCCTTTCTGCCTGCCATCTGACACCTCCGTTACTTCAGTGTTTACACAAGCCTTGTAAAAGATTATTGCAGTGGGGCTGACTGTTAACTTTGCATGAAAAGGGCACGGAGGGCTTACGTTTAAGAGGCAGCTCAGCACTTCCAGAGGGAACAGTAATGAGAGGAGAGGATGAGAGTCACACAGCAGACAGTTAAACAAGCAGGAAGATCAGACTAGAAGAATCCGAAGGTGGTGAGAGTCAAAGTACAGGGAGCATCAAACACACAAGGGGCTTCTAAAACAATGCTTGGGAAGAATTATGATCACTCACGGTACCTCAATAATCATATTGACCCCACGCATCACTTCCCTGCCATCCCAAGCTGACACACTGAGCTGTGTCTGCTCTCTGCCACCCCCTGCAGGCTGGAGGGAGGAGAACACACACTCTTCTCTCCAGCTATCTTACCACACTCAAGCTGACTAGACTCGGGCAGAGCCGATCCGCCCTATGACACGAGGGGGGGCGGGGCCTTGAGTAATTTGCGGGGCCCTACGCAGATTGCGTAGTGAGCGTATAGGGTGGATCGGCTCTGTACACAGCTAGCAGAGTGTGACTAGAATAAGTAGAGAAACCAATAAGAAGTCCAATCAGTGGCGGCCCGTCCATAGGGGGCGTCCCCTCCTGTGGTCACCAAAAAAAAAAAAAAAACGAGCCCTTTAACAGGTTTTTTTTTTTTAAATGTCTTTTTTTCACACATGGCGGCGCGACCATAGTGGGCGCAGAAGCGCCGCTACCGCTCGCTTCTGCGCCCGGCCGTCACTCACCACAACAATACATAGGTTCATACATTGCATGAACCTATGTATTGTTGCCGCCCACTATTCAGATGGCTGGCCCCTTTAGCACCGGCCATCTGAATAACAGCGTCTGGTTGGTCTTTAGAAGTGCCTATCAGAGCCAGCAGGCTCTGATAGGCTTCCCGACTACAGCCTGAGGGCTGTAATCGGCTTCTAAATACCTAATGAGAGGACGCACGGGGGTGCGTTCCCTGGCCAATCAGGTTCACCGGGTCTGGTTACCGGTAACCTGATTGGCTGAAGCGACATCGAGGGCGGGAGAAGACATCGAGGACGGAAGAAGGACGGCGCTGACTCGAGGAAGGTAAGTGCAGGGCTGCAGGGGACAAACTGGCTGCATTATGAGGACAAACTGGCTGCATTTGGGGGACAAACTGGCTGTATATTGGGGGACAAACTGGCTGCATTTGGGGGACAAACTGGCTGTATTTTGGGCACAAACTGGCTGTATATTGGGGCCAAACTGGCTGCATTTGGGGGACAAACTGGCTGTATATTGGGGGGACAAACTGGCTGTATATTGGGGGGACAAACTGGCTGTATATTGGGGACAAACTGGCTGTATATTGGGGACAAACTGGCTGCATTTGGGGGCCAAACTGCCTGTATATTGGGGACAAACTGGCTGTATATTGGGGACAAACTGGCTGCATATGGGGGACAAACTGGCTGTATATTGGGGGACAAACTGGCTGTATATTGGGGACAAACTGGCTGCATATGGGGGACAAACTGGCTGTATATTGGGGGACAAACTGGCTGTATATTGGGGGGACAAACTGGCTGTTTATTGGGGGGACAAACTGGCTGTATATTGGGGGGACAAACTGGCTGTATATTGGGGACAAACTGGCTGTATATTGGGGACAAACTGGCTGCATTTGGGGGCCAAACTGGCTGTATATTGGGGACAAACTGGCTGTATATTGGGGACAAACTGGCTGCATATGGGGGACAAACTGGCTGTATATTGGGGGACAAACTGGCTGTATATTGGGGGGACAAACTGGCTGTATATTGGGGGGACAAACTGGCTGTATATTGGGGACAAACTGGCTGTATATTGGGGACAAACTGGCTGCATTTGGGGGACAAACTGGCTGTATATTGGGGACAAACTGGCTGCATATGGGGGACAAACTGGCTGCATATGGGGGACAAACTGGCTGTATATTGGGGGACAAACTGGCTGTATATTGGGGACAAACTGGCTGTATATTGGGGACAAACTGGCTGTATTATGGGGGACAAACTGGCTGTATATTGGGGCCAAACTGGCTGTATATTGGGGACAAACTGGCTGCATTTGGGGGACAAACTGGCTGTATATGGGGACAAACTGGCTGTATTATGGGGGACAAACTGTCTGTATATTGGGGGACAAACTGGCTGCATTTGGGGGACAAACTGGCTGTATATTGGGGACAATCTGGCTGTATTATGGGGGACAAACTGGCTGTATTATTGGGGACAAACTGGCTGTATATTGGGGGACCAACTGGCTGCATTTGGGGGACAAACTGGCTGTATATTGGGGGACAAACTGGCTGTGTATTGGGGGACAAACTGGCTGCATATGGGGGAGAAACTGGCTGTATTTTGTGGGGAAACTGGCGGTATTTTGGGGGGAAACTGGCTGTATATGGGGGGAAAACTGGCTGCATTTGGGAACAAACTAGTGGCGTTTGGGCACAGTGGCTGCGTTTAATGGGCACAGTGGCGGCAATTGATGTTTTTTTTTTTTCAGTTTGTTTGCGCCCCCCCAAAAAATTTGAGCACCAGCCGCCGCTGAGTCCAATAGTTCAACAAGTGTTCTATGGAGCAATGATTCCATATGCTACTGAAGCCTAACCTATGGGATAGGTGCTGACCAGTGTTGGCAACCAGCTGTTAGAGCAGAAGGAGACTACAACTACTCAGCTGTGCACCTACAGACTGGACTAGTCAAACAGTCCTTGTGTTACTTCTTTTAAAAGAGAAGTGTCCTCTTCAAGTTGTGCTTGACATTTTGGAGTATCCCACACGTACAGTAGGTGCCGCCGATATTGTGTTTCTATCGTGCTCCCATCGCCGAGATTCTCGGCGACAGGAGTGCCGAGATGTTGGCAGCAGGGTGGCGACACGTGTCGCGCTCGCTGCAATGGCGAGGAGACGCGACACTGTATTGAGCGGGGATCCGACGCGGATTCCCGCCAATACCAGGCACTGCGTTTGGTATGAATCCTGAGCGGGAACTCCACGCCAATTTTTAAAGAAAAAAACGGCGTGGGTTCCCCCTCCAGGGGCATACCAGGCCCTTGGGTCTGGTCTGGATTTGAAGGGGAACCCTACGCCGAAAAAACGGCGTGGGGGTCCCCTCAAGATCAAAACCAGACCCTTATCCGAGCACGCAACCTGGCAGGCCGCAGGGGAAGAGGGGGGCCGAGAGCGGCCCCCCTCCCTCCTGAACCGTACCAGGCCACATGCCCTCAACATGGGGAGTTTGGTGCTCTGGGGCAGGGGGGCGACCTGCGGCCCCCCCACCCCAGAGCACCCTGCCCCCATGTTGATGAGGACAGGGCCTCTTCCCGACAACCCTGGCTGTTGGTTGTCGGGGTCTGCGGACGGGGGGCTTATCGGAATCCGGGAGCCCCCTTTAATAAGGGGGCCCCCAGATACCGGCCTCCCCACCCTATGTGAATGAGTATGGGGTACATCGTATCCCTACCCATTCACCTGGTGGAAAATAAATGGAAATAAAAACACAACACAGTTTTTAAAAGTATTTTATTGCACCGCTCCGGAGGTCTTCTTCCAACTTCGGGGGTCTCCGGTGTTGTCACCGCGTTCTCCGGTTCTTTCTTCTGCCGGGCCTCCGCTAACTTCTTTTTAGATCTTTTGCTAATGGAGGCCCAGTCTTCTCCGTCGTCTTCTTCTTCTTCTCCCGCTCTCCGGTTCTTCTCCCGCTCTCCGGTGTCGTCGCCGCGTTCTCCGGTTCTTTCTTCCGCCGGGCCTCCGCTAACTTCTTTTTAGCTCTTTTGCTAGCAGAGGCCCAGTCTTCTCCGTCGTCGCCGGTGTCTTCTTCCCTCTTCTCCTCCTCGATGTTGACTCGTCGCTTCCTCTCGCAGTAATGGTAAATCTTCGGTCTGCAGAGATTAATCTATTCTTCACATGACGTCACAGTCACATGCTCCGGGGCACATGTGCACATGATGTCACAGTCACATGCTCCAGGGCACATGTGCACATGACGTCACAGTCACATGCTCCAGGGCACATGTGCACATGACGTCACAGTCACATGCTCCAGGGCACATGTGCCCCGGAGCATGTGACTGTGACGTCATGTGAAGAATAGATTAATCTCTGCGGACCGAAGATTTACCATTACTGCGAGAGGAAGCGACGAGTCAACATCGAGGAAGAGAAGAGGGAAGAAGACGCCGACGATGGAGAAGACCGGGCCTCTGCTAGCAAAAGAGCTAAAAACAAGTTAGCAGAGGCCCGGCGGAAGAAAGAACCGGAGAACGCGGCGACGACACCGGAGAGCGGGAGAAGAACCGGAGAGCGGGAGAAGAAGAAGAAGACGACGGAGAAGACCGGGCCTCCGTTAGCAAAAGAGCTAAAAAGAAGTTAGCGGAGGCCCGGCAGAAGAAAGAACCGGAGAACGCGGCGACGACACCGGAGACCCCCGAAGTCGGAAGAAGACCTCCGGAGCGGTGCAATAAAATACTTTTAAAAACTGTGTTGTGTTTTTATTTCCATTTATTTTCCACCAGGTGAATGGGTAGGGGTACGATGTACCCCATACTCATTCACATAGGGTGGGGGGGCCGGTATCTGGGGGCCCCCTTATTAAAGGGGGCTCCCGGATTCCGATAAGCCTCCCACCCGCAGACCCCGACAACCAACGGCCAGGGTTGTCGGGAAGAGGCCCTGTCCTCATCAACATGGGGGCAGGGTGCTCTGGGGTGGGGGGGCCGCAGGTCGCCCCCCTGCTCCAGAGCACCAAACCCCCCATGTTGAGGGCATGTGGCCTGGTACGGTTCAGGAGGGAGGGGGGCCGCTCTCGTCCCCCCTCTTCCCCTGCGGCCTGCCAGGTTGCGTGCTCGGATAAGGGTCTGGTTTGGATCTTGAGGGGGACCCCCACGCCGTTTTTTCGGCGTAGGGTTCCCCTTTAAATCCAGACCAGACCCAAGGGCCTGGTATGCCAATGGAGGGGGAACCCACGCCGTTTTTTTCTTTAAAAATTGGCGTGGAGTTCCCGCTCAGGATTCATACCAAACGCAGTGCCTGGTATTGGTGGGAATCCGCGTCGGATCCCCGCCTATCGGCAATGCGTGTCGCTCATCGTGAAAGGAACATTTTTTCCTTTCCCGATGACGAGACAGCTCGGCGCTGGCTCTCGCGACGGAGCTCATAGGGTGTCAATATCGCCGCTGGAAGCGGCGATATTGACACAATATCGGCGGCACCTACTGTATCTACCCTCTCCTGTTACAAGTTTCTTCAGCAATAAATTACAAGAAGACATCCCCAAGATCTCTTGCTGCCTTACCCTGGATATAACCCATTGGATGGATGGAGCCTTACCAAGCTTTTTTGCAACATCGCCTAGACAGATTCCTGAGCCAAGGTATATGGACTGTTGCTGTGAGCAGGGCTGCCTCTGTACTGTCTTGAGAAAGAACCTGTTACATGCAGTGGTTCCCTTGGGGGGTAGCGCTACATCAACTTCTGTCAATGATGATGTTTTTCTGTTTTTCTTTCAGACCACCAAAACAACTCTAAAACAAAATGATCAATCTTTTCACAACAATTCGCAATTTTTATGGAAAAAAGTCTATCAAAGGTTTTAATTTGCCATAACATTTCAACATTCCAGCAATGTCTTTTTTTTAAATAAAAAAATTATGATTCTATTTTATTGCTGTCTGCCCTGACTACTGACTAGATAAACGTCCATTCTTTTGCAGTGCTCGCACCCTAGGTAAAATGTCTATAAGAAATTAATCTTTTAAATCATCTAATGAAGGATGCTTTGATGCTCCATGGGTTCTCAAATGACGCCTGTTCAAAGAAAAAAAAAAGATCTTTTCATCATCACTCTTTCTACATCAAATTCTATGCCCGAAATTCATGATTCTTAGCTGTGTTGCTGATGTACCCCTGTATAAAAGGTATCTTTTTTGTGAACAAATGATGTTGAAGCGGATGGTTGATACTAGTTACTAACATCCACCATATTACTATGCTGCCAGACCTCCATCCATCACCTCAGAGACAATGAACAGTCATTTGCGTTGTTTTGTTTTTGTTTATTGGGGGATATAACTTGGTTGGGGGAAAAAGAATATGGGATGCCCATAGAACGGATTGCTTTGCCATCATATTTAAAGATTTGGTAGAATAGGTTGAGCCTTGAAGAACTGATGGACACTAACATTTACAGTCACTTCCCCTGCATAACCCATGCAGTGTCATGGATATGCATTAATGTCTGTCTGCCATCTTACCTTCCTCCTCATGTGTTCATCTAGAGACCAGACCTCCTTCACCTGGCTTCCTTTATAATCTCCTCCCAGCCTGACTCCACCCCAGGCCCTATCACAGAACACTATATTAACCTGTGCACTGCAAGCCTGCTTTGCTGATCAACGTGTTTGTTAGGCATTGTGTGTTTGGGTTCCTGCCTGCCTACCGTGTGCTACGTCTGTCTCTCTGTTACGTTATTGGCTTGTCCCCGACTATTCCTGTCTGCTCGTGACCCTTGACCTTCGGCTCGTTCTTCGTTATCCTTGTCTGCTTGTGGCCCCTGACCTTCAGCTTGTTATTCGGTTCTCTCTTATCGTGTGCTGCTGCTTCCCCTCTTTTCCCCTTATCCTACGGGGTGTGAGCTAGGAAACTCCAGGGGCCGCGACCTGGTCCCAGCCTGCAGCTAACATCCTCACCACTAGAGGCCCTGGAGAAGACCAGCTGGGTCTTAGACTCCGCGCCCTGGGGAATCTTGGCTCTAGCTTCCGTTTGGATCCCGGTTGTGCTCCTCTGGTCCCGCTTTCCACAACCACCCAGTTTCCTATCCGCAGAAGCCAGCCATAGGGTTCACTACCTCGCGGTGCACTCCTGTCCCCCTACGGTGTGCATCTGTCACCTGGCCACAGGTGACCCTGACATGCAGACTATTGCTCCTCCTCTGCATCAACTCCTGCAGACTGTTGTTCCTTAGGGGAAAGAGGATATACCGCTCTTAAATGGATAAAGAGAAATAAAAAATTATTGAATGAATAGATTGATGAACCCTAAAAATGCAGCAAACTCACACGTGTAGACCAAACACCAATATGCAGAAAAAAAGGAAAAAAGAGCTGCGCAAACCTGTATACAGTGAATATACAATCTAACAATAATCTGGAAATATTGTGCAATAACTATAACTTAATATAGTGACAAAAAAATAGTGACAAAAATATAATAATGTATGGTATGATATGATAAACCGACACATTAATCGAGTTTGACCCCAAAGGAATAACGGTTAATCATATAAATGTCCATATAAGAGTCCATATAAATTCTGAACATAAACGAATTGCAATGCAAATTGGAAGAAGGGTGAACTCCTAAATTGCACCAAAAGAATGCACACGTGCACCACCACCAAAATAATGTGCTTACCAGAGGCAAGCTATTGGAATGCCAAACTATGAATCACTCGCTTCCTTGCAGTAGATGGATATCCAAGGATGGAAAGGAACTCTTGCGATATTGGAACTCAGTATTCACCAGTCATAAAAATGAGAAGGGGAAACTACATAGTGTATATCGTCCAAACAGCATTTATTCAAATAAAAAGGTGGTAACTTACATCAAGTAGGTAAAATTCAGGCATAAAAACATGGGAAGAGCCGGCCGGCATGCAGTCTCCCGTTCGGCGATGACATCAGCGCGTCAACCTCCCGACGTACGTTTCGCTATAGGTATTAAGTTATAGTTATTGCACAATATTTCCAGATTATTGTTAGATTGTATATTCACTGTATACAGGTTTGCGCAGCTCTTTTTTCCTGTTGTTCCTTAGGACTTCTCTCCTCCTGCACAAAACTTCCACTGTAAACTATTAGTCTTCCTGTCCCATCATCTTCACTGTACAGAAGAGATCACTCTGAATAATCCCAGATGCTGGCTGTATTTGCTGTTTTGTTACTAGGCCAGGGGTCTGCAGTACCCCACCCCGGTGGCCTAGTTGTTTAGCAGCTTGTATTGGTTGGTGGACTACTGATCCCAGCTAGCCCAACTTGCAAATCCTGCGCCCACAGGCCACATCGGTTTGACACAGAAATCCACTGTGTCACACTCACCGACCTTCTCCTGCCCTGAGTCCATGATGGAGAACTTTTTTTTTTTTTTTTTAATTCTCTTTATTGAAGTTTTTTTTGCGTTTTTGAGATACAAAACAGGGCCTTTGGGGCATACCCCGGCCAATCCTTGCACATAACCACGTGCACATAAAAGAAAAAAAAAAAAAAACAGAGGACCATGATGGAGAACTTTAACTGGACATGCGTTCCAATAGCTTCTCCAGCCCTTCTGTTCCAGGACACCTCCTCCATGACCGTGTAAGGATGAGGCTCCCTCCCAGCTCTCCCAGGCTCCTCCGCCGAAGGCACACCCCCCCAGATGGGGATGGCCTCCTGCTGCTATCTAGCACTCCATTCTCCACATCTCCCAGCCGACAACTCCCATCCAGTGGGCTGGACCTGAGCTTATATGGGAGGCCTGCCCCCTGCCAATTCCAGTTGGAGATTGGGCAGGGCTCCTCACATGAGCTCCCTGTCACTCCAGCTCTCTGCCCTGTCCCTCTTCCAGAACATTCTCCCTGGAAGCAGGGGAGGCGCCCAAGAACTGAAGCACAGGTTGTCACACCCTCTGCAACACTAACCACTCCCTGCCCCCAGATCAAAACAAGCAGGCCTAGCCTGAAGCATTGGTCTGCCTAAATTTACCTGCTCTGGCAGCTACCACACAAAAATCCTCACTCTAGCTCCTACCTATGGTAGAGGGTGCTACAATGTATTTCTGTGTCAGCTATCTTATCATCAATGATGAAGTTCGTGCTCCAACTCTTAAGAAACATATAATTTACAGTAAATAAAAGGTCATATTGCTTGCTCTCTGGCAGGGCCCAGACTTGAACCTCTGCTGTGTCTGGCAATAACTCTTCTCGCTGAGCTAACTGAGATGCCGGACATCACCCTGTCTGATCCATTGGACAACCCTGCCTTGGGCCTTGACTTTTGCTGAACCTTGAACTCTTTGCTCCTCCCAGGAACTTCCAGATTTAAGCCATGTTTCTGCACTTCCTGTTTGCCAGATTATTGTGCTCTCTTCAGCCAATATCTCGCTCTTGTCTTCCCTGCTGCCATCCATATTTTTTCTATCACTTATTACCGACCTTTGGCTTGTTCCTCTACTACGCTTCTGCCAGAATCCCACCCTGCAACCAGTTGTTACCTACCATTGGCTTTTTTACTGACTATGCTTCTGTTTGATCCTTACCTGCTATATCTGCTACTGCACCCCTGCTTGCTCACCTCCTTGTGGGGCAATCCTGAGGACTGCGACCTGGTACTAACACGCAGCAAAACCCATCTCTACCATCAGAAGCTCTGGGTGAGGCTGTGTCATCAGCCAGGGTGATCTATCTATCTATCGATCTATCTATCTATCTATCTATCTATCTATCTATCTATCTATCTATCTATCTATCTATCTATCTATCTATCTATCTATCTATCTATCTATCTATCTATCTATCTATCTATATCTACAGTGGGGCAAAAAAGTATTAAGTCAGCCACCAATTGTGCAAGTTCTCCCACTTAAAAAGATGAGTAAGGCCCCTAATTGTCATCATAGGTAAAGCTCAACTATGAGAGACAAAATGTGGAAACAAATCCAGACAATCACATTGTCTGATTTGGAATTTATTTGCAAATTATGGTGGAAAATAAGTACCTACAAACAAGCAAGATTTCTGGCTCTCGCAGACCTGTATCTTCTTCTTTAAGAGGCTCCTCTGTCCTCCACTCATTACCTGTATTAATGGCACCTGTTTAACCACTTAACGACCGCTCACTGTATATATACGTCGGCAGAATGGCACCGACAGGCACAATCACGTAGAGCATACGTGATTGCCTTTGTATAGTTGGGGGGTCCAATCGGACCCCCCTTCTGTACAGTGAGCGGTGGCTAAGTGTCCGGGAGCGTTCCGGGATGAGGGGGCAGCCATTCGTTTCTGGCCACCCCCTCGCGATCGCTCCCGCCGAATGGAAATGCCCCCTCTGTCTGTGTCAGACAGAGGGAGCAGGAGGAAGTGATGTCATCTCTGGTGCGGCGCTCACATATACCGAGCGCCGTACAAGAGAAGATATCAGGTCAGTGCACACAACACTACACTGACACCAGGACACATAGGGACATAAATCGCCCCCCCAGGCCCCCCAGACACCCCAGATCACCCCCCAGATCACCCCCCCAGCCCCCAGTCACAGTGTCACTGATTGCAGTGACCATTTATTTAGTGATCACTGCAATCAGTGACATTTGTGACTGTAAAAGTGTCACCAAAGTTTAGTCTTAGGTCCAGTGTAGCCCCCTAACCCCCCCTAATAAAGGTTTAACCCCCTGATCACCCCCCAGATAACCCTTTCACCGCCTATCACCACTGTCGCTTAGCGATCATTTTTCTGATCGCTGTCTTAGCGTCAGTGATGCCGATCGGCAGCCAGTAATTTTTTTTAGGTTCGCCGCAGGTTTTTATAGCGTCAGGTACCCCAATATATTATCTAATAAAGGTTTAACCCCCTTGATCGCCCCCCAGGTAACCCTTTCACCCCCTATCACCACTGTCACTAAGCGATCGTTTTTCTAAACGCTGTCTTAATGTCTGTGATGCAGATCGGTAGCCGGTAATTTTTTTTAGGTACGCCGCAGGTTTTTATAGCGTCAGGTACCCCAATATATTATCTAATAAAGGTTTAACCCCCTTGATCGCCCCCCAGGTAACCCTTTCACCCCCTATCACCACTGTCGCTAAGCAATTGTTTTTCTAAACGCTGTCTTAGTGTCGGTGATGCAGATCGTAGCCAGTAATTTTTTTTAGGTTCGCCGCAGGTTTTTATAGCGTCAGGTACCCCAATATATTATCTAATAAAGGTTTAACCCCCTTGATCGCCCCCCAGGTAACCCTTTCACCCCCTATCACCACTGTCGCTAAGCAATTGTTTTTCTAAACGCTGTCTTAGTGTCGGTGATGCAGATCGTAGCCAGTAATTTTTTTTAGGTTCGCCGCATGTTTTTATAGCGTCAGGTACCCCAATATATTATCTAATAAAGGTTTAACCCCCTTGATCGCCCCCCAGGTAACCCTTTTACCCCCATCACCACTGTCGCTAAGCAATCGTTTTTCTAAACGCTGTCTTAGTGTCGGTGATGCAGATCGGTAGCTGGTAATTTTTTTTAGGTTCGCCGCAGGTTTTTATAGCGTCAGGTACCCCCATATATTATCTAATAAAGGTTTTAACCCCCTGATTGCCCCTAGTTAACCCTTTCACCAGTGATCACCATATAAGTGTTACGGGTGATGCTGGTTAGTTAGTTTGCTTTTTATAGTGTCAGGGCACCCGCCGTGTATATAACCCAATAAAGGTTTAACCCCCTGATCGCCCGGCGGGTGATATCAATTAGGTTTTAGCGTCAGAGAGGGTCTGAGTCACACCCCAGGCAGCGTCAGGTTAGTGCCAGTAACGCTAACACCCACGCGTGAAGCATACACCCCCTTAGTGGTATAGTATCTGAACAGATCAATATCTGATCTGATCTATACTAGCGTCCCCAGCAGTTTAGGGTTCCCAAAAACGCAGTGTTAGCAGGATCAGCCCAGATACCTGCTGGCACCTGCGTTTTGCCCCTCCGTCCAGCCCAGGCCACCCAAGTGCAGTATCGATCGATCACTGTCACTTACAAAACAAAAACACACATAACTGCAGCGTTCGCAGAGACAGGCCTGATCCCTGCGACTCCAGTGCTGTAGGAGGTGATTTCACCACCACAGTTAAAAAAAAAAGCAAATATGCCGAAGCATTGGGGCAGCAGGGGCGGAGGAGCGATTTTGCTCCTAATGCCGCGTACATACGGTCGAAATTCCGACGGAGGCTTGCCCGTGGAAAAGTCCGACCATGTGTGTGCGGCATAACTTTTTTGCGGGAGGATGCCCCCATGCTTCGGCATATATAAATGGTGCGTGTATGCCCATCATTGGAAGTGGGTGGATGAAGGGCGGTATTCTAATGGTGGGCATACCCACCGATCAATCTCTTTTTTCGTTCAGCCAACTGGCTGCATGAAATAAAAAGATTACAATACATGTCCAACAAGGACCAGCAACGTACTGGTATGTTGCTGGACTTTGAATGTTTATACCAGAATGATGCCTGCGGGTTTAGGTATCATCTTGGTATCATTCTTTTCAGCCTGCGGCCGGCTTTCATGTAAAAGCAATCCTAGCGGCTAATTAGCCTCTGGACTGCTTTTACAAGCAGTGGGAGGGAATGCCCCCCCCGGATATAAAAAGCGCCATTGGGAAATTGGGAAAGCATTTTATCACACCGATCTTGGTGTGGTCAGATGCTTTGAGGGCAGAGGAAAAATCTAGGGTCTAGGAGACCCCAGTTTTTTCAAAAAAAGAGTACCTGTCACTACCTATTGCTATCATAGGGGATATTTACATTCCCTGAGATAACAATAAAAATGATAAAAAAAAAAAAATACTTGGAAGGAACAATTTAAAAATAAAATAAAAAAGCAAAATTAATAATAAAAAAAAAAGCAAAAAAAAAAAAGCACCCCTGTCCTGCCCTGCTCTTGCCCAATGGCGAACGCAAGCGTCGGTCTGGCGTCATATGTAAACAGCAATTGCACCATGCATGTGAGGTATCACCGCGAAGGTCAGATCGAGGGCAATCATTTTAGCAGTAGACTTCCTCTGTAAATCTACTGGGGTAACCTGTAAAGGCTTTTAAAGGCTTTTAAAAATGTATGTAGTTTGTCGCCAATGCGCGTTTGTGCGAAATTTTAAAGCATGTCGTGTTTGGTATCTATGTACTCGGCCTAAGATCATCTTTTTTATTTCATCAAACATTTGGGCAATATAGTGTGTTTTAGTGCATTAAAATTAAAAAAAGTGTATTTTTTAACCCAAAAAATGCGTTTGAAAAATCGCTGCGCAAATACTGTGTAGAAAAAAAAAATGCAACACCCACCATTTTAATCTGTAGGGCCTTTGCTTTAAAAATATATATAATGTTTGGGGGTTCAACATAATTTTCTTGCAAAAAAAAAAATGTTTTCATGTAAACAAAAAGTGTCAAAAAGGGCTTTGTCTTCAAGTGGTTAGAAGAGTGGATGTAAGCTTCCTAATGTTGTGTATAAAATGCCAGAACAGTTCAAAACCCCCCCAAATGACCCCATTTTGGAAAGTAGACACCCCAAGCTATATACTGAGAGGCATGTCGAGTCCATGGAATATTTTATATGTTGACACAAGTTGCGGAAAAACGACAATTTTTTTTGTTTTGTTTTTTTTGCACAAAGTTGTCACTAAATGGTATATTGCTCAAACATGCCATGGGCATATGTGGAATTACACCCCAAAATACATTCTGTTGCTTCTCCTAAGTACGGGGATACCACATGTGTGAGACTTTTTGGGAGCCTAGCCACGTACGGGACCCCAAAAACCAAGCACCGCCTTCAGGCTTTCTAAGGGTGTAAATTTTTGATTTCACTTCTCACTGCCTATCACAGTTTCGGAGGCCATGGAATGCCCAGATGGCACAAAACCCCCCAAATGACCCCATTTTGGAAAGTAGACACCCCAAGCTATTTGCTGAGAGGTATTGTGAGTATTTTGCAGATCTCGCTTTTTGTCACAAAGTTTTGAAAATTGAAAAAAAAAAAAAAATATATATATATATTTTCTTTCTTCATTTTCAAAAACAAATGAGAGCTGTAAAATACTCGCCATTCCTCTCAGCATTTAGCTTGGGGTGTCTATATTCCAAAATGGAGTCATTTGGGGGGGTTTTGTGCGATTTTGGCATTTTATGGCCTTCGAAACTGTGATAGGTAGTGAGGAGTGAAATCAAAAATTTGCGCCCTTAGAAATCCTGAAGGCGGTGCTTGGTTTCCGGGGTCCCGTACGCGGCTAGGCTCCCAAAAAGTCCCACACATGTGGTATCCCCGTACTCAGGAGAAGTAGCAAAATGTATTTTGGGGTGAAATTCCACATATAACCATGGCATGTGTGAGCAATATATCATTTAGTGACAACTTTTTGTAATTTTTTTTTTTTTTTTTAGTCATTATTCAATCACTTGGGACAAAAAAATAAAAAATTCAATGGGCTCAACATGCCTCTCAGCAATTTCCTTGGGGTGTCTACTTTCCAAAATGGGGTCATTTGGGGGGGTTTGTACTGCCCTGTCATTTTAGCACCTCAAGAAATGAGATAGGCAGTCATAAATTTAAAGCTGTGTAAATTTCAGAAAATGTACCCTAGTTTGTAAACTCTATAACTTTTGCGCAAACCAATAAATATACGCTTATTGACATTTTTTTTACTAAAAACATGTGGCTGAATACATTTTGGCCTAAATGTATGACTACAATTGAGTTTATTCGATTTTTCTTATAACAAAAAGTAGAAAATATCATTTTTTTTCAAAATTTTCGGTCTTTTTCCGTTTATATCGCAAAAAATAAAAATCGCAGAGGCAATCAAATACCATTAAAAGAAAGCTCTATTTGTGGGAAGAAAAGGACGCAAATTTGGGTACAACATTGCATGTCCGCACAATTTACAGTTAAAGCAGCGCAGTGCAAAATTCTGAATTCACCTCTGGTCCTCTAGCTACCAAATGGTCCGGGGCTTAAGTGGTTAATCTTGTTAACAGTATAAAAGACACCTGTCCACAACCTCAAACAGTCACACTCCAAACTCCACTAAGGTGAAGACCAAAGAGCTGTCAAAGGACACCAGAAACAAAATTGTAGACCTGCACCAGGCTGGGAAGACTGAATCTGCAATAGGCAAGCAGCTTGGTGTGAAGAAATCAACTGTGGGAGCAGTAATTGGAAAAAAGAAGACATACAAGACCACTGATAATCTCCCTCGATCTAGGGCTCCACGCAAGATCTCACCCTGTGGGGTCAAAATGATCACAAGAACGGTGAGCAAAAATCCCAGAACCACACAGGGGTGACCTAGTGAATGACCTGCAGAGAGCTGGGACCAACGTAGCTACCATCAGTAACACACTACGCCGCGAGGGACTCAGATCCTGCAGTGCCAGATGTGTCCCCCTGCTTAAGCCAGTACATGTCCGGGCCCATCTGAGGTTTACTAGAGAGCATTTGGATGATCCAGAAGAGGTTTGGGAGAATGTCATATGGTCAGATGAAACCAAAGTAGAACTGTTTGGTAGAAATACAACTCGTCGTGTTTGGAGGAGAGAGAATGGTGAGTTGCAACCAAAGAACACCATATCTATTGTGAAGCATGGGGGTGGCAACATCATGCTTTGGGGCTGTTTCTCTGCAAAGGGAACAGGATGACTGATCCATGTACATGAAAGAATGAATGGGGCCATGTATCATGAGATTTTGAGTGCAAACCTCCTCCCACCAGCAAGGGCATTGAAGATGAAACATGACTGAGTCTTTCAGCATGACAATGATCCCAAACACACCGCCCGGGCAATGAAGGAGTGGCTTAGTAAGAAGCATTTCACGGTCCTGGAGTGGCCTAGCTAGTCTCAAGATCTCAACCCCATAGAAAACCTTTGGAGGGAGTTGAAAGTCCGTGTTGTCCAGCGACAGCCCCAAAACATCACTGCTCTAGAGGAGATCTGCATGGAGGAATGGGCCAACATACCAGCAACAGTGTGTGACAACCTTGTGAAGACTTACAGAAAACGTTTGACCTCTGTCATTGGCAACAAAGGATATATAACAAAGTATTGAGATGAACTTTTGATATTGACCAAATACTTATTTTCCACCATAATTTGCAAATAAATTCTTTCCAAATCAGACAATGTGATTGTCTGGATTTGTTTCCACATTTTGTTTCTCATAGTTGAGGTATACCTATGATGACAATTACAGGCCTCTCTCATCTTTTTAAGTGGGAGAACTTGCACAATTGGTGGCTGACTAAATACTTTTTTGACCCACTGTATATCTATATATAGATATATCTTTATATCTGTAGCAAGGTGTTACTTTGGCACGTAGCTCATGGACTACAGTTTGTGCCTATAAGAACTTAGCTCTTTCCATTATCTGTTGCCCCATATTGCTGCAAGTTGCTGGGTTCAGCTATGGTAAGACAATGCATGACGGATCTTGTGGTGCGGAGAGACACAGACTCTATTGTTACGGGTCAGGAATGGACTACAAGGCCCACAACACCACTTGCTGGGAAGGAGCATGGTGCCACGCACTGCCTGCTGGGAGGACCTTTTAAAAGGAGAGGCGGGGCTTGTGTTCTGTCTCTTGGGATGCCATCTTGCAAGTGGCAAGAGGCCTGCAGCGAGGGTGCTTAGGCTGGAAAAGCCTGGGCCTAAAGTGACGGAGGCCGGACCGCCTGTTGGAGGGATCCCAGCTACATCCCTGCTGATTGGACCAGAGAGCGAGACAACTCGGTACTCCGGAGCATCCAAAGCCAGCTATCCACCAATGCCTTGCAACTGGCTAAGCGGAGGACCGGGGACAACGACTCGTCCGGAGGCCGCAAACCAAGAGGGTCCTGTCGGAGGATCCCAGCGAGACAAGGCCTCATGTGGTGAGAGGGCACCCGCCCACTAATACAACTAACTGTGTTACAGGAAGGTGACTTCCACAATTTTACTTGTTTGCTTAGGCTTGCTGGTAACTGCAGTACCGAAAGCAGAGTTACGCTGCATCCAGGATTAAGTTAGTGCTTTGATAAGGACCAGTATTCATCTGTTCCTTCTTATCATACACTCTAACTGTTCGATTTTATTCTACTTCCATTGGATTACAAATTATTAACGTGCACCAACCAAGGCTAGCGAAGATTACTGTTAACCACAAGCAACTATTACAGGATTCAGCTTGCCCTTTTGAACTGGTATAGAAGGACACGTGTGGGGGAATTACCCACTAGAGGGAACCAAAGAGCATTAGACTCATACCATCCTATAACTTGTTGTACAGTTACTATATTTCCAAGAGCTGGGTGAGACCTGGTGGAGAGGTGCTTCAGTATTAACGTATTGCACTGGGGGAATCCCTCCGCTGCGCACTTACCCAGGTCAGGCCTAAATTTTGCATTGTTCAACCTGATTGTTATTATATATAAATATAATGTGTGAAGTCAACTGTTAATGTTTGACTGTGTCTATTCTTTTCTCATTCACCAAGTAAAATACTCACTCTTGGTTAAACTGCATTTGGTGTGGAGTCTTATCTGGTGGTGCAATTGGAGAGGGGGCCTATACAAGGTAACAAACTTTAGCTGTATTTGCATTGTTACATGGTGTCATTGTGGTTCCCAACTGCCAGTGGGTTTCACAATCCGTGCATTGTCCAGTTGTGCCAAGGGGAATTGAGCCAAACTTACAGGGGGTTGATAGGCAGAGTACAGGCCCAAAACTAACCAGCAGCTCTGAAGAGGGTATTGCTACACGTGGGGGCTTGTCCGGGATTCCTGTGACTCTGCAACCTAAAACCCCCCCTAAACAGAACCTTTACCGGCACCAAAATGGACTCTGCCGCTGCTGTAGTGTGGTGCGAGGAAGAAAATGCCTGTCCAGAACTCAGCATAGTCCTTGAAATTCCAGGAGAGTCCTGGAACGAAGAACAGTTAAGCCAAGCCGTGAAGGTATTGTCCCCAGAAAAGAAAGCGTGGGTCATTCCTGTGAAGACAGACCCCGGGGCGCCAAATACATATGCACTGATCGAATGGAAGCAAGAAGTTCCCGAGCCCTTCAAGGGTCCAAGTGTAAAGTTGGCCAGCAGGGGAGAACTTGAGGTGATACACCCAGGGGTACCTGAACAAGGTCCTTCTTCATCCAGTCCTGCTGATTCTAGCAAACCAGAAACCCTCGCCAAGTCACCCCTGTGTCACGGATGCCTAACACGGCATCCAGCACAGGGTACGCAGATCAGTGGGCTGCACTAAAGGAACTAGGCACAAGGTAAGTAAATATATATATGAGTTTATTGAAAGGATAATTCCTGAAACAATAAAGGCAACCAGCAAACAACCACAGTGACACACAAAACAACTCCCTACACCAACGTGAATACAGTTTAGAGATTAAAGCGTAAATGTAATCAAGCCAGGGTCATACACGAGAGATCAGTCCGATTGAACAGGGAGCCGGAAGGGACAACAGGAGGAAGGGATGAGTCTGCAAGACAGGGGTCCAGGGATGGATGCAGGGTTCAGGAACACAGGATACAAGGTACAGAGGCAGGGGTCCAGGGATGGATGCAGGGTTCAGGAACACAGGATACAAGGTAACAGATAACAGGTCACAAGGTTCAGGTTCAGGTTCAGGTTCAGGTTCAGGTTCAGGTTCAGGCATACAGGACTGGGTTCCAAGACAATACCAGAGCAAATGCTTTAGTGTCTGCTGGGTATTTATACACACCTCCTGCAATCAGTCTCAGGTGACGCCTGATTGCAGGAGATGATTTAGGCTCCAGACAAATGGGAGACACCTGCTGGTGGCCACCAGAACTGCACCCTTTGGTGCTGAAAGAAATAGCACCACCAGCAGGTGACCCAAGCAATGACACTGATCATGACAGTTCCCCCTCCCAAGGAGTGGCCTCTGGACGCTCCATTCTGCCCTTGATCTGGCAGTGCTGGTAGGTGCGGAAAGGTCCCAAAAAGTCTCCCCTGTGTCTGCGGACTACTTGTGCTCCTCCGGCCAGAGTCCTTAAACCTACTGGGAGGCGTGGCACCTGAGTCCGGCAATGGAACACGCACCCCACCACCAGGGTCTGGAAGTTGGGATCTGGAAATGAAAACAGGCAGGGCAATGTGCATGAACCTAACGGAGGCGAACAACACAAGGGCATCACAGTCAGGCTGGGAATCAAGCAGGGCAAAATCAGCGGCAAGCCGGGCATCGAGAACTGGTTTAGCAGGCACCATGTCAGCGGGCTGGGCAAATGGCGCTGGGTCTTCAAGCTGGCCACCGGGCAGAGGCACTTCAAACTGGCCACCGGGCAGAGGTTCAGCAAGCCAGATGGCAGGCACTGGTTCAGCGGGCTGAAAGACGGGCACCAAAACGTCAGGCTGGGTGACGGGCACCGAAAATCCAGGCTGGAACAGGTTGGCTGGTGTGGAAACAGGCTGGAACAGGTTGGCTGGTGTGGAAACAGGCTGGAACAGGTTGGCTGGTGTGGAAACAGGCTGGAACAGGTTGGCTGGTGTGGAAACAGGCTGGAACAGGTTGGCTGGTGTGGAAACAGGCTGGAACAGGTTGGCTGGTGTGGAAACAGGCTGGAACAGGTTGGCTGGTGTGAAAACAGGCTGGAACAGGTTGGCTGGTGTGAAAACAGGCTGGAACAGGTTGGCTGGTGTGAAAACAGGCTGGAACAGGTTGGCTGGTGTGAAAACAGGCTGGAACAGGTTGGCTGGTGTGAAAACAGGCTGGAACAGGTTGGCTGGTGTGGAAACAGGCTGGAACAGGTTGGCTGGTGTGGAAACAGGCTGGAACAGGTTGGCTGGTGTGGAAACAGGCTGGAACAGGTTGGCTGGTGTGGAAACAGGCTGGAACAGGTTGGCTGGTGTGGAAACAGGCTGGAACAGGTTGGCTGGTGTGGAAGCAGGCTGGAGCGGATCGGCTGGTGTGGAAGCAGGCTGGAGCGGATCGGCTGGTGTAGAAGCAGGCTGGAGCGGATCGGCTGGTGTAGAAGCAGGCTGGAGCGGATCGGCTGGTGTGGAAACAGGCTGGAGCGGATCGGCTGGTGTGGAAACAGGCTGGAGCGGATCGGCTGGTGTGGAAACAGGCCGGAGCGGATCGGCTGGTGTGGAAACAGGCTGGAGCGGATCGGCTGGTGTGGAAACAGGCTGCAACAGGTCGCTTGGTTTGGAAACAGGCTGCAACAGGTCGCTTGGTTTGGAAACAGGCTGCAACAGGTCGCTTGGCTTGGAAACAGGCTGCAACAGGTCGCTTGGCTTGGAAACAGGCTGCAACAGGTCGCTTGGTTTGGAAACAGGCTGCAACAGGTCACTTGGTTTGGAAACAGGCTGCAACAGGTCGCTTGGTTTGGAAACAGGCTGCAACAGGTCGCTTGGTTTGGAAACAGGCTGCAACAGGTCGCTTGGTTTGGAAACAGGCTGCAACAGGTCGCTTGGTTTGGAAACAGGCTGCAATAGGTCGCTTGGTTTGGAGACAGGCTGCAACAGGTCGGCTGGTGCGGAGACAGGCTGCAACAGGTCGGCTGGTGCGGAGACAGGCTGCAACAGGTCGGCTGGTGCGGAGACAGGCTGCAACAGGTCGGCTGGTGCGGAGACAGGCTGCAACAGGTCGGCTGGTGCGGAGACAGGCTGCAACAGGTCGGCTGGTGCGGAGAAAGGCTGCAACAGGTCGGCTGGTGCGGAGACAGGCTGCAACAGGTCGGCTGGTGCGGAGACAGGCTGGGTTACTGGCAGGATCGTGTGAGTTGGAAAGAACTTCCGTTTTTTCTTTGGTTTAGCCACCGAAGATTTGTATATGTATACAGGGCTGTAGGTGGTGGATGCAGCTGGTAGAGGCGAAGAGCGGAAGGATGGTGAAGCAGAGGGTGTGGATTTTGAAGGGGGTCTTAGGGGAACTGATGGAGGCAGCCGAGACGAAGCAGGAGGGTTAAAGGCAGGGTAAGTGCAGCAGGGGGAAACAGGGTACTGGTACTTCATTGGTAGGAGGGTGTATTGGTTGGCCACTGTGGTAGTTGGGAGTAAAGGAGACGCAGACATCCCAGCAGGCTGGTGTCTAGACACAGGAATGGGTGGCAGGGAACCGACAGGGGCTGAGTACAATAAACTTGACCAGACCTGTAGTAATGATTGCACAAAGTTAGGTTTGCATACTGCTTGTCTGACCAGAGACTGCACTGACTCAATACATGCTGCAAGCACCTGTGTAGGACAAGTTGAGTACTGCTCAAGGAAAAAGACGGAGTCATCTTCCAACAGCCACACCAAGGACTCTACCTGAGCTGCACTAAAAGGGGGTGTATAGTCATCGTCTCCACTGGAGGCATCAGACAGGGCCAACTCTGTACAGAGACAGATCAGATCTTGCACATCCTCAAACACAAAACTGCCCAGATCCACAAAAACATGGGCTATGCGGATGCATTCCAACAACTGCTCTCTAGTGTGTTCACTTAATGTTTGAGAACAAAACTCCCTGTCCTCTGTTGCTAGTAGCGAAAAATACAGAATATCGTCAAGCTGCATTTTTAAAGCAATAGCAGTGCCCAGACCCAATTCCCAAGTGCAGCCGATCTGCTTGAATGGCTCTGGTATTCTGTCACGGATGCCTAACACGGCATCCAGCACAGGGTACGCAGATCAGTGGGCTGCACTAAAGGAACTAGGCACAAGGTAAGTAAATATATATATGAGTTTATTGAAAGGATAATTCCTGAAACAATAAAGGCAACCAGCAAACAACCACAGTGACACACAAAACAACTCCCTACACCAACGTGAATACAGTTTAGAGATTAAAGCGTAAATGTAATCAAGCCAGGGTCATACACGAGAGATCAGTCCGATTGAACAGGGAGCCGGAAGGGACAACAGGAGGAAGGGATGAGTCTGCAAGACAGGGGTCCAGGGATGGATGCAGGGTTCAGGAACACAGGATACAAGGTACAGAGGCAGGGGTCCAGGGATGGATGCAGGGTTCAGGAACACAGGATACAAGGTAACAGATAACAGGTCACAAGGTTCAGGTTCAGGTTCAGGTTCAGGTTCAGGCATACAGGACTGGGTTCCAAGACAATACCAGAGCAAATGCTTTAGTGTCTGCTGGGTATTTATACACACCTCCTGCAATCAGTCTCAGGTGACGCCTGATTGCAGGAGATGATTTAGGCTCCAGACAAATGGGAGACACCCGCTGGTGGCCACCAGAACTGCACCCTTTGGTGCTGAAAGAAATAGCACCACCAGCAGGTGACCCAGGCAATGACACTGATCATGACACCCTGGCCACCATTGGGCCCGAACTTTGTGCTGTCCTTGAGGAGTTTGTCAAGAAGTGTCAAAAGGATCCCTAGGCTTTTTTAGCTGCACGGTAAATAAGCTTAGAATCTTCTCAGGGAGACAACCAGTCCCCTCTTCGGAAGACAGTTTTGAGGAATGGCTGATCCAAGCTACCCAAGCCCTGGATGAATGGGACATACCTGAGCCTCAAAAGAAACAAAGGATCACTGGAAGCTATCAGAAATTTGAAGCTTAGCAAGAAGAACTGTACTGCTCAAGACTACCTGAATATCTTGCAGGATGTGTTCGGCCGCACAGAGAAAGCCGCTGATCTTATTTATCAAATAGAGCAGTCTTACCAGAGGGAAGGGGAGAAATTGTCAGAATATATGAGGCGCCTGGACAAGATTATACATCAGATCCTGCTGAAAAAAGGGGTTAGACCCCCGGGATGTGGACAATGTCCGAGCAAAACAAGTGTTGAGATGGGCCCAGCCTTTAGACCCCATTACCCTCCTGTTGAGGACTCGACAAGATGGTGGTATTCTGAAATATCCAGACTTGATCCGAATTGTAAGGCAGGAGGAAGTTATGCTAGATAGCAAAAAGAAGAGTCAGAGAGCTGAATCTGCTGCCGGAGTCAGGGTGATCAATGCTGATGATGGTGACCCGCAGGTCAAACTTTTGAAGACTCAAGTATCTCAACTAATAGAAATGATGTCTATACTGACCAATCAGCCGACTGGGTTGCCCACTGAAAACTCAGCTGAAGAGGAGTCTAAAGCCTCGTACACACGGTCGGACTTCCATCGGACTTTTCCGTGGTTTTTTGTCCGAACGGAGTTGGTTGGGAACACCCATAGCATACACACGCTCGGACTTTGGAGCCAACAAACATGAACGTAGTGACGTTTCAACGTTCTGACGAGCCTTCAAAAGAGGATCATTCAATGTACGTCCGTCACGCTCTGGACTCGTTGTGCTAAGCGAGAGGTAGTGACGGTTTGGCGTCAGCAGATTCGTTCTGTTCCTTTTAACGTTCGTGTCTTTAATGCTCCGTTCTTTCTTGCAGATGTTGAGGAACGCTGAGCGAGAGCGTGCAGTGTTTAGCCTGGGTGTTGTGGCCATTTCACATGCGCAGTCCAGGTCAAGGGGTAGGAGGAGGAGTACCTGGGTAAAAAATTGGTTGCAGCAACGTGACCAATTGTCACATATGACGTTGCTGAGAGAGCTGAGGGAGAATAATCCCAATGATTTTAGAAACTATCTCAGGATGTCCGACTCATGTTTCCAACACCTATTGTCCTTGCTGTCCCCCCACATTAGGAAGCAGGACACATGCATGAGGAGTGCTATTCCTGAAGAGCAAAGGCTCATAGCAACGCTGCGCTACTTGGCCACAGGGAGAAGCCTGCAAGACCTAAAATTTACTACAGGTATCTCTCCCCAGGCTCTTGGCCATATTATCCCCGAGACCTGCTGTGCGATAATACAAGTTTTGCAGAAGGATTATATTCGGGTATGTAAAATGTGATATTATCTACAATTGTATATACTTCTTGCACTATTATTAGTTTTAATTTTAGATTTTACATTTTTTCCATTACTAAAATTTACACCAATGTCCTTTTATGTTTCCCAATTTATTTTTCCATGTCCTTCAAACATATATGTCAGTACTTACCTCCCCAGCATGCTTCCCTTGGCACATACCCAGTTTGTTCACATAGAAATGTAGAAAATTGTTTTAGTGGATTACTCCAAACACCCCCTAAACGGTGTCACATTATTGTTCTCATTTATTTATCTATTTAATATATTTTAGCACACAGAAACTAGTTTACAACCCTCCCTCCCCTCCCCCAAATGCTTAATCAACTCACCAAAATTCTATTTTTATGCTATTGTACTAAGAATTTAATTCTCTTATATATTTATTTTTTTGGGCTAATTTTTAGAAGCATGTACTCACTAGCATGTAGTGTAATATTCATAGTTACTCATGATTGTTAATATAATTTTAGGTAAAGTTTTTATGTTGTTTATCTTCTATTATATTTAATGACTTCATTTTGTGCCACATTGTGCTGTCAATATTTTTCAAACAGAGTGGATTGTATAAAGTACCTTAATTTGTTACTCTTTTTTTAATAATGTAAGTGGAGAGGCTTCTAACCTTTCCCCCCAAACCCCCCCCATAATTCCAAAAATGGGCCACCAGAGGGAGTGAGGAAGTATATTTTATTATTTTTATATTTTTTGGTTTTATATTTTTACCTTTTATTTTCTTTATTTATTTTGGGCACACGAATGTAGGTGTGATCTATAATTATTGCTTTCATGGCTCTTTTTTTTCCCTAATTTTATTTATTTTGATTTGCAGTTTCCTTCGACTCCCCGGCAGTGGCAGGACGTGGCGGCACAATTCCATAACTTCTGGAACTTTCCCAACTGTGGGGGTGCCATTGATGGGAAACATGTCCGCCTCACCCCCCCCCCCACCCAACTCTGGCTCTTTTTTTTTTAATTATAAGGGCTTTTTTAGTATAGTTTTGTTAGCCCTGGTTTCAGCCAATTATGAATTTCTTTATTTAGATGTGGGCATCAATGGGAGGCATTCTGATGGTGGTGTGATGGTCCACACCGAATTCAATTCCCGGCTTCAGAATGGAACGTTGAATTTGCCCCCTCCCCAAGATAATATTGAGGGGCTCAATTTTGTCTTCCTTGCAGATGATGCATTTGCTCTCGCCCCACATTTATTGAAGCCCTTTCCGATGAGGAACTTGACCCCCGAGCAGCGCATCTACAACTACCGGCTATCCCGTGACAGGAGGGTTGTAGAGAATGCATTTGGAATTCTTTCCAACAGATTCCGGCTCTTTTTAACCTCTATCAATATGGCGGAATATAAAATTAACCATGTAGTCTTGTGTTGCTGCATTCTACATAATTATTTGCGTAGACATGGCACAAACTATATTGGTACAGTGGCTCAAGATCCCATCTCAGGGGGTCTGGCAGCTGAAGAGCCTGTGATGCCAGCTCTTCAAAGTGGGGGAGTTGGCTCTGCCTCCCAAACTGGCCGTCTCGTCCGGGAGCAATATAAAGAATATTTTGTGGGTAGTGGGGCAGTGCCCTGGCAAGAAAATATTGCCCAAAATGTTTAATTTACCCCTTTTTTTTCTTTAAAATAAACAACAATAAACCTGAATAACTTTTTTTTTTATATTTTCTGCTAAAATTCTTCTCATTAAATTGTTACGTTATCACGTATAGTATACAAACAAGATTTGTAAGGTATTACTTGTAAAACATGCCTTGCCAAATGTAGGGTATTTAATGTTGTGCTGTGTCTCTGCTCCACCCATTTTCAAGTACACTGTCAATGTAACTACACCAACCTACTAAATTTATTTTGCTTATTAATCATATAAATAAGAAGCCACACATAGGTAGGTTTTGCTTAATTTTGTATTTCGACCATAAAATTTGTCTGTTATGCGTTAACAACAAAACATGTCTATTTTTTTGGTTTTGGGGGATATTGCACAACTTTGAGATGGGTAAACATGTATTTTACAAAGCAACACAATACACATCCCTTAAATCCCAACATAACAAATGTTCTTATATTCTAGCAAAATGGCATCCCCAAAATTTCACATTGTATTCTCAACGTGAGAATATATAGCCTTGCTCATGTGTAAAGAGCTCCTAGCTTTATGCAAAAAATGAGAAGCATATCAAAAATTTAAAGGGCACTTCTGACCTTATTAAAGAAAGACCACTGTGTCCACATGTGCTAGCTGGCATAATGTGATTTGTCTTTTTTGTTGTTAATGCCAGCTTGCACATGTGTGCAAAGTGCATTTTCGTGACTACAAAAATAAAAATATAGAAAAATAAAGTGCACATGCCACATATATATATATTTTTTTCTGTCTTCATAAACTTTTTATACAAATAACATTTTCAATACTCAGTGTTAAAACCCGTATATTCGTAATTACCTTTGAAACTTTCCTAGTATGCTAAACCTTTATCTAAATTATATTTAGTGAACAGTGTTTGCAACCTCTCCTTCTCCAGGTTCATCTTCTCATATTTATTTTTCCTTTTGTAACTAAAGAATAATTCTATTTGTATTTTTTTTTCAACAATAAACCAAGATGTTGGGTATAGTGACTACAGTTAAATTTTCAAGGAGGGGGTCAAGCACCTAGAGAAGGCGGTTGGAGAAACACTGACCTACAAACCTCAACTGAATTATTGTGTGGAGGTTGTTTTTAATTAAAAATGTACTTTTCGGAAGACTGTAATTTTAGAAAAGATCGAAGTGAAGTCCTTCTTCACTTACCTCATCCTTTGGATAATCTAGAAATATGTCCTTATTGATTCATAGTAATGTTTATTTGGTGTTCCTCTGTGTGGAATTCCACACAGTATTGAGCCTCATTCTCACAGGTGTTTAGTCTTGGCCCTGCCCCCTCCCTTGGACTACATGAGATTCATTTTGACCACTAAAACACATGTCCTTTTTCTATATGCTACGTAGAGAGCGTCCTGACTCTCCTGTAGTCCAAGGGAGGGGGCAAGCACGACACTCCACACCAGAGAGCAAGGCACACATTCCAGTGTTGATTCCAGGCAGAAGAGCATTAACTAATGAATATCATCCGCCAACATATCAAAATTTCAATCCCAAAATGTGAAGGATGAAGTAGTTGAAGGAGGGCTGGAGTAAGGTGCATTTGTGGTGTAACAAAAAAAAAATTAAAAAAATTACTAACCATTGAAGTGAATTCACATGCGATTCCACATGACAATTCACATCAAAAGACACATCATATGTCATTGGTGTTACCTTATCTAAAAGCCAAACAATTATGTGCATTTTTTGGGCTAAATGAACATAGCAAAAAACATATTATGTGCTTCAGATTAACCATAACAAAATAATTTTAAAATTTCGCCAACAGGTCGACATAATCCTGCATACGCCTCTGTACACCAGTGGCAGCCTCCTTTATTTTTTCAAGTTCGGTCATTGCCTGCAGAATATCAGCAGTGATCCTTCCAATGGTGCATTTTGGTAGTTCGTGGCCTTAGAAAAATAGAGACATTACAAATGGGAATCAAAGACAAGTGGCTGTTGCCCTACCAAAGTGATTTCTGACAACATTAATAAGCCTGTTAATTGTTGAAAATACTTCCCACCTAAATAATTAGTTTTAACAAAGCTTCTTGTTATTTCGACACCTACACTACTAGGAATGTACAGACTGTAGCTATTCTAGATTTTGTTCCCTCGTGCCTGTGTCTCCGACAATTGTTTAGATATGAACATTGCCATCTCATTGCACCTTCTGTCTACTTTGACTTTTAATTATTCAAGGCACTACCTAGTTTGCCTCTGTCTGTATTCCTCCAATTTGAGACATTAGCCAATCACTAGACATGTCTATCCCAGTTGTGTAGCAGCAATATATGGCGACATCTGAACGCCCCCACTTTGTCTTGTTATAAGGCTCTGAAAGACAATCCCCAGATTAATGCATTGCATGAATCTGTGTCTTGTTGCCCCTTCCAAACAATCTTCTGATGGATGGTCTCCTGTTGAGTACAGGACATCTTAATTTTGAAGAACAGTGTTTGTGTTTTTGAAGTGTCGAGATCAGAGCAAGTGCCTCTGATAGATAGCCTCTACTGATGAAAAGACCTCACACAGTAATTGACTCTCAAAATTGTGCGAAGTTATCCCACAGTGATATTTCTATAAAAAAAAGGAATGACATGCATCTCAGCCATTCATGAACATTCTATATTGTTAACAGTGACAGCGGTGTTGCAACCAAGGTGCAGGGGGTGTGTTGCGGACCCGGCTGACACACATGGATAGTGGCACAACGCTACCAACAGCCACATGCTGATCTGTTCCGCGTCTTGTGTTCCTCTGTTTTGCAAATATAACATGCCACCCCCTCCTCCTCTATATTTGCATACACACAGGATGAGGAGGGGGAAGCCATGCTCGAGGGTCACACCGCTGTGTGTATGGACATTCTGCTGCTCTGTAATGTAAGGGGGGGGGGGCTGCACTATGGCTGTGTATGGGCCAAGGGTTTGGATCTGTAATTGAGGGGTGACTGTAAATGATGTGGTGTCTATACTGCTGGGGGTCTGCACTGAGGTGAGTAATCTTTTTCTGAGTGAGGTGGATCTATACTGCGTGAGGGGGGTCTGTATTTAGTTGAGGGGGTCTGTACTGAGGGTGACCTCATTTTTTGTGGGATGACACAATTTTGTAAGGCAACGTGTGACAACAACCCTAGTGACGCCACTGACCAGTAACATAATTGTCGCAAGCAACATTGCGTGCCAAAGAAGACATCTAGTACTGAGTAAGGACATTGATGAGGCAAGGCTGGTAAATGCATGTTTTGGGCTAAAAATAAGTTAACTTTTGTGTTAAAGGTTGCATTTTAGATGTGACAAACTGTTGCCCTTTGGTGCGTTTAATGGACACAGTTACACTTGGTTATCAGCCCACAAAAGCCATCTCCCAAAAATTTAGAGACACCACTGTCTCCAATTTTATGCACAATGTTGTTTATTCACTAAAGGAAAATCCACTCTGCACTCCAAGTGATATTGAAAATGAACTTGGAAGTCCAGTCACTGTAGATCGGTGAAGTTATGCTGTTAATCTATGAAATCAGAGGAAGCTCTGCTGTTTTTCCCCATAAATTATGTGTTCAAACTATTTTTGCGTTTTGGGGGTCCTTGCATGTCCCCCTCCAATCTACTGTGACTGCACTTGAAAGTGCACTTTCTGTGCAATTGTATGGCAAATTATCTAATTGTCTATTGGAAGAATAAAAAAGAACCCACAAATACTTACTGGGGCAAACAACTGGCTCAATTAAATCCTCTTCAAGTGGATGCACTACTCCACCCTCTGCATGACTTGTGTCTGGGGATGTGATGTCCACTGTAGGCTCTTTGATGGCTCCAGCTCCATGATCCGAGTCCTCAAAATTTATGGTCTCAACACACTCAAGTTCCACTAAAATAATTACCAAAAAAAAAATAAACATTTAAATAACACCAAATGCAAGAAATAGGAGGAGTATCCCTGGAGGAGAATAATGAAATTAACCTTGCACTAGTGACAATGTATTATACAGACGAGTGGACGAACATGCGCAATCGACACATATTTACAGTAAAATGTGCATTGAAAAGGTTATATGATGGCATATAGAATTATGCATTAATACACAATATGGCCAGATGTCACTAAAAATACATTTGTCCCAAAAAACTCTTGTGTCCTATGGGAGATGTGATCTATGATGAACAGTCAATCAGGCGTGACTCTGTGTGCTTCATTTACTTTGTTGAAATCCACTTTGCACTTGAAAGTGCACATGGAAATGCAGTCGGTGTTGCTCGCTGTCAATCTGAGGGGAAGGCCATATTTTTTAGGAAAGATCTGCTGAATTTTCCATCCAATCCTGTGCTAGCTAAAATACTGCTTTATTCCTAAATTGCATGTCCCCCTCAGATCTCCAGCATATGTACTTCCATGTGCACTTTCAAGTGCTAATCTGATTTTACTTTAGTAAATAAACACCTGTGTGACTGTGATCCCCAGGCCCTCTACTCTACCCATCTATAGTGTTGAAAGGCGTCATTTAATGTGCAGTGATGATAAGCACAGCAGACATAAAATATTCAATATACATTATTAAAGTTAACTATTGGAGACCATGTCCTTGTGACAAACAATAATATTCCCTGGCAAAGTTCTAAATAATAAAACATTAAAGAAACTTACGATTTATTGATGATGCGGGCACTGTTGTCTCCCCTGTTGGGGCCTTGCCAAGGGAAGCCTCCCTTTCTCCCCTCTGGTGTCTTGTCTGCTGGCTTTCTCGGTGCCTTTTTCCTGTGAATTGAATTAGATACTGTATATTAAATCTCGCCTCCAAAAGTAGTATTCTGAAATACTATGTTGAGTCAAACATATATGCATTCACTGAAAACTACAATGAGGGTAGCACATCAATGATTTTAAAACACCACAAAAAAAGACAAAAGGAATAAAGAAAACATCTAGATCCTTCGTAATATACATTTTTTTACTTACTTTTTTTGGTGATGATGCGGTGAATGGCGTCCAACTGTTCTTTTTCTCTGATTTTTAAATCAGACCATCTTTTTGTAATCTGATCTTTCGTCCGTTTTACCCCATAATCATGATGCAATACCGCAATGACCTTCTCCAAAATATAGTCTTTATGGCTGTTGGGCCTGTCATAGTTCTCCTGCTTGCAATCATAGTCATACTTGTCAAAGATCCTCACCATCTCCACCATCTCCCCCTTGCTCATGGGGGTGGCCTTGTGTTTAATATAATCACCACCGCGGGGCCTTTTCTTGGTCGTTGCGGCATCCATCTTGTTTTGCCTCATGAAGGTTATTTCCGTTATGTCGCATGCATGAAAAAAGTCGGGTGGCACGCCCCAGCGTCATGACGTCATGAGGGAGGAGTTTGAACCATGCGCAGGGTATAAAAGACCTAACGAACGTTCGCCAGACCGGACGTTGGACCGTACGCTGGAACGTAGCCTTTGAGATCCGAAAATCTGACGATCGCATAGTCGAAAGAAAGGTGCGTGACAATTTAGTGACAGGGTGGGCAATGGCTACCTAACATAACATTGAATGAGTGCTGGGGCTGTTTAAATCTTTGGACTAAGCCCTATTGAATGTGCATTGAGCAGTGTCTCATGTGCATGGGGCCTAATGGCAAACTTGTTTAGACCTAATGGCAAGGCTGACAACAGGGGGGTACAGGCAGTACACCTTTAAGGGTCATGGAGGCAGGCATGTGCCCCCTGGAGCAGAGGAGAACTGGGGGGGTTTGCTGACGCCCACAAAAAACAAAGGGGGGTGCACAAATTGCGAAGGGGGGGGGGTGCTGCCAACGATAATTGGGGAGGTCAAGGGTCTTTGGGTGCTAACAAACACTAAACAAATTCTTAAAATTTGAGGGGAACATCCAGGGCCCTAGGGACCTCCGTCCACTTACAGATGTACTGCCTGTACCCCCATGATGGCAGACATGGCTGAGGGTCCCAGGGGCACAGGATGCAATCACACACTTTTTATTAACTTGATCATCAGCATCCAAAGGAAAGCAAAGCTAGATAAATCGTTGCGTTAGCAGACAACGCTTTGAAAATGACCGCGTTTAAGGCCACCCACCCCCCACTTCACCAAGCCTCCAGGGGGGACATGCCTGAAGCTGGTTAAGGGGAACATCTATTTATGATGGGGGACATGCATAAAGGCCTATATTCTTATCAGGTTCTGAGCTTGAAGCCAAATTAAAATATTTTGTCTTGTGTTATTTCTTGCAGCCATCTTCACCAATTTTCTAAATAATGAAGGGGACAATTCTTAATAGCCCTGAATTTATGGCTGACTTCATAGAGAGATATCGCCATCACGCCTGTCTTTGGCAAGTCAAAAACAAAGATTATTCTAATAAAAACAAAAGGCAGGCAGCAATCGATGATTTGGTGGATTTGGCGAAGACTCTGTACCCCAGGGCAGATGAAACATTGGTGAAGACCAAAATTGGAGGCCTCAGGAGCATGTTCAATAGGGAGGTCAAGAAGATTGAGGATTCGAAGAGATCGGGAGCAGCAGCAGAAGACGTTTATGTCCCCAAGCTGTGGTACTTCACAAGCCTTGGATTTTTGAAGGACCAGACTGTGCCACGAAGACATATTTCGACCCTACCCTCCACACTACCCTCCACACTACCCTCCACATCAGCTGAGGCCACTGATACAGAGGCAGATCCAACACAAGAGGAGGAGGAGGAGGATCTCAGCTTACCCCAGGTATAGCATTTTTACAAACAAGATTAGTTAGGGCAATGTGTTGTTAGGATTTAGTCAAACAATTTGGAATGTAAATCTTTGGAAATGTAAATCGATTTAAAAATACTGATCACAAAGGAATTTTATACCCCAAAAATGCTGGTGTGACAATGCTAACCTTTGTTTTTGGAAGACATTCTATTTTTACGTTACAAAGGCTGATAAAATGATTAGCACAAATGTGTCCTAATAATAACACATTGTAAATGTATGTTTATTTTACAGACCCAGGAAAGTTTGCCACAAGAGGAGGCCGGGCCCAGCAGCATCACCACCGAGTCCAGAGTGCCTACCCTGCACCCTCCTACCAAAAGGGCCAGGAAGAGGCATCACCTTGATGAGGCCACTGCTGACTTTCTGCAGCGGGCTACGGCAGTCATCACCACAGCACCCGATAGTGCAGAAGGTTTTGGGTGCTTTACAGCCAACAAGCTGAGGGAGGTGGATGTGGAGCAAAGAGAGCTATGTGAGGGGCTCATCATCCAGCTCCTCAGCAAAGCGAGAAAAGGGGAGATAACACCCACAACCCATCTGTGCGATTTGGAGCACACAGCTCCTCAAATTCCTAATTATCCACCCCATCCAAACTACCCACCCCATCCAAACTATCCACCCATCCAAACTACCCACCCCAGCAAGGCCACCCACCCCAGCAGGGCCAGCCACCCCAGCAAGGACACCCAACCCAGCAACATGGGGGTCAGTGGCAACATCAGACACAGGATCCACAAGGCCAATGGTCTGGTGAGTTTAGGGGCTACTAATGAGGTCAGTAGCATTTATGTAAATACTTAATTTTTTAGGTAATTATTTGTGGGGGTCAGCCTGAAAAAAAGGCTTGTTTTGTGTTGGGTATGTTTACTAGACAATATTTCTAAAATTACCTCAGATGATGTGGATGTTAGTGTGGAAGGGAATGTATATCTCTGTGCTTCCGTCTGGTATGGCAGAAATACCAGACCCTTGCTGGAGTTCCACAGCCTGGGGACAGATATGTCTTCTGCTGCTGCTCACAATCTTTTTGAGTTCTTGACCTTCTTTGACCTCCCTGTTTTAGGTACTCCTCTGGTGACCAATGACAACCTTCATTGGATATTTGTATGCCCTGGGGTACACAGTCTTCGCAAATTCCACCAAATCATCGATTGCTGCCTTTCTGTTTACTAAAAAGATAATATTCTGTCATTATAGAATTGTTTTATTTTTTATGGTCACCAAAATAAAAATAGTGCTAAAAAATTAATTTTGTATTTTCTCTGACTAATTTATGTTTGGGAGTAGGCAGTAAATTGAAGAAGAATATTAATAAGGGACCAAAAAATATTACCGAGAAATACAGCATGAAATACATATGGGATAATGTGGTGGAGCTTAAATTGCCAAAAAAACATAAAATATAATAATTGTGATAAAATTTAACACATTTTTAATGAAATACTTTGTTTAGATTAACAAAAAAAAGGTATATACAGAAAACAAACTTTATATCTTTTAACGGCATTGTAAACAATATTCCTAATGTGCTCTGTATTCAAAAATATCTGAATTGCCGCTTCACGAATGTGAAATCTCCAGAACGAACGCTAGTTTTACAAGACTGAAGACTCCCGGCTGTTCATTGCTTCGGAGCATGCGCGTTCGGACCTAGGACAAAAGTCTGATGGTTTTCTATACACACGTTCGGACTTTGCTCCATCGGACTTTTGTTGGGCAAAAGTTTGTCTGTTTGCAGACCCAACTTTTGTCCGATGAAATCAAAAACCAAAGTAAAAAAGTTTGTCCGATGGAGCGTACACACGGTCGGATTGTTGGTCCAACTTGCTTAAAACTAAGTTTGTTGGGCAAAAGTCCGACCGTGTGTACGGGCCTTAAGAAGTCTCTCTGCTCTACTGTTACCCAAGTACAGAGACCAAAGAAGCTGATCTTCTGTTTCAACTGTGGAGGAGTTGGGCATTAGACGGAAGTATGTCCAAGCCCTGAGAAAGCTGCCGCCCAGTACCGCAAGCCGGCGGAAAACTTCAGAGGGCCCCGGTGAAGGAGTCAACCGGGTGCCCACCAGTTTCCACTAACTCCATGAAATTTGACGACGCGAGGAGACAACGCCGGGAGCCCCGACCCTTAACAAGGACTCCAGTTGTTGCCTCCGAGCGAGCTAAAGCCTCCCGCTCCTTGACCCGGCCTCCTCGGCAGTGGGAAGTCGGTGCACACCAGACCCAACAAGGGTCGAAACACAGCCAAAGCTCCAAAAAGAAAGAAGTCAGGGTGCGAATCACTGAACCAGCCAGACAGGTTACATTAAAAAAAAGTTAGTGGGACCCTCCCCAATAGTCTCAATTCAAGTGGAAGGAATCTACACAAAGGCCCTTTTGGACACTGGAGCTCAGGTGACCCTCCTGTATAAAGACTTCTACGATAAACATTTAAAGCACCTACCCTTGCAGAAGTTAGAAGAATTGGAGATATGGGGCATTGGAACCCAAAAATTCCCCTATGATGGTTATCTTCCCATCAAGCTAACTTTTGATCCCTCAGTGGCTGGAGAAACAGAGACTTTTGACACTTTAGCAGTGGTTTGCCCTCATCCGCCAGGGGCTGGTAAAAGTTCCCTCATCATAGGGACCAACACTGATTTAGTCAGGAGACTGCTGACGCCTTTAGCCCAAGAGCAAGGTACTCCAACCGCAGGAATGCATCCCCTACTAAAACAAGCCTACCGACGCCTGGTATTGGAACAGAGAGCCCCCACAGAAGGAGTGGGCAAGATTTGGCGTTTGGATAGAGGAGAACGAGTACTACAGCCCAGGGAAGTAACCTGTCTGAGAGCCTCTGTTAAACTCACTTGGAAACAACCAGGCCCTTTTGTTGTTCTCAAACAGACCAACGGAAAAAAAAAGGGATTTTTATAACAGCTTACCTGTAAAATCCTTTTCTTGGAGTACATCACGGGACACAGAGCGACTTAGTCATTACTAATGGGTTATATAGTTTACCTTCAGGTGTTGGCACTGGCCAATTCCAAACCGGAAGTACCCTCCCCTATATAAGCCCCTCCCACCCGGGAGCACCTCAGTTTTGTAGCCAAGCAATAAGTGTCCCAAAAAGAGGGGTGGGAGCTCTGTGTCCCGTGATGTACTCCAAGAAAAGGATTTTACAGGTAAGCTGTTATAAAAATCCCTTTTTCTTTTTCGTACATCACGGGACACAGAGCGACTTAGTCATTACTAATGGGACGTCCCAAAGCAATGCCAAATGAGGGGGGGTACATAAGCTGGGCGCCATCAGGCATGAGGATCTTTTGCGGCCTGCAACACACTGCGCCCAAAGGCGACATCCTCCTGACTTCTAACGTCTACCTGATAGAATCTAGTAAACGTGTGTACCGAAGACCATGTTGCGGCCTTACATACTTGAGCCAGGGAGGCCTGGTGATGCACTGCCCATGAAGTTCCAACCGCTCTTGTGGAGTGCGCCCTAACTTTGAACGGAGGCGGTCTCTTTCTCAAGCCATAGGCTTGTATTATGACCTGTCGAATCCACTTGGCTAAAGTAGATTTTGATGCTGCCTGACCCCTTCTGGGGCCTTCCGGCAGAACAAACAAAGAATCCGTTCTGCGAATCTGAGCAGTGGCTTTTAGATAAGCTTTAACTGCTCTTACCACATCCAAAGAATGTAATAACTTTTCCTCTACTGAGCTAGGTTTGGGGAAAAAAGAAGGAAGAACCACATCTTGATTCAAATGAAACCTCGATACCACCTTAGGAAGAAAGGCTGGATGAGGACGTAATACTACTCTGTCCTTATGGACAACCAGATATGGCTCCTTACAGGACATAGCTGCTAATTCCGACACTCTTTTAGCCGAACAAATGGCTACTAAGAAAACCAATTTCCTGGTGAGAAGAACCAAGGAAATGTGTTGTAATGGTTCAAACGGTTGTTTCTGTAGAACCGACAGAACCAGGTTTAAGTCCCAAGGACATATGGGAATACTAACCGGAGGGCTAATACGCATCACTCCTTGTATAAAGGGTTTGACTAGTGAATGCGAAGCCAAGGGCCTTTGAAAAAATATTGACAAGGCCGAAATCTGACCCTTGATAGTACTCAAGGCCAGCTTCCTATCTACAGCCCACTGTAGGAAGTCCAGAATCCTCCCTATCATGTACTTACGTGGATGCCATTTCTTGGTCTCACACCACGTAATGTACGCTTTCCAGATCCTATAATAGATCTGCCTGGATACCGGTTTCCTGGCATTGATCATGGTAGATACCACAGAATTAGAGAGCCCTCTCTTTTTCAGAATGTGGGCTTCAATAGCCAGGCCGTCAAACCTAGGGCTGGTAAGGAAGGGTGGTATATCGGTCCTTGCGACAGCAGGTCCGGACGAAGTGGGAGGGTCCAAGGACTCCTCACTGACATTTTTACAATCTCCGCGTACCATGCCCTTGGAGCCACCAGAATCATTGGTTTCTTTTCTACCCTGATTCTGCGGAGTAATCGCGGTAACAATTGTGGCGGTGGGAATGCATATATCAGCTTGAACCGATCCCAAGGGAACACTAGGGCATCCGAGCCGCAAGCTAGGGGATCCCTTGTGCGAGACACAAACCTGTCCACCTTTGCGTTGAATCTGGATGCTAGCAGATCTACATCCGGTGTTCCCCACCGCTGGCATATTGCCTGGAAAACCTCGGGGTGAAGAGACCATTCCCCCGGGCATAATTGTTGGCGACTTAGAAAGTCCGCTCTCCAATTTTCCACTCCTGGGATGAAAACCGCGGATATGGCTGGGACATATCTTTCTGCCCACTCCAGGATGCAATTTGCTTCCTTCTGGGCTGCACGACTTTTGGTGCCACCCTGATGATTGATATATGCCACTGCCGTGGCATTGTCTGATTGAATTCTGACAGGGGACCCCTGGAGTTTGGATGTCCATGCTACTAGGGCATACCGGGCTGCTCGTATCTCTAAGAGATTGATGGGCAGGGCCTTTTCTGCTTCTGACCACCTGCCCTGGAGAGACCATTGCTCCAGCACTGCCCCCCAGCCGATGAGGCTGGCATCTGTAGTGACCACCTTCCAAGAAACCGGACTGAAGGGTTTCCCTCTTTCCAGATTCTGGGGCACCAACCACCAATGGAGGCTCTTGCGAACGGAAGGGGACAGGGACATTGGTAAGTCTAAAGCCTGAACTTTTTTGTTCCAGGCTGACAGTATGGCCCTTTGCAAATTCCTTGAATGGAATTGACCGTAGGGTACCGCTTCGAATGAAGCCACCATCTTTCCCAGCAGCCTCATGCAGAGACGTATGGATGGTTTTCTTTTTGTACCCACTAAGTGGGTCAAATTTCTTAAAGACGACACCTTCTCTGGAGGTAAGAAAATCTTTCTCTGATTTGAATCCAGCCTTAGCCCTAAGTATTCCAGACTTTTGACTGGTCTTAGAGCTGACTTGTCCCGGTTGATAATCCAACCGTGATATTCCAGATACTCGATTGTCTTGTGAATAGCTACTTCCAGCTTTTCCACTGAGTGGTCTATTAGTAGCAGGTCGTCTAGATATGCCATTATCGTTACACCCTGTGTTCTTAGATTGGCCAATAATGGGGCCAGAATTTTTGTGAACACTCGTGGTGCTGTGGCCAGACCGAAAGGTAAGGCTCTGAACTGAAAATGGCGCCCTTCTACTGCAAAGCGTAGAAATTTCTGATGGGCCGGAAAGATGGGAATATGCAGATAAGCATCCCTTATGTCGATCGAGGCTAGCCATTCCTGCCCTTGTAGGGCGGTGGCCACTGATCGGATCGACTCCATCCGAAAAGTCCTGATATTTAGGAACTTGTTTAGCCCTTTTAGATTTAATATGGGCCTCACGTCCCCATTTGGTTTGGGGACTGTGAAAAGGTTCGAGTAAAACCCGAATCCGCTTTCTTCCAGGGGAACCTTCATGATTACCCCTTGGAGCAATAGTTGTTCTAGTGCCAGAAGGAGGGATCCTCTCTTTTGGGGATCTCTTGGCACATTTGACCTCATAAATTGGGCAGGAGGAGTGCCTTTTAACTCCAGCTTGTATCCCAGACTTACTGCGGAGAGCACCCATCTGTCTCTGATGGTGTCCCGCCAGGTCTCTGTGAACAACTGAAGTCTTCCCCCCACCCGATTGAGCGGGGGCAATACTTCATGCCTTAGGGGGAGGTTTTGTACCTCTCTTGATCCAGGGCTTCTTGTTACCCTGTGATTGTCCCTGATTTCTGCCCCCTGAATTTGACCGCGGAGGCCGTCGGAACTGCTTCACAGCCGATGTGCCCGGGACTGGAGAGGTAGGCCTCTTAAAAGAAGGACTTCTACCCTTGTTCTTAACCGGTAAGAGTGAACTTCTACCGGCAGAAATTTTCTGGATATATTTGTCCAGATCTTCTCCAAATAAGCGTTCTCCATGAAATGGGAAGCTAACCAGCAGTTTTTTACAGGGAGCTTCAGCAGACCAGTTTTTGAGCCACAGAAGCCTACGCATATGTACTATAGACAGCGTAAAGCGGGAGGCCTGTTGGATTGTATCCTTTATGGCGTCCACCGCAAAACACAAGGCTCTAGGCAGGTCAGCTAGGGCATGAGCCTGCTGATCTGGTAAGTCCCTTAAGACTTGTTTCAACTGATCTTTCACTGCTTGGCAGACTCCAATCGCTGCTACCGCAGGTTGTGTCACCATACTTGCTGTAGAGAAAGCAGATTTTAGTAAAGACTCCAATTTTTTATCTATTGGGTCTTTGAACATTGGAACATTATCTACTGGACATGTCAGTGATTTGTTAACAGAAGAGATGGCTGCGTCCACTATAGGGACCCTCCATTTTCTTATGAACTTATCCTCCATGGGATAGATCACCGGAAATCTCTTGGGGGGAGCAAATATTTTATCAGGATGCTCCCAATCCTGGTAAATAAGCCCTTCTAATAAAGGGTGGATTGGGAAGGAACAGACCGCCTGGGGAGCTTTTAGCGACCCCAGCGAGGAAACCGTAGTGGATGGTGGTTCCGCCAGAGGCATTTTAAATGCTGATCGGACCATGTTAGTCAGAGACTGAACCCATAATCTTTCAGCCTGAGAAGCTGAGAAAGGTTCTTCCACTGTTGATTCCTCTATAAGTGAATCAACCTCATCCTGATCCCCTTCAGGTAGGTCGATCTCTGTGTGGGGCTGTTCCTCCACTAACAGGCACTCTGAAGGAGGAGACGGAGATTGGACGCGCTTTCCCTGAGATAGGGAAGCAGCGATCAATGCTGTTAATCTCTCTTCTAATCCTCCCAGAGTTGAGGATAAAACCTCCTCTGTTATATATACAGGAGCAGGTGGACTGGGGACAGCCGCAGCACCAGGCATTCCTGCGGGGTTTCTACGGCTACTGACCTCTGAATTCTCAGGGGAGATTGGTGCAGTACAAGCATGCCCAATATCCTCAGAGCCCGATGGAGACCCCTTTGGCTTCCTGGAAGATCTATTTCCGGAGCGTCTGGACGACATATCCTTTAAGCACAAAGCTGAGGTATTCCCGTCGTCATACACCAATTTTTGCTGGTAATAGTCTAACACAGGTGCTGCTATATACCAGCTGGTGTCCACTAAAGTGCCTTTCTATGGGGATGCCTGCATCAACCGCCTCTGTATGCCACTGTTTGTTGCTAGCTCTGTTTGCATGCAGCTGACACTTGTACTGTGTCTTTTAACCATGCTGGGACGCCCGCACATGCGCAGAAGCGCCGCGGCGCGCATCGAGCGTCATCCACCCGCCCCGCCCCTTTTTTTCATAGGAGGCGCGTGCACGCGCCCGCGCGCGCGCCCGTGCGCCAATGGCGCCCTTTTCGAAAACCAACAGAGGACTAGGAGCCAGGGCCCTTTTTGCCGGAGGGCCTGTGCGGTGGATGAACGCAGCAACAGGGCAGAGGAAGTGGATTCCCTCAGAGAAACTTACCAGCTGCCTGGATCTTTTGAGTTGAGAAAACCAAAGATCCACATTTACAAGAAAAATGGACTACAGCGGCCTCTAGTGGTTTAACACAGGTACCGCGGTCCCTGTTTTTTTTTTTTTTTTTTTTCTTGACTACTATTAAAATTTTACATTTTCAGTAGTTATAGGCAAACACAGATATTTAGCGGGAATACCGTTAGGTAACAGACAGAAAGACAAATTAGGCTTGGGGGTCCCCCAATAGAACCAAGTTCCTGAGGGCCCCCACTTACCTGATCCCCGCCGCAGGACTTTGTTTGGTCCACAAAAGTCCAAACTTCACCTATCATGGCAGGCATTGTAATTAAACCTTCAGGGACCGGGTTCCCAAGGATTCCACTCCCCTGGACCTGTATAGCACCCTGCACAGACAGCGTCTTGGTCGTGGGTATGACCAGAGCTCTGGATCCCAGGGTCCAGCCCTCCTAAGAGAAGCATTACACATGTTACTCTTTGGCCAACACCTTAGACACTGGCAAAAAACTGAGGTGCTCCCGGGTGGGAGGGGCTTATATAGGGGAGGGTACTTCCGGTTTGGAATTGGCCAGTGCCAACACCTGAAGGTAAACTATATAACCCATTAGTAATGACTAAGTCGCTCTGTGTCCCGTGATGTACGAAAAAGAAAGGGGGATAGAGATGATCCCTGAAGTGGTTCCATTAAAGGCCCTGAAGAGAAATCATGGGAAGGTCTCGGTGAGCATTCGCAACACAACCACTTCCCCAGTGAAGGTGCCAGCCAGGATGTTACTGGGTCAGGTAAACCCCGCCACCCCAGTCTCGCCATCTGACTTGAGAGAAAAAGAGAAGGGTGAGATCTCAGTGCGGGGATTTTCTCCGGAAGATGCCGCCCTCCCACCAGAATGGAGAGAGAGAGCCAGGGCCCAAATTGCCCGATGGGAGGTTGCATTCTCCAAGAATGAATTTTATGTAGGATGTGCTAAGAGTGCCACTCACAAGATCCGTCTGCAGGAAGAAAAACCGTTCAGAGAAAGGGTCCGAAGGGTTCCTTTGGGGGACTTGGAGGATTTAAAAGAACAATTGAGGGAACTCAAAAGAGTGGGGATCATCAAAAAATCCAGGAGCCCTTATGCCTCCCCGATAGTGGTGGTACGAAAAAAAAAATGGTTCTCTGAGGCTGTGCATCGACTACTGAACATTAAACCGAAGAACCATTCCTGACCAGTATACCACTCCCCGTATAGAAGATGCTTTGCAGAGCCTGTCAGGAGCCAAGTGGTTCAGTGTGATGGACCTGAAGAGTGGCTACTTTCAGATCCTCATGCATCTGGAGGATAAGGAAAAAACTGCCTTCATTACCCCAGTGGGGTTCTTTGAGTTTTACTGCATGCCCCAAGGGTTGTCAGGAGCCCCAGCCACCTTCCAAAGGTTGATGGAGAAGACAGTGGGCGATATGAACTTGATAGAAGTGCTGGTATACCTGGATGATATATAGATAATAAATGCGGCGCCTAAAATAGTGACAAAAGCCCAGAGACACGTGTGAATCTAGGTATGTAGTAGGTGAAGAAATAAGTGACTTCGAGTGATCTAGTGAACTGATAACCAGGTGCAAATACACAAGTCATAAATTCACACCAAAATCTATATGTCACAATGTAATATGACCATATAACAGAAAAAGTTCAGTGAAAATGTCCAGTATAAAAACTAGAATCAAAAGAGTAGGTGAACATCAGAGCGTGGTCTCCACATATGGAATCAAGCTGGCTTATGATTCATACATAGCATTACTTCAGACCGTTGTGGCACCCAGGGATGTGACTCCAACACCAGGAAGGGGGAGAAGAAATTAATACTCTTACCCCTAAACATGGACTCACACACCAGCGGTGGTGGGTCAAACAGGCGACAGGTGTAGTTGTAGATTCATCTGGGTATCTCCTCACAGACTGGCCATAAAAGGGATGGACTCCCGGGATCAGCTCTCTCCAAGGCAGTGACATAGAATTCCAGACCGTCCGCCGCCTCAGTCCTCCACACACCGCTTCGACTCCACAGCTACCTGGATGATATCATAGTGTTTGGTGGAACACTGGAAGAACATGAAGAGAGGTTGGAGAAAGCCCTGAAGAGACTTCATGAGGAAGGCCTAAAACTCTCCATGGAGAAGTGCCAGTTCTACTAGCCCTCAGTCCACTACCTTGGGCATATTGTGTCCGCTGAGGGAATAGCCACCGATCCAGAGAAGTTAGATGCTGTCACCTCTTGCCCGAGGCCTACTAATGTGACTGATTTGCGGTCATTTCTGGGATTCTGCTCTTACTACAGAAGATTTGTAGAAGGGTTTGCTAAGATAGCCCGTCCACTCAATGAACTGTTAAGGAGTGAAGGGGAGGAAGATGTCCCAGAGCTCATAAAGCCAGTGAAGTCCACAGCAGGACCTAGAAGACCCAAAGAATCCATCCAGGATCAGTGGACTTCAAAGTGTGAGGAGGCTTTCACTCAGTTGAAGAAGAGCTTGACCACTGCCCCAGTCTTGGCCTATGCTGACACCACCAACCATATGAACTGCATGTCGATGCCAGTCGAGATGGGCTGGGCGGAGTGTTATATCAGGAACACGAAGGTCACTTGCGGCCTGTTGCCTACGTGAGAAGGAGTTTGATCCCCGCTGAAAGGAACTACCCCACACATAAGCTTGAGTTTCTGGCCTTAAAATGGGCTGTAGTGGATAAGCTGAGGGACTACCTCTACGGGGCGGAGTTTGTGGTAAAGACAGACAACAATCCACTCACCTATCTCCTCACTACAGCCAAGTTGGATGCCACAGGACATAGGTGGTTGGCCGCCCTCTCGGGTTTCAACTTCAGCCTGAAATATCGACCTGGAGTGGGGAACAGGGACGCGGATTCCCTATCAAGAAGGCTTCATGAACACCACGGCCGCCCTGAGGAATAGACTTGGCTGACACCAGAAGGGGTGCAAGCCCTATACCAAGGGGCTGAACGCCAAGCTGGAGGAGGATCTCGGGCAGAAGAGATGGGAGTTTATGCTGCAGGAGTGCCCAAGTGTTACTGTAATGTGACCCAGGTGGGGGATGAAGGTCTACCCAAGCTGTCAAAGAAGGATCCGAGAAGGGATCAATTGGAAGACCCCCTTGGAAGACTGATATTGAAGGCCCTGGAGGACAAATGCCCTGATATGCTTCTCGCAGACTCTGCAAAAGAGGCTCGACTGTTGCACCGAGAGTGGGACTCCTTGCAGTTACATAAAGGGGTGGTCTACCGAAGTGGCCCCTCTGATGGTCTGGAAGAGAAATGGCAATTGTTCCTGCCCAGGAAGCACAGAGAGACGGTCTTAACTGCTCTTCATGACAATCATGGTCATCTGGGGCCTGAAAGGACATTCCATCTAGTAAAAGATAGATTCTACTGGCCCCGCGTGCAGGTTGAAGTTGAGAATTACTGCCATTCCTGTATCCGATGCATCCAGAGGAAAACGTTACCCTCTCAAACTGCCCCAATGGGCCATCTATAGAGTCAGGGACCCATGGAGCTGGTGTGCATTGACTTTCTTTGCCTGGAGCCGGACCTAAGTGGACAAGGGAACATTCTGGTGGTAACAGATCACTTTACAAGATACGCCCAAGCTTTCCCAACAAAAGATCAACAGGCATCCTCAGTGGCCAAGGTCCTGGTGGAGAAGTTCTTTGTCCATTATGGTTTGCCCCAGCGTATCCATTCGGATCAAGGAAGGGATTTTGAAAGAAGCCTCATTAAAAGACTTTTAGATCTATTAGGCTTAAAAAAATCCAGAACTACTCCTTATCACCCTCAAGGGGACGCTCAGCCGGAAAGGTTTAACCAAACGCTCTTGAACATGCTTGGCACTCTGAGCTCAGAGAAGAAGCAACACTGGAGTAAACATGTAGCTGCCATTGTTCACGCCTATAATAGCACTGCAAATGATGCTACAGGAGACTTGGCCTTTGGCATATCTTTGGATCACACCTCAGCAACCTCCCATAGAGGATATGTGGATCGACTGCGGAGAAGTCTAAAGGCCGCCTATGACCAGGCTCAAGCTACCTCGGACAAGAGGGGGTTGAGAAACAAAAGAAACTTTGATCTTAAAGTCCGAGTGCAAGACCTACAACCAGGGGATAGAGTACTGCTGAGGAATCTGGGAATCCCTGGAAAACACAAGTTGGCTGATCGCTGGAAGTCACAGCCTTATGTAATCCACAAGCAACTACCAGGACTCCCAGTATATCAAATCCGACCTGAAGGGACCGAAGGTCCACTAAAGACATGGCATCGGAACCACTTACTGCCCCTCTCAGAGGCGGTTCGTCTACCACCAATGTCAGATACAGATCTCTATAGATATATATATGTATATGTATAATTATATATACAGTACTATGCAGAAGTTTAAGGCAGGTGTGAAGAAATGCTGTAGAGTAAGAATGCTTTCAAAAATATATTTTTTTTATGTGTATTTTTATCAATTTACAAAATGTAAAGTGAGCGAACAGAATAAAAATCGAAATGAAATCAATATGTAGTGAGACTACCCTGTGGCTTCAAACCAGCATCAATTCTTCTAGTTACACACAATGCTTGTGCATCGCTCCCAACTGTCCCTGACTTTGAGAGACTGTCCCTGATATGGTACAAAGTCCCTCTGGCCCTCTTTCCTCCTCATTTGTCCCTCATTTTGGTCTGATCTATATAACTGTATATAAAATGCACTGTTTATCTTTCAAAAAGTGTTTCCCAGTGCAAAACCTTTCATCCAAATTCTAAATTGCTGCAATTGTAATTGTGTACAATTCACCTTTAACTTCTTGGAGCCCAGGCCATTGTCACGGCCACAAGGTGGCTCTTCAGGTCCGTCTATTGATGGCCTCGGCTCCTCCGGCCACTGGGGGGCACGCGTGCCCGCCGTGTCACTGAGGTGCCGATGCGCGTGCCTGGCGGACGCGATGTCCGCCAGGTGCCCGCGATCGGTCGTTACACAGCCAAGGACGTGGATCTCTGTGCGTAAACACAGAGATCCACGTCCTGTCATGGAGAGGAGACCGATGCTGTGTCCCTTGTACATAGGGACACAGATCGGTCACCTCCCCCAGTCAGTCCCCTCCCCCCACAGTAAGAATCACTCCTAGGGAACACATTTAACCCCTTCCTCGCCCCCTAGTGTTAACCCCTTCCCTGCCAGTCACATTTATACTTTAATCAGTGCATATTTATAGCACTGTTCGCTGTATAAATGTGAATGGTCCCAAAAATGTGTCAAAAGTGTCCGATCTGTCCGCCGTAATATCGCAGTCCTGACAAAAATCGCAGATAACCGCCATTACTAGTAAAATTATAATTCTATCCCCTATTTTGTAGGCGCTATAACTTTTGCGCAAACCAATCACTATACGCTTATTGTGTTTTTCTTTTACCAAAAATATGTAGAAGAATACGTATTGGCCTAAACTGAGAAAAAAACGTTTTTTTAATAAAAAATTTGGATATTTATTATAGCAAAAAGTAAAAAATATTGTGTTTTTTTCAAAATTGTCACTCTTTTTTTGTTTATAGCGCAAAAAATAAAACCCGCAGAGGTGATCAACAACCACCAAAAGAAAGCTCTATTTGTGGGAAAAAAAGGACGTCAATTTTGTTTGGGAGCCACGTTGCATGACCGCGCAATTTTCATTCAAAGCGTGACAGTGCCGAAAGCTAAAATTTCGCCTGGGCAGGAAGGGGGTATATGTGCCCAGTAAGCAAGTGGTTAAGGGGGCATGACAGGGGGTGTGTCCTATGCCTACATACTTTTGCTAATAGGTGTCCCTCGTTACCATCTCAAAAAGTTGGGAGGTGTGCTTGTGCACACAGTTTTTTAAGGAACTCAGCAGGTAGGTTGTTCCAAAGATCTTGGAGAACTAACCACAGATTGTCTGTGGATGTAGGCTGCCTCAAATCCTTCTGTCTCTTCATGTAATCCCACACAGAGCTGCCCCATTCTCAGCCTCCCTGCTGAACTTCTACGGTTTAGGAGATATTCCCCCCGCAATGAGCCGCTGACTGCAGCGGCACATGCGCGGCGGGGATTCTCGGCTAAAGTCCGTCAGCCGCCGGACCTTGCCGACGCGCGGGAGTGACGACATCGCCGCTCCAGCCACTCACAGCGCTGGAGCGGCGATACCCGGAAGACACGCCGAGGCAAGATGACATCTCCCTCGGCGTGGACCAGGTAAGTTCCCGACACCTCGTTCTAAGGTAAGTATTTCATAATGAGCTAGAATGCGGTGCATACTAGCTCATTATGCCTTTTGCCTTTCAGGTATGAAAAAAAAAAAGTAGGAGCGGGTATACAACCGCTTTAATCACCAGAGTGAACCTGTTGTCTGCTAACATACAGACTGCCACATGCTTGGCTCACACACACACACACCGGTCTATTTAGGCATGGACTACCTCTGTCACTTCAGAACCTCCAATTCCTCTGGTGTGGTGGACTGTCTGTGTATTCCAGACAGACTTGGACGTGCCCTCCCGACATGTCTGGCTTCAAGCTGCTCTCAAGCACATAAGTGCATAGAATGAAAGCATCTTTACACAGTAACAGACTGCCCATCTTTCATATATATATTTATATACTGTATATATCTGACCCAGAAAGCCCCAAATATGGGATTTGGGTGATTTGTGTTATAAAAGGCTCTGAAGGATGTAGGTATTTGACAGGAGTAGTCCGGAGTCCTGTGGAGAGAAATAGATCTGGGATTTGGCCAGAAAAAGAGTGTGTTGATTCCCTGACTGTAACACTGCAGCCATCTACTCCATGTTTCCAATCCAGATAGTTTAAGAAGAAAAGAGAGAGGCTTCTGTTGGGAAGGCAAGCCCCAGTCTGTGAATGTTAACAGATGGGAGTGTGTGTACAGGTAGGGAGGTTGTCTGTACAGACAACAGACAACCACAGAGCTGGCCACAGTGGGCCATACCCCCTGCATGGGAAGAAACTATCAGTATAAACTGTCTGGATAAATGGAAGAGGGCGTGACCAATGAAACTGATGCTTGGTGAGTGGACTGCCTTTTATTTGTTCACTGATTTGAGCTGAAAGCGCAGCTCCACCCAAAAGAGGAAGCTCTGCTTGCCTGCCCCCTCCCTCCCTCCGCTGCCACATTTGGAACCTTTTGGGGGAGGGGGTACTTTGTTTTGACAGGTACCTGCTCCCACTTCTGGCTCAGTTCGCTGCAGCGAACTGAGCTGGAAGTTTAGGCCTCCTCCTTCCTCAGCATTCTTCCTGGATACTTCACAGGTCCCAGAAGACTGCGGACCATTCACAAAGCGCAGTGCACTTCAAGCATGCGCAGTTGGAAACCGGCTGTGAAGCTTCAAGGCTGTTAGTTTCCCTTAGTCAAGATGGTGGTGCCAGCACCAGATAGTCAATCAGCTCGGGTGAGGACACCACTGGATTCCTGGTCAGGTAAGTGTCCTAATATTAAGAGTCAACAGCTACAGTATTTGTAGCTGCTGGCTCTTAATTTTTTTGGGGGGGGGGAGCCTGGAGCTCCTCTTTAACTTTTTTACAAAATATATATCATTTGTCTCTCTCAGGTCCAAAGTTTGTAGTCTTTCAGTCTGGAGTTAGTGATGCTTTATAATAGTTTTGCTGCACCATGGGAAAACTACTTTTAGGGAAACTAAAACTCTTCTCATAGTCAGCATTTCTGATTAGCACAGATGCTGATGGTGCTGATCCTGCAAACTGACTGAAAATAAGTTACCTGCCTTTAACTCTTTCACTGCCAGGTCCATTTTTTTGCAGGTTTCTTTTTTTTACGCCTGAAGATTAGTTAAAACCCCCACACATTATATATTTTATGAAAGCAAAGACTCTGGAGAACAAAATCATGGTAGTTGCATTGTTTTGATATTAGTGCACATGTTTATCAAATTCATATTTTTAGTAAATATAATATAAATTACCAATATTTGGTAAAATATAAAAAAGTGAATTGATACCAAACATACCTAGACTTGACAGCAGTTTGCCTATTGGACCTTAAAATGGACAAAATTTTACAGAAAAATCTGCCCCACCATATTGGGATTTGCCTTTAAGTTTGGGTTCACTGAATTTTTAACAAGATTTGCTACATCTTTAACCCCTTCCTTACTGGGCACATATACCCCCTTCCTGCCCAGGCGAAATTTCAGCTTTCAGCACTGTCACGCTTTGAATGACAATTGCGCGGTCGTGCGACGTGGCTCCCAAACAAAATTGACGTCCTTTTTTTCGCACAAATAGAGCTTTCTTTTGGTGGTATTTGATCACCTCGGCAGTTTTTATTTTTTGCGCTATAAACAAAAATAGAGCGACAATTTTGAAAAAAAAAACAATATTTTTTGATTTTTGCTATAATAAATATCCCAATTTTTTTTTTTTTTATATATTTTTTTCCTCAGTTTAGGCCGATACGTATTCTTCTACATATTTTTGGTAAAAAAAAATCGCAATCAGCGTTTATTGATTGGTTTGCGCAAAATTTATAGCGTTTACAAAATAGGGGGTAGTTTTATGGCATTTTTATATATATATATTTTTTATTAGTAATGGCGGCGATCAGTGATTTTTTTCGTGACTGCGACATTATGGCGGACACATCGGACACTTTTGACACTAATTTGGGACCATTCACATTTATACAGCGAACAGTGCTATAAATATGCACTGATTACTGTATAAATGTGACTGGCAGGGAAGGGGTTAACACTAGGGGGCGAGGAAGGGGTTAAATGTGTTCCCTATGTGTGATTGTTACTGTGGGGGGAGGGGACTGACTGGGGGAGGTGACCGATCTGTGTCCCTATGTACAAGGGACACAGCATCTGTCCCCTCTCCCTGACAGGACATGGATCTGTGTGTTTACACACACAGATCCATGTCCTTGTCTCTGTAACCGCCGATCGCGGGTGCCTGGCGGACATCGCGGCCGCCAGGCACGCGCATCGGCATCTCAGTAATGCGCCGGGCGCGCGCGCGTGCCGCCGGCGGCGCTCGCGCGCCCCCCAGTGGCCAAATAGCGGAGGCCGTATATTAACGGCCTCCCGGCATTTGACAACCACCTTGCGGCCGTATATTCTCGTACGGCGGGCGAGAGGTGGTTAACGTATCAAACTTGGAAAGATTCACCCATTACTCGTCATTCAGTAGCTCACCATTTTAAAATCTCAGGGCCTCTGTCAGGAATGGTGTCATTACTGGGCTCACCTGCTGGTGGCACTGTTGCGTTCGGCACCAGTGGGTGTAGTTCTGGTGGCCACCAGCGGGTGTCTCCCCGGACTATATAAGCCCGCCCTTAACCAAGGCTCAATGCTCCAGAATTCCTTTTGTAAGCCTTGTCCCTACCTGAACCTGATCCGTTTGCCTGATCCTGATCCGTTTCCTGCCTTGTCCTGGACTCCGTTTCTTGTATCTTGTCCCTGTGACCTGTCCCCTGATACCTGTTTCCAGCTTCCCCTTGCTGACTGCTCCCAGTACCTGGCCTTCTGCCCCCCTTGTCTCTCATCCCTGCCTTGTTTATGTATGTGTGTTTCCTTTACTTGTATATATTAGTTAGATAGTTAGATTAGGTGTTTTGGGGTTTGTTGTGTTCTCTTTGTACTCATTTCTTGTTTATGGTTTGCTGTTGTTGGATTACACGTGTGTCTTTATCTTCAATAAATATATATATTTTCACTTATGCCCCGTACACACATTCTGATTATCGGATGATAAAAATAGCTTTCGGATAGATCGTTCGATAATCTGATCTTTAGTATACAGCTTTCGGCAGCCGATCACGACAGTCCGTCCAACAAAATCTGAAGGGACAAACACAGAAACTTTGCTCGGACGACATCCCATCGTACGACAATAGTTTAATAAGTACAATCTGCGTCCGCTAAAAATCGATTGACAAACACCGCGCAAAATAAACCAGAAGGACACAGGGGTCACACGTATTTGACATAATTTCAGATACGTAGCTACGCACACCGGAAGGTTTTTCCAGAATCAGACGACAAAAATCATAGTTTTCGTAGAGCACATTTTGCAATGTTGTATTCGATATTAGTTTTATACAACAAAATGCGAACGATACATCGTACGATAATCGGAACGTGTGTACGAGGCATTACTCTGTACCTGATTCCTTGAGTGCAGCCCAACGATCTGATCACCTGTATTGGATGTCTGTGTATGGCATCTCCCTGACAGAATTCTGGAGCCATACAATCAGATCGGCTGCACCTGGGAATTGGGTCTGAACACTTGCTAAATTACAAAAGATGTATCTGGAAGTGATTCTGTATCCGTCGCTCCTGGCAACAGATGACAGGGATTTTTGTAATCAGACGTTAAGTGAATACACTAGAGAGCAGTTACTGAAATGCATCCGTTTTGCCTGAAGGTCCACTAAAGACATGGCATCGGAACCACTTACTGCCCCTCTCAGAGGCGGTTCGTCTACCACCAATGTCAGATACAGATCTCTATAGATATATATATAATTATATATACAGTACTATGCAGAAGTTTTAGGCAGGTGTGAATAAATGCTGTAGAGTAAGAATGCTTTCAAAAATATATATTTTAATTGTGTATTTTTATCAATTTACAAAATGTAAAGTGAGCGAACAGAATAAAAATCGAAATGAAATCAATATGTAGTGAGACTACCCTGTGGCTTCAAACCAGCATCAATTCTTCTAGTTACACACAATGTTTGTGCATCGCTCCCAACTGTCCCTGACTTTGAGGGACTGTCCAGCCTGACTCCTTGCCAACCAACCTGCTCCGGTCCATCCTCATGCCAGCTGATCCTGAACCTGACGACCCACCTAACCCTGCCAACTCTCTGCCTGCTGTCCAATCTGGAATTCCAGCTCCTGCTGCCCGGTTTGAAGTGCCAGTACCTGCTATACAGTCCGATGCACCTGCTGTTAAGCCTGATGTGCCAGCACCTGTGTCTGCTGCCCAGTCTGAAGTTCCAGTACCTGCTGCCCGGTTTGAAGTTCCAGTACCTGCTATCCAGTCCGATGCACCTGCTGTTCAGCCCGTTGTGCCAGCACCTGCTGTTCTGCCTGATGTGCCAGCACCTGTGCTTACTGCCCAGTCTGAAGTTCCAATACCTGCTGCCCGGTTTGAAGTGCCAGTACCTGCTATCCAGTCCGATGCACCTGCTGTTCAGCCTGTTGTGCCAGCACCTGCTGTTCTGCCTGATGTGCCAGCGCCTGTGCCTGCTGCCCAGTCTGAAGTTCCAGTACCTGCTGCCTGGCTTGAAGTTCCAGTACCTGCTATCCAGTCCGATGCACCTGCTGTTCTGCCTAATGTGCCAGCACCTGCTGTTTTGCCTGATGTGCCAGCGCCTGTGCCTGCTGCCCAGTCTGAAGTTCCAGTACCTGCTGCCCGGTTTGAAGTTCCAGTACCTGCTATCCAGTCCAATGCACCTGCTGTTCAGCCTGTTGTGCCAGCACCTGCTGTTTTGCCTGATGTGTCAGCGCCTGTTCCTGCTGCCCAGTCTGAAGTTCCAGTACCTGCTGCCCGGTTTGAAGTTCCAGTACCTGCCTTCCAGTCTGATGTGTCTGCCTTTCAGTCTGATGTCCCGGTGCCTGCCTTCCAGTCTGATGTGCCTGCCTTCCAGTATGATGTGCCTAACTTCCAGTCTGATGTCCCGGTGCCTGCCTTCCAGTCTGATGTCCCAGTGCCTACCTTCCAGTCTGATGTCCCAATTCCTGCCTTCCAGTCTGATGTCCCGGTTCCTACCTTCCAGTCTGATGTGCCGGTGCCTGTCTTCCAGTCTGATGTCCCGGTGCCTGCCTTCCAGTCTGACGTGCCTGCCTTCCAGTCTGATGTGCCTGCCTTCCAGTCTGATGTCCTGGTGCCTGCCTTCCAGTCTGATGTGTCTGCCTTCCAGTCTGATGTCCCGGTGGCTATCTTCCAGTCTGATGTGCCTGCTTCCCAGTCTGATGTGCCTGCCTTCCAGTCTGATGTCCCGGTGCCTGCCTTCCATTTTGATGTGCCTGCCTTCCAGTCTGATGTGCCTGCCTTCCAGTCTGATGTCCCGGTACCTGCCTTCCAATCTGATGTCCCGGTACCTGCCTTGCAGTCTGATGTGCCTGCCTTCCAGTCTGATGTCCCGGTGCCTGCCTTCCAGTCTGATGTGCCTGCCTTCCAGTCTGATGTCCCAGTGCCTGCCTTCCAGTCTGATGTCCCGGTACCTGCCTTGCAGTCTGATGTGCCTGCCTTCCAGTCTGAGGTGCCTGCCTTCCAGTCTGATGTGCCTGCCTTCCAGTCTGATGTCCCGGTGCCTGCCTTCCAGTCTGATGTGCCTGCCTTCCAGTCTGATGTCCCGGTGCCTGCCTTCTAGTCTGAGGTGCCTGCCTTCCAGTCTGATGTCCCGGTGCCTGCCTTCCAGTCTGATGTGCCTGCCTTCCAGTCTGATGTCCCGGTGCCTGCCTTCCAGTCTGAGGTGCCTGCCTTCCAGTCTGATGTCCCGGTGCCTTCCTTCCAGGCTGATGTGCATATCCTCCAGTCTGATGTCCCAGTGCCTGCCTTCCAGTCTGATGTCCCGGTGCCTGCCTTCCAGTCTGATGTGCCTGCCTTCCAGTCTGATGTTCCGGTGCCCGCTTTTCAGTCTGATGTGCCCGCTTTCCAGTCTGATATCCCAGCGCCCACTGTCTTGCTTAATGATCCAATGTCTGATCTGCTTAGTGATCCCGTACCTGGTATCCAGCTTGACGATCCAGTTCCTGATGCCCTGTCTGATGGTCCCATTCCTGATACCCTGCCTGGTGGTTATTTTCCCGCTGCCCGGCTAGAAGTGCCTCTGCCGACTGCCCGGCCTGATGATCCGGAGCCCCGCTACCCAGCCTGATGACCCGGAGCCCACTGCCCAGCCTGATGACCTGGAGCCTGCTACCCAGCCTGATGACCCAGAGCCTGCTGCCCAGCCTGATGATATGGTCCCTGCTAAACCTGTTCCTGATGCCCTTTTTGCCGCTGTTTGAATTCTGCTTGTCACCCAGCCTGAATGTATTGCCCCTGCGTGGTCTGCCTCTGATGGGTTCTTGCCCGTTGCCCTTCTAATTTTAATTTCGGGATCTAAACTTCCTGACCCTGGTGGTGGGGTGCATATCCTATTTTCAGACTCTGGTGGCACGTCCCCCCAGAGAACTAAATGACTCTGGCCTAGGAATTGCAAAGAAGTCAGCAGACTCAGTATGGAAACTTTTTAGGGTGTTCCCGCATCCCCTCAGACTGTCAAACCAAGGGCTGAATGTAGCGTGCAGAGGCCACTCCTTAAGGGGGGTAACTGTCAGGAATGGTGTCATTACTGGGCTCACCTGCTGGTGGTACTGTTGCGTTTGGCACCAGTGGGTGTAGTTCTGGTGGCCACTAGCAGGTGTCTCCCCGCCAAGACTTTCAACCAGCCATCAAACACACATGATCTGGGTCTGCTGGACTATATAAGCCCACCCTTATCCAAGGCTCAATGCTCCAGAATTCCTTCTGTAAGCCTTGTCCCTGCCTGAACCTGATCCATTTGCCTGATCCTGATCCGTTTCCTGCCTTGTCCTGGACTCTGTTTCTTGTATCTTGTCCCTGTGACCTGTCCCCTGATACCTGATTCCAGCTTCCCCTTGCTGACTGCTCCCAGTACCTGGCCTTTTGCCCCCCTTGTCTCTCGTCCCTGCCTTGTTTATGTATGTGTGTTTCCTTTATTTGTATATATTAGTTAGATAGTCCGCTAGGACATCATCAAGCTCAGAAGATGTCCTAGCGGACGAAACGCTTCGGGAGGACTTCATTGTTGCCACATTTTATACAAAGCGCTTGAATATCACCACAAATGTAAGTGTTCTGACTTCATTAAACTTTTGATATGTAATACAGAGTTACGCTATGTGGCCGTTTTTTATTGTTTTGTTTTGTTTTTTTCTTCCATTATATAACATAACCCTTCCACATCCATTTGGGATTCCCTGGACCATCACTTCTTATGAGATAACCGACTAGGAAACCACCCTTCACTGTGACTCTTTCCATCCTGTTGGCGTTTTGTCATCCCTGGCACAGCATCTTGAAGCCCATAGGATTGCCCAAAGTACATAGTGGTTCCACCACGCAAGCCTGTTTGACCCATTGAACGTAGGTTCTCTAGGGTTCAAACATTCTGGTAAGCTTCTTACCTGTGGGGGTGGTTCCCTTCACTTCATCACCTCTTCACTTGCACAGATTTGCATGGTTTGAAGTCGTCACCATATTTAGAACTTTGTCAACACCAAATTTTGGTCACTTTTAAGGACAGATAGTCTTTGCATTTTTGCACCTGTTTGATTTTCCTGCATATAGACATTCATTGTGTGCTTATGAGGACATCCTTATTCACCTTGTTCACTATTATCATTTGAGCACTTTTATTTATCACGTTTTTACATATTTATTTATTTATTTATATATTCAGATTAGCGCTAAACTTTTTTTGTTTCCACACTATACTAAATCTAAAGTCCTGAAATAATAAGGTGGAATATGATGAGCTATTTTACAGTACTGCAATTAAACACCCTCTTTATGCTACAGCCTTTTATGGCTACTCGTACTTGCTATGAAATGTTTAAAACATATTTTGATATTAGAAACATGCTGCAGTAAATCAAAGGGAAACATTTTCTGTAGTGGGTTTATGATCTAATGAACTGAATGCCGTCTCAAATAGAATCTTAAATCCAGCAGGCGTGGGTGTAACGTGTTCCATTATTATAATCCTTGCAAATTGCTCTGTGCTAGAGAGCTTTTGTTCTAGTGTCAAGTGGTTAAGGACCATGGAAGACAAGATTTCTGTACAACAGAGAAACTTGAAACACTCCAATCCCTGGGGTATTTCATTACACCCTTTACTGCCTTGAATTCTTATAAAGTAAATTTGAGTCTGAGATGTTGTAATGTAAATTTAGAAGTTCACCTACTGAAAAAACTGAGAAAAAGTGCCAAAAATACAAGTTTATAACCTACTGTTTATATTCTTTTTATTATTTAAAATGAAAAAAATAAAAAAATAATTAATACAGGGTACAACAACACTTAACTAATACGGGACTTTACAGATTACCATTATAGACATTTTGTATGAAATTCATACATTTACCTTAAATCCATAATTATTATTTTTTTTTTCAGTCCTGTCTCTTATCAAAATGATCTCTTCTTGCAATATATCATCAATCATAAATTTGCAACCACATGAGAATTAGGGATGAGCTTCGAGTTCGAGTCGAACTCATGTTCGACTCGAACATTGCCTGTTCGCCCGTTCGCCGAACAGCGAACAAATTGGGGTGTTCGCGGCAAATTCGAAAAATCTATGGGAGAAATCTAAAGTGCTAATTATAAAGGCTTATATGCAAGTTATTGTCCTAAAAAGTGTTTGGGGACCGGGGTCCTGCCCCAGGGGACATGTATCAATGCAAAAAGAAGTTTTAAAAACGTCCGTTTTTTCGGGAGCAGTGATTTTAATAATGCTTAAAATGAAAAAATAAAAGTGAAATATTCCTTTAAATTTCGTACCTGGGGGGTGTGTATGATATGCATGTGAAGTGGCGCATGTTTCCCGTGCTTAGAAATGTCCCTGCAAAAAATGTCATTTTTGAAAGAAAAAAAGTCTTTTAAAACTGACTCGCGGCTATTAATGAATTGTCGGCTCCCGGCAATACATTCAAAAGTCATTGATAAAAAAAAAAAAAGCGTGGGGGTTCCCCAGAATTCAATTACCAGGCCCTTCAGGTCTGGAAGGGATATTAAGGGGAACCCCGCCGCAAATTAAAAAAAAAATTGACGTGGGGTTCCCCCAAATATCCATTCCAGGCCCTTCAGATCTGGCATGGATTTTAAGGGGAACTCCACCCTAAAATTTAAAAAAAATGGCGTGGAGTCCCCCTAAAAATCCATACCAGACCCCTTGGCCGGCCGCAGGGGAAAAGGGGGGGACGAGAGAGTGGCACCCCCTCCCTCCTGAACCGTACCAGGCCACATGCCCTCAACATGGGGAGGATGTCCCCATGTTGATGGGGACAAGGGCCTCATCCCCACAACCCTTGCCCGGTGGTTGTGGGGGTCTGCGGGCGGGGGGCTTATCGGAATCTGGAAGACCCCTTTAACAAAGGGGACCCCCAGATCCCGGCCCCCCCTATGTGAATTGGTAAGGGGTACATTGTACCCCTACCATTTCACGAAGAAAGCGTAAAAAAATGTTTAAAGAAAACACACAAACACCTTGAAAAAGTCCTTTATTTAAAATAATAATAATAAAAAAAAAACATTCCAGCGCTGGAATCCAGTGTCCCGCGGCGATCCCGATGTCCAGCGCTGTCCTTCATTGGTTGTGCCTGAGCGGACCTGATGGGGAACTCCCTCTCAGTATTTTAAATGTATAGACCCGCCCCTTCTAAAGTTCCCCATCAGGTCCGCTCCCTCGGTATGTCGGACCCGCCTACGTCATTGGCTTGAGCGGGGAACTTCCTTCACTGTGTAATTTAAATTTACATAGTGAAGGAAGTTCCCCGCTCAAGCCAATGACGTAGGCGGGTCCGACATACCGAGGGGGCGGACCTGATGGGGAACTGCTCTCACTTTGGCAATACATGTATAGACCCGCCCCTTCTCATGTTCCGCATCTGGTCCGCTGAGCGGACCTGATGGGGAACTTTAGAAGGGGCGGGTCTATACATTTAAAATACTGAGAGGGAGTTCCCCATCAGGTCCGCTCAGGCACAACCAATAAAGGACAGCGCTGGACATCGGGATCGCCGCGGGACACTGGATTTCACCGCTGGAATGTTTTTTTTTTTTTTTTTAAATAAAGGACTTTTTCAAGGTGTTTGTGTGTTTTTTTAAACATTTTTTTACGCTTTCTTCATGAAATGGTAGGGGTACAATGTACCCCTTACCAATTCACATAGGGGGGGGCCGGGATCTGGGGGTCCCCTTTGTTAAAGGGGTCTTCCAGATTCTGATAAGCCCCCCGCCCGCAGACCCCCACAACCACCGGGCAAGGGTTGTGGGGATGAGACCCTTGTCCCCATCAACATGGGGACATCCTCCCCATGTTGAGGGCATGTGGCCTGGTACGGTTCAGGAGGGAGGGGGGCCGCTCTCTCGTCTCCCCCTTTTCCCCTGCGGCCGGCCAGGTTGCGTGCTCGGATAAGGGGTCTGGTATGGATTTTTTATTTTTTTTTATTGTTTTTTATTGAATTTTCTAACACGTACAAAACATACAGCTTAAGCACCTACAGTCATAGAAAAAGAACATGTACAGAGGAGAATACAATTGCAATGTGAACCCAACGATACAATGCACAGTCATGGAAGGGTACAGCAGCACCGCCCAAATAAATCAAGGAGGGCACCCAATATGGTAAGACCCACTAGTCAATGAAAACATATCAGAGGTCATCGGAGGAAGAGGGAGGTAGAAGAGCAAGGCAAGACCTTGACACGATGATCTGGTTCACCCCCAACTCACTAGGCTGTTTCGGGCTCATCTAACCAATTGCGCCAGACCTTGTCATATTTCAGTGGGCAGCCCCGATTGGCATAGGTATCTTTGTATAAAGGAAGGCTGCCGTTTACCAAGTGTTTCCATTGCGCCAAAGTGGGGGGGGGGGGGCAGGCCTCTTCCACTGCATAGCAATATTCTTTCGGGCATAGAAGAGCAGCAAGGAAATTAGCGTGCGTTTGGCAGAGGACGGTACAATGGTCTCAATGAGCCCCAAAAGGCACACCTCCATTGCCAAAGGCACAGCGACTGAGGCAACTCTGTTAATTAGATCCAGCACCATTTCCCAATACTGCTGGACCCCTGAACACCGCCAGAAGATATGGGAGAAGTCGCCCGGTGAGGCGCCGCATCTCCAACACCCCGAGGAGTGGGCAGGGTCCATCCTATGCAGTCTGTGTGGGGTGAAATAAGCTCTATGAACTATTTTGTACTGCACTAACCTGTCACGCATGGAGACTAAGGAGTTGAAGGGGAGGTCCCACACGTCGTCCCAGTCATCCCTATCTAATGTGGGGATATCAGTCTGCCATTTATTCCAGAGTTTATCCAGAGGTGGAAGAGACACAAAGATCAAGTACGAATAAAGATGTGAGGTGGGTTTGTCTTCACAGCTAAATCTAAGTGTCCTCTCCAGTTCCGACTGGGCCACGATGCACGAAGATTGCGGAAATTGCACCGCAAATGCGTGGGACAGTTGCAGATATCTAAATAGGAAATGGTCGGGTAAGTTGTATTGGGAGGAAAGGTGCGAGAAGGGGAGTAGGGAGTTTTGAGATATTATGTGAGACACAAGTTTGATACCGTATTTTGTCCACGCGTAAGGGTCAGGGATCTTGTAAATGTGAGATAGACTAGGGTTCAGCCAGATAGGGGCATTGGGGGAGATTTCAGACTGTTTACATTTCTCAATAGCTAATCCTGTCCGCCATGCCCGCAGGGTGGTAAGCATAGAAGGGGTCAGAGGATACGGGGCACGAGGGCCCCTAAAAAGTAGTAATTGAAGAGCTTCCCACGAACCGACCACTGTTGCTTCCAGCACAGTCGACGAGTTTGTTCTCTCCGGCTGCAGCCACCACGCCGCAGTCACCAACTGCACGGAGAGGTAATACTTATGACAGTCCGGGAATGCCATGCCACCCTGCGTTCGTGGCCTCATTAGAGTAGTCAATCTATATCTGGGAGGAGAGGGGCCCCATAAGAAGGAAGAAAAGATGCAGTTCAATTTAAAAAAAAAGGACTTGGGCACCCATTGTGGGGAGTGGCGGAAAAGATATGTCAGTTTGGGAATAATCTTCATTTTTATGAGATTAACTCGCCCCCATAAAGACAGGGGCAAGTTACTCCAGGATTTGAGCTTCGTCTGGGACTCCAATAGTACCGGGGCTAGATTTAAGGATATATAGTCTGAGGCTGAACCAGAGACATGTACCCCCAAGTATGTAAAGGAGTCTACCCACAGGAGGGGGCTATCAGGAGGGGATGTGGACCTAGCCGCTGGATCAATTGGGAACAGGAGGGATTTAGACCAATTTACCCTAAGACCGGTGACCTCTGCAAAGGTGTCCAGAATATTTAGCGCTCCCTGCAAGGACGGGCCGGCATCATTTAGGAAGAGTAGCATGTCATCCGCGTACAGGGCCACCCTCTCCTCCAGCAAACCGAGTCGGAGACCCCTAATGTGCGGTGAGGTGCGAAGTGCCTCCGCCACTGGTTTGATAGCGAGGGCAAACAAAGCCGGTGAGAGAGGGCAGCCCTGCCTCGTTCCCCTGGTAAGCCCGAAGGGGGCCGATAGTCCACCTCCCAAGCGCACCGAGGAAGTGGGGCATTTGTAGATCACCTGGAGCCACCTGATAAACAGCAGAGGAAACCCCATCCTGCGTAAAGTTTCCCACAAGAAGGGCCACTCGACCGTATCAAAGGCCTTTTCCACGTCCAGAGAGGCCACAGTTCGAGATCCCTTATTGAGGTGGTGAGCGTGTATGTTGGTGAATAGTCTTCTGAGATTCACATCCGTGGACCTATGGGGCATGAAACCCGTCTGGTCTGGGTCTATCACTGAGGGTAGCATGGGGTATAACCGAAGGGCCAGAAGCTTAGTCAGAATTTTAAAGTCAGAATTAAGCAATGCAATAGGACGATATGAAGCACAGGAAGTGGGGTCTTTGGGAGCCTTATATATCAGTGTCAAGTATGCGTGGTACATTGAAACAGGCAGACTACCGTCTGCCAGGCATACAGTATACAGTTGTGCCAGCAGGGGTGCTAGAAGTTCCACATGAGCCCTATAAAAGTCTATTGGAAGCCCATCCGGCCCCGGCGCCTTGCCGGGGGGGAAGGATCGGATAGCCTTTACGACCTCCGAGACCGCAAAAGGTTGGACCAAAATCTCTCTTTCGTGGTCCGAGAGCCAGCCAAGCGCCAACGGGTCTAACAGACCGTTCAGCGACTCCGGCTGAAACTCTGAGGACAGACCGGACGAGTATAACTTGCCATAAAAGGAGTTAAACGTCTGTAGAATATCAGAGGGGGAGGACACCGTCCCGCCCCCGGGGTCTGCAGGGTGGACACAAGGGTAAGGGGTTGGTCGTGTTGTGCCATCATGGCTAGCAGGCGGCCATTCCGGTCACCCTGTTCAAAGGTCCTCTGTTTACCTCTATACGACTCGAGTCGCGTGACCTCAGCCAGGTGCAACTGCAGTTCCCTCCGAGCCGCCATTAGTAGGTCAAAGTGAACTGGGGTGGGGTCATTGCTATACGTAGCAGTGTGATCGTCAACAGCCTTCTGCAGCGCCAGCGCTGCAGCCGATTGTTGTTTTTTGATGCTAGCAATAGAAGAAATATACTGTCCCCTCGTGAAAGCTTTAAAGGCATCCCATACAATATCGGGAGAAGAGGAGTCTTTATTATTTTCCCAGAACTCAGACAGCAGGGGCGGCAGCTGGCCAGCGAGGTCAGGATGAGAGACCCATTGTGTGCCCAACCTCCAGAGCGCAGCGCTCCGGGAAGCCGGGGAGCGAAGCACCACCACTAAGGGACTATGATCGGACAGACCGCTAGGCAGATAGGACGTCTCCAGAACATCCGCTAACAGTGCAGGGTTGGAGAAGGCTAGGTCTATCCGCGACGCAGTCTTATAGGATGCCGAAAAACATGAATAGACCCTTGTGGTAGGGTGCTTCCACCTCCAGATCTCCACCAGCCCCACCGCCTGAGCCCAGGCAGAGAGGTCCATACACTGTTTCTTAGTCGGGGCAGGTCTATCTAGCTCAGGCGATAAAATGGCATTAAAGTCGCCCATTACCAGAACCTTCCCTGGGCAGAAAGGTGAAATTTTTTCTAGAACCTCATACAATAATGCGGATGAAAACGGGGGAGGGATGTATACATTAAGAACAATATACCTGACAGACCATAGCGTGAACACCACTATCACAAATTTCCCCTGGGGATCAGTACGGATCTCCTCAATTACACAGGGGAAATTCTTATGGACAAGGACCGATACACCTCTGGCGTATGTAGAATATGTGGCATGTATCGCTCGCTGTATCCACGGTTTCTTGAGAGTCAAAATCTTGCTGCCCGTGAGGTGAGTCTCCTGAAGGAGAATAAGCTGGGGGGAGTGAGATTTTAAGTATTTGAATAAAAGGGCTCGCTTAAATTTGGAGTTAAGACCCCTGACATTCCAGGAGAGAACAGTGAAGGAGTCTACTACTTGACTAACCATTGGATGAAGGGGAAAAACAATTAAGGAGATACTCAAGAGGGCATGTACTGGTACACCCCACAAGCAGCAAGATCCCGGTCACAGTGCAGAAAATGCTGACAGTACCTAAGCGTAACACAAAACAAAAGTATACAAATAAGAAATAGAAAACCATAAGAACAAGGGATGACTAAATCCCTAATCAACTTCCCAGGCACGGTGCCTATCCTACTATACCCAGCCTACCTCCTAACAGGGGGGGAAGGTCTGGGAACAGTTTTTACCCAAAAGAAAAACTTTTATAAAGAGTGCTAGTGAACCCTTACACTGGGGGCCCTACACTTCTGGTAGCAGTTCATCCACTCTGTCGACGGGCAGTGTCTCATCCGTCTCGTAAGAACAAGGAGCAGAGGGACGTGGGATATCTATCCCATAAACCTGTATCCTCAAAGTCAGCGGAAAATAAAGTCCGTGTTCTAAGAGGAAAAACAAAAAACAAAAACAAAAGCGAAAACAAGGGCAATCTAGAGCCTCGTGGGGGTCTCGTGTAAAAGTACATTTGAAGTAACTCCGGTGGTTGAAGAAGGTGTAATAGGATAGAGCGAACAAGGATGTGGAAGATCCGTGCATCAAATGAGTCCGTGAGAAGATCCCTTCAACGCAAGTTGGTCAGCCAGTCGTCAGCATCCGCTGGGTTATCAAAGAAGCGGACCGTCCCCTCATGTTGGACTCGTAGGCGGCTTGGGTAAAGCATGCCATATTTAATGTCCTTATCTCTAAGTCGTTTGCGGACATCGTTAAAGGTTTTCCTCTTCCTCTGCAAGTCCGCCGAAAAGTCAGGGAAGAGGAGGACAGAGGAGTTACAATATTTGAGCGTGGGATGTTGGCGGGCTTCCGACAGAATCTTGTCCCTGTCCCGATAGTTAAGAAAACGGACTAAGAAGGGCCTGGGGTGTTTCCCCGGGGTGGCTCGGCCCGCGGGCACCCGGTGGGCCCTCTCCACCACGTAGGTAGGGGGAACATCTGTAAGGCCCAGGAGATTTTTAAAGAACTCCTCCGCAAATATAGCAGGGTGGTCTCCCTCTTCTCCCTCAGGCAAACCTAGGACTCTGACATTATTGCGCCTCAGCCTGTTCTCGGCATAATCTGACTTTGCGACGAGGGACTGCACTGTGCGCTGCAGCTCGGCAATGGAGGCGGTATGGGAGGCCGTAAGATCTTCAGTGGTCGACACTCTGGATTCAGTTTCCGCCATTCTACCCCTCATTTTGTCAAGGTCGTTTCGTATGAGGTTACATTCTTCAGCGAGGTGGTCAATATGCACCAAAAGCGAGGTCCTACTCTGCTCGATCGCAGCGAGGATCACTGCTGTACCATCCTTAGCCAGTGGGGCTGGCCCCTCTGTCGGCGGAGCCTGGTATGGATTTTTAGGGGGACTCCACGCCATTTTTTTTTAAATTTGGGGTGGAGTTCCCCTTAAAATCCATGCCAGATCTGAAGGGCCTGGAATGGATATGTGGGGGAACCCCACGTCAATTTTTTTTTAAATTTGCGGCAGGGTTCCCCTTAATATCCATTCCAGACCTGAAGGGCCTGGTAATTGAATTCTGGGGAACCCCCACGCTTTTTTTTTTTTTTTTTTTTTATCAATGACTTTTGAATGTATTGCCGGGAGCCGACAATTCATTAATAGCCGCAAGTCAGTTTTAAATGACTTTTTTTCTTTCAAAAATGACATTTTTTGCAGGGACAGTTCTAAGCACGGGAAACATGCGCCACTTCACATGCATATCATACACACCCCCCAGGTACGAAATTTAAAGGAATATTTCACTTTTATTTTTTCATTTTAAGCATTATTAAAATCACTGCTCCCGAAAAAACGGCCATTTTTAAAACTTTTTTTTGCATTGATACATGTCCCCTGGGGCAGGACCCGGGTCCCCAAACACTTTTTAGGACAATAACTTGCATATCAGCCTTTATAATTAACACTTTAGATTTCGAACGTTCGAGTCCATTGTATTTAATAGGGTTCTAAAGTTCACACGAACATTTTGTCTGTTCGCAGGTTCTGGTGCGAACCGAACAGGGGGGTGTTCGGCTCATCCCTGATGAGAATACACGGGTCTTTGATGAAGGCAGCAAGGAGTGCTTTCTTCGTGCCTTTCATAGGCATCTATTGCCACTTCCTCAGGAGATATCTATTCATATAAGTAAACAAATACAATTACAGTATATCCAAAGCAATAAAGATCAGCGGTATTAAATAAATTCATATTACTTACTGTTGTCAGGATAATGTCATGATAAAGCTAGCCAATATTAAAAATAATTGATGTCTGCCCGAATGTAGTGTGCACCAAACCAACCAGAGCCAGCTAACGGCCTCAATGCACAATTTTTTGGCTGCATGTTATAAATACAAATGTTTATGGGGCCTATTCATAAATGTTTTCACTCAAGATTCAAAAAACTCCACTTAAGATTCACACATTTTTTCTAATTGGATACTACTGGAAAAATGTTTGAAGTGAGGAAATTATATATATTATATAATTATAAAAATAGGTTAAAAAGGTATTTAACATAAAAAAATAAATAAAGAATGTACAAAAGTGGGGGCGTGTCCAAGATGGCGACCAGTGCGGAGGTTTAGTGTGAGAGCTCCGCTACCCTGCCTGCTATAATCCTGACTCCCTGCGGACACTTATCCTACCAAAGCCACCCAATTGCCTCCTGAGACTCCCTGGAGTGGTATGTCCCCTAAGCGCAGGTCGGCGACACATCCGAAAGCCTCTGGACAGCACGCTTCATCGCGTGGCAAGAAGACTGGGACCTGCACGCGGACCAATATGGCGTGGGAGACGGAGGATGTGGATCCTGCGACTCAGAGCCAGGATAACTTTAATGCCCTGATGCAAGCAATCACCACCTGCCAAACGACCCTGACGGGTAAAATAGATGCCATGCAGATGGAGATGGGACTGATCCGCAAAGACATGGACAAATTCCGGGCCTGTCTAACGGAAGCTGAACAGCGGGTAGGTGACGCTGAGGACGTGCTCCGAGACCACTCCACCGCTCTCCGCACCCTCACCACTAAGGTCCGGGCTCTCGAATACCGAGCCGAGGACGCGGAGAACCGCAACAGGAGGAATAACCTCCGAGTCATCGGGCTGCCAGAGGGCTCGGAGGACCCGGATCCGGTTGTGTTCGTGGAGAAGCTTCTCCAGCAACTGCTTCCACAAGCGACATTCTCACCGTTCTTCACAGTCGAACGGGCCCACAGGATGCCGGCTGCCCGCGGCCCTCCTGGTAGCCCTCCGCGAACACTCATCCTTCGTCTCCTGAACTACAGGGACAGGGACACGGTATTGAGGGAAAGCAGGAAGCTTGAAGCCCTACGATTTGAGGGAACACGTCTCATGATATTCCCTGACTTCTCGGTCGAAACTCAAAAGATGAGGAAATCATTCGACCAGGTGAAACTTGCCCTCCGGCAGAAAGGCTTGAAGTACAGTATGCTCTTCCCAGCCCGCCTTAGAGTGCAAGATGGAGAAGCACTGAAATTCTTTACCTCGCCCGAGGAGGCCTCCAACTGGCTGGAATCCCTCCCGCGCAGATGAACCCCGTGGCAGGACTCCTCTCTCCGCATCTACTAGCATGGACGGGTGAGCCAACCTTTTGCCTTTGACTGTCTACCATAGCACTGACTGTTTGTGGATGTTCGCGGCCGGCCTCTTTCTCCTTAAACTGAACTCCCTATACCCCTAACTATCTCCCACATTTTTTCTGGCCATTCGCCCCTGATCCATGTTTAGCCCATTATCCCATGATTGCTTCAGGATCAACATGGCATGAACTGCCGCTGGACCTATTCACACAGATACTATACCCCGCTCATGCCGTATTGCTGGGAGAGAAGAGGGACTGTTACATTATTAGCTGAGTTGCTCTGATACCACCTATGGGTGCTTCAAATACAAGTTCAAGAACTGTGCCCCCGGGGGGGGGGTTTCTCCCCCTATTTTCCCCTTTGTTGTTTTTTATTTTTATCTCCATTCCTCCCCCTCGGGTGAATACCTCTCCGCAGGGAGGACCAATTTATCTATTTCTTTTTTTTGGTTTTTCTTTTCCTTTTTTTTTTTTTATCCGTTTGAACTTCCTTTACGTTGCAGGCACTTGCTACCATGGCGGCTGCTGACTAACCTACAGGTGCCTCAACGCTTTGCCCCCTAGGGGCCTTTCTTGGTACATTGCCTCGCTAAGACCCATGGTCTTGTTTTGTTTTGGGGGTTTGAAAACGCGCCTGAGTTCGGGAGGTAGCGTGGGGAGGGGGGAGGGGGGGGAAAGGCTGTTGGTTTGGGTTTTATGAGTTCTATTATCACTGATTGTTTTTGGGTCATGTCATTACTATCTCTTCATTTTAAGGCGCGTAGGAAATTACACAGGTTATTCTCATTCCTTGCACTGCTGCTGGGTCAGGGCAGATGGGGAGTGTGGTTGATGTTTATTTTACCAACTCTAATATGGCTCCTTTGAGGGTGATTTCGTGGAACGTGCAGGGGTTGAACTCTAAGATCAAGCGCTCCTTAGTGTTTGGGTATCTGAAGAGGCATCTCCCGCACATATGTATCCTCCAGGAGACACACCTCATGGGATCCAAGTTACTGTCACTGAAGAGGGCATGGGTGGGGTCCTACTACCATTCCACTTTCTCCTCACACTTCCGAGGGGTGAGTGTACTGGTACATAAGACGCTCCCATTTACACTGCTAGATCTCCATTTAGACCCAGAAGGTCGATATGTGATCATGCATGCAATGTGTGATCGGATAGAAATGGTGGTTGTGGGCCTATATATACCCCCTCCGGCAAATATGAATGTTTTACATAAGATCCTTACTGTACTAGCTAAATATCCCACAACGAATGTTATTCTGGCAGGGGATTTCAATATGACCCCTGATCCTGAGGCAGACCGTCTCAGTCAGAGTCACAGGAGCCACACGACTGACCCGGGCCTAATCAGATGGGCGGAGACATTTGGTTTACATGATGTGTGGAGATGGAAACACCCCAACGCTAGACACTATACGTGCCATTCGGCTACGTATGCCACCATGTCACGTGTAGACCTAATATATGTCAGCGACTCCCTGTTAAACAAGGTCGCTGCGGTTTCCATCCTCTCACAAGGTATTTCTGACCACGCCCCTATGATGATGACACTGACAACTGACACGGTAGTGGGGGTGGGGTTGTGGAGACTATCCAGATACTGGGTTACAGATGAGAAGCTGGAGCCGCTGATGTTGTCAGAACTAGGGGAATACTGGACCCATAATGAACATAGTGCGTCTCAGGCTTCGATCTGGGATGCATTTAAAGCCTATGCTAGAGGCAGGTACCAATACAATATTTCAAAAGTGAGGAAAGAAACGAAACTTGAGCTGTCAGTGGCTGAGCATAGGGCTCTGCGACTTGAAGATAGATACACCAGCTCCCCAGACCCTGGAACGCACACTGATATGCTCACTGCTTACCGAGAGCTAGCTCTGATACGTATTGACTCATGCCGTCATTTCCTCCTATCCCAAACTCACCGTATATTTGAACAAGGGGAACGTCCTGGCAGACTTCTAGCCTGGCTGGCGAAGGAAAGGACGGGAAGCCCGTGTATAGCGAACGTACAGGCAGAGGATGGTACCCTCCTCTCAGACCCGCTAGACATTAATGCCAGATTCGAACAATACTACTCCCACCTCTATGCCTCCAGGGTTACTTATACCCCCGAGGAGCTGACCGCATTTCTTGACACCGTTGATTTCCCGACCCTGTCTGCCGATGCGGCCCAGGGTCTGGAATCTCCCATTACATTACTGGAAATCCAAAAAGCCATTAAATCCATGCAAACAGGGAAGTCACCGGGACCGGACGGACTCCCCTCGGAGTTTTATAGGACTAATCTAGAGGTGGTGGGCCCTCATCTTCACTCGACGCTCAATGGGACGCTAGCGACAAACAGCCTTCCGGCCTCCATGTCTGAGGCCGTGATAGTTGTTATACCTAAGCCGGGGAAGGACCCCACATTGTGTTCATCCTACAGGCCCATATCTTTGCTGAACGTCGACGCAAAGATATTAACTAAGGTCCTGGCCCGTAGACTGAACGCAGTGATCCTTTCTCTAATACACGGGGACCAGACGGGCTTCATGCCTGGTAAGGGCACAGATGTTAATATTCGCAGGCTCCACACGAATATAGCGTACTTTAAGGACAGCATCCAGGGGGCGCATCCCTGGATGCAGAAAAGGCCTTTGATTCCGTGGAATGGATCTTTTTGTGGCAAGTCCTAGCTAAATTTGGCTTCGGCCCCAGGTTCATAGACTGGATTCGACAGTTGTACTCTTCCCCAACGGCGCGTGTGCGTACTGGTGGTACCCTCTCCTCCCCCTTCCATCTTTGAAGGGGCACGAGGCAGGGATGCCCCCTTTCTCCAGGGCTGTTTGCCCTGGCCATTGAGCCCATGGCGATACTCCTCTGCTCAACAAGCGAAGTTTAGAGGACTACAGCTGGGCTTTCTGGTGGAGAGGGTGTCGCTATATGCGGACGACACGTTGCTATACCTAGGTGATGCTGCAGATTCCCATACAGCAGCCCTGACGATTATTGATAGATTTGGTGGTTTTTCAGGTGTTCGGATCAATTGGGAGAAATCTAACCTGTTTCTGCTATCTGACTCGAACACCCTCCAAACGCCACTTGCCACGTGTCCTCTGCAGTTAGTCTCCCATTTTAAATACCTGGGCATAGAGATCACTAGAGACCTCTCGCAGTATTTAACGGACAACCTCTACCCAATCCTAACGTCCCTAATAGCTAAGTGCAATACCTGGAAGACCCTTCCATTGACTCCGGTTGGCAGAGTGAACCTCATAAAAATGACATTTCTCCCCAAATTTTTGTATATTTTTAGGAACACCCCAAGCCCGATTCCTATGACCTTCTTTCACAAACTGGATGGAGTAGTCTCATCCTTTATCTGGGGAGGGAAGCCCCCGAGAATATCCAAAACCAAATTGCAACTCCCCCTATCTTTGGGGGGGTCTGTCATTGCCGTGCTTTTTGAAATACTATTGGGCAGCAGTTTTGGTCACGGCCCGTTGGTGGTTCGCCCAAACCCGATCCAATCCTGCAGTTAACCTCGAGGCAGCCATAATGGGGTCCTACTCTGCCCTTACAAATCTGGTATATAGGGGGGTGCGGACTTCCCCTCAGAGCACTACTCCGATGAGGACTACGGTGCAGGTATGGGACAAAGTCACAGCGACAATTAGGAAAGCAAACTCCATTTCCCCTCAAACTCCGCTCTGGGGCTACCCAAAGCTCCCTCACTTTCGCACCATACCGGACCCCAACTTGTGGGCCAGGTATGGAGTGACCAAGATCCAACACATTATGCCATCCGGGGTTCTCCTCCCCTTTTCAGTACTAAAGGATACCTACCAGCTCCCCTCATGGATGCTCTTTCGGTATCTTCAACTGAAGCATGCCACTCAATCACAATTCCCAGCTACTGTCTCGGTTGAACCACATCGGATAGAGAGATTTCTTATCTCTCGGGGAGCGGACAGAATCCTTTCTTCTTTATACCTTAGATTGACGTCTGGAGATCCTGAGGGCCCATCACCCCTGTGTCAAACATGGCAGGGAGATATTCCCTTTTTGTCGGAGGAGGAATGGGATCTGGCCTTGCAAAACTATCTCTCCACGGTGATTTCTGAAAGGGATAGATTTATCCAACTCAAATTTATCCATAGGGCTTACTACACCCCTCAACGCTTAGCAAAAATCTACCCCACACAATCTGAGAGGTGCCCCAAATGCTTACAAGAGGTGGGAACATACTACCACGTGGTTTGGGACTGCCTGGCCATACAAAATTATTGGGGGCAGGTACTGGCGGAAATTAATATAGTGGCTGGTGTCTCCGCGTCAATGGATCCCAAGCTATTGTTATTGGGACTCACGGACTCCCTGACACACTCCACCCATAAGGGTCTCCTTATCTTCTACCTGGCGTTCTATGCCAGGAAAGTACTGTTACAAAACTGGAAGCTACCCTCCCCGCCAACGACTGTTCAATGGCGCACACTTGTAGACTCGGTCCTTCCGATATACAAGCTGACATATAAAGGACGGAAATGCCCGCAAAAGTTTCATAAAATCTGGGATCCATGGATAGAAACCTGGGCACTTAATATTTAAAGACCTGAAGGGGAATTGAGGGCGGGTAGGTTATAAGTTGCCTATCTGGTTGTGCAATGGCCCCCTCCCTTAGTGGATTTTAGGTTCTCCACCCACTTGGGTAGTACTGGTACTTAAATGGCCATACTTGTGTGGAAACACAATGCATTAGTGAGCTTCCCTAATCCCGACTGCATCATATCCTGTCTCTCTATTCTTAGCAATTCTATGAAGAAACCATGTGTAATGTTATTTTGCTTGACCATGTGCCTTACCAATAGATGAACCTGATGTAATGACATTGTCTGTACTCTTTTTAATTTCTAATAAAAACGTTTCTGTTAAAAAAAAAAAAAAAAAAAGAATGTACAAAAGTATACCACAGATAGAATATATGAAAACAATTAACTTAGGCTTGCATGTATATTTTAAAGGCCAGTCCACCTCTGATTTCTTAAACCTCTTAGGAACTTCGGTGCCCAGATTTTTGCCAAATTCTCAGACATTGTCCCTGTTCTCTGTCATGTCTCATGCCACCTGCTAAAGCAAATAGTCCTCCTACCTCTCAGAACCCCTAAAGAAAATTTGACTTGTACAGAAAAAGATTTGCGTAGACTGCCAGTAGCCCAGGCGTTTGTGCCAACTAGCATTTGCTCCCAAAACCCACTTGCAGGTGAAATTTAGGTCAGAAGGAGGTCAACTGCAGGTGAAATGCAACTCCCAGTAAATTATGAATGTTTTTAGAAGCGTATCAAACTGATATAAATCTGAAGCCATCTACACTAACCCATAGCCCAGTGGCATATGCCCTATATCTCTACCTACTCATTTTTTTGACTTGCAGTTTTTACTTTAAGGATATGTTCACCCTTAGTAAGATGTTACATGTTACACCCATATTTAAAGTGTAATGCCGCGTACACACAATCGATTTTTTCGACGGTGAAAACACAGTCGGGAAAATCGACGTGAAAAACGAGGAACAGCTTGTTCCCCCCGTTTTAAATGACATTTTTTTTTGGTCGAAAACTGCCGCGGAAAAAAACGACGGGAATCACGACGAGAAAAATTAGAGCATGTTCTAATTTTTCTCGTCGTGATTAATGCAGTTTTTCCCGTCGAGAAAAACGACAAAAAGCCCACAGACTATCGTTTTTCTCGTCCAAAGGAAAAAATGTAATTTTTCTCTACGGGAAAAATTATCGTGTGTACGCGGCTTAACATTTAACATGTAATATGCAGAATCCATTCCAGTGAAAACAGCGAGTCAAATACAGTAGTACAAACCAGAGGTACTAAGCTGCTAAGCATCTAAGTAACCTAAATTACACATACATACATCCAGACTAATGGCAGAAAAAGATAAATTCTATAAGACATGTAGCGCTACCCCCAGTTAAGAGAGCATTTTTACCCCATCACCCCCCCCCCCCCACCCCAGCCCCTTTGGGTCTTGTATGGATACTAAGGGGGACCCCGCACCCAAAATAAAACCCTATACCTACAACCCTATATACTCTGAACAGCAGTATATAGGTGGTGCAAACAAGACATGGACTGTAGGTTTGTTCTTAAGTAGAATCTGAACAGGTACATTATGAAGTGTAGCTACATCCCCAAAAAATCAATTTTTAAGCTTTTTGGAGAACATAGGGAGGTGTAACATTTGCTGTCTTTGCACATCTGTTCAGAACATGTCACCTCACTTTCCGTCCCAATGACAAATGTTTTTGGAAAAGTGGGGTTTTAATTGAAACAAGGATTGGTGATAAAGCATCAGTAGAGAGGAGATACCTTTTTCCCAAATTAAATCTAACAGGATAGAATTTTCCTTCCTAGGGGTAGATTTCCTCTCACTTCCTGTTTTCTCTTGCCGTTTGCAAGTAGGAGTCGTTTGTAAGTTGGATGTTTGAAAGTAGGGGCCTGCCGTATATACTCTGCAGAAATTTGCCCTATTAGATGTTGGTGTAGCCACAAGACTGGTGGGCACAGGAATGGGCCCTGCTGTGAGTTAATAGATCAAGATTTGTACTTGCATGCACCTGTTGAACCGGGCAGAAAAATTGGGCCTTTGGTGGTGGTGGTGGTGGTGGTGGACGGTGTTGCCACAAGACTGTAAGCCCTCACAGTTACTCTTGGTGGGTGCAGGAATGGGCCCTGCTGTGAGTTATTAGATCAAGATTTGTAATTGCATGCACCTGTTGAACAGGGCAGAAAAATTGGGCCTTTGGTGGTGGTGGTGGTGGTGGACGGTGTTGCCACAAGACTGTAGGCCCTCATAGTTACTCTTGGTGGGCGCAGGAATGGGCCCTGCTGTGAACTATTAGATCAAGATTTGTAATTACACGCCCCTGTTAAACAGGGGCTGAAAAATTGTGCCTTAGGCATTGGTGCTGGTGCCACAACACTGCAACCCCTCACAGATACTGTACTTGGAGCACAGCAGTCACACCTGTTGCGAAGCATCTTTTTAAAAAATTGTAATTACACGCCCCTGTTATACAGGGGCTGAAAAATTGTGCCTTAGGCACTGGTGCTGGTGCCACAACACTGCAACCCCTCACAGATACTGTACTCTGAGCACAGCAATGAGACCTGTTGCAAAGCATTGCCTAAAAATTGTAATTACACGCCCCAACAGGGGCTGAAAAATTGTGCCTTAGGCACTGGTGCTGGTGCCACAACACTGCAACCCCTCACAGATACTGTACTCTGAGCACAGCAGTCACACCTGTTGCGAAGCATCTTTTTAAAAAAAATTAATTACACGCCCCTGTTATACAGGGGCTGAAAAATTGTGCCTTAGGCACTGGTGCTGGTGCCACAACACTGCAACCCCTCACAGATACTGTACTCTGAGCACAGCAATGAGACCTGTTGCAAAGCATTGCCTAAAAATTGTAATTACACGCCCCAACAGGGGCTGAAAAATTGTGCCTTAGGCACTGGTGCTGGTGCCACAACACTGCAACCCCTCACAGATACTGTACTCTGAGCACAGCAGTCACACCTGTTGCGAAGCATCTTTTTAAAAAATTGTAATTACACGCCCCTGTTATACAGGGGCTGAAAAATTGTGCCTTAGGCACTGGTGTGGTGGCATGGATCATTGAGGAGGAGGAAGAGGATAGTCAGTGAACATAACAGGACAGTCACTCAGCATCAGCATAGGCAGTCTTGAAGGGATGTGACATTATAAATTATTCCGTTATATCCGCTTCAGGTGTCTGGTAGCTGGTGGTGATCCAAGACTGATTCATTTTTATGAAGGTCAGTCGATCAACCGAGTCGGTGGACAGGCGCACCCTATGATCGGTGACAAATCCTCCAGCAGCACTGAATGTGCGTTCGGAAAGAACGCTGGATGCAGGACAGGCCAGTAGCTCAATTGCATACTGTGCAAGCTCTGGCCAGTGATCCATCCTCAGGACCCAGTAAGCCAGAGGATTTTCGGTGGGAAAGGTGTCCAAGTCTGACCTTGCCCCTAGGTATTCCTGCACCATGTATATCAGACGCTGGCGATGGTTGCTGGAACCGATCATACCTTGGGGCTGCGGACTAAAAAATTGTCTGAACGCATCGGTCAGACGTCCACCTTCCCCACCGCTCCTTCTGCTACTGACCGAAGCCTCAGCAACTTGTCGTCCAGGACCAGGAGTTTGTAATCTCCCAGTTTCTGGGAACGCGTTGCACAGACCTTTCTGCAAGGCCTCCCTGAGATGTCTCATCCTCTGCTCCCTCTGCGACGGCAAGATAAGGTCCGCAACCTTACCCTTGTACCGTGGATCAAGGAGAGTGGCCAGCCAGTAATGGTCACTCTCCTTGATCCGAAGAACACGAGGATCCTTCCGCAGGCTTTGCAGGATCAGGGAGGCCATGCAGCGTAGGTTAGCTGAGGCATTCGGTCCGGAGTCTTCTGGGTCACTGAGGATGACATGATCGCCAGCCACCTCCTCCCAGCCACGTACAAGTCCACTGGTTTGTTGGGACTGTACATCATCCCTAAAAGACTGCTGCTGCTGATGCTGAGTGCCAGGCTCCACCTCCATGCTCACACAATCCTCCTCCTCCTCCTCCTCCTCTTCCTGTGTGATGGGTGGGACAGAAGGAACATTGTCTGGATAAAGGGGGCCTTGAGAGACAAGGAAGTCCTCCTCTTCCTGCCTCTGTTCTGCCTCAAGTGCCCTGTCCATTATCCCACGCAGCGTATGCTCCAACAGGTGGACAAGAGGTACAGTGTCACTGATGCATGCACTGTCACTGCTCACCATCCTCGTGGCCTCCTCAAATGGTGAGAGGACAGTGCATGCATCCCTGATCATGCTCCACTGGCGTGGGGAAAAAAAGCCAAGCTCCCCTGACCCTGTCCTGGTGCCGTAGTCGCAAAGGTACTCATTGATGGCCCTCTGCTGCGTGTGCAGTCGCTGCAGCATGGCCAACGTTGAGTTCCACCTGGTGGGCATGTCACATATTAGGCGGTTCTTGGGCAGGTTCAGCTCCTTTTGCAGCTCAGTCAGCCGAGCACTGGCATTATAAGATCGGCGGAAATGCACACAGACTTTCCTGGCCTGCCTCAGGACATCCTGTAAGCCTGGGAACCTGCCCAAGAACCGCTGCACCACCAGGTTGAGGACGTGAGCCATACAGGGCACATGGGTGAGCTGCCCCTGTCGCAGGGCGGAGAGGAGGTTGGTGCCATTATCAGAAACGACCATTCCTAGCTTAAGCTGGCGTGGCGTCAACCACCTCTCGGCCTGCCCCTGCAGAGCTGCCAGAACCTCTGGCCCAGTGTGGCTCCTGTCCCCCAAACACACCAGCGCAAGCACGGCATGGCATCTTTTTGCCTGCGTACTCGCGTAGCCCCTTGTACGCCTACGGAGCACCGCTGGTTCCGAGGACAGAGCACTCGAAGAGGACATGGAGGAAGAAGAAGAGGAGGGGGTGGAGGAGAGAGGTGTGTCACAACCAGTAGTAGCATTTTGGAGGCGTGGTGGCGGAACAACCTCCAACACTACTGCACCTTGTCCTGCATCCCTCCCAGCTACCAATAGAGTGACCCAATGGGCCGTGAAAGAAAGATAACGTCCCTGTCCATGCCTGCTGGACCATGAGTCAGCGGTAATATGCACCTTACCGCTGACCGCCCTGTCCAGCGAGGCATGGACATTGCCTTCCACATGCCAGTAGAGAGACGGAATCGCCTTCCGTGAGAAAAAGTGGCGTTTGGGAACCTGCCACTGAGGAACCGCACATTGAACAAACTCACGGAAGGGGGCAGAGTCTATCAACTGAAAAGGCAGCAGTTGAAGTGCTAGCAATTTAGCCAAGCTAGCATTCAACCGCTGGGCATGTGGATGGCTGGGAGTATACTTCTTTCGACGGTCCAGCAGCTGGGGCAGGGAAATTTGCCTGCTACAATCGGACGTCGGTGTACTGCAAGTACTTGGTTGTGACACACCTAATTCTACACCTTCAGTCCTCTCAGAGCAGCTTTCAGAGAGGACTGAAGATATAGTGGGGATGGAGATCCCAGCTGATGAGGAGCAAGGAGAGGTCCGCTTTGTTCTTTGGTGTGGGTCTTTTATGTGTGCTTGCCAACGAGCTGCATGGCAGGTCGACATATGTCTGCTCATGCTTGTGGTGCCCAAGCGGCTGATGTTTTGGCCACGCGAGATACGCTTGAGACAAATATTGCAAATAGCAGTGGTGCGATCTGATGCACTCGTCTCAAAAAAGGCCCACACCAAAGAACTTTTGTGATAACGTGCAGAGGCAGCGCCCTGCACAGGCGGAGCTCTGCGGTGTGGTACAGTTGCTGTGCTGGCCTCTAGCTGGCCTCCAGGGGGCATCCTGCCTCGTTGGACATGTGACGCTGCATCCTCCTCCTCCTCCTCCTCTCTCCCTTCAGGCACCCACGTGGAGTCAGTGACCTCATCATCCCCTCCCTCTTCACCACTAGAGCAAACCTGGCAGTAAGCTGCAGCTGGTGGAACACTACTGCCAGATTGCTGTCCTTCAGCATCCCCTCTCTCTGCGCGCACACTACTGACTTCCTCAAGCTGGGTATCATCATCCGAGCCTTCGAATCGTTGGGCATCCTCCTGGAGCATGTACCCAACACTGTGCTCAAACAGTTCGGGGGACTCCTCAGGAGGACATGGTGGGTCTAGGGAAGGGGTGGCTGATGATGCCATTGAGTACGCGTTGGCAGCTGCTCTGCCAGTACCCTGAGCCTGGGTGAGAGAGGATGAGGAGGATGAGGAGGGCTTGGTCATCCATTCTACCAAGCCTTCGGCATGATGCGGCTCCACATGTCCAGCTGCCGAAAACAAAGACAAGCGTGTCCCATGGCCACGTGCTGATGACGATGCACGACCACGTCCACGGCCAGCACTGTTGTCTCTAGAAACAGAGCCTGCCTGCCCTGTGTTCTTGCCTCGGCACGCTCTGCCTCTCCTTGGCGGTCTTCCAGCCATTGTAGTCGGTAGTGTATATAGTATAAAAAATAGAACTCCTATGTGTGCTCACAACACACTGTAGGTCCTATGGGTGCTGACACTAACACACTATAGGTACTATGTGTGCTGCTGACAAGAAAATATAGGAGCTCTGTTTGCTGCCACTAACACACTAGAAGTCCTATGGGTGCTGCTGAGAAGAAAATATAGGAGCTCTGTGTGATGCCACTAACACACTAGAAGTCCTATGGGTGCTGCTGAGAAGAAAATATAGGAGCTCTGTTTGCTGCCACTAACACACTAGAAGTCCTATGGGTGCTGCTGAGAAGAAAATATAGGAGCTCTGTTTGCTGCCACTAACACACTAGAAGTCCTATGGGTGCTGCTGAGAAGAAAATATAGGAGCTCTGTGTGATGCCACTAACACACTAGAAGTCCTATGGGTGCTGCTGAGATGAAAATATAGGAACTCTGTGTGATGCCACTAACACATTAGAAGTCCTATGGGTGCTGCTGAGAAGAAAATATAGGAGCTCTGTTTGCTGCCACTAACACACTAGAAGTCCTATGGGTGCTGCTGAGAAGAAAATATAGGAGCTCTGTGTGATGCCACTAACACACTAGAAGTCCTATGGGTGCTGCTGAGAAGAAAATATAGGAGCTCTGTTTGCTGCCACTAACACACTAGAAGTCCTATGGGTGCTGCTGAGAAGAAAATATAGGAGCTCTGTTTGCTGCCACTAACACACTAGAAGTCCTATGGGTGCTGCTGAGAAGAAAATATAGGAGCTCTGTTTGCTGCCACTAACACACTAGAAGTCCTATGGGTGCTGCTGAGAAGAAAATATAGGAGCTCTGTTTGCTGCCACTAACACACTAGAAGTCCTATGGGTGCTGCTGAGAAGAAAATATAGGAGCTCTGTTTGCTGCCACTAACACACTAGAAGTCCTATGGGTGCTGCTGAGAAGAAAATATAGGAGCTCTGTGTGATGCCACTAACACACTAGAAGTCCTATGGGTGCTGCTGAGAAGAAAATATAGGAGCTCTGTTTGCTGCCACTAACACACTAGAAGTCCTATGGGTGCTGTTGGGGTGCAATGCTGTGCTAACAGCACTGCGGTTGGTACTACTGCAATACTGTACTAACAGTAAGCACGCACCAGACTAATCCCCAGCAGCAGCTAATAACACACTAACTGTGCAATCAGCAGCAATGAACGATCAATGACTTAGGTAGCAATGGTTTAGCAAAGAAATAGCCAATGGTTTAGCAAAGAAGAGCAAATCTTTCAGTATCAAGCAAAGACAGAATCAGCAGACTAATCTCTCCTAAAGCCGGAACTCATGTGACCGGGGCCGATGGCGTGGCGGCCTTTTAAATGGTGGGGCGTGTACTAAAGCCCCTGAGCTGTAATTGGCTACAGCCGTCCTGCCTGTAGCCAATTATTGCTCTCCGAGTTTCGGGCGCTGTGATTGGCCAAGCATGCGGGGTCACAGTGCATGCTTGGCCAATCATCAGCCAGCAATGCACTGCGCCGGCCGCACCGGCCGCAATGCATTGCGGGGCCGCTCGCATCACACGAATGTGATGCGAACGGCCCAAATAGTTCTGGGCTCGACGAGCGAGCGAACGCCCGATGCTCGATTCGAACATGGGTTCGAATCGAGCACCGGGCCCATCCCTACTCCTTGCATGAAGATAACACACTGATAGCAAGTGATAAAATATAAAGTTTCTTTACTTTGGATAAAAGGCACATGGTTAACACATAACACATATATGTCGGCAGAGCCCTGCAGACAGAAAGTATAATACAGGCGATTACCCGCCAAGTGCAGCTATCTCTATCTATGCGCCCTTATGTCGCAGCAACAAAAGTTCTACCTACGGATCAGGCCTGACCCAGCTTTAGACTCAGACTCTGGAAGATCAATTTCTGGTAGTGCACAACAGGAACAGTAATTTGTAATCCAAAAGGTAGGAAAATTAAAAGGGAGAATGAACCACTCACAGGAGACTACTCAACTAAGTTCCGCCACTAGTCTCCTGTGGGACAGTAAATAGAACCAGGAGGGCCAAGGCAGTCTCTAGGCCTAGTTAAAATACAGTTTATATGAATGAGCAGGTGCTCGCTCACCACTCTGGACACGATCCCAGTCCGGGACTTCCACCTACTGTGTCTCCGCACACAGTGTCCGCAACGGCCGGGTCCCCGGTCCAACTGATGTCCAAACTCGACAAGTCAGGTGCCACCCAGGCTCCGCAGTGGGGTGGAAGGCTCTCTGGAAGTTTGTGCAAGGCCCCTGGCCTCAGGCCCTGCACTGCAGCAGATCCGCACAGGAAGACCTGTTGATTGCAGCGCGGTGTCCCAAGAGGCCGAGCTCCGCCTCGCCCTCTTCTTATATAGCCCCTCCCATGAGTCTCTGCGGTGGCTAAATGCACCCTGGGTGCCGAACGGGGTTCTGGGTAACGTAGTCCCGGGGGCCTTAAAGGAGACCCCGCTACACACTCCCCCCACTTAAACTCTTTGGTCCACAAAGACAACATTAAACTACAGTACGCACAACATCAACCAAAGTTGCGTATGATGTTGGCAGAGGAAATTCCCACCAAAAACAAGGCAGTGAACTTCCCTGCCCACAGGTCACACTATCATTAGTGTCCTGCCTAACTGTGCCAGAGAGTGAGTTGGGGTTTCCCCCCACCAAATGAACAGTGGAGGGGTTAGGGTCTTCCATACTCCTCCTGGCAGTGACCACAGTGTCTTCCGAGCTCCTCCCCATCTGTGGGTAAGTTAATCTTCTGGAAGGCTTTATGGCCCTTCGCATCCTTTGTCCTCTTGGGCTTTCTGTTTCAGCTAAAACAGGTTCCCCTTCTGGAACCGACTTGGGAGTTTCCACTGGTTCTGGAACACTTGACTCCGGAGCAGGGAGGTACATGGAATCTCTTGGATCCTCTTCTGGGACTTTCCCAAGAATCCCAAGGCACTTTCCCAAGAATCCGACAAAGGACTGGACGAGATGAATTCAGTAGCTTCTGCATTCAGTGTTCTGTCTATGGTGTCTTCTTCAGGCGGAAGATCAATAGCAGAAGTTTCTGGGGCCTGGGAAGGCCAAAGCCAATCAAGTTCTTCTCCCTCATCTTCACTTAGCTCCGAGGTCTCAGTATCCCCAATCTGAGGGGTCTGGGACCAAGTGTTTGGTCTGGGAGTATCCAGGATGGAAGTTGGCTCAGGGGAATCTATTGCAGGGGGTATCCAAACTGCTTCAGCTAGTGGGAGTAGGTGGTTCCGATGCCAGGTCTTTAAGGGCCCCATCTTCCCTTCTGGCTTAAGTCTGTAAACGGGTAGGCCCGGTAGTCTCTTGCAGATAACATAGGGTTCCGGTCTCCATCTGTTTGCAAGCTTGTGTTTTCCAGGGACCCCCAAATTCCGTAGCAACACTCTGTCTCCAGGTTGTAAATCTTGAATCTGAACTTTCAGATCAAAGTTTTTCTTGTTGCGGGTCCCCCTTTGTTCCGAGGCCGCCTGGGCCTGTTCATAGGCTAATTTCAAATTATGTCTGAGTCTATCAACATATCCTTTGTGGGAAGTGGCAGAACAATGGTCTATGGAAGTGCCAAAGGCCAGATCTACTGGTAGTATTGCTTCTCTTCCAAACATAAGTCGATAGGGTGAGTACCCTGTAGCGTCACTGGTGGTGCTGTTGTATGCATGCACAACTGCCGCTATGTGGTTGCTCCAATGCTGCTTCTTTTCACTGCTTAAGGTCCCCAGCATGTTGAGCAGGGTTCGGTTGAACCTCTCCGGCTGAGCATCACCTTGTGGATGATAGGGGGTAGTTCTTGTCTTCTTGATCCCCAAGGAATCCAGGAGCTTCCGGATCAACCGACTTTCAAAATCCCTTCCCTGATCTGAATGAAGCCGTTGTGGTAGCCCATAGTGTACGAAGTATTTCTCCATAAGCACTTTGGCTACAGTGGAAGCCTTCTGGTCTTTGGTTGGGAAGGCCTGGGCATCCTGGGTGAAATGGTCGGTTACTACCAGAACATTTCCTAGTCCACTCAGGTCGGGTTCGAGGCAGAGAAAATCAATGCATACCAGATCAAGTGGGCTTTGACTTTGCAGGTGGCCCATTGGGGCAGCTTGATGGGGTAGAGTCTTTCTCTGGATGCATCGTGCACATGAGTGGCAGTATTCTTCAACTTCAGCCCTCATGCAGGGCCAAAAGAAACGGTTCCTAACGAGTTGGAAGGTCCTTTCCGCCCCTAGGTGGCCATGGTTGTCGTGCAGAGCAACCATGACAGTCTCTCTATGTTTCTTGGGTAGGAACAATTGCCATTTGTCTTCCGGGTCATCAGAGGGGCCCCTTCGGTAGACCACTCCCTGATGCACCTGCAACCTGTCCCACTCCTTCCTCAACAGGCGAGCTTCCTTTGAAGGGTGACGTCGGAGTCTATTCGGATCCTGATTCTCCAGGGCCTCTAGAACCAATCTCCCCATGGGGTCTTCCAATTGGTCAGATTTCAACTCCTTTTTGGACAGTTTTGGCAAGTTATCTTCCCCCAGTTGGGTTACCCCACAGTACTGCTTGGGAACTCCTACTATGGTAACCCCTATTTCTTCTGCTCTTGAGCCGCCACTGGCTTGGAGTTCAGCCCCTTGACAGAGGGCCCGCACCCCGTCGGGTGACACTTGGGTCCAATCTTCTGTACTGCAGGTGCGGACATGAGATCTTCTAGACAAGGCATCTACATCTCGATTTCCAGTCCCAGGCCTGTACTTTAGGCTGAAATTGAAGGCAGACAGTGCCGCCAGCCATCTATGTCCTGTGGCATCCAGCTTTGCTGTGGTGAAAAGATAGGTGAGGGGGTTGTTGTCGGTTTTCACAGTGAATTCTGCCCCATACAGATAGTCTCTGAGTTTGTCAACTACCGCCCACTTAAGGGCCAGGAACTCCAACTTATGGGTGGGGTAGTTCTTTTCAGAGGGAGTCAGACTTCTGCTCACATATGCAACGGGTCTCAGTTGCCCTTCATGCTCCTGGTAGAGCACTCCTCCCAGACCATCATGACTGGCATCTACGTGAAGTTCATAAGGCTTCTTTGGGTCTGCGTAGGCCAGGACAGGGGCAGTGGTTAAGTTTTTCTTCAACATCTGAAAGGCATCTTCACATTTCTCGTTCCACTGGTCCTTGACTGACTCCCCTGGCTTCCTGGGGCCCGAGTCATCCTCTTCCCCCTCCGTCTTGAGCAGATCATTCAGAGGCCTGGCTATCCGAGCAAACCCCTCCACGAACCTCCTATGATAGGAACAGAACCCCAAGAAGGATCTGAGTTCTGTCACAGTGGTGGGCCTTGGCTAGGAGGTGACTGCCTCCAACTTCTCGGGGTCTGTGGCTACCCCATCCTCGGACACTATGTGTCCCAGATAGTTGACTGATGACTGATAGAACTGGCATTTTTCAGGTGAGAGCTTGAGTCCTTCCTCACTTAGTCTTCTCAAAACTTTCTCCAGCCTCTCTTCATGTTCTTCCAAGGTTCTCCCGAAGACAATGATGTCATCTAAGTATACAAGGACTTCGATGAGGTTCATGTCTCCCACAGTCTTCTCCATGAGACGTTGGAATGTGGCTGGGGCTCCAGACAGACCTTGGGGCATCCGGTCAAATTCAAAGAACCCTACTGGGGTTATGAAAGCCGTCTTCTCTTTGTCTTCTGGATGCACAGGGATTTGATAGTACCCGCTCTTGAGGTCCATAACACTGAACCACTTGGCTCCAGACAAGCTCTGTAGGGCATCCTCTATCCTCGGAGTGGTGTACTGGTCGGGTACGGTTCTCCTGTTGAGGGTCCTGTAGTCTATGCACAGCCTCAATGACCCATTCTTCTTTCTGACCACCACTATCGGGGAGGCATAGGGGCTTCTAGATTCTCGAATCACGCTGGTTCGCTTGAGCTCGGCGAGCTGTTCCCTCAAGTCCTCGAGGTCTGCTAACGGAACTCGCCTGACTCTCTCCCTTGTCTTCCTGGAGGCGGATTCGATGGGTGGCACTCCTTGCACACCCCACATCGAACTCATCTTGGGAGAAGATCTTTTTCCACCTGGTCAACTGGGCCTTGGCTCTCTCTTTCCAAGCCCTGGGCAGGTTTGGGTTCTCCATGGAAAGTTTCTCCCACACAGTGCTTTCTCCATCTGTCTTCTCCACATCCGACAAAGCAACTGGGGTAGCAGGGCTCCCCTGGCCCAGCAACATCCTGGCTGGGATCTCCATGGGGCCATCTGTAGTATTCCTGACACTCACAGGTACCTTACAGTGGATCTTCTCCAGGGCCCTCAACGGGACCACTTCTGGGACTACTTCTAAGCCTGAGTGTTCTCCCCTTGGGTCGGGTTCCAACATAACAAAGGGCCCAGGCTGCTCCCAAGTGAGTTTCACAGTGGCTTTTAAACAGGCTACTTCACCGGGCTGCAGCACTATTCCTCTCCTTCCCAGCCTCCAGACCTTCCCTACCCCCTCTTCTGGGGCCTTCTGTTCTAAGATCAGTCGCTGGTAGGTTGTCTTCAACATTGGGTGGATCTCAGTGACTGTGGGGTCTTTTCCTTTTGTTAGAGGGGCCAAGAGTATTCGGACCAGATCCGTGTTGGTCCCTATTATTAGGGAACTCTTGTTAGCTCTAGGCAGTCGGGGGCATACCACAGCCAAGGTATCGAACACTTCGGCCTTCCCGGCTATGGATGGGTCAAAAGTCAGTTTTATAGGCAGATAGCCATCATAAGGGAAACTCTCTGTCCCAATTCCCCATATCTCCAGCTCTTCAATCTTCTGGATGGGTAGGTGACTTAGATGCTTGTCATAAAAGTCCCGGTACAAAAGGGTAACTTGTGCCCCAGTATCCAATATGGCTCTTGTGTAGACTCCCTCCACTTGGATAGGTACTATCGGGGAGGGACCTACCAGCTTCTCTGGATATCGCTTCAAAGGGGTCTCTTTCCTTGAATCTTTGCGTTTCCCTTTTGGACTTTCTTTCTTCCATTTCTCTTTGGACTTAAGTCTCTCTTGGGCCTGGTATGCATTGATCTTCCTCCTTTTAATGGGTGTAACTACCCGCTGAGGGACATTACTCTCTTTCTTTGGTGTACGTTCCCACTGAGGAACCTTGTGTGTCTTCTGAGGGGTCTTGTCCACTCTTTTTATGTGCTTCTCATTAGGGATGAGCTTCGTGTTCGAGTCGAACATACGTTCGACTCGAACATTGGCTGTTCGATCGTTCGACGAAGATCGAACGATTTGGGCCGTTCGCGCCAAATTCGAGTGACGCGAACGGCCCACAATGCACTACGCCATCGCAGTGTCATCCAGGCGCTGTGATTGGCCAAGCATGCACTGTGACCCCGCATGCTTGGCCAATCACAGCGCCGGCAGCGAGGAGAGCAATGATTGGCCACAGGCAGGATGCCTGTGGCCAATTATTGCTGAGGGTGTTTAGTACACGCCCCACACTATAAAAGGCCGCCAGCACGGCGGCCTAGTGTAGTGTGTTCCGGAGCAGGGATAGAGTAGCATAGGCAGGGACAGTGACTGTTATTTCTTTCTTGCTTAACCTGGATTCCTTTAGTTTAGGGAAAGAGAAGGATAGGTAGGGAGAGTGTCAGTGTGTTTTGTGCTTCTGCTATAGTGTGCTTAAAAAAAAACATTTATTCTAGGGACAGAAAACTCTAGGTAGGGACAGTGTCAGTTTCTTTCACTCTGCAAGTCCTTGTTTCCAGGGACCTGGAAGGACAGTGAGTGAATTGTCCTTTTGCTATATTGTGATTAAAAAAAACATTTATTCTAGGGACAGAAAACTCTAGGTAGGGACAGTGTCAGTTTCTTTCACTCTGCAAGTCCTTGTTTCCAGGGACCTGGAAGGACAGTGAGTGAATTGTCCTTTTGCTATATTGTGATTAAAAAAAACATTTTTTTCTAGGGACAGAAAACTGTAGGTAGGGAGAGTATTTTTTTTCTTTCACTCTGCAAGTCCTTGTTTCCAGGGACCTGTAAGGACAGTGAGTTAATTGTCCTTGTGCTATATTGTGCTGAAAAAAACATTTATTCCAGGGACAGAAAACTCTAGGTAGGGACAGTGTCAGTTTCTTTCACTCTGCAAGTCCTTGTTTCCAGGGACCTGGAAGGACAGTGAGTGAATTGTCCTTTTGCTATATTGTGATTAAAAAAAACATTTTTTTCTAGGGACAGAAAACTGTAGGTAGGGAGAGTGTTTTTTTTCTTTCACTCTGCAAGTCCTTGTTTCCAGGGACCTGTAAGGACAGTGAGTTAATTTTCCTTGTGCTATATTGTGATTAAAAAAAACATTTATTCTAGGGACAGAAAACTCTAGGTAGGGACAGTGTCAGTTTCTTTCACTCTGCAAGTCCTTGTTTCCAGGGACCTGGAAGGACAGTGAGTGAATTGTCCTTTTGCTATATTGTGATTAAAAAAAACATTTATTCTAGGGACAGAAAACTCTAGGTAGGGACAGTGTCAGTTTCTTTCACTCTGCAAGTCCTTGTTTCCAGGGACCTGGAAGGACAGTGAGTGAATTGTCCTTTTGCTATATTGTGATTAAAAAAAACATTTTTTTCTAGGGACAGAAAACTGTAGGTAGGGAGAGTATTTTTTTTCTTTCACTCTGCAAGTCCTTGTTTCCAGGGACCTGTAAGGACAGTGAGTTAATTGTCCTTGTGCTATATTGTGCTGAAAAAAACATTTATTCCAGGGACAGAAAACTCTAGGTAGGGACAGTGTCAGTTTCTTTCACTCTGCAAGTCCTTGTTTCCAGGGACCTGGAAGGACAGTGAGTGAATTGTCCTTTTGCTATATTGTGATTAAAAAAAACATTTTTTTCTAGGGACAGAAAACTGTAGGTAGGGAGAGTGTTTTTTTTCTTTCACTCTGCAAGTCCTTGTTTCCAGGGACCTGTAAGGACAGTGAGTTAATTTTCCTTGTGCTATATTGTGATTAAAAAAAACATTTATTCTAGGGACAGAAAACTCTAGGTAGGGACAGTGTCAGTTTCTTTCACTCTGCAAGTCCTTGTTTCCAGGGACCTGGAAGGACAGTGAGTGAATTGTCCTTTTGCTATATTGTGATTAAAAAAAACATTTATTCTAGGGACAGAAAACTCTAGGTAGGGACAGTGTCAGTTTCTTTCACTCTGCAAGTCCTTGTTTCCAGGGACCTGGAAGGACAGTGAGTGAATTGTCCTTTTGCTATATTGTGATTAAAAAAAACATTTTTTTCTAGGGACAGAAAACTGTAGGTAGGGAGAGTATTTTTTTTCTTTCACTCTGCAAGTCCTTGTTTCCAGGGACCTGTAAGGACAGTGAGTTAATTGTCCTTGTGCTATATTGTGCTGAAAAAAACATTTATTCCAGGGACAGAAAACTCTAGGTAGGGACAGTGTCAGTTTCTTTCACTCTGCAAGTCCTTGTTTCCAGGGACCTGGAAGGACAGTGAGTGAATTGTCCTTTTGCTATATTGTGATTAAAAAAAACATTTTTTTCTAGGGACAGAAAACTGTAGGTAGGGAGAGTATTTTTTTTCTTTCACTCTGCAAGTCCTTGTTTCCAGGGACCTGTAAGGACAGTGAGTTAATTTTCCTTGTGCTATATTGTGATTAAAAAAAACATTTATTCTAGGGACAGAAAACTCTAGGTAGGGACAGTGTCAGTTTCTTTCACTCTGCAAGTCCTTGTTTCCAGGGACCTGGAAGGACAGTGAGTGAATTGTCCTTTTGCTATATTGTGATTAAAAAAAACATTTTTTTCTAGGGACAGAAAACTGTAGGTAGGGAGAGTGTTTTTTTTCTTTCACTCTGCAAGTCCTTGTTTCCAGGGACCTGTAAGGACAGTGAGTTAATTTTCCTTGTGCTATATTGTGATTAAAAAAAACATTTATTCTAGGGACAGAAAACTCTAGGTAGGGACAGTGTCAGTTTCTTTCACTCTGCAAGTCCTTGTTTCCAGGGACCTGGAAGGACAGTGAGTGAATTGTCCTTTTGCTATATTGTGATTAAAAAAAACATTTATTCTAGGGACAGAAAACTCTAGGTAGGGACAGTGTCAGTTTCTTTCACTCTGCAAGTCCTTGTTTCCAGGGACCTGGAAGGACAGTGAGTGAATTGTCCTTTTGCTATATTGTGATTAAAAAAAACATTTTTTTCTAGGGACAGAAAACTGTAGGTAGGGAGAGTATTTTTTTTCTTTCACTCTGCAAGTCCTTGTTTCCAGGGACCTGTAAGGACAGTGAGTTAATTGTCCTTGTGCTATATTGTGCTGAAAAAAACATTTATTCCAGGGACAGAAAACTCTAGGTAGGGACAGTGTCAGTTTCTTTCACTCTGCAAGTCCTTGTTTCCAGGGACCTGGAAGGACAGTGAGTGAATTGTCCTTTTGCTATATTGTGATTAAAAAAAACATTTTTTTCTAGGGACAGAAAACTGTAGGTAGGGAGAGTATTTTTTTTCTTTCACTCTGCAAGTCCTTGTTTCCAGGGACCTGTAAGGACAGTGAGTTAATTTTCCTTGTGCTATATTGTGATTAAAAAAAACATTTATTCTAGGGACAGAAAACTCTAGGTAGGGACAGTGTCAGTTTCTTTCACTCTGCAAGTCCTTGTTTCCAGGGACCTGGAAGGACAGTGAGTGAATTGTCCTTTTGCTATATTGTGATTAAAAAAAACATTTTTTTCTAGGGACAGAAAACTGTAGGTAGGGAGAGTATTTTTTTTCTTTCACTCTGCAAGTCCTTGTTTCCAGGGACCTGTAAGGACAGTGAGTTAATTGTCCTTGTGCTATATTGTGCTGAAAAAAACATTTATTCCAGGGACAGAAAACTCTAGGTAGGGACAGTGTCAGTTTCTTTCACTCTGCAAGTCCTTGTTTCCAGGGACCTGGAAGGACAGTGAGTGAATTGTCCTTTTGCTATATTGTGATAAAAAAAAACATTTTTTTCTAGGGACAGAAAACTGTAGGTAGGGAGAGTGTTTTTTTTCTTTCACTCTGCAAGTCCTTGTTTCCAGGGACCTGTAAGGACAGTGAGTTAATTTTCCTTGTGCTATATTGTGATTAAAAAAAACATTTATTCTAGGGACAGAAAACTCTAGGTAGGGACAGTGTCAGTTTCTTTCACTCTGCAAGTCCTTGTTTCCAGGGACCTGGAAGGACAGTGAGTGAATTGTCCTTTTGCTATATTGTGATTAAAAAAAACATTTTTTTCTAGGGACAGAAAACTGTAGGTAGGGAGAGTGTTTTTTTTCTTTCACTCTGCAAGTCCTTGTTTCCAGGGACCTGTAAGGACAGTGAGTTAATTTTCCTTGTGCTATATTGTGATTAAAAAAAACATTTATTCTAGGGACAGAAAACTCTAGGTAGGGACAGTGTCAGTTTCTTTCACTCTGCAAGTCCTTGTTTCCAGGGACCTGGAAGGACAGTGAGTGAATTGTCCTTTTGCTATATTGTGATTAAAAAAAACATTTATTCTAGGGACAGAAAACTCTAGGTAGGGACAGTGTCAGTTTCTTTCACTCTGCAAGTCCTTGTTTCCAGGGACCTGGAAGGACAGTGAGTGAATTGTCCTTTTGCTATATTGTGATTAAAAAAAACATTTTTTTCTAGGGACAGAAAACTGTAGGTAGGGAGAGTATTTTTTTTCTTTCACTCTGCAAGTCCTTGTTTCCAGGGACCTGTAAGGACAGTGAGTTAATTGTCCTTGTGCTATATTGTGCTGAAAAAAACATTTATTCCAGGGACAGAAAACTCTAGGTAGGGACAGTGTCAGTTTCTTTCACTCTGCAAGTCCTTGTTTCCAGGGACCTGGAAGGACAGTGAGTGAATTGTCCTTTTGCTATATTGTGATTAAAAAAAACATTTTTTTCTAGGGACAGAAAACTGTAGGTAGGGAGAGTATTTTTTTTCTTTCACTCTGCAAGTCCTTGTTTCCAGGGACCTGTAAGGACAGTGAGTTAATTTTCCTTGTGCTATATTGTGATTAAAAAAAACATTTATTCTAGGGACAGAAAACTCTAGGTAGGGACAGTGTCAGTTTCTTTCACTCTGCAAGTCCTTGTTTCCAGGGACCTGGAAGGACAGTGAGTGAATTGTCCTTTTGCTATATTGTGATTAAAAAAAACATTTTTTTCTAGGGACAGAAAACTGTAGGTAGGGAGAGTGTTTTTTTTCTTTCACTCTGCAAGTCCTTGTTTCCAGGGACCTGTAAGGACAGTGAGTTAATTTTCCTTGTGCTATATTGTGATTAAAAAAAACATTTATTCTAGGGACAGAAAACTCTAGGTAGGGACAGTGTCAGTTTCTTTCACTCTGCAAGTCCTTGTTTCCAGGGACCTGGAAGGACAGTGAGTGAATTGTCCTTTTGCTATATTGTGATTAAAAAAAACATTTATTCTAGGGACAGAAAACTCTAGGTAGGGACAGTGTCAGTTTCTTTCACTCTGCAAGTCCTTGTTTCCAGGGACCTGGAAGGACAGTGAGTGAATTGTCCTTTTGCTATATTGTGATTAAAAAAAACATTTTTTTCTAGGGACAGAAAACTGTAGGTAGGGAGAGTATTTTTTTTCTTTCACTCTGCAAGTCCTTGTTTCCAGGGACCTGTAAGGACAGTGAGTTAATTGTCCTTGTGCTATATTGTGCTGAAAAAAACATTTATTCCAGGGACAGAAAACTCTAGGTAGGGACAGTGTCAGTTTCTTTCACTCTGCAAGTCCTTGTTTCCAGGGACCTGGAAGGACAGTGAGTGAATTGTCCTTTTGCTATATTGTGATTAAAAAAAACATTTTTTTCTAGGGACAGAAAACTGTAGGTAGGGAGAGTATTTTTTTTCTTTCACTCTGCAAGTCCTTGTTTCCAGGGACCTGTAAGGACAGTGAGTTAATTTTCCTTGTGCTATATTGTGATTAAAAAAAACATTTATTCTAGGGACAGAAAACTCTAGGTAGGGACAGTGTCAGTTTCTTTCACTCTGCAAGTCCTTGTTTCCAGGGACCTGGAAGGACAGTGAGTGAATTGTCCTTTTGCTATATTGTGATTAAAAAAAACATTTTTTTCTAGGGACAGAAAACTGTAGGTAGGGAGAGTATTTTTTTCCTTTCACTCTGCAAGTCCTTGTTTCCAGGGACCTGTAAGGACAGTGAGTTAATTGTCCTTGTGCTATATTGTGCTGAAAAAAACATTTATTCCAGGGACAGAAAACTCTAGGTAGGGACAGTGTCAGTTTCTTTCACTCTGCAAGTCCTTGTTTCCAGGGACCTGGAAGGACAGTGAGTGAATTGTCCTTTTGCTATATTGTGATAAAAAAAAACATTTTTTTCTAGGGACAGAAAACTGTAGGTAGGGAGAGTGTTTTTTTTCTTTCACTCTGCAAGTCCTTGTTTCCAGGGACCTGTAAGGACAGTGAGTTAATTTTCCTTGTGCTATATTGTGATTAAAAAAAACATTTATTCTAGGGACAGAAAACTCTAGGTAGGGACAGTGTCAGTTTCTTTCACTCTGCAAGTCCTTGTTTCCAGGGACCTGGAAGGACAGTGAGTGAATTGTCCTTTTGCTATATTGTGATTAAAAAAAACATTTTTTTCTAGGGACAGAAAACTGTAGGTAGGGAGAGTGTTTTTTTTCTTTCACTCTGCAAGTCCTTGTTTCCAGGGACCTGTAAGGACAGTGAGTTAATTTTCCTTGTGCTATATTGTGATTAAAAAAAACATTTATTCTAGGGACAGAAAACTCTAGGTAGGGACAGTGTCAGTTTCTTTCACTCTGCAAGTCCTTGTTTCCAGGGACCTGGAAGGACAGTGAGTGAATTGTCCTTTTGCTATATTGTGATTAAAAAAAACATTTATTCTAGGGACAGAAAACTCTAGGTAGGGACAGTGTCAGTTTCTTTCACTCTGCAAGTCCTTGTTTCCAGGGACCTGGAAGGACAGTGAGTGAATTGTCCTTTTGCTATATTGTGATTAAAAAAAACATTTTTTTCTAGGGACAGAAAACTGTAGGTAGGGAGAGTGTTTTTTTTCTTTCACTCTGCAAGTCCTTGTTTCCAGGGACCTGTAAGGACAGTGAGTTAATTTTCCTTGTGCTATATTGTGATTAAAAAAAACATTTATTCTAGGGACAGAAAACTCTAGGTAGGGACAGTGTCAGTTTCTTTCACTCTGCAAGTCCTTGTTTCCAGGGACCTGGAAGGACAGTGAGTGAATTGTCCTTTTGCTATATTGTGATTAAAAAAAACATTTATTCTAGGGACAGAAAACTCTAGGTAGGGACAGTGTCAGTTTCTTTCACTCTGCAAGTCCTTGTTTCCAGGGACCTGGAAGGACAGTGAGTGAATTGTCCTTTTGCTATATTGTGATTAAAAAAAAACATTTTTTTCTAGGGACAGAAAACTGTAGGTAGGGAGAGTATTTTTTTTCTTTCACTCTGCAAGTCCTTGTTTCCAGGGACCTGTAAGGACAGTGAGTTAATTGTCCTTGTGCTATATTGTGCTGAAAAAAACATTTATTCCAGGGACAGAAAACTCTAGGTAGGGACAGTGTCAGTTTCTTTCACTCTGCAAGTCCTTGTTTCCAGGGACCTGGAAGGACAGTGAGTGAATTGTCCTTTTGCTATATTGTGATTAAAAAAAACATTTTTTTCTAGGGACAGAAAACTGTAGGTAGGGAGAGTGTTTTTTTTCTTTCACTCTGCAAGTCCTTGTTTCCAGGGACCTGTAAGGACAGTGAGTTAATTTTCCTTGTGCTATATTGTGATTAAAAAAAACATTTTTTCTAGGGACAGAAAACTGTAGGTAGGGAGAGTGTTTTTTTTCTTTCACTCTGCAAGTCCTTGTTTCCAGGGACAGAGAAGGACACCTGAAGGTAGCCCTTATTGCTTTTTTCCCATCTCCCTGCAGGCCATCTATTAGAATGTCTGGAAGGCAAACAAGGAGAGGCAGACAGTCAGGAGGCAATAAAAGAGGGCAAGCAGGCTCTGTGTCTGGGGGCAACAGTGCTGGTCGTGGACGCGGTGCATTGTCATCAGCACATGGCCATGGGACACGCTTGTCCTTCTTTTCGGCAGCTGGACATGTTGAGCCACATCATGCCGAAGACTTGGTAGAGTGGATGACCAAGCCCTCCTCCTCCTCCTCATCCTCTCTCACCCAGGCTCAGGGTACTGGAAAAGCAGCTGCCAAAGCGTCGTCTTCCCTGGTATCAATGTCAGACAAATCATCAGTCACTCCTTCCCTAGACCCACCATGTCCTCCTCCTGAGGAGTCCCCCGAACTGTTTCAGCACAGTGTTGGGTACATGCTCCAGGAGGATGCCCAGCGTTTCGAAGGGTCTGATGATGAAACCCAGCTAGAGGAAGGCAGTAGCGTGAGAGCAGACAGAGGGGATGCTCAAGAAGGACACCAATCTGGCAGTCATGTTCCAGCAGCTGCAGCATACTGCCAGATTGGCTCCAGTGATGAGGAGGGAGGGGATGATGAGGTCAATGACTCCACGTGGGTGCCTAATAGGAGAGAGGAGGAGGAGGAGGATGAGGAGGAGGCACATCTCCAACGAGGCAGGATGCCCTTTGGTGGCCAGCGTAAGGGCAGTACACCGACGGAATCACACCGCAGAGCTCCGCCTGTGCAGGGCGCTGCCTCTGCCCGTCATTCAAAAAGTTCTTTGGTGTGGGCCTTTTTTGAGGCTAGTGCATCAGATCGCACAGCTGCTGTTTGCAACATATGTCTCAAGCGTATATCGCGTGGCCAAAACATCAGCCGCTTGGGTACCACATGCCTGACCAGACATATGTTGACCTGCCATGCAGCTCGTTGGCAAGCCTACCTCAAAGACCCACACCAAAGAACAAAGCGGACCTCTCCTTGCACCGCATCAGCTGGGATCTCCAACCCCACTATAACTTCAGTCCTCTCTGAAACATGCACTGAGAGGAATGAAGGTGTAGAATTAGGTGTGTCACAGCCAAGTACTTGCGCCCACTCTGCTAGCAGTACACCGACGTCCGATTCTAGCAGGCAAATTTCCCTGCCCCAGCTGCTGGACCGTCGAAAGAAGTTCACTCCCAGCCATCCACATGCCCAGCGGTTGAATGCTAGCTTGGCTAAATTGCTAGCGCTTCAACTGCTGCCTTTTCAGTTGGTAGACTCGGCCCCCTTCCGTGAGTTTGTGCAATGTGCGGTTCCTCAGTGGCAGGTTCCCAAACGCCACTTTTTCTCACGGAAGGCTATTCCGGCTCTCTACCGGCATGTGGAAGGCAATGTCTTGGCCTCGCTGGACAGGGCGGTCAGCGGTAAGGTGCATATTACCGCTGACTCATGGTCCAGCAGGCATGGACAGGGACGTTACCTTTCTTTCACGGCCCATTGGGTCACTCTTTTGGCAGCTGGGAAGGATTCAGGACAAGGTGCAGTAGTGTTGGAGGTTGTCCCACCGCCACGCCTCCAAAATGCTACTACTGGTTGTGACACACCTCTCTCCTCCACCCCCTCCTCTTCTTCTTCCTCCATGGCCTCTTCCTGTGGTTTGTCCTATGAACCAGCGGTGCTCCGTAGCCGTTCACGGGGCTACGCAAGTACGCAGGCAAAAAGATGCCATGCCGTGCTTGCGCTGGTGTGTTTGGGGGACAGAAGCCACACTGGGGCAGAGGTCCTGTCTGCTCTGCAGGGCCAGGCCGAGAGGTGGTTGACGCCACGCCAGCTTAAGCCAGGAATGGTGGTTTGCGACAATGGCACCAACCTCCTCTCCGCCCTCCGACAGGGACAACTGACCCATGTGCCCTGTGTGGCTCACGTCCTTAACCTGGTGGTGCAGCGGTTCTTGGGCAGGTACCCGGGCTTACAGGATGTCCTGAGGCAGGCCAGGAAAGTCTGTGTGCATTTCCGCAGATCTTATAATGCCAGTGCTCGCCTGGCTGAGCTGCAAAAGGAGTTGAACCTGCCCAAGAACCGCCTTATATGTGACATGCCCACCAGGTGGAACTCAACGTTGGCCATGCTGCAGCGGCTGCACACGCAGCAGAGGGCCATCAATGAGTACCTGTGCGACTACGGCACCAGGACAGGGTCAGGGGAGCTTGGTTTTTTTTCTCCACGCCAGTGGGGCATGATCAGGGATGCATGCACTGTCCTGGCACCATTTGAGGAGGCCACGAGGATGGTGAGCAGTGACAGTGCATGCATCAGTGACACTGTACCTCTTGTCCACCTGTTGGAGCACACGCTGCGTGGAATAATGGACAGGGCACTTGAGGCAGAACAGAGGCAGGAAGAGGAGGACTTCCTTGCCTCTCAAGGCCCCCTTTACCCAGACAGTGTTCCTTCTGTCCCACCCATCGCACAGGAAGAGGAGGAGGAGGAGGAGGAGGAGGAGGATTGTGTCAGCATGGAGGTGGAGGCTGGCACTCAGCATCATCAGCAGCAGTCTTTTAGGGATGATTTACAGTCCCAAGAAACCAGTGGACTTGTACGTGGCTGGGAGGAGGTGGCTGCGGATCATGTCGTCCTTAGTGACCCAGAGGACTCCGGAGCGAATGCCTCAGCAAACCTACGCTGCATGGCCTCCCTGATCCTGCAAAGTCTGCGGAAGGATCCTCGTATTCTTCGGATCAAGGAGAGGGACCATTACTGGCTGGCCACTCTCCTTGATCCACGGTACAAGGGTAAGGTTGCGGACCTTATGTTACCGTCGCAGAGGGAGCAGAGGATGAGACAACTCCGGGAGGCCTTGCAGAAAGGTCTGTGCAACGCGTTCCCAGAGACTGGGAGGTTGCAAACTCCTGGTCCTGGACAACGAGTTGCTGAGGCTTCGGCCAGTCAAAGAAGGAGCGGTGGGGAAGGTGGCCGTCTGACCGATGCGTTCAGACAATTCTTTAGTCCGCAGCCCCAAAGTATGATTGGTTCCAGCAACCATCGCCAGCGTCTGATAAACATGGTGCAGGAATATCTAGGGGCAAGGTCAGACTTGGACACCTTCCCCACCGAAAATCCTCTGGCTTACTGGGTCTTGAGGATGGATCACTGGCCAGAGCTTGCACAGTATGCAATTGAGCTACTGGCCTGTCCTGCATCCAGCGTTCTTTCGGAACGCACATTCAGTGCTGCTGGAGGATTTGTCACGGATCACAGGGTGCGCCTGTCCACCGACTCGGTTGATCGACTGACTTTCATCAAGATGAACCAGTCTTGGATCACCACCAGCTACCACACACCTGATGCTGATATAACAGACTAATTGATTTTAAAATGTCACATCCCTTCAAGACTGATGCTGATGCTGAGTGCCTGTGCTGTTATGTTGACTGCCTATCCTCCTCCTCCGAGTCCTCAATGATACGATTGATGATGATAGCTTGGAAGATCATTTTTGTTTATGGGTGCCGCCACCAGTGCCTAACGCCCAATTTTTCAGCCCCTGTTTAACAGGGGCGTGTAATTACAATTTTTGAAGCAATACTTTGCAACAGGGCTCATTGCTGTGCTCCAAGTACAGTATCTGTGAGGAGTTGCAGTGTTGTGCCACCAGTGCCTAAGGCCCAATTTTTCAGCCCCTGTTTAACAGGGGCGTGTCATTACAATTTTTGAAGCAATACTTTGCAACAGGGCTCATTGCTGTGCTCCAAGTACAGTATCTGTGAGGGGTTGCAGTGTTGTGCCACCAGTGCCTAAGGCCCAATTTTTCAGCCCCTGTTCAACAGGGGCATGTAATTACAATTCTTGATCTAATAATTCACAGCAGGGCCCATTGCTGCACCCACCAAGAGTAACTGTCAGGGCTTACAGTGTTGTGGCACCAGCACCACCATCAAAGGCCCAATTTTTACTACCACTGTTCAACAATTATATGTAATTAAAATTCCTGATATAATAGTTGACAGCAGGGCGTTCCAGCACCAACCAAGAGTAACTGTGAGTGCTTACAGTGTTGTGCCAACACCAACAACTAAGGGGCCTATTTCTGCAGAGTATATACGGCAGGTCCCTACTTTCAAACATCCAACTTACAAACGACTCCTACTTGCAAACGCAAGAAGACAACAGGAAGTGAGAGGAAATCTACCACTAGGAAGGAAAATTCTCTCCTGTAAGAATAAATATGGGAGAAAGGTGTCTCCTCTGTACTGATGCTTTATCAGCAATCCTTGTTTCAAGAAAAACACCACATTTCAAAAACAGTTGTCATTGGGACGGAAAGTGAGGTGAAATGTTCTGAACAGGGGCACAGACAGCAAAACAAATGTTACAGGGGTGATAACCCTTACCTATGTTTTCCAAAAAGTTTAAAAATAGATTTTTGGGCTGGAGCTACACTTCAACAATGTACCTGTTCAAAATTACAAACAGATTCTACATAAGAACAAACCTACAGTCCCTGTCTTGTATGCACCGCCTGTATACGGCTGTTCAGAGTATATAGGGCCTTTTTTATTTTATGTGCGGGGTTCCCCTTAATATCCATACAAGACCCAAAGGGGCTGGTAATGGGCTGGGGTAGGGGGGGGGGGTCATGGGGTAGCTATGCCATTTTTCTTAAAGAATTTCATCCATATTACCGGGACCAGACATTACATTAAAGCCGCAAGCAGTTTTAAATGGCTTTTTTTTCCTTTAGAAGTGTCATTTTGTGCAGGGACAGTTCTAAACACGGGAAACACGTGGCACTTCACAGGCATACTTTAGACACCCCCCAGGTACGATATTTAAAGGAATATTTGACTTTTTTTTTTTCACTTTATGCATCATTAAAATGACTGCTCCCGAAAAACGACCGTTTTTAAAACTTCTTTTTGCATTGATACATGTCCCCTGGTGCAGAACCCGGGTTCCCAAACCCTTTTTAGGACAATAACATGCATAATAGTTGTTATAATTAGCACTTTAGAATTCGAACGTTCGCATCCATTGTATTTAATAGGGTTCTAATGTTCGTTCGAACTTCCGGTCCGTTCGCGGGTTCTGGTGCGAACCGAACCCGGGGGTGTTCGGCTCATCACTACTTCTCATTCAGTTTGGAGCTCACTGGAGATGATGGGCACCCGGTTGACTCCTTCACCGGGGCCCTCTGAAGTTTTCCGCCGGCTTGCGGTTATTCCGTTTTTTTTTCTTGGGACTGGAACACACTTTGGCCGCATGGCCAACCCCTCCGCGGTTGAAACAAGTCATGTCCCCCTAATCTTGAAGGGATGCGGGCGCTGAGGTGTTTGGGAACAGTTCCTTCCTTGGTCCTTCCCTCTCTGGTATCCCTGGATCCTTTTCCATCAGAGAGGTCAGCATCTCCAATACCTGGGACATCTGTGACTTCAAGGTATCCACCTCTGAGTCTCTTTCCAGGGTCATGGCCGTCCTGACCATCACCGGAGGAGGATTAACTGACTCAACTGGTTGGTTCCTCTTCTTCTCCTCCAGCATAGCTTCTTCCTCTCTGACCACTCAGATCAAGTCAGGGTACTCCAGGCTCTTCCCGTCCTGTCTTGTGCTTAGCGCCAATGCGATGGGGTCCAGGGGCTGAGATCCTCTCATCACCTGCTGAACACGGGCCTCATCCACCTTCCGTGGGTCGATCCCCTTCTTCAGGATCATCTTATGCAGGATCTTATCCAGGCGCCTCATGAACTCTGACAGTTTCTCTCCTGTCTTTTGGTAGCAGTGCTCCAGCTGGTAAGTGAGCTCAGTGATTTTCTCTGTTCCACCGAACACATTCTGTAGAATGTCCAGATAATCCTGCGCATCACAGTCTGTCTTGCTCATCTTGAGGTTGCGTATGGCCTCTAGAGCAGGCCCCTTAAAGCTCTCAGCGATTCTCTGCTTCTTTCTGTGGTCTGGGACTTCCCATTCCTCTAAGGCCTGAGTGCCACAGTCTAACCACTCCTCAAACCCCTCTTCACCCGAAGGTACAGGTTTCCTTCCAGAGAATATTCTGAGTTTCCTGTATCCCGACATTTGGTAGTCTGTAGGATCTTTCTTACACTGGGCTACAATCTCCCCCAGGACCGCTCACAGCTCTGCACTGAGGGTGGCCGGTGGTGACCCGGGACACTCTTTAGTCTTCCGGTTTTCTGCTTTTGGGGACTGTGGTGGAGATATCTGTGGAGATGATGGTTTAGGTGTCTGAACCCATCCTCCTGGTATGAGTGGCAGCGCATGTATTAAGCTATAGGTCTGATCATCCATTGCTTTTATACTTGGACCCTTAAAATGTTCTGGGATTTTCTTCATCCAAGCTATTAGTGCGTGGGTCAGTGAGGCATTCATCCTGACATCCATCACCCATACCTTCTGTTGCGGGGACAGTGAGGTTACTAACCGCTTCACCGCTTTTTCTTGCCAGGTCCCTGGGAGTTCTATGACTACTAGACATGTGCACACTGAAATATTTCGTTTCGGAATTTCGTCGGAAAAATAAATTTATTTAGTTACTCCCGAAATTTGTTTTTATTTACTTCGTTTTTCGTTAGAAATTGCATTCGTCCGAAAATCTGAATTAATTAAGGTCGAATCTGTCATTGAAGGCTTATAGTGTCTGTCGAATGTTCAAAGAAGATTCGACGGAGCAGTGAAACTGTACGACGCTGCAATCATACATTTCCAGTCGAATGTTCCGCCCACAAGCTATAGAAGAATTCTAATGTTGTATGACTAGTAATAATTATATTTATTCATTACTATTACTAGTCAACCAACATTAGAATTCTTCTATAGCCTATGGGCGGATGCATTTGACCGGACAGTTTTGCTGCACAGTCGAATCTTCTAACTTTCGATGCTTTGTCGAATCTTCGTCATTCTAGCTATTTTACTGCTCCTCCTCTTTGGTTACAATCAGTCAATAACATTCATCATCAACTTTATTTTTATTTTACTTCCCCCACCCAATTCCAGCAGTGATCTTTTCTCTCTATGTCGAATCTTTTCTCTCTATAATAACAAATCTTTTCTCTCCTATGTCAAATCTTTTCTCTCCTATGTCGAATCTTTTCTCTCCTATGTCGAATCTTTTCTCTCTATAATGTCAAATCTTTTCTCTCCTATGTCGAATCTTTTCTCTCCTATGTCGAATCTTTTCTCTCTATAATGTCGAATCTTTTCTCTCCTATGTCGAATCTTTTCTCTCCTATGTCGAATCTTTCCTCTCCTATGTCGAATCTTTTCTCTCCTATGTCGAATCTTTTCTCTCCTATGTCGAATCTTTTCTCTCCTATGTCGAATCTTTTCTCTCCTATGTCGAATCTTTTCTCTCCTATGTCGAATATTTTCTCTCCTATGTCGAATCTTTCTCTCCTATGTTGAATCTTTTCTCTCTATAATGTCGAATCTTTTCTCTCCTATGTAGAATAATCTTGGACTAACAGAGTTAAGGTTAGGCACATTCGACCACAGGTTCGATAGACACAGATTGTTATTGTCAGCGTCACGTCGAATCTCCTATCTATATCGAACTGTTGTAGCAACGAAAACGAAAATAAAGCATTTGTTTATGTCGGATCTTTCGGTTTTCGGATTCTGTGCTTTCGTTTTCGTTTGTTAAAACGATAACGAAAATAGCTGAAATTCGGACGAAAATGCATTCGGACGAAAACGAATGCACATGTCTAATGACTACTGCTGCGGCTGAATCTGTGTAGGCCGCCTTGCACCACTGTTCTACTTCCAGTGGGTCCATGCTGGTACTTTTGGCGCGTTACTTGCTGTAACAGGATCCCGGACTCGAGAGCCCCCACGTGTAGTGCTACCCCCAGTTAAGAGAGCCGCTGGATTTGTTTCAGGCCCTGTGTACAGCACCGCCAACCCCCGGCAATCTACTCGACCCACTCTGGCACAGCTAGTCTAGGGATTGTTCTCGTATCACAATCTAACAGTATATGCACACAATCTATCTGTATTGCAAGGGTAACCTCCTTGCATGAAGATAACACACTGATAGCAAGTGATAAAATATAACGTTTCTTTACTTTGGATAAAAGGCACAAGGTTAACACGTAACACATATATGTCGGCAGAGCCCTGCAGACAGAAAGTTTAATACAGGCGATTACCCGCCAAGTGCAGCTATCTCTATCTATGCGCCCTTATGGCGCAGCAACAAAAGTTCTACCTACGGATCAGGCCTGACCCAGCTTTAGACTCAGTCTCTGGAAGATCAATTTCTTCGCATGCAACTTGACTGGTAGTGCACAACAGGAACAGTAATTTGTAATCCAAAGGGTAGGAAAATTAAAAGGGAGAATGAACCACTCACAGGAGACTACTCAACTAAGTTCCGCCACTAGTCTCCTGTGGGACAGTAAATAGAACCAGGAGGGCCAAGGCAGTCTCTAGGCCTAGTTAAAGTACAGTTTATATGAATGAGCAGGTGCTCGCTCACCACTCCGGACGCCTTCCCAGTCCGGGACTTCCACCTACTGTGTCTCCGCACACAGTGTCCGCAACGGCCCGGGTCCCCGGTCCAACTGATGTCCAAACTCGACAAGTCAGGTGCCACCCAGGCTCCGCAGTGGGGTGGAAGGCTCTTTGAAAGTTTGTGCAAGGCCCCTGGCTTCAGGCCCTGCACTGCAGCAGATCCGCACAGGAAGACCTGTTGATTGCAGCGCGGTGTCCCAAGAGGCCGAGCTCCGCCTCGCCCTCTTCTTATATAGCCCCTCCCATGAGTCTCTGCAGTGGCTAAATGCACCCTGGGTGCCGAACGGGGTTCTGGGTAACGTAGTCCCGGTGCCTTAAAGGAGACCCCGCTACAGACAGTTACCGCATAGCTCTATAGTATGCTCAAACCAAGTAAAATGCAAAAGTGAAATCGGAGACTGCTGATTTAAAGAATATATACATTTCACATCCCTGGTATGTGCATGCTGTACCATGTGCTTGTATGAAAAAGTACCCTGTTCCATTGGCGGCCTATCCATATGGGGCACAGTGGCGCCGTCCCCCTAATCCACGCGTCCTGCCCGTAATCTACATGTAAGGCAACGGACACATGGATTCCAACTTTTTTTTGGTTGTGTTTTTAAGCACATGATTAGAGCCTGAGGCTTTAATTGGCTTAAAAAAGGGTGGCTGGCGATCGCTGCCTTCCCGTTTGCCATCGGGGGGTTGGGGGGGTGGATGGTGTTAGTTTGCCACCTCCCCAAAATATTTAGCACTACCCGCCACTGGGAAGATAAGTGTGCTAAACTGGGAAGATCAGTGTACTGCTTTTTCTCCTCCCCTAGCTCTAATGCAGCTAAGAACAGAGGGAATATGATCTCTTATAAAACAAGGAAAGAAGGTATTTATAATGTTTTTATATCTATACACAAATGTTTTGCCTTTCATTCCTATTTTAAACTAAATAGGCTGTTCTATAAAGTGAGGGTTTACAATCACTTTAAGTATAGCATGAATGGTATGTTGAGTAACATTATTATTATTATTATACAGGATTTACAGTGCCTTGCAAAAGTATTCACCCCCTTGGCATTTTTCGTGTTTTGTTGCCTCACAACCTGGAATTAACGTGGATTATTTGAGGATTTTCATCATTTAATTTACAGAACATGCCCACAACTCTGAAAATGTTTTTTTTTTTTATTGTGAAGCAAACAACAAATAGGACAAAATAACAGAAAAAGTCAATGTGCATAACTATTCACCCCCTAAAGTCAATACTTTGTAGAGACACCTTTTGCGGCTATCACAGCTCCAAGTCGCTTTGGATAAGTCTCTATGAGCTTGCCACATCTTACCACTGGGATTTTTGCCCATTCCTCCTTGCAAAACTGCCCCAGCTCCTTCAAGTTGGATGGTTTGCGCTTGTGAACAGCAATCTTTAAGTCTGACCACAGATTTTCTATTGGATTGAGGTCTGGGCTTTGACTAGGCCATTCCAACACATTTACATGTTTCCCCTTAAACCACTCAAGTGTTACTTTAGCAGTGTGTTTGGGGTCATTGTCCTGCTGGAATGTGAACCTCCGTCCTAGCCTCAAATCACATACAGATTGGTACAGGTTTTGCTCAAGATTATCCCTGTATTTGGCACCATCCATCTTTTCCTCAATTCTGACCAGTTTCCCAGTCCCGACTGCTGAAAAACATCCCCACAGCATGATGCTGCCACCACCATGTTTCACTATGGGGATGGTGTTCTTTGGGTTATGTGATGTGTTGGGTTTGCGCCAGACATAGCGTTTTTTTTTTTTTTGATGGCCAAAAAGTAAAATTTTAGTCTCATCAGAGAAGAACACCTTCCTCCATACATTTTGGGAGTCTCCCACATGCCTTTTCGCAAACTCAAAACGTGCCATTTTGTTTTTTGCTGAAAGTAATGGCTTTCTTCTGGCCACTCTGTAATAAAGCCCAACCCTATAGAGCGCACGGCTTATTGTCGTCCTATGTAAATATACTCCAGTCTCTGCTGTGGAACTCTGCAGCTCCTCCAGGGTTACCTTAGGTCTCTGTGCTGTCTCTCTGATTAATGCCCTCCTTGCCCGGTCCTTGAGCTTTGGTGTGCGGCCATCTCTTGACAGGTTTGCTGTTGTGCCATGTTCTTTCCATTTGGTTATGATAGATTTGATGGTGCTCCTAGGGATCAAGATTTGGACATTTTTTTATAACCTAACCCTCACTTGTACTTCTCAACAACATTGTCCCTTACTTGTTTGGAGAGTTCATTGGTCTTCATGTTAGTGTTTGGTTAATGGTGCCTCTTGCTTAGGTGTTGCAGCCTCTGGGGCCTTTCAAAAAGGTGTGTATATGTAATGACAGATCATGTGACACTTAGATTGCACACAGGTGGACATCATTTCACTAATTCTGTGACTTCTGAAGGTAATTGGTTGCTAGAGCTTTTTATGGGCTTCATAACAAAAAGGGTGAATACATGCCAATTATCAGTTTTTTATTTCTGAAAAATAGTTTTATGTATATATTTTTCAAATTTTACTTCACCAACTTAGACTATTGTGTTCTGATCCATCACATATAAAAACATTGAACTAAAGGCTGTAATGTAACAAAATAGGTAAAAATCCAAGGGGGTGAATACTTTTGCAAGGCACTGTATATAGCGAAAACTGTTTACGCAGTGCTGTACAATATAAAAGGGAGACAATACAGTTTAATACAATAAAATACAAGAGATATAAGAGGGCCCTGCTCAGAAGAGCTTCAAATCTAATAGGGTCGGGCAGGTGGTACAAAAGGTTGTAACTGTGGGGGATGAGCTGATGGAAGTGGTAAAAGATTAATTGGAGACGTGATAGGGTTCCCTGAAGAGATGAGTTTTCAGGGATCGCCTGAAGGTAGCAAGAGTAGGGGATAGCCGGACAGGTTGAGGTAGCGGGTTCCAGAAGATGGGAGAGGCTCTGGAGAAATCCTGGAGACGAGCATGGGAGGAGGAGACAAGAGAGTTTGAGAGTAGGAGGTCTTGAGAAGAGCAGAGAGGATGGTTTGGGTGATATTTGGAGACAAGATTGGTGATGTAGCTCGGAGCAGAGTTCTGAATGGCTTTGTATGTTGTGGTTAGTATTTTGAATTTAATTCGCTGGGTGATTGGGACAGTGTAGGGATTGGAGGAGAGGTTTGGCAGACACTGAGTGGTTGGTAAGGTGGATAAGTCTGGCAGCAGCATTCATGATAGACTGAAGAAGGGATAGCCTATGGAGAGGCAGGCCAATGAGAAGGGAGTTGCAATAATCAAGGCAAGAGGTAACAAGGGAGTGAATGAGAAGCTTGGTGGTTTCATTTGTTAAAAAGGGGCAAATTTTAGAGATGTTACGGAGGTGAATTCTACAATCTTTTGACAACGATTGGACTTGAGGCTGAAATGACAAGTCAGAGTCTAGGATTACACCTAGTACCCTGGCGTGAGGGGAGGGACTGATGGTTGCATTGTTGATTTTGATGGAAATGCGAGAGGAGACTGAAGGAGTGAGGTGATGAGTAGACAAGATAGATTTGGGTGTCATCGGCGTATAAGTGGTATTGGAAGCCGTGGGCGGTTATCAAGTGACCAAGGGAGGAGGTGTAGATAGAGAAGAGAAGGGTTTGAAGAACAGAGCCTTGGGGGACCCCCACAGAAAGGGGCAATGAAGAGGAGGAGACAGAGTTGTAGGTAACACTGAAGGAGCGCTGCGATAGATAGACAGAGAACCAGGATAGAGCAGAATCTTGGAGGCCAAAGGAATGTAGTTTATTGAGAAGGAGCGGGTGGTTAACAATATCAAAGGCCGCAGAGAGGTCAAGGAGTATGGAGTACTGGCTGTTGGTTTCAGCAGTTAGTAAATTGTTAGTGAGTTTTAGTAAGGCAGTTTCCGTGGTAACATCTTCACTTTCAATACCAGACTAGCAGCATACAAAAAACGGACCAAAAATTTGTCCGATAAGCTGATCGTGTATACCCCGCTTAACAGTTTTCATCATGTTCAGCGTTGTTCTACTTTTTGACAAGTCATTACACCTATCCCTGGAAGCACCACATGTGATAGTAGTGACAAATCTGTCAGCCTATTAACTGGTGTCTTAAAGGCATACATAATCTTTGTGGAAGTTCTTATGATTTTCATGGTCTTGATAACCAAGTCAAATGCGCTTGATACAGGATTTTACAAGGTCCAACATCTTAATGATATGCCTAACAAAGGAAGAGGAGAAGCATACATATATTGTAAAACATATTCTATTCACCTGCAGGTCAGACGAAATGCTAAATTTAGCAACAGGAATATAATAGTACTGATAACTTAAAAAAAATTTGTGCTGTGTTATGAGTAAATTAGTAATCAGTCTCCAAGGTTTATAGTCTTGCCACATATCCTCCACTTTTGCCAAAAATAAAGGGCCATGGAAGCTATAATTTAAAAAGGTGCCACCCAAGAGGCAACTGTACTTGTGTTCTTCCATAGCAACAAATACGCTTGATTAAAACCCATTCATACGCTCTATATAATGAGCAATCCATAGGAAATTTGCAGCGCTGTGTCCTGCATTCTAATTAGGAATCAGAGTAGGGGCTAATGCAGTTTAATTCTTCAGGCATGTAATCCTTGGTGAATGCTTAGAAAATGGATGCCAGACCAGCGTGAACAGTTTAATAGTATGTAACATGGATCCTGACAGCCCCCCATTGTAGAAATAAAAACAGATAGGACATTTTTGGAATTTTCTTTTCAAATGATCCTATATGAATTATTCTTTTAGGATTAGGTAGGACAAGTGCTGTCAGGGTGTACATATGAAGACAGTGTAAACTGTGTATATAGTTCTGTGTTATTTTTTATATGTGACTGATACTAGCTATACATCGTAAGCCTCGTACACACGCTTAGATTTTCGGACGACCGAACGTCCGTTTTTTTGTGGCATGCTAGTCTTATGACATGATATGTCGAAAGTAAAGAGGTTACTCACAATACGAAAATTTTCGTACGACAGAATACAACGTCAGAATTGACGTAATTTGTTGAATAGTTTTGTTTGTATTCTTTCATTTCTGAGCATGAGTAGTCTTGCTCTTACCATTTTTTTCGGACAAAAAACGTACTAATGAAATGAAAATCAGACAGTGAGTTCCCATCCGACAAAAAATGTATAACCGGAGGGGCGTGGCCTGGACATGGCTGAGTGAGGCTGCTTTTTTACTGAGCTCCCGGCCTGAATCCTCATGCCCCAGCAAAATTACATCTTTATACCAGTATGAGCTTGACAAAAAAGTACAGAACCAGAGCAGTAACAAGGGGGACCCCTTTGGGTAAGATTTCTGGAGAAATCCACTAATACTTCAAGCTCCTACAGGAGATCTCCCCCGGAGCTACAGTGGCGGCACCACAAGGCCCTGCACGTGGAGGCACACAGAAAGCCCACATATCGGAAGCCAGGGAATCCTCGCTGACTGCTCCCAGGAATTATTCACGGATCCCCACCAGGACATGATGTCGTCCCCTCGGCAGCCAGAGGTCTCCGTCCTGGATCAGGACCAGGGCCGTCGGAACAGGACAGGCAAAACAAGCAATTGCCTGGGGCCCCAGCTGGCCTGGGGCCCCAGCCTAGGATGCCTGCCTGCTGCCTGTCACTGTCCTGGATTTCCAATGCCGCCCTGGGTCGATCTAAATCAAATGCACGATCGATCTGACAGTGGCTGTGGACCCCCCTAGCCTAGCTAGTTGGCACTGTCTCTGCTGGTTGCTACGTGAAGCCTGCTTGGCTTGTAGCAACCAGTGACGTCACTAGCAGAGCAGGAGAGTGGCAGAGTTGTGCCTATCACAGGCAGCGGAGGAAAGATCTTCTAGCTAGCTCCGCCTCCGAGTCCACCCTCCTCCTCCTCCTCCTCCCGCTCTGTCCTCGAGGCACACTGTCCAGCCACTCAGGCAGCGGCATGCTGCTGTGCTGAAGTTTGAAGAACACAGAAAGACGTGACAGAGTGAGACAGATTTCAGCCAGCTGTAGAAAGCAGGCAAGTAAGCATTGCTCACTCACCATTGTCAGCACAGCACTGACCAACACATCACAAGGGGTGGGCACTGCACTGGGCAGGACTGGAGCAGTAGTCAGCTCTGAGGGGTTCATGCTGGGACCTGTAGTTCTTCACTTTTGGGGGGGGGGGTCACATGATTTCCAGTCCCAGCATGAACCCTCCCTGCCCTGCCAGGATAGGACACACAAACACATCCTAGCAGGGCAGGGAGGGTTCATTGTGGGACTTGAAATCATGTGACCCCCCCCCCCAAAAGTGAATAACTACAGGTCCCAGCATGAACCCCTCAGGACACACAAACACATCCTAGCAGAGCAGGGAGGGTTCATGCTGGGACTTAAAATCATGTGACCCCCCCAAAAATGAAGAACTACAGGTCCCAGCATGAACCCCTCAGAGCTGACTCCTGCTCCAGTCCTGCCCAGTGACCACCCTTATGTGGGCACTGGGCAGGACTGGAGCAGTAGTCAGCTCTGAGGGGTTCATGCTGGGACCTGTAGTTCCTCACTTTTGGGGGGGGGGGGTCACATGATTTCCAGTCCCAGAATGAACCCTCCCTGCCCTGCTAGGATGTGTTTGTGTGTCCTCTCCTGCCAGGATAAACTGTATCGCTATGCTGTGGTTCCTGTAGGCTTTGCGGGGGGGGGGGGGGCCTCCAAGTCCATTTTGCTTGGGGCCCCCAAATTCCTTCAAATGGCCCTGATCAGGACATTAGAGAAATGTTGCAGGCCCTCCCGACCCAGACTGCCATAGAGGCCCTAATCCTCCGCCTGGAAGAGACACACAGAAAAAGCGAAATCGACTGTCGAAAGCACCGTACTAACGATCCGAAAATCATCAGACAGCTTGTCGTACAAATTTTTCCATCCGATTTTGATATTCTGTGTACAGGCCTGTAGATTGAGCCCAGTAGGCTGGGTCAGTCACGGGCTAATCATAGGTCTTGGATCTTCAAACTTACTTATTTTCTGAGGAGAGATCAGACAGTTTTGACCACATTTTGATTCAGATGGAACACTGCAGTCACCATTCCATCAATTGAACTAAACATATTACAACAGATTAAAGTGGTTGTAAACCCTTACATATACCCAGTGAAGTGATTGGCCTCAGGTAATACACAGAGATGAAATTTTCCTCATAAGTTGTACTTTATTTGCAGTCTTCTGTTTTTTACATCCATTCAAAGTACAGAAGTTATGAAGCTTGTCTGAGCTGTCAAAATCAGAAGGCAGAGAGATGAAATGACACTCTGCAGAGCTCAGTGAGGGGAGCTCTGAAATCTGATTGGATGAAAGGGTCACACCCTCCTTCACACAGCACATAGAAGCAGAGCTAAGGCTGTCAATCAAAGGCTGTGTGCTGGATAACACTCCCCTGTCACCTTTTTTCTTGGTGTCAGGAAAACTTGACAGAAGTGACTCATGCAGATAGCAGAGACCGCAGACAGAAGCCCTGTAGCAATGTTCTAATTCTCATGTCACAGCTGGATCGCCGACAGTTTGGGCAAACATAGATCTGGCACTTAGTGACGCATAGTGACAGAATTGCTGCTAGGCTCTGAGCTGAATAAAAAAAGCCAGTGAATAACAGTGACATTAGGCGGCAGTGCAGCATCCAAATTCACTGCTGAATTGGCAGTTATCTGTGGCTCTGCCTTGTGATGTCACTCGCCTCCTGCTTAAGTTATGCTCACTACAACCGGGGCAGTACCCAGGCTAGCTACTGACCCTGTTCTCTGCACCTTTCTCTCCCAGGCCAGGCGAGCTTTGGTTGTACTTCTTTAGGCTGTTCATATATATATATATATATATGGTCTGTTTTATATAGGTACACTTTATAATTAGATACTTCAGAAAAGGAAGATAAAAAGTTCCATCATGATTCTACAAACACTTCTGCAACAGTTCTTATATAACTGATGCGCTCACAGCAATGTGAAACTTAGATTAACCTGGTCAGAGGCAGATCTGCAGGTCCAGGAAATAACAGTACAAAACTTCTAATGAGATCAGCAAGGAGATCATGAGTCTCATGGTGCTATTGAAATAGCAAAAAAATGTGGGAATACAGTTATGTTAGCATGTATAACCCTCCGCTGTCAAATATTGCCAGTTTTGGATGAGAGGTATGGGAGTAAGATTGTAAGGATAAGTGCTGATGAGACCTCAGTGCATCTACTGGTCACATAAGGTTTCAGACTGCTGGAAACATTACTTATTGTGTCTTGATGAACATAAGACATTTAATGTTATCAGAGAGGTGAATAAGAAAAATCTATTAGTACATTGAAAGTACTTATCTTTTCTGAATAGTACTGACTTTGCATAGGCTGAGATAATATCATCAGTCTGCTGCAAGCCCCAATCTCCTCTCCCTCGGTAATCAGAATGCAGCATTTTAAAGTATAACTTAGCCCTGGTTCACACTGGTGCGATTTGACATGCGATTTGACACGTCAAATCGCATGTCAAATCGGCGAAATTTGCCGCAAATTGCGGGCAATGGCACCGTCCTAATCGGTGCGACGCCGCATCTGCGGCGCTGCACCGATTACAAAAAGTAGTTTCTGTACTACTTTTTGCGATTTCAGCTGCGATTTACATTGACATCTGTTTCAGATGTCTTTGAAATCGTGGCTGAAATCGGGACTGCCAGCAAGAGTGAAATCGTGCGAGTTCAGCTGAACTCGCAGGCTTCACTCCCGCAGCCCCAGTGTGATTGTGGGCTAAAGGCATTTTTTTTGGTTTTGATTAGAACACCTATTAGGTTTTTTATTGCTGTCTGTGTCCCATTAGGGAGATTCAACCTCTCTGTTTGTTCTGTTTACCATTATTATTGAAGCTGAAAGTAAAAGAAAATTCCAGATTTTGGATTGCCCCCAGAAAAGTAATGGAAGAGATATCTTCCAATGGGGAGACTAGTTCTAGTGACCTGGGGGGCCCCAAAGGATTCCCTTAATCTGCAAGGATTTCCTCTCACTTCCTGTTTTGGCTATGGGACAGGAAGTGAAAGTAAATTTCCCCAATAGAACACAGATGGCAAAAAAATCTGACAGGGGTTATAACCCTCCCTTACTCTATCCAAAATATAAAAACGTTTTGCCTATAGTTCAACTTTAAATTTGTAGCAAGTCACAAGGTGATTTGTGGGGTTAATCTGTTTCAGGGATTTTTGAACACTACCAAGAACTGCACATGCAGCAAGACTTATGTAGCGGGGTATCGTTTTCACCCACAGACTACAGTTCCCAGCACGCTTTGAGGCACCCAGGGTGCATTTCCCCGCGCAAGGACTGCTGGGGTGGACTTTAAAAGGGAGAGGCGGGCCCCAGTTCTTTCTTTTTGGACACCGCCCTCCCAGCAAGAGGATCCCTGTGCTGACCTGCTGTGCGTGCAAGGCCTGAAGCCTGGGCCTTGTACTTTCTTGCAGAGAGCCCTCCGCTCCACAGAGGAGCCTGCGGAGCGTCCGATCCTGCTGTAAAGTGCCATCATCAGGAAGACTGAAGACCCGGGCATCGTGGGCACTGTGAAGCGACTCACAGTAGCGGAGTTACCGGACAGGAATCGGTCCGGTCGGGTGAGAGAGCGCCAGCTCAGAACCGCATCTTGTTACCTTTGTTGCCTATTGACTCTATTCAGGCCCATCAGTGATTAGAGTTACATTCTGGGGAGACTGTCTGCTGAACTGAGTTTACTAGTCTCTCCAGCTTTACAAAGTTAGCGGTCATCGCTACCCCATTGGATTACAGTTTTATTCTTTATGTGCACCACCGTGTATTGCTAGCGAAGATTTCTTCAACAAACTATACCCTAAGTTATGGTCAGGCATGACTGGGTAGTATAGGACATTGCTGGGCGCCATATTTGCTCATGAGGGAGGATAGCTGCAGCGGGGTTTATTAAACTGTCATTGCATTGCTGAATGTTATATCTTTTTATGAGTATACTTATATTGCAGGGATCTGCATGAGACACTGTATACTGTTTACCCTTATTACTTTTACCAATAGTAAAGAACTTATAGTTAAGTATATTGGTTGTCAGTGTCAATTACTGTGCTGTGTTAAAGGGGTTTGTGCCATACAATTAGAGAGTGCAATTATATCATCCCCTTTCCTAACTGTGCCACGAGAGGTTAGAGCCTATTGCCAGGGGTTGACAGCGGTGCACTACAAGGCCCAAAAAAACAAACAGGCAGCCCTCTTAACTGGGGGTATCGCTATACTTATATGATAGTGCCATCTCTGAAATAGTGCTATCTTATTAACCACCTTGCGCCCGCCCTTACGAGTATATACGGCCGCGAGGTGGTTGTTACATGCCGGGAGGCCGTTATTATACGGCCTCCGCTAATTTGGCCACTGGGGGGCACGCGCACGTACCCGGCGCGTCACTGCAATGCCGATGCGCGTGCCTGGCGGCCGCGATGTCCGCCAGGCACCCGCGATCGGCGGTTACACAGACAAGGACATGGATCTGTGTGTGTAAACACACAGATCCATGTCCTGTCAGGGAGAGGGGACCGATGCTGTGTCCCTTGTACATAGGGACACAGATCGGTCACCTCCCCCAGTCAGTCCCCTCCCCACACAGTAGCAATCACACATTAGGGAACATATTAACCCCTTCCTCGCCCCCTAGTGTTAACCCCTTCCCTGCCAGTCACATTTATACAGTAATCAGTGCATTTTTATAGCACTAATCGCTGTATAAATGTGAATGGTCCCAAAATAGTGTCAAAAGTGTCCGATGTGTCCGCCATAATGTCGCAGTCACGTAAAAAATCACTGATCGCCGCCATTACTAGTAAAAAAAATTATAAAAATGCCATAAAACTACCCCCTATTTTGTAAACGCTATAACTTTTGCGCAAACCAATCAATAAACGCCGCTTGCAATTTTTTTTACCAAAAATATGTAGAAAAATACGTATCGGCCTAAACTGAGGGAAAAAAAAATTCCCAAAAAATTGGGATATTTATTATAGCAAAAATCAAAAAAATATTGCTTTTTTTTCAAAATTGTCGCTCTATCTTTGTTTATAGCGCAAAAAATAAAAACTGCAGAGGTGATCAAATACCACCAAAAGAAAGCTCTATTTGTGCAAAAAAAAGGACGTCAATTTTGTTTGGGAGCCACGTCGCACGACCGCGCAATTGTCATTCAAAGCGTGACAGTGCTGAAAGCTGAAATTTCGCCTGGGCAGGAAGGGGGTATATGTGCCCAGTAAGGAAGTAGTTAAGGACAATCTCTTAATAAAGATAGTGCCATGCTTCTTGAGGGAATCTGTGAGACTGCCCCTGATTTTGATACAAATCCTGCAGATTAGAGCACTGTCCAGCAACACTACCCTGCCCATTGCCCATTGCCCATTGTCGCTATCCTGCACAGCGGTGAAGGCCAGGAGAAAGGACAGCCAATATTAACTAATTAGCACTAGTCAGCCATTTAATAAGTGCACATGGCATATCTTCTCCTTACCAGGGTGTCCCTCATTCTTAAGATATAGAGTTGAGAGGTATGCCTATGCTTACACATTACTAAACATGCATGATCTTGACATGAAAAATGTACCTGATACTAGGTCATCTTAAACACATAAGCATTATGTAAATTTTCTTTAAACTCTGCATTCAACACACCAGGGCTGGAGCTTCACGGGGCTTTAAGTGTTTGAAGAACAGCTATTTGTCAAATAGCTTTGTAGATGATTGCTGATGCCGACTAGCATTTACAAGCAAATATCAAATTATGTCTGTGTGGTTAGGGCCTAAATTTGGCTGTACCTTTCATCTCAGTGATGTCTACATGGTGGGCAGTCAGTCAAGGACAGAAAATTTGTGCTAAGACACTTGGTCATTGAGGTAATATGGTTGGCTATAAATAATACACTAATAAAAGTAATACACAGAGTAGGGATTTAAAAAAAAGAATGCAGGAAATCAAGATGTTATTCTGATGGTTGCTTGCCAGTTTCTGACAGCTCCAGCTGAGGACAGATAATATATATGTAGCACACAGATCCGTGGCTTTACCTCCTCAAGGCGGGACACACCGTTCCACAATGCCCAGGTTCCTTCTTGAGTAAGAGGGTGAGCGGTGTTCAGAAATTGTTGGGCCCCGCAGCGAGTTACCTTCCCTCGGTTGGTTCTCACCCCTAGAGTGTAGGGAAGAGTCTATTGTATGTGCACCAATAAGGCCAATGTCCAGACAGGTTAAACCTTAATGAAGGGAGGTTTATTTTCTTATGCTGGTAACTGGATAGGAAAGTTGGAGTTGAAGAATAAAAGGAAACAGGGAGGCAGGTTCAGGCACTTGGTATCACCACTCAATCCTGAGTGGACTCTGCTCACCTGGACAGTCCCCTCTCATGGGCCTAGCAGCCGGAGTGATGCACAAACTTTTCTTCACTTAAGTCCCTCTCTTTAGAGATACGATCGGGAGATTCTCTGCCACAGAATCTCTGAACCCCGAACCTCTCAGCGCTTGTAATTAAAGAACAGGTGCAAGTTGCTTCACATTACAAGGCCTCAGATGATTTGTGGAATCCCTCCAGAAGTTTACCGGGCCTCTCTTTCACCGTGAAACTCTCACCGGTCCCTCAGAAAGGTCTTACCCCGGTCTCTTCTTCCTAGAGCAGGTCCCCTCTTACGGGACACCCTGGGATTCCTCCTCTTAGAGCTGAGCCCCAGCTAAAGGTGCTGGGCCCAATGGCGAAGTTGCAGCCCCAGGCTAAAGGTGCCTGGGACCGATGCATACGCGCACCCCTGGCCTGGAGGGCCAGGTCACGCGACCCGAACTCCCGAGCCCCGGAACTCTGGAACCACCAACCCCTCTCCAGGCGGCGTCTGCCCCTTATGTATCCTCTTCCAGCATGCACAGCAGGTTGACCACGCCCACTGCACTACTGCCGAGAGAGGACACCCCAAGGCACAGCACTGTTACCAGTGGTTCAACCCTGACCTGTCATGGCAGTGCCACCTACAGGCCACAGGGAACTGCACATCAGTACAACACCTGAAGAACAAATAACCAAACCTATCAATAAAAGCGGTCTGAGCCTGGCTACTAGCGCAGACGCAGGGGCGCTACATATACAAAGCGGTGCGGTCACCATATTTGGTCAAAATCTGTGTGAGTTTTTTTTTACTGTTTACCTTTTTTTGGGAATCAATAGAGGTACTGGTGTCCCCCTCATTGTTAAAGGGGGTTTCTATATTTCAATAACCCCCTGGTCTGTAGACCCCCACAACCACTGGCCTAGGGTTGTGGGGAAGAGGACCCTGTCTTTATTAATGTGTCGAAGGCATGTGGCCTGGCATGGTTCAGTAGGTGGGGGGGCATGCTCGTTCCCCTGTTTTCCTGGCCAGGTGAACTGCATGCTCAGATAAGTGTCTGGAATGGATTTTTGGGGGTACCCTGTGTTCTTTTTTTTCTTGAAGTTTGTGTGGGGTTTTGTTCGGGTCTGGTATGGAATTTGGAGGGGGCCTTGTGCTGTTTTTTTTTGTTAGGCCCTCCTAACATTCATACTATCCTGAAAGCTTGACTATGCCTGCCCTTTCCTGCCCAATCTGCCATTCATAGAAGCCATTAATACAGCTTCTATGAATGACACGGGATCTATAAATGGGGAATGGGTGGATTAATGAGGGCTTACAAGAGTTTTATAATAAGATAAGGTGAATTAGACAACATGGTTTTTGAATCCTTGGTATTGCCCTTGGATGTTTCCATCCAGACTTTTCTTGACAACTCTCTCATCGTTGGACTACCTTTACATAGGCTACCCCCCTTCAGTTCATTATTAATGCTACTGACCGAATCATCCACTTTTACCAACCGTGCAGTGTCCGCTACCCCTCTCTGCCAATCCCTTCATTGTAATATAACTCTAAATACTAAAACTTACATAGCCATCCACAACTCTGCCCCCAGCAACATCATCAACGCCATCTCAAAATACCAACCAAACTGTTCTCTTTGCAAGATTTTCTGCTCCCTAGCTCCCTCGTCTCCTCCTCCCATGATCCTCTCTTGGACTTCTCCAGAGCCCCTCGCATCCTCTGGAACTCCTTACTCTAATCTGTCTGAATATCTCCTAATTTATCCATCTTTAGGTGATAAATGAAAGTGCATTTCTTCAGAGAGGCCTATTCTGTCTCTAACTAGTAAACTGCACTTTTACTTTCTCCATCAGCTCATTTCTAACAGTTATTACCATTTTTATCTCTCGACCTTTCCTTTTAGATTGTAAGCTTTAACAAGCAGGACCCTCTGATCCCTCTTGTATTGAATTGAATTGTAACTGCCATTTTGTAAAAGCTTTGTGCGAACTGTTGGTGCTATATAAATCATGCATAATAATAAAAATCGACCTGAAATTACATCCTCTATGTGGCAGAGCAGCATATCTGGCACTCTTATGCGGCGTACACACGATCGTTTTTCATGCCGTTAAAAATGCCATTTTTAAAAATGGGCATTAAAACCGATTGTGTGTATGCTCCAGAGCATTTTTAACGGCGTGAAAAACGGGCATTAAAAATTTCGAACATGCTCTATTTTTTCACGTCGTTTTTCATGTCGTTTTTTTTAACGACGTGAAAAACGATAGTGTGTTTGCTTTAACGACGTGAAAAAAAACACGCATGCTCAGAATCAAGTATGAGACGGGAGCGCTCATTCTGGTAAAGCTAGCATTGGAAATGGAGATGGCACATTCGTCACGGTGGAATTAATAGCATCGTTTTAATGCTGCGCATTCCGTTCTTCTTTTGATAATGCTTAAATAATTACCTTATTTTGCTAATGATATTCAGAGTTATGGCAAACTTGTTTCTTAAGTAATTCCTAATTAATTTAATGATTGTAAAATATTCTTGTTAAGCCACATCTCCCTCATAAATTCATAACTAAATGTCCAGCTCACAAAATTTTTTTTTTTTTTTTTTATTGTTTATTTTTGTAATTAAGTCAGCTTTGTTCTTTTTTTTGTGCTTCTTTGATATATGTAGGCTTTTTTTTTTTTTGTTGATTTAGAAAAAATTATTTGTGTGTAAAGTTACCACACCAACCTTCTAAATTTTTATCATTCTGCCTCAAGGAGGTTTGTGTCCCTTGTTAATAACAATAATATTATTTGAAATGTCCCTGCCTACTCCCTATCAAACTCTCTTTTAAACTAGAAATCACATAGTCAATCCTTTATTTAGGTACATTACAAATTAAAGGGGAAGGCAGCACTGGAGAGCCTGCTTGCATTTGTGCATCCTTTGGACCCCACAACAACCATCCAAGACGTGAAAACCAAACTCTGGAATTCCTAAAACAAAAAGGAGCCCAATCGGAGCCCAATCTTGGCTTGAACTCCCAGAGGTCAGGAACAGCAGCAGATAAGTCAGATATGTCCCCAGTCTGTGGTACTACAGCAGGCATTATTTTTTCCTCTTCCTTGTAGCCTTCTCTCCAGCCTTCTCTCCAGCCTTCTCTGCAGCCTTCCCTGCAGACTTCCCTGCAGCCTTTGTTGCTTGCTTGCTCGGAGGCTGGGGATCAGGAGGAGAGGTTGTGGCAGGAGGAGTAGTAGGAGGAGGAGGAGGTGGAGGAGGAGGGACAACCTCAGTGAGGTCTGTGAACTTGGTCAGTTCCCCGAGCAACCCCCTGTTAATGACCTTCAGCATAAGGTTCTCACTATATAGGCGTTGCCTTAAGTCCATTTGGCTTAACTTATGGGCCAGGACTGCGGCATAGCCCTCCTCAGCCAAGGGTGCCTCTCTGAGGGCAGCAGTAGCCTCTTTTAGGAAGGCTCTTGTTTCCTCCTCCACCTGCCTAGCTCTCCTTGGCCCTCGTTGGATAATTTTCAGGGGATGCATCTGGGCTCTTGTGCTGGGCCCAGCCTCCTCCTGTGTGCCACTGGGCCCTGCCTCCTCCTGGTCCCCACCATCACCCTCTTCCTGGCTCTGCTCTGGCTGTAAAAAAAGAAAGGGACATTCTTTATTTTTTGCCTCCATCAATCACACACATTGTTCACCTCCGGACATTTTTAAATTGAATGGCAAAAGGGATTACATTTCCATAGATTCCGCCTCATGATATTGTTGCCTTGTCCCCATCAAATTTGACCACTACTATCTGTTGCTCTGTAAATCCTAATTTTTACGAACATTAAATACCTAACAATACTAACATCAATTTCAAATCATCACTTTTGTAACATATAAATGTAGATATCAATACTTTACCTGGCTCCATATATCCAAATCTGCCTCCTCAAGGACCTCATCTTGATCCTCAGAGGAAGCCAGAGCAGGGTTGCTAGGAAGGCTGGAGGGCTGGCTGCAAGGAAGGTTGGAGGGTTGGCTACAAGGAAGGCTGGATAGACCACTGGGGGGAATGGTTGGCCGAGATTCCCTCACTTCCAGCTGGTCATCCAGAAAAGATAACTTGCTGTAGTACCACAGACTGGGTTTATAAACCTTATCTGCTGCAGCACCTGACCTCTGGTACTTCAGGACCATATTCCTCTGGATCCTGTATGTCCCCCTGATGGTAGCAATTTTGGTTTTCACATCTTGGAGAGTTGTTGTGGGTATCTGGGTTTGGACAAATGCAATCAGGCTCTCCAGTGCTGCTGTCCTGACTGTTTTATTTTTATTCGCACCACTTTTGGTCTGCCACAGGATAGGGAGTTCCTTCCATTTATCTATGAACTCCCCCATAAACTCCGGATTTTTGAAAGTATTCATTCTCTCTGTAAAATCAAGAACCAAGAAAATACATATGTTTCAGGCAACATTCATCAAATCAGCATTTTGGACAGATATAAAAGCCCCACATCTCCTCCTCTGATGAAACACAAATCCTTAAAATGTTATGTACCTTGGTCAACACGTTCGTTGCGAACTCCCTCTCCCGGCAAAAGAACGTATTTTCGACACATGGATCTTCACTTGATATACACTGCATATGCGTGAAACTCTGCACGCATTCCCCGCCCCTGACGTTCGATATTGTACTTTCCCCACCCCTTCTCGCTCGTCGTAGTGCTTAACAACATGGCGGAGACACAGGTGGCTGAGATTACCTCTACAGAGGAGGAAATTCCTGAGGAGCCCAAATCCCGATCCAGGAGATATAAGGCATCCAACATGTCATTCGAGGAAATGGTGGAGATGGTCGCCATTTTGAGGAGGGAGGATTATGATGCCAAGCATGAGCCGTATAAAAGGCCTAATCTTGTCAAGACAAAAATTATGGGCAAAGTGGTCAAAACTCTTCACCAAAAATTCGGGGTGTGCAGAACGAAGGAACGGCTCAGAAAACGATGGTCTGATCTGAAGTTGCGGGAGCCCGACCAATACAAAAGAATCAAGAAAGTTTTAGGAAAAAGTAAGTACTTTTTATTCATTTTCCCTGCTAAAGATTATTACTTGTATTACGTCGTGTATATTTGACTTTGATATAGTACAGTGAAAGATACCAACTTTCATGTTCGTCCGTACAGTAAAAGGACGTAGTAAACCTCTTTCTCCGTACAGTTCATAAAACGATGTTTTTGGATCATCCAGTGTGAACACCCAAATTTATAACTTTTTTTTGGGGAGCTAATTTTGTAAACAAGTTGCTTTATTTTTATAATCCAAATGACATTTTAAAAAAATTAAAAGGGTATGCATTGTAATGTTAAGGGAGAGAATGCTCAGCAGCTGATTAAACATCTGAACGCAGTAGTACAAGTGTGGGCCTAAACCACAAAATTTTTAGGGTGTCACACACAGGTGATCCTGTGTATATACTTTGGGGTGTTACAATGTGTCAAACTTTATTTAAAAAAGTATATGCTCTGGTTTTGGCTATGTATCCAATCATGTGTTCAGGTTGTCACTGGGGGTACATTAAAAAATGGACCACACTTCCAAATAATCTTTCAAAATTTACTTTTCAGGGTTTTGGTTGGAAATAATTATTAGTTACTAATGAAACTCTACCTTTTATTGCAATCTCCATAGGGCTTCAAAAAGCTACGTCAGATGAGCCTAGAAATCCAACACCTTCAACAATACCCCCAGAACCACATGATGGAAAGGAACGTGAAGTTGAAGAAGTGGAAAGTGGCACCACAACAGGTCAGTGTCAAACCAGACAGATGCAGGTTAATAGATGTAGGCCTACATATTCTATACTACATGTTTTTTTTTTATTTAGGTGCAGTTCTGGCCGAAGACCCCGAAAAGTTTACACATCACAGTGCCCAGATCCTGATACAATACCTCATGGTCTGCTGTCGTGACCTTAAAAAAATAAAGGGAGACTTGATAGAGATCAGGAAAAATACCAAGCGGGTTGAGGAAAGGCTACAAAATATCATGGCTGTGCTTGGGCGTGTATAATGTTTTAACACAAAAGAACGTTGAACTTGCTGTGTTTTTGCAGGTATTTTTTGCTATTAAGCTTTAATGAATAGTACATGTTTACATTTACACGAAAATTTATAATATTGTTTTTGTATGCATGGCTGTTCATTAGGGATGAGCTCCGCGTTCGAGTCGAACATACGTTCGACTCGAACATCGGCTGTTCGATCGTTCGACGAAGATCGAACGTTTTGGGTCGTTCGCATCAAATTCGAGTGACACGAACGACCCAAAATCCCGGCGCTGTGATTGGCCAAGCATGCACTGTGACCCCGCATGCTTGGCCAATCACAGCGCCGGCAGCGAGGAGAGCCATAATTGGCCACAGGCAGGATGCCTGTGGCCAATTATAGCTGAGGGGGGTTTAGTACACGCCCCACACTATAAAAGGCCGCCAGCGCGGCGGCCTTGTGTAGTGTGTTTTCCGGCGTGTAGGGAAAGATATACATAGGCAGGGACAGTGTTAGTGAAATTGTGTGTAGGGAGAGAGAAGGATAGGTAGGGACAGTGTCAGTGATATTCTGCTAAACCTTGTGTGTAGGGAGAGAGAAGGATAGGTAGGGACAGTGTCAGTGATATTCTGCTAAACTTTGTGTGTAGGGAGAGAGAAGGATAGGTAGGGACAGTGTCAGTGATATTTTTGCTAAGCCTCCTGCACATTATACACCTGAAGCTACCCCTTAGGCCCCTTTCACACTGGGGCGGGCAGGTGCGGTGGCGGAATATCGGCGCAATTTTCAGTGCCGCTATACCGTCAATATTACCGCGGTATGCGGCCGCTAGCGGGGTGAATTTAACCCCCGCTAGCGGCCGAAAAAGGATTAATGCCTCCCGCAAACCGCGGCTATTGCCGCGGTTTGCGGGCGGTATTACCGCGGTGTCCCATTGATTTCAATGGGCAGCCGCGGTAAAGGAGCGGTGAACACACCGCTCCTTCACTGCAGTAAAGATGCGGCTAGCAGGACTTTTGGAGCGGTCCCGCTAGCGCACCGCTTCAATGTGAAAGCCCTCGGCTTTCTCACTGAAGACTGCAGGGCACGATTTTTTCCTGCTAGCCGCATCTTTACAGCGGTGAAGGAGTGGTGTGTTCACCGCTCCTTTACCGCGGCTGCCTATTGAAATCAATGGGACACTGCGGTAATACCGCCCACAAACGCGGGGGGAATTAACCCTATTTCGGCCGCTAGCGGGGGTTAAATTCACCCCGCTAGTGGCCGCATACCGCGGTAATAACGACGGTATAGCGGCGCTGAAAATCGCGCCGCTATACCGCCACCGCACCTGCCCGCCCCAGTGTGAAAGGGGCCTTATTGCTCGTAGTTTTTTTTCTTTTGTGTTACACTAACAGGCATCTGCAGCACTTACAGCGGGCGTAGTGTGCTTCTTGCAAAATATACACCAGAAGCTAGCCCTTATTGCTGTGTTTTCCTGTTGTGTAACACAGGCAGGCATCTGCAGCAGTTACAGTGGGTGTAGTGTGCCTCGTGCACAGTATACACCTGAAGCTACCCCTTATGCCGCGTACACACGATCATTATTCACGGCGGTTAAAAAACCGCCGTGAATAATGACAGGAAAAACGAGGGAACCGCTTGGTTCCCTACACACGGTCGTTTTTCCCGTCATTTTTTCTCTTGACGAGAAAAACGACCGTCTGTGGGCTCCGCGGCAGTGTTTCCCTATGGGAAAACTGCCGCGGAAAAAAATGCTGGAAAAAACGATGAGAAATTTAGAACATGTTCTAATTTTTCTCGTCGTTTTTTATGCCGTTTTTCTCGAAGAGAAAAACGACATAAAGCCCACAGACGATCGTTTTTCTCAGCGGAAAAAAAAAATGCCGTTTTTCTCGTCGAGAAAAGCGGTCGTGTGTACGCGGCATCATTGCTGGTTTTCATTTCATCTGGTTTTATTGCTGTTCTACAGGGGCATGTAATTACATTTATTGATCTAATAATTCACAGCAGGGCCCATTCCTGCACCCACCAAGAGTAACTGTGAGGGCTTACAGTGTTGTGACAACACCACCACCACCACCACCAAAGGCCCAATTTTTCAGCCCCTGTTCAACAGGGGCATGCAATTACAATTCTTGATCTAATAATTGACAGCAGGGCCCATTCATGCGCCCACCAAGAGTTACTGTGAGGGCTTACAGTGTTGTGGCACCAGCACCACCACCAAAGGCCCAATTTTTCCTAACACTGTTTAACAATGGCATGTAATTACAATTCCTGATATAATAGTTCACGGCAGGGCGTTCCAGCGCCCACCAAGAGTAACTGTGAGGGCTTACAGTGTTGTGGCAACACCAACATGTAAGGGGCAAATTTCAGCAGAGTATATACGGCAGGCCCCTACTTTCAAACATCCAACTTACAAACGACTCCTACTTGCAAACGGAAGGAGACAACAGGAAGTGAGAGGAAATCTACCCCTAGGAAGGGAAATTCTCTCCTGTAAGAGTTAATATGGGAAAAAGGTGTCTCCTCTCTACTGATGCTTTATCACCAATCCTTGTTTCAATAAAAACCCCACTTTTCAAAAACATTTGTCATTAGGACGGAAAGTGAGGTGAAATGTTCTGAACAGGTGCACAGACAGCAAAACAAATGTTACAGGGGTGATAACCCTTCCCTATGTTTTCCAAAAAGCTTAAAAATAGATTTTTTGGCTGGAGCTACACTTAAACAATGTACCTGTTCAAAATTAAAAAAACAGATTCTACTTAAGAACAAACCTACAGTCCCTGTCTTGTTTGCACCGCCTGTATACTGCTGTTCAGAGTATATAGGGCCTTTTTTATTTTGTGTGCAGGGTTCCCCTTAATATCCATACAAGACCCAAAGGGGCTGGTAACAGTCTGGGGTAGGGGGAGGGGTGATGGGGTAGCCATGCCATTTTTTTCAAAGATTTTCATCTTTGCCAGGACAAGACATGACATTAAAGCCGCAAGCAGTTTTAAATGGCTTTTTTTCCTTTAGAAATGTCATTTTGTGCAGGGACAGTTCTAAACACGGGAAACACGTGGCACTTCACAGGCATACTTTAGACACCCCCCAGGTACGATATTTAAAGGAATATTTGACACTTTTTTTTTCACTTTATGCATCATTAAAATGACTGCTCCCGAAAAACGGCCGTTTTTAAAACTTTGTTTTGCATTGATACATGTCCCCTGGGGCAGAACACGGGTTCCAAAACCCTTTTTAGGACAATAACTTGCATATTAGCCGTTATAATTAGCACTTTAGATTTCGAACGTTCGCATCCATTGTATTTAATAGGGTTCTAATGTTCGTGCGAACTTTCGGTCCGTTCGCGGGTTCTGGTGCGAACCGAACCCGGGGGTGTTCGGCTCATCCCTACTGTTCATGCGTTTTACCCCCAAAAATATTTTTAAGACATCTACATTTAAAAGGAAGTTTACTAAAACAAAATAAAAAAAGGTATTTTCAGACAAAGAATTTGTGGCTTCATTATGTAAATGTTGTGCAAAGTGAACTAATCAATGTTTTGTGTTTACACTGACAATGAAGGCTAATTAAGAATGCAAAATACACATGGCACTACAAGTGCACTAGGTAAACCTACGAGAAACCTAAAAGAATATTAAAATAAAACACAATACCAATATTTTCTCAATAAAAAGTTTTATTTTAACAAATAATATTGTTAAACATCCTCAGGCATATCAATGGCCCCCCTACCCACAAAATAGTCGACATATTTTTGTCGGACATCACGTCCGGTTTGGGGGGCCAAGCCTGGACTGCCAGCTTCCAGGGCCACTAAATTATCTGCTTCCATTAATGAGGCCTCAGGCCCACTCAAAGTCATATAATTTGAAGAATGCACCCTCAGAAAATTATGGAGCATGCAACAAGTCATTACTACATGGTTCCATTTATAAGGGGCAAGGTGGATGGAGGTGAGGAACAGGCGGAATCGGCTGGCCATGATGCCAAAGGCATTTTCCACCACCCTTCTTGCTCTGGCCAGCCGATAGTTGAACACCCTCCTCTCAGGGGTGTGGGTGCGTTGCGGGAATGGCCTCATCAAATGGGGACCCAGGCCAAACGCCTCATCCGCCACAAAAACAAATGGGAGTCCCTCCACATTCTGCTCCGCTGGTGGCAAGGCCAGCTGATCCAATCGGAGCCGTTCCCCAAACTCAGTCTGTGCAAAGACTCCTCCATCTGACATCCTGCCATTCTTGCCAACGTCCACATACAGGAATTCGTAGGTGGCGGACACCACTGCCATCATGACGATGCTGTGGAACCCCTTATAATTATAATAAAAGGATCCCGAATGGGGTGGTGGGACGACCCGAACATGCTTGCCGTCGATGGCCCCTCCACAGTTCGGAAATTTCCATCGTTGGGCAAACTCAGATGCCACATTCTGCCATTCATGTGGCATAGAAGGGAACTGTGGAATTAAATTAAAAATAAATTAATACTTTGAGCAGATTTAAGAAAAGCATTCATGGCCAACATTAGGAGAAACAGAAAAATTAAAACATTATTAGTAAGCAACAACAAACCAAAAACAAACCCAAAATAAAAACTGGGGGGGGGGTGAAAATGAGTTGGGGAGATCACTAATGAAGGCTGTAGCACTCTGTATTAAGTTTAAATAAATGTAACATTCCTAGGCAATCTTTAGGGTGCGTTTAGGGTAAAGCACTACGATGGAGCATAGAATACAATACATGGAAATGACTAGGCAAGGTGGGTATGGCCCCAGGATAGCATGCTGGAGAGGCTAGGTAAGGCAAATTTAAATGTAGGCCTAATAAAAACATTCCCAAAAAAAAATAACCATGTGGAGAAAGGGGACATTCCCTGCAGCTAAGAATCATGGGAATTAGGGACTGCTAATAAACCAAAAAAATATATTAACAAAGAAATACATACAATGTGAGGTTTAAAATAAGAACACTTACCTTAATATAGTCCTCCTGCAAAACTTGAAGGATGGCAGAACACGTCTCTGGTATAATGATACCCAGAGCCTGGGGGGATATGCCTGTGGAGAACTTTAGGTCCTGCAGGCTTCTCCCAGTCGCCAGGTATCGCAACGTGGCAATGAGCCTCTGCTCAGCACTGATGGCTTCACGCATAACGGTGTCCTGCCTGGTGATATAGGGGGACGCCAAAGCCAACAGATGCTGAAATACGGGGTCAGACATCCTGAGAAAATTCCTGTAGTCCTCAGGATTATTCTCCCTGATCTCCCGCAACAAAGGCATATGACAGAACTGGTGCCACTGGAGCAACCAATTCTTGGTCCATGAACTCCTCCTCACCCTGTTCATGGCCTGGAGTCGGGATACAGCATGAACCCCGGCACCAACTGCAGCACGAACTCTACGACGAGTACGTAGCCGCAACATGGCTAGATAACGGTCGGCAGCTCAGAACGAACTAGAAGAACGAACGGAAGAACAGCAAGGCCTATGAAGAACAAGCTGAAAAACAGGAACGAGCAGACAAGAACGCACTGAATAAACAGATACGAACTGACTACAAGCACTGCAAGACAGATACGAACCCACAGGCACAAACTGAACTCCACAAAACAATCTTCAAAGCACGAAGACTGAAAAGCGCGAATCGTCTCTCACCAAACTTTTACTAACACGCGGTAATACGAAATTAGCAAAAGCGTCCCAAAGGGTGGCGTCATTAGAACGGAACTTCCCCTTTATAGTGCCGTTGTACGTGTTGTACGTCACTGCGCTTTGCTTGAACGTTTTTTTTAATGATCGTGTGTACGCAAGACAGACTTGAGAGGAAACATAAAAAAAACGACGAGAAAAACGTTGGTTTAAAAAATGGCATGAAAAACGATCGTGTGTACGCCGCATTAGAAGTCGCCAAACAATGGACATTGCTGCTCCCTAGTAGTTGCTTCCTTTATTTTTTAACTGTCAAAAGTTAGACTACTAGAGGATTGTCTCAGATACATCTGTTAGTAATATTTAGCACAAAATTATATTGATCTGGTGAAGTCCTTTTCAGAAATATCTGCTCTGTGCTAATAAGGCTCTGTAGGCTGAAAGGCGCTGTCCACAGGTCTGTGTTCTAAAACAATACATAAACGCGTAGCGCTAAATGAATAAAACTGCACCTGCATAAATTACATAACAATGTGCAACTGTGATATATGATCAAATGAACAAATATATATATATATATGCAAGTCCAAATGAATAAAAGTGGTAATAAAGTTCAGTGTGGGTGATCAATGTTGGTGCTCCCACAATCTTAAATGATACAAGTGTAATGAAAAAAGACCACCCCCAAAGGATGATAAGTTCAATGATGGATGAAAGAAATGATAAAAACATTCAAATTGGGTCACAGTGATGGTACTCCCAAAAAAACTTGAATGAAGCAAGTGCAATGTAGAATTACTGCCACCAACCAGTTGAAAGAAAGGCTTACCAGAAGTAGTGGACCCTGAAGAACATATGTTCAGAGGGTCAACTGAGCATGGGTAAACCGCTGTGACGACTGGATCCTCAGCTGCAGTTCGGACAGGGCATCCCGCACATCAATCCAGTTTGAAAAAAAAAGGGGGGTTGATCCAGATGATAGTGCTTACGGGTAAAAACCCGGTTAGAGCCAGTCAATGAAATCAAATGAGGTGCAAAAAATGAGAGAAAAGAGAAGGGCACATAGCGTGATACTGTATATAAAAAAAAATTTAATGTAGGTAAGAACACTTACATTAGAAGGATAAAACAGCGCTTGTCAAATGGCAACAGTGGAGTCCTCCGACGCGTTTCACAACAGATTGCATCGTCTGGGGTGATCCCCCACTACTGCGCTCCGTGGATTTATAAACAATATGACCATTTGATTGGAAAAACATCACTTGGGCGTCCACATGGCAACTAATCACTTCCTGTTAAATGAAAATGGAGTCCTGGTGTGCATTTCAAGCCTCCCCTTGAATTGCACTCTAAATACTGGGATTGGCCCTAGGATGCTCATACCAGCAAAGCAGTTAAGCAGTTTGCAGCTACACTCCGTGTAGTGTTTAAACAGGGGTATCTTACCCACCGGACTAACCTCCAAAAGCACCCTCAATGATCATTCAACACGCCGTATTGACATGTAATCAACTCCGCGGCTTACTCATACCGAAAGCTCACTACTGAGGACAGACTTTCTTCCCGAGTGTATTTGCTTGAACAGATCCGTTCAGACTTCAATGAGTGAAAATCAATACAACATTGGTGATGTTCGCAGAAACTCTCTGAACCAAGTGCTGACTGGACACACAAGGAACTGGTGAGTGAGTGTTCTCTCCATAGATCAGTTGGCTGTTTAAAAATACAAGGCTGAGCAATTTTACAGAGACTATCCCGGTGAGGCATTAATAGCGATGATTAGACATGTGCACAACCAAAAAATTAGTTTCCTATCGTTTCGTTTCGTCTCGTTCCGTATGTTCGTAAAGATTCGTAATTTCGTAAGACGCGAGTTTTCCTATTCGGACTCGTTCGTATGTTCGTAACAGTTTAATTTTCGTTGATACTGAATGATTCGTAGTTCTGTCTAAGTTATTTTCGTTGATTTGAAATTCGTAATTTTGTTGATATTGAATGATTCGTATTTCTGTTTAAGTTATTTTCGTACTTTCGTAACAGTTTGATTTTCGTTGATACTGAACGATTCGTAATTCGTAATTTTGTTAGATAATAATTTTCGTTTTTCTGTACACTACTCTGCCATTTCTGTTGATTCGTAACATTGTTTTGTTTTCCTTGATTCGTGTCTACTACCGTGCTTCGAATGGATTCGTAATTTTTTTATACTTTCGTAAATACATCTCGGCGCGGTCATTCGCAATCTCGCGTTACTAGTTATTTTTATTTTCAACACGCGGCTATAGCCGCGTGTTGAAAATGAAACTAAAATACGTCCACGTGCTTCGAATGCATTCGTACTCCCGTAAATACATCGCGGCCATTCGCAATCTCGTATTTTAGTTTCGTTTTCAACAAGCGGCTATAGCCTCCGCCCCTGTACGCCATTTTGAGAGGGTGTAAGTGGTGTGGTGAGGGAGGAGCAGAGAGCAGTGCAGAGAGTGATATTGTGGTTTTTGTAGTTGTTTTTGTGTGGTTTTGTGGTTTTATTGCAATTAGAATGTCATAGTTGCCAACAGTCACGGATTGGCCGGGACGTTCCCGGGATTCAAACCCTTTTCCCGGATTTATTTTGTCCCGGCTAATGTCCCGGCCAATCCGATTTTTCCCGTTTTCCCCGAATTTGGACGCCGCAGGCCGCCGCCGCTAGAGGTCCACGGCTGGCGGAGACAATGTCTCGGCCGGCCGCCATGTTCAAGAAGACCAAAACACGGATGTAGTACAATAGAAAATAAAGCCGCTGCGGCGCCGCCCACACCCCGCACCTCCCCGGGGGTGGGCGGCGCCGCAGCAGCTTTATCTTCTATTGTACTACATCTGTGTTTTGGCTGGCCGGCCGGCCACCCCCCCGCCCCGCCCCGCCCCGCCCCGCTGCAGGTCTGTCTGTAATGGAAAGGGGCGGGGGTCGGCAGCGCCACAGCTTAATTTTTTATTTTTTTTGCAGCCACACTGTCGGCTCCGCCTCTATTTTGTTCCCCTTCGGGGGAGGGGAAACAATAATGGCGGCCGAGACAGGAGACGCCTGTGGTTAAGGGGGGACTCCGCTGGGGATGCCTGTGGTAACTGGGGACTCCGCTGGGAACGCCTGTGGTAAGGGAGGACTCCGCTGGGGACGGCTGAGGTAAGGGGGGACTCCGCTGGGGATGCCTGATGTAAGGGGGGACTCCGCTGGGGACGCCTGATGTAAGGGGGGACTCCGATGGGGACGCCTGATGTAAGGGGGGACTCCACTGGGGATGCCTGATGTAAGGGGGGACTCCGATGGGGACGCCTGATGTAAGGGGGGACTCCGATGGGGACGCCTGATGTAAGGGGGGACTCCGCTGGGGACGCCTGATGTAAGGGGGGACTCCGCTGGGGACGCCTGATGTAAGGGGGACTCCTCTGGGTACACCTGATGTAAGGAAGGACTCCGCTGGTTACGCATGATGTAAGGAGGGACTCCTCTGGGGACGCCTGATGTAAGGAGGGACTCCCCTGTGGACACCTGATGGCATCTGGTGGCAGGCGACGTGGCAGGTGACACACTCGGGGCTTCCACTGATTCGGCATTTTGGTGAGTTGAATGATTTCATTTTATATTAAAATGTAATAAGAGAAATAATGCGCTTCAGTCATCCTGACACCCTAACAACCATGGTGCCGGGATGATTAAAGAGCTAACACCAGATGTTTGGATTATCTTTATCTGTTGATTGTTAAACTCTGGAATACACATATTTCTATTATGGTGTAGGATCTGGGCCTGCTGTCCTTCCATCCTTCCTTCTCTTTCCTTCCCTCCCTCTTTCTTTCTCCCTTCATCCCTCATTCATCTCAGACTTTAACCACACCCCCTTTGAGCCACGCTCATTTAAGCCACTCCCACTACCCGCGTAAACCACGCCCACGCTTCGTGCGCCACTTTTTTCTCCTAAAGTATAACACACCTTCAAATGAATGCCCCACCCCCTAATTATACCAAGGCTCCGCCTACATGCGAAAAAGTGTCACGGATTTTTTTTTGCAATGTTGGCAACTATGGAATGTCTGGGAGTGAGAATGGACGTGTGAGTCTTGTAAGTGAGAATGTTGGTGTTAGTGAGTGTGTTGGTATGAGAGTTGGTGTTGGTGTGACTGAGAGTGGAGGGATTGAGGACTGGAGTATTCTTATTTTACCGGTCCATGCAAAAAAAAATATATACTAATCTACTTCTCCTACCATGAATACGTAGTATATGCTGCCTGGGCTGGCCTAGTAGTGGCACTGGCTAACACAACAAAAAAAATAGGTAGGGGCAGACAGACAGCAATATAATAAAACACAGTCCCAGAAAAGGGAAAAAAACTAACTTTAGAAAATCCTAGGAGTAATAGAAATAGTAAGAAATTTATAATTTCTATATAAATCTCTTTGAATGACTCACAAATCAAACACCACCCACACCCTGTCTAGAATGTAGTCTGACAAAGAAGAAAAATACAATATGTCAGAGATATTACATAAATAAAATTATAAATTAGAATGTAGACTCTAGAATCTCAATCTAATATCCTTAAGAAACAAAGAATTTCTCTCTCCCAAGTAAAAAATTTACTCACAAAATCCAACAGAACAGTGCAACCTACCCAACCACACCCTATCTGGACTCTGGATGGAATGCACTGCAGTCTAACACAGAAAAACACACATACACACACATTATAGCACATGTCTATAAGAAACAAGCTCATTGGGGGAAGAGACGACCTCTTCAGGGGAAGGGACAAGCTTATTGGCCATTGGCCAAAGTCCAGAACTAATTCAGAACTAACGAAATAGAATTTAAGTTTTTACGAATTGTCGTTGTTTTCATTTCCGTTTTCCAAAGATTCGTAATTTTTTTTCCGTTCATTTTGATATTCGTTAATATGGATCTTTGTTCGTTATTCGTTGTTTTGTTTTTCGAATATTCGTAATATCTCGTTTTCGTTCATTTTTATTTTCGTTATTTTTTATCTTTTTTCTGTGTTTTCGTTGTTTTTATGTTTTCGTTTTTCACTTTTTCGTTTTTTGTTTGTTTCAAATTTACTAAATTCGTATTTTATTTGTTTTCCATATTCGTTCGTTTAGATTATTCGTTGTTCGTTTGTAATGTTATCGAACCGTTCGTTCATTCGTATGTTTACGAATCAACGAATATAACGAATTTTGACGGATAACGAATTCGTAACTAAACGAATTGCACATGTCTAGCGATGATTACATCAATCTTTGCCTACCATACCGGTTGAAGTGTTTATATGCTCAAACCCAGCCCCGCGACACCCTCACCACGCCAATCTGTGTGCAATATCGCCGGCATATCCATGTCCAATTAGCAGATTCACTCATGAACAGTTTCCTCAAAATGTTCTACACATAGAATGAACTTTGTTCATCATCAGTCATATACTGACAACTAAGAGCATTTATGATGAATTTTCCAACATCGGTAGTACATACAAGATCAGTAGCGGATGCATGATTGTGATGTGTATGGTCGATTGGGTGGCCACCCCTGTTTAATGTTCATTTTTTGACTAGTCTCATTTTATATTAGGTGTTTAATATGTGGTGTTATTTTCATTATCATTAAATTTGTTTTCTTTACTTTCACAATTGCGGTTTACTTATATTTAGTGCATATACCGTATTTTCCGCTCTATAAGACGCACCTGACCATAAGACGCACCTAGGTTTTAGAGGAGGATAACAAGAAAAAAAAATATTCTAACCAAATGGTGTACTAAAATATTTACCAGTGCCTATGAAATGCAGCCTGACCATTGCCAAAGAAATGCAGCCCGACCTGTGCCATTATTGCTGCCTTACCTGTGCCATCGCTTGGGCTGCTTTGTCTTCTCAGCAAGTGTCAGGACATGTCGGGAGATCGCCCGGCGCTCGTGAGGGCTTGGGATGTCTTTCCCCTGCTCTCTTCTAGTAGTAACTTCTGGTACTAACGTGGCGACGGCAGCGGGAGCAATGGTGTATTTAGGTTTTGTGCTGCCCTAGGCCTGACTAAACTCTTGCACCCCCTAATTTAAATATGAGCCATCCCTTCCTGTCAAGGCCACACCCCCTCCTGTTTAATACCCGCCCTGCCCGTGCAGCCCTATCAGTGCAGACTACAACAGAGTCTAATGGGACCTGGGTGGGGGTCTCTCTCTAACAGTGTCCGCTAGAAAGTCTGTTAGAGAGAGACCCCCCTCCAGGACCTATTAGAGACTTCAAAAGAAGTCTAATGGGACCTGGGGGGGTATCTCTAACAATGGCCCTTTCAGTGTCTGTTAGAGTCCCATCCAGGCCCCATTAGAGACTGAAAGGGAGTATAATGGTACCTGGAGGGGGGCCTCTTCCTAACAGAGTGTACATTGAATATATTCATTCACTCTGGTCCTTATGGGACCCCCTCCTTGTACCACAACTCTCACCCCTGCCCCAACCTCTCACAAAGTAGAAATAAAATTGGCACTGTGTAGCGCTCCTCTTACCTTAACTATGGGTACTGTAGCTGTGGCTGGCTGGCTCCGGCGTCCTCTGTGGCTGGCTCCTGTGACTGGTTGGGTCACCATGGCTGGCTGGCTCCCTGCTGTGGTTGGATCACCGTGGCTGGCTGGCTCCTGTGTGTGGCTGGCTGGTTTCCCGGTGTGGATGGGTCACCCTGGGTGGCTAGCTGGCACCCAGGCCCTGCTGTGGGTATGTCACTGTAGGTGGCTGGCCTGGCTCCCTGCTGGGGTTCAGTGGGTGGCTGGCATGGTGCACCCTGCTGTGGGTGGCTGGCTGGCCTGGCTCCATGCTGTGAGTCAGGTGGGTGGCACGGTGTACCCTGCTGCGGGAGGCTGGCCTGGCTCCCTGCTGTGAGTCAGTGAGTGGGCGGCTGGCACAATGCACCCTGCTGTGGCTGACAGAGGTGGGCTGGCTGACAGAGGGGGAGGGGGTGCTGACTGACAGAGGGGGAGGGGGTGCTGACAGGGAGGGGGCGCTGATAGAGAGGGGGGCACTGACAGAGAGGGGTGGGTTTATAGAAAGGGGGGCTGATAGAGAGGGGGAGGGGCTGCTTACAGAGAGGTGATCTGACTGACAGGGGGAGGCTGATAGAGAGAGGTGGGCTGACTGACGGGGGGAGGCTGATAGAGAGAGGTGGGCTGACTGACGGGGGGAGGCTGATAGAGAGAGGTGGGCTGACTGACGGGGGGAGGCTGATAGAGAGAGGTGGGCTGACTGATGGGGGGAGGCTGATAGAGAGAGGTGGGCTGACTGACGGGGGGAGGCTGATAGAGAGAGGTGGGCTGACTGACAGGGGGAGGCTGATAGAGAGAGGTGTGCTGACTGACGGGGGGAGGCTGATAGAGAGAGGTGGGCTGACTGACGGGGGGAGGCTGATAGAGAGAGGTGGGCTGACTGACGGGGAGAGGCTGATAGAGAGAGGTGGACTGACTGACAGAGGGGGAGGGGGGCTGGCTGACAGAGGGGGGCTGGCTGACAGAGGGGGGCTGACTGACAGAGGTGGGCTGACTGACAGAGGTGGGCTGACTGACAGACAGAGGTGGGCTGACTGACAGACAGAGGTGGGCTGACTGACAGACAGAGGTGGGCTGACTGACTGACAGAGGTGGGCTGACTGACTGACAGAGGTGGGCTGACTGACTGACAGAGGTGGGCTGACTGACTGACAGAGGTGGGCTGACTGACTGACAGAGGTGGGCTGACTGACAGAGGTGGGCTGACTGACTGACAGAGGTGGGCTGACTGACAGAGGTGGGCTGACTGACAGACAGAGGTGGGCTGACTGACAGAGGTGGGCTGACTGACAGACAGAGGTGGGCTGACTGACAGACAGAGGTGGGCTGACTGACTGACAGAGGTGGGCTGACTGACTGACAGAGGTGGGCTGACTGACTGACAGAGGTGGGCTGACTGACAGACAGAGGTGGGCTGACTGACAGACAGAGGTGGGCTGACTGACAGAGGTGGGCTGACTGACAGACAGAGGTGGGCTGACTGACTGACAGAGGTGGGCTGACTGACTGACAGAGGTGGGCTGACTGACAGACAGAGGTGGGCTGACTGACAGACAGAGGTGGGCTGGCTGGCTGGCAGAGGTGGGCTGACTGACAGAGGGGTGGGCTGATAGACAGAGTGTAAGGGGGTCTGAGAGCGATCAGAGGGAGACCTCAGGAGACACACAGCGTGCCAGGCAGAGAGGCGGGACTCACACATGCAGTTGTTCCGGTCGCCATATCTGACGGAACACCACGGTCACTCACAGACCAGTCCCGCCTCCACATCCACCGCCGGGGCCAATCGCAGACGCCCATGTCGGCCGTCCGCACATGACCCTTTTCGGCCAATCACAGGGCGCTAGTCGCCCATCGCTAAGCTGGGCTTGCAGCGTTCAGTGTGTGAAACACAGCACAGGTCAGTCCGCCCCTGCAAGCGCCGCTGCATTTGTGCGGGAGGCGGCCGCGGGAAGACGGGTGGGGGGCTTGGCTTTTTCCCCTAGTCCAAAACACAGTACTGAGCGGGGGGCATTGCCGGCAGTGGCAGGGGGCGTTGACAGCGGCGGCGGGGGGGCGGTGCCTGATGCACATTCGCTCCATAAGACGCAGAGACATTTTCCCCCATATATTTTGGGGGGAAAAGTGCGTCTTATGGTCCGAAAAATACGGTAATTAACTGAGCCTTTTTGAAGAATACTGTCTGTTGGGGACTCCCGATTCCCCACATCTCTCTCCTTTTTTGTATATGCTTTCAATTATTCAGAGGCTCTTTACGTGGCATACACCTTTATATTCAGGTATTCTATTTATAATCTGGTAGCAGACAAGTAAATTATTTACATCCTGTATAGGTACCACTGTAAATTATATATTGGATGAGCTCTCCATATACCTTTTTTTGTGTTTAGAATACACAGAACATCCTGGATCCTCCTCTGGGAGTGAGAGCATCTTCCCATGAGTCTGATAGAGGGCTGGATGGAGCGAATTCAGTAGCTTCTGCATTCAGTGTACTGTCTATGGTGTCTCCCAAAGGTGGGAGATCTATAGCAGAAGTCACTGGGGCCTGGGAGGGCCATAGCCATTCTAGCTCTTCCCTTTCATCCTCACTAGGTTCAGAGACACCTGTTTCTTCGGACCGAGATGCCTGAGACCGGGTATTTGGCCTAGGGGTATCCAGGATGGATGTTGGCTCAGAGGAATCCTTCACAGGGGGTATCCGAACTGCTTCGGCAAGTGGAAGTATATGGTTCCGGTGCCAAGTCTTCAAAGGCCCTACCTTTCCCTCTGGCTTCAGCTGATAGACTGGCAGGTCGGGCAACTTCTTGCAAATAACATATGGCTCAGGCCTCCATCTATCTGCAAGCCTGTGCTTCCCAGGGACTCCCAAGTTTCGTAGCAACACTCAGGTCAAAGTTTTTCTTGTTGCGGGCTCCCCGTTGATCGGAAGCTGCTTGGGCCTGCTCGTAGGCCAACTGTAAACTGTGCCTCAACCGGTCCACATAGCCTTTGTGAGAAGTGGCAGAGGAATGGTCAATGGAGGTGCCAAAGGACAGGTCTACGGGTAGTCTTGCTTCTCTCCTGAACATGAGTCAGTAGGGAGAGTACCCTGTAGCATCACTTGTTGTACTGTTGTAAGCATGCACAATTGCTGCTATGTGCCTACTCCAGTGCTGCTTCTTTTCACTTTCTAGAGTTCCCAGCATGTTGAGTAAGGTTCGGTTGAACCTCTCCGGCTGGGCATCCCCTTGTGGATGGTAGGGAGTGGTTTGGGTCTTCTTGATCCCTAAGGAGTCCAAGAGCTTCCAGATCAGCCGACTTTCAAAGTCCCTCCCTTGATCCAAGTGGAGTCGCTGTGGTAGCCCATAGTGCACAAAGTATTTCTCCATGAGTACCTTGGCCACTGTGGAAGCCTTCTGGTCTTTGGTTGGGAAGGCCTGGGCATACCGCGGGAAATGGTCGGTTACCACCAGAACATTTCCTAGTCCACTCAATTCGGGTTTGAGGTAGAGGAAATCAATGCACACCAAATCCATTGGGCCTTGACTTTGCAGGTGGCCCATTGGGGCAGCTTGATGAGGTAGGGTTTTCCGCTGAATGCAGCGTGTGCATGAATGGCAGTATTCCTCCACTTCGGCCCTCATGCAGGGCCAATAGAACCGGCTTCTGACAAGTTGGAAGATCATGCGGCTCCTAAATGACCATGATGGTCGTGTAAGGCGACCAAGACAGTCTCTCTGTGTTTCTCGGGTAGGAACAACTGCCATTTGTCTTCCAAGTCATCAGAGGGGCCCCTTCGGTAGACCACCCCTTGATGCACCTGCAACCTGTCCCACTCCTTCCGCAGCAGACGAGCTTCCTTTGAAGGGTGATGTAAGAGCCTATCTGGATCATGATTTTCCAGGGCCTCTAGGACCAATTTCCCCAAAGGGACTTCCAATTGGTCACACCTCAATTCTTTCTTTGACAGCTTGGGTAAATCGTCTTCCTCTATCTGAGTTACTCCACAGTATTTCTTGGGGACCCCCACTATCTGTGACCCCTATCTCTTCCGCTCTGGACCCCCCACTGGCTTGGAGTTCAGCCCCTTGACAGAGGGCCCGCACCCTGTCCGGTGCCACCTGGGTCCAGTCTTCTGTGCGGCTAGTGGGAGCATGAGACCTTCTGGACAGGGCATCCGCATCTCGATTTCCAGCCCCAGGTCTGTATTTCAGGCTGAAGTTGAATCCAGACAGTGCAGCCAGCCATCGATGGCCTGTGGCATCCAGTTTTGCTGTGGTGAAAAGATAAGTAAGGGGATTTTTGTCAGTTTTCACAGTGAATTCTGCCCCATACAGATAGTCTTTAAGTTTATCAACTACAGCCCACAGGCTCCGCAGCAGGGTGGAAGGCTCTCTGGAACTTCGCAAGGCCCAGGCCTCGGGCCTTGCACTCGCAGCAGGTCCGCACAGGAAGTCCTTTCTCCCAAGCTTACTTGGAAGCAACCTGGCCCCTTTGTCATGTTGGAACCAGACCCACGGGAAGAATACTCAGGCTTAGAAGTAATCCCAGAAATGGTTCTGGTGAGAGCTTTGAAAAAGGCACACTGTAAGGTGCCGGTGAGTGTCAGGAATACCACGGATGTCCCCATGGAGATCCCCGCCAGGATGTTACTGGGCCAGGTGAGCCCTGCTGCCCCAATTGTCTTATCAGATGTGGAGAAGACAGAGGGAGACAGGACTGTTTGGGAGAAGCTCTGCATGGAGAACCCGAACCTGCCAAGGGCCTGGAAAGAGAGGGCAAAGGCCCAGTTGACCAGGTGGAGGAAGATTTTCTCTAAGGATGAGTTCGATGTAGGGTGTGCGAAGAGTGCCACCCATCGAATCCGCCTCCAGGAAGACAAGCCTACATCCAAGTACACGAGAACTTCGATGAGGTTCATGTCTCCTACGGTTTTCTCCATGAGGCGTTGAAATGTGGCAGGGGCTCCAGACAGACCTTGGGGCATCCGGTCAAACTTAAAGAATCCCACAGGGGTTAGAAAAGCTGTCTTCTCTTTGTCTTCTGGATGCATAGAGATCTGATAGTATCCACTCTTTAGGTCCATGACACTGAACCACCTGGCTCCAGACAAACTCTGTAGGGCATCCTCTTTCCTCGGGGTGGTATACTGGTCGGGTATCGTCCTTTTGTTGAGAGTCCTGTAGTCTATACACAACCTCAACGACCCATTCTTCTTCCGGACCACCACTATTGGGGAGGCATAGGGGCTCCTAGATTCCCGGATGACACCAGTTGGCTTGAGCTCGGCGAGCGGTTCTCTCAGGTCCTCAAGGTCGGCTAGAGGAACTCGCCGGACCCTCTCCCTGAAAGGCTTGTCTTCCTGGAGGCGGATTCGATGGGTGGCACTCTTCGCACACCCTACATCGAACTCATCCTTAGAGAAAACCTTCCTCCACCTGGTCGACTGGGCCTTTGCCCTCTCTTTCCAGGCCCTTGGCAGGTTCGGGTTCTCCATGCAGAGCTTCTCCCAAACAGTCCTGTCTCCCTCTGTCTTCTCCACATCTGATAAGACAATTGGGGCAGCAGGGCTCACCTGGCCCAGTAACATCCTGGCGGGGATCTCCATGGGCACCTTACAGTGTGTCTTCTTCAAAGCTCTCACCGGAACCATTTCTGGGATTACTTCTAAGCCTGAGTATTCTTCCCGTGGGTCTGGTTCCAACATGACAAAGGGGCCAGGTTGCTCCCAAGTAAGCTTCACAGTGGCTCTGAGACAGGCTACCTCACCGGGCTGCAATACCATTCCTTTCTTCGCCAGTCTCCAGACTTTACCCACCCCCTCTTCTGGGGCCTTCTGTTCTAAGACTAATTGTTGATAGGCTGTCTTTAACATTGGGTGGATTCTGGTGACTGTGGGATTCTTCCCTCCTGCTAGAGGGGCCAATAGCCTCCGGACCAGGTCCGTGTTTGTCCCTATTATTAAGGAGTTCTTGTTGGCTCCAGGCGGTCGGGGGCACACCACTGCCAGGGAATCGAATACTTCAGCCTTCCCGGCTACTGAGGGATCGAAGGTCAGTTTAATGGGTAAGTAACCATCGTAGGGGAAAATCTGTGTTCCGATTCCCCATATTTCCAAGTCTTCAATTCTCTGGATGGGTAGGTGACTCAGGTGCTTATCATAGAAGTCCCGGTATAACAAGTTCACCTGCGCCCCAGTATCTAAGATGGCTCTCGTGTAGACTCCCTCCACTTGAATAGGTACTACGGGGGAGGGGCCCACCAGTTCCTCTGGATAAGGCTTCAAAAGGGTCTCTTTCTGTCGATCCCTACATTTTCCTTTGGAACTTTCCTTCTTGTGTTTGGCTGTTGGCTTTAGTCCCTCTTGGGCTCGGTATGCATTGATCTCCCTCCTCTTTTTAGGTGTATATTCCCGCTAAGGGAACACTGTTCTTCTCCTGAGGGGGTTTGCCCCCTTTTCTTTTGGGCTTCTCATTCAGTTTGGGTCTAATGGAGCTCAATGGAGATGATGGGCACCCGGTTGACTCCTTCACCGGGGCCCTCTGGAGTTTTCCGCCAGCTTGCGATTATTTATCTTCTTTTGCTTGGGAGTGGAACATACTTTTGCAATATGGCCAACTCCTGCACAGTTAAAGCAGACCACATCCCCCCAATCTTGTAGGGAAGTGGGTGCTGAGGTATCTGGGAACAACTCCTTCTTTGGTCCCCCATTTTCTACGATCCTTGGATCCTTTGCCATCAAAGAGGTCAGCATCTCCAACACCTGAGACATCTGCGACTTCAGGGTATCTACTTCTGAGTCTCTTTCAGGGGTCATGGCTGACCTGACCATTACCGGTGTAGAAGAGGTATGTGCCTTGATCGCTTGCTGATCCTTCTGCAGGGCCTCTTCATCTCTAATGATCTTTACCAGATCAGGGTAATTCAGTGACATGCCTCCTCCCGAGGTTTTCAGGTGAAGCCAGACTGGATCCGAGCGTAGCGCTCCCTTTAAGATCTGTTTCATTCTTGCTGCATCTATGGCTTGGGGTACCATCCCTTTTTTTAGCACTATTTGACAAAGCATCTTGTTCAGTTTTCTGACACACTCTGACAGCTTTTCTCCTGGCTGCTGAAAGGTGTGTTCGAACTGATACACCAGTTCTGTCACTTTCTCCAGCTGACCGAACGCCTCTTGCAGCATGGCTAAGCAGTCATAAACCGTGCAGGCAGCATTCCCAAACCGGAGACTTTTTACAGCTTCCGCAGCCGCACCTTTCAGACTTTCCATCATGCGCTGCTTCTTCTGCAGTTCAGGCACCTCCCATGCCTCTACTGCTGACAAGGCCTGTTCGATCCAGATATCGAAGTCTTCCTCCCCTACAGGGACGGGCAGCCTCCCTGAAAATGTTCTCAGCTTCCTGTAGCTGGCCTCTATGTGTACCGTGTTTGTTTGCTGACACTTTGTGAGCAGATCCCCAAGGCATTTAAAAGTTCTGGCCCTATGACTGTAATGGGTGTCACCGGAGATGTCATCCTTCTCTGCCTCTCTGCTGCATGGGGTATCCCTGGCGGTGATCCCGTTGGGGATGGCGGAGGTGACTCCGTCTTCACAGTTATTGCGTGCGCCAGGCCATAAGTTTTGTTATCCAGCGTCTGCACACTTTGCCCTTTAAAGTTCTCCAGTAATCCATCCATCCACTCTATCAGTGCATACTGGAACGAGGTATCTGGGGCTGATTTCAGGTCTATCACCCATGGTGTATGATTTGGGGATAGCGACACTGCGAGTCGCTCTGCTGTGCTTACTGACCATTCTTCTCCCGGGAGACTAATGACCACTGATGTGTCTGGGTTTGTTCTGGCTGCTGCGCACCACGCTTTCAATTCTAGCGGGTCCATGCCGGTGCTTTTGGCGTGTTTGCTTGCCATATACAGGATTCTGGACAGATGCCCCCACGTGTAGCGATACCCCCAAACTAAGAGAGCCGCTGGTTTTGTTTTGGGCCCTGTACACAGCACAGCCAACCCCCGGCAATCTACTCAACCCTTCTCTGGCACAGTTAGTCTAGGGGGTGGTATATTTTTATAGCTCTATACCAATTCATGTACAATTCCCCATACATTTAAACAGTGGCAAGATATAGTAATAGACTCCAATACCATATTGATTAACTGTAAAGGGTTTACTTGTGAATAAAAGGGGTAACGATCAATATCACATATAACACATGTATGCAGAGCCCTGCAATAATACTGACACTAGTTAACTATAGTGCATAAAGTTATATCACACACTAACATATAGCTATACTCCCCGTTAGCAATATGGCGCCAAGCAATGCTATAACCCCCCCTGGTCAGGCCTGACCCAGTTAAAGCTCAGTCTTTAAAGGAGGAATCTTTGCATGCAAGACGATCGGTGGTGCACATACAGGAACAACAATTTGTAATCCAATAAGGGTCTAAGGCAATGGAAGCAACTCCCAGGAGAATAATGTTACTCAGTTCTGCTACTAGACTCCTGACAGAAAAGGAACAAGTATGCACGATGGCCAAGGCAATCAATAGGCCTAATAAAGAACTCAGTTATGGTTGTGAGCAGGTGCTCTCTCACCCCTCCGGACTCGATCCCAGTCCGGGACTCCCACCGCTGCGTCCACACAAGCAGGATCTGTCACCGCCGGATCTCTCGTCCAACTGACAATTTCAGAGCAGGTAGATGGCTGCAGCCGCACAGGCTCCGCAGCAGGGTGGAAGGCTCTCTGGAACTTCGCAAGGCCCAGGCCTCAGGCCTTACACTCGCAGCAGGTCCGCACAGGAAGTCCTTTCTCCAACCGCGCGGTGTCCAAAGAGGACACCCCTTTTATACCCCACCTATGAGTCTTTGCGGCAGCCCAATGCACCCTGGGTGCCAAACGGGGTTCTGGGTAAAGTAGTCCATGGGGCCTCAACGGAGACCCCGCTACATATACATTTCTTTTTCATAGTCGTACTTGTCTAAGATGACTATACCGCCACCTTTGTCCGCCGGACGGATCACCAAGTCACTGTTCTGACACAGAGACTTGAGGCCAGTACTGGACACTGGTTGGCGGCACGTGCAACTAACAGATAACTCTGCTAGATCTTTAAGTGTGTTCTGAAACAAGAAAGTTCCCATAGTGTCCTTTAAAAGATTTAGAGGGTCAGCACGGTGAAAAAAAAATCTTGTAAAAATTGGCTAAATTGAGTTATACTAAAATCATATATATGGGGGTCATGGGCATCATGTTTAGCAGGAAATCATATTCCCTTTAGTACAGAATTGTTATATACTGTACATTTCTTGTTCTTAGAACTGCCATGAAGAACACTTATGGGCCAGTAATACTCTATATTCCCATCGCGCACGTTCTTGGATAAAGCTCTAAAAGTTTTGGGTGCTGCAGCAACCAACAGCTGGAGACTGGACCAGAAAGCCTCAATGAGGATATTTGCTAGCACACCATGGATCATCAGGTAGCGTCCAAACTAATTTTTATTGAAGCATGATCACATCACAAAATAGGTAGTGCAACGTTTCGGATTCACGCTTGGCTTGATTCACAAAGTTAACACATCAGGATCAGGATACCTTTTTCTGAGTACAATACATTTTAAACATTATAGTTTCATGGCTAAAATCAAGATACGTATCCTTGTTTTAAAGCTTTATGAATTTAACCTATTATGTCTAATATTTATCTGCACCTAGATTTCACAGGACCACATATAGTACATATTACCAGTCATCCGCATATTCTCCAAAAATATCATAATTGTAAGTAAGTAGAGAGCATGATGGCTAAGCTGTTATGCCGCATACACACAGTCGGAATTTCCGATGGAAAAAGTCAGATGTGAGCTTTTCATCGGATATTCCGACCAGGTGTATGCCCCATCCGACTTTTCCCGTCAGAATTTCCGACGGACTTAGATAGAGAGCAGATTCATTATTTTTACGTCAGAAATTTCCGACTGAGTTTTGACCGGTGAAAAGTCCGGCCGTGTGTACGCGGCATCAGTACACTTGATTTCAGTGGTTAGGTCCTAGGTTTATTGATCAACAAAGAAACAGTTTGGATGGAGTTTGTATGTTCTCCTCGTGCTTGTATTTGTTCCTCCCACAATCCAGAAACTACTGGTAGGTTAATTGGAATCCCCTCATATCCCCGTAATATGTGTGAGTATGACTGTGGCATTTATGCTAGACAGAAAGCCATTTGAGAAGGGGCTAATATGTTTGCTTTATATTCACCGTGGGATAGTTTAAAAGTGACCCTTGCAGTGACCCCCCTCAACCCACTGCAAAGTGTTAAATTCAAGGATAGAGAAAAAAGCAGTAACACTTGCCTCATTTCTTGCTCCTCTGATGCCCTTTACTGCTTCCCCATGTTTCTGGGATGTGGGCGGGCCCTCGTCATCCTCATGTACAATGCAGGACTGTAAAAGTGCATTATATATGGCACTGGCACAAGCATCATAATACATCTATTTACATGAACAACAGCCATTAACTCACGATTCTGACTGTTTTAATATCACCCCACTGCATTTAGCTCACTACAATTGCATTTTACAATATCCAGGACAATTAAAATCACATTTCCAGGTTTACATCACGATTCTGACCTTGACTGCCTGGCATCTGTTGTTTCTAAAGCTCTTGATTCTGTTATTTTATGTGTTGGAACTTGGTAAACTCTTTTTGAACCACATATCAACCTTGTGTCAGTGATGAATCACAGGCGTGTATGCTGCTTTCATAAAGAGATTCTGAGCAGCATGGGGATGGGCTGTGTTGAATTACGAGACAGAAGCTTTTTATTGCTGTGCTTTTGGGAATGCTATGACCTTACACAGAACAGTGCAAAGCTGAAAGAGAAAAAAAACATTGTTTCATCAATTCATTATTGGCTAAATAGTTATCTTTGTAAAATATGTTCAATTGTTTCAAAGCTTTAGCCTTGTCACTAAGACTTAAAGGTATGTATTTAAGATTTACTACATATGTACGTTGTTGTATGTATATTTTATAGTTAGTGTTGCGTAGCAGTAGCCAGTTGTTGTGCCGTGGTTTAGCCACCTGCTGAACTGCATGTTTTCCACTGGTACAGCCATGTGATGAGGGTGCACCAGTACTCTTTAGCCCATTCCTGTCTGGCATACTGTAGGTTGGTCCATATAGACTCACTTAGACTCAGTGGGTACCCCGGGGAGGTCTCCAATCAGCACCACCTAGTAGCCCATTTCAATCCCATTTCAACCCAATATGCAGCTTCACTCAGCAGCTGTTTTATTACAGAAATTGTTCCCATCTTGTGCTTAGGATAAGGAAGTGTGTACACAACAGAAGCTGATTAATTATTTTCCTGAAATGCAGTTGATTTGCATATGTATTGCAGACCCCTAATAGGCCCTGCAGATTTGTCCCAGGTTTTATTCCCAAGTGAGTGCAAGGGCAGCCAAGTACACAGTATGCTCTGGACTGCTTCCCACTAACTACCAAAGGGGGGAATGGGGGAAACTTCCACTGACAACCAAGGTTTTAAGGGGGAAAACCCATTGCCTTTGGAGGAGACAACCGCTGACGTCTATGCTTTCAAAAAAGTGGAACAGGAAAAAAAAATGCTTTTTACCAATAATGCCTATGAATGACCACTAATGCCTACGATAAAGGAATGGGACCTTCAGGGTCTATTTATGCCAGGGCTGTCCAGTCCACTACAGTGCATTTAACCTACGTTATGTTGCACGTAAAAGTGTGTTGTGTTAAGGCTGCCAACGCACCACAGTTGACCAAAAATCAGATATGCACCAAGTTGTAATGAAAAGGTGCATTGGGGTGCCATTCACAATGGATGGAACCGCAGTGTGCCAACACACATAATGTACAGTATATCCTGCTGTGAATAGGCTCTCGCTAACTGCCAAGTATGGAAAGGAGGAGGGAGTGGGGATACTATACTGACCACTAATGCTTGGGAGTAAGTGGAGGAATCTCCCTCCAACTGACCATCAGTGCCGAGGGAGGGGATTTCTTCCTCCCACTGATGCAAATGCTGGTAGCTGGGATTCTTCCTCCAATGGTGGTTGATGGGGAATTCTTACACCCACTGACTGCAATCATTTTTTTATTTGAATAATCGCCAAGGCCTTTGTGTTTTTCCTCCCAATTCCTGCTAATGCCCAGGCATTATTGCTTCCCACTGATCTGCAAGCTGTCCTATGATACATTCTCCTGGCTTTTACAGTTTGTATCTTGTGCTGTGTGTCCTACTCCTGATCTCTGCGTTGTGAAAATGATGTTGTACAATACAATACATAGTCCTGATTGCTGCACTGTATATTGCACTATATACAGGTGCATCTCAAAAACGTTGAATATCATCAAAAAGTTAGGTTATTTAGGTAATTAAATTCCAAAAGTGAAACTCATATATTATATAAATATGTATTGTGTTACTCTCGCGCTACCAATGTGTATAAATAGTGCAAATTATATGAGACAGCTGCTCACACTCTATAGCTTATTCGTGTCTAATTGGTAAAAAAGTAAAAAGGTGAGTAGTGTTGCGCTGTCAACCAGACAATTAATGTCCACTTAAATGTGCAATAATAAGTGGCAACGGTGCAAACAATTAAACCATGTGTCTCAAAGATGTAGAATTCTAATTTTCGGAAATACAGAATTTTGGGTTTTCACTAGCTGTAAGCCATAATCAAAATCAAAATTAAAAAAAAGAAATGCTTGAAATATATCTCTCTGTGTTTAATGAATCTATATAATATATGAGTAAAAAGGTGAGTAGTGTTGTTCTGTCAACCAGACAATTAATATCCACTTAAATGTGTAATAAGTGGAAATAAATTACTGTGCAATGGTGCAAACAATTAAACCATGTGTCTCAAAGATGGACACAAATGAATCCACACATAAGTTTAGAAAATATGGTATCCGTGAAACAAACATAAAATTCCTTCAGTAGTATGCGACCTTATTATAGTCTATAATGAATATTCGTGATGTATCCCTTCACCACTTCTTGTGAATGTACATAATAATGGGTGACTTCTTCTCCCCTGAAGAAGTCACGTGGGCGTGATGTAACGCATAGGGCGCGAGCTGAGGTGTACCGGAAGTGACGCTGTTAGGGATACGAGTTCGGTTTATGGCTTTTAAATGTGGGTTTGTCAGGGCTGCGTTCAGCCCTTCCTTCTCTGTGCTGGTAGCTCAGCTGTCAGCTAATTGCCAGCTTCCATTTCTCCAGTGATCCACCTGTTGATGATCCGCTCGTCAGCTGCCTACTTAAGGACTTCCAGTTAATTTGCTCTTCGCCTTCGCCTGTGTTAACATCACTACAGACTTTCTCCTGCATTCCAGTTGAAGACCTGCTTGACTACGTTCCCTCTGGCTACAGATCCTGCTTGCTGGACTCTACCTTTATCCCTGGCTCTTGGTCATTGGCTTGGCTGACTACCCGCTCCGGTTACTGAACCCTGGCTTGTTTTACTACGCTTGCTCTGTTTGCCTTTTTAGTTTTAATATTAAACAAGTGTGATTTAACAGTACATCTGTCTCAGTCTGATTCATGGTTCCTGACAGTAGGCGAAGGCCATGACTTCAGAAGGTGCAGCCAATCCACTTGTTGATAATATTTTTTCCAGATTGGATGACCTGGATCACCACATGGATCAGGTTGCCACAGCGATAAGGACGCTCCTAAGTCGCACGGCTCATCTAGAGTCTCCCACTGTGGCCGCTCCGGTAGTCCCTGTGCAGGCAGACCCTGCTGCTGCTCCAGCCTCTGTGCTGACACTCGCCTTGAGTATTTCCTCTTTAAGAGGTATGTTTGGTTCCGCTCCGCTTCCCCAGCGATTAGGGGACGATCCAGTCCAATGCAGAGGTTTTCTCAACCAGGTTGAGATATATTTTCAGATGCTGCCCCAGGCGTTTCCCATGGACAGAAGCAAAGTAGGTTTCGTGATATCTTTGCTTTCTGAGAGAGCCTTGGCCTGGGCAAACCCTCTATGGGAGACGCAAAAACCCGTGGTCCTGAGTTATACAGAATTTGTGGCTTCCTTCAAAAGGGTATTTGACGTTCCCGCACGCTCCGCTTCTGCTGCCAAGTGCCTCATGTCCATCAAACAGAGTACGAGGACTGTTGCGATTACGCCATTGAATTCCGTACTCTGGCAGCAGAGGTTGCGTGGATCAATGAGGCCCTCGTGGCTGCGTTTTCTCATGGTCTCTCGGATAAGATCAAAGATGAGATAGCAGCCCGAGATATACCCACTGAGCTGGAGAGGTTGCCATCCTCTTTGACTCCAGACTCAGAGAGAGACTCTCTCTTAAGGAGCGCTTGCGGAAGCCTCCTGTATGTTTGTCTCCGAGCTTTGCAGTCCCACCCTTGCCTCCCTCACCTCCCATGCCTCCTGGTACCGAGTCGGTCTGTAAAGATGAACCTATGCACTTGGGCTTCACGCGTCTCTCTGCGGATGGGAGAGACCTTAGGAGGAGGGAGAAATTGTGCCTTTATTGTGGCCAGGCCGGTCACTTTTTGAAGTCTTGTCCTACCCGTCCTGGGAACGCCCGAACCTTGAGGTCCTGTCATGGACAGAACCTAGTTGGCGTTGTTTCATCTCCAGTTGCCCAGAAGGATAAGCCCCTGGTTTTGGTTACCCTGTCGTGGGCTGAGTCGTCCGTCGAGATACAAGCTCTATTCGACTCCGAGGCTGCAGGCCTGTTCATTGATGCTGCCTTTGTGTCTAAGCACTCGATTCCGCTGCAGCTACGTGACACTCCACTTGCCATTGAGGCTCTTGACGGGAGACCTCTACAGCCTGCCCATGTGACTCATGAGACGGTTCCGTTGTCCATGGCCATAGGGGCTCTTCACCATGAGATAATCCAATTCCAAGTTATTTCCTCACCTAAGTTTCCGCTGGTTATTGGTAATCCTTGGTTACAGAGGCACAACCCGTCTTTTAATTGGCTCCGTGCTGAGGTTCTGTCCTGGTTGCCACAGTGCAGTGAGAGATGCTTCCAAAAGGTAGCCAAGGCTCTGTGCATCTCTTCACTCTCCTCCCTGCCGGAGGAGTATCGCGAGTTTAGTGATGTCTTTGACAAGGGTAAAGCCATTACGTTGCCTTCACACCGGTCGGATGATTGCGCAATTGACCTTCAACCTGGTGCCATACCCCCTCGTGGCCGGGTTTACCCTTTGTCGGTCTTGGAGGATAAATCCATGGAGGAGTATGTTGCAGACGCACTTTCTCGAGGTTTCATACGCAAATCCTCATCTCCTGCCGGTGCTGGTTTCTTTTTTGTACAGAAGAAGAGTGGTGAACTGAGACCTTGTATCGATTTATAGGGGTCTCAATCATTTCACCATTAAGAATGCCTATACGATCCCGTTGATTACGGAGTTATTTGACCGTCTCAAGGGAGCAACAGTCTTCACGAAGCTTGATTTGGGAGGGGCATACAATCTCGTCAGGATTAAGCAGTGCGACGAGTGGAAAACTGTGTTTAATACCAGAACAGGTCATTATGAGTACCTCGTAATGCCTTTTGGCCTCTGTAATGCTCTGGCAGTTTTCCAGGAGTTTATTAACGATGTCCTCCGAGATTTGTTGCAATTATGTGTGGTGGTCTATCTCGATGATATCCTCATATTTTCCAAGTCCCTGGAGAGCCACCACACAGATGTCTGTCGAGTGCTACAAAAACTAAGAGAGAACAATCTCTATTGTAAGCTGGAGAAGTGTAAATTACATCGGGAACAGGTCAAATTCCTGGGTTATGTAATTTCCACGGCTGGTTTTTCGATGGACCTAGAGAAATTTCTGCTGTCCTACAGTGGCCTCGACCTGTGGGTTTACATTCTCTGCAGCGTTTTCTTGGCTTTGCCAACTATTATCGGAAGTTTATTCATAACTTCTCGTCTCTGGTCAAGCCCCTGACTGATATGACCAGAAAGGACGGTAACCCACAGACTTGGTCTCCAGAGTCCATTAAGGCTTTTGAGAGTCTTAAAACTACCCTTGTTTCTGCTCCTGTGTTGGCACATCCTGATCCTACATTGCCTTTTATCCTTGAGGTTGATGGTTCTGAGACTGGAGTTGGCGCTCTTCTGTCTCAACGTCCTAGCTCTGATAGCGCTATGCATCCGTGTGGCTACTTTTCCAAGAAATTGTCACCTGCGGAGTGCAATTATGAGATTGGTGACAGGGAGCTTTTGGCGATCATTTTAGCCCTGAAAGAATGGAGACATCTCCTCGAAGGTACCACTGTGCCGGTGCTCATTCTTACTGACCATAAGAATCTCACATTCTTGTCTGAGGCTAAGCGCCTTTCTCCCAGAAGGGCACGATGGGCTCTTTTCTTGTTGAGTTTCAATTACATTGTCTCATTCTTACCCGGTACTAAGAATGTAAGGGCTGACGCCTTGTCACAACAATTTTCCTCCACTTCCAAGATGGAGTCGGTTCCGGTTCCTGTGATTCCTCCTGATCGTATTCTGGCTACAGTTCGCACCAGTCTCACTTCTCCTTTGGGAGACAAAATTCTGGCTGCTCAGGTCGATGCTCCTCCTGAGAAACCTTGTGATCACTGCTTTGTACCCGAGAGTCTCCGTACTGCCGTGCTCCAGACTTATCATTCTCCCAAGGCTGCTGGCCACCCTGGGAAGAATCAACTCTGTTGGGCTATTTCCCAACAATTCTGGTGGCCTAGTCTACGTGCTGATGTAACTGCCTTCGTAGCTGCCTGTTCCGTGTGTGCTCAGAGTAAGACTCCATGACACCTTCCAGTGGGCCTCCTACAACCCATACCCAATGGAGAGAGGCCCTGGACCCACGTGTCTATGGATTTCATTGTGGAGTTACCCAACTCCCAGGGCAACACAGTTATCCTTATGGTGGTAGACTGGTTCTCGAAAATGTCTCACTGTATTCCACTTAAGAAGTTGCCTACGGCTAAGGAACTGGCTTCCATTTTTGCTCGGTAGATCTTTCGCTTACATGGCCTACCCAAGGTCATTGCTTCAGACAGAGTAATTTAGTTTGTGTCCCGGTTCTGGCGAGCTTTTTGTGCACAGTTGGGAATTCAGCTTGCTTTTTCCTCTGCGTATCACCCGCAGTCTAATGGGGGCGCAGAACGAGACAATCAGTCCTTGGAGCAATTCCTGCATTGCTATATTTCTGACCATCACAACAACTGGTCAGACCTCTTACCATGGGCGGAGTTTGCTCACAATAGTGCTCTGAATTCTGCTTCCCGTTTGTCCACGTTTATGGCGAACTATGGTTTCCAACCTTCCATGTTGCCTGACTCGTTTGTTCCTCAGAGTATCCCTGCGTTAGAGGAACATCTCCGTGGTCTTCGTTCCACTTGGGTACAAAACCAGGAGGCTTTGCGACAGGCTAACGAGAGGTACAGACTCCATGCTGACCGCAGATGCCTGCCTGCGCCTTCCTACCAGGTCGGGGACAGGGTCTGGCTGTCATCTCGCAACCTCCGACTTCGTGTTCCTTCTCTGAAGTTTGCACCTTGGTTTATTGGGCCTTTCTATATCCTTCGCAGGATAAATCCAGTGGCTTACGCGTTGGCCCTTCCTTCTAGTATGCGCATATCTAATGTATTTCATGTCTCCTTATTGAAACCTTTGGTCTGCAACCGTTTTACCACCTCGTGCCACGTCCTCACCCTATACAGGTTGAGAACCATGAGGAGTATGAAGTACAGTCCATTGTTGACTCCCGTAGGTTCCGTGGGCGCATACAGTGCCTGGTGCATTGGAGGGGGTACGGTCCAGAGGAACGCTCTTGGGTCCCATCCTCGGACATACATGCCCCTGTCCTCCTCCGTGATTTCCATAGTTGTTTTTCCCTCAAGCCCTGTGGTCCTCCGAGGGGGAGGGGTCATTGAGGAGGGGGTACTGTCAGGGCTGCGTTCAGCCCTTCCTTCTCTGTGCTGGTAGCTCAGCTGTCAGCTAATTGCCAGCTTCCATCTCTCCAGTGATCCACCTGTTGATGATTCGCTCATCAGCTGCCTACTTAAGGACTTCCAGTTCATTTGCTCTTCGCCTTCGCCTGTGTTAACATCACTACAGACTTTTTCCTGCATTCCAGTTGAAGACCTGCTTGACTACGTTCCCTCTGGCTACAGATCCTGCTTGCTGGACTCTACCTATATCCCTGGCTCTTGGACATTGGCTTGGCTGACTACCCGCTCAGGTTACTGAACCCTGGCTTGTTTTACTACGCTTACTCTGTTTGCCTTTTTATTTTTATTATTAAACAAGTGTGATTTAACTGTACTTCTGTCTCAGTCTGATTCATGGTTCTTGACAGAGTTATAGCTTTTTCCTTAATACACTTGTTTGAATGTTAATGCACTACGAGAGTATTCTCTTCCATACATTCCTACTTGGAGGATACAGGAAAGGACCTGATAGGAACACTACAGAATCTGCACTACCATCACAGAGAGCAGTGTTGGGAAAACATACAAATGATAATACAAAGGAAAGAAGTCACCCATTATTATAGACATTCACAAGCAATGGTGAAGGAATACATCACAAATATTCATTATAGACTATAATAAGGACGCATACTGAAGGAATTTTATGTTTGTTTCACGGATACCATATTTTTTTAAACTTATGTATCGATTTATTTGTGTCCATCTTTGAGACACATGGTTTAATTGTTTGCACCATTGCACAGGAATTTATTGCCACTTATTACACATTTAAGTGGATATTAATTGTCTGGTTGACAGAGCAACACTACTCACCTTTTTACTCATATATAATATAGATTCATTAAACACAGAGTGATATATTTCAAACATTTCTTTCTTTTAATTTTGATTTTGATTATGGCTTACAGCTAGTGAAAACCCAAAATTCTGTATTTCCGAAAATTAGAATACTACATAAGACCAGTAAAAAAAAATATTTTTAATACAGAAATGTATGTCCATGTACAGTATAGTATGCACTCAATACTTGGTCTGGGCTCCTTTTGCATGAATTACTGTATCAATGCAGCGTGGCATGGAGGCGATCAGTCTGTGGCACTGCTGAGGTGTTATGGAAGCCCAGGTTGCTTTGATAGCAGCCTTCAGCTTGTCTACATTATTGGGTCTGGTGTCTCTCATCTTCCTCTTGACAATACCCAACAGATTCTCTGTTGGGTTTAGGTCAGGCGAGTTTGCTGGCCAATCAAGCACAGTGATACCATGATCATTAAACCAGGTATTGGTACTTTGGCAGTTTGGAAAGGTGCCAGGTCCTGCTGGAAAATTAAATCAGCATCTCCATAAAGCTGGTCAGCAGAGGCAAACAAAAAGTGCTGTAGAATTACCAGCAGATCACATGACTCCCCAAATCATCACAGAAGGTGGAAACTTCACACTGGACCTCACGAAAATTGGATTCTGTGCCTCTCCACTCTTCCTCCAGACTTTGGGACCTTGATTTTCAAATGAAATACAAAATTTACTTTCATCCGAAAGGAGGATTTTGGACCACTGAACAACAGTCCAGTCCTTTGTCTCCTTAGCCCAGGAAAGATGCTTCTGATGTTGTCTCTGGTTCAGGAGTGGCTTGACACAAGGAATGCAACAGTTGTAGCCCATGTCCCGGATGGATACGTCTGTGTGTGGTGGCTCTTGAAGCGCTGACAACAGCCATAGTCAACTCCTTGTGAATCTTCGCCAAATTCTTGAATGGCCTTTGCTTCACAATCCTCTCAAGGCTGCGGTTATTCCTGTTGCTTGTGCACCTTTTTCTACCACACTTTTTTCTTCCACTTAACTGTCCATTAATATGCTTGGATACAGCATTCTGTGAACAGCCAGCTTCTTTAGCAATGACCTTTTATGACTTACCCTCCTTGTGGATGGTGCCAATGACTATCTTCTGGACAACTATCAGGTCAGAAGTCTTCCCAATGATTGTGTAACCTACTGAACCAGACTGAGAGACCATTTAAAGGCTCTGGAAGCCTTTACAGTTGTTTTGAGTTAGTTAGCTGATGAGTGTGACACTGTGGGGATTATTTACTAAAGGCAAATCCACTTTGCACTACAGGTGCAAACTACAAGTGCAAAGTGCACTTGAAATTGCATGGAAAGTGCACTTGGAAGTGCAGTTGCTGTAGATACAAGGGGGACATGCAAGGAAAATAAAAAACAGCATTTTAGCTTGCACATGATTGGATAATAAAATCAGCAGAGCTTCCCATCATTTCAGATCTACCCCTCAGATTTACAGCGACTGCACTTCCAAGTGCACTTTCAGTGCAATTTCAAGTGCACTTTGCACTTGTAGTTTGCACTTGTAGTGCAAAGTGGATTCGCCTTTTGTAAATAACCCCCCATGAGTCTACGCTATTGAACTTTTTCACAATATTCAAATTTTCTGAGATACAGAATGTTGGGTTTTCACTAGCTATAAGCCATAATCATCAAAATTAAAAGAGAGAAATGCTTGAAATATATCACTCAGTGTAATGAATCTATATAATATATGAGTTTTACATTTTGGATTGAATTACTGAAAATAAATGACCTTTTTTTATCATATTCAATTTTTTTGAGATTCACCGGTATGTTGTAATTTATGTATTTTGTGAGTACAAGGGGTATTTTGTGAGTACACATAAAAAACCCACATTAGAGAGTCCTACAAAGTTTATGCACTTTAATCTAGTGCCTATAGGGGATTTCTCCACAAGACCGCATACTATACAAACTAGAAAAAGGAATGGATATGAACTCTACCCCTATTCCCCTACTTGTGTTAATATAATTCCAAAATGTACTACTCTCACTTTCTTTTATGGAGTGACCCAAAGGGGAGGAAAGGGAATTGATCAAAGCCATACACATAAAACTTCAATCTGCATAAAAACTCAAATCTTTATTACAGTTACCTAAGACCATACACATACGTAACAAAAATCAGAAGACATATTAAAATCATATCCTGTACATCCTGCTCCTATTTTGTAGCTCTTTTATACTTAGCAAGAATTCTGAGCTAATATAAACAATATTGTAACTATTATCAATATATGAATTTTAAAGGGTGGCCATCCTGTTGACATATATTGCCAATAAAATTATTTATATAGGCATTGATATTTTCAATGCATAAAAAAAAATTAACTATTTGTAGATTTGTTTCCAATTTGCAAGATCATTATCATGTATATGTCTCCACAACAATGTACTCCACCTCCCTCACACAGACTTATATACTCTGCTGTCCCACGAACATAAACATATAGTATTCTTGGTCCATTGTCTATTATAATATATTTGCCCTCCCTCACAGGAATATCCACTTGATAGTTTCAGAAGTGGTACTGTGACATACAGTAGTATCCATCATAAGAAAGCAATTGTAACGGCACCCCAAATATGAAAGGGATTAAAGCCGTTAAGGATATTCCATTCCCGAACACCGAGGCAGCTACCAACACTCCAGTCAGGCGAACAAGACCCATAAGAACAATTCTCCCTCAATAACGAGACAAAGCTCTGTTTTGAGGTTTAAGCAGGACTGACAATCTTTATTGAAAAGACCACAAGTTTTATACACAGTTAAAAGTGAAGGTGCATCATATTTCTCTGGAAATACACCTGGAACCAGACCTAATTAAGATGCTAATGACCTAATTCCTTCTAACAGCCTGGCTGTATCAGAGTTTCCTAGCCTGGCTGTCTCCTGAATTTCAATACACATTATCACAGGAATCCTTTCATACAATACAGGGTTAATTAGCCCAAGCCCCCATGAAAGGATCCTTAGAAGTTAGTCTGGATTCATTAACATTACAATAGACAACAGACATGTGTCTGGGGATGATGACATTAGCATCGTTAAGCAATAGACGGTCGGCTTGTTACATTGAACTTCCTGGAATTCCCAAATAACATCTTCATATTTCTTGAGAGATATTTTTAATGAATATTACTGTCCCAGTAGTAGTTCAAGATATATTTTCTCAGTCACCCTATGCCCCTATTAGATACACAGGGTGATTTAGACATAAGAGGTGCATAGGGATCTGAAGCAAGGTTATTCCATACTTTCTAAGGGATTCTGGGTTCACCAGGCCCTCCCGTTACAGCAATTCTAAGGTATAACCCACAGTGTGCTTGATCCATCATATTTTGGATGGTAGGTGTGCACAGTAAACCAGAGAAAGGAGGTATATCCTCAAATGTTCCTCCAGTTAAACATACAAGAGCATCCACATCACCCACTTCCCAAACTGGAAAGTATTTATGGTGGTACATGGTGTTCCTCAAGAGCACAAGTTCATCCTCACTGTATAGAGTAATGTACTTCAACAATTTTCAGCAATGCATTGCAAAACATATAAGCCACATCAAGTATACTGGCAAATATTCATATGGATAAGTCTCTAAGGCTGGATTCACATCTATGCAGTTTTAGTGCTTTTTGCATTTTCCAGATTTGCACTACAGTCCATTTAACATGGTTTCCTATGGAACACGTTCTGTAGTGCAAATCTGCAAAATGCAAAAAGCACTAAAAATGCATAGGTGTGAATCCAGCCTTAGAGGCTAAAGCACAAAAAATGCATAAGTGTAAATCAGGCCTAAGAGTCAATTCCCTAGCACAGCCCCCTCCCTCCTGCTATGTCATAGCTCGCTCACACGTTTCCTATTCCCACCCACCCAAAACACACACACATTCTTCCCTACATAACCCTTTTGAAACATCACTAAATGGCGGACTGCGGGCCAAATGCGGACCGCCTCACTCTCCTATGCGGCCCACCGTGGTACTGCAGTTTAGCAGCCTTTTCTTCCACCTGCCGTCTCTGTAATCCTCACACAGAGTCGGCAGGGGGAGGTGGGACAGTTCTGGATGAAGGGCGGAGCTGCCAGAGGTAAACAAGCAGGTGATTGGCTGCTAGGATGCAGGGCGGTCTTAGCAACCAATCACCATCTTGCAACACCCGCCCTCCACCCGAGACATGCTGTGCCTCCCTCCAATCTTCGGTCTGTGCAAGGTAAGTGAGGGAGGGGGCGAAGTTACAGGGAGTGAGGACACTAGTCTGAAAAGCTGAAAAGGAGGAAAGTGTGTCTCGCTGAGGAAATTAAAGTGGAGTTGTTGAGGGCTGTGATGTGGTGGGCTGAGGACATCAGGGTGGGGGGGGGGGGGGGGGCTGAGCGAACTGGGATGTATGGGGGAGATGTGGATATTACAGTGAGGGAAATGTGGATATTACAGTGGGGGAGATGTGGACATTACAGTGGGGGAGATGTGGGCATTACAGTGGGGGAGATGTAGCTATTACAGTGGGGAGATGTGGACATTACAGTGGGGGAGATGTGGACATTACAGTGGGGGAGATGTGGATATTACAGTGGGGGGAGATGTGGATATTACAGTGGGGGAGATGTGGATATTATAGTGGGGGAGATGTGGGCATTACAGTGTGGGGCTGAGGACATTAAATTGGGGGAGGCTGAGGACTGTGATGTGGGGAGCTGAGAGATGTAATATGGGGGCAATGAGGACAGTAATGTGAAGGGGGCTGAGGATAGTAATGTGGGGGGATAATGTAATTAGGGTCAAAGGACAGTACTGGCGGGGGGTTGGTGTCAAGGAAGTGTGAGAACATTACTGGGCTGCACTACCCACAAGAAACACGGAGAAAGACGTCTTTGACGTTTTTTCTAAAATACTGCGGCAGCAACATGCGGTTTGGCAGATGCGAAAAGGCGTCACGGGTAACGACATGATGTTCGGACCTCTGCTGGAAGAAAATTTTGCTGACCGGACCTTGTGAACTTTTCATTACCCCTGAGCTAGGGGAAGACTGAAGAGTGACAGCTCTGAGTCTGCTGAGGCTGCTGACATTAAATCTAAAACAGTAATGCCGCGTACAGACGATCGGAAATTCCGACAACAAAACCGTGGATTTTTTTCAGACGGATGTTGGCTCAAACTTGTCTTGCATACACACGGTCGCACAAATGTTGTCAGAAATTCCGAATGCCAAGAACGTGGTGACGTACGACGGCACTATTAAAGGGAAGTTCAATACCAGTCGTGTTAGTAGAAGTTTGGTGAGAGACGATTTGCGCTTTTCGGCCTCGTGCTTTTCAGTCCGGTACAGCGTGACGAATGTGCTATCTCCATTAAGAACGCTAGTTTTACCAGACCGAGCGCTTATGTCTCGTACTTGATTCAGAACATGAGTGGAATTTTGTGCGTCGGAATTGTCCACACACGATCGGAATTTACGAGAACGGATTTTGTTGTCGTAAAATTTGAGAACCAGCTCTCAAATTTTTGTTGTCGGAAATTCCTACAGCAAATGTCCGATGGAGCCTACACACGGTCGGAATTTCCGACAAAAAGCTCCCATCGAACATTTGTTGTCGGAAATTCCAACCGTGTATACGCGGCATAACAGTCTTAGAGTTGTTGGATGTCTACATAAGGAAAGCTTTTAGGGGTACATAACATACTCAAAATATATTAAATGCACATATAATCATATGGGAAAGTTTTTGCTTAAAAAAATGATCTCTTTTAAGGGGTTGTAAAGGAAAAAGTTTTTTCACCTTAATGCATCCTATGCATTAAGGTGAAAAAACATCCGACAATACCATACCGAGCCCCCGTTTTATTTACCTGAGCCCTCGAAAGTCCCGCGCTCGCCCCCGACATCCTGCTCTTTTCTCTGCCTGGGCGTTGATTGGCTACACTGGATGGATTGAAAGCAGCGCTGCCATAGGCTCACGCTGCTGTCAATCACATCCAATGACGCGGCGTGCCGGGGGGCGGGGCCGAGTGATACAGTGAGCGGCAATAGCCGCTGGCTGTATCACGGGAGCGCGCCCGCAAGAACTCATCACCATGCAAGCTTGCTCGCATGAAGGTGGTGAGTTCTTGCGGGGAGAAGCCGAGACAGCCGCCGAGGGACCCCAGAAGATGCCGTTTGGGGCCACTCTGTGCAAAACGAGCTGCACAGTGGAGGTAAGTATAACATGTTTGTTATTTAAAAAAAAAAAAATATTTTTTCTTTACAACCCCTTTAAGGGTTTAGGTAAGGGTTACAGTTCCATGTTGTAGAATATGATAGAACAAAATAGAATAGAATGCCTTTATTGGCATTGTAAAAATAAACTTTACAATGAAATTACACATTTACAGCTAAGTATTAATTAATTAAGTATTATTAATTAAGTATTAGGGCTAATGCTGCGTACACACAATTGAAATTTGTGACAACAAATGTTCGATGTGAGCTTTTGGTCAGATATTCCGACCGTGTGTAGGCTCCATCGGACATTTGCTGTCGGAATTTCCGACAACAAATGTTTGAGAGCAGGTTCTCAATTTTTCCAACAACAAAAGTTCTTGTCAGAAATTCCAATCGTGTGTATCCAATTCCGACGCACAAAAATTCTACGCATACTCGGAATCATTGTACTTAATTTTTCTCGGCTCGTCGTAGTGTTGTACGTCACCACGTTCTTGACATTTGGAATTTCCGAGCAACATTTGTGCGACCGTGTGTATGCAAGACAAGTTTGAGCCAACATCCATCGGAAAAAAGTCCACGGTTTTGTTGTCGGAAATTCCGACCGTGTGTACGCGGCATAAGTTAATTGTCAAGAGTTAGCGATGGATTAATTGTGAAGAGTTCAGCTCCAGGGTTAGGTGAAGTACAGGAGGAAGGGGAGGTTATCTGACAATTTAAAACTCAAGTAAGGGAAGTGTTAAAATGGTTCCAAATGCTGAAGATTTTTTTACCTTCATGCATTCTATACAAGAAGGTAAAAAACCTTCATTGTCCAGCTCCCCCCCCAGCCCCCTAATACTCACCTGAGCCCCATCCTGATCCAGCAATGTGTACAAGAACAGAAGCTCTTCCGGGTCTCTGCCTCCTCTTTGGCTGAGACACAGCAGTGGGAGCCATTGGCTCCAGTAAAGAAGGAGGAGGGGGCGTGGCCAAGGCACAATCTGTGTGTCTCATAGACACACAGAGGCAGATTGGGAGCAAGCATGCCTGAGTGTCCCCATAGCAAGCAGATTTCTATGGGGACACTTAGCGGAGGGTAGAGGCCAGTAACGTCGGCCTAATAATTATTATTCGTTAAAAAAAAAAAGAAATTGTCAGTTAAAGCGTCGCAGTGCCATATCGCAAAAAATTGACTTTTCATTGAGCAGCCAAATCTTCCGGGGCAGAAGTGGTTAAAGTAGAATTGTAGCCTAAAACTAACCAGTTTTAAGAATGTTTCCTCCCCCCTCCTGCTACCTATGCTGCCTAACCTGTGTATAAAAAGATTAATCTGGGAACTCCAGAAGCGGTGACATTACTAACAGGTTCCCATCCCATGTCCCAGCCATAGTTGGCGCACCCTCCTCTTCCCTGCAGCTGTCTCTAACTGACACGGGGGAGCCATTGATGCAGATCATGTGATGGACCGAAATGAACAAAACATAGGTGAGTATATACATATTTTTTTACACAGGTTAGGCTGCAAAGATAGCAGAAGGGGAAAGAGAACATTTAGTTAGTGTAAAGCCCTGTACACACGGCCCAGGGGCGGATCCAGAGTCTTTTCTCGGGAGGGGCACTGCCAAAAAATATGTTTTTTTGTGGGAAATTTATCGGGGAAATGGCTGGGGTCGGCGCTTCAATCATCCCGGCACCATGGTTGTTATGGTGTCAGGATGATTGAAGCACATTATTTCTATTATTACATTGTAATATAAAATTAAATAGTTCAATGCAGAATCAGTGGGAGCCCCGAGTGTGTCACTTGCCACCGTCGCCTGCAATTAGTGGGAGCCCTGAGCGTGTCACTTGCCACACGTTGCGGATTGTCACTTGCCACGTCACCTGCCACATCTTGTGGATTGTCACTTGCCACATCACCTGCCACACCTTGCGGATTGTCACTAGCCACACCTTGCGGATTGTCACTTTCCACGTCGCCTGCCACACCTTGCGGATTGTCACTTACCACGTCACCTGCCACACCATGCTGATTGTCACTTGCCTGCCACCAGATGCAGATTGTCATTTGCCACGTCACCTGACACATTTTGCGGATTGTCACTTGCCACGTCGCCTGCCACACCTTGCGGATTGTCACTAGCCACACCTTGCGGATTGTCACTTTCCAACTCGCCTGCCACACCTTGCGGATTGTCACTTGCCACGTCACCTGCCACACCATGCTGATTGTCACTTGCCTGCCACCAGATGCAGATTGTCATTTGCCACGTCACCTGACACATTTTGCGGATTGTCACTTGCCACGTCGCCTGCCACACCTTGTGGATTGTCACTAACTTGCCTGCTAAGGTGTAGTTTTGGTTGTCTCTTGCTGTGTCCCAGACTCCCAGAGTCAGGCATCAGAGAGATAATGTAATCTCTCTGCTGCCTGCACAGTGAGGGCGGAAGTCACTGCAGGAATGCAGGGCAGGCACGGGCGGTGAGAGATGATCTCATCTCTCTGCTCCCCCGCTCCCGGCTAGCTGATTGGCCAGCTGCCACACTGAGCCTGCTCTCTCACTCTTACCTGCGCTGCCAACACACTAAGCAGCACGGTCTGCCCACGAACCGCGCCGCCCACCCACAAACCGCGCCGCAAGCGGAGCCGCCCGCTTTCTTACCCGTCTGTGGAGCCGCACGCTATCGCACCTGCCCGCAGTGCGGCCCGACGTGACTCACTGACGTCACTCATTGCTAGACGCCAAGCGGCCCAGGCGTTAGTAACGAGTGCAGGGAAGAGGCTCCACCCACCTCCTCCTCCGCTCCTGGTATCGTGTCAGTGCGCCGTGTAACTACATTAGACAAGTCTCTCTCTCGCCGCCGCTGATCGGCTGATGTGAGAAACTGAGAGAGAGACTCAGAGAGGCAGCGGCAGCCGCAGAACAAGTACTGTATATACTCGAGTATAAGCCGAGCCGAATATAAGCCGAGGCACCTAATTTTACCCCAAAAAACTGGGAAAACGTATTGACTTGAGTAAAAGCCTAAGGTGTCCATCTGCATGCCTCACTGTGCCTCACTTTGCCTCACTGTGCCCATGCCTCACTGTGCCCATGACTAGACTGATGTTTAACATGGGAGTCTATGGAAGGAGTGCCCGGGTTTAAAAAATCGGTTCTCCCCGGCCCTAGGTCTCCTAGACATCAAACTTTGCACACTTATAGAGGAGACATGGGGATACATGTGTGCCAAGTTTGGGGTCCAGGAGACCTACGACCGGCCGGTACCGTGTCCGCAAAGTCACCAGAGAAATTACCGTTTAACATTGGAGTCTATGGAAGGGGTGCCCGGTTTTAAAAAATCAGTGCTCCCCGGCCGTAGGTCCCCTACACACCAAACTTTGCACACTTGTAGAGGAGACATGGGGCTACATGTGTGCCACGTTTGGGGTCCAAGGGACCTACAACCGGCCGGTAACGGGTCCCCAAAATCCGGGAGATCAGGCAGAAAAAAAAAACAAACAGAGCAAGCAAGTGAGTGTGACAGATGGTCTCGGGGGGGGGGGGCAATTGCCCTGTTGCCCCCCCTGGATCCGCCCCTGACACGGCCGGAAATCCCGTCAAGAAAAAAACTTTGGTTTTCCTGATGGGATTCCTGACAAGCTTTTCTTGCTCGCCGAGTGTACACACGGCATATTCAAAAGAACCGCCGTTCTTTTGAATGGCAAGAACGCGGCAACGTCATCGACTACGACAAGCATGCACTCGTCACATTCGATGCCGTCGCCGCCATCTTGCTTCACCCTACACTACCCTTGTAAGCTACCGCGCATGTGTCAAAGTCTCATCGAGCATGCGCGGGCTTACCTGGGACAGATAAGCGTACACACTCACGGTTTTCTCGGCAGGAAACACTTGCCGAGAATCCCGACGAGAAAAATAGAGAGCAGGTTCTCTATTTTTCTCGTTGAGATTCCCGGCAGTTTTCCCGACGAGAAACCATATACACGGCCGGTTTTTCTCTGCAAAAAGCTCTCCCAGCAGTTTTCTTGCATAGACAACCGGACGTGTGTACGAGGCTTTAGGCTGGAATTCTACTTTAAGGTCAAGGAGTGTGGAGGGCTAATTCACATTTCACTTTCAGGCATCGGAAGCTCTGTGCCAAGAAGTATCTAGGGACTTTTTTTTTCAGTACTAAACTAACCTAATGTTTATTTGATTATGCAAAATATTAATGATCAAAGCCCTTTCAGTTGAATAACAGCAGGCTGCATCTTATAATCGAATAATGAGGTTTTGACAAATGCTTTACATGTCTATTAATAAACAGTTAACCTTTATTCTCCCACAGGGAGAGCAGTGACATTTCTCGCCCCACCTCAGCAGTGAGTGTGTTAAGAATGTTCCAGCTTTACCTTCCAGCAGTGGCAGCACATTGTATTAGGCTGTCAGCAGTGCTGCCGGTGGGAGTAATGGAAATTGAGTTGCTGTTTGGATGCATGTAAGGTAATAAATTTGTCTGTCAGTACTTTCCATTGGAGTGACAGATTTAGTTTGTTCAGCAGGCTTGGCCAAGCAGGGCTATTATTGCAAAACAATTCATCTGCTCCTGATTGTGAGTCTGTCATTTAACGAATAAACTTGGGTCACCTCAGCATGACCCGTGCAGAAGATCCAGAACTGGAGGTATGCATTTATGAATTAGGAGTTTGCATTATCCTTGTGACCATCATGTCAAAGTACATTATAGAGAAGGCTTGCCATTAATCTACTTGCCTCCAGACAGATTCTTTCCTTTGAATTTATCAGTGTCAGGATCAAGAAAACACATCTAAAGAAGATGACTTTGGTAAAGTCTTAAAACTGTTCATCTTATTTTTTCTAGATGTAATGGAATATGGGCACTTGGGGCCCATGTCTAGCTAAGCAAAAAATTGACTATGTTGTATGAAATATTTCACACACCATAAGTTATACAAGTCAAGAATGCATACAGACTTTGTTCATATTGTTTTTACTGTACGACTTATACACTTACTTTGTTCAGTATGCATTTTTAAGGATGTAAAACTACATACACTATATGTATATATATATATATATATATATATATATACACACACACTATATTGTAAAAAGTATAGGGACTCCTTCCTTTACACTCACATGAAATTTAATTACATTCCAATCTTAGTCCGTAGGGTTCAATATTGAGTTGGCCCACCCTTTGCAGCTATAACAGCTTCAACTCTTCTTGGAAGGCTGTCCACAAGTTTTAGGAGTGTGTCTATGGGAATGTTTGACCATTCTTCCAGAAGTACATTTGTGAGGTCAGGCACTGATGTTGGATGAGAAGGCCTGGCTTGCAGTCTTTGCTCTAATTCATCCCAAAGGTGTTCTATCGGGTTGAGGTCAGAACTCTGTGCAGGCCAGTCAAGTTCCTCTACCCCAAACTCGCTCATTCATGGATTTAAAGACCTTGTTTTGTGCACTGCTCCAAATAATTTATTGAAGGGGGCATTATGGTGTGGGGTTGTTTTTTTAGGGGGTTGGGCTTGACCCCTTAGTTCCAGTGAAGGGAACTCTTAAGGTGTCAGCATACCAAGACATTTTGGACAATTTCATGCTCCCAACTTTGTGAGAACAGTTTGGGGATGGCCCCTCCCGTTCCAACCTGACTGCGCACAAATGCACAAACAAAGTCCATAAAGACATGGATGAGCAAGTTTGGGGTAGAGAAACTTAACTGGCCTGCACAGAGTCCTGACTTCAACCCAACAGAACACCTTTGGGATGAATTAGAGAGGACACTGTGAGCCAGGCTTTCTAGTCCAACATCAGTGCCTGACCTCACAAATGCGCTTCTGGAAGAATGATCAAAAATTCCCATAGACACAGTCCTAAACCTTGTGGACTCCCAGAAGAGTTGAAGCTATTATAGCTGCAAAGGGTGGGCCAACTCAATATTGAACCCTACGGACTAAGACTGGGATGGCATTTAATTTCATGTGTGTGTATGAACAGTCCCAGTACTTTTGACAATATAGTGTACATATATATATACACGCACACACACGTTTAATGCACCCCACTAATATTTAAAAGAGATAGCCAACTTAAGAATCCAGTAGTTCACTTGTTATATACACACATGTCTAATTGCTTGTATTCTTGCGCAAACAACGATCAATACCACGCATTTGAAAACAATTCAAAACCAAATTATCCTGCACAGTTAACATTCAGTAGTCACTTAATCATTAATACGAAACATGAAGCATGCAAGATACTTTGTATTTTAATTGTTCTTAAATCTGTGGTTTTGATACTTTTTTCAATAAATATAAAAGTAATTTTTATATTTTTTATATACAGTTGAAAAAACTGGATTCTTGAGTTGGATATCTCTATTATAAATGGTAGGGAGCAATAAAAATTTTTTGAACAGTTAAGGAGTAGATCCAATCGTGAGTAATTTAAAGGTTAATTAACTAGTTCCCATGCCCGTTCCTGTCACCTCTGATATATAAATATATACTGGTGGCGTGTAGTGCTGTTGCTGCTTCTTCAGTAGTGACTGGGATTTTATTGATGCAGCTGACAGTAGAATCAACGTATCACTACTAGCTCCAGGCATATTCTTGCTTTGGCACTTCTGACAGGTGGCAAGTTCTTAGATGACAGATGCCATATCCTGGCACTATGTGCAGGTGTTATGTCCTGGCTCAGTTAGTGTTGATATAGGTCATGTCCTGGAATGGGCTCTGTTAACTGCTCACATGCTTTGGACCTGGTGCAGCAGTTCTGATGTTAGGTCCAATTTTCAAACCAGAACAGCCAACTGACAGCTATGCAGTAACAAAAGATTATCATGGTCAGAACATCCATACACCCTAAACTGATATGGAATCCTACCCAGGTTGTTTTTTTTACATCATTACATGATACATTGCATGAGTGTTTTCCCCATTAATTAGGAACCTTAAAATGGGCCATTCCCAAAACTGATATGTTAACCACTTCAGCCCCGGAGGATTTGGCTGCCAAATGACCGGGCCACTTTTTGCGATTCGGCACTGCGTTGCATTAACTGACAATTGCGCCGTCGTGCAACGTGGCTCCCAAACAAAATTGACGTCCTTTTTTTCCCATAAATAGAGCTTTCTTTTGGTGGTATTTGATCACCTCTGTGGTTTTTATTTTTTACGCTATAAACAAAAATAGAGCGACAATTTTGAAAAAAAAACAATATTTTTAACTTTTTGCTATAAGAAATATCCCCCAAAAATATATATAAAAAACAATTTTTTTCCTCAGTTTAGGCCGATACGTATGAGATTGCAGGCCACACCCGCCCAGACCAGAACTTCCCCAGATACAACTAATTAAATAAATACCTGAAACATTTTATTTGGCAAAAACTTGGCCGCGACACCTTTATTGGTTTTTCACAAATAATTTTCCATAAATCTTTATTACCATTCAAAACTTCATAAATATTCAAATAACATATTTCTACCTGCTCAGTTGTTAGAACTCGAGCAGTAGCTCAACTTCAAAAATAAAAAAAAGGCCCCCCTGGATCCAGGGTGACCCACGACATAAAAGTGCACGCGACTGGGGTGGGAGGGAGGGAGCTCAAATCTTCTTTGCTGTCATCCGGAAAGAGGCAGAACCCTGCACCTGCTGGCCCTTTTATAGGCAATCCCAAACATCCAGAAGATTCCCTGAACCCTCATTGGCTCTTCCTTCCTAGCTGTGGTCCGGCCCCTTAAAGGGGCGGACTCCTGACTAAACTATCCTATTGCTGCCAAACCTAACTTAATTTTTATTAATTTGGGCTAGGGAGGCCGCAATCTCAGGAAAGTGGCCCCATAATGTGACCCCTTTATTCATGAGATTGCAGGCCACACCCGCCCAGACCAGAACTTCCCCAGATACAACTAATTAAATAAATACCTGAAACATTTTATTTGGCAAAAACTTGGCCGCGACACCTTTATTGGTTTTTCACAAATAATTTTCAATAAATCTTTATTACCATTCAAAACTTCATAAATATTCAAATAACATATTTCTACCTGCTCAGTTGTTAGAACTCGAGCAGTAGCTCAACTTCAAAAATAAATAACAGTCCCCCTGGATCCAGGGTGACCCACCACATAAAAGTGCACGCGACCGGGGGGGGAGGGAGGGAGCTCAAATCTGCTTTGCTGTCATCCGGAAAGAGGCAGAACCCTGCACCTGCTGGCCTTTTTATAGGCAATCCCAAACATCCAGAAGATTCCCTGAACTCTCATTGGCTCTTCCTTCCTAGCTGTGGTCCGGCCCCTTAAAGGGGCGGACTCCTGACTAAACTATCCTATTGCTGCCAAACCTAACTTAATTTTTATTAATTTGGGCTAGGGAGGCCGCAATCTCAGGAAAGTGGCCCCATAATGTGACCCCTTTATTCATGAGATTGCAGGCCACACCCGCCCAGACCAGAACTTCCCCAGATACAACTAATTAAATAAATGCCTGAAACATTTTATTTGGCAAAAACTTGGCCGCGACACCTTTATTGGTTTTTCACAAATAATTTTCCATAAATCTTTATTACCATTCAAAACTTCATAAATATTCAAATAACATATTTCTACCTGCTCAGTTGTTAGAACTCGAGCAGTAGCTCAACTTCAAAAATAAATAACAGTCCCCACACGCCGGTCTTGAGCATCAAGACCGGCCCAGCCCAAGCGTCGCGGCCTTTTCGATCATGTTCTGCAAACCCAAATTAAAGATATCATTACCTACTTCGGATAAGTGAACGCCATCCAGTCTGTATAGACCTGGATAACCCCCTTCCAAGTCCACGTGCCGATACGACAATCCCCCCACTTGGGGCATGAACTTTTCAAGAGCCCTGTTGACTCTTTTCCTCATTTTTTCCATAACTCTCCTCTGTGCAGAGAAGAGCCATGAAAAACGAGGAACCACCTCAGAAAAAACTAACGTTGTACCTGGGAAAGTCGTACTGAAGCGATGCAGGTCACGCTTAATCATAAACAGTAAGTCTAACGTTTTAACATTTCCCAAATCATTTCCTCCCAAATGAATTATCAGAATAGATGGCAACGGCCATAGGTGACACAACCTAGATAAATGCAAGTTCAGCTGAAGCCACTGAAGGCCTCTTATACCTTTCCAGAACAAACGAAACGAGTCCGGGTGCAGAGACAAATTCGATGAATAGCTGCGTTGAGCTGCTCTTTTTTGTGCCCAATAAATAAATGAGTGCCCCAAAATCCACACTGTGTGCTGGGTACCTAAAATTAAACAAACAAATTAGGACGAACGTATAACTTAAAACATTTCGACTTCCACCTACCCATTGCCTTAATATCTGCTTCGGAGACGCCCGATCAAGCCGCCTCCGAGGCTGCGCCAATCCGAAAGTAGTGGGAGGAAAACTTGAATTTACTTAAGCCCATGGCACCCAAACTTTTCTTTAGGACCGCATCAAATTGGTACTTTGTCAGGGGCAACAAATTAGCGTTAATGAGAAAAATTTCCCCCTCGGGAGGCCTAAGTCCCGTGAATTGCTTAACCAAGGCTACTGGGCATATTAAAACATCATTGTGCTCCTTTAGATGAACCCATCTACCCTTGCCATATTGGTCTGTTTTGGAATACTGCAGCCACACATGAACACCCGACTGATCCACTAGCACCTGATCGAATCGAACACCAGAACCTCCCTGCTTGCTTACTGGAATTAATTCCGAGATACGAAATGCCCCAAAAAAGGCTAGCACAAAGGCTGTCCTGAATAATAAAGCCTCATAAGAGGAAAAACAGACCACCGAAGTCATTCTGCAAAGGCCACTGAGAATGTCAAGAGAGATCGGTCTTCTATCATCTATGACAAACGTCAATCTCTTGTATCCCTTCAGCGCCTGTTTTACAGAAAAATAAGTAGTACAGGGTCTCAGACCCAATAAACGGAAGAAAAATTACATGCCAGCCAGCATTTTTGTCACATGACTATGCAAAAATTGCTGCCGCATTAAACTTGACAGAAAAGCCAAAATGGTACCCTCCGAAGGCCTATTAAACTGAAAACCATCAGTACTGGCAAAGGATATCCAGCTGCTCCAGGCTGCGGAGTAACTTGACCAAGTCCTAGGAGCTAAAGAGCCCTTAATAGCATCCCTTACGGCACTCAGATTATCTCCCACAGATGGGCCGGGCACGGGCTGCCGACTGTGTCCGCCTCCGGAAGCAGACTCCGAAAACGCTCCTCCTGGAAACGAGATAGAGAATCAGCTATATTATTCAATATCCCCGGAGTATACCTAGCCTTCAACCAAATATTGAATTTGAGGCATCTGAAGACCACCTGATGCAAGATTTTGATTACCAACAAAGAACTGGACGAGAGACAGTTCACTGCATATAACACACCCTTGTTATCCGTCTCCACCAAGATGCGCCTATTAGCAAACTCTGAGCCCCACAACTCCAGTGCCACTAAAATTGGAAACAACTCTAGCAATACCACGTTCTTGGTAGCTCCTGAACTCACCCAAAACTCTGGCCAAGCCGCACAGCACCAATGCGATCTCCAGATGGCACCAAAACATTTGGAGCCAGCTGCATCTGTAAACAGACAAAAATCCTTTGCCACAACAAATTCCACCTGAAAAAGGGACTTACCATTATAACAATCAAGAAAGCTAGCCCAAACCATCAAATCTTCCTTAATAGGGGTAGTTATCCTAACATGATCCAAGGGAGATTTCAAACCCGAAATCGCCAGGTAAAGCCGACGTGAAAAGATTCTGCCAACAGGCATGATTCTGCACGCAAATGCCAGAACCCCCAACAGCGACTGCATTTCCTTCAAACGCACTTTCTTCTTTTGCAACACCGTCGCGATTAACCATTTTAATTTATTCAATTTTTTTTTTTTTGCCAAACGCAATTCCATACTGCGGGTATCTATCTCAATGCCCAAAAATTCCAATGAAGTACTGGGCAGGCAAGTTTTTTCCTCAGCCAATGGTACGCCAAATTCACGAGACATAGTTTGAAAAGATAGCAACAAGTCAGAACATAAACTAGAGTCTGCTGGGCCAACAAATAAGAAATCGTCTAAATAGTGCACTGCACCATCAAACCCGGACCGGATGCCAAGAACCCAGTGAAGAAATGTGGAAAATGTTTCAAAGTATGAGCAAGACAACGAGCACCCCATTGGGAGACACATGTCAAAAAAGTATTGGCCCTCAAAATAAAAACCCAAGGAGTTAAAGGCCTCCGGGGAAACGGGCAAGAGCCGAAAAGCTGATTTTATGTCCGCCTTTGCCAATAACGCCCCCGGGCCAAACCGCCTGATCTTATCAATTGCTTCCTCAAATGAAGCATAAGACACTGAACATAGGCTCTCGTCAATTTCATCGTGCAATGAATCACCTTTAGGAAAGGATAGATGGTGTATAATACGAAATTCATTAGGTTCCCTTTTGGGCACTACTCCCAATGGGGAAATCCGAAAATTATAAAAGGGCGGGTGCTCAAAAGGCCCCGCAATCCTACCTTCCCTTAGTTCCTTGCATAGCTTATCCCTTACCACCTGGGGAAACTGGTCTACAGATTTCAAATTCCCCACCAATTTACACCCATCCCCTGAAAAAGAGGGCAACGGGAATCCCTGTTTAAAACCCTTACTGAGTAAACAAGCCTTCTCCCTGTTTGGGTAGATGTCCAGCCACGGGCGCAATTTTTCCAGCCTCACTGGCGTGCAGGCTTTTGGAAAAAATATGCTGCGCCGGGCTAGATCCTGCTGCTGCATTTCGCTTAAAACACTTTGCCGCTGGGTGCGTCCCCGCACAAACAGAACATTCATGTCTGTATTTACAAGAATTATTCCAGCGGCATTGACTGTCATTATATGCAAAACAGCAGCCTTTTCTAAAGGCCGCTGTGGAAGAGTTAGCAGTGAGTTGTCTAGGTGCTAGCTGCTTCTGCGGCAAAATCAAATTGAGCCACAAGCCCACATCTTTCATACCCCACCTAAGAGACGGGTGGATGGACAACTTCTGACGAAAGGATTCGTCATAGTAAAACCAACCCAGGCCACCAAAATTTTTATAGGCTTCTAGGATATGATCTAGATGCTGGAAAAGCCCCCCACACCGTTCTGGGTGCTTTTCTGCCATTATGCCAGAATAAATACAAAAGGCTTGCAGCCAATTGTTAAATGACCTAGGGATCGCCCTGCGCCTTTCCTCCTCACTTCTATCCTCACCCCTCTTGTCCGTTCTGACCATAAATTCTTTATGAGCAGGCACGCCACCCTGAAGACGTAATCAACACGAAACGTACGTCGGTCGGCGCAGCCTGGTCACGTGGTATACACACGCAGCACTCCATCCTGGGTCCCTGACTGCAGCGAACGGCAGCTTCGGTGCACGCCGCTTCCAGGAGTCCATGAGCTGTGAGCTCCCTACTGTCTGCCTGCAGCCCCAGTGCCGGGATGGGCACTTTTTAATGTAAGAGGCCACCTAGGCCATATATGTTTTATATATTATTTTTATTGTTTTTTTACAAATAAATACAGGAAGAGTCTCAAACATTTCTCTACCAGCATTGTCCATATGTGTGCAGGCACAATCCTGCTCAAGCTGTTAAAGACCTTCTTTTTAACTAAAGAGGTCCACATCCTTTGGTAAGCGCAATCTATTATTTGTGCACTTCGGGTGTTAGCTTTATATGAAGATTTGGTGAAGGATTAACTCTTTGCACTACTTTGAAGAAAATAATCACAATATATTATGAACAATATTTGTTGAAGATTTTTTCTAGCTTCACATGAAGATTTGGTGAAGGATTAACTCTTTGCACTATTCTGAAGAAACTAACCGCAATATATTATGAACAGTATTTGCTGAAATATTTTTTCACGTATTGGAATTGTTACACATTTGAATTTTCATTAATTCAATTAATGGGACTTTTTTTATAATTGAGTGTTATAGATTTTTTTTTTGTTGTGGGCTTGACAGCACGACATTTTCACGATTGGGACTAATTGATTTATATATGGTGACTACCAATTCACCTTTTTGTATTTTGGTATCACAGGATTGTGGTGGTGTTTATATTTAAGAATTATTCACATAATAATTTATTAGATAAGAGATCACTTATCAATTAAGTATATTAAGAGTATCTGAGCGCCCCCTTTTTCTTATATAAACACTTTTTCAGATAGGAGCTAAAGACTCCATCCGCAGGGGAGCAGCCGTTATATATAATTTGTATATTTATTTATATATAATTTTTTTCACATAATTTTGCATATATTAATTGGCGCTGAATCACAGCAATAGGAGAGAGAGAATGTCCACATATTCCCCTTTCCAAATTTTTTCTTTAATATTTACACCTAAATGGTATCCTAAAGGGGACATTTCACACGGCATGACATCTTTCATATATGTCTCAGGTACCTGTATTTTTGCCTGCACAGCTGTCTGTAATAGTTCGGGATCTAATCTGGCAGACTGCAAAACAGAACTTTTATCTTACTGAGATAGTAAATCAACAGGAAGAGGAGTATGAGAGGAAACAGAAGGGTTAACAGGCAGAGAGATCATAGAAGCTGAAGACACAGCAGGAGCTGACACTTTAGACAGTGATTGAATTAGAGAAGACAATGCTACCAAACCAGACAACACATGTAATTGTGTCAACTCACCACCAGCTGGAGCCTGTAACACATGCTGCTGAGCCGCCTGCTCCAACAGTAAAGAAGGGTCTTGTACCTGTGATGTCTGCAGACCTGGCACCTGCTGGGGCACCTCTGTAGTCTGAGTGCCTTGCTGCCATTCTGTGCGCTGCTGCCTGGGAGACTGCTGCACAAGCTGTCTCCCCCTTGAGTCCTGTGCGGCCTGCTGCGGCTGGCCGCGCCGTCCGCTTCTTCTTGCCGACGACTGTGAACAAGTCCGCCTCTTCTGGTCTCCGCGGCGGCCCCGTGACGTCACGCCGCCGCCATCTTCCTTTCGCTTCCCATGAGGCTCGCGAGTCTCTTCGGCTTCTTCCGAAGCCCGTCCTTCTCCCTCCGGCGGCATGCTTCTCCTTGCTCTTGCAGGCGGAGCGAGCTCAGGAACGCCCCGCCCTATGTCTGTGACATCCATAGACTCGTCGCTCGCTGCCAAGCCTCCTCCCTCTTGTTCCAGCAGCTGTGCTTCTTCCTCTGGGGCTGACGCCAGGCAGTGTCGTAACCATGCCTCTCCTCCTGCACTGCCTGCCTTCTCCAACAGCTGCATCACTAGTGCTTCCATGAGGTAGGAAAAACGTCTTACCAGCTCAAATCTTCTTTGCTGTCATCCGGAAAGAGGCAGAACCCTGCACCTGCTGGCCTTTTTATAGGCAATCCCAAACATCCAGAAGATTCCCTGAACCCTCATTGGCTCTTCCTTCCTAGCTGTGGTCCGGCCCCTTAAAGGGGCGGACTCCTGACTAAACTATCCTATTGCTGCCAAACCTAACTTAATTTTTATTAATTTGGGCTAGGGAGGCCGCAATCTCAGGAAAGTGGCCCCATAATGTGACCCCTTTATTCATTCTTCTACATATTTTTGGTAAAAAAAAATCGCAATAATCGTTTATTGATTGGATTGTGCAAAAGTTATAGCGTCTACAAAATAGGGGATAGTTTTATGGCATTTTTATTAATATTTTTTTTTTTTACTAGTAATGGTGGCGATCAGCGATTTTTATCATGACTGTGACATTATGGCGGACACATCAGACACTTTTGACACTATTTTGGGACCATTGTCATTTATACAGCGATCAGTGCTATAAAAATGCACTGATTACTGTGTAAATGACACTGGCAGTGAAGGAGTTAACCAGTAGGGGGTGGGGAAGTTGTTAAGTGTGTCCTAGGGAGGGATTCTAACTGTGTGGGGGCTGGGCTTACTGTGACACGACACTGATTGCTGCTCCCGATGACAGGGAGCAGACGATCAGTGTCCTGTCACTAGTCAGAACAGGGAGATGCCTTGTTTACACTGGCCTCTCCCCATTCTGCAGCTCCGTGACACAATCGCAGGACACCGGCGGGCATCGAGTCCGCGGGTCCCGTGGGCCCGGTCACAGAGCGCGCGCGACCGCACGGCACAGAATTCAAAGCAACACATATATATACGTTGCTTTGCGCAGCAGTGCGATTCTGCCGACGTATATCTACATGACGCAGTCAGCAAGTGGTTAATTAAGGAAAGGGAGTTACCGCTCCAGGTGAATAAGCTGCAGCAATCAATGTCCTCTCAGGAAACCGTGGGTGCTGGCAATGCACAAAGCAAATAGTGGAAAGATAATATGGACAGCCGCACACCAAAAAAACCTTGACGGTTGCCTTTATTTGTAAAAAGGATAAAAAGCACTACACATCACAGCAAGCTAAGGGACAAACATCCGACGCGTTTCACACTATAATCTAGTGCAGTGGTTCTCAACTCCTGTCCTCAGGACCCACTAACAGGCCAGGTTTGCAAGATAAGTGAAATACATCACAGGTGATATAATTTGCTGCTCAGTGATTGCAGTATTCTAGTCTGCATCTCCCCAAGGTAATACTTAAAATCTGGCCTGTTAGTGGGTCCCGAGGACTGGAGTTGAGAACCACTGATCTAGTGCTTACTAAAGCGGTTAATTATGTGCTAACGGTTAAAATACAACATTTGGACTATACTTTGGAATGCTACACCTTCTACATTGTTGGCCCCCCTGTCCACTTTGCTTCTTCATTTTGATTGTTTCATTACTTACACACAGATATGGTCCTTGGCTTACCCTGGCAAGTCTATGGGCAAGCAAAAACTTCTATAATAACTAAAAGATGTAATGGTTTAGCACTAATGACAGCTGGCATATTTTAGCATTGGCTTTTCTTTCAAGTGGCACCTGGTACTGTAGGTAATTTGGCTGACATTGCTAGTTGGTAGGCAATTGAAATTTGCCCTGATCTACTGCTAAAATAATCATCTGATTATAGGTATATTTGAGCTTAAAAGCATTATCATAGCAACAAATATAGTACATAAAGGGTGTGTGACATCTTGTTTTTACATAGAATTGAAAGATAAGCTATACCAGGGCTTAAAATTTAAAGTCTAGACCTACTAGCCAGGCAAAAACCTTACTCACCACCAGTTGCCCCACCAAACTTTTCCCAGGTCCGTCCCCCAACCCCGCCCCCTTAAAGCCCCGCCCCCTTAAAGCTTATGAAATTACATTTTTCTTAAGAATAGAGAGCCCCCCTTACATCAGGGTCCCCAGAGAGCCCCCCTTTACATCAGTGTCCCCAGAGAGCACCCCCATACATCAGGGTCCCCAGAGAGCACCCCCATACACCAGTGTCCCCAGAGAGCACCCCCATACACCAGTGTCCCCAGAGAGCACCCCCATACACCAGTGTCCCCAGCGAGCACCCCCATACATCAGGGTCCCCAGAGAGCCCCCCTTTACATCAGTGTCCCCAGAGAGCACCCCCATACATCAGTGTCCCCAGAGAGCACCCCCATACACCAGTGTCCCCAGAGAGCACTCCCATACATCAGTGTCCCTAGAGGACCCCCATACATCAGTGTCCCCAGAGAGCACCCCCATACAGTGTCCCCAGAGAGCACCCCCTTACCTCAGTGTCCCCAGAGAGCCTCCCCTTACCTCAGTGTCCCCAGAGAGCCTCCCCTTACATCAGTGTCCCCAGAGAGCCCCCACTTACATCAGTGTCCCCAGAGAGCCCCCCCATACATCAGTGTCCCCAGAGAGCCTCCCCTTACATCAGTGTCCCCAGAGAGCCCCCGCTTACATCAGTGTCCCCAGAGAGCACCCCCATACATCAGTGTCCCCAGGGAGCTCTGTCAGTGTCATATTTCAGGTGATGATCAGTATCTCTCCTATATGATGTGCTCTGTATTAGGAGGAGGTGACAGGCCTGGCACAGTACAGGTTAATGATGGGCCCTGCAGTGCTGATCTCCCCTCCTCCAGGCCGTACAATGCTGGGTGACCCCCGATGAACAGGTCGGGTGATGTCTATGCTCCCCACGCCCCTCCTCCATCCATATGCACAAACAGCGATACCTCCTCTCCCCCTCCCTCCCCCCTCAGAGACTCCTCTGCCCCGCACCTACCTCTCGACCACACCGATCCCCGGGGCTGCTCCTCCCAATCACCCGCACCAGGTACACTAACTACGAGCAGAGCCTGAGAGCCGGAGGAGACCCGAGCGGCCACACCCCCTCTGTCACATGGTACACGGAGGAAGCGTGGTCCGTACAATGTGTTATCAGAGAGCATGGAGGAGGGAGGAGACTGTCCCTGACGAGCCGCGCTCGGGGGAGGGGGGGCTGTCGCTGTTTGACATGTCGCCTAATCCGCCTAGTGGTAGCGCCGGCCCTGGCGCTCTGTTACTGCACTCGCCCAATGGCAATTTATGCTTGCATTTGGCGAGCGGGCGAGTGCAATTTTCAAGCCCTGAGCTATACTGTATATGTTACTAAATATCTCTTTATTTTTTATTTTTTATTATCTTTTTTATTAATTTTCCAACAACATATAACACACATTACAATACATAAAACACATATACAATCTCAATATTTCCCATTGCAGAAAAAATAGAAATAATAGAAAAAAGTAATAATGCTATTAATAATAATCGATGATCTACACTCCCATATAAAAAGCCCAGCCATGAAACCCCACAATCCGTAGTGACTAGGGGAGTCCGGGCCGGGCGGGAGAGAGGGAGAGGAGTGCACAGGAGAGAAAGAAAAAGGAAGGAAAGAGAGAGAGAGAGATGGGGGAAGAGAGAGGGAGAGAAAGAGAGAGGGCGAGAGAAGGAAAAAAAAGGGGGGGGATGATTTGAGGAGGGGGGGGTGGGGGAATAAAGTCCCCCATACTCTCCCCCAGGTATATTATGTGCTATAACTCTAGTGCTGGTGTCATTTAAAGTGAAAGTAAATAATGAGTGACAAAAAGTGATTTTAAAAACTACTACAAACTGAAAAACAAGTGTTAGGCCTCGTACACACGACCGATTTTCTCGGCAAGAACCAGCAAGAAACTTGCTGGCAGAGAGGTCTTGCCGAGTAAATCGGTCGTGTGTACGCTGCTAGCGGGTTTCTCGTCGAGAAAACCGTCAAGAAACCTCGACGAGAAAATAGAGAACCTGCTCTCTATTTTCTCATCGAGATTCTCCTCGGCATGTTTCTCGACGAGAAAAGTGAGTGTGTGTACACTTACCTGTCCGCCCGGAAGCCCGCGCATGTTCGAAATGAATTTGACGCATGCGCGGTAGCTTCCTAGGCATACGTAGGGTATACCAAGATGGCGGCGACGGCATCGAATGTGACGAGCGCATGCTCGACGTAGTCGATGACGTCACCGCGTACACTCCTTTCAAAGAACCGCGGGTTCTTTGAAACGAGCGTGTGTACACTCGGCCGGGACAAGTTTCTTGTCCAAGAATCTCGTCGAAAAAAACGACATGTTTTTTTCAACGAGAATCTCGGCCGTGTGTACGAGGCCTAAAAGTCTAAAAGTGGGCTGTATAGCGGACTGGGGAATAGGTTTACGAGTGACTGTATTGATGGAGTGACAAAACATGTATGTAGAGAGAAAAGTGAAAGGGAAAGGTGACCTCACCTATGTGTAAGAAAAAAAAAAAAAGGGGGGGGGAGGGAATACTCCCCCTTCCCTCTGTGTGTTAATTTACAGTATGTGTCACTTATCACAATTGGTAAATGCTAGTGCCCCGTGAATAATTTATCCTAAATTCATTAAGATCCCTCTCTTAGTGTATCTATAAAGAGAGAGAGAAAAAAAATATATATCTCTTTATTATAGCTACCTACTATAAATTCTGCAGGATTAAAGCACACCTAGACATGGAACGTGATTTGCACTAGTCAACAACATTTCACTGATGTTAGCTTGGTGTGCCAATGTAACAGAGCTAAGAATTAAAATGACACAGCATGAAGCTAAGGATAAAAATATTCAGTTTACTTCAGTGAATTGTGAAATACAGGAGATGAGTGGTTGACAGATGCAATTTATTAAAGCTAAATTTCAGTTAAACAGCTAAATTTACACTTAAAGCAGAACTAATCTCTTCTATCCTTTGCAGCCTTTTTGATCTGTAGTTGCCATGGTGCTGCACATGTGATCAGTCATGACACCAGGCAATTGATGGCTTAACAGTTCAGTTGAGAGCACAAGCAACTACAGTAGGTGCCGCCGATATTGTGTCAAGCTGTCTCGTCATCGGGAAAGGAAAAAATGTTCCTTTCACGATGAGCGACACGCATTGCCGATAGGCGGGGATCCGACGCGGATTCCCGCCAATACCAGGCACTGCATTTGGTATGAATCCTGAGCGGGAACTCCACGCCAATTTTTAAAGAAAAAAACGGCGTGGGTTCCCCCTCCAGGGGCATACCAGGCCCTTGGGTCTGGTCTGGATTTGAAGGGGAACCCTACGCCGAAAAAAACGGCGTGGGGGTCCCCCTCAAGATCCAAACCAGACCCTTATCCGAGCACGCAACCTGGCAGGCCGCAGGGGAAGAGGGGGGGACGATAGCGGCCCCCTCCCTCCTGAACCGTACCAGGCCACATGCCCTCAACATGGGGGGTTTGGTGCTCTGGGGCAGGGGGGCGACCTGTGGCCCCCCCCCTGCCCCAGAGCACCCTGCCGCCGTGTTGATGAGGACGGGGCCTCTTCCCGACAACCCTGGCCGTTGGTTGTCGGGGTCTGCGGGCGGGGGGCTTATCGGAATCCGGGAGCCCCCTTTAATAAGGGGGCCCCCAGATCCCGGCCCCCCCACCCTATGTGAATGAGTATGGGGTACATCGTACCCCTACCCATTCACCTGGTGGAAAATAAATGGAGATAAAAACACAACACAGTTTTTAAAAGTATTTTATTGCACCGCTCCGGAGGTCTTCTTCCAACTTTGGGGGTCTCCGGTGTCGTCGCCGCGTTCTCCGGTTCTTTCTTCTGCCGGGCCTCCGCTAACTTCTTTTTAGCTCTTTTGCTAACGGAGGCCCGGTCTTCTCCGTCGTCTTCTTCTTCTTCTCCCGCTCTCCGGTTCTTCTCCCACTCTCCGGTGTCGTCGCCGCGTTCTCCGGTTCTTTCTTCCGCCGGGCCTCCGCTAACTTCTTTTTAGCTCTTTTGCTAGCAGAGGCCCGGTCTTCTCCGTCGTCGCCGTCGGCGTCTTCTTCCCTCTTCTCCTCCTCGATGTTGACTCGTCGCTTCCTCTCGCAGTAATGGTAAATCTTCGGTCCGCAGAGATTAATCTATTCTTCACATGACGTCACAGTCACATGCTCCGGGGCACATGAGCCCTGGAGCATGTGACTGTGACGTCATGTGCACATGTGCCCTGGAGCATGTGACTGTGACGTCATGTGCACATGTGCCCTGGAGCATGTGACTGTGACGTCATGTGCACATGTGCCCTGGAGCATGTGACTGTGACGTCATGTGCACATGTGCCCCGGAGCATGTGACTGTGACGTCATGTGAAGAATAGATTAATCTCTGCGGACCGAAGATTTACCATTACTGCGAGAGGAAGCGACGAGTCAACATCGAGGAGGAGAAGAGGGATGAAGACGCCAACGGCGACGACGGAGAAGACCGGGCCTCTGCTAGCAAAAGAGCTAAAAAGAAGTTAGCGGAGGCCCGGCAGAAGAAAGAACCGGAGAACGCGGCGACGACACTGGAGAGCGGGAGAAGAATAGATTAATCTCTGCGGACCGAAGATTTACCATTACTGCGAGAGGAAGCGACGAGTCAACATCGAGGAGTAGAAGAGGGAAGAAGACGCCGACGGCGACGACGGAGAAGACCGGGCCTACGTTAGCAAAAGAGCTAAAAAGAAGTTAGCGGAGGCCCGGCAGAAGAAAGAACCGGAGAACGCGGCGACGACACCGGAGAGTGGGAGAAGAACCGGAGAGCGGGAGAAGAAGAAGAAGACGACGGAGAAGACCGGGCCTCCGTTAGCAAAAGAGCTAAAAAGAAGTTAGCGGAGGCCCGGCAGAAGAAAGAACCGGAGAACGCGGCGACGACACCGGAGACCCCCAAAGTCGGAAGAAGACCTCCGGAGTGGTGCAATAAAATACTTTTAAAAACTGTGTTGTGTTTTTATTTCCATTTATTTTCCACCAGGTGAATGGGTAGGGGTACGATGTACCCCATACTCATTCACATAGGGTGGGGGGGCCGGGATCTGGGGGCCCCCTTATTAAAGGGGGCTCCCGGATTCCGATAAGCCCCCCGCCCGCAGACCCCGACAACCAACGGCCAGGGTTGTCGGGAAGAGGCCCTGTCCTCATCAACATGGGGGCAGGGTGCTCTGGGGTGGGGGGGCCACAGGTCGCCCCCCTGCCCCAGAGCACCAAACCCCCCATGTTGAGGGCATGTGGCCTAGTACGGTTCAGGAGGGAGGGGGGCCACTATCGTCCCCCCTCTTCCCCTGCGGCCTGCCAGGTTGCGTGCTCGGATAAGGGTCTGGTTTGGATCTTGAGGGGGACCCCCACGCCGTTTTTTCGGCGTAGGGTTCCCCTTCAAATCCAGACCAGACCCAAGGGCCTGGTATGCCCCTGGAGGGGGAACCCACGCCGTTTTTTTCTTTAAAAATTGGCGTGGAGTTCTGCTCAGGATTCATATCAAACGCAGTGCCTGGTATTGGCGGGAATCCGCGTCGGATCCCCGCTCAATACAGTGTCGCGTCTCCTCGCCATTGCAGCGAGCGCGACACGTGTCGCCACCCTGCTGCCGACCTCTCGGCACTCCTGTCGCCGAGAATCTCGGCGATGGAAGCGCTATAGAAATACAATATCGGCGGCACCTACTGTATGAAGCTTCGTACACACGACCGAGAATCTCGTTGCAAAAAAAACGTTGTTTTTCTCGACGGGTTTCTTGTCAAGCTTGATGAGATTCTTGTCAAGCTTTCCTTGCATACACACTGTCAATTCAAAATCTCGTCGGTCTAAAGCGCGGTGACGTACAACATGTACGAAGGCAGTATAAAGGGGAAGTTCCATTCTCATGGCGCCACCCCTTGGGCTGCTTTTGCTAATCTCGTGTTACTGCGTGTTAGTAAAAGTTTAGTGAGAGACGATTTGTGCTTTTCAGTCTTCGTGCTTTCAGTTCGTTACAGCGTGACGAATGTGCTATCTTCATTACGAACGCTAGTTTTACAAGAACGTGCGCTCCCGTCTCATACTTGATTCTGACCATGCGCAGTTTTTGAAGACTCGGAAAAGCATACACACAAACGGTTTTCTCGTCCAAATACAGTCTGACGAGAATCACAACGAGAAAAAAGAAAGCAGGTCTTCTTTTTTTCTCGTCAAGATTCTGGGCAGTTTTCTTGACGAGAAACCTAAAAGCCTCGTACACACGCACGGTTTTCTCGGCAAGAAAGCTCTCCCAACAGTTTTCTTGTCGTTTCTTGCCAAGAAAACTGGTCGTGTGTACGAGGCTTGACACTTATCACTGCATGCTTTTAGGAAACAGATAAATTGATGGGTTTATTTTCACAATAAAATATACATATGTGAACTGTTCTACCTGCCAAAGAATCTTAAGTTCTGTTTAGCTAGTTTTGGAATGCTAGTACCCTTGCTGGACAGTCATAACCTGGACCTCTCAGCAGACTACACATCAGTTGAGCAAAGCAGCTGTGGCATGACCACAGGTTTAGACTGTGCAAGCTCTTTTTAATATACAGTATAGTGTTGTTCCTTATGTTTCCAGTTTTAGAGCTAATTTACAGGGTTTACAGTAGGCTAATATTTACAGGTACAGGCATGCAGGCCTGGACTGGCCATAGGGCCACTTTAACGTGGGGCAAAAGGTGAAGCTGCCCTGGGCCCTGTCATTGTGTGCCCCAAAGTAGCTGCCCTATGAGCCCATGCTGCCCACAAAATGTTTTCCTGGCCATGACACCTCAGATCTCCTGCCATGTGAAGAATCCTACGGCAGAGCAGAATTCTGCACACAGCCAGCATACTGCAGACATGACTCGGTATAACAAGAAACAGCAGGAAAGAGAGGTCAGTGTGAGTCTTGCCTGTCACTCCCCATCCCCCCTGTGTCTTCTCAGGAACTACACATCCCAGCATGCCCAGTTGGACACGGGCTGCTATCCCACATTTGTCCACGGAAAATCCAACAACAATTGTCCAATGGAGCATACAAACGGTCTGATTTTTCGACAACAGCCTGTCATCACACAATTCCCATTGGATAATCCGATTGTGTGTACGAGGCATAACACTACCCCATACCCAGACTGGAATGCTGCTGTCCAAGTGTGTCTCCATTGCTCGTGTAGCAGCCTCACACTCTCTCTTCTTCTTTAGCGGTTACTCTGGCTCCGGTCTAGGGGTACCTTGAAGGGGAGAGTGAGGTGCACCACGGCCCATGTCCTCTAGATTACAGCATGTAGAGTTGAAGGCCAGCACCAGATTACCTTCGGGCTGTGTATACACTCAGAGCCAAGTCTGTTCTACTGATAACCCCCTTTGCTCACAGTAATTGGTGTACCACACACTGAAAAGGTCCAACACTTATCTATTCCATAACGGCAAACAAATAGTCCTTTGCGAGCAGACAGTTTGAGACCCATAGAACAGTTCAGTATTGGTGGGGAGTAGGTCAAGGCACAATCCTCAAAGAAACTAAACCGTTGAGGTTTCACCAACGGTTGCTAAGCACAGTGGCTGTAAAACGTACTTTTTGGCTTCAGAGTCTCTTCCAGCGACTCTAATGAACAGGAACTGGAGTTACCTTTGCTACGCTGCAGCCCCTGTCAGGGGGAAGACATCCCTCCAAGAGAGTTACCAGAGGCCCCACCGTCACCGGATTAATGCTGTACCGGGCTATTCGGAAGGGTTACACTCCCCGGCCTCCTCACCTCAGATACGGGTCCCAACACCTTAGGACCCCTCGGACTCCTCCACCCTCGCAGAACCCAGTCAAAGTTACTGGGCCCCAGGCCTCGGCCATAGTACCTCACCCCAGGCTTAAGGTGCCTGGGATGGACTCCATCTCTCGCTCCGGCCAGGTCAAGGGCACCTGGGCCCGGAACTCCAGAACGCCAGCACCCAGGCTGAAGGTGCCTGGGTGCGGCCGCATCCTCCAACTCCGAACTCTGAACCCTCGTACCACAACAACCCTGTGGTAAGGGCGTCCGCCCCTTTTATCCCCTCTCCCTTTGCGTCACAGCGGGTTCCCTGCCCCGCTGTACCAGCTCCAGGGGAGGACAAAAAGGCACAGTCTTGCGATGTGAGTTCACCTCCGGCCCAGGGCAACAACACCACCTGTAGGCCTCAGGGAATCTCACATCACCAGAGTCCTCCAAGAACCACAAAAGAGGTTATCAGACTCCCTAACAATTAGTGCATCCGGGTTGAATAACCCAGATGCTCCCCCCCAAATTTAAATGCCCGCTACACTCCCTTCATAGTAAAGTTGTCCTAAGACAAGAAGTGTGTTTCTGGCAGGATCACCAGCTGAAAATAAAGGGAAAAAAAATTAAAAAAGAAAACACATGCAGCCACAACATCTGAGAATCGGTAGGCTGCAATATATAGTTTTTTTTGTTATTGGGTTTAATTCTGCTTGGATATTTTATTTATACTCATTTACATTTAGATTTGTCTGTATATGTTTGAACTACTAATCAAATATAAGTGCATATAACAAAAAGAATGGTGTATATTATCTGGTATAAAACACATTTAGAGTAGGTAAACCTCAGTAATTGTAGAACCAATATGTAAAAGAAGATCAACGTATTTGTTGTGGAACCATACAATAGGATATCATTTTTAGTGTAGTTGCCCTATACTCTGTGGACAAAAGGCTGCAAACAAAACAAGTAGCAGATTATATTGGACAAGTCAACCATGGATGTTTTATTGGTGTGCTTGAAGTTTATTTAAGAGTAAGGTAAATTTATAGAGCTACCTCTAAGTGGTGCTAGGATATTGTTTTGTTAGTAGAGATATGGCAAGTGATTCGTCACCAGGAAGCATTAGGAAACATACTCTACAAATACACACAGAAGTCAGGCATATCACGCCGCAGCTTGGCCTAATTGTTAACTTCCTGGCCTTCTCCGTTACTCATCATGTGAGTGTCACATCAATTGACTGGACTCTTTGAAACATCCTGATCTGCTTTATCAACAGTTCACTGTCTCATTGCCACAAAACAGAGCAATCCATTACTTCCTGCTTAGGAAATGGATGGGGGAGTATGTTCACTACACAATCATTTCCTGCTCGGCCATCACCTCTAACAGTAATAATCCCTAAACCTGAATGAATCTTGAATCACTGATTCTCTTGTTTGTCAGTCTGAGCTCCATTCTTATTAAAAAAGTAGTATGTTGTTTAAATCATGAGCTGCGTTAGAAAGCAGTGCTTAGTGTCTGAAATGGTGCCAATGTCCTGAAAACAGCGCATCCCACTGTAACCTTTTTTTATAACTTTATTGACATTTCCCAAAGTGACATTTCATTCTGTTATATTTCCCACAGTTGAATTGGAGTTGAAGAAAGAAAATGGACTTTGTAGGCACATATAAAAAAGTAAATTTTTTTAATATTTAACAAAATAGTACAAAAAGATTACACTTTATGCATCCAATGGAATACACAATAAGAAAACATTTAAAAGAAAGAACCACGTGATTAACCACAGAAGATACTCAATTGTATGTTGCAGGGATATACGCAGTAAAGATGCCCACGCTGGAAAAAAGGTGAGAGTATCTCCTTGGTAAGTGTCCACGAAGCTCTTGAAACGTTAAAATTAGCTCAACATGTTTCGCGATTCGAGAAATCACTTCCTCAGGAGTTTCTAAATTGCAAGGAAAAAACAATTTTAATTGAATAATAATATAAGCCTAAACACATATTAATGTCAATGGTATTGGTATCGCTGAGACTCACCAAAATTGATGTTATTGAGAAGTATTCGCTCAGTCATTCCCAACCCCACAGACAACGCAGCTGGAGCAAGCCCCACCTCTAAGGGAGTAGGGGTGGTGAACCACCCTTACCCACCACTGGCCATGGCCAAAGGGAACAGCGTGTATGAAGGGAATATGGGGGTGCACCGGGTAGCTAAAAATTGTAAGAATAATAAAATAGTTTTAGCTATATAAGAAAATAGATTACAATTGTTCCTATTGACGGACCAATCTATAGGTACTTACTGTAGAAATTATAATATTAAAGTAACTGTTGGGATGCCTAAAAAATCTCTGGATGCAGAAGTCCTGAAGTGATTACTGATTCTAAGAACAGAAAAAGAAACACTAGCTTTCTAACAAGTACTAAAGGTGCCACCATATTGCACTGTGCTATGTGGTAATGGTAACATGATTGTATTGTAAAACATACTTTAGTTCAAAAAATTGTTGCCCAAAGATTGACTTCTATGTGGCACTGAAAACCTGGAATCTCATAGGACTCCTATTCGGGCTGAAGTGGCCAAAAGCCTCACTATGGAAAAAGGTGAAATTGCTGCTAGCAAGCACAATTTATTGGGTCCATAAAGTACATATAAATGAATGAAGAGAAAAATTGCACGTGAATGCCTTGAAAGGAATTTGAAATTGCTCACATTGCATTCATGGATCTCCTGTATGCTGTAGTAAAATCTAGGCTGTTTCCACTATAGATAATGTGGCAATCTAGCAAGGGAAAGTGTACATAGCAGTGAGCCATAGAAGGGTGGGTAAGAACCACAACTGTAGCAAGGACTGTAAATAACTACAGTATGTACCCTTTGCAGAAAGGACTTGAATATCTGCATCCAGATGGGGTCTCACAACTGCCGTGTGCGAGGTGTACAGAGCGACTCCACTCCTCAATAGCATCTGAGGAATGGAGTCCCAGCCTCGCTGTTTTGTACACCCCGCTCGCGCGCTCTGCAGACAGCGTTTGATGTCACGCGAGCCAGCCAAACATGTACACCGCGCACACCCGGGGACTACTGGCGTACTCTGGGTGCGAGGAAAGGTGGAAGTACAATGAAGATGACATCAGATGGAAGATGTCTCTTGATGTGCCATGGGCGGGTATGGAGTATCACTCCTCTCCCTGGATTGGGAGGGAGTGAGCCAATCCCCAATGGCTTGGGCGGCCGCATATTCCCCACGTGCCCAGGCATGATAGCCAGCGGCGGGTGGAGCGTTGTTATTTAGCAAAGCTGCTGCATTGGGGAGCGGAACGACTGAGCAACACAATATGAGAATATGAGTGCATGATATAAACCATGCCGTAAAACACCACCATACTGATGGCAATACAATAGCATATATAGTTAATATAGCCGATGTGGTGAACAAAGTAAAAATCTTGCCACCATTCTATCTAAAATAAAGATACATTGTCATTAGACTTATGACATTGTTTTCTGATTATTAAACAGGTCTAGGAAAACCGCAACTGAACACTGGGCCTCCCATGTGTATAAAACTGTAATACATTTATTTTAATCACGAACCCTGATCAATTAGGGGGTATATACTGCTTGGTGATATCCTATTCTGGACAGAAGGGGGGCCTGGTATTGGGAAGTAGATGGACCCTTGATGAACAAGGCCCCAGGAACCAAATGGCTACCATACCGGCCCCTCATAAAAAGGGCCGGTATGATAGGACCTCATTGATTCCCGGTGGCCTTGTTGCCTCAAGGCGCTCAATCCAGAGGGTCTCCCTCTGGAGAATGCGTTTATCCCAGTTTCCGCCACGTGGGTCTTTGGGTATTACCTCTAAGATAATAAATTTAACCATAGAGGTATCAAACCTATGGTATAGACCCAAATGACGGCTAACTGGTGTAATCATTTTAGTATATTGAGAATAGTATATATGTGTTGTTTTAGCTGGCAAATTGTTTTTCCAACATAAAAGGCCCCACACCTACAAGTCATGAGGTAGACTACCCCCTCTGTATTGCAGTTGGCATGAAACCGAGGACGAAAAGTTTCACCATTTGGCAACTGAAAACGCGAGCCTGTTTGTACCCATGGGCAGTATGTACATTGCCCACATGCAAACAGGCCTTGCACTTGAGTCTGTCTATCGTGATTGGGTCTGCATTCACTAGCAGTTAATTTGTTTCCTATGGAAGAGTTTTGATGAAGTTCAGTTGCGGTTTTTCCTAGACCGGTTTAATAATCAGAAAACAATGTCATAAGTCTAATGACAATGTATCTTTATTATAAGTAGAATGGTGGCAAGGTTTTTTCTTTGTTCACCACATCAGCTATATTAACTATATATGCTATTGTATTAGGCGGAACCACGCACATCACGCTGTTTCCATCCGGGTACCTGAAGCTGGAACGCAGCCGAGGCGCAAGCTGCGATCACAGCATACGGTTACCGCGGTGCTGTGTCCCTTGTACTATTATTGTATAAAGCCTCGTACACACGGTCGGACTTCCATCGGACTTTTCCGTGGATTTTTGTCCGAACGGAGTTGGTTGGGAACACCCATAGCATACACACACTCTGACTTTTCTGCAAACTTTCTTAAAACTTCTTACAACATCACGTGTTTTTTCTGCTCTTTTCTGATCTTTACTGCCACCCTTTGGTCAACTTCTGCTATTGTTGGTTGATTTTAACATTAGTTGTTTTGTCCATCGGACTAAAGTCCGATGGTTATCTGTACACACGGTCGGACTTTGCTCCATCGGACTTTTGTTGGGCAAAAGTTTGTCCGTTTGCAGACCCAACTTTTGTCCGATGAAATCCAAAACCAAACGAAAAAAGTTTGTCCGATGGAGCGTACACACGGTCGGATTGTTGGTCCAACTTGCTTAAAACGAAGTTTGTTGGGCAAAAGTCCGACCGTGTGTACGGGGCTTTAGGCTTACATGCCTTTGGAGGCCCAGCATTTATTGTTTTATTTAATTACTATTTTTAAATAAATCATCCATTTTTTTACCGCACTATGGGAGCCTATCATTTTTATTATTGAGGTTTCTGGACAACCTGCTGCCTGCCATTTAAACCTCCTTTGGAAAGTGAAGAAGCTGTGGATATTGGAAACTGAAAACGTGTTGCAGCCTTATACTTCATCTTGGTAGCAACCTGGCTGGGAAATCGTGTGAATCAACACAGACCTCACCTGGATTGCGTCTTACATGCTGTCCACCCCTGTGGGGGTGCGAGGAGCTGGTGAGTGGGGACCCTTGTGGGGGAGCACCTATGAAGTTTTTGGAAGATTTGTTGGCACAGATTACTAATCACCACTATTTCAACATCTATATATATGTTTTTGCACTATAGAAAGTGGACTTTATACACTGTCACACATATATACTGCTATATGTTTTGTAGTATATTTAATATTTTTTATTTTTCTATCACACAGGTATTGCATGTAATTTATTACTACGGTGGTATACAATTGGAGGAATTGGTAGCACAATCTATTTTTACTGAATTATTAACACCAGCAACTAGGTTGCTGCTATTTCACTAGCACTATAGAGCACCATCCCCCACTGGTAGTATAGGCCATCTCGTATAGGAGTTTTTTTTTTAGCTTTATATACCTTATTTTATAGTCACCAGTACACCTGTGCAGCAAGTCGGACCCACCAAACTAGGGGAGGGGTCCAATTAGTTCCTGGTCTTCCTTTATTGTTAAAATTTAACCCTCTGGATCACACCTGAGGGGTGAGCAGCGCCGTACCCCATAACTATCTATATATGCTATTGTATTGCCATCAGTATGGTGGTGTTTTACGGCATGGTTTATATCATGCGCTCATATTGTGTTGCTCAGTCGTTCCGCTCCCCAATGCTGCAGCTTGGCTAAATAACAATGCTCCATCCGCTGCTGGCTATCATGCCTGGGCGAGTGGGGAATATGCGGCTGCCCAAGCCATTGGGGATTGGCTCACTCCCTCCCAATCCAGGGAGAGGAGTGATACTCCATACCCGCCAATGGCACATCAAGAGATATCTTCCATCTGATGTCATCTTCATTGTACTTCTGCCTTTCCTCTCACCCGGAGTATGCCAGTAGTCCCCGGGTGCGCGGTGTACATGTTTGGCCGGCTCGCGTGACGTCAGACGCTGTCTGCAGAGCGCGCGAGCGGGGTGTACAAAACAGCGAGGCTGGGACTCCATTCCTCAGATGCTATTGAGGAGTGGAGTCGCTCTGTAAACCTCGCACACACGGCAGTTGGGAGACCCCATCTGGATGCAGATATTCAAGTCCTTTCCGCAAAGGGTACGTACTGTAGTTATTTACAGTCCTTGCTACAGTTGTGGTTCTTACCCACCATTCTATGGCTCACTACTATGTACACTTTCCCTTGCTAGATTGCCACATTATCTATAGTGGAAACAGCCTAGATTTTACTACAGCATACAGGAGATCCATGATTGCAATGTGAGCAATTTCAAGTTCCTTTCAAGGTATTCACGTGCAATTTTTCTCTTCATTCATTTATATGTACTTTATGGACCCCCATGTTTTGCATTGTGCTTGCTAGCAGCAATTTCACCTTTATCCATAGTGAGGCTTTTGGCCACTTCACTCCGAATAGGAGTCCTATGAGATTCCAGGTTTTCAGTGCCACATAGAAGTCAATCTTTAGGCAACAATTTTTTGAACTGAAGCCTCGTACACACGGCCGAGAATCTCGTCAGGAAAAACACGCCATTTTTCTTGACGAGATTCTTGGACAAGAAACTTGTCCCGGCCGAGTGTACACACGCTCCATTCAAAGAACCCGCGGTTCTTTGAATGGAGCGAACGCGGTGACGTCGTCGACTACGACGAGCGTGCGCTCGTCACATTCGATGCCGTCGCCGCCATCTTGCTGCACCCTACCTATGCCTAGGAAGCTACCGCGCATGCGTCAAAGTCAATTCGAGCATGCGCGGGGTTCCACGGCGACAGGTAAATGTACACACACACACTTTTCTCGTCGAGAAACAGGCCGACGAGAATCTCAGGTTCTCTATTTTTCTCGTCGAGATTCTGGTCAGTCTTCTCGACAAGTAACCATACACACAAATGATTTTCTCGGCAAGAAAGCTCTCTCTGCAGTTTTCTTGTCGTTTCTTGCCGAGAAACTCGTTCGTGTGTACGAGGCTTAAGGTATGTTTTACAATACAATCATGTTACCCTTACTATATAGCACATTGCAATATGGTGGCACCTTTAGTACTTGTTAGAAAGCTAGTGTTTCTTTCAGGGGCGGATCCAGAGTCTTTTCTCGGGAGGGGCACTGCCAAAAAATATGTTTTTTTTGTGGGAAATCTATCGGGGAAATGGCTGGTGTCGGCGCTTCAATCATCCCGGCACCATGGTTGTTATGGTGTCAGGATGATTGAAGCACATTATTTCTATTATTACATTGTAATATAAAATTAAATAGTTCAATGCAGAATCAGTGGGAGCCCCGAGTGTGTCACTTGCCACCGTCGCCTGCAATTAGTGGGAGCCCTGAGCGTGTCACTTGCCACACGTTGCGGATTGTCACTTGCCACGTCACCTGCCACATCTTGTGGATTGTCACTTGCCACACCTTGTGGATTGTCACTTGCCACATCACCTGCCACACCTTGCGGATTGTCACTAGCCACACCTTGCGGATTGTCACTTGCCACGTCACCTGCCACACCTTGCTGATTGTCACTTGCCTGCCACCAGATGCAGATTGTCATTTGCTACGTCATCTGACACAATTTGCGGATTGTCACTTGCCACGTCGCCTGCCACACCTTGCGGATTGTGACTAACTTGCCTGCTAAGGTGTAGTTTTGGTTGTCTCTTGCTGTGTCCCAGACTCCCAGAGTCAGGCAGCAGAGAGATAATGTAATCTCTCTGCTGCCTGCACAGTGAGGGCGGAAGTCACTGCAGGAATGCAGGGCAGGCACGGGCGGTGAGAGAGGATCTCATCTCTCTGCTCTCCTGCTCCCGGCTAGCTGATTGGCCAGCTGCCACACTGAGCCTGCTCTCTCACTCTCACCTGCGCTGCCAACACAGTGAGCAGCACGGTCTGCCCACGAACAGCGCCGCCCGCCCACAAACCGCACCGCAAGCGGAGCCGCCCGCGGAGCCGCCCGCTTTCTTACCCGTCTGTGGAGCCGCACGCTATCGCACCTGCCCGCAGAGCGGCCCGTCGTGCCTCACTGATGTCACTCGTTGCTAGACGCCAAGCGGCCCAGGCGTTAGCAATGAGTGCAGGGAAGAGGCTCCACCCACCTCCTCCTCCGCTCCTGGTATCGTTTCAGTGCGCCGCGTAACTACATTAGACGAGTCTCTCTCTCTCTGCGCCACTGATCGGCTGATGTGAGAAACTGAGAGAGAGAGACTCAGAGAGGCAGCGGCAGCCGCAGAACAAGTATTGTATATACTCGAGTATAAGCCGACCCGAATATAAGCCGAGGCACCTAATTTTACCCAAAAAAACTGGGAAAACTTATTGACTCGAGTATAAGCCTAGGGTGTCCATCTGCATGCCTCACTGTGCCTAACTTTGCCTCACTGTGCCCATGCTTCACTGTGCCCATGACTAGACTGATGTTTAACATGGGAGTCTATGGAAGGAGTGCCCGGCTTTGAAAAATCGGTTCTCCCCGGCCGTAGGTCTCCCAGACACCAAACTTTGCACACTTATAGAGGAGACATGGGGCTATATGTGTGCCACGTTTGGGGTCCAGGGGACCTAGGACCGGCCGGTACCGGGTCCGCAAAATCACCGGAGAAATTACCGTTTAACATTGGAGTCTATGGAAGGGGTGCCCGGCTTTAAAAAATCAGTGCTCCCCGGCCCTAAGTCCCCCGGACACCGACCTATGGCCGGCCGGTACCAGGTCCCCAAAATCCGGGAGATCAGGCGCAAAAAAAAAAAAAAAACAGAGCAAGCAAGTGAGTGTGACAGATGGTCTCGGGGGGGGGGAATTGCCCTGTTGCCCCCCCCCTGGATCCGCCCCTGGTTTCTTTTTCTGTTCTTAGAATCAGTAATCACTTCAGGACTTCTGCATCCAGAGATTTTTTAGGCATCCCATCGGTTACTTTAATATTAACATTTCTACAGTAAGTACCTATAGATTGGTCCGTCAATAGGAACAATTGTAATCTATTTTCTTATATAGCTAAAACAATTTTATTATTCTTACAATTTTTAGCTACCCGGTGCACCCCCATATTCCCTTCATACACGCTGTTCCCTTCGGCCTTGGCCAGTGGTGGGTAAGGGTGGTTCACCACCCCTACTCCCTTAGAGGGGGGGGCTTGCTCCAGCTGCGTTGTCTGTGGGGTTGGGAACGACTGAGCGAATACTTCTCAATAACACCAATTTTGGTGAGTCTCATCGATACCAATGCCTTTGACATTAATATGTGTTTAGGCTTATGTTATTATTCAATTAAAATTGTTTTTTCCTTGCAATTTAGAAGCTCCTGAGGAAGTGATTTCTCGAATTGCGAAGCATGTTGAGCTAATTTTAACGTTTCAAGAGCTTCGTGGACACTTACCAAGGAGATACTCTCCCCTTTTTTCCAGCGTGGGCATCTTTACTGCGTATATCCCCGCAACAAGTGACTTATACAATTGAGTATCTTCTGTGGTTAATCACGTGGTTCTTTCTTTTAAATGTTTTCTTATTGTGTATTCCATTGGATGCATAAAGTGTAATCTTTTTGTACTATTTTTTTAAATATTAAAAAATATTTTTGTACTATTTTGTTAAATATTTCCCACAGTGGCATTGCGATAGAACCTGTGTAATTAATGTGTGTCCTGGATTAAAGGGATGATGTGGCAACCCTAATTGCGTTCCAGTGTACTGTGCTACAGCATGCTATAGTTTGATTCAGCACACGCCACTGCAGTGTGGTGGTGGGAACTGGCCTAATCTTGAACGGGGCAATATCCTTTACATAGGGACGGCACTTTTGTAGTGTGATGGAACTTCCACAATAACACAACAACAATGCATTTTGATTTTAATCATATAGCAGAGGATATTAGGCAAGGGTTAAATGGGAAATTAAATCCAACATGTTTACCCACTTGTTGGCCATTATCAGATTTGCGGCACAATAAAATCAATATAATGCTGATGAAATAAATGTCAACAAGCATAAACTGAGAGATTTCATTGGCCATGTAGCTCTAGCCTACCTGTAAGTGATCTCTATTGTTTTGCTCTTTCATTTCTAATTGGAAAACAGTAGATTATTCATATTCACAATCGACAGTCTCTCATTTGGAAATGTTTAGTCATTTTTTTTTAAAGTATAACCTGTGAAATGAATGTTGTGAGACTAATCTAACAATTGCCCAACAATTTTCTGCAGTAGCAGTATACTGGGATTTCAGCTTTAGGGGATTAAGTCTCTGATATCTAATATTGTCTGGGTATTCCTAGTCTAATTGTAGAGGGGTGAAGTATTATTCATGAAAATATTCCCTTTGTGATGAATTATGTGATATTTTGACATGAGTAGTGGTAAAATAAAAAATGCAGCTTTCACTGCAATACTGGTCTCCAAAGCTGCACTCATGAAAAAAGGTCCATTCTTCTGCTGCCACTCTTCCAGCATGAATGACCCACAGCATTATTCAACCTACTTTTGTAAGAGCCCAGGCTGTCTTGGACACATGCCCTGGGGATGCATATTTATGCTAGCCCAGGCTTACAGTACTGCTGGACAAAACATAATTATGTGAGCACTATTCTGTGCAAGGAATAATGTTTACCACCAGAGGGAAGAAGGGAAGAAAGAAGACCCATGACATTATGTGACCATAAGGGAAACACCTGGAAGAAAGTTATGTATGCTTAACCAATAAATGCTGGGAGTGAAAGGTTTGTGACTTAAAATTGGGCATCCCTTGAAGGTATGGGTGTGTAAGCATAATGCTAATGCAACAAAATTCAGAGGTGAGTTTCTTTGCTACTGTTTGCATAGAGAGCTGCAATTGTTTTTAGATCTGGCCATATGTAGAGCTATGTGAAAATGTATGTACAATATCTCACAAAATTGAGTACACCTCTCTCATTTTTCATGTGACAACACTGAAGAAATGACACTTTGCTACAATGTAAAGTAGTGAGTGTACAGCTTGTATAACAGTGTAAATTTGCTGTCCCCTCAAAATAACTCAACACACCCATTAACATCTAAACCGCTGGCAAACAAAAGTGAGTACACTAGTAAGTGAAAATGTCCACACTGGGCCCAATTAGCCATTTTCCCTCCCCAGTGTTATGTGACCCATTAATGTTACAAGGTTTCAGGTATGAATGGGGAGCAGGGGTGTTACATTTGGTGTTAAATTTCACTCTCACTCTCTCATACTGGTCACTGAAAGTTCAACATGGCACCTCATGGAAAAGAACTCTCTGAGGATCTGAAAAAGAAGAATTATTGCTCTACAGAAAGATGACCTTGGCTATAGGAAGATTGCCAATACCCTGAAACTGAGCTGCAGCACGGTGGCCAAGACCATGCAGTGATTTAACAGGACAGGTTCCACTCAGGACAGGCCACGCCATGGTCAACCAAAGAAGTTGAGTGCACGTGGTCAGCGTCACATCCAGAAATTGTCTTTGGGAAATAGATGTATGAGTGCTGCCAGCATTGCTGCAGAGGTTGAAAGGGTGGGGGGTCAGCCTGTCAGTGCTCAGACCATATGCTGCACAACTACATCAAATATGGTCTGCATGGCTGTCGTCCCAGAAGGAAGCCTCTTCTAAAAGATGATGCACAAGAAAGCCTGCAAACAGTTTGCTGAAGACAAGCAGACTAAGGACATGGATTACTGGAACCATGTCCTGTGGTCTGATGAGACCAAGGTAAACTTATTTGGTTTAGATTGTCACAAGCGTGTGTGGTGGCAACCAGGTGAGGAGTACAAAGAAAAGTGTGTCTTGCCTACAGTCAAGCATGGTGGTGAGAGTGTTATGGTCTGGGGCTGCATGAGTTCTGCCAGCACTGGGGAGCTACAGTTCATTGAGAGAACCATGAATGTCAAAATGTACTATAACATACTGAAGCAGAGCATGATCCCCTCCCTTCAGAGACTGGGCCGCAGGGCAGTATTCCAACATGATAACGACCCCAAACACACCTCCAAGACTACCACGGCCTTGCTTAACCTGTTCAGATCCGGGCCATGTACAAATGACGGCCTCAAGGCAGATCTAGAAATCCGGGAGGCCGTCATTATACGGCCTCGGCTATTCCGGCCACTGGGGGGGCGCATCACTGAGATGCCGATGCGTGTGCCTTGCGGCTGTGATGTCCGCCAGGTACCCGCGATCGGCGTGTACACAGACAAGGACATGGATCTGTGTGGACCTGTCAGGGAGAGAGGAGACTGATGCTGTGTCCCTTGTACATACGGACACAGATCGGTCACCTCCCCCAGTCAGTCCCCTCCCCCACACAGTAGTAATCACTCATAGGGAACACATTTAACCCCTTCCTCGCCCCCTAGTGGTTAACCCCTTCCCTGCCAGTGTCATTTTTACAGTAACCAGTGCATTTTTATAGCACTGGTCGCTGTAAAAATGACAATGGTCCCAAAATGGTGTCAAAAGTGTCCGATGTGTCCGCCATGATGTCGCAGTCACAATAAAAAATCGCTGATCACCGCCATTACTAGTAAAAAAAAAATATTAATAAAAATGCTATAAAACTATCCCCTATTTTGTAGACGCTATAACTTTTGCGCAAACCAATCAATAAACGCCTATTGCGATTTTTTTTTACCAAAAATATGTAGAAGAATATGTATCGGACTAAACTGAGGACATTTTTATTTTTTATTTTTTTTAAATTGGGATATTTATTATAGCAAAAAGTAAAAAATATTGTGTTTTTTTTTCAAAATCGTTGCTCTTTTTTTGTTTATAGCGCAAGAAATAAAAACCGCAGAGGTGATCAAATACCACCAAAAGAAAGCTCTATTTGTGGGAAAAAAAGGACGTCAATTTTGTTTGGGAGCCACGTCGCACGACCGTGCAATTGTCATTCAAAGCGTAACAGCGCTGAAAGCTGAAAATTGGCCTAGGCAGGAAGGGGGTTTAAGTGCCCAGTAAGCAAGTGGTTAAGAAGCTGAGGGTAAAGGTGATGGACTGACCAAGCATGTCCCTTCACCTAAACCCTATTAAGCATTTGTGGGGCATCCTCAAACGGAAGATGGAGAAGTGCAAGGTCTCCAACATCCACCAGCTCCGTGATGTCATCATGGAGGAGTGGAAGAGGACTCCAGTGGCAACCTGTGAAGCACTGGGGAACTCCATGCCCAAGAGGGTTAAGGCAGTGGCCACACAAAATATTGACACTTTGGGCTCAATTTGGACATTTTCACTTAGGGGTGTACTCACTTTTGTTGCCAGCGGTTTGGACATTAATGGCTGTGTGTTGAGTTATTTTGAGGGGACAGCAAATTTACACTGTTTTAAAATCTGTATCCTCACTACTTTACATTGTAGCAAAGTGAGATTTCTTCAGTGTTGTCACATGAAAAGATATAATAAAAAATTTACAAAAATGTGAGGGGTGTACTCACTTTTGTGGGATACTGCATATGTGTATACAGTGCCTTGAAAAAATATTCATAGCCCTTGAAATTTTCCACATTTTGTCATGTTACAACCAAAAACGTAAATGTATTTTATTGGGATTTTAAGTGATAGACCAACACAAAGTGGTACATTGTCAAGAATCTTGTCCCGGCCGAGTGTACACACGCTCGATTCAAAAGAACCGCCGTTCTTTTGAATGGAATGAATGCGGTGACGTCATCGACTACGACGAGCGTGCGCTCGTCACATTAGATGCCGTCACCGCCATCTTGCTACACCCTACCTATGCCTAGGAAGCTACCGCACATGCGTCAAAGTCATTTTGAGCATACGCGAGTTTCCACGGCGACAGGTAAGCGTACACACTCTCTGGTTTCTCGTTGGGAAACAGGCCGACGAGAATCCCAACGAGAAAATAGAGAGCAGGTTCTCTATTTTTCTAGTTGAGATTCTGGCCAGTTTTCTTGACTAGAAACCTGAAAGCCTCGTACACACGCACGGTTTAAACCGGTCGTGTGTACGGGGCTTAAGTATGTGAAAAGTGTGGCATGCATTGGTATTCAGCCCCCATGAGACAATACTTTGTAGAACCACCTTTCGCTGCAATTACAGCTGCAAGTCCTTTTGGGGATGTCTCTACCAGCTTTGCACATCTAGAGAGTGACATTTTTGCCCATTCTTCTTTGCAAAATAGCGCAAGGTCTGTCAGATTGAATAGAGAGCGTCTATGAACAGCAATTTTCAAGTCTTGCCACAGATTCTCAATTGGATTCAGGTCTGAACTTTGATGGGCCATTCTAACACATGAATATGCTTTGATCTAAACCATTACATTGTAGCTCTGGCTGTATGTTTAGGATCGTTGTCCTCCTGGAAGTTGAACCTCCGCCCCAGTCTCAAGTCTAACAGGTTTTCTTCTTAGATTGCCCTGTATTTGGCTCCATCTATCTTTCCATCAACTCTGACCAGCTTCCCTGTCCCTGCTGAAGAAAAGCATCCCCACAACATGATGCTGCCACCACCATGTTTCACGGTGGGTATGGTGTGTTTAGGGTGATGTGCAGTGTTAGTTTTCTGTCACACTATGCCTTTTGCTTTTAGGCCAAAAAGTTCATAGCCGCAAAAAATTTGGACTGGCGCATAACAAATGCACAGGAGCGCGCACGGATGCACATTGGCACATGCATGCGCACTGTAGAATGGGTGGGTGCACGGATGCGCACTGGCAAACAGGTGCGTGCCAGAACACAAATGCGCACTGGTGCACAGTTACACATGCCCCAGCTTAGTTTGGCGCCAAACAGCCTTTATAAGGAAGCCAGTCAGTAAATGCAGTTGTTGGTTGATCTTCGGCTCCTCCAGTGCATTGATCCTGTGATTCCCTTGTTCCTGTGATTTCCTGTTACTGACTTGGCCTGTCCTGCACCTGTCTCCTGCCTGCCTCCTGACCTGACCTCGGCTTGATTAACGGATCTTCTCTTCCTGCTCTCCTGTGTATGTCAATCCGGCTATCCACCTGACCACGTTTGCTCTGAATCCCATCTTACACCTGACCTTGGCTTCAAACCGATTTCTCTCCTGTCTCTGTGCTACCAAAGACCTGCTATGTCTCACGGGCACCACCAGTCTGCAGACACCACTCCAGTGCATCAGCTGTACTTCTGAGTTCCTCTGACAAACATCCTAGTCAGAATTTCCCTGCAAGCATCCCAGTAGGCGACCCATGCTACTTTGGGCCTGACTCCACCTTCAGGGGAGTCTGGAACTTAGCCAAAAGGGAAGCCCTCTGTTCATTGGCCTCCAGCACCAGGTACGTGAGATCTTGGACCGGATAATGCCTTTTACCTGGATTGTCCTTGAACCACTGTCTGTCTGCCAACTGCAAGTACCTGTTTGCTTTGCTCAGTTCACGCATGCCCTGGCATGGTGGCCAGGCACCATACCATTGTGTATAAGTCCTGGGGGCAACTGAGTACCGGTAGGCCTGCTTGCCTTATGAGAAAGAGGGCTGCTATATGTGAAGAACACAGTAGCCAGCAATAGTGTCTGACCACTTGCGTTTGGGGTAAGTGTGACAAACAAACTGATCAACACTCGCAGACTTTGTCTGCAAGTTCTGATCTTTGTTGGACTTACAAACAAGTTGGACTTACGAGTGAGCTCCTGGAACGAGAGGAATGAAATTAATACACTTATTCAGGTGACAACTAAACAGCGTGGGATTTCTATGAGTTTAAAGATTGCCTTTCCCCTTTTGCTGTGTCTACAAGACAGAAAATGAAGGAAAATCTCCTCAGTGAAACAGTGATGGCACCCCCTCAATCAACATGAGAGTATTGTTTTAAAGAAGAAGAAAAAATGATTTTGACTTTAGATACACTTTAACAAGGCTTAACCCCCTACACTTCAACACTAAGATTAACGTGGTTTGAAGCAGGGGTCAGCAACCTACGGGCCACGGGCCGCACCTGGCCCGTCGCCGCTAAATGTCCGGCCCGTCAGTGCACATGATGAATTCACATGCACCCGGCCTGCGGACATTTAAAACCCTTCACGCCGACCTGTACTGGTACAGTTTTTTAGAGCCAGGGGTCTGCTTTCTTGGGATAACAGCTAAGAAGCCACTCTGCTGTTATCCCAAGCAGCGGGAGGTGAAGCCCCCGGCAGCTCGCCCGGGCTCTCCTGTCCCACGGGGAGGTCCAAGCGACCAGCAGGGAAACATGTCCCCTGGCTGACCGGAGAGCTGAACGAAGCTGGTATCGGCTTTGATCGGGTCTCGGATCTAGTAACCCGAAAGCGATGTCATGACATCACTTCCAGTTTAAAGGAGACTTAAAGGCGCTGAATTTTAAAAAATTACAGTATTCAAAACAGCCAAACTTGGTGTTTTGAATGCTTTTAATTGCAAAGGAGGGATCCCTCCATAAAGAGTACCTGTCACTGTCTATTACTGTCACAATGGATGCTTAGATTTCTTTTTGACAGCAATAAAAGTGATCAGTTTTTTTTTTAAAGCGCCCCATCCCTCTGCGCCTACACAGCTGGCGGGCTGTGCAATATTTGTGGGGGCTTTGTAATATGCAGTGGGAGCTGGGTTGGGGGGACTGTGTGATGTGCAGGGGGGGCTGTGTTATATGTTCTATGCAGGGGGGCTGTGTAATGAAAAGGGGTCCAGAGGTATGGGGGCTGTGTAATGTAAAGAGGTCCAGCCAGATGTGCGGGCTGTGTAATGTAAAGGGGTCCAGAGGTGCGGGGCTGTGTAATGTAAAGGGGACCAGAGGTGAAATGAATTAACCTTCAAAATTAGGGGTCTCCAAACTTTGTATTATGGAGGCCAGATCATGTTTTTTTTACAAACATTCACAAATAAAAAAAAAACTGTTTTATAAATGAATATATAAAATTAAAAAAATTAACACACTCCAAGAAATAACATCACATCATAGACCCCACATCACATCAGAAGTCCCCCTTTTACACCAGAGTATGCCCATGACAACATCTCCCTTTTACATCAGAAGATGCCCATTACATCAGAGCCTTCCTTTCACATCAGAGCCTTCCTTTCACATCAGAGTCTTCCTTTCATAACAGAGCCCCCTTTTCACATTAGAACCCACCATTCACATTAAAGTCCCCCCTGCACATCAGGGCCCCCTTTACATTAAAGCCCCCCCTTTCACATATGGGGCACTGCTGCTGTTCAAGTAAAATCTTGTTGTGGGTCAGATGTGGCCGAGGGCGGTAGTTTGGAGACCCCAGTGCCAGAAACACGCAGCATAAAATATAATTTTTTTTGTCTTTTGGTCAATTTGGTATACATAAAACCTTACACAGAGGGAGCGTGGCCTGACTTGGCTAGAAGATGGACGCTTAATCCCTGAGCTCCTGCCGCCACAGTAGAAAACAAGCCCTTACTGGAGGTCTTCAACCCTCAGACCACACTCAAAAGATGGGGACTGCTTCACGGACCTCTTCCGCCTCCAGATCCCGTTCCCCCAGGGAGAAAACCGGTGGATTGAGCCAAACCAATCCTGAAATGTTCCGGATCAACAGAGGGAACATGGCGCCTTCCCGCTACGGACACTCGCAAGCGCCGACTCCCGCTCTGACTGACCCACCACCCCTGTTGCCGCTGAACACTACCGCGGGTCCCAACGGGATAGAGCTGTCCCCTCAACCCCAACTCAGCATACATGATCTGCGGACCATCGCCGCAGACATAAAAGATACACTTTCAGCCGCCATCTCTGAATTGAGGCTGGATATCCACACTCTAAGCGACCGAGTCCTGTCAGTGGCGAAAGTTACTAGCCGCCATGATGTAACCCTCCGCAAAGCCGCGACACGCATAGACTCCCACACATGGCAGATGAGGGACATGCAGCGCCTTCTCGAGGACCTCGATAACAGAGGATGGCGCCACAACATCAGGATCAGGAACATTCCTGAATCGGTCGAGGGAGACCAGCTATCCCCCACCGTAGTAGGCCTCTTCAATGACCTGCTCCAAAGGCCACCTCAAACCGCTGTGGAATTGGAACCGATACACCGCACTTTATGGCCTAAAGGTAGAGACACTGACCCACCTCAAGATATCATATGCTGTGTTGTAGATTTCAAACTGAAGGAGGAAATCATGAGGCAAGCGAGAGGCAGGCCGCAAATCCTGTACGAGGGGCATACAGTACAAATTTACCAAGACCTGTTAGGCATCACGCTCCAATACCGCCGGGACCTGAAACCCCTGCTTGATGTTTTACGCTCAAAAGGCAACCAATACAAATGGAAGATTCCTTTTTGCCTATCCGCCTCCACACAGGGCCGCACAGCTCCCCTGAAAGTGCCCAAAGACCTTCCACACTTTTGCTGGACCCTAGGTATCCCCCTGATTGATGTACCGAATTGGTACGTGGATTTCCGCCACTCCGTCGCAAGGAAGGACCTATCTGGAACCCATGGAAGCGCAAGACAGCGGGTAACGCAGGAGAAGATCCCCCTCATCCCGCACCTTTCAACGGGATGCTAGCCCCACTAGTGCTCCGAGAGGCAGGAGAGCCCGTCGGGAATACTGATTCCCCCCAACGGCTCTATAACATCCAGCTCCGGTTGGCCGCGTTAGGCCGTATAAGAATTTTTTTTGATTGATCTGTTTTTTGTGTGACTGTTCCACCGGTTGTTGACTTAGTGTCGCTCCAGAGACACCGCAGTTATGTGCCGCTGATTCTTAGTATCGCTCCAGAGACGCCGCAGTTATGTGCCGCTGACTCCATTATTCCAGCTGGGACTGTCTCCCCCTCCTAGATACTATTACATGTTCCTGGCTTCTCTTCGGGCCATTCAGAAATCATTATCAATGGAAAGGGAAAAAAAACTGCGCTAGCTCATATAAGTGATGAAAAACTATGAATGAACCCTTTTAACAGCAGCAATAATAGTGGGATAAACACAAAGTAAACATGAAAAAGAAAAAATTGCGCTATGGGTGAATATTAAAAGTCCAAAGATGTGAAGTCCTTTTGAAAAAATAATAATAATGATGATGGAGTCAACACAAACAACAAAGGGCACAATGCTTGTCATGAATATCTAGGCAGATCTTATCAAGGTGTATGCTTACCAGATGATAAGCCAAAATAGACAAATGGCTATAACCCAGCCCAGGCCTTTGTTTGGCACAAAGTGCCAATTCCTCCGATAAGAGAATAGCAGCAATAGGGTGATGACTCCACAGAGTGCGTTGGTGCATGTATCCAAGGAACAGATTTAAAATTGAAGAAACAAAGAAAAAAAACACATAGCGTAATCCTGCTACATGAAATATCTCTATGTTATAGAAAATGAGATAGAGAAAACAAAACAGCACCCAGTGTATGATTTCTATCTATAGTGAACCACCACCGCATATAGGGTCTCCTCACCAGATATCAATGTGGGAAAAAAAGACCTTGTCAACAAACAACCATCATGGGAGACACATCCACCAATGTGTGAAACCGCCACCTTACATAGAGTCTGCTTACCAGAATGATCTAGACTGTATGCAATACATTCAACCGTAAGCTAGTGGATGGCTGGAGGGGTGTGAGTGTCACTCATACGGATCTGTTTCTTGCAGTGGATCAATCTATATTACTCACTGTTATAGTAGCTCCGTGGGGCCCATACAGGGGTTATGTACCCAAGAAAAACAAATGGGGACCAATAGTGTGATATCGCCACAACATTTATTTAAGAGAATTAAAATTACACTTACGCAGTAAGCGGTAAAACGATCATATAAAAGCCGGCCGGCTAGAAGCAAACTCCCGTCCTATCGAGCGTGGTGACGTCAGCACGTACCCCCTTAGACGCGTTTCGTCATCATAGACATTGTCAATAAGGGACGGGTAGCGAGCTGAATCACCACGTTATATAGTACCTTGTCTTGTTATGAGGTCCGGACATGAGTATGCGGCCGCCATCTTGGACCCTCACACCCCTCCAGCCATCCACTAGCTTACGGTTGAATGTATTGCATACAGTCTAGATCATTCTGGTAAGCAGACTCTATGTAAGGTGGCGGTTTCACACATTGGTGGATGTGTCTCCCATGATGGTTGTTTGTTGACAAGGTCTTTTTTTCCCACATTGATATCTGGTGAGGAGACCCTATATGCGGTGGTGGTTCACTATAGATAGAAATCATACACTGGGTGCTGTTTTGTTTTCTCTATCTCATTTTCTATAACATAGAGATATTTCATGTAGCAGGATTACGCTATGTGTTTTTTTTCTTTGTTTCTTCAATTTTAAATCTGTTCCTTGGATACATGCACCAACACACTCTGTGGAGTCATCACCCTATTGCTGCTATTCTCTTATCGGAGGAATTGGCACTGTTGTGCCAAACAAAGGCCTGGGCTGGGTTATAGCCATTTGTCTATTTTGGCTTATCATCTGGTAAGCATACACCTTGATAAGATCTGCCTAGATATTCATGACAAGCATTGTGCCCTTTGTTGTTTGTGTTGACTCCATCATCATTATTATTATTTTTTCAAAAGGACTTCACATCTTTGGACTTTTAATATTCACCCATAGCGCAATTTTTTCTTTTTCATGTTCACAGAAATCATTATCAACCTCTCTATCTCATAAGATTGGCAAAACTACAAACCCCATAATGCCGTGCAACCAGTGACTAACGGCTGATTGTCAACGCCCATGCCGCATCCCACTTATGTCTCACAGTCTCACGTGGCCCTGAGCGCTCCACCTACTCGACTTATCCTCTCCTCAACTTATGCCCGAGCAGACGATCAACTACAGGATATCCACAGCTACAAGGCTTCAAGGGGTGCAGCCCGCCACAGACTCCGTCAATGAACCGTCATACACCTGACATCCACTCCACTTCTACCCTCCACCCGTAAGACTGTTAAGCTCTCGTCCTTGCATGGACTACTTGTCCGATCATATCCGACAATGTTCGACCGTTCCATATACGCTTACAGCAGATACCATTGCTCTCCCTGGAAAAGTGGACTCTCTCCCAGATGTCAATTGAACCGCAAGTATGATACTTCATTGTCCTGCCTCCCCACGTTCTACCCAAGGACTCTGGCATGACTGGTGGTCTATACTATGTTTTGTTTTGTTTACTAAACTACTTGTCATGCGATTTAGCTTACACTGAATAGGCTCTCACAGTGTGTTATGGTTAACCAATTTTAAGTTCTTAGATTACAAGTACCGTTTAACCTGTTGCCAGCACACAGCAGAGACCTTGTCAACCTCTCGGTTATGCCTCAGACAGCTCTGAGACAACCCCATGGGGGTTGTTGACATCTACATGTGGCATGACTGTGTGCTGGTCCCAGGCACTTAAACCGTTTAGATCCAGGTATTGTGTTCCCTCTCAATGCAGATCTCTATCACCGCACTCATCGCTACTTCCACACTTGGGAGTCCTGATTACCCCACCGGTACCTCCCCCCAGATTTAATACTCCACAGCCTCCGCTCGCTCACTTTGAGTTTCTGTGGCGGCAGACCCTTCTATTACTGTAGTCCCCCTTCTCTGCCTAGTGACTGCCAACCCCCACACAGCTGCGGGACGCTGTGCTGACACTCCGCAGAGAGAGCACACATTGTCCACGCACTGTATCTATACCGATTCCAGCTTCTTCGGAGGCTAGTAATCTAGTTCATTACAGCCTCATCGGTATTAATCCAGTAACCTATTTATTACTTCCAAGCCCGGCTCTCAGGCTTTAGCTCCACTCCCCACCCTCTCACTCCTCCCCCAACATGCTCCCTACTAACACGATGGACGCCACTAACCCTCAGGCAACAACTCTGGGTCAACACCCACATCCTCTTTCACTCAAACTCTAGTCAATTAACATAGGAGGCCTTAATACCCCAGAAAGAAGGTCACAATTATTTCTCTCCTTATAACAAGCCAAGGTACACATAGCCCTCATACAAGAGACCCATTTCAGGACAGACAACATTCCCAAGTTGAGTAATGCCCACTTCCCCATGGTATTTTATGCCTCCAACGATGAAGCCAAATCCAAGGGAGTTTCCATCCTCGTTTCAAAACACTGCCCCATCCATGTAAATGAGGTCCAGAGAGACATGAAGGGGAGATTCCTTTTTATTAAAGGTACCCTACACCAGAGACCCATAACCATTGCTAACATTTATGCCCCGAACAAGTTACGTTTTTCCGAAACACGCTTGACCAACTGATTGGTTTCCAATCCAGCACCTTGATCATGGGAGGGGAATTCAATGTAGCTTTGACCCCCACCCTAGACACATCCAGTGGCACGTCCTATCTAACATATAAGGCCCTTCGAGCCATAAAATTGCAACTCAACAACCTCTTGTTACATGACACCTGGCGCACCCTTAACCTAACCCCACTGTGAAGGATTTCACTTACTTTTCCGCACCTCACAATAAATACACTAGATTAGATTACTTCTTTCTTTCCCAAAATGTCCTCACATACCTATTGTGACAGCAGGAAGGTAAAGTCACCTGGTTGCATCCAGGGGGGTAGATATATTTCTCCCAGATTCAGGCTTTATGCTGACTTATACAACTAGGGTGGAGAGTTGTATAAGCCCAGCTGAGGCTAGTAGGCTCATGGATGACTCATACCTCTAGGGAGAGTGTGGGGCGTCGTACAGACAGGGAGTTGATGAGGCCAGCTGAAGCTTGTCAGCTCATTTAGGCCTCTATAAGAACTCCCAGATTCATTAGGTGTTAGCTCATGCCTGGAAGCAGACCTGTGTGGACTTCCTGGAGAGAGTGAACCCTTGTCCGGTGAGACAAAGCCTGTGTGGCTATTTGCTTGGACATTTAAAACCAGGGACTTAGGGACTAGGACAGCACTAGGCTGATCCCAGTTGTTAGTTAGGAAACCTGTATGTTTAGTCAGAGGTCAAGTTGACCAGGATTTAATTTGTTTATGTTTCTTTTGGCTTTGCTGTGTTTTGTCACTGTAAATAGAAAATAAACTGCACCTTTTTTTTGATTTTGAAAACCACAACCTCCGTTTGCTGGGCCTGTTTTTGTGTGGGGAGCCCATCCCGGGGGTCACACACACCCGCTGCCAAGCTAACCCCCTCACAGTTGGTGGAGAATGCGGGCAGTTTTTTTTTAAGCCAGCATGGAGGAGATACTGAAGCAGCTGGCTCTAGCAAATGCCAATCAACAGCAGACAAATGCAGGTTTGCAAAAGAGCCTTGCAGCTCAACAACAGAACTTCGCAGCCCAGCAGCAAGCTCATCAACAGAGCCTTGCAGCCCAGCAACAAGCCCAGCAGCAATCTGAGGCCCGCTTCATAGACCTGTTACAGAAGCAAGAGCAGAGACTACAACAAATGGAAGCAGTAATGCAGCAACGTCCGCAGACCAGTGAGGAAAGCCGTCCCACTAATACCGCGTCCTTTGGGGTGAGTCGTTTATTGACAAAAATGACTGGAGAGGATGATCCAGAGGTATTTTTGACCACATTTGAAAGGACCGCTGAAAGAGAAAAGTGGCCTGAGGAGCAGTGGGCTGGACTGGTGGCTCCTCTGTTAACTGGTGAATCGCAGAAGGCTTACTATGACCTAGAGCCTGACCAAGCAAAAGACTATGTGATGCTAAAAGCTGAAATATTGGCAAGGCTGGGTGTCACCCAGGCTGTCCGGGCTCAGCGTGTGCATAACTGGACTTTCCAGCTTGGAAAACCCCCCAGGTCTCAAATGTATGATCTCATTCACCTGAGCAGAAAGTGGCTACAGCCAGAGACTTTGTCCGCACCAAAGATTGTGGAACGTGTTGTAATGGATCGGTTTTTGAGAGCTCTTCCTACTGCCATCCAAAAGTGGGTAAGCCATGGAGACCCAGAGACGGCCGATGGTCTTGTGGATCGTGTGGAGAAATACTTGGCTACAGAGAACCTGACGGCCTCTTCCAGAGACACTCGGACTTTCCACCCTAAGACCAGACCATCCCCAGGGGCGGATAAGAGGATTCCAAGGGGTGAGGGTGGAGAGAGTGAGAGGGTGGGAGCTCTACCCCAAGTTTGGCGAGAACAGCCTGGGAAATCAGCGGCTCAAGAGGCGGCAAGAAGGATCGTTTGCTACCGCTGCCGGCAAGCGGGACATATTGCAGCCAATTGCCTGGTTGTGGAGGAACCCATGCAGTGTGACTTTCTGATGGGCAGACGTCAGTCGCTGTGTGCGACAGTCGCATGCACTGCCATTCGAGGAACTGAGAAACATTTATGCAAAATGTGTGTTAATGGTAGAAATGTTGTGGTATTGCTGGATTCAGGTAGCCTTGTGACCCTGATAAAGGCTGAGTTAGTTAAAACAGAGGTCTCTGGGAATAGCAAGGTAGCTGTTATTTGTGTGCATGGGGACACCCGAGAGTATCCAGTGACTACAGTGTGTTTCGAGACCCCCAAAGGTACCCTCTCTCATCCAGTGGGCTTAGTATCTCAGTTACCGCATGACGCCATTGTGGGAAGGGATTTTCCGAAGTTCTGGGAACTGTGGGATGATCCTGAGCCCCCCACTGGTGCCCCTATGTACCAGGAATGGGATAGCCAGAACTCCCCTGAGAGTGGTGAGGACTCTCCGGAATTTCCCTTATCAGTATTGGCAGGGGAGACTCAAGAAACTGGAGAGGAGCCCACCTCCTCAGACGAAAACCTACCGTCTGTGGAGTTTTCTGATCTTGAGGTTCACAGGGAAAACTTTGCCACAGAACAGTTGAAAGACCCCGCCCTAATAAAGGCACGGGAAAACGTAGTGAAAATAGATGGCGAGTTAGTGAACCCAGATAATACCTGCACTTACCCATACTTCAGCGTAGAGAAGGACCTACTGTATCGGGTGGCAAAAAGGGCAGAAGAAACCGTTGAGCAGCTTGTGGTGCCCAAACCTTACAGGAAGTTGGTGTTGGAGTTGGCCCATGGGCACATTCTTGGAGGTCATCTGGGGACAGAGAAAACCCGAGAGAGGGTATTACAGAGATTCTATTGGCCGGGGGTGATAAAGGACATAGAAAATTATTGTTCCTCCTGCCCTGTGTGTCAGAGGTCGGCCCCGATGCCACATTTCCGTAGCCCGCTGGTCCCTCTACCCATCATTGAGGTCCCGTTTGAGAGGATCGCCATGGATTTGGTAGGTCCTATAATCAAGTCCGCTAGGGGGCACCAGTACATATTAGTTATAATGGACTATGCCACCCGTTATCCAGAAGCGATCCCTCTCCGAAATACCTCGGCCAAAACCATAGCCAAAGAGCTATCTCTTGTGTTTAGCCGGGTGGGTATTTGTAGAGAACTGCTTACGGACCAAGGTACACCCTTTATGTCCCGGGTTATGAAGGAGCTGTGTAAATTGTTCAAAGTGACGCAATTACGTACATCTGTGTATCACCCCCAAACCGATGGGCTGGTTGAAAGATTCAACAAAACCCTAAAGCAAATGTTGAAGAAAGTGGTGGATAGAGATGGAAAGGATTGGGACTGTCTACTTCCTTATCTGATGTTTGCTATTAGGGAGGTGCCCCAATCCTCTACGGGATTCTCCCCCTTTGAGTTACTGTATGGGAGACACCCAAGAGGGCTGTTGGATATTGCCAAGGAAACTTGGGAAAGTGAGAGTTCTCCCCACAGGAGTGTGATTGAGCATGTCGCCCTGATGCAAGACCGAATTGCACAGGTAATGCCCATCGTGAAGGAACATTTGGCCCAAGCGCAGTTAGCACAGCAGAGAGTGTACAACCGTGGAGCCAAGACCCGTACCTTTTCCCCGGGGGATAGGATACTGGTACTTGTCCCTACGGTTGAAAGTAAATTCCTTGCCAAATGGCAAGGCCCCTACGAGATAATGGAAAAAGTGAGCGAAGTGAATTACAAGGTCAGACAACCAGGAAGGCGAAAGCCCGAACAGATCTATCACGTTAATCTGTTGAAAGCCTGGAGGGATAGAGAGTCCCTAGTCGCAGACACTTGGTCACCAGCTCAAACTGGTTGCGTGATTCCTGAGGTTGGAATAGCAGCCACCTTGTCACAACCCCAACAACAGGAGGTTAAGGAGTTTGTGCTTCGCAACAAGGAGGTATTCTCTGAGCTGCCGGGACAAACATCTGGGGTAGAGCATGACATCATTACCCCGCCCGGTGAAAGGGTGAAGTTAAAACCCTATCGGATCCCAGAGGCCCGACGGGAGGCAATACGGGAGGAAGTACAGAAAATGCTGAACTTAGGGGTGATAGAGGAGTCCCAAAGTGATTGGTCTAGTCCCATTGTGTTGGTGCCTAAACCGGATGGGAGCTGGCGATTTTGTAACGATTTTCGTCAGTTGAACAAAGTTACAAAATTTGACACCTACCCCATGCCACGTATAGATGAGTTGATCGACCGGCTGGGAACAGCCCGATACATGACGACTCTTGACCTCACAAAAGGGTATTGGCAAATCCCCCTGGCCAAATTGGCCAAAGAGAAAACCGCATTTGTAACCCCAGACGGGGCGTTCCAATATAAAAGAATGCCGTTCGGGTTACAGAATGCGCCGGCCACATTCCAGCGGAAAATGGACCAGATGCTGAGGCCCCATCGGAAGTATGCTGCGGCTTACCTGGATGACGTAATTGTCCATAGCACAGATTGGGCCTCACATCTGCCAAAAGTGCAAGCAGTCCTGGACTCTGTTCGGGAAGCGGGGTTTACGGCTAACCCCAAGAAGTGTACCATTGGGCAGGAGGAGGCCAAATATCTTGGGTACACCATTGGGAGGGGAGTAATAAAACCCCAACTCAACAAAGTCGAGGCCATCCAGAGTTGGCCACGTCCCAACAGCAAGAAGCAGGTACGAGCCTTTCTGGGAATCGCTGGGTATTATCGGCGATTCATTCCCCACTTTGCCTCTAAGGCTGTGCCCCTAACCAACCTAACGAAGGGGAAAGGATCGGTCATGATTAAATGGACCCCCGAGGCTGAGGCAGCATTCCAATTCTTGAAACAAGCCTTATGTAGCCAGCCAGTGTTGTACTCACCCGACTTCTCTAAAGACTTTGTCGTACAAAGTGATGCGTCAGATGTGGGGTTAGGAGCAGTATTGTCCCAGGTCTGGAACGGGGAAGAGCACCCAGTCATTTACCTCAGCAGGAAGTTGAAGTCCCATGAGGTAAATTACGCCACCGTTGAAAAGGAGTGTTTAGCGGTGAAGTGGGCTCTAGATTCCCTTCGGTACTACCTGCTAGGTAGGCACTTTGACATGGTTACGGATCACGCTCCGTTAAAGTGGATGGCTCAAAACAAGGAAACAAATAGAAGAGTGAATAGGTGGTTCCTGGCCCTCCAGGAATTCAACTTCACAGTAAAGCATCGCCCTGGCGTTCAAATGGGGAATGTGGATGCTTTGTCTCGAGTACATGAATGCCTGATTGCTGGTGTTCCAACCCCGAGGTTAAAACAAGAGGGGGGGGTATGTGACAGCAGGAAGGTAAAGTCACCTGGTTGCATCCAGGGGGGTAGATATATTTCTCCCAGATTCAGGCTTTATGCTGACTTATACAACTAGGGTGGAGAGTTGTATAAGCCCAGCTGAGGCTAGTAGGCTCATGGATGACTCATACCTCTAGGGAGAGTGTGGGGCGTCGTACAGACAGGGAGTTGATGAGGCCAGCTGAAGCTTGTCAGCTCATTTAGGCCTCTATAAGAACTCCCAGATTCATTAGGTGTTAGCTCATGCCTGGAAGCAGACCTGTGTGGACTTCCTGGAGAGAGTGAACCCTTGTCCGGTGAGACAAAGCCTGTGTGGCTATTTGCTTGGACATTTAAAACCAGGGACTTAGGGACTAGGACAGCACTAGGCTGATCCCAGTTGTTAGTTAGGAAACCTGTATGTTTAGTCAGAGGTCAAGTTGACCAGGATTTAATTTGTTTATGTTTCTTTTGGCTTTGCTGTGTTTTGTCACTGTAAATAGAAAATAAACTGCACCTTTTTTTTGATTTTGAAAACCACAACCTCCGTTTGCTGGGCCTGTTTTTGTGTGGGGAGCCCATCCCGGGGGTCACACACACCCGCTGCCAAGCTAACCCCCTCACACTATCCAAAGTCACGATTAAATCCATGGTACTCTCCGATCATAATCCCATTTCCATGACCCTTACTCTCCCAACAACTAGTACAAAAACCAATATCTGGAGACTCGACAACTCCCTCCCTCCTGACCTGGAAAACGTTCAACATATTACCTCAAGCCTCTCCAATTACTTTGTAGAGAACGCCACGGATGACACCTCACCCTCCATGCTTTGGGCCGCACATAAAAGGTGATTTCTTTTTCGTACATCACGGTACACAGAGCGACTTAGTCATTACTAATGGGTTATATAGATTACCTTCAGGTGCTGGCACTGGCCACTTCCAAACCGGAAGTACCCTCCCCTATATAAGCCCCTCCCATCCGGGAGCACCTCAGTTTTTTGCCAGTGTCTAAGGTGTTGGCCAAAGAGTAACATGTGTTTTCACTGGGCTTGCGTACAGGTTCTTTTGGGCCTTAGTAAGCTGTTCCGGATCCCACCAAAAAAGCTTCATAGCTAAACGGTCGGTACCCGGGCCTTGCAGCAGAAGAGCAAGGTTTTGCCTGTAATGCCTCTCTTAGGAGGGCTGGACCCTGGGATCCAGAGCTCTGGTCATACCCACGACCAAGATGTTGTCTGTGCAGGGTGCTATACAGGTCCAGGGGAGTGGAATCCTTGGGAACCCGGTCCCTGAAGGTTTAATTACAATGCCTGCCGTGATAGGTGAAGTTTGGGCTTCTGTGGACCAAACAGAGTCCTGCGGCGGGGAACAGGTAAGTGGGGGGCCCCCAGGAACTTGGTTCTATTGGGGGACCCCCAAGCCTAATTTGTCTTTCTGTCTGTTACCTAACGGTATTCCCGCTAATATCTGTGTATGCCTGTAACTACTGAAAATGTAAAATTTTAATAGTAGTCAAGAAAAAAAAAAAAAGAGGACCGCGGTACCTGTGTTAAACCACTAGAGGCCGCTGTAGTCCATTTTTCTTGTCATGTGGATCTTTGGTTTTCTCAAGTCAAAAGATCCAGGCAGTTGGTAAGTTCCTCTGCCCTGTTGCTGCGCTCATCCACCGCACAGGCCCTCCGGCAAAAAGGGCCCTGGCTCCTAGTCCCTGTTTGATTTCGAAAAGGGCGCCAATGGCGCACGGGCGCGCGCGGGCGCGTGCACGCGCCTCCTATGAAAAAAAAGGGGCGGGGCGGGTGGATGACGCTCGATGCACGCCACGGCGCTTCTGCGCATGTGCAGGCGTCCCAGCTTGTATAAAGACACAGTACAAGTGTCAGCTGGATGCAAACAGAGCTAGCAACAAACAGTGGCACACAGAGGCGGTTGATGCAGGCATCCCCATAGAAAGGCACTTTAGTGGACACCAGCTGGTATATAGCAGCAACTGTGTTAGACTATTACCAGCAAAATTGGTGTATGACGACGGGAATACCTCAGCTTTGTGCTTAAAGGATATGTCGTCCAGACGCTCCGGAAATAGGTCTTCCAGGAAGCCAAAGGGGTCTCCATCGGGCTCTGAGGATATTGGGCATGCTTGTACTGCACCAATCTCCCCTGAGAATTCAGAGGTCAGTAGCCGTAGAAACCCCGCAGGAGTGCCTGGTGCTGCGGCTGTCCCCAGTCCACCTGCTCCTGTATATATAACAGAGGAGGTTTTATCCTCAACTCTGGGAGGATTGGAAGAGAGATTAACAGCATTGATCGCTGCTTCCCTGTCACAGGGAAAGCGCGTCCGATCTCCGTCTCCTCCTTCAGAGTGCCTGTTAGTGGAGGAACAGCCCCACACAGGGATCGACCTACCTGAAGGGGATCAGGATGAGGTTGATTCAGTTATGGAGGAATCAACAGTGGAAGAACCTTTCTCAGCATCTCAGGCTGAAAGATTATGGGTTCAGTCTCTGACTAACATGGTCCGATCAGCATTTAAAATGCCTCTGGCGGAACCACCATCCACTACGGTTTCCTCGCTGGGGTCGCTAAAAGCTCCCCAGGCTGTCTGTTCCTTCCCAATCCACCCTTTATTAGAAGGGCTTATTTACCAGGATTGGGAGCATCCTGATAAAATATTTTCTTCCCCCCAAGAGATTTCCGGTGATCTATCCCATGGAGGATAAGTTCATAAAAAAATGGAGGGTCCCTACAGTGGACACAGCCATCTCTTCTGTGAACAAATCACTGACATGTCCAGTAGATAATGTTCCAATGTTCAAAGACCCAATAGATAAAAAATTGGAGTCTTTACTAAAATCTGCTTTCTCTACAGCAAGCATGGTGACACAACCTGCGGTAGCAGCGATTGGAGTCTGCCAAGCAGTGAAAGATCAGTTGAAACAAGTCTTAAGGGACTTACCAGATCAGCAGGCTCTTGCCCTAGCTGACCTGCCTAGAGCCTTGTGTTTTGCGGTGGACGCCATAAAGGATACAATCCAACAGGCCTCCCGCTTTACGCTGTCTATAGTACATATGCGTAGGCTTCTGTGGCTCAAAAACTGGTCTGCTGAAGCTCCCTGTAAGAAACTGCTGGTTAGCTTCCCATTTCATGGAGAACGCTTATTTGGAGAAGATCTGGACAAATATATCCAGAAAATTTCTGCCGGTAAAAGTTCACTCTTACCGGTTAAGAACAAGAGTAGAAGTCCTTCTTTTAAGAGGCCTACTTCTCCAGTCCCGGGCACATCGGCTGTGAAGCAGTTCCGACGGCCTCCGCGGTCAAATTCAGGGGGCAGAAATCAGGGACAATCACAGGGTAACAAGAAGCCCTGGATCAAGAGAGGTACAAAACCTCCCCCCAAGTCATGAAGCGTTGCCCCCACTCAATCGGGTGGGGGGAAGGCTTCAGTTGTTCACAGAGACCTGGCGGGACACCATCAGAGACAGATGGGTGCTCTCCGCAGTAAGTCTGGGATACAAGCTGGAGTTAAAAGGCACTCCTCCTGCCCAATTTATGAGGTCAAACGTGCCAAGAGATCCCCAGAAGAGAGGATCCCTCCTTCTGGCACTAGAACAACTATTGCTCCAAGGTGTAATCATGAAGGTTCCCCTGGAAGAAAGCGGATTCGGGTTTTACTCGAACCTTTTCACAGTCCCCAAACCAAATGGGGACATGAGGCCCATATTAAATCTAAAAGGGCTAAACAAGTTCCTAAATATCAGGACTTTTCGGATGGAGTCGATCCGATCGGTGGCCACCGCCCTACAAGGGCAGGAATGGTTAGCCTCGATCGACATAAGGGATGCTTATCTGCATATTCCCATCTTTCCGGCCCACCAGAAATTTCTACACTTTGCAGTAGAAGGGCGCCATTTTCAGTTCAGAGCCTTACCTTTCGGTCTGGCCACAGCACCACGAGTGTTCACAAAAATTCTGGCCCCATTATTGGCCAATCTAAGAACACAAGGTGTAACGATAATGGCATATCTAGACGACCTGCTACTAATAGACCACTCAGTGGAAAAGCTGGAAGTAGCTATTCACAAGACAATCAAGTATCTGGAATATCACGGTTGGATTATCAACCGGGAAAAGTCAGCTCTAAGACCAGTCAAAAGTCTGGAATACTTAGGGCTAAGGCTGGATTCAAATCAGAGAAAGATTTTCTTACCTCCAGAGAAGGTGTCGTCTTTAAAAGATTTGACCCACTTAGTGGGTACAAAAAGAAAACCATCCATACGCCTGTGCATGAGGCTGCTGGGAAAAATGGTGGCTTCATTCGAAGCGGTACCCTACGGTCAATTCCATTCAAGGAATTTGCAAAGGGCCATACTGTCAGCCTGGAACAAAAAAAGTTCAGGCTTTAGACTTACCAATGTCCCTGTCCCCTTCCGTTCGCAAGAGCCTCCATTGGTGGTTGGTGCCCCAGAATCTGGAAAAAGGAAAATCCTTCAGTCCGGTTTCTTGGAAGGTGGTCACTACAGATGCCAGCCTCATAGGCTGGGGGGCAGTACTGGAGCAATGGTCTCTCCAGGGCAAGTGGTCAGAAGCAGAAAAGGCCCTGCCCATCAATCTCTTAGAGATACGAGCAGCCCGGTATGCCCTAGTAGCATGGACATCCAAACTCCAAGGGTCCCCTGTCAGAATTCAATCAGACAATGCCACAGCAGTGGCATATATCAATCACCAGGGTGGCACCAGGAGTCGTGCAGCCCAGAGGGAAGCAAATTGCATCCTGGAGTGGGCAGAAAAATATGTCCCAGCCATATCCGCGGTTTTCATCCCAGGAGTGGAAAATTGGAGAGCGGACTTTTTAAGTCGCCAACAATTATGCCCGGGGGAATGGTCTCTTCACCCCGAGGTTTTCCAGGCAATATGCCAGCGGTGGGGAACACCGGATGTAGATTTGCTAGCATCCAGATTCAACGCAAAGGTGGACAGATTTGTGTCTCGCACAAGGGATCCCCTAGCTTGCGGCTCGGATGCCCTAGTGTTCCCTTGGGATCAGTTCAAGCTGATATATGCATTCCCACCGCCACAATTGTTACCGCGATTACTCCGCAGAATCAGGGTAGAAAAGAAACCAGTGATTCTGGTGGCTCCAGCGTGGCCCCGAAGGGCATGGTACGCGGAGATTGTAAAAATGTCAGTGAGGAGTCCTTGGACCCTCCCACATCGTCCGGACCTGCTGTCGCAAGGACTGATATACCACCCTTCCTTACCAGCCCTAGGTTTGACGGCCTGGCTATTGAAGCCCACATTCTGAAAAAGAGAGGGCTCTCTAATTCTGTGGTATCTACCATGATCAATGCCAGGAAGCCGGTATCCAGGCAGATCTATTATAGGATCTGGAAGGCGTACATTACGTGGTGTGAGGCCAAGAAATGGCATCCACGTAAGTACGTGATAGGTAGGATTTTGGACTTCCTACAGTGGGCTGTAGATAGGAAGCTGGCCTTGAGTACTATCAAGGGTCAGATTTCGGCCTTGTCAATATTTTTTCAAAGGCCCTTGGCTTCGCATTCACTAGTCAAAGCTTTCATACAAGGAGTGATGCGTATTAGCCCTCCGGTTAGTATTCCCATATGTCCATGGGACTTAAACCTGGTTCTGTCGGTTCTACAGAAACAACCGTTTGAACCATTGCAACACATTTCCTTGGTTCTTCTCACCAGGAAATTGATTTTCTTAGTAGCCATTTGTTCGGCTAAAAGAGTATCGGAATTAGCCGATATCTGGTTGTCCATAAGGACAGAGTAGTATTACGTCCTCATCCAGCCTTTCTTCCCAAGGTGGTATCGAGGTTTCATTTGAACCAAGATGTGGTTCTTCCTTCTTTTTTCCCCAAACCTAGCTCGGTAGAGGAAAAGTTATTACATTCTTTGGATGTAGTAAGAGCAGTTAAAGCTTATCTAAAAGCCACTGCTCAGATTCGCAGAACGGATACTTTGTTTATTCTGCCGGAAGGCCCTAGAAAGGGTCAGGCAGCATCAAAATCTACTTTAGCCAAGTGGATTCGACAGGTCATAATACAAGCCTATGGCTTGAGAAAGAGACCGCCTCCGTTCAAAGTTAGGGCGCACTCCACAAGAGCAGTTGGAACTTCATGGGCAGTGCATCACCAGGCCTCCCTGGCTCAAGTATGTAAGGCCGCAACATGGTCTTCGGTACACACGTTTACTAGATTCTACCAGGTAGACGTTAGAAGTCAGGAGGATGTCGCCTTTGGGCGCAGTGTGTTGCAGGCCGCAAAAGATCCTCATGCCTGATGGCGCCCAGCTTATGTATCCCTCCCCTCATTTGGCATTGCTTTGGGACGTCCCATTAGTAATGACTAAGTCGCTCTGTGTCCCGTGATGTACGAAAAAGAAAAAGGGATTTTTATAACAGCTTACCTGTAAAATCCTTTTCTTGGAGTACATCACGGGACACAGAGCTCCCACCCCTCTTTTTGGGACACTTATTGCTTTGCTACAAAACTGAGGTGCTCCCGGATGGGAGGGGCTTATATAGGGGAGAGTACTTCCGGTTTGGAAGTGGCCAGTGCCAGCACCTGAAGGTAATCTATATAACCCATTAGTAATGACTAAGTCGCTCTGTGTCCCGTGATGTACTCCAAGAAAAGGATTTTACAGGTAAGCTGTTATAAAAATCCCTTTTTCCTCTCACTTGCAGCCAAAAGGACCCGACTCAGGAAGGCTCGCATTAATGACTTGACCGCACGCATATGCCTACTCGAACAAGCACACAAATAGTCGCTAGCAACGAGCTCCCTGATGGAGTTGACTCAGGCTAGAGAGGAACTCCTGGAAGAACTCAATCAGACGCTTAAACGCAAATCCATGATGACTCAGAAACTCTTTTATGAGTTTAGCAACAAATACGGAAAACTTTTGGCTAGAGCTCTCCAGGCGAAGAGGGCGGCCCATACTATCCACAAAATAAAGACCCCCTCGGGGGATACCCTTGTTAAACCGGAAGACATCTCTGACCGATTTGATAGCTACTTCTCCGACCTATACAATCTCCCTGTCCCCCCTCCTGCCGACACAACCTCAGATAGAATAACGGCTATTACGAACTTCCTAGAGCAATACAGCCCAACCCCCCTTACTGCAGAAGACACTACAGACCTAGATCTCCCACTTTCGATAGAAGAGACATTGGCAGCACTAAAACAGATGAAACCGGGAAAAAGCCCTGGCCCAGATGGACTAACGGTTAGCTACAACAAATCCTTCCCTGACACCCTACTGCCCCACCTAGTTAACCACTTAAGCCCCGGACCATTTGGTAGCTAAAGGACCAGAGGTGAATTCAGAATTTTGCACTGCGCTGCTTTAACTGTAAATTGTGCGGACATGCAATGTTGTACCCAAAAAAAATTTGCGTCCTTTTCTTCCCACAAATAGAGCTTTCTTTTAATGGTATTTGATTGCCTCTGCGATTTTTATTTTTTGCGATATAAACGGAAAAAGACCGAAAATTTTGAAAAAAAATGATATTTTCTACTTTTAGTTATAAGAAAAATCGAATAAACTCAATTGTAGTCATACATTTAGGCCAAAATGTATTCAGCCACATGTTTTTAGTAAAAAAAATGTCAATAAGCGTATATTTATTGGTTTGCGCAAAAGTTATAGAGTTTACAAACTAGGGTACATTTTCTGAAATTTACACAGCTTTAAATTTATGACTGCCTATCTCATTTCTTGAGGTGCTAAAATGACAGGGCAGTACAAAACCCCCCCAAATGACCCCATTTTGGAAAGTAGACACCCCAAGGAAATTGCTGAGAGGCATGTTGAGCCCATTGAATTTTTTATTTTTTTGTCCCAAGTGATTGAATAATGACTAAAAAAAAAATAAAAAATTACAAAAAGTTGTCACTAAATGATATATTGCTTACACATGCCATGGTTATATGTGGAATTTCACCCCAAAATACATTTTGCTGCTTCTCCTGAGTACGGGGATACCACATGTGTGGGACTTTTTGGGAGCCTAGCCGCGTACGGGACCCCGGAAACCAAGCACCGCCTTCAGGATTTCTAAGGGCGCAAATTTTTGATTTCACTCCTCACTACCTATCACAGTTTCGAAGGCCATAAAATGCCAAAATAGCACAAAACCCCCCCAAATGACCCCATTTTAGAAAGTAGACACCCCAAGGAAATTGCTGAGAGGCCTGTTGAGCCCATTGAATATATTTTTTTTGTCCCAAGTGATTGAATAATGACAAAAAAAAAAAAAATTACAAAAAGTTGTCACTAAATGATATATTGCTCACACATGCCATGGTTATATGTGGAATTACACCCCAAAATACATTTTTCTGCTTCTCCTGAGTACGGGGATACCACATGTGTGGGACTTTTTAGGAGCCTAGCCGCGTACGGGACCCCGAAAACCAAGCACCGCCTTCAGGATTTCTAGGCACAAATTTTTGATTTCACTCCTCACTACCTATCACAGTTTCGAAGGCCATAAAATGCCAAAATCGCACAAAACCCCCCCAAATGACCCCATTTTGGAATATAGACACCCCAAGCTATTTGCTGAGAGGAATGGCGAGTATTTTACAGCTCTCATTTGTTTTTGAAAATGAAGAAAGAAAATATATATATATATATATATATTTTTTTTTTTAATTTTCAAAACTTTGTGACAAAAAGCGAGATCTGCAAAATACTCACAATACCTCTCAGCAAATAGCTTGGGGTGTCTACTTTCCAAAATGGGGTCATTTGGGGGGGTTTGTGCTATCTGGGCATTCCATGGCCTCCGAAACTGTGATAGGCAGTGAGAAGTGAAATCAAAAATTTACACCCTTAGAAAGCCTGAAGGCGGTGCTTGGTTTTTGGGGTCCCGTACGTGGCTAGGCTCCCAAAAAGTCTCACACATGTGGTATCCCCGTACTCAGGAGAAGCAACAGAATGTATTTTGGGGTGTAATTCCACATATGCCCATGGCATGTTTGAGCAATATATCATTTAGTGACAACTTTGTGCAAAAAAAAAAAAAATTGTCGTTTTTCCGCAACTTGTGTCAACATATAAAATATTCCATGGACTCGACATGCCTCTCAGTATATAGCTTGGGGTGTCTACTTTCCAAAATGGGGTCATTTGGGGGGGTTTTGAACTGTTCTGGCATTTTATACACAACATTAGGAAGCTTACATCCACTCTTCTAACCACTTGAAGACAAAGCCCTTTTTGACACTTTTTGTTTACATGAAAACATTTTTTTTTTGCAAGAAAATTATGTTGAACCCCCAAACATTATATATATATTTTAAAGCAAAGGCCCTACAGATTAAAATGGTGGGTGTTGCATTTTTTTTTCTACACAGTATTTGCGCAGCGATTTTTCAAACGCATTTTTTGGGTTAAAAAATACACTTTTTTTAATTTTAATGCACTAAAACACACTATATTGCCCAAATGATTGATGAAATAAAAAAGATGATCTTAGGCCAAGTACATAGATACCAAACACGACATGCTTTAAAATTTCGCACAAACGCGCATTGGCGACAAACTACATACATTTTTAAAAGCCTTTAAAAGCCTTTACAGGTTACCCCAGTAGATTTACAGAGGAGGTCTACTGCTAAAATGATTGCCCTCGATCTGACCTTCGCGGTGATACCTCACATGCATGGTGCAATTGCTGTTTACATATGACGCCAGACTGACGCTTGCGTTCGCCATTGGGCAAGAGCAGGGCAGGACAGGGGTGCTTTTTTTTTTTCTTTTTTTTTTATTATTAATTTTGCTTTTTTATTTTATTTTTAAATTGTTCCTTCCAAGTATTTTTTTTTTTTTAGCATTTTTATTGTTATCTCAGGGAATGTAAATATCCCCTATGATAGCAATAGGTAGTGACAGGTACTCTTTTTTTGAAAAAACTGGGGTCTTCTAGACCCTAGATTTTTCCTCTGCCCTCAAAGCATCTGACCACACCAAGATCGGTGTGATAAAATGCTTTCCCAATTTCCCAATGGCTCTTTTTATATCCGGGGGGGGCATTCCCTCCCACTGCTTGTAAAAGCAGTCCAGAGGCTAATTAGCCGCTAGGATTGCTTTTACATGAAAGCCGGCCGCAGGCTGAAAAGAATGATACCAAGATGATACCTAAACACGCAGGCATCATTCTGGTATAAACATTCAAAGTCCAGCAACATACCAGTACGTTGCTAGTCCTTGTTGGACATGTATTGTAATCTTTTTATTTCATGCAGCCAGTTGGCTGAACGAAAAAAGAGATTGATCGGTGGGTATGCCCACCATTAGAATACCGCCCTTCATCCACCCACTTCCAATGATGGGCATACACGCACCATTTATATATGCCGAAGCATGGGGGCATCCTCCCGCAAAAAAGTTATGCCGCACACACATGGTCGGACTTTTCCACGGGCAAGCCTCCGTCGGAATTTCGACCGTATGTACGCGGCATTAGGAGCAAAATTGCTCCTCCGCCCCTGCTGCCCCAATGCTTCGGCATATTTGCTTTTTTTTTTTAACTGTGGTGGTGAAATCACCTCCTACAGCACTGGAGTCGCAGGGATCAGGCCTGTCTCTGCGAACGCTGCAGTTATGTGTGTTTTTGTTTTGTAAGTGACAGTGATCGATCGATACTGCACTTGGGTGGTCTGGGCTGGACGGAGGGGCAAAACGCAGGTGCCAGCAGGTATCTGGGCTGATCCCGCTAACACTGCGTTTTTGGGAACCCTAAACTGCTGGGGACGCTAGTATAGATCTGATCAGATCAGATATTGATCTGTTCAGATACTATACCACTAAGGGGGGTGTATGCTTCACGCGTGGGTGTTAGCGTTACTGGCACTAACCTGACGCTGCCTGGGGTGTGACTCAGACCCTCTCTGACGCTAAAACCTAATTGATATCACCCGCCGGGCGATCAGGGGGTTAAACCTTTATTGGGTTATATACACGGCGGGTGCCCTGACACTATAAAAAGCAAACTAACTAACCAGCGTCACCCGTAACACTTATATGGTGATCACTGGTGAAAGGGTTAACTAGGGGCAATCAGGGGGTTAAAACCTTTATTAGATAATATATTGGGGTACCTGACGCTATAAAAACCTGCGGCGAACCTAAAAAAAATTACCGGCTACCGATCTGCATCACAGACACTAAGACAGTGTTTAGAAAAACAATTGCTTAGTGACAGTGGTGATAGGGGGTGAAAGGGTTACCTGGGGGGCGATCAAGGGGGTTAAACCTTTATTAGATAATATATTGGGGTACCTGACGCTATAAAAACATGCGGCGAACCTAAAAAAAATTACTGGCTACGATCTGCATCACCGACACTAAGACAGCGTTTAGAAAAACAATTGCTTAGCGACAGTGGTGATAGGGGGTGAAAGGGTTACCTGGGGGGCGATCAAGGGGGTTAAACCTTTATTAGATAATATATTGGGGTACCTGACGCTATAAAAACCTGCGGCGAACCTAAAAAAAATTACCGGCTACCGATCTGCATCACAGACACTAAGACAGCGTTTAGAAAAACAATTGCTTAGTGACAGTGGTGATAGGGGGTGAAAGGGTTACCTGGGGGGCGATCAAGGGGGTTAAACCTTTATTAGATAATATATTGGGGTACCTGACGCTATAAAAACATGCGGCGAACCTAAAAAAAATTACTGGCTACGATCTGCATCACCGACACTAAGACAGCGTTTAGAAAAACAATTGCTTAGCGACAGTGGTGATAGGGGGTGAAAGGGTTACCTGGGGGGCGATCAAGGGGGTTAAACCTTTATTAGATAATATATTGGGGTACCTGACGCTATAAAAACATGCAGCGAACCTAAAAAAAATTACTGGCTACGATCTGCATCACCGACACTAAGACAGCGTTTAGAAAAACAATTGCTTAGTGACAGTGGTGATAGGGGGTGAAAGGGTTACCTGGGGGGCGATCAAGGGGGTTAAACCTTTATTAGATAATATATTGGGGTACCTGACACTATAAAAACCTGCGGCGAACCTAAAAAAAATTACCGGCTACCGATCTGCATCACAGACACTAAGACAGCGTTTAGAAAAACGATCGCTTAGTGACAGTGGTGATAGGGGGTGAAAGGGTTACCTGGGGGGCGATCAAGGGGGTTAAACCTTTATTAGATAATATATTGGGGTACCTGACGCTATAAAAACATGCGGCGAACCTAAAAAAAATTACTGGCTACGATCTGCATCACCGACACTAAGACAGCGTTTAGAAAAACAATTGCTTAGTGACAGTGGTGATAGGGGGTGAAAGGGTTACCTGGGGGGCGATCAAGGGGGTTAAACCTTTATTAGATAATATATGGGGGTACCTGACGCTATAAAAACCTGCGGCGAACCTAAAAAAAATTACCGGCTACCGATCTGCATCACAGACACTAGGACAGCGTTTAGAAAAACGATCGCTTAGTGGCAGTGGTGATAGGGGGTGAAAGGGTTACCTGGGGGGCGATCAAGGGGGTTAAACCTTTATTAGATAATATATTGGGGTACCTGACGCTATAAAAACCTGCGGCGAACCTAAAAAAAATTACTGGCTGCCGATCGGCATCACTGACGCTAAGACAGCGATCAGAAAAATGATCGCTAAGCGACAGTGGTGATAGGCGGTGAAAGGGTTATCTGGGGGGTGATCAGGGGGTTAAACCTTTATTAGGGGGGTTAGGGGGCTACACTGGACCTAAGACTAAACTTTGGTGACACTTTTACAGTCACAAATGTCAGTGATTGCAGTGATCACTAAATAAATGGTCACTGCAATCAGTGACACTGTGACTGGGGGCTGGGGGGTGATCTGGGGGGTGATCTGGGGTGTCTGGGGGGGCCTGGGGGGGGCGATTTATGTCCCTATGTGTCCTGGTGTCAGTGTAGTGTTGTGTGCACTGACCTGATGTCTTCTCTTGTACGGCGCTCGGTATATGTGAGCGCCGCACCAGAGATGACATCACTTCCTCCTGCTCCCTCTGTCTGACACAGACAGAGGGGGCATTTCCATTCGCCGGGAGCGATCGCGAGGGGGTGGCCAGAAACGAATGGCTGCCCCCTCATCCCGGAACGCTCCTGGACACTTAGCCACCGCTCACTGTACAGAAGGGGGGTCCGATTGGACCCCCCAACTATACAAAGGCAATCACGTACACTCTACGTGATTGTGCCTGTCGGTGCCATTCTGCCGACGTATATATACAGTGAGCGGTCGTTAAGTGGTTAAAGCCTTCAACACCATGTCACCACACTCCGCGGCCAACAGAGAGATTCTTGAAGCCCACGTGACACTCATCCCTAAACCCGGCAAAGACCTTTTTGTTGGTTCCTAATTATCGCCCGATCTCACTCTTTAACGTGGATTTGAAGCTTTATGCCAAGGTCTTAGCTAACCGAATCCTCCCCTTGTTGCATAGATTGATCTCCCTGGATCAGGTTGGTTTTGTCCCTGGTAGGGAAGCCAGAGACAACACCATTAAAGCCCCTAATATCCACCACTGGCTGTCTAAAATGTCCACCCAAGGGTTCTTTCTCTCCTTGGATGCTGAGAAGGCGTTCGACAGAGTGGCCTGGGACTATATGGAAACAACACTACGAGTGATGGGTTTCCCTCCCGCTTACTTCAAATGATAATGGTATTATATTCTTCCCCAACGGCTAGACTTTGAATCAATGGCCGCCTGTTGAGCGCCTTCTCCATCTCAAATGGTACCCACCAGGGTTGCCCCCTTTCCCCTCTAATCTTCATCCTTACTAGGCTTGTGCAATTCGTTTCGTAACGAATTGAAATTCGTCCGAATTTAGCAACTTTCGGACATTCGGAAGCATTCGAATTTCCGAACAGAGCAATTACGAATAAAACCGAATCCGAAATAAATTTTACCGCAAAATAGCGAATGCCCGAAGGTCTTCGGCATAATTCGTTATGAAAAAAGTTACGAATGTACGAATCCATTCGAAGCACAAAAACACTCACTCTGCTCTGCTCTCTGCTTCTCCCTCACCGTGCTGAACTCCCTCTCAAAATGGTGTACAGGGGGCGGAGGCTATAGCCGCATGAAAAAACGAAAGTAAAATACGAGATTTCGAATCCATTCGAAGCACAATAACACTCACTCTGCTCTGCTCTCTGCTTCTCCCTCACCGTGCTGAACCCTCTCAAAATGGTGTACAGGGGCGGAGCCTATAGCCGCATGTAAAAAACGAAAGTAAAATACGAGATTTCGAATCATTACAAATAACCGCTATGTATTTAGAAAAGTACAAATCCATTCGAAGCACATTAGGCATAATAGGCAGCGTCGTTGTGAGAGACACAGAAAATTACGAATCAACGAACCCAAAAAAAGTTACGAAAGTAGGAGTTGTGTCCAGAATCAACGAAAAACAACGTACTCTACCGAAAGTCCGAATTATAAAGCAACAAAAAATTCAACGAAAAATGTCGCTTGCAAAAATACGAATGAGTCCGAACACGAAAAATCCCGTCTAGCAAAATTACGAATGATTACGAATCAACAGGACCGGAAAGAAACGAACCGAAACGGAACGAATATTTCCGTTGTGCACAAGCCTAATCCTTACCATGGAACCCATGCTTCGCAAATTGAGAACCAACCCGAATATCAAGGGCATTGATATCCAAATTCCAAAATAAGCATTATAAGATAGCCGCTTACGCGGATGATATTCTATTATTTCTTAAGAATCCCATCACTACAATCCCCAACCTTCTCGCAGATTTCACACTGTTCAAAAATGTATCCAACTTACAAATCAACTTCACAAAATCGAAAGCACTGAACATCACCCTGCCTCCTGCTCTGGTCTTCCATTGTAAAACGAATTTCCCCTTTAGTTGGGAACCTTGCGAACTCACATATCTAGGTATCAAAATCCCTACAAAATGAATTGATCTTTACGTTAGAAACTTTTTACCCGCCCTCCAAGCGATTCAAGGAGACCTACAAAAATGGCATTTCGGCACCTTTTCGTGGTTGGGCAGAATAGCCATACTGAAAATGAATGTCCTACCCAGACTCCTTTACCTTCTCCAGGCCATCCCCATTAAACTACCCCCCTCATTTTTCAAATCATACAAACATATGTGCAGGAATTTCATCTGGTCTGCCAAAACCCCCAGACTGAGCTGGAACAGACTAGTACTACCAAAATTATTAGGGGGCCTTGGGCTCCCTGACATCCAAACATACCATTGGGCGTGCCACTTAACAAGGATTGTAGACTGGCACGTCCATAGTTACAACAAAGACTGGATCAAACTCGAAGATGCCTTCCCGAACATCCCCTTGTCGCACCTACCGTGGATCACACACAATTCAATCCCTAAAGATTGCTCCACACACCCCCTCATTGGAGCTACGCTCTCGCACTTCACACTAGCCTGCAAAACCTTAGCATTCACGCCATCTCCCGGATCTATGACCCCACTAGACCACAACCCCGATTTCCCCCCGGGCATAGCCTTATGCAACATCACTTCAATCCCCTGTAGTTCACACTCCAAAGCTCGTAACTTCTTCCAAGATGACACTCTACTATCCTACCAGGCGCTTTCCTCCAAACTCCCAGAATATCACATTCCATTCTACAAATATCTGCAAATCTGGCACTTTTTTAACTCAGCTGACTCACATGCTAGCTGGAATCGGGACCTCACGCCCTTTGAAACTATCTGTAACACCGAAGAACCCCAATGCCACCTGATATCAACCTTATATGCGCTCCTTTTCTCAACACACAAAATAAAAGAAGACAAACTTGTCCAACGCTGGGAAACAGAACTGTCCATACAACCCTCTACGGCAGAATGGAAATGCATATTTACACACATTCACAAGGGCTCCATCAACGTCTCCACCCAGGAAAACAGATACAAAATATTCTCCAAATGGTATAGGACGCCTGACAAAATCCACAAATTCGATCCCAGTCTCCCTCCGACCTGTTGGAGATGCAATGCAACACCTTGTTCCCTACTCCACATTTGGTGGGAGTGCCCCCTCATTCAACCATTTTGGACTGACATCCACCGTCTAATTACACAGATCACTACATACACTCCTGATTTCACGGCCGCACAATTCATGTTACATCACACCTCCATGCCTTTCTCCACATACAAAAAATCCCTTACCTTGCACCTTCTCAATGCAGCAAACCTATGTGTGCCAGTGCAATGGAGAAGCACCACCCCTCCCACAGTCTCAGAATGGCTTTAACGGGTAGACAGAAAGGCAGAAATGGAAAAACTTATACTTCAAGCACACGACAACCCAACAAAATTCACTGACACCTGGGCCTGCTGGATACACTTTAGAGAAACTTCTACGCACACCTCTCCAACACACAGCTCCTCTACATCCACTGGAAATACACCCCCTGACCAATTGCAACTCTATAACCCCTACCATCCCTCCCTTACACCACTAGCCTCATCCCCACTTGTTCACACAGATACGTGAAATACTTTAAATAGGCAGTTCGACTCTACTTTCTTTGCTACACACCTGATAGAGTAAACACACACTCCTGTATGGTCACTGGAGTCATGCTCCCACTCCATGTGGGAACCCAACTCCCCTACCAGGGTTCACCAATACACCATGCTACACCGTTCAGATTGAGATTTATTTTACAACCATCTTTGGCCCCCGCCCATTCACAGCTATTGCCCTTCAGGGGTGAGTGGGTCTGAGGCTGGCATTGTCGGTATAGACTAAACTACCCCTTAGATCCCAACCCATATGCACTCACTATTCCTTCTTTTTTGAAGTGTCTTTATAAACTCCGCCTAAGGCTCTGAGTACTCCGACCACACTCACTTACGCCTGTATAGACATAGACAAATACTATACTATTTTAATGTATACAGTTAAGATCATATCAGTATTTCATTCACTCGTTCTTATTCTGTTTATGTCTTGCCTTGTGTTATCTGCGATGAACCTTTTTCTAAAAATCTGTTCAACATATTTCATTGCTTCAGATTCTCTGTAAACCTGTAAAACCTAATAAAACTTTTTGGGAAAAAAACTAACAAAAACCTTACACATACATAAAGTCTTCCATTTGTTTAAGTATTTTTAGAAATAAAAAAAAACAGAAAGGTCAGCCAGGGAGCTGAAGTGACGAAGTAGGTCAGGTGAAGTTCAGACTGGAGGAATTTCTGCAGACACATCACTGGCTTAATTCCACAACTGATCTGCTGCAGACCAGAGTGTTGCTACGTTCTCTGTGCTATGAATACTTCAAAGCAATCATGCTTCATGGAATGTAATCCAACTTGTCTGCTTTTACATTTATTTTATAATCCCATGTATTTTCTTTGCATCGGTCACAGCTCATTCTAGTATCATTTTTCAGCTATATGAATCTCAGTTGTTAAACTGGATGTCCAGTCGATGAGGTAACCCACACAATATAAAAACCATTTGCTTTAAATTGTGTTATATGTAGCGGGTGTCAAATTTATAGGGGCGTATCTGGGCCATAGATGGCCCAGATACATTGATTTTTTTAGGGAATTATGGACACTTCGGAGTGCGGGAGTAATGAATGGTGTCATGTTCCCTGCGGTTCCTAGGTGGCGCTGTCACCTGGGACCGGGGTTGAACTGCCATTCTAGCGCCGTGCCCTTTGTGTCCTCTCGCGGCAGTAGTACAGCGGGGCGGGGAACCTGCTGTGCCTTCTGGGAGAGTATATAAAGAGGGCGGACATCTTGCGCACGAGGTCCATTCCCCAGGCACCTTCAGCCAGGGGGCTGCTGCGGTTCGTCTGTGCCCAGGCGCCCTTGGCCTGGGTGCGTGGAGTCGAGTTCCATCCCAGGCACCTTCAGCCTGGGGTGAGGTACTTTCCAAAGAGGCCTGGGGCCCAGTACCTTCGACTGGGTCCCGCGAGGGCGAAGCATTCCTAAGGTGCCCCGGTATTGGGGGCCTGAATCCAGGGCGTAAGGGACCGGAGAGGTGACCCTCCCGTAGAGCAGGTGCAGCATTTGGCCGGTGCCGGTGTGGGCCTCTGGTGACCGTCCGGATGGATGTCTTCCTCTGACAGGGGTCATTTGTCCTAACGGAGGTATTTCATGTTCTCATGGTCTGTGGCAGAGACCCATCTTCATCAGGTCAGTGGCAGGCCTCATCTAAGGCCTGTGGCAGAGGTCTCAACATTCACCCAGGTCAGTGGCAGGGACCAAATTCACAGTCGGTGGCAGCGACTGTGCGCCAAGCCTGTTTGCACTAAACGGAACAGGAGAGACTTTAATCACTAAGTTGTGCCTGGACCTACTCTTCCCCACACCCTGTCTGTTCTTTCAAAGTTCAACCGCCCTACCTGTTGATCAAAGCAAATAAAACAGTGTTGGACTTTTTATTGGTGTGTCTGTGACAGCGGCAATCATCCTCCATAGGAGAAGCTGAGGCTCCAGCCTAAAATGCAGACCCGAAGGTAAACGGTTAGCTCAAATCTCTGCATACTACATCAGAGACCTGAGCTGGTGGTGTGCATCTTCCCCCCTTCTCCCAGATACCCCTAGACGAGTCACACAGCCATACAAAGAGGGGAGAAGGCGGGTGAGACCGCTACACGTGGGGGCTCCAAGTACGGGATTTGAGTTTATGAAATGGAGCCGAAGCTATCGGAGTTTGAACTTTGCTGCCCAGAAGAGTTCCGAGTAGGTCGGCCATCCCTGCACAGTTTGTGGGCTTGACATGGAGAAAGCCCGCGAACTAGTGCGCCAAAGGGGAGGAGTCCAGCCATGTGAAGAGGTACACGTGGGGACTTTGGCGCCAGTTATGCAGTGCGCGATGGAGCAGCAATCAGTCACAATGTTCAGCAATGCCTCGTGGGTTCCAGTCTCTAAAACTACGAGGATGACTTCAACTGCTGCTCCGATCACAGATACGGGGATTCGGCTTAAGCCCCGGGGACGATTCGCCTGGTACACCTGCAAGGATGTTGAGGCCCTGGGTATGATTTGTCCTGGATGTTCGGGACTGGTGGTACAGTTAAAACCATTAGGGCGCTGTGAGGCCTGCGGGGAGTTCACGTTTGAGGTGGAGCAATCCATAGAGAGACCTCGGGTCTTCCACCTCAGCCCTACATCAGGCGCCGCCACTCAAGAAGGAGAAGTCAATGCTTGGACAGCCATCCCTATGCGCACTGTGGAGACCTCCGTGGAGGTCGTGAACAAAGAGATGAAGGATGCAAAATCCGGAGATGCTGCTTCGGTCACCACAGTTTCCCTACTCCCAGCGCCAACAAGGAAGGTCGGTCTTGTGAGAGCTTCCAGCGGCCGAGATGGAGGACAACCCCTGCGCTTGCCTGGCCCGGATGTATCGGGTAGGAAGAGTCCTGGACATCCCTTCACAAGTTTGGGTCGAGGTAAGCCAGGGAACGGGACTTGGTGTTGGGACGGAGGTGTCGGGGATTCACGGCCATTGAGCCCGTGGGTGGGAGTGATTCGGTGTCCACTACCAACTACCTGCCCACGGAGGAGTGTGACACCTCCGACCTGGAGTCGGTCTCCGATGTGGGAGATGACGTCGTCATAGACAAACTATTTGCTGAGAAGGGCTGGGACAAGATGCCTCTCTCCTCATCCCGTAGAACCAGGCATCCACCTATGCCCACAGGGGATAGTACACCCCAGGGGGAGGCACCAGCGCCTGAGGAGGGACCCCGTCCCCTGCCTGCCCTCCAGTCCCCGGTGCCTCCTGCATCTACCACCAGGGACAAGAGACTGTCGCTGCGGGCGCCTATGCCCAAATCAGAGGTGGTCAAGGCACCTCACCATCCGGATTCGATCGTCCTGCCGGGCGAGGCAGACTGCTCTACTATGCCTCCCTTGTCTAGGCTACAACGTTTGTTCTGCCAGAAAGTTGCCCACGAGTATGGATGGGAGTACCCATACTTATCTAAGGAGTTGCTTTATGAAGTAGAAGTCTGCAGGGAATGCTGGTATAATGACTTTGTGTGGACACACATCAAAGTCCCACACGCAAGCAGGCACCTCACTTGCTCCCCAAAAGCATCTCAAAGATTAAAGGACTGTAAAGCAGAGTGGATGTTGGGTTGGCACATCCATGCTGACAAAGTGTTGATTCGAAGGAAAGAAGGGGAGGATGTCGAATATCACCTAGAGACTGTTGATCAACATTTAAAACCCCTTGTCTTGCCACATCCCAGATTCTACCTGTAGGAGAAAGACTACTTTTTCCTTGTGCCTTGAAAACTTGCTGAACTTTTCGGGGTTTGTTTTTCCTTCCCAGAAACCCAGGAACTGTACCCGAGTTTAACGGGTGTTGTGCTCTTTGGAGGGACTGTTGCAGTTGTTGTTCTCTTTTCTTCCCTCCCGCAAAGTAATCATGGACTTTGGGGTAGTTAAGGGCCAAAGCACAGAGAAGTAGTTTCGTTCCAGGATTCGACAAGTGCTTTTACCGTGGCATTGTCACCAGGTGGCAGTGTTGCGCACCGTTATTCACTTTACACCACACACTTCTTGGAAGGAAAGGATTTCTCTTCGGAGAGATTTTTTCGTTCCAACACCCACACATGTGTCAGGAAAGTTGTGTGTTTAATTTTCTTTTATCCCCTCTGCAGGAGAACGTCCGTCAAGACCGCTGAGAATGGGGCGGGTCTTAGTTAGTATAAAATTATGGAGCAATCAGCGCAAACAAAAATATAAAAATAAAAATAAAAAACGTTAAGCAGCTGAACACATTAGGGTCATCACAAACCTATAAGATAATAGCAAAAACAGGGGTATGTGCAGCGCATAAGAACAATATATAAAACACCATCAAATATGTGGTCGGCAATATAAGATCTAATACAATTCTATTACTGAGAGAGAAAAGTCCTCTTAAGTTCCCAGAATGGTATAGCAGGAAAAAGGGATGAGATTCCTCATGTGATGAAAGGAGGGGGATGCAATCTTCTGCCCAAATTGTGCTGATACAATCCTCCACCGTAAATATATTAAGCTTACCAGATACGAGTTAGTGATGTGTGCGGGGGAAAAATGTCAATGGTGTTATTGTGATATGCATGCTGTTATGTGTTGTTTCCTTTTTTTTTCCTTTTCCCTTCCATGTTAGGTTCAGGCACAACTACCAGTTTTTCAAAATTAAATTTTTTGCGCATTTTTTAAGCAGTCTCTGGATTGGGTTTATGTTGGTTCCCTTTGGGGCATGACCTGATCCAGACACTGGGGACCAGTGTCAAATTGCTGGGGGGAGAGTGTAGCGGGTGTCAAATTTATAGGGGTGTATCTGGGCCATAGATGGCCCAGATACATTGATTTTTTAGGAAATTATGGACACTTTGGAGTGCAGGAGGTATGAATGGTGTCACGTTCCCTGCGGTCCCTAGGTGGCGCTGTCACCTGGGACCGGGGTTGAACTGGCATTCTAGTGCTGTGCCCTTTGTGTCCTCTCGCGGCAGTAGTACAGCAGGGCGGGGAACCCGCTGTGCCTGCTGGGAGAGGATATAAAGGGGGCGGACATCTTGCGCACGAGGTCCATTCCCCAGGCACCTTCAGCCTGGGGGCTGCTGCGGTTTGTCTGTGCCCAGGCGCCCTTGGCCTGGGCGCGTGGAGTCGAGTTCCATCCCAGGCACCTTCAGCCTGGGGTGAGGTACTTTCCAAGGAGGCCTGGGGCCCAGTACCTTCGACTGGGTCCCGCGAGGGCGAAGCATTCCTAAGGTGCCCCGGTATTGGGTGCCTGAATCCAGGGCGTAAGGGACCGGAGAGGTGACCCTCCTGTAGAGCCGGTGCAGCATTTGGCCGGTGCCGGTGTGGGCCTCTGGTGACCGTCCAGATGGATGTCTTCCTCTGACAGGGGTCGTTTGTCCTAACTGAGGTATTTCATGTTCTCATGGTCTGTGGCAGAGACCCATCTTCATCAGGTCAGTGGCAGGCCTCATCTAAGGCCTGTGGCAGAGGTCTCAACGTTCACCCAGGTCAGTGGCAGGGACCAAATTCACAGTCAGTGGCAGCGACTGTGCGCCAAGCCTGTTTGCACTAAACGGAACAGGAGAGACTTTAATCACTAAGTTGTGCCTGGACCTACTCTTCCCCACACCATGTCTGTTCTTTCAAAGTTCAACCGCCCTACCTGTTGATCAAAGCAAATAAAACAGTGTTGGACTTTTTATTGGTGTGGAACTCATGTTACTGGAAGCTAAGTGTCCCTGTCTGTGACAGTGGCAGTCATCCTCCATAGGAGAAGCTGAGGCTCCGGCCTAAAACGCAGACCCGAAGGTAAACGGTTAGCTCATATCTCTGCATACTACATCAGAGAGCCGAGCTGGTGGTGTGCATCTTCCCCCCTTCTCCCAGATACCCCTAGACGAGTCACACAGCCATACAGAGAGGGGAGAATGCGGATGAGACCGCTATATATATATTTAAATATACTGTATATGTCTTTCTCTGAGAGCCGGTTCACACTGGGGCAACACGACTTCCAGCGCGATTTTATGAGGCAACTCACACACGACTTGAGAATGAATCACAGCGCGACCTGGAGCTACTTACGAGGCAACTCCAAGTTGCCTGCAGGACAGGAGACATTCCAGTGGCCAATCAAACAAGAATCAGCTCTGGGGGAGGGAGAGGTTTGCCTGAGAAATGTATGTTTTCTTCCTGGAGAGTTGCTCCTATTAAGACAGTGAGAGGCGACTCCCATTGAAATGAATGGTTACAGGTCGCCTAGGAGTCCTTTTTTGAAGTCAGAGCAACTGCAGTAGTGTGCATAAGGACGACTCCATTAACTTACATTGATTTCTTCAGCCAGCGCGACCTGAGGCGACTAGGGGCAACCTGGGGCGATTTGGAGTCGGATCCAAAGACGCCCCAGTGTGAACCGGCTCTGAGGGTAACAATAAAGAGTAAGGAACATTCCAAAAACTGGCTGACCAACTTGTCAAACTTTCTAAGCATATTCTTTTCATCAATGACTGTTCCTGCTGTATATACCACCAAAAAAATAAGTTGTACAGAAATCATCCATGGCAAACATTAGCTCATCAAAATCTTTAGAGAAAGGATTGTGCACATGCACCCAGCCACATACAGATCTCTCTATAACTAATTTCTACAGGTCCATGTCCATCTTTAGTGCTTCGTCACCAACACTAGCTGTGAATATTGATGTACATATATAGTACTGTATATATGGAAGCTATCTGTGGCTGTGCTCATTTCATATTTTTGGCTCTGTTTCTTGCTTGCCTCTTGGGGGATCAGAACAGATTTCCCCCCCCCCCTGCAGGAGCAAATTGGATAATGCTTTGCTGGGGTTTTTTAGACTTCCTCTGGATCAACTGTGGGTATAGGATTGTGTATATAGGATTATATCGTTTCCCCCCCCCCCTTTTATTGGTTTATCCAGATGGACTAATTTTAACCAATCTAACTACTGTATGTAACTATTGCTTTGCATTGGTACACAGTGGTTGGTCCTCTTCATTAGGTAAGCTGGCTGATTGTTTAAAGGCAATTCATTCCTTCTGTGGCATCTCAATTGATGCTAAAGCAGAAATACTGTTTGAACAAATAATCTAAAAATCAATTGCCCAGCAGTGTCGAAAATCAAAAAGGCAGCTTTCACTGCAATAGTCAGCTCGTCACTGATGCTGTCCTCTGCAGACTCACTGCTCCGGCTTAATGCTGATGGTCCTGCCACACATCATTTTACCCACTTTCCCAGACCATCAAGAACACACCTCCTGGGGTACATTATAACGTTGGAGCAGGCATATAGTGCAATACTGCAGAGAGTAGTGGTGCAGTATTGAAGACTAGACTGTTTACTATCACCCCAGGAGGGAAAGGAAGTACACGGCAATGACAGGTGACCAGCCAATGGACTGCCGCATTTAGGGTATATATAAGGAGATTAAAAAAAAATGTCCAGCATGTCGGTTGGGTTGGGGTTTCTATAATATCAAATACAGAGCTTCCTTTAGTGGCACCAATTTCTATATTTAATGCAGTAACAAAAATGTGGAAACATAACCATTTGAAGGGGAATGTCACATTATCTACATTAATTTACAGTGAATGCTACAATAATAAAATGAAACATGCTCACTAGAAATAAACTATTTTCTCCAAGCAGTTAATATTTAGATGCTTTTATAGATTATACAGAGTTGTGTCTATTGCAGTGATATGTACTGTATTCCCCAGGCCCCTACTCCCCTAGTCCATTAAAGATGCCCACCACAGTTGCAACAATGCAAAAAACAGTTACCAAGCTCAACATGCACCCAGAAGATTATAGTCTGGATCTTCTTGTCTGTATAATCTAGATAACACAGGGAAAGGTTTAATTCAACCACTTCAGAATTGGGCCATGTAGTAACATGAGCAGAGAAATCAACGTCTTATTTTACTTTTCGACAAACAAGGGACATTTGATTCTGTTTTCAAGAAGTAAATGCGCAAAAGGGACTTTCATTTATTGCTCTGTTGAAGGGAGCCAGGTTTAATAATTAAAGAACGTATGTTGGCTAGACACCAGGAGGCAGTATAAATAGACTTAATTAATTATTAAGGTTTTGTCTCTCTAACTATGACCTTCCTCTAGTGATGACTCAGTATGGCCTTTATATGACCAGATCTCTGATCTATTCTTGGCCCATAATAAAAGAGATGGGGTTGATCCTGAACAAAATATCACAAATAACGGAAAAAAACATATACACTGTAATTGCAATTAACAAAAATATACTACAAGAAAATGTCATGGTGCGTTAGTAAGAAATGCACATACATTAGGCTTTTATTGTCAGGAGTCTGTGATAGTGAGCTCTTGTAGATCGCCAACTCAAGGGTTCCCCAGGGCGCAGAGTCTAAGCCCCAGCCTGCTTCTTCACCAGAGCCCATGATGGCGGGGATGGACTTGCAGCAAGCTGGAACCAGGTTGCGGGCCCCAGGTACACCCAGCTGAGGATGCAAAGACCAAACACATGTGCAAAGTGGAAGCAGCAGGAGACAACAGGAAATCCAGGAGACAAGCCAAGGTCAGGGTGGGTAGCAAACAAGCATAGATGTAAACAAAGCTGGGGTCGGTACACAGGTAGTCAGGCACAGGATACACAAGCGACCGGGAGCTCAGAGAACTGTGAAGTTGCTCAGGCAAGGAGCACTGCACTGAGCATGTGTATACTGTATATAGGGATGTAAACAGGGAGGTGACCCAGAAAGTAACAGAAGGGAAAAGTATATAAACCCACAGTGGAGCAGGCAATGCCCAAAAGGTCAACGTCAACAGAGAAGCCAAACATCACAGATCTAGCAGAACCCTGCAGCAAAGAGGTAAGAATTTCACAAACAGAAATGTGCAGGATAGCTAGACTGTGACATTTATGTTTTTTAAAACTTTTTATTTTGGTATATGTAAATCTTTAATATTTGTAAATGCCCATATGGTGTGAATATTATCTATGCACTTCCTGTCCCGGAGTTGTTGGCTTTAAAATCCTGGAAGGAGGAAGTCAAGAAAGAGAGAAAGAAAGAAAGAGAGAGAATGAGGTAGATCGCTAGGTCTATGCTACTGTATGTGTAGTGGTCACCTTCCAGTATATTGGTAGGTGAAACTTTTTATTCCAATATAGGTTATATGCAGCACCTGTTATTCTAGTTAACCCTGCCTCTTCTGGTCTGGGATTCTATAGCTAGTTTTAGCTTAGGGCTTGATAACCATCATAGGCTAGAGCCAGGTTAGGTATCTGTCGGCCACTTTACCTTAGAGGTCCGGTTGCATATCAGATTAGAAACTATTAGGGAGGGACTAAAGTGCAGAGTGGATAGGCTGACTCTGTCACACCACAATTGCTGGCGGTAAGAAGCTCTGTTCTAGGCTGGTTGGACAAGGAAGGATCTCCCCGTGACTGCAGATCTTGTCTTAAGATCTCCAACATAAAGATTAATGCTGGCATCATCCTCAGGGACCCCTGTAACTGGAATTAGCTGCAAGATTTATCTGGAGATATCTCTATTAATAGCTACAGTATATATACCTGGGTACATGTGCAAAATTCCATCAGGACTCCTATCGGACCCTTTGCTGATACATCTAATTTACAAACAGGTATTATGTACTGTTATTAATCTCTCCTTATATAAAGTTTGTATTATTTCTATACTGGTGTGAATCTGTATGTTTATGGTTAATGTTTTAACTGGTTGCAATACTTACTCTGCTCCCAATTACTTTGTTTAGATTACTGATTATTTTCCCGGGAAGGGAATCCCGTTTGTCCTGGGCGGAGGCACTGCCGACATTATTATCAAACCCACTCTTCTGCTTAGCAAGGGTTTTGGTTCTCTTATCATATTTATGTACAGAATAAACACAACATCCTGTTTGGGAAAGGATATTTCTCACCCCCGCATAAAAAAAATGGCTACATTTCAAGGCAATGAGACAGCTTAACAGTAGAATAGAGGAGAAATACAATCCATAGCAGTGTTTTCATCCTGCTTCTAAAGGTGATGTTGCCGTGCCACAATGTCTAACGCATGGCCGGACTTTCCAACGGGAAAACGTCCTTCGGAATTTCCGACGGAAAAATAGAGAATCTGCTCTCTATCTAAGTCCGTCGGAAATTCCTGGCAAAAAAAGTCCGATGGGGCATACACACGGTCGGAATATCCAACCAAAAGTTCCCATCAGACTTTTTCTGTCAGAAATTCCGACCGTGTGTACGCGGCATTAGAGAATGACCCTAATTTCAAATAATGCCAAGTGTTTGATCAGGAGCTGCCTGGCACCACATTCCATAACTCATTAACAAATAATAGCTGTCTGTCAAAGCAGCCAGAAAAGTACTAAGGGACTTTATTGGTGTGGTTTCTCTCAAGGAAAACAAACATACATCAAGTAAAAATGTTATTAACACCAATTCAACCTGACATACCAGATTGAATAATATTAAAATCCAAAGCAAATAAAAAAGTTGAAAAATATCTAATTATTGTTAGATTGAATAGAACCCCCTGTGTTAATAGCCCCATCAACATCGTATATATGTACATACAAATAGAATTTGGCTGTTCCAGAAAAAGCCACAATATCAGCCCACTGGATGTATATTGTTTAACCATGACACATAGAATGTAGTATCATTAGAACAAATATAGGCTGTGGAGGGGGGTTACATCAGTGTTGGCAACCGTCAGTATTTTTACTGGCAGCCAGTAAAAAACAGGCAATTTTCTCCTACCAGTAAATGCCAGTAAAAGTAAAAGGTTGCCAGTAAAAAATACGTCTGTGACGCTCGGCTTGGTCTGCAGCCGGCTGAGACCATCCAAGTGCCTGCTAAAGTGTGATCAGGCAGCTCTGGCGGAGGCGGTGCCTGAGCATGTCGTGTGATGTCATGGTGCAATGGAGCTAAGCAGAGCAGCCAAAGCCTCATGCACGGGTCTGCAAGGACTGGGACCGTCAGTGCTGTTTAGACTGGAGGGACCACTTGGCTTTGAAGAGAGACTGTTACTGTGACTCAGGAGGGGACATGTTGTGTCAGTGAGGTCTCATCATCATCTGTGTTGCTGCACACTGCTGTCAGTGTCACTGTGAGAGTAAATTTTATGTATGTGTGTCGCCCATTCTAATTTCTTGCCCTCCTGAGTCCTGTCCCTGAGCTACTTACTATATCAAAAATACAATAAGAAATATGTTTTTTGCCTTATTATCTACCTTAAATTATATTGCTAATTGCATATTGTATTTGTTTGTAGCCTTAAACACTGAAATTTTCACTTAAAAGTGTAATTTTGTAACTTGTGGAAATGTCAGTAAAACCTTGCAAGTGCCAGTAAATTTTGGGTGTTGTGTCAGTAAATTTCTATCTGGTAGGTTGACAACACTGGTTACAATATCTGAATGTGTTTCACAGACATGCTTCTTCAGGAGAGGGGGAATTCAGAAAAATATTTAGGTAGTTCTTTCATGAAAATTCTGAGCAAAGGCCGTTACCAGGACTCAAAAAAGTGAGCAGATGGGTGACAGAACGCAGGCGCCAAATCCCCATTCAAAATGGTAGGCAGGCAAAATCATAGTTTGTGGGAAAGCACAGGCCTTCAAAGGGAGGAGGATATTCAAAAAAAATTCTCTCTCCCCAAACTCCCTAACGTGACTTCTGTTGTGGAGATTTTTATGGAGATGTATTTAATATGTATTGTCATAGTGTCACCCAGTGTTAGTACTTCCGCAACCCACTCTAAAAGAGCTGATTGGGGTAGTCTGAGGCTGGTTGATAGGGGAAAACGTTTTGAGGTTGGAGTGTGATGTTTGCAGGGTGCGGATATGTCCGCCAACGGGGGCCCTCTGTGCATTAGCATGGACGATCGTTAAGGAGGGGATATGCTCGCTCTGCAATGACATCATTGGTTATAGGCGGATGGGCGCTCTTGTCTCTGCTATGTCTGATCAACATTGGTTGGAGTTCGTAGCGTGCGTCTGCAGATAGCCTCCCTCCCCCATTCAATAATAGTATAATCTTATTATGCGTTATTCTATGGAATGGCGCAGAATAAGAATTCCTATCAACGGTAACTTTAGCCATCCTACGTTATTATATTCATGTATGACATATCCTGTTGGAAGGAATGTCCAAGTATTGTCATTTTCCTGTGAGGAGGGAACATCCTATGAGGTTCCCGCCCATGGGGAGGGGATTGGTTGCTGCAGCCAATCACCTCCTGTCTTGAGATCTTTTGAGTTTAATAAAAGCCTATGAGTAGGCGTCGGCTTGACAGTCTTTGCTGGAATGGCCTGATAAGAAGATAAGACCTGTGTTGGTGGTTTCCTTGATTGAATGATGGAATGAACGGTGAGTGGACTTTAGCAAACTTAACGATAGCATTACTTCAAAAAGATGAATCTAAAGTGTGTGCTTAGATAGCACAGGAATTATAGGCTGTGTGCTCTGTAAACAGCAGCCTAAAATTCCACAACAGTAATGGCGACTCACGGTTGGGACCAATTGTGGCCTCTTTGAGCATCAGATCAGCAGAGGGGGGAGAGTGGACCTGCGATGTGATGTGTAAAGAGGCTGTACTTTGAAACGAACAAAAAAAAAAAAAAAAAATTTGTCTTTTTGAAATAATGTTTTAAGTTTGCAGCGTGTGTATGTGTGTGTGTGTATGTCTGCGAATCGTATGTGTGTGTGCGATTTTGTCATGGATCGTATGCCTGTGAATTTGATTGTGTGTGGGTATGCCTGCATGTGCCTGTGTGATTAGATTGTGCGATGTATTGAGCAGTTGGCTGCCAGCAATGGCTGCTGCATTGTTCTGGTCCTTGAGCCATGAGGTTTAGTGGGGGAGGGGCAGGAAGCATCTCAGTTACAATGGTAAAAGTTGGTGACTTTCTGTAAATAGCATGCAGGAGTTTTGTAGTGGGAGGGCCCTGAGAGATGATCTGATGGAAACTGTGGGCTGTAAGAGTGTAACTAAGCGAGAAATATAGATTGTATATTGTGTATGAAATGAAGGTATAGATGTGGTATTTAGTGCACTGAACAGTTTGTAAAGTAGATTGCTTGGCTGCCATGTGCTTGAATGGGGGAAGGGCTTTGTGTTGCTGGGCTATGCCCTAAGGGAAGGACAATGGTGCTGGAAGGGAAACGCCCTGAGGGAAAGAAACTCTGAGCAGATGTACAAGCAACAATATACTGTATGTGTGTAGTGTTTGTGATTTCTATGAAAAATAGAAATGAATAGATTGTGATTTTTGCCTTTATAGGGGACAAAGACACATGTCCCCATAAGTGTAAAAATATTAAGTGTTTGGTTTTTGAGTTGAAAGTTCCTGCCAAGTGGCCAGGCTGAGGCCACTGTGTGTGAACTTTAGGTAGAGAAGTGGTGAATATCTCAGAGTATATGAACTTAGAGAAATGAATATGTTTTTAATATTGTCATGTAACTCACATTTATTGAATGTGCTGTTTAGTTGGCCAAAGGGAGGCTAAGTTTGTAAGTGTACATGTGGTCCTTGTAGAGTGTAGCTGACACCTTTTTCAGTGGATTTTGATGATAATTTAGAAAAGTTTCAATGGTGTAGTCAGTCTTTGTGGAGAGAAACATTTTTGATTTTCTTTTAAAGAGATGCTGGTTTTGGCGGGAAAAATTGCATGCGTCAATGGCACAATTTTTGTTGTCCATGAGGTGCTGTGGTGGGTCATCCACCATTTTGTAGTCCTGGCTTGTCGGCCATTTTGAGAGACGTTTACAGTTTGAGATAGGAAGTTCCAGTTTAGCAAACACGGCTCCTGAATATGCTGTACTGGCATTTGTTGATTGGCGCAGTTTTGTCCTGTTTTGTGCGCTTGCAGTTTGACCTGTGCACTGCTGGGGAGAGTGCTGGGACGCCAGAGTGACATACTGAGGATGGTTTTGTCTCTGGTTTAAATTGCTTTTCTAAGCATCACCTTTTGAGGTGAGTTGAGAGGTATCTTAAAATAGCGCGGTCTTACCCTGAGGGGCCACGACGCGCTTGCGGACACACGCACATGCTGGGGCCTAGTTATGGATAGGATCTGGCTGACCTACCAGCAGTTGGAGTGTGGGAGGAGGCCAACGCAGACACAGGGAGGACATGCAAACTCCATGCAGATGGTGTTAGGAGGGGGGATTTCTCTGTTTTCATTTAAGTAGATGTGAGCTATTGCAGGGTCGGCTGGCTTTGCAGTATATGAAAAACTTCACTTTACACTGAATTTTGATGGATTGTAAGACTAACAGAGTTTTTGTACAATGATGTGTTTTTATGTTTAAATATTTCCTTCCCAGAAGGCAATTCATATGTTTTGAAGCTTGTATTGTATAGCCTGTAGAGGAGGAGTGGGGGTTTTGGTCGAAACCCCTAGAGCCATCTTTTTGCAGGAGTTTTGTATTTGAGTCAACTTGTGGTTTTGCTTGCAGGGGATGTTTGGGTCAGGACCCTCCCATTTGCAAAGGGGGGTTTTATTCCACCATTTTCTTGACAAGGTTTTAAATTGTTGAAATATATAATGTGTAGCCATAGATTTTTTTGGAGTCTTGATAGACACAGCAATGTGGCTGGGCTCCCCCCTCCCCCTCCCTCTTCCTGAACAATTGATATGTAAATAAACCAGTTTGGTTTTTTAAGAGCTGAGCATGTAACCGGAAGTTTCTTTTCAGCATTTATATATCAGCAGAAAGTTAGTGGGAGGAGCTTGGGGTTTTTAAAGGTGAGCAATGAGATGTGTCTGGAAGGAAAATGGAAAGCATTTTGGCGTTTAAAAGTGTTTTATATTTTGTCCCAGTTTTGTGAAGTTTTGTACTGTAATACAGTTTTGAGTAGAGAGCAAACAGGGGGTATCACCATTATTGTAACATCTAGATACAGAGAGAAGCCACATTGTTCTGCAGGTGGTAAACTGGCGTAAGTGTTCTGTGAGGTTTAGTCTGACAACGCAGTGTATGGGTGTATAGCGGAAAACGCTTGTGTATGCATACACTGTGAGGGGTAGAGGCCTAATTCGGGGGTTGATCTGTGGTTGTTGCTGTAGTTCCAAAAGTGTTGGGACAACAAGCCATAGAGTTGACACCTCGGTTAGGGTTTCTAGTTAGAGGACTTGACCATATAGTGGTTGTAGTTCTGCAATTCACCGTATAAGAAGCCACCGGGCGGTGATCTTCAAAAATGGGTGCAACGGTTTAACCTGGACGCAGGTTTAAGACGATAAGCCGATTCGAATCGCCATGGACACAAGGAGGTCTGTGCAAAGGGAAGGAATGGAGGCTTTCCATAGTCAGACGGTCACACAGTGCACGAAGCCTAGTTTTGGGGCAAAGGCCTTTGAACCCCAAAAAGATTAACATAGGTGGTCCAAGGATACTATTTTGGGTATCCCTCTGGAATGGATGTAGTTGAGCTGCGGCTTCAGAAATCTGTAATGATGAGGAACGGTGGCTCATGCCCGTTTGTTTGAACCTTGTATGGCTGGTACATGGAAGGTTCTCGAGCTGCTCTCATGGTTGTCCCATTGTTTTTTTTCCTATTGCTGAAAGAGTGAAGGTAGAATTCTGGCTGTTTTTGTTTTTTTCATTTGTGGTTTTGGAAACTGGGAAGTATTTCCCCCACGTTTGTATCGGAATGTTTGTATGTAGTAACGTGAATATGTTCGAACTTACCGCGGCGATCCTTCAATGCGTCGCGGCTGTTGTATGTTTGTAGGAACGGGAAAAGTAAGGGTTACAGAGGGTTTTGAAAGAATGTCATTGACAATTTACCAATGTACAGGAATGTCATTATTATTTTACCATTCTTTGCAGGTTAAATATGAAGAATAGAGTAATGATTTTGCTTATAAGTATTTTTCAGGTCCAAGGAGTTTGTACACAGAGAACAGGTGTATGTAGACAGCTGTACATATGGATAAATCTAAGGGAGGTAAAAGTATCACAGGCTATTTCATTGTTTCTTTTTTTCCTGCACCACGCATTTCTTCCTTCAGTCTGTAATGAGGAAGAAAAGGGGGGAGAATGATAAATGTAAGAGTGACAGTTTTTTTTCTGTCAAACTAATAATAACCTCTGTAATTCTAACCAAGTTTGTGCCAAGACGGTCTTTCTTTAATAGAATTTGAATCGGCAAGCAGCAGTCTGGTGAAGTAGGTTCCCATCCCAGAGGCTAAGAACCTTGTCAATGGTTTCAGGTATTGTAAGCCACACACAGGTTATGCAGTGACCACAGTCCCGATGTCTGGGTTATTGTCATATGAGGGTTGTTTGGAGGTCAATCAAAATCAGGGTCGTACTTTCCTCATTAGCTGTCACTTATATTCTCGGCTGATGGGGTGGGTGCGATCACTGTAACATGAACTTCAAAATGTCCACCAAAAGGTTTTCACGAGTCCCTCCTGGACCCAGACTTAATAATCAGTTTACATTCTTTCCAACCAGGTGACTGGGTCGTTGTAAAGAAGCTTGAGGGATGAGACCACGCCAGCCACTGCAAGAAGCGGCTCAACCACACCAAAGAATGAGGAGTATCTTTGTTTATTTATATTTTTGTTGTTTAGTAAATTTTAGCGAGGGTAACGGTGAAAAGCATCCCAAGTTATTATTTAAAGTGTATGTCCTGACTAGCTCAGAAAGCGAACAGGACCGTCTGTTCTGAGTCTTCACCAAGTTTTAGTCCCCAGCGATGACAGCGGTACATGCCATTTATGATGTTATTATGGGTATGAGGAGTTTTAGTCCCCAGCGATGACAGCGGTACATGCCATTTATGATGTTATTATGGGTATGAGGAGTTTTGACAAACTAGTGAAGACTCCAGACAGACACTTGTCAATGGAATCTAACGATGTATTTTTTAGAGGGTAAAATTGGTTTTAGTTTTAATGGCTCTGCCTCTTGTCGGTTTGGGTATCTAGGCAGCCCACAAGTGTGTTTGAACTTTAGTTTGGTGTTTATGTGGATCTGCAGCTTATAAAGGTAATTCCCCCAAAGCAAGAGGTTCATGCGCGATGGTGAAGCTGTCCCAACATTTTAGGTCGCGGGCGATCGCGAGGATCTGATGGCGCAGGAAATTAAGAATGGCAGGGACAGCTAGAAGGGATTTGTTCACCAATCCCGACCAGGTCTGGGCATGGGGTCCTGCATGTACAAGGTGGGGGGGGCTCGGGCTTGGGATACGATTGAACAATTCTCATCCGTTAAGGATAGGGTTCTTCATGTCATTGTTGAAGCCAGAGCTGTAGCTAAGTGAAGGTTGGGAGTCCTTTTTAAGGGTTTGGGGATCTAATTTTTTATTTTACAGCGGATCGTGGTTAAAGGAAGTGGGAATATATATACTCTTGTCGTTTTTATTTCTATTCTTTCTATGTCGTGACGAGAGGCTCCTGTTGCCTGATTTGATGCGTGACCAGAGTTCCCTTGATGAGACGCCCCGAAGCCGGACCCACATACAAGACAGAGAATCACAGACGGATCGGCGATTACTACAGCTCACCATGTCGTGTCCTCCTTTATAAGTCATGCCCCTGAAGAGTAGAGTCTACATGTCAAGCCGTGTTTTCCTTTTTATGGACTAAGAACTGATTCATTTCCAGGTGTAAGAAGCAGATCAACTCTCATCGAGGGACACATAGGGTGCATATGACAAAAAAAGGGAGGACTGTTGTGGAGATTTTTATGGAGATGTATTTAATATGTATTGTCATAGTGTCACCCAGTGTTAGTACTTCCGCAACCCGCTCTAAAAGAGCTGATTGGGGTAGTCTGAGGCTGGTTGAATCCCGTCTGATAGGGGAAAACGTTTTGAGGTTGGAGTGTGATGTTTGCAGGGTGCGGATATGTCCGCCAATGGGGGCCCTCTGTGCATTAGCATGGACGATCGTTAAGGAGGGGATATGCTCGCTCTGCAATGACATCATTGGTTATAGGCGGATGGGCGCTCTTGTCTCTGCTATGTGTGATCAACATTGGTTGGAGTTCGTAGCGTGTGTCTGCAGATAGCCTCCCTCCCCCATTCAATAATAGTATAATCTTATTATGCGTTATTCTATGGAATGGCGCAGAATAAGAATTCCTATCAACGGTAACTTTAGCCATCCTACGTTATTATATTCATGTATGACATATCCTGTTGGAAGGAATGTCCAAGTATTGTCATTTTCCTGTGAGGAGGGAACATCCTATGAGGTTCCCGCCCATGGGGAGGGGATTGGTTGCTGCAGCCAATCACCTCCTGTCTTGAGATCTTTTGAGTTTAATAAAAGCCTATGAGTAGGCGTCGGCTTGACAGTCTTTGCTGGAATGGCCTGATAAGAAGATAAGACCTGTGTTGGTGGTTTCCTTGATTGAATGATGGAATGAACGGTGAGTGGACTTTAGCAAACTTAACGATAGCATTACTTCAAAAAGATGAATCTAAAGTGTGTGCTTAGATAGCACAGGAATTATAGGCTGTGTGCTCTGTAAACAGCAGCCTAAAATTCCACAACACTTCTAACGAGTGTGCAGCACTGGAAGCTGACAGAAGCACTAGTTTTAGCATATGCTGATGCCCAGCAACTGTATGTACTCCATGTGGATGATAGCTTTGAAGGATTGGGTGGAGTGTTTCACCAAAAGTATCCTTCTGGGCTACGAGCAATAGTCTTCATCAGCTGAATCCTTTAAAATATGTCCTAACCACAGCCAAACTGGTTGCTGGCTGACTGCATTATCCAATTATCAATTCACTCTGAATTACAAACTTGCCCAAAGAACATTGGAGCTGATGCTCTATCAAGACATCCAGGACTGGCTTCTGTTACCGAAAACAGCAAATGGGAAGATCTCCCTGATCCCGGCGCTGGGGCTTTGTGTGCTATGGCAGCAATAGTGGCCTGTTCTGAAATATGGATGGTAGAACGTCCTTGTCCATCTATTCCCACTATAGTTTTATTGACAGATTTAGCTTTTCCAGAATCCAGAGTACAAATGTCCAGAGAAGAGGAGAGAAACCAAGTAACGATGTGTCACCTCAAGTTTGTAATCTTTGAGGTTTGGTGATGTAGCCTGTAACCCTGCTGCCCTAAGCACTGGCCCCAGAGTGCCACTACTGCAAATTATATCCTCATAGACATCAAAGTTGTTAATAAAAGGCAAGGAAACATGTATGAGCAGATACAGAGTAGTAGGACATGCTAACTATTTACAAATTAAATAATAATAATAATAAAACAGCAATAATTATGTACCGTATTTCCTTTGCTTACTCTGCTCTCTCCTCCTCTCAGCTTGTTTCTTGTCAGCCAACTTGTGCAGCACATAAAATTAACTCTAACGTCAGAGGATTAATAGAGGCTGAAAGCAAATCAAATTCATTAAAAAGTAGATTTAATGAATTATAATACAGAGCTGCAATAAATTGTGTCTTTTATATCTTCAGCTACCAGTATTATTTACATTAAGACCACAGTGTGAAGTAGTGCATTTCTGTTTTTATTTTCTCTTTATTTTCTTTCTCTTTCTCACTTTCACATCCTCAATACTGTGGTCAGTTTTACAAAAGTGTGGTGCCACTGCAGAAAGATCTGTCTGGCTGCTTGTAATATTAAATTGGAGTTCATCCACTGAAGAAATCTTGGTTTTGTCTTACCCACATATAGCCCAGCATGTAATCAGGTACATCAAAATGGAAGACTTGCAAGAAAACTTGTACCTAATTCTGGTACAGAATTAGCATAATGCTAATTCTGGTACAGAATTTCCAGAATGAAAACCCGTGGTTTACATGTGTCTGTAAGTCTCACGTTTTTTTTTGTAGGTGACGAAAAGTGTTATTTAGGGATGTGGTATTTAAAATATAGTGTTTTTTTTTTTTAAATTAGAAGGTTGCTTAAAAAAGGAGAGAAGAGTCTGAGAATAATTCTTTTTGCCTGCAATCCTTAAGTAAAATTGGTACGACTTTCCATATGAATAGGATCTTCAGCTATGACTCATGAGTGATCACCCAGTTGACACAGGCTTCTCCCTGCTAATACCTCTAGGTTGCCTTGTTGATCTGAAAGTATTTTGTCATTCCTCTTTGACCATCTGAGATCAACTCCTTTAGATTATCCTGATTTGCAGTGTCAAAACAGATACAGTTTTAACAGATTTCCAGACTGTATATTATGGATTATTTGGTGCGGTTAAAACTGTCAGTTCTGAAGTAGGTCAATCTATCTGTCGAGTTGTGGTATAAAGATCTTAGTAAACTCATGTTTTCAAAGTATATATTTGCTCCTAGAAAGCTTATTTAACATACTTGGTTAAAAAAGTGTATCTTGGTCTTTTATTTTGGGGGGTTAGTATTTTTTTGTTTGGGGGCTCAAAATATAGCAATAGACATAAGTACTGCACAAGTGGGGGATGAGCAGGTCAAAAATGGAGGACAAAGTGATAATAGGTAAATAAGAAAAAACACCTCTGCGCTGTCTTTGTGTAGAACAAATTCACAGCGTATGAACTAATGTGTATAATAAGAAACTCACACGATATATATTTGCCAAGTATGGTTGCTGCAACCGCCGTACTGTGTTCACATCAGTAATGAAATAATAAATATAAATAAGTATTGTGCATACCAGAAAAAAAAGACTAATACAAATAACCTCAAATGATGTGATGAAAATATATCAAATCATCAAATGAAATCAATTCACCCTCAGTGCATTAGAATAGTTAAATAACAGTAAAGTGCATGTGTGCAAAAAAAGTGCATAATAGTCCATATCAAACGATAAATTAGGTGTCTAGGTTTCTTTCTTCAGTGCAGGCAGCTTCAGTGTGACAACATATAAACAAATGGTGTACTTTCACCCAATCGTGACACCTCAGTGCTCCCAGTATTCTCACCTCAATAAATAATCAAATACACATTTTATTACATATAGCAATCCTCCTCCATTGATGTTCACCACCTTGTAGTCCTTTTAAGTTAATTTGGATATCCTCTGGTGTTGGTTACATTAAAGCCCTGTACACACGATCGGATAACCTATGGATTTTCGTCCGATGGATTTGTCCATCGGAAATCCGATGAAACTGTTTTTCATCAGTCTTGCCCACACACCATCAGTCCAAAAACCGACCGTTCCAAACGCGGTGACGTAAAACACTCTGATGAGCCGAGAAAAATGAAGTTTAATGCTTCTGAGCATACGTCGACTTGATTCTGAGCATGCGTGGGTTTTTGATCCGATGGACTTGCCCATAGACGATCGGAGTTTTCGATCGGTTTTTTATCCATCGGAAAAATTTAAAACATGTTCTATTTTTTAAAACCGATGGAAAAAAGACTGATGGGTCCCATACATGATCGGTTGGTCTGATGAAAACCATCCATCGGACGGTTTTCATCAGTCAAACCGATCATGTGTACAGGGCTTGAGACTCCCTCACATGCACTAATCCATATGTTAGGGCAGTGGTCTCCAAACTGTGGCCCTGGGGCCGAATGCGGCCCTTTGCCTGCCTTTATCCGGCCCTTGGGAGACTACTCCTCCCACAAGACACTATTCTGCCAACTGACACCAGCAATGAAGCACAATATCTCCCACTTGCACCAATCATGGGGCACTATTCCTCTCACTTGCACCAATCATGGGGCACTATTCCTCCCACTGATACTAATGATGGGGCACTATTCCTCCCACTGATACCGATGATGGGGTATTATTCCTCCCCTCCCAATGAAGCTTCACTGTTCCTTCCTATGATACCAATGACGGGGCACTGCTTCTCCCCCTAATACCAAATGTGGCAATGTTTACTCCCACTGATGCCAAGAAAATTTCCACTACCACTTGCCATAATCCGCCCCCCCTAAAGTCTGAAGGACAATAAACTGGCCCTTTGTTTAGAAAGTTTGGAGACCCCTGTGTTAGGGTAAAAATAAACATCCCATAGTGTAATGTTGTCAGTAAAAATTATTTTATTAAAGAAGTAACTCTTACATCAGAAAAACAGTAAAAACATCTTTGGCATCATATACGCAGCATAAAAAGATCTCCAACACATGACTTCCAGTCTGGGATGCCATACGCGTTACATCACGACCACGTGACTTTATCAGGGGTATGATCATCCCCTAATGAAGTCACGTGAGTGTGATGTAATGCATAGGGCATCCCAGGCTGGAACTGATGTGTTGGAGATCTTTTTATGCTACAAGGACTACAAGGTGGTGAACATCGAAGGAGGAGGATTTCTATATGTAATCAAATGTGTACTTAATCATTTATTAAGGTGAGAATACTGGGAGCACTGAGGTGTCACGTTTGGGTGTCGGGCGCATGCCCAGTGTGGGCATCCTCGGGGGGGGTGCTGCACTGATAATCGATCAGCACAGACCCCCCGTCAGAGTAGCAGCCGATCGGCTCTCCTCTACTCGCATCTGACAGACACGAGTGAGGAAAAGCCGATCACCGGCTCTTTGTGTTTACATCTTGATCAGCCGTGATTGGACATGGCTGATCACGTGGTAAAGAGTCTCCGTCAGAGACTCTTTACCTAGATCGGTGTTGCGGGGTGTCAGACTGACACCCCGCAACAACGATCACCGTGATGCGCGCCCCCGGGGGCGCGCAGTGGCTCAATATCCTGATCACGTCATATGACGTCCGGTCAGGATATTGAAATCACTTTTCTGCCGTCCTTTTGTAATAGGGCGGGCGGCAAGTGGTTAAAAAATAAAAATTCAATATAGCTCTCTCACATATTACATACGAGTCACAGAATCATTACCTGTATTGAAAACAAGCACTTCTGGCTTCAGCTTCGGACTAGAAGTGACATCACCCGGGTCTACCCTACTTGTTATGTCACTTGCCCATGTGACTTCCTCATCCCATCTACCCACGTGTGATCAAGTACTGCAATAAATCTTCAAGAAGGCACCTTTAACTGAGCCTGTGTTTGTTGGTATGCAAATATGTACCTGGGCTGGCAGCCTCTAAACATGTAGAGGAGACCTGGATTATTTCCAGTGGCCCCTGTTACATCTCAGGTAAGCATTACATTGGAATTTACAGTTTGCAGACTTTTAATGCAACTGGAAAACTCTGGGTGAATCAAATCTAGGCATCAATACTCATCATTACTACCAACCTTTCACCGACTTTACTAATATGTACTAGTTCCAAGTAGTATTAACATAAAAAATGGGTCACTGTTGCATACATTTGCAAATATTTGTGAACCTGATAGCGGCACCTTTAAGCAACAAGCAGATACTTGAAAGATACAAACACTTCATTTTAAAAGCGAAGTGTGAGAAAATTTAAAATAATAAACATACATATTCACCTAGATGGTTGCAACATCGATCTGAGCTGCAGCTGTTTCCCTCCGGCCCTACATTTAAAACTGAGCAATCAAAGGCCGCTGATCTGTCAGTTCTGAGCACTAGGGATGAGCTTCGATTTTCACTAGGGATGAGCATAATGTTCCTCTAATTACGAACATTATGGGCCGTTCGCACCAAATTCAAATGGCGCGTCACGGCCCATAATTCACTGTGGCATTGCAGTGCATGCATTGCTGGCTGATGATTGGCCAAGCATGCACTATGACCCGCATGCTTTGGCCAATCACAGCGCGGTAAGAACGGAGAGCCATAATTGGCCAATAGCAGGGTGGCTTTGGCCAATTATGCCTCAGGGGATTTAGTACACGCCCCACACTATATAAGGCCGTCTGGAAGTCAGCCTTGTGTAGTGAGTTCCGGCGTGCTGAGAGAGAGAGATAGACACAGTGTCAGTGTCATTTCATTTGAGTTAGATAGAGCAGGCAGGCAGGCGAGTCGGTTGGCTGCAGTCAGTGTATTTAGTATATATATGCATCCTAGGTAGTGTGTATATATATATATATATATATATATATATATATATATATATTGTGAGGGGGTTAGCTCGGTAGCGGGTGTGTGTGACCCCCTGGATGGGCTCCCCACACAAAAACAGGCCCAGCAGACGGAGGTTGTGGTTTTCAAGATCAAAAAGGTGCGGTTTATTTCTCTATTTACAGTGACAAAAACCCAGCAAAGCAAAAAAAGAAACATAAACAAAATAAATCCTGGTCAGCTTGACCTCTGACTAAACATGCAGGTTTCCCTAACTAACAACTGGGATCAGCCTGGTGCTGTCCTAGTCCCTAAGTCCCTGGTTTAGTAAATGTCCAAACAAATAGCCACACAGGCTTTGTCTCACCGCACAGGGGTTCACTCTCCCTAGACAGTCCACACAGGTCTGGGTCCAGGCATGAGCAAACACCTAATGAAGCTGGGAGTTTTTATAGAGGCCTTAAACGAGCTGACAAGCTTCAGCTGGTCTCATCAACTCCCTGCCTGCACGACGCCCAGCACTCTCCCTAGAGGTATGAATCATCCATGAGCCCACTAGCCTCAGCTGGGCTTCATCAACTCTCTCCCTAGTTGTATAAGTCGGCATAAAGCCTGAATCTGGGAGAAATATACCTACCCCCCTGGATGCAACCAGGTGACTTTACCTTCCTGCTGTCACATACCCCCCCCCTCTTGTTTTAACCTTGGGGTTGGAACACCAGCAATCAGGCATTCATGTACTCGAGACAAAGCATCCACATTCCCCATTTGAACGCCAGGGCGATGCTTTACTGTGAAGTTGAATTCCTGTAGGGCCAGGAACCACCTATTTACTCTTCTATTTGTCTCCTTGTTTTGAGCCATCCACTTTAACGGAGCTTGATCCGTAACCATGTCAAAGTGCCTACCTAGCAGATAGTACCGAAGGGAATCTAGAGCCCACTTCACCGCTAAACACTCCTTTTCAACCGTGGCGTAATTTACCTCATGGGACTTCAACTTCCTGCTGAGGTAAATGACTGGGTGCTCTTCCCCGTTCCAGACCTGGGACAATACTGCTCCTAACCCCACATCTGACGCATCACTTTGTACGACAAAGTCTTTAGAGAAGTCGGGTGAGTACAACACTGGCTGGCTACATAAGGCTTGTTTCAAGAATTGGAATGCTGCCTCAGCCTCGGGGGTCCATTTAATCATGACCGACCCTTTCCCTTTCGTCAGGTTGGTTAGGGGCACAGCCTTAGAAGCAAAGTGGGGAATGAAGCGCCGATAATAACCCGCGATTCCCAGAAATGCTCGTACCTGCTTCTTGCTGTTGGGACGTGGCCAACTCTGGATGGCCTCGACTTTGTTGAGTTGGGGTTTTATTACTCCCCTGCCAATGGTGTACCCAAGATATTTGGCCTCCTCCTGCCCAATGGTACACTTCTTGGGGTTAGCCGTAAACCCCGCTTCCCGGATAGAGTCTAGGACTGCTTGCACTTTTGGCAGATGTGAGGCCCAATCTGTGCTATGGACAATTACGTCATCCAGGTAAGCCGCAGCATACTTCCGATGGGGCCTCAGTATCTGGTCCATTTTCCGCTGGAATGTGGCCGGCGCATTCTGTAACCCGAACGGCATTCTCTTATATTGGAACGCCCCGTCTGGGGTTACAAATGCGGTTTTCTCTTTGGCCGACTTGGCCAGGGGAATTTGCCAATACCCTTTTGTGAGGTCAAGAGTCGTCATGTATCGGGCTGTTCCCAGCCGGTCGATCAACTCATCTATACGTGGCATGGGGTAGGTGTCAAATTTTGTAACTTTGTTCAACTGACGAAAATCGTTACAAAATCGCCAGCTCCCATCCGGTTTAGGCACCAACACAATGGGACTAGACCAATCACTTTGGGACTCCTCTATCACCCCTAAGTTCAGCATTTTCTGTACTTCCTCCCGTATTGCCTCCCGTCGGGCCTCTGGGATCCGATAGGGTTTTAACTTCACCCTTTCAGCGGGCGGGGTAATAATATCATGCTCTACCCCAGATGTTTGTCCCGGCAGCTCAGAGAACACCTCCTTGTTGCGAAGCACAAACTCCTTAACCTCCTGTTGTTGGGGTTGTGACAAGGTGGCTGCTATTCCAACCTCCGGAATCACGCAACCAGTTTGAGCTGGTGACCAAGTTTCTGCGACTAGGGACTCTCTATCCCTCCAGGCTTTCAACAGATTAACGTGATAGATCTGTTCGGGCTTTCGCCTTCCTGGTTGTCTGACCTTGTAATTCACTTCGCTCACTTTTTCCATTATCTCGTAGGGGCCTTGCCATTTGGCAAGGAATTTACTTTCAACCGTAGGGACAAGTACCAATATCCTATCCCCCGGGGAAAAGGTACGGGTCTTGGCTCCACGGTTGTACACTCTCTGCTGTGCCAACTGCGCTTGGGCCAAATGTTCCTTCACGATGGGCATTACCTGTGCAATTCGATCTTGCATCAGGGCGACATGCTCAATCACACTCCTGTGGGGAGTACTCTCACTTTCCCAAGTTTCCTTGGCAATATTCAACAGCCCTCTTGGGTGTCTCCCATACAGTAACTCAAAGGGGGAGAATCCCGTAGAGGATTGGGGCACCTCCCTAATAGCAAACATCAAATAAGGAAGTAGACAGTCCCAATCCTTTCCATCTCTATCCACCACTTTCTTCAACATTTGTTTTAGGGTTTTGTTGAATCTTTCAACCAGCCCATCGGTTTGGGGGTGATACACAGACGTACGCAATTGCGTCACTTTGAACAATTTACACAGCTCTTTCATAACCCGGGACATAAAGGGTGTACCTTGGTCCGTAAGCAGTTCTTTACAAATACCCACCCGGCTAAAAACAAGAGATAGCTCTTTGGCTATGGTTTTGGCCGAGGTATTTCGGAGAGGGATCGCTTCTGGATAACGGGTGGCATAGTCCATTATAACTAATATGTACTGGTGCCCCCTAGCGGACTTGATTATAGGACCTACCAAATCCATTGCGATCCTCTCAAACGGGACCTCAATGATGGGTAGAGGGACCAGCGGGCTACGGAAATGTGGCATCGGGGCCGACCTCTGACACACAGGGCAGGAGGAACAATAATTTTCTATGTCCTTCATCACCCCAGGCCAATAGAATCTCTGTAATACCCTCTCTCGGGTTTTCTCTGTCCCCAGATGACCTCCAAGAATGTGCCCATGGGCCAACTCCAACACCAACTTCCTGTAAGGTTTGGGCACCACAAGCTGCTCAACGGTTTCTTCTGCCCTTTTTGCCACCCGATACAGTAGGTCCTTCTCTACGCTGAAGTATGGGTAAGTGCAGGTATTATCTGGGTTCACTAACTCGCCATCTATTTCCACTACGTTTTCCCGTGCCTTTATTAGGGCGGGGTCTTTTAACTGTTCTGTGGCAAAATTTTCCCTGTGAACCTCAAGATCAGAAAACTCCACAGACGGTAGGTTTTCGTCTGAGGAGGTGGGCTCCTCTCCAGTTTCTTGAGTCTCGCCTGCCAATACTGACAAGGGAAATTCTGGAGAGTCCTCACCACTCTCAGAGGAGTTCTGGCTATCACCTTCCTGGTACATAGGGGCACCAGTGGGGGGCTCAGGATCATCCCACAGTTCCCAGAACTTCGGAAAATCCCTTCCCACAATGGCATCATGCGGTAATTGAGATACTAACCCCACTGGATGAGAGAGGGTACCTTTGGGGGTCTTGAAACACACTGTAGTCACTGGATACTCTCGGGTGTCCCCATGCACACAAATAACAGCTACCTTGCTATTCCCAGAGACCTCTGTTTTAACTAATTCAGCCTTTATCAGGGTCACAAGGCTACCTGAATCCAGTAATACCACAACATTTCTACCATTAATACACATTTTGCATAAATGTTTCTCAGTTCCCCGAATGGCAGTGCATGCGACTGTCGCACACAGCGACTGACGTCTGTCCGTCAGAAAGTCACATTGCATGGGTTCCTCCACAACCGGGCAATTTGCTGCAATATGTCCCGCTTGCCGGCAGCGGTAGCAAACAATCCTTTTGGCTGCCTCTTGAGCCCCCGACTTCCCAGGCTGTTCTCGCCAAACCCTGGGCAGAGCTCCCACCCTCTCACTCTCTCCACCCTCACCCCTTGGAATCATCTTATCCGCCCCTGGGGATGGTCTGGTCTTAGGGTGGAAAGTCCGAGAGTCTCTGGAAGAGGCCGTCAGGTTCTCTGCAGCCAAGTATCTCTCTACACGATCCACAAGTTTACCGGCCGTTTCTGGGTCTCCATGGCTTACCCACTTTTGAATGGCGGTAGGAAGAGCTCTCAAGAAACGATCCATCACAACACGTTCCACAATCTCCGGTGCGGACAAAGTCTCTGGCTGTAGCCACTTCCTGCTCAGGTGAATGAGATCATACATTTGAGACCTGGGGGGTTTTCCAAGCTGGAAAGTCCAGTTATGCACACGCTGAGCCCGGACAGCCAGGGTGACACCCAGCCTTGCCAATATTTCAGCTTTTAGCATCACATAGTCTTTTGCTTGGTCAGGCTCTAGGTCATAGTAAGCTTTCTGCGATTCACCAGTTAACAGAGGAGCCAGCAGTCCAGCCCACTGCTCCTCAGGCCACTTTTCTCTTTCAGCAGTCCTTTCAAATGTGGTCAAAAATACCTCTGGATCATCCTCTCCAGTCATTTTTGTCAATAAACGACTCACCCCAAAGGACGCGGTATTAGTGGGACGGCTTTCCTCACTGGTCTGCGGACGTTGCTGCATTACTGCTTCCATCTGTTGTTGTAGTCTCTGCTCTTGCTTCTGCAACAGGTCTATGAAGCGGGCCTCAGATTGCTGCTGGGCTTGTTGCTGGGCTGCGAAGCTCTGTTGTTGAGCTGCAAGGCTCTTTTGCAAACCTGCATTTGTCTGCTGTTGATTGGCATTTGCTAGAGCCAGCTGTTTCAGTATCTCCTCCATGCTGGCTTAAAAAAAAACTGCCACTGGTTCTCCACCAACTGTGAGGGGGTTAGCTCGGTAGCGGGTGTGTGTGACCCCCTGGATGGGCTCCCCACACAAAAACAGGCCCAGCAGACGGAGGTTGTGGTTTTCAAGATCAAAAGTTGCGGTTTATTTCTCTATTTACAGTGACAAAAACCCAGCAAAGCAAAAAAAGAAACATAAACAAAATAAATCCTGGTCAGTTTGACCTCTGACTAAACATGCAGGTTTCCCTAACTAACAACTGGGATCAGCCTGGTGCTGTCCTAGTCCCTAAGTCCCTGGTTTAGTAAATGTCCAAACAAATAGCCACACAGGCTTTGTCTCACCGCACAGGGGTTCACTCTCCCTAGACAGTCCACACAGGTCTGGGTCCAGGCATGAGCAAACACCTAATGAAGCTGGGAGTTTTTATAGAGGCCTTAAACGAGCTGACAAGCTTCAGCTGGTCTCATCAACTCCCTGCCTGCACGACGCCCAGCACTCTCCCTAGAGGTATGAATCATCCATGAGCCCACTAGCCTCAGCTGGGCTTCATCAACTCTCTCCCTAGTTGTATAAGTCGGCATAAAGCCTGAATCTGGGAGAAATATACCTACCCCCCTGGATGCAACCAGGTGACTTTACCTTCCTGCTGTCACAATATATATATATACACACTGTATTCAGTTTAGCTAGATCCGTTCCTGTTATTCTCTTCCTAATATACTTACAGGCAGGAAGCTGCAGTATTTTCAGTCAGTGTGCTGTATCCTGTGCAGTGTGCAACTAAAGCTAACTGCAGTCAATTGCTGGTGTTCTCTTCCTAATAATACCACAGGCAGGCAGCTGCAGTATTTTCATTCAGTGTACTGTATCCTGTGCACAGTGTGCAACTAAAGCTAACTGCAGAAAATTGCTGGTGTTCTGTTCCTAATAATACCACAGGCAGGCAGCTGCAGTATTTTCAGTCAGTGTGCTGTATCCTGTGCACAGTGTGCAACTAAAGCTAACTGCAGACAATTGCTGGTGTTCTCTTCCTAATAATATCACAGGCAGGCAGCTGCAGTATTTTTAGTCAGTGTACTGTATCCTGTGCACAGTGTGCAACTAAAGCTAACTGCAGACAATTGCTGGTGTTCTCTTCCTAATAATACCACAGGCAGGACAGGCAGCTGCAGTATTTTCAGTCAGTGTACTGTATCCTGTGCACAGTGTGCAACTAAAGCTAACTGCAGACAATTGCTGGTGTTCTGTTCCTAATAATACCACAGGCAGGCAGCTGCAGTATTTTCAGTCAGTGTGCTGTATCCTGTGCACAGTGTGCAACTAAAGCTAACTGCAGACAATTGCTGGTGTTCTGTTCCTAATAATACCACAGGCAGGCGGCTGCATTATTTCCAGTCAGTGTGCTGTATCCTGTGCACAGTGTGCAACTAAATCTAACTGCAGACAATTTCTGGTGTTCTGTTCCTAATAATACCACAAGCAGGCAGCTGCAGTATTTTCAGTCAGTGTACTGTATCCTGTGCAAAGTGTGCAACTAAAGCTAACTGCAGACAATTGCTGGTGTTCTCTTTCGAGTAATACCACAGGCAGGCAGCTGCAGTATTTTCAGTCAGTGTACTGTATCCTGTTGTATTGCGTTTGTTAAAAATATGATTTTTATTATATTAATCAGACATAGGATACATGGGACAATTTTACAATAGTGAGTTGGTCAGATTACCTGTCAGCATTTGGTTTGAGTAGATTTCTCAAACAAATGACAATGGGATTAGATACCATTGTTGTATTTTAGTACATTACCTGTTTGAGATTTCTTTCAGCTCTCAAACTGAAAAGAATTACAGTTTAGATTACAGGTTTCATTTTGAGTAGACAATAGGTAGATAGCATTGTTGTATTCAATGCTATTGTTGAAATACAGCTACAGTAAACATCTATGTTTTCTGTTTGGTAACAATGGTAAACAGCACACATAAAAGCAGGCCTAAGCTAGGAGGGAGACACACACCATGTTGCTGTAAGATCATGAAGAAGAACAGAACCTGGTCTCCAAGAAGAATTATTGCCAATGGAGATCACGAGTAATCGTTGATAAGTAACCTTTAAATGTATTTGTAGTTATAGACCATAGGCTGTTCTATTTGCTAGGCATTTTGCTTGTTATAGAGATCTGTCAGTCTTGTATTTTAGTTCTAATATTGTAATAGTTTTGTATGTACAGCATCTTTGTATAGTAAAAGCACATTTACACACTGCAGAAGTCTCAGCTTCCTTGTTATACCACAGAGTAACCTTGCTAGATAAACGCAAAAGCAAAACATTTGGGGGCTCGGCCGGAATTTGTGCTATAATTCAATTGAAGCAGACTTGTTTTTCTGTAGTGTTTTGTGTAGCTAGTGCTAGGTAAAATGCTGCGTAAGCTGTTTAGGAAAAGCAAGGCTGCAGAGGGTTCTGGTGACCAGAAGAAAGTGTGCAGCTTACCTATCTGGGCCAGAAATAATGAGTGGGAGCCTCTTGCTAATGCATTTGTGAAGTATGCTTCTCCCTTGAAGCTGACTTGGGGTGATAAAATCTCAGATCACTTTGTAGATTTTAGCCTTAAGGGGTTGGATTTAAGTAAGAAAGAGAAGAGGACAGTGTCCACAGTGGGTTGGTACTTCCTCCATGCTCTCTATACTGAATCACATAGAAGGGAGAAGGCAGAGGCAGAAGTTAAGGTAATAAAAGACCAGCTAGCAGTTGCTTCAGAGTGTGTACGTTCAACCACTAGTCGGGCTGATGATTTGCAAGAGCGGTGTGCAGCCCTCATGACCAAATCAATTAATGCCTTAAGGAAAAGGAAGGGGCGTAAACCTGTTAGTAAAGCCAGGGTACGTGCCATTGTCACATCCCAAAATTGGGATTGTGAGGATGTGTTCTCCTCAAATGATAGTGAGGATGAGGAGATAGAGTTTGATATTTCAGAGGATGATCTGCTAGTGGGAAAGAAAAAGTATGCCAGACCTCTCATTGCTAAGCATAGGAAACGGCAACATGATAGAGAGGATATGGCAGATGGGGAGGTGCATTATCGCAACCCCAGAGATGTTGAATTTGAAGAAGTACGGGAGTTTTCACAAACTGAACTCCATGAGCTGGCAAAACAATACAAACAAAGGTCTGGGGAGCCCCTATTGGGTTGGCTCCTGCGCTTATGGGATGAAGGGGCGGACAGTGTTGTTTTGTCAGGTAAGGAAGCAGTGGCTATGGGAGTGTTAACCCATGATCCACAATTGCGTCAGGCAATGCGAAAAGCCCGAGAGTTTAGCGTGAATTTTTCACTGTTAGACCTTGTGAGAGATGGAATAGTACGAGTATACGCTAGTCCTACTGACCTGGAAAATACCTACTCCTGGAGATCAATAGGAGAGGGTATTTCCAGGTTACGTGAGATGGGCTGTATAACCGGATAAAATACATTTCCAGAATGGATAGGTCCAGATATGGAACCCTTTACGTCTGCTCTGTGCTCTAAGCTGATGAAGTCTGCGCCATTTAATCTCAGGGCTCCATTATTGTCCTTGTTGGGAGGCCTGGGATTAAACAGCAAGATTCATGAAGCCACAACCCTTTTAAGCCAGTTGGGGGAGATAGAGGAGGCTAAAACAAAACCTGTCAGGGCAGTAGATAAGGTCAAGGCCAGACAGGAACAATACAAGCAGAAAAGAACAGAGAAGAAACGGAATGGGGTAGAGAAGACAGAAGGTGAAGAGAAAACCAGGCTAGTTGTTTCTAGGAAAGAAATGTGGGCAGACCTATTAAAGGCAGGAGTACCTAGAGATGAGATAGATGGCATTTCTACTGCAGAAATGCTGAAGAGGTGGAAACATTTAGTAGGTAAAACTGTCAGGGTTAGAAACACTACTCCTAGTGAAGATAACATCAGCCTAGATTTAGAGGAAACAGAACAGACCCCTCCTGTTAGCCCCAAACCAATTCCCAAAACTGAACATGAACCCAAATCCCTTTATCCTGGGGAGGAGTTAGAGAGAATCAGAAAAGGGGATTGGGAGGTTCCTTATCCTTTATGAAGGGAAGGTGAGTCTCCTGTAATAGCAGCAAGGGCAGTGACAGCAGGAGACCGACGCCCATATGCACCTGTCACTGTATGGTGGGGGAAGTCATCTTCTCCTACACATGTAATGGCTTTAGTTGATAGCGGAGCTGAAGTTACACTTTTGCAAGGAAATCCTTCCCATCACAAAGGAGAAATGATTTATGTAAAAGGTTTCGGAGGGCAAACTAAACCAGCAGTTAGGATACGGGTGAAATTGGCTATCGGCAAGGGATCAGGATTTATGACAAATGTTTTGATATCAGAGTTACCCGAAAATATTCTTGGGATGGATGTACTTCAAGGTCAGTCTATTCAGACTGAAAGAGCTACATTCACATTCGGGTATCCTGATAAAGCGTATCTGGTAAGGGCGGTGAAGGCTGTGGTCAGAGGTCATGCGAAATGGACCCCTGTCTACATTCCTCCACCAGAGAAGCCAGTCTGTCTCAAGCAGTACAGACTTCCTGGAGGCCACAAAGAAATTGGGGAGACTATTCAAGAACTGTTGAGAGTAGGGATCCTTAGACCTGCTGTAAGTCCTTTCTCGTCTCCGGTGTTCCCAGTAAAGAAGCCTGATGGGACATATAGAATGACTGTGGATTACAGAGGTCTAAACAAAGTGGCACCTCCAATGAAGTCAGCTGTACCAGATATGATCTCAATTGTTGAGAAAATTGCTAAAGATGCAGGAGAATATCATGCTGTGATAGACCTGGCTAATGCTTTCTTTTCAATTTTGATAGACCCAGATTGTCAAGACCAGTTTGCTATGATGTGGGACGGCCGCCAATACACTTTCACTGTCCTTCCGCAAGGCTATCTTCATTCTCCAACGATTTGTCATGGACTGATTGCCCGAGATTTAAGTACCCTGAATTTGAAAGTCGCTGTGTTTCACTACATTGATGACATCATGATCTCTGGGACAAAAGAAGATGTAACTGAAGCACTTCACCTGCTGATACAGCACTTGGAGAACAGAGGATGGGCTATCAACAGAGACAAAGTCCAAGGACCTGCCACAGAGGTGAAATTCCTAGGAATGATGTGGACTGGGCCACAGAGGAAGATTCCAGAGACAGTTGTGCAAACTATCCAGGCGCTGTTGCCCCCTACTACCAAAAAGGAGGCACAGAAGTTCATTGGAGTTGTGGGATTCTGGAGATCGTTCATCCCACATCTTGGACTGATTCTGAGGCCTATATACAATGTTACCAGAAAAAAGACTGAGTTCTCATGGGGTTCAGAGCAGCGGACTGCATTCCTGGCTGCTAAATAAGCTATTTTGCAGCATCAGGGATTGGGACCCGTGAGACAAGGAGTACCATTTCAGTTGGATGTAGTGGAGCAGAATGGTACCATATCTTGGAGTCTGTGGCAGCCAAATGAAAAGAAAGGACTGAGAGCAATACCTATTGGATTTTGGTCCAAACAACTGACAGGGGCACAGACGAGATACACGCCCCTAGAGAAGTACCTGTTTGGGGCCTACACAGCACTTCAACTTGTAGAGACCATTACAGGAAAGGACACAGTCACCATCCATACTGCATTGCCAATAGCAGGATGGGTGAGAGATAATGGACTGACCACTAGGGCAGCTGTAGCCCAGAACCAGACACTGATGAAATGGAAGTGGTACCTTCAAGAAAGAGGGGGTATTGCAGCTGGGGATCTTAGAGACATTTCAAAACAGTTGGCAGGGCTTGTTACTTTTACCAGCACCCGGCCAGAAGAAGAAATTCCTGTGCTGCAGTCATCCCCCATTCAAGAGGCTCCACCCTTTGAGTCTCTGTCAGAAGACATGAAGGAGTCAGCATGGTTCACTGATGGTTCAGCCATAATCACCTCGTCTGGGCGTAAATGGACAGCAACAGCCTACAACCCAAGTACAGACACAGTCCTGCAGGAGTCCGGAATCGGAGGGTCCAGTCAGTATGCAGAGTTGAAAGCTGTAGTGATGACTCTTCAGGAGGATCCTTCTTCCCATGTCACTATCTACACTGACAGCTGGGCGGTTTTTAAAGGACTGACAACTTGGATGCCCACGTGGAAGTCCAATGAATGGATGATTCAAGGAAAGGTGGTGTGGGGAGGCAAGGAAGTCTGGGACTACATCTGGAAGGAAGCTCACTCCCGCACCATAAAAGTGGGGCATGTTGATGCACATGTGCCCCTAGTACCAGACTTTGAGAACTATAACAGAGTTGCAGATGAAATCGCAAAAGTGAAGGCAGTTGTGCCAATTGATCCTGTTTTGATGAACTTGGCCAACTGGGCCCACAAGCAATCTGGACATTTGGGGCAGAAAGCAACATATGAATGGGCACAGCAGAGAGGATTGCCTATATCCATGGACATGATAAAGACTGTTGTAATAGGGAACTGTACAGTGTGTGGAGAAGTGCGACAATGGCCATTGCAAAAGTACTCCAGCGGGTCGATTAAGAGGGATGAGAGGCCTGCAGAGATCTGGCAGATTGACTTCATTGGTCCCCTGTCCCGGGGAAACAACGGACTGAGATATTGTTGCACTGCAGTGGACACCTATTCAGGACTTATGCTTGTCCATCCTTGCAAACGTGCAGATCAAGCCGCAACGCTTCAACTACTTCAGAAACTTGTCGTTGCTTATGGTTGTCCCAAACAAGTCCAAAGTGATAATGGCTCACACTTCACCGGATTAACAGTACAGCAGTGGGCCAAAGATTCTGGAGTGTACTGGTTGTGCCACATCCCATACCATCCACAGGCAGCTGGTTTGATTGAAAGATACAACGGGCTATTGAAGGACCAGATACGCAAAATTACACCCACACATACACTAAGGGGGTGGGATCGGGTCTTCACACAGGCAGTCATGTTGTTAAATTCTAGGCCAATAGCCAAAAGCACACCATATGAGAGGATGGTAGGGGCTAAGGCACAGATTCCACAGCTGGAGAGCAGAGTTCAGTATTTATGTAAGGTTCCTGAAAGAACAGGGTTTAGCAGATACCATGTTACTGCTTCCCATGACATAGAAACCAAGAGTGACGTATCTGAAGCTGAAGCCTATCTAGGAATGAGAGGGAATCTGGCAGGAAGGTTTGAAGTTATATTTGCATTGGCAGATGAGCTTCAAGACAGTGGCTGGGACTCTGATTGGTTAGTGGATACTTCTCAGCAAGAGTGGAAAGTGAGGCTACATAACATCAAACCTTCCAAAATAAACAGCAGTGATCTTCTGGGAAATATCAGTATATTTCCTCTCCTCCCTATTGATGTTCTTTGGGAGGGTCAGAGGTGCATACAGGCCGGTGGCAAATTATTGGTCAGAGATCCAGGCAAGAAGCCATTTAGAGGAGAGATTGTAGCTGAAGGGCCAGGATCTACTGTTTATGTATTGTTAGAAGGAACAGATAATCTGCTTTGTTTTCCACTCCACAGGCTGTCTCCGATTTGATCCATAGGAAGACCAGAGAAAAGTGGTTAGATGATGGAAAGAATGACGGAAGGTCGCAAGAGCTGTGGAGAGCAAGGCCTTTGATGTATTCCAAGCTTGGACTTGTTTCTAAAGAACTTTAGAATGGACTTTCTAATGAACTTTTATCCAAAGACTGAAACACCTTCCCAGTGACAGAAATATGGGAGGGGTTGCATTTAAGGAAAATTCATGTGTATATTGAGTTTTTAGTAATGAAGAGATTTTCTGTGTGTGGTCTGAGAGAGAAAAAATAAAAATCATAGGGCGGAATGTATTGCGTTTGTTAAAAATATGATTTTTATTATATTAATCAGACATAGGATACATGGGACAATTTTACAATAGTGAGTTGGTCAGATTACCTGTCAGCATTTGGTTTGAGTAGATTTCTCAAACAAATGACAATGGGATTAGATACGTACATTACCTGTTTGAGATTTCTTTCAGCTCTCAAACTGAAAAGAATTACAGTTTAGATTACAGGTTTCATTTTGAGTAGACAATAGGTAGATAGCATTGTTGTATTCAATGCTATTGTTGAAATACAGCTACAGTAAACATCTATGTTTTCTGTTTGGTAACAATGGTAAACAGCACACATAAAAGCAGGCCTAAGCTAGGAGGGAGACACACACCATGTTGCTGTAAGATCATGAAGAAGAACAGAACCTGGTCTCCAAGAAGAATTATTGCCAATGGAGATCACGAGTAATCGAAGATAAGTAACCTTTAAATGTATTTGTAGTTATAGACCATAGGCTGTTCTATTTGCTAGGCATTTTGCTTGTTATAGAGATCTGTCAGTCTTGTATTTTAGTCCTAATATTGTAATAGTTTTGTATGTACAGCATCTTTGTATAGTAAAAGCACATTTACACACTGCAGAAGTCTCAGCTTCCTTGTTATACCACAGAGTAACCTTGCTAGATAAATGCAAAAGCAAAACACCTGTGCACAGTGTGCAACTAAAGTTAACTGCAGACAATTGCTGGTGTTCTATTCCTAATATACTTACAGGCAGGCAGCTGCAGTATTTTCAGTCAGTGTACTGTATCCTGGGCACAGTGTGCAACTAAATCTAACTGCACACAATTGCTGTTGTTCTCTTCCTAATATACTTACAGGCAGGCAGCTGCAGTATTTTCATTCAGTGTACTGTATCCTGTGCACAGTGTGCAACTAAAGCTAACTGCAGACAATTGCTGGTGTTCTCTTCCTAATAATACCACAGGCAGGCCAGGCAGCTGCAGTATTTTCAGTCAGTGTACTGTATCCTGTGCACAGTGTGCAACTAAAGCTAACTGCAGACAATTGCTGGTGTTCTGTTCCTAATAATACCACAGACAGGCGGCTGCAGTATTTCCAGTCAGTGTGCTGTATCCTGTGCACAGTGTGCAACTAAAGCTAACTGCAGACAATTGCTGGTGTTCTGTTCCTAATAATACCACAAGCAGGCAGCTGCAGTATTTTCAGTCAGTGCACTGTATCCTGTGCAAAGTGTGCAACTAAAGCTAACTGCAGACAATTGCTGGTGCTCTCTTCCTAGTAATACCACAGGCAGGCAGCTGCAATATTTTCAGTCAGTGTGCTGTATCCTGTGCACAGTGTGCAACTAAAGCTAACTGCAGACAATTGCTGGTGTTCTCTTCCTAATATACTTACAGGCAGGCATCTGCAGTATTTTCAGTCAGTGTACTGTATCCTGTGCACAGTGTGCAACTAAAGCTAACTGCAGACAATTGCTGGTGTTCTCTTCCTAATAATACCACAGGCAGGCCAGGCAGCAGCAGTATTTTCAGTCAGTGTACTGTATCCTGTGCACAGTGTGCGACTAAAGCTAACTGCAGTCAATTGCTGGTGTTCTCTTCCTAATAATACCACAGGCAGGCAGCTGCAGAATTTTCAGTCAGTGTACTGTATCCTGTGCACAGTGTGCAACTAAAGCTAACTGCAGACAATTGCTGGTGTTCTCTTCCTAATAATACCACAGGCAGGCAGCTGCAGTATTTTCAGTCAGTGTACTGTATCCTGTGCACAGTGTGCAACTAAAGCTAACTGCAGACAATTGCTGGTGTTCTGTTCCTAATAATACCACAGGCAGGCAGCTGCAGTATTTTCAGTCAGTGTGCTGTATCCTGTGCACAGTGTGCAACTAAAGCTAACTGCAGACAATTGCTGGTGTTCTCTTTCTAATAATATCACAGGCAGGCAGCTGCAGTATTTTCAGTCAGTGTACTGTATCCTGTGCACAGTGTGCAACTAAAGCTAACTGCAGACAATTGCTGGTGTTCTCTTCCTAATAATACCACAGGCAGGCCAGGCAGCTGCAGTATTTTTAGTCAGTGTACTGTATCCTGTGCACAGTGTGCAACTAAAGCTAACTGCAGACAATTGCTGGTGTTCTGTTCCTAATAATACCACAGGCAGGCAGCTGCAGTATTTTCAGTCAGTGTGCTGTATCCTGTGCACAGTGTGCAACTAAAACTAACTGCAGACAATTGCTGGTGTTCTGTTCCTAATAATACCACAGGCAGGCAGCTGCAGTATTTCCAATCAGTGTGCTGTATCCTGTGCACAGTGTGCAACTAAAGCTAACTGCAGACAATTGCTGGTGTTCTGTTCCTAATAATACCACAAGCAGGCAGCTGCAGTATTTTCAGTCAGTGTACTGTATCCTGTGCACAGTGTGCAACTAAAGCTAACTGCAGACAATTGCTGGTGTTCTCTTCCTAATATACTTACAGGCAGGCAGCTGCAGTATTTTCAGTCAGTGTACTGTATCTTCTGTGCAGTGTGCAACTAAAGCTAACTGCAGACAATTGCTGGTGTTTTCTTCCTAATAATACCACAGGCAGGCAGCTGCAGTATTTTCAGTTAGTGTACTGTATCCTATGCACAGTGTGCAACTAAAGCTAACTGCAGACAATTGCTGGTGTTCTGTTCCTAAGAATACCACAGGCAGGCAGCTGCAGTATTTTCAGTCAGTGTGCTGTATCCTGTACACAGTGTGCAACTAAAGCTAATTGCAGACAATTGCTGGTGTTCTCTTCCTAATATACTTACAGGCAGGCAGCTGCAGTATTTTCAGTCCGTGTACTGTATCCTGTGCACAGTGTGCAACTAAAGCTAACTGCAGACAATTGCTGGTGTTCTCTTCCTAATAATACCACAGGCAGGCAGTTGATTCAGCTAGCTGCAGTATATTAGTGTACTGTATACTGGGCACAGTGTGCAGCTAAAGCTCACTGCAAACAATTCCTGTTGTTTTCTTCCTAATAATACTACAGGCAGGCAGGCGATTCAGCTGTATACATCCCAGCTTTGTGCAGCTACATCTCACTGCAGGCCATTCCTTGTGTACCTATTCCAATACATCAAAGACATTATGTCTGGAAGGCCAACAAGGAGAGGCAGACAGTCACAGGCCAATAAAAGAGGGCAAGCAGGCTCTGTGTCTAGAGGCAACAGTGCTGATCGTGGACACGGTGCATCCCCATCAGCACGTGGCTGTGGGGCACGCTTGTCCTTTTTCTCGGCAGCTGGCCGTGTTGAGCCACAACATGCCAAAGAGTTGGTAGAGTGAATGACCAAGCCGTCCTCATCCTCCTCATCCTCTGTCACCCAGGCTACCTTGGCTGCCAATGCAGGTGCCAAAGCGGCCTATTCCTTGGACTCAAGGTCATCATCAGTTACTCCTTCCCTAGCCCCACAGGAGGACTACCCCGAACTGTTCGACCACAGTGTCGGGTACATGCTGCAGGAGGATGCGCAGCGTTTTGAAGGCTCCGATGATGGTACCCAGATTGAGGAAGGCAGTAACGTGAGCCCAGAGAGAGGGGTTGCCCAAGAAGGACAACAAACTGGCAGTCATTTTCCCCCAGCTGCAGCATACTGCCAGGTTTGCTCCAGTGACGAGGAGGGAGGGGATGATGAGCTCACTGACTCTACGTGGGTGCCTGATAGGAAAGAGGAGGAGGAGGAGGAGGCACATCTCCAACGAGGCAAGATGCCCTCCAGGGGCCAGCTTAAGGGCAGCCAACCGACTGCATCACACCGCAGAACTCCGCAAGTGCAGGGCGCTGGTGACTCCGCGCGTTATTCCAAAAGTTCTTCGGTGTGGGCCTTTTTTAAGACATGTGCAGAAGATCAGACCGTTGCTATTTGCAACATATGTCTGAAGCGTATGAAGTGTGGACTTGACAGCAAGCACTTGGGCACCACATGCTTAATCAGACATATGTCGAGCTCCCATGCAGCCGTTGGCAACACTACCTAAAAGACCCACACCAAAGAACAATGCGGACCTCTCCTTGCACCTCCTCATCAGCTGGGATCTCCAACCCCACTATTCCTTCAGTCCTCTCAGAAACCTGCACTGAGAGAAATTAAGGTGTAGAATTAGGTGTGCCACTGCCAAGTACTTGCCAGCAATTTGCTATCGGTACACCAACGTCCGATTCTAGCAAGCAGATTTCCCTACCCCAGTTGCTCCACCAATGAAAGAAGTTCACTCCCAGCCACCCACATGCCCAGCGGTTGAATACTAGCTTGGCTAAATTGCTAGCACTTCAACTGCTGCCTTTTCAGTTGGTAGACTCTGCCCCCTTCCGTAAGTTTGTGGAATGTGCGGTACCTCAGTGGCAGGTTCCCAAACGCCACTTTTTTTCACGGAAGGCGATTCCAGCTCTCTACAGGCATGTGGAAGGCAATGTCCATGCCTCGCTGGACAGGGCGGGCAGCGGTAAGGTGCATATTACCGCTGACTCATGGTCCAGCAGGCATGGACAGGGACGTTACCTATCTTTAACCGCGCACTGGGTGACTCTGCTGGCAGCTGGGAAGGATGCAGGACAGGGTGCAGTAGTGTTGGAGGTTGTTCCACCACCACGCTTCCAAAATTCTACTAGTGGTGATTCTGCCACACCTCTCTCCTCCGCCCCCTACTCTTCTGCTTCCTCCATGGCCTCTTCCTGTGCTGATTTGTACTCGGAAACAGCGGTGCTCCGTAGGCGTTCAAGGGGCTACGCAAGCAGGCAGGCAAAAAGATGCCATGCGGTGCTTGAGCTGGTGTGCTTGGGGGACAGGAGCCACACTGGGGCAGAGATTCTGTCAGCTCTGCAGGGACAGGCTCAGAGGTGGTTGACGCTACGCCAGCTTCAGCCAGGAATGGTAGTTTGCGACAATGGCACCAACCTCCTCTCCGCCCTCCGACAGGGACACCTGACCCATGTGCCCTGTTTGGCTCACGTCCTTAACTTGGTGGTGCAGAGGTTCTTGGGCAGGTACCCGGGCTTCCAGGATGTCCTGAGGCAGGCCAGGAAAGTCTGTGGGCATTTCCACTGGTCATATAATGCCAGTACTCGGCTGGCTGACCTCCAAAAGGAATTTAACCTGCCCAAGAACCGCCTAATCTGTGACATGCCCACCAGGTGGAACTCAACGTTGGCCATGCTGCAGTGGCTGCACATGCAGCAGAGGGCCATTAATGAGTACCTGTGCGACTATGGCACCAGGACAGGGTCAGGGGAGCTTGTTTTTTCCCCCCATGCCAGTGAGCCATGATCAGGGATGCATGCACTGTCCTGTCACAATTTGAGGAGGCCACGAGGATGGTGAGCAGTGACAGTGCATGCATCAGTGACACTGTCCCTCTTGTCCACCTGTTGGAGCACACGCTGCGTGGAATAATGGACAGGGCACTTGAGGCAGAACAGAGGCAGGAAGAGGAGGACTTCCTTACCTCTCAAGGCCCCCTTTATCCAGACAGTGTTCCCGCGTGCCCACCGATCACACAGGAAGAGGAGGAGGAGGATTGTGTCCGCATGGAGGTGGAGCCTAGCACTCAGCATCAGAAGCCGTCTTCAAGGGATAATTTACAGTCCGAAGAAACCCATGGACTTGTACGTGGCTGGGAGGAGGTGGCTGCGGATCATGTCGTCTTTAGTGACCCAGAGGACTCCGGACCAAATGCCTCACCAAACCTACGCTGCATGGCCTCCCTGATCCTGCAAAGCCTGCGGAAGGATCCTCATATTTGTGGTATCAAAGAGAGGGATCATTACTGGCTGGCAACCCTCCTTGTTTTTTTTTTTAGCATTTTCTTTATTAATCTTTTCCAACATACATTACAAACATTACCTAAATACTAAGACATATATTCATAAAAACATTTATACGGTCTCAATTCCTCCCCTTCCAGTAACTTTATATCATTAATAATAGTTATACTAAAAGAAAGGTCTAATCATCCTATACAGAATATAACCTCTATGCTCTGTACATACTCGTAGGAGGAGTCAGTTAAATAACAGAAATGGAGAAAGAGAGAGAAAGGGAAGGCAAGATAGAGATGGGAAGAGGAGAGGGGAAAAAAAAAAGAGAAAAAAAAAAAAAGGAGGGAAGGGAAAAGGGATATAGGGAATTAGAGCTCACACTGCAGGCCTAAAAATGTGAGGGAAAAAAAAAGTGGGGGGGAAAGGGAGATACAAAATGAAAAAATACCCATGTGAATATGCCATCTAGGGCTACTTATAACTAGTGGTAGATATTATATATCAAACCTTTAAAAAAAAAAAAAAAACATAAAAAAGAGAAAAGTAAGCCGGAAAGCCCCCTAACTAAAGGGGGGATATTCTCAAATACTAGTGCAAGAAAAAAAAAGTATATAATATTATCTAATCTCTAGTGAAGATTATCCTGTGAATATAGATTAGAAAGGCTCTAAATTACAGCCTAAACAATAAGGAGAGAGGAAGAAAAAGAAAAAAAAAAAAAAGGAAGGAATTTAAACACACATATAAAGCGAAGGGAAAGGTGATATAGGGAATTTACTGGTGACAACAAAACCAAATTGTATTTAGTGATAAAATATTGTATATATTGTGATTAAAGAAGGCTCACTCTGCAGGCCTAAAAAAGTGAGGGAAAGAGAAAGAAAAAAAAAAAAAGGGGAGGGGATTTTATATAATAATTTTCCAAAAGAGGAATAGGGTACACACCCCCCTGTATCCTCCCTCGATAATTTTTAGTGTCCTTTCTTGTAAACATGTATTAAACTATCAACATGTGATGGGTTCCCATTCATGTACCCTACCCCTACCTAAAAGAGCCTGTGAGACAAGACAAAAAAGTAAGGGGGAAGAGAGAAAAAAAAAGTGGAGGAAATTAAATAAAAAGAGCAAGGGGAGGGAGTGGGGGACTGTGACAGATCTAGCAGGGACAGAGGCTTTTGGAGAGGACTGAATGCGAGCCTCCTGCCTTCCGATTATGGGCCAGGGCCTCAAGACAGGAATGCGGATGGGTTATCCCGGCAGACGGACCTGGAACCTTAAGACTACTTTTCCAACATCCTCGAGTTGACCCGTTTGGGGTCCCACTGTGGCTGTTGGACTGTTTCCCAGGGGGGAGTATTGTCATGAGCCTTGGAATACTGAAGTATTTCTCCTTTGAATCTATTACACAGTGGGGGGGGGGTCTTCTGCCCTGTCTTAAGGCTAACCCCCCCTCCAGATGGCTCCATGGTCTAGAAGAAAAGCATTGTTCTGTGTTAGACTGTTTGTTTATGTACTTTAGTTACCCCCTGGGGCTTCTGTGTCAATACACATTCTGTGTCAATACACATCTCAGTTCTCCTATTCAAGCTATCGGACCAATTCCTGCTGACCCTGTTTCAAGTCCTCATTTTCATGGCCAAGAGAATCTAATTGAGAAATACAATGGACTTTACAATTGACCAATAGGAAAGTGGTTGTTGGGGGAAGGGTGTTCAAACTGCTGTATAAGAGTGTGTGTGTGCATCCAATAAAAGGAGATTCCTGTTTGAACTTACATACAGCCTGCCTGGTGTTTGTTCTGAGCTATCACAAATGGATTAGAATGTCACATAGCTGTAGTTTGAATCCTGGAGCATCGGATGACCGAACCATCAGACGTTGCGATCTGCAATATGATCCAATAGTAGCAGAGGAGTGTCGGGAGAGTGGAACTGAGCGAGCAAGGGGCTCGTTACATTGGTTGGCAGCGGTGGGATTTTCTCTCCAGTTACTGGGACACTCCAAACCACCACAGTGAATGACCAGCTATGCAGCCTGCAGGAAAGCCACACTGAAAGACTTACTTGAGAGCCGAGATGGACCAGAGGGACGGTGATGCAGGACCCCGGTCAGTTGAAAATTTGTTTCAGCAACGAGTTCGAGAGCGCTTGGCATTATATGGTGCTAACCCATCAGAGACCGCCATACAGGAAGCCATTAGAGGCATCCAGCTGCAGGATGAGCGACAAGAGAAAAAACTAGAGCGACAAAAGAGAGAACTAGAGCGACAAAAGAGAGAACTAGAGCGACAAAAGAGAGAGCTAGAGCGGCAACATGAGTGGAGAATGGCGGAAATATGGCAATCGGAGACAACACCTAAAGAAGCAGCACCAACTGAAAGGAGAGGAGAGATACAGATACCAGCCGACATGGAAAAGGAATTCAGAAGGAGGTTGCGAGAGATGCAGATACAGCATAGAGGACCAGTATCAGAGGAGGTCCTGCTGGGATGGTCTGATTCAATCCGCTGCGAACTCTGGAAGAAAGCGCTAGCTCTCGAGCAGCAACACCAGGGAAAAGTTCTCCCCTCCATCCATGTAAGCTACTGGTCGCAGTATGAAGTACGAATGCTGTTATTGGGGGAACAACCGAAGCAGGAGTGGACAGCTGAGTTAAGCAGGCTGATCCGGGCAGAGATGCGGTTGGACGAGAGCTACAGAGCCCTCCGGTGGTATGTAGCCCAAGAGTGCCCATGGTCAGCGGATGACAGCCCCATGGAAGGCTTTGACTATAATGGCTGGGGATTGTTGTATTGGAGGCTGTCCGAGGACCCTGACTTTGGGAGTGATCGGGAGTGGCGTTTGGAGGAAATAATGGAGCACAGAGAGCAAAGACTGAATGTCTCGGAAGGGCACTGGGCACAGGAAGATTTGGAGTTTCTGGCCGTTCAGGAATGGGAGCTGGAGATTGCCTACAAACAGCTGCTAGACTCTGCTCAGCAGCAGGGTGGGCTCCCTTTGCCTGGGACTATCAGGAAATACCAGTTGACAACTATGAAATCCTGGCTGAAGAATCGGCAGTGGAAAATCTGGAGATTGCCATCCCTAAAGCCGAAGTGGATGATATTGAGTTCCAGGGAGCTAGGGCAGTTGGCTCATCTCCCCAGCCACAGATTTCAGAAGGTATGGACTTAAGGGACTGTTCAGAGGATGTTAGGGATTATGCATCGCCTGCTCAAGTACTGGCAGCAGGACAGAGTACTGCAGACCCCTGCTCTACACCCGTGGCAGTTTTGGAGGCCCGAGTTGAGAAGGTGATGGTTCCTCTTTCCCAGTGGATTTCAGAGATGCAGGGGGGAGAAGCAGCCCTTTTCCCTCCCCAACAGTTAGCCAGAGCAGATGGTGTGGAGTCCCCAGCAGAAGTGCTGGCAACAGGGCAGAGTGCTAGCAACCTCTGCCCAGCACCGGAAACAACTGTGGAGTTTTAGGGAGCCGGGGCAGTTGGCCCCTCTCTCCAGCAACAAGCTGAGGTGGTAAAGCTTTTACCCCCAGCTGAATCACTGGCAGCAAGGCAGAATGCTACTGGCCTCTGCACACAACTGCAACTTGAGCGAAGATCAGGGGATGGGAATTCAGTCTTCACTTGTATACCCCAGGAATGCTGGGCAGTTGGCCCAGGTCCCCAGCAGCATGACGGACTGAGCCCGGTCACCCTGTCTTCTCTCCAGTGGCTGAAAGGACTCCAGGGAGAAGGGCCAGTCCAGGTCTCTCCCCAGCGGCGGGTGTGTTCTCTGGGAGAGGCAGAGGTTGGCTGGGTGAGTAATGCTCTGTTTGGAGCAATTTATTTGGGGTACTGTGTGGATACCGGCATTAGAGGAATAGAACTAGGGACTAACTTCGGAGTCAACCCGTCTGGGGTCGCCTCCTATGTTAGTCTCCTGCAGAAAGGGGAGATGTGTGACAGATCTAGCCGGGACAGAGGCTTTTGGAGAGGACTGAATGTGAGCCTCCTGCCTTCCGATTATGGGCCAGGGCCTCAAGACAGGAATGCGGATGGGTTATCCCGGCAGACGGACCTGGAACCTTAAGACTACTTTTCCAACATCCTCAAGTTGACCCGTTTGGGGTCCCACTGTGGCTGTTGGACTGTTTCCCAGGGGGGATTATTGTCATGAGCCTTGGAATACTGAAGTATTTCTCCTTTGAATCTATTACACAGTGGGGGGTCTTCTGCCCTGTCTTAAGGCTAACCCCCCCCTCCAGACGGCTCCATGGTCTAGAAGAAAAGCATTGTTCTGTGTTAGACTGTTTGTTTATGTACTTTAGTTACCCCCTGGGGCTTCTGTGTCAATACACATTCTGTGTCAATACACATCTCAGTTCTCCTATTCAACCTATCGGACCAATTCCTGCTGACCCTGTTTTAAGTCCTCATTTTCATGGCCAAGAGAATCTAATTGAGAAATACAATGGACTTTACAATTGACCAATAGGAAAGTGGTTGTTGGGGGCAGGGTGTTCAAACTGCTGTATAAGAGTGTGTGTGTGTGCATCCAATAAAAGGAGATTCCTGTTTGAACTTACATACAGCCTGCCTGGTGTTTGTTCTGAGCTATCACAAATGGATTAGAATGTCACATAGCTGTAGTTTGAATCCTGGAGCATCGGATGACCGAACCATCAGACATTGCGATCTGCAATATGATCCAATAGTAGCAGAGGAGTGTCGGGAGAGTGGAACCAAGCGAGCAAAGGGCTTGTTACAGGGACCACAAAAAAGGTCCCTCTATCCCTAATCTCCCGTCTCTTCCCTCAATACCTCTGTTTCCCTAAACTCTCTCCATCCCCTCCAAATCCTATTAAATTTTGGTCTGCACTCATTGTGGATAGACAACAATTCCTCCATCAGTCTGATTCTATCTACCTCTTTTAACCACTCTCCCATTGATGGAGCTTTTGTTTTCCTTCCAGTACCTTGGTATTTCGCACCATTCAGTAAATATAGGACCAAGCTCATTCTATATTTTTTCCTTGTTATTCCCGTATTGTGGAACAGACCGTACCAGGGGTTGTATTTCACCTCCACCCCACTAATCTTTTTTATTAAACTTAACCACTTAACGACCGCCCACTGTAAATATACGTCAGCAGAATGGCACCGACAGGCAGAATCACGTATATGTACGTGATTGCCTTTGTATAGTTGGGGGGTCCGATCGGACCCCCCTTCTTTACAGTGGGTGGTCGTTTTACCTTCGGGAGCGATCCAGCATGAGGGGACGGCCGTTCGATTCCGGCCACCCCCTCTCGATCGCTCCCGGCGAATGAGAGAGCTTCCCCTGCCTGCCAGGAAGGAGGAAGTGATGTCATCTCTCCTGGGGCGCTCACATATACCGAGCGCCGTACAGGAGAAGATACCAGGTTAGTACACAAAACAGCACACTGACACCAGGACACATAGGCACATAAATCGCCCCCCCAGGCCCCCCCAGACACCCCCAGATCACCCCCCAGCCCCCCCCAGCCCCCAGTCACAGTGTCACTGATTGCAGTGACCATTTATTTAGTGATCACTGCAATCAGTGACATTTGTGACTGTAAAAGTGTCACTACATTTAGTTTTAGGTCCAGTGTAGCCCCCTAACCCCCCCTAATAAAGGTTTAACCCCCTGATCACCCCCCAGATAACCCTTTCACCCCCTATCACCACTGTCACTAAGCAATCATTTTTCTGATCGATGTCTTAGCGTCGGTGATGCTGATCGGTAGCCAGTAATTTTTTTTAGGTAGGTTTTTATAGCGTCGGGTACCCCCATATATTACCTAATGAAGGTTTAACCCCCTTGATTGCCCCCCAGGTAACCCTTTCACCCCCTATCACCACTGTCACTAAGTTATAATTTTTCTGATCGATGTCTTAGCGTCGGCGATGCTGATCAGTAGCCAGTAATTTTTTTTAGGTTCGCCGCAGGTTTTTATAGCGCCGGGTACCCCCATATATTACCTAATAAAGGTGTAACCCCCTTGATCACCCCCCAGGTAACCCTTTCACCCCCTAGCACCACTGTCGCTAAGCAATCGTTTTTATGATCGTTGTCTTAGTGTCGGTGATGCCGATAGGTAGCCAGTAATTTTTTTTTAGGTTCGCCGTCAGGTTTTTATATAGCGTCAGGTACCCCCATATATTACCTAATAAAGGTTTTAACCCCCTAATTGCCCCTAGTTAACCCTTTCACCAGTGATCATCATATAAGTGTTACGGGTGACGCTGGTTAGTTAGTTTGCTTTTTATAGTGTCAGGGCACCCGCCGTATATAACCCAATAAAGGTTTAACCCCCTGATCGCCCGGCGGGTGATATCAGTTAGGTTTTAGCGTCAGAGAGGGTCTGCGTCACACCCCAGGCAGCGTCAGGTTAGTGCCAGTAGCGCTAACACCCACACGTGAAGCATACACCCCCCTTAGTGGTATAGTATCTGATCAGCTCAATATCTGATCTGATCAGATCTATACTAGCGTCCCCAGCAGTTTAGGGTTCCCAAAAACGCACTGTTAGTGGGATCAGCCCAGATACCTGCTAGCACCTGCGTTTTGCCCCTCCGTCCAGCCCAGGCCACCGAAGTGCAGTATCGATCGATCACTGTCACTTGCAAAACACAACACACATAACTGCAGCGTTCGCAGAGACAGGCCTGATCCCTGCGACTCCAGTGCTGTAGGAGGTAATTTCACCACCACAGTTAAAAAAAAAAAGCATATATGCCGAAGCATTGGGGCAGCAGGAGCGGAGGAGCGATTTTGCTCCTAATGCCGCGTATATACGGTCGAAATTCCGTTGGAGGCTTGCCCGTGGAAAAGTCTGACCATGTGTACGCGGCATAACTTTTGCGAGAAGATGCCCCCATGCTTCGGCATATATAAATGGTGCATGTATGCCCATCATTAGAAGTGGGTGGATGAAGGGCGGTATTCTAATGGTGGGCATACCCACCGATCAATCTTTTTTTTTCGTTCAGCCAACAGGCTGCATGAAAAAAAAGATTACAATACATGTCCAACAAGGACCAGCAACGTACTGGTATGTTGCTGGACTTTGAATGTTTATACCAGAATGATGCCTGCGGGTTTAGGTATCATCTTGGTATCATTCTTTTCAGCCAGCGGCCGGCTTTCATGTAAAAGCAATCCTAGTTGCTAATTAGCCTCTGGACTGCTTTTACAAGCAGTGGGAGGGAATGTCCCCCCCCCGGATATAAAAAGCGCCATTGGGAAATTGGGAAAGCATTTTATCACACCGATCTTGGTGTGGTCAGATGCTTTGAGGGCAGAGGAAAGATCTAGGGTCCAATAGACCCCAGTTTTTTCAAAAAAGAGTACCTGTCATTACCTATTGCTATCATAGGGGATATTTACATTCCCTGAGATAACAATAAAAGTGATAAAAATAAATAAATATGGAAGCAACAGTTTAAAAATAAAATAAAAAAGCAAAATTAATAATAAAAAAAAAAAAAAAAAAAAAAAGCACCCCTGTCCTGCCCTGCTCTTGCCCAATGGCGAACGCAAGCGTCGGTCTGGCGTCATATGTAAACAGCAATTGCACCATGCATGTGAGGTATCACCGCGAAGGTCAGATCGAGGGCAGTAATTTTAGCAGTAGACCTCCTCTGTAAATCTAACGGGGTAACCTGTAAATGCTTTTAAAGGCTTTTAAAAATGTATGTAGTTTGTCGCCAATGCGCGTTTGTGCGAAATTTTAAAGCATGTCGTGTTTGGTATCTATGTACTCGGCCTAAGATCATCTTTTTTATTTCATCAAACATTTGGGCAATATAGTGTGTTTTAGTGCATTAAAATAAAAAAAAGTGTATTTTTTCCCAAAAAAATGCGTTTGAAAAATCGCTGCGCAAATACTGTGTAGAAAAAAAAAATGCAACACCCACCATTTTATTCTGTAGGGCCTTTGCTTTAAAAATATATATAATGTTTGGGGGTTCAACATAATTTTCTTGCAAAAAAAAATATGTTTTCATGTAAACAAAAAGTGTCAAAAAGGGCTTTGTCTTCAAGTGGTTAGAAGAGTGGATGTAAGCTTCCTAATGTTGTGTATAAAATGCCAGAACAGTTCAAAACCCCCCCAAATGACCCCATTTTGGAAAGTAGACACCCCAAGCTATATACTGAGAGGCATGTCGAGTCCATGGAATATTTTATATGTTGACACAAGTTGCGGAAAATATACAATTTTTTTTTTTTTTTTTTGCACAAAGTTGTCACTAAATGATATATTGCTCAAACATGCCATGGGCATATGTGGAATTACACCCCAAAATACATTCTGTTGCTTCTCCTGAGTACGGGGATACCACATGTGTGAGACTTTTTGGGAGCCTAGCCGCGTACGGGACCCCGGAAACCAAGCACCGCCTTCAGGATTTCTAAGGGCGCAAATTTTTGATTTCACTCCTCACTACCTATCACAGTTTTGAAGGCCATAAAATGCCAAAATAGCACAAAACCCCCCCAAATGACCCCATTTTAGAAAGTAGACACCCCAAGGAAATTGCTGAGAGGCCTGTTGAGCCCATTGAATATTTTTTTTTTGTCCCAAGTGATTGAATAATGACAAAAAAAAAAAAATTACAAAAAGTTGTCACTAAATGATATATTGCTCACACATGCCATGGTTATATGTGGAATTGCACATTTTGGAAAGTAGACACCCCAAGCTGTTTGCTGAGAGGCATGGTGAGTATTTTACAGCTCTCATTTGTTTTTGAAAATGAAGAAAGAACATTTTTTTTTTTTTCTTTTTTTTTTCAATTTTCAAAACTTTGTGACAAAAAGCGAGATCTGCAAAATACTCACAATACCTCTCAGCAAATAGCTTGGGGTGTCTACTTTCCAAAATGGGGTCAATCCTGAAGGCGGTGCTTGGTTTCCGGGGTCCCGTACGTGGCTAGGCTCCTAAAAAGTCCCACACATGTGGTATCCCCGTACTCAGGAGAAGCAGCAGAATGTATTTTGGGGTGCAATTCCACATATAACCATGGCATGTGTGAGCAATATATCATTTAGTGACAACTTTTTGTAATTTATTTTATTTTATTTATTTTTTGTCATTATTCAATCACTTGGGACAAAAAAAAATATTCAATGGGCTCAACATGCCTCTGTCATTTTAGCACCTCAAGAAATGAGATAGGCAGTCATAAATTTATTTATTTTTTCCAAATATAGCTTTTTTATTAGTTTTTCAAAATAAAATTAAATATCAAAAGAACAAAAGATCTGAACTCAGCCCACCAAGATACATAATTAGCTCATACCAGTGGAGGACACAGCCTCCTGATCATATAACATATAAGTGTCCGTACATTACATATTGAACCATATATATCTCGGAGTTCCTATTATCTCCTATTATTCTCCTAAAAAAAAAAAAAAAAAAAAAGGAAAAAATTTTTTTTACAGAGGGACAGTGTTGAGTCAAATACACCCGTCTGTTCCGGATTTTAGTAATTCTCTTGACCCCCATCTATATACTAGATATTTTAGATCTCTAATAGATTTTTCCCCTCATCTGAATGTATAAATGTATTCCAACTATCCCATGTCGCTTTATAAATCCCATGTCTATCCTGTGCAGTCATTATTAGATCCTCCATTTTATTTATGTTTTCCACCTTTTGTAACCACATCGCGACTGACGGTGAATTCTGGGATTTCCACATCATGGGGATACAAGCTTTAGCAGCATTGATTAAGTGCCTCAGTAAGTATTTTTTATATACCCGGGGGGCTAAAGTCGACACGTGAAGTAAAAAGAACGCTGGGTCATTTGGAATCAAGAAATCAGTGAATCGTTGCGATATATTGCGCACCGTCGTCCAGAAGTCTGTCAATTTAGGGCAAAACCAGAATATGTGTAACATCGTACCTCTGTCTTCGCCACACCGCCAGCAATGTTCTGATATTTCTGGACACATCACATGCAGGCGGGCAGGTGTCAAGTACCACCTTGTCAGAACTTTATAATTGGTTTCCTGTATTTTTGTACATATCGTAGACTTAAAGGAGAGGCTAATCATATTCTGTTTTTGGGTCAAAGAAAATGTGCGGTCTAGTTCAGTTTCCCACTTCGTAATACAAGGTAGATCGGTTGGTTGTTCTGGCGTGTTTAGAAGAGCATACATTTTGGATAAAGTCTGTGATAACGGTTCTGTGCTCGAGCAATATTCCTCAAACTTATTCAGGGGTCTGGTGTAGTTCCAGGGATTCGGGATAGTCAGGAGAAAGTGCTGCAACTGTACCGCGTTCCAGAACTCCAGTCTATAGGGGCCTGCTGTATCCATCAGTTCTAAAATATTTGGCCATCTATCATTCTTTACGAATTGAGAGGCTGTCATAAGGCCAGAGGTCCTTAGTTGCCTAAATTGTGTATTTGGGAGTCCCGGGGGGAAACTAGGGTTACCCAATATCGGGGTCAAAGGCGATGTCGTGGCTATTAAGGAGTGTTTTAAGATAACACGGGCGCTCTGTCGCAGTGTATTACCTATCAGTGGATGTGATTTTAATTCAGTGGGTAGAGACTCTGCGCACCACAACGCGGTCCGTAAGGGAATCTCTGTCTGGTATTGTTCTATTTGTGTCCATAGTTTGGACTCATAATGTCGCCACCAATCGATCACCCTGCCCAGATGAACCGCCTGATAGTATCTCTTAACATCTGGTAGTGCAAGACCTCCATGTTGTTTTGGCCTTGTAAGCTGAATATGAGAGATTCAAGGTTTTTTATGGGCCCAAACAAAACGTGTGAAGAGAGCTTGGACTTGTTTAAAATATACAAGGGGTATCCTAACCGGGAGGGCTTGGAAAAGGTATAAAAATTTAGGTAGAACATTCATTTTTAACAAGTTACACCTCCCAAACCATGAATGTAGTCCCTTATTCCATGTCTCTAACTGCAATTTAGTTTGAACAAGTAAGGGACGAAAATTATTCTCATATAGATGAGAAAGGTCCGATGGAATACTAGTCCCCAAGTAACTCAATGCAGATGATGTCCATTTAAAATGGAAATTTGTACACATATTTGGTAAAGCCTGTGATGTTAATGCCACTCCCATTGCTTCTGACTTCGAGAGATTAATTTTAAAATTAGACAATGCTCCGTATCTCTCGAACTCCTTCAAAAGATTTGGCAAGGAGACTACCGGGTTGGTCAAGGAAAATAATAGATCATCAGCATATGCTGAGATCTTACATTGTATCCGGCCTATCCTTATCCCTTGTATATCCGGATTCCTTCTGATTGTGGCTAAAAAATGTTCTAGGGAAAGGGCAAACAGAAGAGGGGAAAGCGGACATCCCTGTCTTGTACCGTTTTGTATTGGAAAGGGGTCTGATAGGACCCCATTCACCTTCACCCGAGCTGTCGGATTAGAGTATATTCCAGCTATTCGATTAAGCATCACCTCCCCTAGACCAATATGTCTAAGCACAGCAAACATAAATGACCATTCAACACGGTCAAAAGCCTTTTCGGCGTCTGTGTTTAAAAATACACATGGGGTATTTGTTGAGCGTGCGACATGAAGTAGATTTAATACCTTAATAGTACTATCTCGCGCCTCTCTAGATGGTATAAAACCCACTTGGTCTAGATGGATGAGTTGCTGAAGATGGTACGCCAGTCGAGCAGCTAGGACCGTGGTATACAGCTTAAGGTCCACATTCAAAAGCGATATGGGCCGATAGCTGCCACAGTCAGCCGGATCCTTTCCTTCCTTATGGATCATTAAAATGTGGGCTCCCAGAGTCTCTTTAGCAAACATTCCCCCTGTACCTATCGTATTATATAGTGTAAGCATTCGAGTGCCCAGTATTGGTAACAATGTCCTGTAATATTGTAGTGTCAAACCATCTGGGCCTGGTGCCTTCCCTAATTTCATATGTCTAACTGCGTGTTCAACTTCCATTAAGGTAATGGGGGAGTCTAATTCTGTTCGTATCTCCTGTGATAGAGATGGCATCTGGGAAGATGTAATATAATCCTCTAAATCTACACGGTTCTTCGTTACTCCCGACAAATTATATAAGCAAGAATAAAAATCCTTTAAACGCTTGAGTAACTTGTGCCGGTAGAACTGCCTTTTGACCATTTCTCCTATTAATATGGGGAACATATGTAGAGAGTTTGTGATCTCTGACCGCTTTCGCTAACATTTTCCCACACTTATCTCCCGACTCATAACTCACTCTGCGACAGAACTGCAAAGCCGCCTTGGCCTTATACCAGAGCAAGTCTGTAATCTGTGTCCTAATTGATTTCAATTCAGCTTCTGAGGATTGCGTAGGGGTATGTTTGTGCCTGGCTTCAGTCTCTGCCAATTTCTGTAGCCATCCAAGAAGTTGTTCGTTCCGTTCACGTTTAATTCGTGCCCCATGCTTAATCAAGATTCCCCTAATAACCGGTTTATGGGCTTCCCATAAAATGCCCGGATCACAGTCTGATTGATCGTTCTCCTGGAAATATAATTTCAATGTTTCATTTACCTCCACCAGTACCTCCGGCACTTGTAAAAGGCTCTCATTGAGACGCCAGAAACGGTGTCGAGGCATGGAAGTGTCATTAAGTTTGTAAGTTAGGAATATCGGCGCATGATCCGACCATGTCCTATTTCCAATCGATGTCTCGCTCACCGCGTGTAACTGTGTGTGAGGAACAAGGAAATAGTCTATCCGAGTATATACCCGATGCATGGGGGAGTAAAACGAATAGTCCCGTTCCCCTGAATGTTGCAGGCGCCAGGCATCTATTAATTGTGCATTATGAATCGTCTTTGCTATTCTTTTTAGTTGGCTTGGTGGGATAGATGATTTACCAGTTGAAGTATCTACCGAGGGAATTAACGGAACATTAAAGTCTCCTCCGAGAATCAGTTGTCCCTCTCTAAATTCCTGCAGTTTCTCCAGTGTGTCTCTCATAAAAGTAGCTTGTAGTTCATTGGGGGTATATATTGTGGCTAATGTCACCTGTTTATCCCAAATCCACCCCTTAAGAAAAATATAACGCCCTGCCTGGTCTATAATAGAACTCTGATATTTCCAAGGTATTTTACTGGAAAGTAATACCGATACCCCTTTTGATTTACTTATCGGGTTAGTGGAATGATAAACAATAGGGTAGAATCTATTTCTTAGATAGGGGAACTTATCATTTTTAAAATGTGTTTCCTGAATAAAGGCGATATCAACATTATATCTTTTCATATCATTAAAAAGCATGTGTCTTTTCTCAGGGATATTTAGACCCCTCACATTAAGTGACATCACTCGAACACTGTCCATCTTTACAGGAAAAAAAAAAAAGAAAAAAAAAAAAAGAAGGGGGGGGGAACCCCCCTCTTATCTACTATGCTTAGCTATGTGCTAAAAAAAGAACGCTCACCGACTATCGGTATCTGAGCGTCTGCCTAATTAGGTGCGTGTGCCTGTATTGGCCGGCCGAGATGACAACAGATAAAAAAAATGAAAAAGAAAAAAAACAAATGCAAGCTCCAGAGACCTCCCCACTCCTTAATTTATTCAAAAACTGATAACCTTATTAGGAGACCCGGGGGAAAAAAAAAAAAAAGGAAAAAGCCCCTCTCTCTCCCTCTTTCTCCCTCCCCCTCTCAGGGGTGGAAGAATACATTGGGGAACAGTTAAATTTATATAGCCCCGGGTTTCGGGGGGTAGGTGCTTGTAGGGCAAACCCAAGTCCGCAAATGTTTATAGCTTCCTGTCCAATTCATTAAATATCTCATAACCTGAGGTTATTTATATCTCTTTACACATATACTATTCCATTATACATTGATACACCTTTATATGTATTGTATTCTATATACCTCTCTATACATTATATTCTGTATCTTATATATCCCTCCTTACTTTTCTCTTAAAGAGGTAATCTAAACATAATACACATAATGCCCAACCCAATTCACCATCCACTACACATAGTACACAACCCAATATGTAACTCATTATCTATTAAATTTATATGTTACTCATTGTCTATTGAATTAATCTAAGCCCAGGACTCGTCTTCTTTAACCCATTATTTGATTTTTGGTTCTTGTCTATGAAAGCTTCCCCCTTCTTTCTTAATCTTTCTTAGTCCCCTCTTTTAATCTACTATTCTTATATCCCTCTTCCCACCCCTTCCCCTCTTCCCCGAAGATTAATCCTTGGAGGGAAGCACAAACAAAAAAAAGAGAAAAAAAGAAAAGATGAGAAGGGGGGAAAGCATATAGCCTATATCATATAATATCCCACCCTCATATCATATCTTATCTCTATGTAATTCTACTTATTCTACTCCTCCTCCCCTCCTCACCTCTCCCGTTTCTACCCCTCTCCATTCTATGCTTCTATGCTTCCTCTCCTCCTCTCTCCGTCCTTCATCCCCCACCTGATCTATCTCTGACATTTCTATTCCTATTCCATCACCAATGAGATCACAGGGGGGTATGGAAGGTTATCGGGTCACCCCTAATGTCTAATTCCTCCTAGGTATCATTATCCCTATTAACTCATTTTTTTATATTTTACTATGTTTTTTTCCTTTTTTCCCTTTCTTCCCTCCCCTCTCTTCCTTCCCCTCCTCCTTCCTCCTTCCCTCCATTTGTTTCTATCTATTTACCTTTTCTATCTTGGGGTCTAACTATTTACGTGTTATTGGTGTTACTAATATTACTAGTGAAGAAGAAAAAAAGGAAGCAGAGGAAAATAGATAAATAAATAAAAAAAAAAAAAAAAAAAAGGGGGGAGGGGAACCCCCCACCTAGTGTCTTTTATAGATATCTTTTCTAAATTCGTGTTTCTTATTATGTTCTTTAGCTTACTCATGTTTTTATGTGTCTTTTATGTGTCTTATTTCTGTAGCGTCTAAGCGCTAATAAAAAAAAAGGGGAGTGTTAAAAAAAAAAAAAAAAAAACTCTAAAAAAAAAAAAAGGGAAAGCCCCACCCCTTGTGTCGGGGGTTAAATGTACCCTCTAATATTCCTTCTAATATTCCCTCTAGTGTTCCTTCTACTAGTGAGTTTCAGAAGGGGAGCAAATTAGCTCCCCTAAAAAAAAAGAAAAAGTGTCAAAATGCCTTGTGTCAAAATGCCCTGTATTCCTCTGTATTCCTCTGCACGTAAATCTCTCTATCTCATAAATTTTATCTCACTAGATTTAACACATTTATCTTTATCTTAACCTTATTAACCTCTAAACACATCAAAATACGGCCCCTTATCCAATGTCTTAAATCTCCTCTCCCCCAGAAAAAAAAAATGGGGGGAGAAGGGAAGGGGGTGATATCATGTATCTTATTAGTCATTCTCTTTTCTATACCCCCCGATTTTGTAATTCCTAGTTCCTAGTTTCAGTAGGAAGGTAAAAAAAAGAAAAAAGGGGGATACCGCAAACAAAAACAAAAACAAAAAAAAAAAAAAAAGAGGGGGGGGGATCCGATATATTCATTCTCTTAATGTTCCAAATGTATCTAGATATAAGGGGAAAGGGGGTAAGCTAAGAGAGTAACTATTCGATAACTACTCAATATCAGGTCCTGATTCCCGATTCAAGTCCCTCTTTACTCCTTGGGGGGTCTGACTTTTTTGCTGTTGTTGCTGTTGTCCATTTCTTTGGGATCCTCTTCTTTGACCCTGAGTATCTAGATACCCCCTACGGTTCCCAGTGTATGTAAAGGGTAGAAGCCAGTTTGGTATCTGGAAAGGTGTAATTTCTAGATAAAGGAAAAGTTCAGGGAGATCTGCTGGTGTCAAGAGGGTAAATGTAGTGGATGCCCTTCGGAATGTTACTGTTAATGGGTACCCCCATCGGTACGTGCATCCCTGCTCTCTAGCCCGATCTAAGATAGTCCGTAGACACGCTCTGCGCTGGAGTGTGGCTCTAGAGATATCGGGTAAAACTTTTATATGGGCTCCATCCACTATAATGTCCCCTTTTTCCCATGCTGCTCTGAGTATCTGCTCCCTTTGGTTATATCTACTCAGGCGGCAGATAACATCCCTGGGTCTATCCAGATTAGGGGGTTTAGGGCCTAATGCTCTGTGTACTCTGTCCAACTCAATCATGGCCAGCGGTGAGTTTAATATCACCTGAAATGCTCCCAGCACTTTGATATTTAAATCTTCAGTTTCTGTTGTTTCTGGGAGACCCCTGAGTCGCAGGTTATTTCGACGGCTTCTGTCTTCGTGTGCTTCTGTTTGTAATTGTAGGTTTATTATTGTGTCTACTTGTTCCCCCTGTGTTTTTTCTATAGATCCCATCCGTTGTTTCAGGGCAGAAATATTGTCCTCACCAACCACCACCCTCTCTGACAACGCTTTTATATCTGCTCTTACTAGCAGAAAATCTTGTCGGTGTGTCTCTTCTACCCGTAGGATTAATGCCTCTATATCCTGGCGGGTCGGTAGTGCAGCCAAGTCCTGCCTTGTAGGTAATGTCGCTAATGTCGCTAGTATAGTTTTAATTTCTCCTACCTCCATGCCAGGTGTATCAGATGTTTCCACAGTTGTGGTAGCCTCTCTTACAGCGACCGTGCTCCTCAGTGTTCCAGTCCGACTTGGCGTCCTCACTTCCTGCTTGCCCTCTAACCCGGATGAGTTCCGGCGTACACTCTGCCTAGCTCCAACGTCACCTACCGAGCTTCTCCGCGCCGTACTGTTCTCCCTAAGCCCTGTCCCCCTCCGTGGGGCTGGAGCCGGTACTAGGTACTGCTGAATATCTCCCTGAGAGGTACTCGGAAACCCTCTCCTCGTAGCGGCTCTGGTACCGTATTTGCGACCACCGCTCATGCCGCTGCACAGGGCTTCTATCTCCCTTTATTTGCTTGGAGTGTTACGGAGGTCCCGGAGCTAACTTCAGCTCACGTCTCTCAGTCCGCCATCTCCAGGCAGTCATAAATTTAAAGCTGTGTAAATTTCAGAAAATGTACCCTAGTTTGTAAACTCTATAACTTTTGCGCAAACCAATAAATATACGCTTATTGACATTTTTTTTACTAAAAACATGTGGCTGAATCCATTTTGGCCTAAATGTATGACTACAATTGAGTTTATTCGATTTTTCTTATAACAAAAAGTAGAAAATATCATTTTTTTAAAAAAATTTCGGTCTTTTTCCGTTTATATCGCAAAAAATAAAAATCGCAGAGGCAATCAAATACCATTAAAAGAAAGCTCTATTTGTGGGAAGAAAAGGACGCAAATTTCGTTTGGGTACAACATTGCATGTCCGCACAATTTACAGTTAAAGCAGCGCAGTGCAAAATTCTGAATTCACCTCTGGTCCTTTAGCTACCAAATGGTCCGGGGCTTAAGTGGTTAATATCTCCCTCCAATATTCCTGTATCAGGGGGCAATACCACCATATGTGGGCATGTGTTCCCTCCATCCCACATTCTCTCCAACATAAAGGTGATATCTCCTTGTTAATTCTATGGAGTTTCGTTGGAACAAAATACCATTTAGTTAGGAGCTTATAGTTCATCTCTTTTACTTTTGCTTCTACAGATGTTGAGTGGACATAGTCAACGACTTGTCTCTTCTTTTCCTCTGTTATGGTTTGATTTAACTCTAATTCCCACCTTTCTAGTACTTTTAATGTCTCGCACCCCTTTGAAGGTCCCAATATCTTGTATATATTCGATATCCCCTGTCTTCCTGTTCCTGTATGTTCCACAAGTTTTTCCCATGCATTCAACTCACTCATAGCTCGCAGGGGTTTTGGTAGGGTATTTACAAAATGCTGGACCTGCCTGTACCTCCAGATATCCCCTTGAGTGGATCCATAATTATCTCACAGTTCTGAAAGTGAGCACAAAATATTCCCTTTCAATATATCCTTCAATTTTAGTGTGTCCGAGGAGGCCCATCCTAGGAACGCACCTCCCCCCTTTCCCGGCGGGAAGAAGTCCGTACCCATGAGGGGCAACAGCGGACTATTACATTGCCACTTCTTTACTTTGCAGACTCTGTCCCATATTCTCAAGCCCTGTACACACGATTGGTTTTACCGATGAAAACAGTCCGATGGACTTTTTTCATCGGACAAACCGATCGTTTATGGGACCCATCGGTCTTTTTTCCATCAGTTTTAAAGAATAGAACATGTTTTAAATTTTTCCGATGGATCAAAAACCGATAGCAAATTTCGATCGTCTATGGGCAAGTCCATCGGATAAAAAACCCACGCATGCTCAGAATCAAGTCTACACATGCTCAGAAGCATTGAACCAAATTTTTCTCGGCTCATCGGAGTGTTTTACGTCACCGCGTTTGGAACGGTCGGTTTTTTGACTGATGGTGTGTAGGCAAGACTGATGGAAGTCAGCTTCATCGGATTTCCGATGGACAAAACCATTGGATTAGAATCCATAGGCTATCCGATCGTGTGTACAGGGCTTAAGAGTTTCTTTTGTTATTGATAGTAACTCTTGAGTGAAGCCTCTGTATTGTTTTGGGATCCATATTGTCTTTCCCAATTCTTTTTTACTCAAACTCTCTTCCACTCCTACCCACTTTTTTTTCCCATGTCTATCCCCCTGTATCCAGTCTACTATCCTCTTTAATACAGCTGCCTCATAATATCTTTTAAAGTCTGGTAGAAATAATCCTCCTTCCTGTCTGGGTCTAGTCAGAATCTTAGCTGATATACTTTTCTTTTATACTATTTTATACTTTTTCTTTTTTTATACTATTCTTTTCTTTCCATATAAATCTCCTTATTATCTTCCCTAGAAATTTTAAATATGTATCAGGGATTTTTATCGGGAGCGTTTGGAAAATATACAGTGCTTTGGGCAGAATCATCATCCTAATTATGTTTATTCTACCCAGCCAGGATAGTTTTTCTATCGGGTATCCCTTCAGTTCTAATTTTATTTTGTTTAATAAGGGGATATAATTATCTTCGTATAGATCCCTTTCTATATTGGACAGCTGTATTCCTAGATATTTCATCCCTCTCTCTTTCCAGGTAAATGGGTATAGGTCCCCAAGGTCCCTGCGTTCTCTCGTGCTCATGGATATACTCAGTATCTCAGTTTTATCTTTATTAAATTTTACGTTTGAAATCTCTCCGTACTTTTCATATTCCTCTAGGATCTTTGGCAGGGCCGGCCCAAGACATTGTGCTGCCTGGGACCAAGAATGAAATGCTGCCCCCCCCCCCCAAAAAAAATCACGCCCACCAAAAGGCCCCCACATTCATTATTTTATATCATGATAACTAAAGGGGACTCGTCATGCTCTATACATGTCAACAGGAGTATAAAGAGGACCTGTCATGGCTCTATACATGTATATAGGAGTATGAAGGGACCTGTGCATGGCGGGCGGCCGCAATGTCTTTTGCGCAAACTAATCATTGTACGCTAATTGTGTTTTTTTGGTACCAAAAATATGTAGAAGAATACATATTGGCCTAAACTGATGAAGAAATATTTTTTTTTTTGAAATTTTTTGGATATTTATTATAGCAAAAAGTAAAACATATTGTCAAATATCACCAAAAGAAAGCTCTATTTGTGGGAAAAAAAGAACATCAATTTTATTTGGGTACAGTGTCGCATGACCGCGCAAATGTCAGTTAAAGCGACACAGTGCCGTATCGCAAAAAATGGCCTGGTCATTAAAGGGGTTGTAAAGATTCGTGTTTTTTCACCTTTATGCATTAAGGTGAAAAAACACCTGGCAATTACTGCCCCCCAGGCCCCCCGTTTTACTTACCTGAGCCCGTTCACCTGCTGTGCGCGTCCCCCGGCGTCCTCTTCTCCACGGAGGCTGGCCGTTTATTGGCTAGATTGGATAGATTAATAGCAGCGCAGCCATTGGCTCGCGCTGCTGTCAATCACATCCAATGATGCGGCTCGTGGGTGGGCGGGAATGAGTCGTACACGCCGTTTCTATGGACGCAGTGTGTATGACAGGGAGCGCGCCCGCAAGCTAACCTCCTTGGGAGAGCGCTTCCCAGAAGGGGGTTATCTGATGCAGGGAGGAGCCGAGACAGCCGCCGAGGGACCCGAGAACAAGAGGATCGGGGCCACTCTTTTCCAAACTAACTGCACAGTGGAGGTAAGTAGGCTTGTGCAATTCGTTTCGTAATGAATCGAAATTCGCCCGAATTTAGCAACTTTCGGACATTCGGAAGCATTCGAATTTCCGAACAAAGCAATTACGAATAAGACCGAATCCGAAATAAATTATACCGCAAATAGCGAATGCCCGAATGTCTTCGGCATAATTCGTTATGAAAAAGTTACGAATGTACGAATCCATACAAAGCACAATAACACTCACTCTGCTCTTCTCTCTGCTTCTCCCACACCGTGCTGAACTCCCTCTCAAAATGGTGTACAGGGGCGGAGGCTATAGCCGCATGTAAAAAACGAAAGTAAAATACGAGATTTCGAATCCATTCGAAGCACAATAACACTCTGCTCTGCTCTCTGCTTCTCCCTCACCGTGCTGAACCCTCTCAAAATGGTGTACAGGGGCGGAGGCTATAGCCGCATGTAAAAAACGAAAGTAAAATACGAGATTTCGAATCGTTACAAATAACCGCTATGTATTTAGAAAAGTACAAATCCATTCGAAGCACATTAGGCATAATAGGCAGCGTCGTCGTGAGAGAGACACAGAAAATTACGAATCAACGAACCCAAAAAAAGTTACGAAAGTAGGAGTTGTGTCCAGAATCAACGAAAAACAATGTACTCTACCGAAAGTACGAATTATAAATCAACTAAAAATTCAACGAAAAATGTCGCTTGCGAAAATACGAATTAGTCCGAACACGAAAAATCCCGTCTAGCAAAATTACGAATGATTACGAATCAACAGGACCGAAAAGAAACGAACCGAAACTAACCGAATTTTTCCGTTGTGCACAAGCCTAGAGGTAAGTATAACATGTTTTTTATTTAAAAAAAATAAAAAACAAAGCCATACAATCGCTTTAAGTGGGCGAATCCTTCCGGTCCTTAAGTGGTTAATCAGGGCTGGGTAAGGCAAGTCCCTCTCAGGCTCTCATGTCTCATACAACTTGTGATGTGTGTTTGTACTTACAGTTTTGCTTTGGACTCCACCACCAGATGCGGGTTGTCACCTGCCACACGTTGCGTATTGTCACCTGCCACACGTTGCCGATTGTCACCTGCCACACGTTGCCGATTGTCACCTGCCACACGTTGCCGATTGTCACCTGCCACACGTTGCCGATTGTCACCTGCCACACGTTGCCGATTGTCACCTGCCACACGTTGCCGATTGTCACCTGCCACACGTTGCCGATTGTCACTTGCCACATGTTGCGCATGGTCACTTACGTCACCTGCCACACGTTGCGGGTTGTCACCTGCCACACGTTGCGGGTTGTCACTTGCCACACGTTGCGGGTTGTCACTTGCCACGTCACATGCCACACGTTGCGGATTGTCACTTGCCACGACATCACCTGCCACACATTGCAGATAGTCACGTGGCAAGTGACAATACGTCACCTGCCACACGTTGCCGATTGTCACCTGCCACACGTTGCCGATTGTCACCTGCCACACATTGCCGATTGTCACCTGCCACACGTTGCCGATTGTCACCTGCCACACGTTGCCGATTGTCACTTGCCACATGTTGCGCATGGTCACTTACGTCACCTGCCACACGTTGCGGGTTGTCACCTGCCACACGTTGCGGGTTGTCACTTGCCACACGTTGCGGGTTGTCACTTGCCACGTCACATGCCACACGTTGCGGATTGTCACTTGCCACGACATCACCTGCCACACATTGCAGATAGTCACGTGACACACGTTGCGTATTGTCACTTGCCACGTGACGTCACTTGCCACACGTTGCGGATTCTCACAACGTCACCTGCCACACGTTGCGCGTTGTCACTTGCTGTGTCCCAGAGTGCACACGGCTGCACAGTGAGGGTGGAATTGTGGTGATTCAGGGCGGGCGGTAAGAGATGACATCATCTCTCTGCTCCGCTGCGCGCTCACTCACTGACTGCTCCAGCCCCCCGCTGCGAGTGTTCTGCCCGCGGCCGCCCCTGTCACCACTAACAGCAGCGGCGCTGGGCTCCTCACAGGCAGCGGCGCCTGCCTGCTCACTCACTGACAGCCCCCCCCGCTGTGAGTGTCCTCACACAGGCAGCGGCGCCTGCCCGCTCACTCACTGACAGCCCCCCCCCTGGCTGCGAGTGTCCTCACACAGGCAGCGGCGCCTGCCTGCTCACTCACTGACAGCCCCCCCCGCTGCGAGTGTCCTCACACAGGCAGCGGCGCCTGCCCGCTCACTCACTGACTGCCCCCCCGCCCCCGGGCTGCGACTGTCCTCACAGGCAGCGGCGTCGGGTTCCTCACAGGCAGCGGAGCGGGCGGAACAGGCTGGCTGGCGGGCGTCAGTTTGCCGCCCCCCTAAAAGTGCCGCCTGGTACCATGGTACCACCCGGTCCCATCATAGGGCCGGCCCTGATCTTTGGTAGTGTCTGCTTTGGGTTTGACACATAAAGCATCATATCATGCACAAACGCAGAGATCTTGTGTTCCCTCCCATCCACCTTAATCCCTTCTAACTCCTGATTTATTCGTATAGTTGTTAATAGTGGCTCTAATGATAGGACGAAAAGAAGGGGTGAGAGCGGGCATCCCTGTCGGGTCCCATTAAAAAGTGGGAACCTATCTGAAAGAGTTCCATTTACCTGAACCTGAGCCGAGGGTTTAGAATACAGTGCTCCTATCCATTTGAGCATATTAGGCCCTATATTAATTAGAGGAAGGAAAGCACTCACAATGCCACATCCGCAATGGTATTTAATGAAAAAATGTAAGGGTAAACTCAAGGAGGAGAAATACCCAAAGAGGCCAGACTTTAGAGGCAATGACACGGTAGATAGACAACAAATAAAAATGTATTTATAATAGACAAAAAACACAGTAACTACATGATTGACAAGAGTTAAAAAATGTCACAAGATGGAAAATGTGGCCCCTTTTGCGTCAACGCGTTTCACCACGAGGCTTCTTCAGGACGACTCAAGGATAGCAAGAGAAAACAGGACTTGCTATTTTGGGACTGGCGGGGTATCTATTAACCCTTGTTTAGAAAAAGTGTAATTATGCACAGATCCAATATAAAAAATGAGAATCATTCACATCTCAATGGTGCCAGAATGAAGTTCAGGGTGCTTCTTATAATGGGGGGTGGCTATACAAAGGAGTAATTTGACTCAGCACACCGACAGAGCACCCAGTAGTGAATATATGAAAACGTATTGTATTGGGACAATTGTAGATAGACCAGAGCTATCAGCGTGGAATGCAGCCAGGCATGAGGGTAGTTAGGTCCTCAAAATCAATCAGATATATGCCAAATAATCAGGAAAGTAGCCATGCAATTATGGCCGCAACTGATCTAAAACTAACAAATCGTCCCCGGAGACAGCTACATGGTGTTCACTTTTTTGTCTATTATAAATATATATTTTTTTTTGTCTATCTACTGTGTCATTGCCTCTAAAGTCCGGCCTCTTTGGGTATTTCTCCTCCTTGAGTTTACCCTTACATTTTTTTATATTAGGCCCTAGACCTATATGTCTGAATGTTGCTAGCATAAATTCCCAGTCTAGTCTGTCAAAAGCCTTTTCGGCATCCAATGACAGAAACAGCGCTGGTATTTTGCTTTTTTTTGCTTTTTGTATCCGGAGCAATGCTCTTAGTATATTATCTCTTGTTTCTCTTCCAGGTACAAACCCAGCCTGGTCGTTTTCTATCAGCCCAGTCATAAAAGGTTTTATTCTATCAGCCAGTATTTTTGCATAGATCTTTATATCAATATTGATCAAAGATATGGGCCTATAACTGGCACAAAATGATGGATCCTTATCTTCCTTTCCTATAAGAGTTATGTGGGCTCCCAAAGCTTCCTCCCTCATTGTCATACCTCTACCCACAGAATTCATATACCTCTGGAAGTACGGTACCATGTTTTCCACATATCTCTTATAGTATAATGAGGTGTATCCATCTGGGCCAGGGCTCTTTCCCATTTTAATACTTTTAATTGTTTGACATATTTCTTCCCTTGATATTTCCTTATCTAATTTATTAATTTCTTCTTCTGCTATTACCGGGAACTTGACCCTTTCCAGATATTGTTTAATTTTCCTTCTTTTATGCTGCATTGCTAGTGGATCTTGTTCTTTATTTACGTTATATAAGTCTTGATAGTATTCTTGGAAAATTTTTGTTATTTCTTTCGTAGAGTGCCTCATTTCTCCTTTCTTATCTTTCATCTTTGATATAAAGTTCTGTGTGTTTCTAGGTTTAATAGTCCTTGCTAGAAGTTTCCCGGGTTTATTCCCCATGGCATAAAATTTCTTACTCGTATTATTAAATACCCATTTAGTTTCTTGTTCTATTAGATCCCTAATTTTTCTCTTTTTCCAGTTAATAATATAAAAGTTTGCTCTTCCTGTCTTTCTTTATGCTTCTGTTCTAGATCCTGAATTTCTTCTAATAGAATTTGTTTCTGGGCCTGCCTGATTTTATTCCTCTTGGCCTTTTCTGCTATCAGCCTCCCTCTCATATACACTTTATGTGTTTCCCATAATATCGATGGAACAACATTTTCTATATCATTTTCTTTAAAGAAGAGACACATATCCCTTTCCAAATCATCGGCAATCTTAACATCATTTAAGAGGGATTCTTCTGTTCTCCAAGTTCTCGGGCCCGCTGGGATTTCTCCTAATGCCAGGGTCATCTCAACCGGAGCATGGTCAGATAGCGTTATTGTTTTTATTTCTACCCCTCTCACACCTTCAAGCAGCCGATGATCCAATAGGATGTGGTCTATTCTAGAATAGGACCTATGTGCTGATGAGTAGTATGTATAGTCCTTGACTCTTGGATGTATAATTCTCCAAGCCTCTACCAACTTCATTTGATGTAGTTTATGTTTAATTGCTCTAAGATATTTTCCCTCGGACCTTAATGACATAGGTTGGGTATCTAATGCTGGTTCAAAAACTAAATTTAAGTCACCTGCTAATACCACCATCCCCTCTCTAAAGGCCTCCAGCCTATTCAGGATTTTTCTCATATACACTGCTGGGCGTTTATTGGGGCAATATACATTTCCCAAAGTAAATTTCATATTGAATAAAAAGCCCTTAATAAAAATATATCTTCCCTCCGGGTCTGATTACATAGCTTCTAGTGTGAATCGTGTATTCCTGTCAAACCCAATCGCTGTTCCTTTTGATATTTTATTGGGAGAATAGCAGTGTATCCAAGTGGGAAAATCTTTTGAAATTAATCTAGTCTTGGTTGTCAGCTTTAGGTGGGGTTCTTGCAAGAAAACTATTTTAGCCGACAATCCCTTCATCTCCTGCAGTATCTGATATTGCTTATTTGGGCTATTTAATCCATGCACATTATACGTGACTATTTTCAAAACTGCCATGTTCTATAATTCCATTCCCTTCTATTACATACATAGCAGTATTCAGGGAGGACTCATCAAACCTTACTTTTAAGGAGAGTTTATTTTCTAGACCAAACTTTACCATAAACATAGGGTAAATTGAGACCACATATACCCCCCTCCCCCCCCTCCCCCCAACCCCAATCACATTGCCAATCATCGTTAGGACTCCCTCGGTCTGCGCCCCTCCTGGCGCTACGCCGAGCGGACCCTACCTTGGGGTACATTGTATGTCCACCCCTACTTCGAGACACCGTCCTCAATATTAGGATCGGTCCCCGGGTCACAGGTGGGCATCACTGCTCCATAACCCACCTCCAGGCAAACTCCTTCCCCTACCCGCTTCTGTCAATTCTCTCCCTCCAAGGAGAAGGAAAAAACAGAGAAAAAACAGGAAGAATGACAAAAACCAAACAGAGGAAAAAATACAAGAAGGAAAGGAGAAAGAGAAAACAAAAAAGGTTTTCCCTCTTCCTTTCCCACCCTTAACATATTAAGCCCAACAATTTAAGCTCTATTCCAGTCATGCTCTTTCCACCTTCTCCATGCTGGGGGTCTCTTTTCCCAATTATCCACTTGTATAAATTGTATGTTCAATCTATTGCAAAATTCCTTAATATCTTCTGGGAATCGTACATATGCTGAGACCCCCTGTTTTTTAACCATTAAACATGCCAGGAACCCCCACCTATAGGGAATGTCATTTGCCTGTAGGTGGCTTGTTAATGGCTTCAATGCCTTTTTTCGTGCCAGTGTTTCTGGCGCCAAGTCTGAAAAGATAGATAATTTAATTCCCTTATATTCCATTGGGATAGAGTTTCTTGTACTTTGGGAGACTTGATCTTTTTGCTCATAGTCCTGGAATCTTACTATATCTCTTGGTAAATCCCTATGTGCATTATATGCTCCCTGAATTCTGTGTACCCTTTCAAAGTGCATTGATGCAGTTGTTTCCCGCTTTAAAGCCATATTAAATATTTCTCGCAGTACATCTCCTAGCTCTATATCTTTAACCTCTTCAGGGAGTCCTCTAATCCGTAGGTTATTCCTTCTACTACGATTCTCTTGGTCCTCGAGTTTATACCGGGAGTTCCTTATCTCTATCCAGTCCATATCAGCTCTTTCTCTTAATTCCTCTATTGCGTTTTTCTGTTCCTCTAACTGTTCTTCTATTCCTTCAACCCTTTGTAATACACTTTGTATATCTTTTCTAGTTGCGCTCATTTCACCCCTTATTGTTCGCTCTAGGCGTGATATCATTTCCATCATATCTGACATATCCTGCTTTGTTGGAGGGGCTTGCATGTCCTCCTCTGATATTACTAGTTGTTGTTGTCTCTCAGGTGTCTTCTTACCTATTGTTTCTGGGGTTTTAACCTTATTGGTTTTACTTTTCCCTGGGGTCGTTTGTTCCCTCTGAACTGTCTCTGAGTTCCCCTTATTTTTTGCCGGTGTTGTTGGTGTTGACACAGCTTTTTTACCAGAGCTCTCTATCATTTATTCTGACCGTTCCGCAACCAGTTAAGACTTAATTGTATAGCGGCTTGTGCTCTCCCCCTGATTAACTTTGGGGCCCTTTTTTCCCATTCTATCCTTGCTAAAATATCGTAGTTACAGCTGACACTGTAATGCAAAGACAGGTCCTTCTGAGCCGTTGAGGATATAATTAGGTAAATTCTTTTATAATAAGTAGACAGGTGTATATATATATAGTTTTTAGTCCAGATATTGCCAAAAATATATACACCTGATCTCAGTTCAACCAATTTCCTATATTTTAACTCTGTCAGGAATATATATAGAGATAGGAGAGCCAAAAGATAAATAAAAATATATATGTGATTCAGCTAAAAAATGGAACTTAAAAAGAAAAAAGAAGAGTATTGCAGTCTCATAGCACCCACCAGGTACCAATCTCTTTTGCATACACACAGCGACCTTTTTCTTTCAATCTGCTGGATATCTCATATTTCTATTAGTTATACTTCTTTATCTTTCCACTTGTTGTCAATGGCTACTACTGGGTATTTTCACACAGTTCAATAGAAGAGCCAGGGAGGTGGATAGACAGAATCTAAAGCACCTTACCCCTCTGCAGTCTGGGTCTTTCCAGCTCTCACCTACTCTCTCCTATCTCGATAGCTTTCAGCACTTATCTAAGCTATCAAAAGTGCCTGTGGATATTGCCATACAGTCAACCAGTCATTTGGATGGGGTAAGAGAAATATGCCTTATCATATGTCTTACCCTCCATACGTCCAGTCTTCACCTGCGGATTTTAATAGTTTTAATGCCTTACAGCATGGGATATGGAGCATGGAGCGTGAGGCGTGGGGCTGGGCCGCCGCACCTGCGGCTTCTCTTCCAGGACCTCTACAGGGAGGACACGTGGGCTATGCTCGGAACTCCCACTCCGCCTGCTCGGATGTCTCCGGCTCTCCAGCTCAGCTTAGCTTGGTTGCAATCAGCTGCATTCTCCTTCCAGCCCGCGAGCACTCACTCGGCACCCACAGTCCTTCAATCCCGAGTCCGGGTCCCAAGCCGAAGAGACAGGGCACAACCGCGCTGACCAGCATCCAGTCCCACTGCAGCATCAGCAGATCCAACAGGAGAAGGCCACTCACATACCGGCGTCCAACTCTCTGAAAGGTGCCATTAGCCTGGATAGTGTAGATAGTTCACCTGGAGGGATTCTGGAGCAGCCCACATCACACTGCGCTGCAGCGCCATGCAGTTGTTCCGCCAGGCAACCCTCCTTGATCCACGTTATCTTGCCGTCACAGAGGGAGCAGAGGATGAAACATCTTCGGGAGGCCTTGCACAAAGGTTTGTGCAACGCGTTTCCAAAGCCTGGGAGGTTACAAATTACTGGTCCTGGACAACGTGTTGCTGAGGCTTCGGTCAGTCACAGAAGGAGTGGTGGAGAAGGTGGCCATCTGACCGATGCGTTCAGACAATTTTTTAGTCTGCAGCCCCAAGGTATGATCGGTTCCAGCAAGCATCGCCAGCGTCTGATTCACATGGTGCAGGAATACCTAGGGGCAAGATCAGACTTGGACACCTTTCCCACCAAAAATCCTCTGGGTTACTGGGTCTTGAGGATGGATCACTGGCCAGAGCTTGCACAGTATGCAATTGAGCTACTGGCCTGTCCTGCATCCAGCGTTATTTTGGAACGCACATTCAGTGCTGCTGGAGGCTTTGTAACTGATCACAGGGTGCGCCTGTCCACCGAATCAGTTGATCAGCTGACCTTCATAAAATTGAATCAGTCTTGGATCACCAGCTACCAAGCACCTGATGTAACCGAATAATTATTTTTTTGAATGTGAGATCCCTTCAAGACTGCCTATGCTGATGCTGAGTGACTATCCTGTTATGCTGAGTGACTATCCTCTTCCTCCTCAATGTTCATGCTGATAGCTTCTAAGAACATTTTTGGTTCTGGGCACTGTCACCAGTGGCTAAGGCCCAATTTTTCTGCCCCTGTTTAGTAGGGGGCGTGTAATTACAATTTTTGATGCAATACTTTCAAGCAGGGCTCATTCCTGCGCTCCAACTAGAGTATCTGTGAGGGGTTGCAGTGTTGTGGCACCAGCACCAGTGCCTAAGGCCCAATTTTTCAGCCCCTGTTTAACAGGGGTGTGTAATTACAATTTTTGATGCAATACTTTCAAGCAGGGCTCATTCCTGCGCTCCAACTAGAGTATCTGTGAGGAGTTGCAGTGTTGTGGCACCAGCACCAGTGCCTAAGGCCCAATTTTTCAGCCCCTGTTTAACAGGGACGTGTAATTAAAATTTTTGATGCTATACTTTGCAGCAGGGCTCATTCCTGCACTCCAACTAGAGTATCTGTGAGGGGTTGCAGTGTTGTGGCATCAGCACCAGTGCCTTAGGCCCAATTTTTCAGCCCCTGTTTAACAGGGGCATGTAATTACAATTCTTGATCTAATATTTCACAGCAGGGCCCGTTCCTGCGCCCACCAAGAGTAACTGTTGGGCCTAACAGTGTTGTGGCAACACCACCACACCGTCCACCACCAAAGGCCCAATTTTTCTGACCCTGTTTAACAGGGGCATGTAATTACTATTCTTGATCTAATATTTCACAGCAGGGCCCAGCAAGAGTAACTGTGAGGGCTTACAGTGTTGTGGCAACACCAACACCTAAGGCCCAAATTTCTGCATATAGTATATAGGGCAGACCCCTACTTTCAAACATCAAACTTACAAACAACTCCTACTTGCAAACGGAAGGAGACAACAGGAAGTGAGAGGAAATGTACCCCTAGGAAGGGAAATTCTCTCCTGTAAGAGTTCCTTGTTTCACTAAAAACCCCAGATTTTCTAAATACAATTGTCATTGGGACAGAAAGTGAGGTGAAATCTTCTGAACAGGTGCACAGACAGCAAAACAAATGCTACAGGGGTAATAACCCTTGCCTATGTTTTCCAAAAAGCTTAAAAATAGATTTTTTGGCTGGAGCTACACTTAAAAAATTTACCTGTTCCAAATTACAAACAGATTCTACTTAAGAACAAACCTACAGTCCCTGTCTTGTTTGCACCGCCTGTATACTGCTGTTCAGGGTATATAGGGCCTGGGGGCCCCACGCCTTTTCTTTTTTTTTATTTGGGTGCGGGGTTCCCCTAAATATCCATACAAGACCCAAAGGGGCTGGTAATGTGGGGGGGGGGGGTACCTATGCCGTTTTTCTCAATGATTTTCATCCATATTACCGAGACCAGACATGACATTAAAGCCGCAAGCAGTTTTAAATTACCTTTTTTCCTTCAGAAATTACATTTTGTGCAGAGACAGTTCTAAGCACGGGAAACATGTGCCACTTTACAGGCATACTATAGACACCCCCCAGGCACGATATGTAAAGGAATATTTCACTTTTATTTTTTCACTTTAAGCATAATTATAATCACTGCTCCCGAAAAAACTGCAGTTTTTAAAACTTTTTTTTGCATTGATACATGTCCCCTGGAGCAGGACCCGGTCCCCAAACCCTTTTTAGGACAATAACTTGCATATTAGCCTTTAAAATTCACACTTTTGATTTCTGACGTTCGAGTCTAATAGACTTTAACAGGGTTCCAAAGTTCACGCAAACTTTCGGTCCGTTCGAATGTTCTGATGTGAACCGAACCAGGGGGTGTTCTGCTCATCCCTACTAAGCACAGACAGTCACCGCTATATGCTCTGCCCCTCCAGGGCTAACTAGGGTGCCAGACTGTGGAGGGGGTGGGAGCAGCTGACTCAGGCTCTCAGTGTCGCACTGAGAGGCTGAACCAGCTGCTGATTAGGCATCTGGACGAATCATGATATTATTATCAGGATCCCTGAACTGGTTCTGTGATGTCAGCTGACAGGGACTTTAGCCCACTGTCAGCTGAATCGGGGTCACAGGAGTGCACTCCTGTAACCCACAGGAGAAGTATTGCCAAAAGAGCCTTGATTGTACTTCTCCTTTAAGAAGAACAAGTTTTCTATGGCTGATGGATGCTCTCCAAGACTTAGACCGGGAAGGATGATTATTTTCATCGTAGAATACAGAATAGAAATGGGAATGTTTCAACTGTATGTAAACAGACTTTTTTTATCAATAATGTGGTAATGTCAAATATTTATCTTCCCCCCAATTGACTACAGTTCTGACTATAGGTTCAGGGAAAAGTAGTAAGTTCTCCTGATACCCACCTCCTCTGCTTCTGATAACCCCTACCCAGCTGTTCCCCTGTCATAGCCCTGAGTAGAAAGTTCTGTAATCTCATTGTTTGTGTCAAAGCTTACACAGGGCTAAATAAAGACTTCCCACTGCCCCTACATGCAACTGCTTGGGTCTGGGAATTGGCCACTTGGGTGCTGGACACTGCATCTTGGAAAGAAGGAAAGAGGGTTACATATTGAAGGAGAGAGGATTCCATATTCCACCCACACACAAAAGTACCAGGTAATTCACAGGGCTATGATTAAGCTCCCTTGGGAGTTAGGGTTGATATTTGTACTGGGTTGCTTGTTGGTGCATTTGTTCAATACATTAAGATGCCTTTTATTGTGAGCGGCACTCCTTTCCTTTTCTTTGGATCTACAATGTATGGGCTGGGCTATCAAGTGAATCTGTTACACCTTAAACTGTCCTTTATTTTTTTCTTGTAACAATGTTTCATGGCCATTACATCCCAATGCTGTTACAGCTCCTGGGTTACAGTGGATTTTGAGATCCCTTTGAAAATGTTTACATTTATTATCCTAGTGATATAGTGCCTCCACCTTTAGGGGTCTTGCAGATGCAAGAGGGACCCCCCATAGGACATCCCTAGTTCCCAGTGTAGATTACACTTACCTGCCTTTGAAAGAAGTACAACGTAGATCCACACTTGAAGTAGTTTTCATTGCTTAACTTGAACTTGGCATGACAGAAGGGCATAAGGAGATGGAATACCTAAAACTCACATAGGGCTCTTACAACATCTTGACAACAGTAGCTGAATGGATCTTAGCATCCAGCAGCATCACATAGAACTATTTGTGGTGGCCTAAAAATTTTTTAGGCCATCTTGGCCTGCCTCATCATACAGAGTGGTTTTACCCTCTAGGCCTGGGACAACTATCTCTAGCAACCAACCTCTCCCAGGAAGGGGAGGAGGGATAATGGACCTCCTCTTCCCAAAAGCGAGGAGGAAAAAAGGCCCTTCTAAAACATCTGCTTTGTGAAATTTAGGACTGACATAACAGACATACTTAACAATGGACTCTGGAGCCTCCTCATCAGAGTGGCTGATAGGTGATGTCATACAGATCATTCCTGAGTGTGATGCTTTGCAAGAAAAACAACAAACGTGAAGGTAAAACAAAAAGCAGCAGGGCTGTTAGGGAACACATCCCTACATTGGGTTAACAAATCATCCTAAAGTTTAATCTGAGTCTTAAGAAACAAAGAATAATATTACAGCAAATTGTGCCCAGGCAGGCAGCAGCTTGGGAGAATTACACACGTTAAAGTGCTAAGAAAATGTGAGGTAAAGCAAACAGCACTCCTAATTATGATTAATAACTCAGGTTGAACTGATCTGACAAGCATTGCTGAGTAGGAGTTTTTCTCCATGAAGTGCTCATAACTTTATCCAGTCGACCTGTCAGCAGCTGTTCAGTTACTTTTTCATCTTGTTTGCTTGCAAGTTAGTGAGGGTTAGGGGGAATGGCTCTCTCTGGGCATTTACAGAGTAGATGGTTGAAAGAGTAAAAAAAAAACATATATATTGTAGGCACGATAGCTATAACATTTCTTTAAAATAGGATAGATGGCTTAGAAGATGTACATGACCTATAAATATTAGCATCCGATAGGTGGCATTTTTATAGTCTTAAGATCATAGCTTATTACATAAATTGCAAACAAAAAATATGAAGGCCAGTGTAAACATTGTACAGTATCCCTTCCTATCCCATAGTTAATCTCCTTTCCATTATTTATGTCCGCCTATTCATAATGTGTACGACCTGCAGAGTGAGCAATGTGCAAATGGGTCAACAAGTCTGGAATTCATTACTAGACCTAATTTTTAGATAACAGTAGCTACATACAGTAGCTACATACTTTAAGTTAGTGGGTACCAGATTATTTTCCATATATGAAGGCAATACTGATAATGATCAGGATCACACTATTCTGATAATAAATAAGATCAAAGTGACCAAAAGATAGATGGCACCTCAAATTACAAAATGCTGCACCTGAGCACTATTTTTTTTTTTTTTTTTTATTTTGTACACTCACAATCTCAGTTTTTATTTTATTTGGCTTGGGACCCAAATTGTGATGCGGATGTGGTTACGAGGGGTTGCTGCATGGCTGTATAGCATACGTAGCCTAATGTGACCAAGAACAAAATCAGTTGCTAGTTATATACCACACTTTATTTATGTTTCAATGTATTCCATTTCAAGAGAGAGGATTTATATCTGCATGATTAAAACTTAATATATATTACTGCCCATAACACCACTCCTCTTTAAACCTAGAAAACAATTAAACCAATATGATTGGCAGCCCAGACATGTATTGGGGACTGGAGCGTCTGTGAGGCTGGGAGTGAAGTGAAGACCCCCAGCATTAGTTCAAAATATCAAAGAGAAAATGTAGCAAAGAATTTCTTTTTCTTGGCAAAGAGTACTTTAGTACTTTAAGTGTGTTTTATGGCCATTGCTATCTTATTTTGATCCTTGGGTTAAAACCTTTTTAGAACCCGTACTCTATATATATTTCATGTGTTTTGAAATACATTTTTTCCAGGGTGAACATTGAACCTTGTGGTGAACACTTTGTACAAAGCACTCAGTGTTCACAAGTGTTGCTTCACTTAACTTTATCACATACCACTTTTTGTGTTCAATCTAATTTTATTGAAAAAGTTTTATAGGGGCTAGTTTACACTTGCTTCACTAAATAAAATGGTTAGCTAAAGCTGGATACACACTATACAACTTTTGTTGTTTAATTGCCTTTACATTTACCAAAACTATGTAGTGCATGGGCCTGCCTGATTGCATACAAATTGAAACTGAGTGCTCAGTTACACTTGCTTCCGCCTCAACACACATTAATGCCTAGTTTACACTTGCTTCAAAACAAAGCTCTCTGAACCTTAGTCAAAGCTCATGTCACTAAATAAAATGGTTAGCTTACAGTCCTGTTTACACCTTGCTTTTGCTTTGTTTTGCTTCGGCTTCGCTTCAAAAACTATACCCATGCCGCTTTAGTTGAGCTTTAGTGTCTTGAAAGCCTCCATAGAAGTCTATGGCAAAGCTCGCTTAAAGCCCCACCGAAGCCTCATTGAAGCCTCACCAAAGCCTCATCAAAGCCCCACCAAAGGCTCATCAAAGCCTCATCGAAGCCCCACCGAAGCCTCATCAAAGCACCAAGCAAAAGCAAGGTGTAAACAGGACTGTAACCGAACCATTTTATTTAGTGACAGGAGCTTTGACTGGTATTCAGAGAGCTTTAACAAAGCATGTCCGAAGCCATGTTATGAAGCAAGTGTGAACTAGCCCTTAAGGTTTGACCTCATATTAAATGGTTTTGGTGAATCTAAAGGAAGAAATCTAAAGAAAATTAATTAGTGTGTTTCCAGCTTTACAGTCCTGTTTACACCTTGCGTTTGTTTTTCTTTGCTTAAGCTTTGCTTCAAAAATTATACCCCATGTTGCTTTAGTGGTGCTTCAAAGCGTCTTCAAAGCTTTCATAGAACTCTATGACAAAGCTCGCTTGAAGCTCGCTTGAAGCACCTGTGGCTTTTGAGAGGCTTTAATTCAGTTTAGCTTTGCTTTGTTTTGGAGAAATTGCAGGTATGAGATATCCACACACAGGGCATCTGTCAAGTTTCAACAAAGCTTCAAAAGAGCATCATGGAAGCATCCCTGACGCTTCACTGAAGCATCACCAAAGCTTCATCAAAGCACCACTGAAGCTTCATCAAAGCACCACCGAAGCATCAAAAACACATCATAAATGCATGTTGAAACGGTAGGTGTTTTAATGTGTGTTGAAGCCAAAGCAAGTATAAATGAGCCCTAACACTACAAAAAGAATAATAAAAACAAATTACGACATAAGATAGTCTTGATGACTTTCTGGTTATCTACTGCATACATCACAGCATCATGAAGTATCTAAACACAGAGCAAAGCACTGATAACATCTCAATCATACGTGTAATGGGACACCACATAACTAGTAGTTGTAGTCACTGGGAAACAATGCAGGAAGGTCCGCCACTATCTTTACCATTGGAAATTGGAATACATGGGGATGCTGGATAAACCCTGCGGTCTTGAAGGTAAAAAAAAAAAAGTGTGGGGAGAGCTGAAAGAATTGGAAAGGGCAAAATATTGCAGAAAGGGAAAGAGCTAGCTAGCTAGCTGAGCAGAGAACCACCCAGAGAGAAAATCCTGAAGCACTTGTGACTCTCTATACACTAAGACCCCTTTCACACTGAGACCCCTTTCACACTGAGACGCCCATAGCGTCGGCGGTAAAACACCAATATTTTTACCGCCGACGCTATGGGCGGATTTGCGGCGCATTTCGGCCGCTAGTGGGGCGGTTTTAACCCCCACTAGCGGCCGAGAAAGGGTTAAAACCGCCAATGCGCTGCTGAAGCTATAGCCACGCTGTCCCATTGATTTCAATGGGCAGCAGCGGTGGAGGAGCGGTAAACACACCGCTCCTTCTCCGCTCCAAAGATGCGGCTAGCAGGACTTTTTTTACCATCCTGCTAGCGCAACGCTCCAGTGTGAAAGCCCTCAGGCTTTCACACTGGAGTGAATGTAACAGCTTTTTAATGGAGGATTGCAGGTGCTATTTTTAACGCTATAGCCCCTGCAATACGCTCCAGTGTGAAAGGAGTCTGAGGGCGTATTGCAGGCTCTATAGTGTTAAAAATAGCGCCTGCAATACGCCCTTAAACAGCTGCTCCATTGTCTCCAGTGTGAAAGCCAGAGGGCTTTCACACTGGATCATTGCGCTAGCAGGACGGTAAAAAAAGTCCTGCTAGCCGCATCTTTGGAGCGGTGTGTATACCGCTCCTTCACCGCTGCTGCCCAACAGAGAGCTGTTGGCGATCATTTTAGCCTTGAAAGAATGGAGACATCTCCTCAAAGGTACTACTGTGCCGGTTTTCATTCTTGCTGATCATAAAAATCTCACATTCTTGTCTGGGGCTAAGCACCTCTCTCCCAGAAGGGCACGATGGGCTCTTTTCTTGTCGAGTTTCAATTACATTGTCTCATTCTTACCCGGTACTAAGAATGTAAGGGCTGATGCCTTGTCACTACAATTTTCCTCCACTTCCAAGATGGGGTCGGTTCCAGTTCCTGTTATTCCTCCTGATCGTATTCTGGCTACGGTTCGCACCAGTCTCACTTCTCTTTTGGGAGACAAAATTCTTGCTGCTCAGGTCGATGCCCCTCCTGAGAAACCTTGTGACCGCTGCTTTGTTTCCGAGAGTCTCCGTACTGCCGTGCTCCAGACTTAAACCATTCTCCCAAGGCTGCTGGCCACCCTGGGAAGAATCAACTCTTTTGGGCCATTTCCCAACAATTCTGGTGGCCTAGTCTACGTGCTGATGTAACCGCCTTCATAGCTGCCTGTTCTGTGTGTGCTCAGAGTAAGACTCCACGACACCTTCCAGTAGGCCTCCTACAACCCATACCCAATGGAGAGAGGCCCAGGACCCACCTGTCTATGGATTTCATTGGGGAGTTACCCAACTCCCAGGGCAACACAGTTATCCTTATGGTGGTAGACTGGTTCTCCAAAATGTCTCACTGTATTCAACTTAAGAAGTTTCCTACGTCTAAGGAACTGGCTTCCACTTTTGCTCGGGAGATCTTTCGCTTACATGGCCTACCCAAGGTCATTGTCTCAGACAGGAGAAGTCAGTTTGTGTCCCGGTTCTGGTGAGCCTTTTGTGCACAGTTGGGAATTCAGCTTGCTTTCTCCTCTGCGTATCACCCGCAGTCTAATGGGGCTGCAGAACGAGCCAATCAGTCCTTGGAGCAATTCCTGCGTTGCTATATTTCTGACCATCACAACTGGTCAGACATCTTACCATGGGCGGAGTTTGCACACAATAGCGCTCTGAATTCTGCTTTATGGCGAACTATGGTTTCCAACCTTCCATGTTGCCTGACTCGTTTGTTCCTCAGAGTATTCCTGCGTTAGAGGAACATCTCCGTGGTCTTCGTTCCACTTGGGTACAATTCCAGGAGGCTTTGCGACAGGCTAACGAGAGGTACAGACTCCATGCTGACTGCAGACGCCTGACTGCGCCTTCCTATCAGGACAGGGTCTGGCTGTCATCTCGCAACCTCCGACTTCATGTTCCTTCTCTGAAGTTCGCACCTCGGTTTATTGGGCCTTTCCATATCCTTCGCAGGATAAACCCAGTGGCTTACGCGTTGGACCGTCCTTCCAGTATGCGTATCTCTAATGTGTTTCATGTCTCCTTACTGAAACCTTTGGTCTGCAACCGTTTTACCACCTTGGTGCCACGTGCTCACCCTATACAGGTTGAGAACCATGAGGAGTATGAGGTACAGTCCATTGTTGACTCCCGTAGGTTCCGTGGGCGCATACAGTACCTGGTGCATTGGAAGGGGTACGGTCCGGAGGAACGCTCTTGGGTCCCATCCTCGGACGTACATGCCCTTGTTCTCCTCCGTGATTTCCATAGACGTTTTCCCCTCAAGCCCGGTGGTCCTCCGAGGGGGAGGGGTCATTGAGGAGGGGGTACTGTCAGGGCTGGGCTCAGCCCTTCCTTCTCTGTGCTGGCAGCTCAGCTGTCAGCTAATTGCCAGCTCCCATCTCTCCACAGTGATCCACCTGTTGATGATCTTGCTCATCAGCTCTGCCTACTTAAAGCCTTCCAGTTCATTTGTTCTCTGCCTTCGCCTGTGTTAACATCACAAGAGATTTTCACCTGCGTTCCTGTTGAAGACCTCCTTGACTGACGTTTCCTCTGGCTACAGATCCTGCTTGCTGTACTACTACCTTTATCGCTGGCTCTTGGACATTGGCTTGGCCGACTACCCAATCCGGTTACTGAACTCTGGCTATGTTTTGACTACGCTTACTCTGTTTACCTTTTTATTTTTATTATTAAACAAGTGTGATTTAACTGTACTTCTGTCTCGGTCTGATTCATGGTTTCTGACAAGCCCAATGTTTTTTTAATCTGAATTATATGTGATGGATCAGAACACAATAGTCTAAGTTGGTGAAGTAAAATTTGAAAAATATATACATAAAACTATTTTTCAGAAATAAAAAACTGATAATTGGCATGTATTCACCCCCTTTGTTATGAAGCCCATCAAAAGCTCTGGTGCAACCAATTATCTTCAGAAGTCACATAATTAGTGAAATGATGTCCACCTCTGTGCAATCTAAAGCCCCGTACACACGATCGGTTTGACTGATGAAAACCGTCCGATGGATGGTTTTCATCAGACCAACCGATCGTGTATGGTACCCATCGGTCTTTTTTCCATCGGTTGTAAAAAATAGAACTTGTTTTAAAATTTTCCGATGGATAAAAAACCGATGGGAATTTCCGATCGTCTATGGGCAAGTCCATCGGTTAAAAAACCCACGCATGCTTAGAATCAAGTCGACGCATGCTCAGAAGCATTAAACTTAATTTTTCTCGGCTCATCGGAGTGTTTTACGTCACCGCATTTGGAACGGTCGGTTTTTAGACTGATGGTGTGTGGCCAAGACTGATGAAAAACAGTTTCATCGGATTTCCGATGGACAAATCCATCGGACGAAAATCCATAGGTTATCCGATCGTGTGTACGGGGCTTAAGTGTCACATGATCTCTCATTACATATACACACCCTTTTGAAAGGCCCCAGAGGCTGCAACACCTAAGCAAGAGGCACCACTAAACAAACACTGTCATGAAGACCAGGGAACTCTCCAAACAAGTAAGGGACAATGTTGTTGAGAAGTACAACTCTGGGTTAGGTTATAAAAAAATATCCAAATCTTTGATGATCCCTAGGAGCACCATCAAATCTATCTTAACTAAATGGAAAGAACATGGCACAACAGCAAACCTGCCAAGAGACGGCCGCACACCAAAACTCATGGACCGGGCAAGGGGGGCATTAATCAGAGAGGCAGCACATAGACCTAAGGTAACCCTGGAGGTTCCACAGCAGAGACTGGAGTATCTGTACATAGGACGAAAATAAGCCGTATGCTCCATAGAGTTGGGCTTTATGGCAGAGTGGCCAGAAGAAAGCCATTACTTTCAGCAAAAAACAAAATGGCACATTTTGAGTTTGCGAAAGGACATGTGGGAGACTCCCAAAATGTATGGAGGAAGGTGCTCTGGTCTGATGAGACTAAAATTGAACTTTTGCGCTATCAAAGAAAATGCTATGTCTGGCACAAACCCAACACAGTACATCACCCAAAGAACACCATCCACACAGTGAAACACGGTGGTGGCAGCATCATGCTGTGGGGATGTTTTTCAGCAGTCGGGACTGGGGAACTGGTCAGAGTTGAGGGAAAGATGGATGTTGTTAAATACAGGGATATTCTTGAGCAAAACCTGTACCACTCTGTGTGTGATTTGAGGCTAGGACGGATGCTCACCTTCCAACAGGACAACGACCCCAAACACACTGCTAAAACAACACTTGAGTGGTTTAGGGGAAACATGTTAATATGTTGGAATGGCCTGGTCAAAGCCCAGACCTCAATCCAATAGACAATCTGTGGTCAGACTTAAAAATTGCTGTTCACAAGCACAAACCATCCAACTTGAAGGAGCTGGAGCAGTTTTGCGAGGAGGAATGTGAAAAAATCCCAGTGGTATAATGTGGCAAGCTCATAGAGACTTATCCAAAGCGACTTGGAGCTGTGATAGCCGCAAAACGTGGCTCTACAAAGTATTGACTTTAGGGGGGTGAATAGTTATGCACATTGACTTTTTCAGTTATTTTGTCCTATTTGTTGTTTGCTTCACAATAAAAAAAAAAAACCTTCTTCAAAGTTGTGGGCATGATCTGTAAATTAAATGATGCAAATCCTCAAACAATCCATATTAATTCCAGGTTGTGAAGCAACAAAACACAAAAAATGCCAAGGGGGGGGTGAATACTTTTGCAAGGCACTGTATTCAAAAAACTGTTGTGCTAAATGATTTTTTGCACTAAAGAAGACTCATGCATTCACTGGATTCAGGTGTCTTTGAGAGGTGCAGTGGCTTAACTTCACGTATCTCCTATGCAGTAAAATCATTATCTATTTAAGTCTTTGCTTTAAGCCAAAGGCTTTAAAAAGGGAGGTCTGAAAAAAAATTGCGGCTGTTCTTTGCCTTGGTCCACATACAGTATAAATTTGAATGAGACAGCAAAATTAGGACTGAACGAACTGAAAGTGGGAATAGGTTTGGATTTTAAGTGAAAGCTCCATTCAGTACTCTCAGTTTTGGTATAAAGAAAAATTCCGCGCTGCCCTTCAGATAAGCAGCTAACACAGCAAATAGGCAAATAGCAGAAAAATGGAACCAAAAAAGCGCTACACTTTTTTGGTTCCAGTACTCTCAGTTTTGGTAGCTCTGCAACTACTGGAGCAGGGTGATAATATTCTCACCAAGAGAGTGCCAGGTTTTCCTCCTTGGGTGTAGAATTTGTATGTCTATCTCACATTAAGAGGTATGCTGTATATGGCCAGCTTTGTGGTAAAGTCAAGTTTTCTCATTCTGAAAAGTCACATTTTGCTTTGTAATACCAAAAACAAATGTAAAGCTGTGTGTTGAAATACATCAGTATTTACAGTATATCTAACAGCCTACTAGCTGTAAAATAAGGGTTATCCTAATCTGCATTGTCTCTGTGGATATTTACCTGAGAACCGTAGAATCAAAAACAATATTTTTATCATACCTATAAAGGAAACAATAGCACCAAAAACCAGGACCGGTTGTTAAAATGTATGGTTAGAAGGCATGACTGTTTCCATGACAACCTTACCACAGGACATCCTTTTCAAACAGCAGTGTCCTGTCACCTACTGAATTAATCATTTACGCTGTGCCAATAGCAAAGTAAATATTAACAAACTTCTAATTTACATTGTCAACAAAATTGCAAATGAGCTTTGACAAGCAGATGGAGACATTACAAATTGTGTGCTGCCTTCAAAGAAGTTGTGTTAAGAGCCCTATTAAGCTTTAACTGGGTAATATAAGACACGTGCAAATAGCAAATGTATCTTTTATCAAATCCAAAACAAATTTGCATGTATTCTGAACACATTAAAGTCTGTAAGATATTAATAGATCTCATTTTAAAAACTAATTAGGTAACAATAATTTTCTTTAAGAAGGTGTTTTTTTTTTTTTTTACATGTATGGCTTCTAGAAGGAATATAAAGGTAATGCCAGTTTCTAACCTGCGCACCTAAGACATGTACTCAGGTTGTCCTTGGTATCAATCAGACACCTTGAGGGGCCTACATTTAAAGTGAATGGTTAGACTCAAAATATTGCAAACCCTGACAAGTTATCTTAGAGGCAACCAGTCACAGTTGGACTTAGCATTATTTCAGGCATTTGTCTAAAAGTTTCAGTGTCTGGCCTTTGGTTTACACATATCCAACAGACATGCAGTGATGGCAGCCTTATTGTTGTGGTCACTTGGGGTAGACAGCCTCAAGTGGGATTTTTCTGCACAGGTATTGAGAGTCCACACAGTAGTTTCTGGTTTCAAACTGGCCATAACTAGCTTTATTGCAAATCAGGGTCAGCATAAGCAACTTTTTCCAGCAAAAAAAACAAAACAAAACATTTAACATCATTTTTTTTTATCCTTTCTGGAATTCACTAAAGAGTCAAAACCCCTTTTTTTTGCAGGAAAACAGACCTTCTTGAAGTTGCCACTACATGGTGTCTTTTTGCAGAGCAACATACTCTGGTTTCCCCAAGGTCTGAAATAGTCTTAGAGAGCAAGAATAGAGAGCTGCAAAGGAAGCTACCTCTATCTGGAGCCATAAATGTAGTGGTATAATTGTCCTTGATTACTCAAGTTTCTCAAATAAACATGCCATGCTGGCCTTTCCTCTATCTGGAGCATTCACTGTAGTGGCATAATTGTCCTTGATTACTCAAGTTTCTCAAATAAACATGCCATGCTGGCCTTTCCAGTGCTTCCATTAAACCCTGTACTGCAAAGTTCCACAAAGCTCATGCATTAACCTTCCATAAACAGTTATAATGCCTGTACTCCCACTTTGTGCATATAGAAGTTTGGAGTGCAGTATGCTGTTGTGAACTTCAGTATGGGCAAGGTACAAAAAGGCAGAGCCTAGCTCTGGACAAGTTGAGCATTGTATCTCTATAGGAGGTGGGCATTTCATATTTTAGGACCTGAGGGGTCAGAGACAGGTTTTTAGTTGTAAATAACTTTGGTACCATTGCTGATGTATTTATTAAATTGTTAGTTTACTGAATGTTCTTGGGATCAGTAATTGTTTAGTCACTGACACATTTTATGCTTGCAGCACATGAAGGTATAGGTAAGTTGGAACTCTTATCTATATACTTGCTCAAGGTTAGAAGCTATTGAAGCCACAAGATCAGTAACAAGATGAGTAACTGAAGCAAGAACCGGAGCAGCATTCTCACCAACCTGGGATGGTGAAGAATCTGGAAACTTCAGTGGGTATCAAGCCCAGGACCCAGCCAGCAGAGGTGATGCTTGCAGAGTGAAAGGTCTCTTAGACCCCTTTCACACTGGGGCGGTTTGCAGGCGCTATTTTGCTAAAAATAGCGCCTGCAAACCAAGCCTAAACAGCGGCTCCTGTCTCTCCAATGTGAAAGCCCCGAGGGCTTTCACACTGGAGCGGTGCACTAACAGGACTTAAAAAAAAGTCCTGCTAGCCGCATCTTTGGAGCGGTGAGAGGAGCGGTGTGTTTACCGCTCCTACACCGCTCCTTCCCACTGAAATGAATGGGATACCGCGGTAATACCGCCCGCTACAGCCGCAGTTTGCGGGTGGTATTAACCCTTTTTCGGCCGCTAGCGGGGGTTAAAACCGCACCGCTAGCGGCCGAATACCTCTGCAATCCCGACGGTATAGCACCGCAAAAAATAGCGGCGCTATACCGCCACCGCCCCCACCGCCCCAGTGTGAAACTGGCCTTAAAGTGTTGCTAGTGGAGAACATTCCAGAGAGCTGTACTGCCCGGACTATGCTGGACTGAATGCTGCCGGCAGATACACAGAGTGCCCACCTGAGCCATGTTGGCTAAAGTTTGAAGTTGTTGGGGTGATCCACCCTGAAGGGCAACCTGTGTTCTTCAGCAGGTTGTTGCTTCCCCACCTGTCACATGGACAGGGTGAGGATGTCTTTGCAAGGGGACCTATGTCCTGAAGTGGGGTTCCTTGCATTAAGGTCTGGCTGCTTGTTGCCTGAAATGCAGTTGTGCCTTTTTGTCCCCTGAGTTGTCCCTGGAGAAGAAGGGAAACTGGTGGGAAATATAGTCCTCCCAGAGGGAAATCAATGGACTGTAACATGTCTTGGACTCTAATGCCACGTACAGAAGATTGGACATTCCGACAACAAAATCGTGGATTTATTTCCGACGGATGTTGGCTCAAACTTGTCTTGCATACACACGGTCACACAAATGTTGTTGGAAATTCCAAACGTCAAGAACGTGGTGACGTACAACACGTACGACGAGCTGAGAAAAATGAAGTTCAATAGCTAGTGCGGCTCTTCTGCTTGATTCCGAGCATTCGTGGAATTTTGTGCGGAATTTCCGACAACAGGGCAATTGAAACCTGTTTAATCACGTATGTATATATTGCACCATGTTACTATGGGATAGGATGCAATTGCATTGCTGTTGATTCTCTCTTTCAGGTGTTGCTGTGTTGGTGCGTCTCCCTTGTCTAAGGAGAGACAGGGATCTAATTTGCCGTCAACACTAACCCATTTATATATTATCACTGTATTTATTGTAGCGGGGTCTTCAAAGTTAGTGGGATACACCTGGGGGTAGAGAGACCCAGGTGTGTGATTATGTCAGGGATTAGACCCCTTTTCTTATTCGTGGAGGATTGGGTGGTGTAATATTCTCTTTGACCAGTGGGTGTCAGTGTACCTGCTGGCTCGAGGTAGAATCACTACCACAGTGCTACCCTTTTTTTGGTTCCTTCCTGGCGATGGTACGGCTGGGGCGGGGAACCCGCCGTGGTGTCGATGGGAGGATATAAAAGGGGGAGACGCCCACGCCTCGTGGTCGTCGTCGCCTGTCTGTTGTTCTTGTGGGAGGGGGTCACCCCTTCACGCCCCCAGGCACCTTAGGCCTGGGTGCGGGCGGTTCAAGGTTCCGGCCTAGGCGCCCAAGGCCTGGCCGGAATGAAGATGGAGTCCATCCCAGGCACCTTCAGCCTGGGGTGAGGTACTATTGAGGAGGCCTGGGACCCGGTGACTCCGACTGGGTCCCGCAAGGGTGAAGTTGCTCCAGGGCGCCCCTTGCGAGGGGACCCGCATCTGAGGTGAGGAGGCTGGGGAGGTCACCCGTCCGAAGACCCGGTGCAGTGTCAACCCGGTGACGGATGGGCCTTCGGTAACTCCCTTGGAGGACATCTTCCCCTGATAGGGGCTACAGCGCAGCGGAGGAGCTTTCATCAAGACTCCTGCAACCCCTGGTCATAGCACAGGGAGTGTAGGGACTAGGAACCTGTACAGTGCCTCGACCTGCTTCCCCATCTTATCATGCCGTTGCATTTGACTGTATGTGGAGATACGCAATAAACCTGAGTTTGGACTTTGATGGGTGTATGGACTCTGTTGATGGGAACAAGGGGAGATTCCGGCACGGAAGGGCTGACCCTCATAACCAGCACACATTTGGCCCGAGGAAAAGATTGATATTGGCCTTCACCTCACCCACATGCATGGGGAGGACATGGGCCGTAGCGCACCTCACTCTGTCGCTCGACATACCCCTAGCTAAAGAGGTCGGGGTGAGGAGGCCGCTACACGTGGGGGCTCGTCCGGGATGAAATGTGTGTTAACCCTGAGGTTTGGAACGGCTGTGTTTGAACTTTGCTGCCCGGAGGAGGTCCGAGCAGGTCGGCCATGTGATTGGCCAAAGTGCGTCCCTGTGCTCGAAGTCGTGGAAATTTCCCTGAAAAACTGGGAGAGGCCCATGCAGAAAGAGCGGGAAGAGGGAGGAGTCCAGCCGTGTGACGAACTACATGTGGGGACTTTTGCTGCACTGCGCCACGAGGCATCCCATGACTGCGCAATTCGTGGGAGGAGACTGAAGGAAGCCCGCGAAAACGTGCAAGTCGTGGGAGGAGTCTGGCCACGTGTGGAGATACACGTGGAGACTCCGGCGCGAGGTCAGCGCGTGATGGAGCAGCAAGTGGTCGGAGCGAACTCAGGCTCCCCGTGGATGACGGTACCTTATCCTTTCAAGATGACTGCATTTGCTGCATCCATTACAGACACGGGGATAAGGCTCAGGCCCCGAGGACAGTTGGCTTTGTATTCATGCAGAGACACAGAGGCCCTCGGTGTGATCTGTCCCGGATGCTCGGGACTGGTGGTCCAACTAAAGCCATTCGGGCGATGCGAAGCATGCAAGGAGTTTCTTTTTGAGGTTGAACCACACACGGAAAGGCCCCGGGCCCTACGCCTCAACTGCATCACAGGAACCGCCACTCCGGAGGGAGAGATCAAAGCCTTTGCGGAGTTTCCCGTGCGCGCTGACCAGGGCGAAGTGACTGCCCAACCAGAGACTGAGAGAGAAAAATCCGAGGACACTGCTTCGGTCACCACAGACTCCCTGCTGCCACCCCCGAAGAGGAAGATAGGCCTGGTGCAGGCCTCCTGTGGTCGTGGTCGAGCTTCACCCAGCTGCTTGCCGGACCTGGATGGATCCGGTCGGAAGAATCCTGGACATCTCAGTGCTGAAAAAGGTCCAGGTGAGCCAGGGGCTGGGACTGTGTGTGTGGTTGGAGGTGTCGGGAGTTCACAATCGGTGGAGCTCGCAAGGGAGGGTAGCCTTCCGTCTACTAGAGACTACCTTCCCGCTGAGATGTATGACACCTCCGACTTAGAGTCATTGTCAGACTGTGGTGATGATGGAGAGATAGACGAACTGTTTCACCGGAAGGGCTGGGACAGATGCCCACTACCTGTGCTGAGTAAGCCACAGGACTCCCCCATGTCCATAAATGACAGTACGCCCCGGGTGCAAGCCCCGGAGTTATTGAGGAAATCTAGTCCTTCAAATAACCTTCCACATCCAACCACATCACCCGCTCTGATAGTGGGGATGCAGCGTGCTTCATTGCGGGCACCGAGAGCAAAGCCACCAGAGATGGTGAAAGTACCTCGGCACCCGGAGGCCATCGTACAGCCAGGAGAAGGTGAGCGAGATGTGATGCCGCCTCTAGCTCGATTGCAGAGACTTTTCTCCCAGAGAGTCGCCCGTGAATATGGGTGGGAGTACCCCTACTTGCCTCGGGACTTATTGTATGAAGTCGAGGTCTTGCGACCAAGGTGGTATGACGAGTTTGTGTGGGAAAAACTCAAAGTGCCCCATGCCCGGCGATACCTGTCATGTTCGCCGCCGGTGTCTAAAAAGTTTAAAGACTGCAGAGCTGATTGGAGACTTGGGCGCCATATTCATGCCGATAAGGTGCTCATCTGCAGGAAAGAAGGAGAAGACGTCGAATATTCGGTGGAAGTATTTGACAAACACCTGAAGCCCTTGTTTCTGCCGGATCCAAGGTTCTATTTATAGGAGAAGTGAGCTCCTATCTTGTTGCTGTTGAAACTTTCTGGAAGAGACATTCCCAGACGCCTAGAACTGTGCCCTACTTTTGTTTTGATTTGGGCTTTTCTTTTACTCACTGGAGATTTGGGAGCTGTTGTTTTTTTTCTCCCTTTTCTTCATGTGCCAAAGGCAGAGACTTTTGGGGTAGAGTTAGAGTAGGAAAGCAGGAAGAATGAAGATCTAACCAAGTGTCATTACCGCAGCGCTGTCACCAGGTGGCAGTGTTGTGCACGGTTGTTTGAAAATGTTACACATGCATTACTTACTTATCGGAGTGAGTGGGTCTCTCGGCTGACGGACCCACTCATGCCAAGTTAACACAGAGTGTTAGGATGTTTTTTTTTGTTTCCCTTCTGCAGGAGATTCGTCGGTCAAGACTACTGAGTATGGGGTGGTTCTTAGACAGTGACGGGAGGGATTGTATATGTGTACATGACAGATGTTTTATACAAAAGTTTTAATGTTTTATAGTTCCCTTTTCTGTTGAGCAGGTCTTGGCACATACAGTATCCAAAATTTGAGGGATAGCCTCTGGGGCCCACTTCATGTCACCCCTCCTTGGGAGACATGGGTGTGCACCTGACGCTGGGGACCAGCGTCAAATCACCAGGGGGAGTGTGTAGCGGGGTCTTTAAAGTTAGTGGGATACACCTGGGGGTAGAGAGACCCAGGTGTGTGATTATGTCAGGGATTAGACCCCTTTTCTTATTCGTGGAGGATTGGGTGGTGTAATATTCTCTTTGACCAGTGGGTGTCAGTGTACCTGCTGGCTCGAGGTAGAATCACTACCACAGTGCTACCCTTTTTTTGGTTCCTTCCTGGCGATGGTACGGCTGGGGCGGGGAACCCGCCGTGGTGTCGATGGGAGGATATAAAAGGGGGAGACGCCCACGCCTCGTGGTCGTCGCCGCCTGTCTGTTGTTCTTGTGGGAGGGGGTCACCCCTTCACGCCCCCAGGCACCTTAGGCCTGGGTGCGGGCGGTTCAAGGTTCCGGCCTAGGCGCCCAAGGCCTGGCCGGAATGAAGATGGAGTCCATCCCAGGCACCTTCAGCCTGGGGTGAGGTACTATTGAGGAGGCCTGGGACCCGGTGACTCCGACTGGGTCCCGCAAGGGTGAAGTTGCTCCAGGGCGCCCCTTGCGAGGGGACCCGCATCTGAGGTGAGGAGGCTGGGGAGGTCACCCGTCCGAAGACCCGGTGCAGTGTCAACCCGGTGACGGATGGGCCTTCGGTAACTCCCTTGGAGGACATCTTCCCCTGATAGGGGCTACAGCGCAGCGGAGGAGCTTTCATCAAGACTCCTGCAACCCCTGGTCATAGCACAGGGAGTGTAGGGACTAGGAACCTGTACAGTGCCTCGACCTGCTTCCCCATCGTATCATGCCGTTGCATTTGACTGTATGTGGAGATACGCAATAAACCTGAGTTTGGACTTTAATGGGTGTATGGACTCTGTTGATGGGAACAAGGGGAGATTCCGGCACGGAAGGACTGACCCTCATAACCAGCACACATTTGGCCCGAGGAAAAGATTGATATTGGCCTTCACCTCACCCACATGCATGGGGAGGACATGGGCCGTAGCGCACCTCACTCTGTCGCTCGACATACCCCTAGCTAAAGAGGTCGGGGTGAGGAGGCCGCTACATTATATTTTAGATAGATAGTGACATTTATATATATATATATCTATACCTATACTCTTTCCCTACCCATCCCAGTTTTTGCCAGGACACTCGCTCTTAGGCTTGAGAGCTTTAAAATAAATTATTTTTCTGCAAACTCCGAGGTCTGGAGACATGCTTGGCTAGTCTATCACCTTTACCCTTAGCTTCTTTAGCAAGGCAGTGGTAGTCTTGGAGGTGTGTTTGGGGTCGTTATCATATTTGAATACTGTCCTGCAGCCCAGTCTCCGAAGGGAGGGGATCATGCTTTGCTTCAGTATGTCACAGTACATGTTGGCATTCATGGTTCCCTCAATTAATTGTAGCTCCCCAGTGCTGGCAGCACTCATGCAGCCCCAGACCATGACACTCTCACAACCGTGCTTGACTGTAGGCAAGACACACTTGTCTTTGTACTTCTCCCCTGGTTGCCGCCACACACGCTTGAAATGAATCTGAACCAAATAAGTTTATCTTGGTCTCATCAGACCACAGGACATGGTTCCAGTAATCCATATCCTTAGTCTGCTTGTCTTCAGCAAACTGTATGCGGGCATTCTTGTGCATCATTTTTAGAAGAGGCTTCCTTCTGGGATGCCAGCAATGCAGACCAATTTGATGCAGTGTGCGGTGTATGGTCTGAGCACTGACAGGCTGATCCCCCACCCCTTCAACCTCTGCAGCATTGCTGGAAGCACTCATATGTCTATTTTCCAAAGACAACCTCTGGATATGACGCTGAACATATGCACTCAACTTCTTTGGTCGACCATGGCGAGGTCTGTTCTGAGTGGAATCTGTCCTGGTAAACTGTTGGTTGGTCTTGGCCACCGTGCTTCAGCTCTGTTTCCGGACTCTTGGCAATCTTCTTATAGCCTAGGCAATCTTTATGTAGAGCAACAATTATTTTTTCAGTTCCTCAGAGAGTTCTTTGCCATGAGGTGCCATGTTGAACTTCCAGTGATCAGCATGAGAGAGTGAGAGCGATAACACCAAATTTAACACACCTGCTCCCCATTCATATATATGTGTGTGAATTTTTGTGGATTAGTTATTAGGAAGCACTGCACTGTGAATATGTAATGGAAGTAGTGAAGTGTAGCTGGATGGAAATAGAGGACGGGTGACAGTAACACTGCTTCAGGAAATGTCCCTTATGGCTAAACTACATTACACTACTATATTAATGTAATTTCACTGCTATTCATAATTCTACACCGTTAAAATCTTCCTACTATCGACCATAGTCCTCTTGTCACTTTTTTATTACTTACTTGAAACACAAGTTTGAAAAAATTATATAATAATACAGCACAGATGGCTAATCATGGCCCAATCCCTTCATTTACCTAATTTTCCAGTACACAAAAAGCAGAGCTGGAGGAAAAAATATAAAAAGCTAATCAGTCTTTTCTCCAGAATTTGTAGATGATAGGGAATTCTGTGAGACACTGTTTAGGAAATTGGACCACTTACTGTCAGCAGAAATTAGATTATGGTGGGATGTAGCATCATGGGAAGAGTACTTAGGAGAAGGAGAAGTGCATACCAAGCGGTTTATGCATTATAAAACATCCTTCCTTTGAAGTAGATAATGAAGCTTTCAAGGCACAGTGGACCCAGGTCCTTGATGAGGCATCACTGAAATTAATGCAACCTATAGTAGATCACAAGAAAATATGCCTTGAAGCTATAAATAAGGACATCACACAGTCTCAATCAAGTCTCAATATTCAATAATTTTATCAGAAGCTCTATAATCTCCATAGCACCGAAATCCAGCAAGGTCCATCTAGGGCATGTACTTTTTTGACATCTTCAGGTATCTCGTTAGAGGTAACTGAGGGAATGGAAGCACCTATAACAGATAAAGAATTGGCTATGGCAATAGAATCTTCTAAATTAGGGAAGGCCTCCGGCCCAGACGGGATAAATATTGCTTGGTATAAAACTTTTCAAGATGTTCTCTCTCCTTATTTTATACGTACCTATAATTCCATTTCAGCCAATTGTAAGCTAACAGATGACGCTCTGAGGGCTCATATTATGGTCATCCCTAAGCAGGATAAAGACCATGCTCAATGTGGGAACTATTGCCCTATAGCACTCTTAAAACTATTTTCAAAAATTTTAGCGAATAGGTTACTTCCATATATTCCCCAGCTTGTTCACGTAGATCAGGCAGGCTTTATCCCTCAGAGAGAGGCCAGGGACAATACTGTAAGGGCAATAGATCTGATCCACTCTGCCCGATCGGAGACCCGATCTTTTCTGCTACTATCAATTGATGCCAAAAAGTCTTTCGATCGGGTGGACTGGCAGTTCTTACGATTTACCCTGAGACATATTGGCCTGGGGCCACGAATGCAGTCCTGGATTCAGGCATTATACTCTGGACCCACAGCCGCGGTGCTGGTGAATGGGGTCCAATCAGAGTATTTCTCTCTGTCCAATGGGACGAGACAGGGCTGCCCTCTTTCTCCATTAATATTTGTGCTAGCCCTAGAACCCTTCCTCTGTAAAGTTAGGTTAGACCTTCTGATTAGTGGAATACAGGTTTCAAGCATGGAACATAAAATTTCTGCATATGCAGATGATCTTCTATTTTTTCTTACCAACCCAGAGGTTTCATTACCTCGTTTATTTCAAAGTTTTGCTCAGTATAAAAACCTTTCTAATTTTTCAATAAATGATGTTAAAAGTGAAGCGATGAGTATCCTCCTCCCTACGTAGTGTATTGCAAAGCTTCAAGGTCTCTACCGGTTTAAATGGGTTCAGTCTTTTTTTAAAGATCTGGGGGTTAAATTAACCCCGGATACTGCCTCACTATATGAGATAAATTTTCGCCCATTACTATCTAAAATACGACCACATCTCCAACTTTGGCAAACACTCAAGCCTCGTAAACATGGCCGAGAATCTCGTCAGGAAAAAACTTGTCGTTTTTCTTGACGAGATTCTTGGACAAGAAACTTGTCCCGGCCGAGTGTACACACGCTCGATTCAAAGAACTAACGGTTCTTTGAATGGAGCGAACGCGGTGACGTAATCGACTACGACGAGCGTGCGCTCGTCACATTCGATGCCGTCGCCGCCATCTTGCTACACCTTACCTATGCCTAGGAAGCTACCGCGCATGTGTCAAAGTCATTTCGAGCATGCGCGGGTTTCCACGGCGACAGGTAAGTGTACACACACACACTTTTCTCGTCGAGAAACATGCTGAGGAGAATCTCGACAAGAAAATGGAGAATCCTGACGAGAAAATAGAGAGCAGGTTCTCTATTTTTCTCGTCGAGATTCTTGTCGGTTTTCTTGACGAGAAACCTGATAGCCGCATACACACGACCGATTTACTCAGCCAGAAAGCTCTGCCAGTAAGTTTCTTGTCGTTTTTTGACGAGAAACTCGGTCGTGTGTACGAGGCTTCAGCCTTATGTGGTTCGGAAGGTGTAATGCATTTAAGATGACATTGCTCCCACAGATCTTATATCTAATGCAAGCGATACCTATTAAATTACCTCAAGTCTTTTTTCGTTCATGTCGGACATTGTTAAATAAATTTCTTTGGAGAAATAAAGCAGTTAGAATTCGCTACTCACTGTTAGTGCTGCCTAAATCTTTGGGGGGTATCGGTCTACCTGACTTGACCTCATACTACCGAGCTGTACACTTGTCTAGAGTGGTGTCATGGTGTACTTCCTTGCAGACCAAACCCAGGGTACAAGTAGAACAACAAGCTTCACTGATCGTTCTGTCTGTGCTTCCCTGGATTGCCTATAAATATTATCGGGGATTGAAGAGGCACCCGACGATTGGGTCCACAATTGCAGTCCTTATTCAAACACTTTCAACAAAGGGCCTTTCTCCTAACCCATCACCCTTGATACCAGAGATTCAGAACTCAGACTTTACACCTGGGCTTGATAATAAACAGCTTTGGGCCTGGTAGGACTTGGTATGACTAGACGTATGCACTTTGCTACCTTGCAGGGATGGATGTCTATGCAAGATCTATCCACCCTTTCATATTCCCCCCTGAGCTCCTGGTCAGTCTTTCAATTGGCACATTAATTAAAGTCAATACCGGATACGGAACTTTATGTTAGGTCTCTGACACCTTTTGAGCAACTATGTGTAGCGGGGAAATATGTACCACATTTGTTGTCACTTTTGTATAAACTGATCACTGAGCCTCCAGAAGGTCACGTCCCCCCGTATATACCCTGCTGGGAGGAGGACCTTCAAATTTCCTTCACAAGCATGCAGATTAAAAGGATTATCTCACTGGCCCATAAATCCTCTGTAGCAAGTCGCTTTCAGGAACAGGGCTATAAGTTGCTGGTCAGGTGGTACAGGGTCCCGGCCTTACTTAATAAACTCTATCCGCAAAACCTCTTAAATATATTGGTGCTGCAAGAAAGAGTCAGGGACACTATTACATATTTTCTGGGTGTGCCCCTTAATCATACCGTTTTGGAAGGAAGTGGGGAACTGGATTAAACAACTGACATTAGTTGACCTTGGTTTGGACCCTCTGGGATATCTCTTGCATCTAAATGTGATACCTCTCAATAAATATAAAAAAACACTTGTTGCACACATGCTAAATGCTGCCCGGGCATGCATCCCAGACTTATGGAAATCCACTAATATACCACCTGTGAAACATTGGTTCTCTAGAATAGATGAAATTAGGACAATGGAAAACATGACAGCTTTATTCTATGGTAGAGAGGAGGAACGTAGGGAAACCTGGCGACAATGGACGACCTTTACTTGTGCACATCAGTATGCCGATTGCTTTTTTGCTTAGGTATCAAGTATTAAAGATGTATAAGGGGGGGAGGTCTGGATGGATGGGGTGGTATGGGGTGGTATGGGGTGGTATGGGGGGGAGGGGGAGGGTGTCTGAGGCTGAGAAGCCCTTAAGATATTCTTCTTATAATTATTTTTTTATTATTATTTATTTCTCTCCCGTGGGGATAGGGTTGGAGGAGAGGTTTCCTTTAGACCCCTTTCACACTGGAGCGTATTGCAGGTGCTATAGCGTTAAAAATAGCGCCTGCAATCCGCCCTTAAAAAGCTGCTCCATTCACTCCAGTGTGAAAGCCCGAGGGCTTTCACACTGGAGCGTTGCGCTAGCAGGACGGTAAAAAAAGTCCTGCTAGCCGCATCTTTGGAGCGGAGAAGGAGCGGTGTGTTTACCACTCCTTCTCTGCTGCTGCCCATTGAAATCAATGGGACAGCGTTTTAACCCTAAAACCGCCCCGCTAGAGGCCGAAATGCGCCGCAAATCCGCCCATAGCGTCGGTGGTAAAAATAGCGGCGTTTTTACCGCCGATGCTATGGGCACCTCAGTGTGAAAGGGCTCTTAATTTAAAGTAAAGAAGGGAAGGTTCAGTATAACAAAGGAAGAATTTTAACTAGCGATATGGAAGATATGCAACCCAGGTTAATAATTCTAGCAATATTTATTTAGGCATTTTTTGTGGTTATATACTCTTAATTTCATGAATTTAAAATGAGATGCCGCTGGTTCAGTTTTTTTTGGGCGATGTCGGATGGCTAGATTTGTTCTTTACTTTAATATAGGTTTGTTTATTTATTTATTTATCTTATTTATTTATTTACTTATTTATTTATTTTATTTTTCTTTCTTTCTTTTATTATTGTTTTATAATGTTATATTTTGTTATTGCTTCATATTGTTATATATGTTTTGTTATAACTGAAATATATTGAATAAAGAATTATATTTTAAAAAAACAAAATCTCAATAGATTTCATAATCAATCAAATTTTCCCTAGAGAGAAGAAAAACTTGCAAAATCCCTAAGCATATTGGAGTGTGAGATCACCAAAACTTAGAAATCCATGTTTCTCAGAGACAAATCTGATTGTGAGGAAGGCATAGTGTACAAGTGGATAACCCCTGGCATGCGCAACAAGATAGGGGGCCAATTTAGACATTCCATCCCAAGTACTTCATCCACTCCCAAAGGTAGACTTAGGCCTCGTTCACACGACCGAGTTTCTCGGCAAGAACCAGCAAGAAACTTGCTGGCAGAGATGTCTTGCCGAGAAATTTGTTCGTGTGTATGGTTTCTCGTCAAGAAAACCGACAAGTAATCTCGACGAGAAAATAGAGAACCTGCTCTCTATTTTCTCGTCGAGATTCTCGTCGGCATGTTTCTCGACGAGAAAAGTGAGTGTGTGTACACTTACCTGTCCTCCGGGAAGCCCGCGCATGTTCGAAATGAATTAGACGCATGCGCGGTAGCTTCCTAGGCATAGGTAGGGTATACCAAGATGGCGGCGACGCCATCGAATGTGACGAGCGCATGCTCGTCGTAGTCGATGACGTCACCGCGTATGCTCCATTCAAAGAACCGCGGGTTCTTTGAATCGAGCGTCTGTACACTCGGCCGGGACAAGTTTCTTGTCCAAGAATCTCGTCGAAAAAAACGACATGTTTTTTTCGACGAGAATCTCGACCGTGTGTACGAGGCTTCAGCTTCTCAGATACAGAGGGGAAGGAACTTCCTCCTCCTCTACTTTTACTCAAACACAGGAGACAGGAAACGGAAACTGAGAGACACATTTTCTGATGACAGCGATCCTCAATGTCCAAAAAAGTCCAAAACCCAAAGGGCAGGGAAGGTCACAAGTAGAAAAAAAAGCAAAAAAAAGAATAAGAAGAGGAATCACGATAGAGTGTACCAAGCTCATCTTCCACTTATATTGTTTTAAAATAATCTAATTGCATCTTATCATAGGATGCTTTTAAAGGGTTTGAATTTTGTATCTTCACAGAATTTTGATTTGTTTTCTACATTGATTGTTGTTAATCATTTTTCACTACGTCTTACTCTAATGCCGTGTACACACGGTCGGAATTTCCGACAACATATGTTCGATGGGAGCTTGTTGTCGGAAATTCCGACCATGTGTAGGCTCCATCGGACATTTGCTGTTGGAATTTCCGACAACAAAAATTTGAGAGCTGGAAATTCTGAGCGTGTGTACACAATTCCGACGCACAAAATTCCATGCATGCTCGGAATCAAGCAGAAGAGCCGCACTGGCTATTGAACGTCATTTTTCTCGGCTCGTCGTACGTCTTGTACGTCACCGCGTTCTTGACGTTCGGAATTTCCGACAACATTTGTGTGACCGTGTGTATGCAAGACAAGTTTGAGTCAACATCCGTCGGAAATAAATCCATGGTTTTGTTGTTGGAATGTCCAATCGTCTGTACGCGGCATTAGAAACACTATTTTCATATTGATTCTCTTGATTCTTCCATCCTGAATCATCAGACACAACTTGTACTTCTGTTGCAGATTTCGATTTTCAAGGTCAGTGTTTAATACATTATATGAGCTCTTTGCACACGCAAGTTTTTTTTGGGCATTTTGGTTTCAGACAAAGTAAAAACCCCAGATCACCTTCAAACATTTCCGTCTGAGTTCTACACCGGTCAGTCCAGAGAAGATAAATTAGATCTTTTGTATTTGTAAATTTGTAGAACAGGATCTTGTTAACTTAGCAAGAGAGGTTAAAAACTCTTCTAAACACCTTAGGTCCAATCTAAGTAAACAAGAAAAATAGGTTCTTCAGTCCCTAAAAAACAATTGGAACATTACAATAAAACAAGCCAACAAAAGGGGGCTGTGGTGGCACTCAACTCCAGTGCCTATCACATAGAGGCCCTTCGACAGCTATCAGACACTGAGATATATCAAAGCCTACAAGAAGATCCCACTGCAGATTACAGGAACCAGCTTGAATGGATCATCAGAGAAGCAGTGGTGCTTGTAATCGTGAAACATGAGGGAGTGGGTAAGCTGGTCCCCTTTTATCCGCTTATTCAAATTTTCCATCACTTACCAAAGGTTTTCCCATACAAGGAAGGCCTATAGTAGCCAGCATAGGCTCCTTGGGGAAACCCTTATGGAATCTTATGGATAATGTTTTACAACCGTTAGTAATTAGATTACTTTGGGATACTAAACATATTATTCAAAAGTTGGAAAATCTTCCCTGGTTGAATGACTTAAAATGGTTGACCTGTGATGTATAATCCTTGTATTCCACATAGTAGCATCCTTTAAGCACTGAAATATCATATGCATTTATACACAGTTCTAACAGGAAAATAAATGCTTTGTCCTGGAAAGTGTTTCTTTCCTTTTAAACTATAATTACTTCTTATTCGATCATAAATATTATTTGTAGAAACAAGGAGCCTCTATGAAAAGATTTGCACCCACATATGCTAATTTGTATATGGGTCACTGGGAGGAGAACTTTATCTATGGTGCTTGCAATACGTATAGACATTTATTAAGGACTTACTTCTGCAATATTGATAATCTGACCTTTATAGTCAATAAGAACCTTGATCTGGAGAATTTCCTAAGCTATTTAAACAACAAGTCTCTAAACATAAAGTACACAGGGGGGAACAAGTAACTAAAATTAATTATTTGGATATCACCCTGACTTGTTCCCTCCAAGAACAGAAAGTTATTGTAAGAGCATATAGGAAACCCATATCAAGTAATCCACTCCTACACACATTGAGTTGTCATCCCAGACATGTAATCAGGGCTCTTCCCAGGGGTCATTTGTTTAACCCTCACAGAATTTGAAATGGAAGCCAAGACTATGGAACTTATGTTCTAGGAGCGGGGTTAAAACAAACAAGTAATACAACAAGCATGCACTTCAGTTAGAAATACACCCAGGAAAACATTGCTGTAATCAAAGCATCAAAATAATCATCTAGCTCTGAACCCATATCAGTAGTCTTCTCAACCTGCTACAGCAATCAATTCTTTAACATCAAACAGATTATATCTCAATACTTGCCTGTTTTATATGGAGACTCTGAATATTAAACTATACTATCAAAAGGAGTGAAATATGTAGCGCAGAAAGCACGCACCATAGGTAAAATCATTTCTCCCAGCTTATTCACCTTCAAACATCAAACACGGACATGGCTACATACAACTGTTTTTTATTTTAAACATAATGCCCCTAGCTGTTCAGGCTGTCAGAAAACCCCACTATATTACATCCTGTTCCAATGGCAATATTTATTAAATTAATCAGCTTGTTAATTGCCAAACTAGGTATGTAATATATGTGATTAGCAAAAAAGTGGGGTACCCACCTTCTAGTATATAGACTATGCTGCTAGTCAAATTGTACATTTGAAGAGAAGAGCTCCCAGTTGCTTATGTGCAGCTTCAATGACGTATTAACTCATAATAAAAGTATTAAATGATTTTTATTGTACATGGGTATCAAATTTACAAATTCATTGAAAAAGTACAAGTAAAAAAAAAGAGGGATTGGGGAATGGATCCAATTACATAGAAAGGAACAACAATAAGAGCTCTGGTGTACATATTATAACGATATTTACAGTCATGTGTCACAATAACCATATACAGGTCACCACTGTGGTTTGGAGTGTATATGGATTCCAACGCGTTTCGATCTTTAATAATGTGATGATCTTCCTCAGGGGGTATCATGTGGACATCTATGGTATATTAAGAAATATCATTAACATTTTTTTCCTTCTTTAGTATTTGCCTATCATGCATGCCTGTCAGTGCAGGCTGTGGAAAATTAATAAAATCATACCTTACGTGAAATACCATATGTGCTAAACCAGAGTATAGTCTAAAAACATTGTGGGTAATTTCTCCATGAGGACCAACCAGCCAGAGGAAGCAAAGAACCCAGGGTCTGCCTGCAAGAGGTCACATGTTAAAAATTGGTCATGCATGGATGTGAGAGAGAGGAGGGGAGAGAGGGGGGCCACCAGAGAGGCACAGGTTGAGCACAATGTTTTTCTGGAAACATTTCCTGCTTATCCTGCATGTGCAAATAATTGCATAGTAACACCAATGTGACACAATATTGGGTTACAATAATAATAAATACCAATATGATATGCTAGATAGCTATGAGATATGTACAATCTACAAATGTGCTCAACCGGTGCCTCTCATTTGCATGATATGCAAATACTTAAGAAGGAAAAAAATGTTAATGATATTTCTTAATATACCATAGATGTCCACATGATACCCCCTGAGGAAGATCATCACATTATTAAAGATCGAAATGCGTCGGGATCCATATACATGCCAACCCACAGTGGTGACCTGTATATGGTTATTGTGACACATGACTGTAAATACCGTTATAATTTGTACACCAGAGCTCTTATTGTTGTTCCTTTCTATGTAATTGGATCCATTCCCCAATCCCTGTTTTTTACTTGTACTTTTTCAATGAATTTGTAAATTTGATACCCATGTACAATAAAATCATTTAATACTTTTATTATGAGTTAATACATCATTGAATCTTCTCTTCAAATGTAATATATGTGATTACCTGCATCCAAAGTCATTTTAAATATGTAGGTCGGACCACAAGACACCTCTGTGACAGAGTACAGGGTCATATTTCTAACATAAACACCAATAAAGACACCAATGTTGTCGGACATTTCAGATTCTGTCACGCTTCGGATACTCAATCATTCAAAATCCAGATAATAGAACACATTGACCCCCCTATCAGAGGAGGAGACTGCTTTTCCCTCCTTTGGAAAAGTGAGGTCTTCTGGACTTTCAAAATGGAAACACGCATCCCCAAAGGACTACATTTTGAATGTGATGTGACTAATTTTTACAAATATGAATAGATTTCTGAGTCTTCATATTCCACTATAACAAGTTAGAGATATGTTGTACTTCTCCTTCCCCCACCTCCTTTCCCCCATCCTCTTCCCCTCTTCCCCACTCCCCCCCTTCTCCCCTTTTCTCTCCCATTTTGTTACTTTTTATAACATATCCTTTTTGCATTATTGCTGAATACATTTTTATATTCCCTGAGCACTTATTGTGTGAATTTTTGCTGTTGATGTCCAGTGAATTGGATGATATAACTTCTTTTTGAGGTTTTCATATGCTATATTTTTGGATTATTATTGGATTATCTTTTATTTTTCCATTTTTTCACACTTTTTTATTTTTCACTTTTTTTTTTATAAATGTTCCATTTTGTCGTTTTTGCATTTCTTTTTTTTTTCATGTTTTTTACACATCCATTTTTCACTCATACAATTATTGTTCATTTATATTTCACACATTTTTTTACAGTAAAATAGTTCACACATTTAATTCATGCACATCTCTTTACTTTAAATTAATTTAATTTAAAAATATTTCTTATTTTTTCTTTTTTTTATCATCGTGTCTCTCCTACTTTTTATCGTTCCGGCTTTTTTCATCCACTCTGGAGGCAGTTTCACTTTATTTTTCACACTCTTTTACCACATTCCTCATTGCATCGCATACACATGTGTCACTCTTCAAAGCCAATGATGTATACATTCTGCTATCCTGCTCTTACTCCTGTCCCCCATCATTAAGCCCTGGTGGGCGGGGTGAAACGTGTCAGGGGGCATGGCCCGAGGAGCGGCATTGACTGAGGCTTTGACATGTACACATCCATACAAGGAACGGTTTTGGTGAGTGGCGGTCTTATGCTTCAGTTATGGCTAAAGTAGATACATAGGCCCTAGGACAGATTTTGAGTTCTTTCCTTGGAGAAAATACATTAGCAGCCTATTTGGTTAGGCCCTTCTCTGTGTTGTTTGAGGGCACTGGAAGCTAGCAGCAAGGTGAGGAGTGACGGTCTTACATTATTGAAACCATTCTTGAGACAACCTTCAAGTGTAGGTAGGGTGGGCAGTTAGCAGAAGGGCACTGTACATGATTGCTCATAATGGCAGAATTCAGGATGACTGCCTAGAGTTGAGTAATATTTTTAAATTCTGTTCAATTCAATACTCAAATGTTATGTGTGGAGTTTTTATTTTTTGCAGTCACTGTATAAATGACACTTTCTGTCAGATGTTTCTTTATACAGTACTATTTACTTTTGCTTCATTATACCACAATCCCTCGTGATTTGGTTACACATCCTAAATTAGTCCCATTCACAGAGTGTCACTCTTACTACACGCAATAACCTGTCACTACCAATGTGCTTATGACTTGTTGTAACCTAGTGAAAGTCACCAGGGAATACATGAAAGGTGAGAGATAGCAAGGGTCAACCATGAACATTATTTACTGCTTAATCGGACATGTTCTCTGAATAGTGCAAGAAGTTAAACACTAAGTGCAAATGATAGTTTCAAAGCAACCAATAAGAATCCTCCTTTTACTTTGGTCATTTGTGATTTCAATAAACAGATATATGACTGATTGCTATTAGTATGTTTGATGTAATAATGCATGTCTGGTATCTTATAAAACAGTTTAGGGTATTGTATAGGATAAAAGCAGTATTATTTTCTAAAATAGTGTAGGGAGCAAAATCCATGTGAAAAGTGTGGCACATCTATTAACCAAGCAGAATCTCCTACTGGTCTGACTCCAGTAAAGGCCCAAAATATTTAATGATGAAAATGATGAGACTTTCCCCAATATCTGCTGCAATCTTAAGTTTGGTAGGAAAAAGGAGAAAGAGAATAGTGATTAGCTATTTTCATAATGAACTCTATCATTAAGTAAAACAGCATTCATTTAACTTCAGTGAACTTTACTTGGCTGCGGTTAATTACAGCTCTTTGTACTTATTAAATGTGTTGATCAGTAGTGTTACTCTGAAAGGATTGAATATATTAGACCTTGCCTCTATTGGCTTTTATCCCTTTGACTTTTAGCAATCTTTGCTTTAAATGCTAACTGTACTACAGGGCCTGATGTGTTGTGCTGTGCTTTTTGCTAGTGGGTATAATGCTAACTGCATAGAAATTATAATTGTATAAAAGATACATTGCCCAGTACCTGTAATAATGCAAGTGCATCATTATTGTTTTACCAAATAACTTGAGGATTGAAATTGTTAGTGAACCATGTTACCTAATCTTCCTAGCGAATGAGCATGAACTGTGTACAATAGTGTCACATACCTGGTCAGAGACCGAAGTGCTGAGAGGGCTTCCCTTGTGGCTAAGTGCAGAGCACCCCTGAAGGTGGTAAGAGGGAGGGAGAAGCAGGCTGCGACAGGCTGAGGTGATGTGGATGACGGCTGACGAGCAGAATGCACTGCTGGGCAGGAGTCCCTTAGAAATACCAGGTGAGACTTGGCAGAAGGGAGAGTCAGAAGCAGAGTCAGGAGCCAGGCCAGAAGTCATGCAAATAATATCAGCCAGGAGTAAGGCAGCAAGCAGAGTCAAGAGTCATCCGGGGTCATACACTGTCAATCAGGCAGCAGCAAAGACAGAAAAGCAAGCCACAGGTTTTACACGGATCAGCAGGCAGAAGCGGAGTCACTGGAACAAGCCAAGGGTCAAAGCCAGTGGCGGCTGGTGAAGTTATAAGATGGGGGGGCGCCAGACCTGCCCTTCCTTTTTGACCCCTCCCACTTGGCGAAAATGGGTGTGGTTTCAGGGAAATAGTGGGCGTGACTTAAAGGGGTATTGCTCTAAGGGGGTGTGGTTAGCGTCTGAGATGATGGAGAGGGAGGGAGAGAGTGAGAGAGAGATCAGGCCCAGATCCTATACAACAATAAAAATATGTGTATTCCAGAAAGTTTAATAATCAGCAGATAAAGATACTCCAAACATCTGGTGTTAGCGCTTCAATCGTCCCGGCACCATGGTTGCTATGGTGTCAGGATGATTGAAGCGCATTATTTCTTTTATTACATTGTAATATAAAATGAAATCATTCAACTCACCATAATGCAGAATCAGTGGAAGCCCCAAGTGTGTCCCCTGCCAAGTCGCCTGCCACCAGATGCCATCAGGTCCCCCGATAGAGTCCATCCTTACATCAGGTGTCCCCAGTGGAGTCCCTCCTTACATCAAGTGCCCCCAGCGGAGTCCCTTCTTACATCAGGTGCCCCCAGCGGAGTCCCTCCTTACATCAGGTGCTCCAGCAGAGTCCCTCCTTACATCAGGTGCCCCCAGCAGAGTCCCTCCTTACATCAGGTTCCCCCAGTGGAGCCCCTCCCCACATCAGTGTCCCCATCAGCGGATCCCCTCCTTACATCAGTGTCCCCATCAGCGGAGCCCCTCCTCACATCAGTGTCCCCATCAGCGCAGCCCCTCCTCACATCAGTGTCCCCATCAGCGGAGCCCCTCCTCACATCAGTGTCCCCATCAGTGGAGTCCCTCCTCACATCAGTGTCCCCATCAGCAGAGCCCCTCCTCACATCAGTGTCCCCATCAGCGGAGCCCCTCCTTACATCTCCGTGTCCCCATCAGCAGAGCCCCTCACATCAGATGCAGTGTCCCCATCAGCAGAGCCCCTCACATCAGATGCAGTGTCCCCATCAGCAGAGCCCCTATCATCAGATGCAGTGTCCTCAATGCAGATGAGTCCTCCTCACATAAGATGCAGTGTCCGGGTGTCCCCATAAGCAGCTGAGTCCTCCTCGCACTGTGTCTGGCGTCCGGCACCCGAACATAGTGCACTTAAGGACCTTTTTTTTTCTTATTTAATTTATTTAAAGGGCCATGTTTAAAAAAAAAAAATTGGTGTTTTATTTTTTATTTTTTGACTGCCTGGCGAGGGGGCGCCCGGTCGCCCCCTATGGACAGGCTGCCACTGGTCAAAGCCAGGAATTGAGACAAAACAGGTCAAAGGCAAGCTGGGTTGGTAACAGGAAATCCAATAATAGCAGGAACAGGAACTCAAAAACACACAGAGGAGCTGAAGATCCTCCAGCAACTAGTGGCTAATGGCGCTGGCTTTAAATAGGCCACTGGGTGCCAGAATCAAATCTTTGCAGCCGTTCGTGCCCGTGTGCACATGCGCATTAGCGAATTTCTATATGCCAATCTGCGATTCGACAGGGAATTAGCAGATGTGCCAGTTCTTCGGCGGACTGTTCTCTGACAAATAGGGATACACTAAAAGTCACTAAGCTCAGGTTTATAGCAGCTTGATCTTGATCTCTGGCTCCAGGCTTATTCTACAAGCTATTGCAGGAAATCCACGTCATCCCCATGTGAAGCTCCTTCTTTGGTCCTGTGAAGTTCCCTCGGACCAAAGTTTCCCTGGTTCCTGTCAGCTTATGCTGCTGGCCTTTTATTTAGAAAGTTTGGGAAGCCATTCCCACATGACCTCTTTCTTTCTACACCAGTTTCTCCTGAGAGTATTTTCTAACTCAACCTCTAGATGACATTGTTATATCATACATGCCAATTGACTTGTTGGCATTAGTGTGTGTGTGTGTGTGTGTATGTATGTGTATATATATGTAGTTTTTTTTTTTAACTACAACATGGCTGTTGTGTGTCCTATTCAAAATGTAGCCTGGTGAAAATGCTTAGTCTTTGAGCACATAATATTTGGGGGACTTTTTTCACTATACACTCTAATATTGATGTTTTCATTAAAAGCTGGCTGGTGTGTGTCCTGTTTAATATGCGGCCTAGTGGAAGTGCTTAAATACTGGGCACATAATCAGTACGATATTTTTGTGTTTTTTTTACAGTGAAATAAATCTAATATTGATTTTTTTCCAGTAAAAGCTGACTGGTGTGTGTCCTGTTCAAAATGCAGCCCAGTGAACGTTCTTAAAAACTATGAATTTAGTCACTACAATATTTTAGTATTGCGTTTCTGTGAAATAAATACAATCTTATTTTATTTCTCTAGTATAAATCTGTTTTGTTTTTCCCTCTTTGAGGCCATATTACGTACTGCGGAGGAAGTCTGTACAATATTTTTGGCTGTTGTCTCTGCAAAAATAAACTGTAATGTTTATTTATAATTTGTTGTTTATCATTTTTATATACCGTATATACTCGAGTATAAGCCAAGTTTTTCAGCCCTTTTTTTTGGGCTGAAAATGACCCCCTCGGCTTATACTCGAGTCGGTGTACCTGAGTCCATTGCCGCCTGACGTCACCGTGCCCATTGCAGAATCCGATCTGTGTACCCGAGTCTGTGACATATTCAGGCGGCTGCCGTGCAGTTTTAAAAACTCACACTCCTCCTTGTGCTGTTCCGTGATAGGCGGAACACTCGGTTTCCCAGAAAACACTGTGTTCAGTGTTCCGCCTATCACGATCGCCCTCTCGTCCTCTCGTCTATCACGGACAAGAGGGCGATCGTGATAGGCGGAACACTGAACACAGTGTTTTCTGGGAAACCGAGTGTTCCGCCTATCACGGAACAGCACAAGGAGGAGCGCAAGTTTTTAAAACTGCACGGCAGCCATCTGAATATGTCATGGACTCGGGTACACAGATCGGATTCTGCAATGGGCACGGTAAGGTCAGGCTGCAAAGGTAACGGGGCCTGCAGTAGAAAGAATGTAGGTGAGAGGATGGTCGAGTCGAAGAGCTGCAATGGGCACAGTGAGGTCAGGCTGAGAATGGGCACAGTGAGGTCAGGCTGAGAATGGGCACAGTGAGGTCAGGCTGCAAATAGGCACAGTGAGGTCAGGCTGCAAATAGGCACAGTAAGGTCAGGCTGCAAATGGGCACAGTGAGGTCAGGCTGCAAATAGGCACAGTGAGGTCAGGCTGAAAATGGGCACAGTGAAGCTGCAAATGGGCATTGTTGACCCTCTTTTCCGCTTACAGTAGCTGCTGCATTCTCACCCTAGGCTTATACTCGAGTCAATAAGTTTTCCCATTTTTTTGGATAAAATTCGGTGCCTTGGCTTATACTCGGGTCGGCTTATACTCAAGTATATACGGTAATTATATTTATACGTTTTATTTAGAAAGGTTCACCTTTCATTTGTGTTAAGTTGACTGCATCAGGCATTTGTGGCTGATAGTCTGTTCATGGGTTTCCTTTTTTGTCCCACCCCAGCTCTGGATCCCCAAAAAATTAAAGACACTGCACATACAAAATGCAGCATGCCCTTACCCCAGGTTATTAAAATTATGCCTCTCAGGTACAAATCCATCCTGATTCGGTGAAGGCCTGCTGTAATATGACCTGTGCAACAGGACAGACTAGCACCTGAAATGCATATTAGAACAACTCTAGCCAGTGCTCCGGCCTGTGCACCCAATAGTTAATGAAATCGTTCGATAAAGCATTGTGCGCACACAAAATTCACACCCTTACCCACTTAACCCCCCTGGCGGTATGATTCTGTCTGGAATTATGTACCAAAAGCGGTACAATTATTTTGCATGGAAATTTGGCGTTATGTATTGTAGGCCTGCAATTCTTAGTAATTACTTACTTAAACCTGACCAAACAAGACTCTAGTAGACATCTCAGATGTGATACATTTGAAACACAAAATCATGAATTATAATCTAATAAATAATATAATTTTATTCAATAATGTAGAAGAAAATAATGACATTTGTCAAACAAAGAAAATTCAATAAACATCCTGAGTGTGATACATTTTAAAGCATGGAACTAGACAAAGTCCAACGTCACAATCTGAACAATGGTAACTTGTTTCTTTTCAGACTTTTTTTCCATTGCCATTTCTCTTTGAACAGCAGACCACGCACATCCTGGTAGGTGCTTCCTTTTTTTCAGTTGGTGGTATGTAGTCCAAAAAATGACGTCCAGTCAGGCGTTCTGGGTTGACAACGCCAACAGCACATCGTCCGGGTCTGTTCACAGCTACTGATGGAGTCTGGTAGTTGACAAAAATCTGCTCAGCCACCTTCCAGATAAAGTCGGAATAAACAAGAGGCTTGCCACTCTTTGCTTTGTATAGGATATACGCATTCCAAAGGCATTGTTCCAGAAGATGCCTGAAAATCTTTTTATAATATTTTTTTTGCTGTTTGCGCATAGCCGGGTAAAATGTCATTGCCTGATCGGCTCCGTCGACACCTCCCATTGTATTATTGTAGTCCATCACGACTTGCGGCTTCAGCAGATCTTTCCCACCTTTTGTGTGGACCATGGCAGTGGTGGTATTGTTCACAGTACTCATGAGACACACGTCCTTCTTGTCTCACCATCGGTTTGCCATCATCTTACCCTTCTGCCAGGCAACCATTTCTCCGATTTTTATTTTTTTCTTGCCAAACATAGATGACATGCCACGTCGGTTAGGCCTAACGGTAGTATACCCATCAGTTTTGTTTTGTAGCAAAACCTCAAAAAGTTCCGGAGATATGTAGAAATTATTCGTGGTCACACAATATCCTTGGTTCAGCAATGGCTCCAGCAGTGTAAGGACAGATGATGTGGCCATCCCATAGCCGCTGTACCTGGGGTTGAACTTTGTGCCTTTACCGGTGTAAATGACCGAATTCCAGATGTACCCGGTGGATGACTCGTAGAGCATATAAAATTTGATGCCAAACCGCGCTCTTTTGGATGCAAAGTACTGTATCCAGCTTAGGCGTCCCTTGTAGGCCATCAGACTTTCATCCATGCTGACATCCCTTTCTGGCACGTAGGTCCACTGGAAATTGGCCACGATCATTTGGCATACCTCCCAGATTTTTTTTAGCTTGGGCGCAGGATGCGTGGCCTCATCAAACTCCTCATTGTTTGCGAGGTGGAAATACTTCATGATGAGGGAAAAACGGTATTCTGACATCACGGTGCCAAAAAACGGAGTGGCCAGTAGCTTATTGGTGGTCCAGTACCATTTCTGGAGCGGTTTCCCCACCACCCCCTGAAGAATGATGAGTCCCAGTTACTTCCAGATGTCCTCTTTCGTCACCGGTTCCCACTTTCTGCTTCGGGAAAATCTGGCATGCAGCATAGCGGATTGCTGATCATGGTAGCGATTTGACTCTGTGACAATTTTTTCAATTACCTTTTCAGTGAGGAATAATTGCAGGTATGCCAGAGGGTTGTCACACTCAACATCTACCTTCATCCCAGGTGATCCAGTGAAGGGAAATCTTGGGGGCGCTACCTGGTCCGTATCGGAGTCTATAGGGCACCAAGTGCGCACATCGCTGAGGTCACTGAGGTCAGGTGCAGGATCATCGCCGTTGTCACTTGGTCAGTGTCAGACGACAAATCTCCCCACGACTCACTATCGCTCACTTCTGCGAGCAACTCTGTGTCGCTGCCGCTGTCACTCATCTGATCCAAAAGCTCCCTTGTGGTAAAGTGGCGCTTTTTTGATGCCATGTTTTTACGGGCACAGATGACAGGCAAGGGGCACTGTACAGGGCTCTGTACAGGGCACTGTAAAGTGATCAGAGATGATACAGTGTAATACAGTGTAATCAGATACAATATAACCTCTTTTATTTGTGTGTTGTGTTGTGTGAACTTTTGAACTTTTGAATTTGCCACCCAGTTCCGCACCCATGCGACGCTGCGGCTCGCAGGGAACGGAACCAGGAAGTCAGAGTAAAGTGCCGACACTCGCCGGTGATCTCGCTGGCGATCACAGCAGAGGACATCATCGCTGGATCGCCAGGAGAAGGTAAGGAAACTCTGCTGCGGGCTCTGCAATGTTACCCCGAGCATGACTTGGAGTTACCGATCCTAGCAGAAAAAAACAACCCCGAGTCACACTCTGGATTACCGCCAGGGAGGTTAATAAAATGCAGATTCTCATGCCGCGTACACACGATCGTTTTTAATGTCATTGAAAAAAACAGCATTTTTCTCAACGTGATTTTTCGTGTTTCCTCTCAAGCCTGCCTTGCCTACACACTATCGTGGAAAAAAATGTTCAAGTAAAGCGTGGTGACGTACAACACGTACAACGGCACTATAAAGGGGAAGTTCCATTCGGATGGCGCCACCCTTCATGTTAGTAAAGTTTGGTGAGAGACGATTCACGCTTTTCAGCCTTATGATTTTCAGTCCGTTACAGCGTGATGAATGTGCTATCTCCATTACAAACGCTAGTTTTACCAGAACCAGCGCTCCCATCTCATACTTGATTCTGAGCATGCGCATTTTTTTTCACGTCGTTAAAGCCCACACACGGCCGTTTTTCATGACGAGAAAAACGACGTGAAAAATTAGAGCATGTTCCAATTTTTCTCGTCGTGATTCTCTGCGTTTTTCTCGTCGGGAAAAATGCTGGAAAGCCCACACACGATCATTTTTAATGACCATTTAAAAAAAAATCATTTCTCTCGTCATTAAAAACGATCGTGTGTACGCGGCATCAGTCACAAATTCTCCCTGCTGGGGCAAAGGTCCACTCTGACATGACCCGTGCAGCAGGGCAAGCTAGTACCCCAAGTGAATATTGGGCCACCTCCAGCCCTAGCTGACTTCCAACTAGGGATGAGCTTTATTTTCGAGTCGAATATGAGTTTGACTCGAACATGAGTTCGACTCGAACATTGGCTGTTCGCCCGTTTGGCGAACAGCGAACAATTTGGGGTGTTCGCGGCAAATTTGAAAAGCCGCGGAACACCGTTAAAGTCTATGGGAGAAATCAAAACTGTTAATTTTAAAGGTTAATATGCAAGTTATTGTCATAAAAAGTGTTTGGGGACCTGGGTCCTGCCCCAGGGGACATGTATCAATGCAAAAAAAAGTTTTAAAAACTAAAGTTTTTTCGGGAGCAGTGATTTTAATAACGCTTAAAGTGAAACAATAAAAGTGAAATATTTCTTTAAATTTCGTACCTGGGGGGTGTGTAAAGTATGCCTGTAAAATAGCGCATGTTTCCCGTGTTTAGAACTGTCCCTTCACAAAATGTCCCCATGTTGATGGGGACAAGGGACTCATCCCCACAACCCTTGCCCGGTGGTTGTGGGGGTCTGCGGGTGGGGGGCTTATCAAAATCTGGAAGCCCCTTTAACAAAGGGGAACTCCAGATCCCGGCCCCCCCTATGTGAATTGGTAACGGGGTACATTTTACCCCTACCATTTCACAAAGAAAGTGTAACATTTTTTAAAAAAACACACAGCTGGACAAGTCCTTTATTTAAAAAAAAAAAAAAAAAAAATGAATTTCCAGCGATGTAATCCCGTCTCTCGATGTCCAACGATGATCCATTCTCCAGCGACGCTGCAGTCTCCACTCATTCTCCAGCGAGGAACGAAACCCCCATGACGCGTAAGAGGGGGCGGGGCCACCCGCCCACGTCATTGGGTAACCCCTGGGGGTTACCCAATGACGTGGGCGGATGACCCTGCCCCGTCTGGGGGTTACCCAATGACGGGGACGGGTGACCCCCCCTCTTACTCGTCATGGGGGTTTCGTGTAGAGTGGAGACTGGAGCATCGCTGGAGTCAGAATGGATCACCGTGGGACATCGAGAATGGATTACAACGCTGGAATGTTTTTTTTTTTTTTTTTTTTAATAAAGGACTTATCCCAACTGTGTCTGTGTGGTTTTTTAAATTTTTGACACTTCCTTTTGTGAAATGGTAGGGGTACAATGTACCCCGTTACCAATTCACATAGGAGGGGGGTGGAATCTGGGGGTCCCCTTTGTTAAAGGGAGCTTTCAGATTCCGATAAGCCTCTCGCCCGCAGACCCCCACAACCACCGGGCAAGGGTTGTGGGGATGAGGCCCTTGTTGGGAGGGCATGTGGCCTGGTACGGTTCAGGAGGGGGGGGCGCTCTCTCATCCCCCCCCTCTTTTCCTGCGGCCTGCCAGGTTGTGTGCTCAGATAAGGGTCTGGTATGGATTTTTGGGGGGACCCCAGGCCATTTTTTTTATTTTGGTGCGGGGTTCCCCTTAAAATCTATACCAGGCCTGAAGCGTCTGGCATGGATTTTTGGGGGGGAACCCCCACGCCATTTTTTTTTAAAAATGTCGCGGGGTTCCCCTTAATATCCATACCAGACCTGGAGGGCCTAATATGGAATTTGGGGGACCCCCATGCTTTTTTTTTCTTGGTTCGGGGTTCCCCTTAACCACTTCCTTACTGGGCACTTAAACGCCCCTCCTGCCCAGACCAATTTTCAGCTTTCAGCGCGGTCAATTGCGCGGTCATACAATGCTGTACCCAAATTACATTTTTATCATTTTTTTCCCACACATAGAGCTTTCTTTTGGTGGTATTTGATAACCTCTGTGGTTTTTATTTTTTGCGCTATAAACAAAAAAAGAGCGACAATTTTGCTATAGTAAATATCCCTATTTTTTTTTCCTTTAGTTTAGTCCAATACGTATTCTTCTACATATTTTTGGTAAAAAAAATCGCAATAAGCGTTTATTGATTGGTTTGCGCAAAAGTTATAGCACCTACAAAATAGGGGATAGATTTATGACATTTTTATTTTTATTTTTTTTCCACTAGTAATATCGGTGATCCGCTATTTTTGTGAGGACTGCGATATTGCGGCGGACACTTTTGACACTATTTTGGGACCATTCACATTTATACAGCGAACAGTGCTATAAAAATGCACTGATTACTGTATAAATGTGACTGGCAGTGAAGGGGTTAACCACTAGGGGGCGGGAGGGGGTTAAATGTGTTCCCTCATGAGTGATTCTTATTGTGGGGGGAGGGGACTGACTGGGGGATGTGACCGATGGTTGTCCCTATGTTCAAGGGACACAGCATCGGTCTCTTCTCCCTAGCAGTACGTGGATCTCTGTGTTCACACACAGAGATCCACGTCCCTGGCTCGGGTACCTGGAGGACATTGCGGCCGCCAGGCACGCGCATCGGTACCCGCTTGACACAGCTGGCACAGCTCTTCCGCGATGCGCGCCGCGGGCGCACATTGCGGAAGTAAACAAGAGGATGTCCAGGGACGCCCTCCCGGCAGTTCAGGTCCGCACTGCAGCCGTCTTTTGGCTATAGCGTGGATCTGAAGTGGTTAATATTCATACCAGACCCAAAGGGCCTGGTAATGGACTGGGGGGGAACCCCTGCCGTTTTATTCAATGACTTTGATCTGTATTGCCGGGACCCGACATTTCATAAATAGCCGAGAGTAGTTTTAAATGCCTTTTTTTCCTTTATAAATGACATTTTGTGCAGGGACAGTTCTAAGCACGGGAAACATGCGCTACTTTACAGGCATACTATACACACCCCCAGGTACGAAATTTAAAGGAATATTTCACTTTTATTGTTTCACTTTAAGCATTATTAAAATCACTTCTCCCAAAAAAACTGCAGTTTTTAAAACTTTTTTTTGCATTGATACATGTCCCCAAACACTTTTTATGACAATAACTTGCATATTAACCTTTAAAATTAGCACTTTAGATTTTTCATGTTCGTGTCCCAATAGACTTTAACGGTGTTCGCGTGTTCGAACAAATTTTTTGCCTGTTCGCATGTTCTGATGCGAACCAAACCGGGGGTTGTTGGGCTCATCCCTTCTCCCAACAGTTCATAGCTATGATTGTATGTAATCATTTTATTTAAAGTCTTGCCTGAAACAGCAGGGTTGGCCTTATAATAAAAAAATTTTTTGAAAAATTTGAAACACACATCGATCACCTTATCTAATCAAACAATTCTGGCCTTTGGGTAATGTCTGTGAAACTTACTGTCATGCAGATAGGAAAGCAACAGAGCTTAAAAGATGGTAGTGCTCTGGAGACAAGGATTCTTTAGCCACTTGCCGACTTACTGCTACAGGGCAGAAGATTTACTGCTACAAGGCAGCCATTCTGTGAAGAATCACGTATATATTACATGATTCTGCACTTCCGGGTAGAGGGTGCGCTTGCACACCACCGACACTCCACTTCTGCAGTGGTTAGTCACAGCAGAAGGCGAGCAGTGGGTGCCAGGCAATAGATAACCACCAGCCCCCCGCTATTTACTGAGGAGACAGGCTGGACGGTGCTCTTCATATGTAAACAATGCAGAGCTCCGTCCTGTTAATGGGGGTGTGATGGATTTTGTTTCCCTACAAAGCAGGGAATAAAATCCAGCACTTCCTCTAGTAAAAGCAGCACACTGTGTACACCAAAACACTGGTTAGTCACACATTTAACCCTTTGATCATCCTAGGTGTTTAATCCTTTCCCAAACAGTGTTATTAGTACAGTGACAGTGCATCTTTTTAGCACTGATCACTGTATTATTGTCACTGGTTCCTACAAAGTGTTAAAAGTGTCAGTTAGTGTCCGGTAATCCGCCGCAATATCGCACTCCCGCTATAAGTTGCTGATCGCCACCATTAATAGTATAAAAAAATTCCAGTATATATATATATGTAGCGATACCTCCAACTAAGGAGGCCGCAGAATTAGATTTGGGCCCTGAGTGCAGCTCCGCCAACCCCCGGCAATAGGCTCTACCCCCTTCTGGCACAGCTAGTACTAACAATCAATGATATATCCTATGCAATATAATAACTAAGCAAGGACACAGTAATGAATTGTAATAGGTAAAGTGTTTTACTTATTTTCTCAATATGGATAAAGGGGGTAACAGTAATCACAGTTCAAGATAATCACTCCTAAGGGCAGCGTCCTGCCACTCTAACACACTATGTAGTAACACACGTTACAGGTGCGCCATACGGGCGACCGTTAACTAAGTGCCCTATGGCGCAGTAATCAAACACGCTAGAATCCCCACCAGGCCTGGTTCTAATATTTAACTTAGTCCTTCTTTCTTCACCGGCAGGTCTGTAATGGTGGTGCACTTTAAACAGAGTATACCTTTGTAATCCAAGGGGTATAGAACTTGGTTAAATAAAGCCGCAGGCTCAGTTCTGACAAGGCTCTTCAATAGGGGTATCAAAATAACTTGTAGGCCAAGGCAGTCTATAGGCCTATATACAGCAACAGTATCTTAGCTGGGCTTATGCCCTCTCACCCGCCGGAGTACGGATCCAGTCCGGGAAACCTCCACCGGCCGTGTCACACACACTCGATCTCTCCAACGATCGGGTCCCCGATCCCACAAGGCTGTAGCGCACAAAGTCAGATGCCACCCAGGCTCGCAGAGGGGGGGGGGGGTGGAAGGCTCTTTGATGTAGAGCAAGGCCTCAGGCTTCAGGCCTTGCACTCCGACACATCCGCACAGGAGGATCCGTCTGTGAAGTCTCGTGTCCCCCAAAGAGGCCGAGCCCGGCCTCGCCTCATCCTTTTATAACCCCTCCCATGAGTCTCTGCGGTGGAACATGTGACAGGAATGGGGTTATGGGTGATGTAGTCTCTTCCCATTATAGGGGAACACCCCGCTACACACTCCCCCCACTTAAACTCTTTGGTCCCCAAAGATAAATTTTAACAACAACTATATATAACACTGGACAATTCTGATAACGATGTTGGGATAGGGGATTCCCACCATAACTGAGGGGTAGAATTCCCTTGCCCACAGGTCACATTATCATGGGTGGCCTGCCTAACTGTGCCAGAGAGTGAGCTGGGGTTGCCCTCCACCAAATGGACAGTGGAGGGATCCGGAATCTCAGCATTTCTCCTAGCAGTGACTACAGAGTCTTCCGAACTGTTCCCCATCTGAGGGTAGGTCAGCTTCTTAGGAGGTCGAATGACTCTTCAAGCCCTTTGCTCTCCTGGAATCTCTGGTTCTGGCGCCACAGGCTCCTCTTCCTCGGAGCAACTATCATGGGCATCTTCCCAGTAATCTGCTGAAGGACTAAAGGGGATGAACTCTGTAGCCTCTGGGTTCAGTGTTTCATCTGTGGTATCTTGGGTGACTGGAAGATCTATGATAGAAGTTCCAGGAGTTGGGGAAGGCCACAGCCAATCAAGTTCTCCCTCCTCATCTCCACTAAGTTGGGAGGCTTCTCCATTTTCAGCTCGGGAGGTCTGTGACCGAGTGTTCAGCCTAGGAGTATCCAAGATAGAGGCCGGTTCAGGGGAGTCTCCCACGGGAGGTATTCTAACTGCCTCCGCAAGTGGGAGCAGGTGGTTTCGATGCCATGGCTTCAGTGGGCCTACCTTTCCCTCTGGCTTCACCTTGTAGACAGGTAGGCCCGGCAACTTCCTGCAGATGACATAGGGTTCAGATCTCCATCTGTCTGCAAGTTTGTGCTTTCCGGGGACTCCCAGATTGCGCAACAGTACTCGATCCCCGGGCTGTAGGTCTTGTACCCGGACCTTCAAGTCGAAATTTCTTTTATTCCGAGCTTCCCTTTGATCTGAGGCCGCTTGAGCTTGTTCATAGGCTACTTTCAGGCTGTGTCTGAGCCTGTCCACATATCCTTTGTGGGATGTGGCTGAGGAATGGTCCAGTGAGGTGCCAAAAGCCAAGTCCACCGGTAGTCTCGCTTCTCTCCCAAACATGAGTCGATATGGGGAGTAGCCTGTAGCATCACTGATGGTGCAGTTGTAAGCATGTACTATGGCTGCTATGTGTTGGCTCCAATGTTGCTTTTTCTCGCTTTGCAGAGTCCCCAACATGTTGAGCAAGGTTCGGTTGAACCTTTCCGGCTGAGCATCTCCCTGAGGATGGTAAGGTGTAGTTCGAGTCTTCTTAATTCCCAAAGAATCCAAGAGCTTCCGGATCAGCTTACTCTCGAAGTCCCTCCCTTGGTCTGAATGGAGTCTCTGTGGCAGCCCATAATGGACAAAGTACTTCTCCATAAGTACCTTGGCCACGGTGGAGGCCTTCTGGTCTTTGGTGGGGAAAGCCTGGGCATACCGGGTGAAATGGTCGGTTATCACCAGAACATTTCCTAGTCCACTCAGGTCGGGTTCGAGGCAGAGAAAGTCAATGCACACCAGGTCCATGGGCCCTTGGCTCTGTAGATGGCCCATTGGGGCAGCTTGATGGGGCAAAGTCTTCCTCTGGATGCATCGCGCACATGAGTGGCAGTACTCCTCTACCTCTGCCCTCATGCAGGGCCAATAGAACCGACTTCTGACAAGTTTAAAGGTCCTTTCAGCCCCTAGGTGGCCATGATTGTCATGCAGGGCAATCAGAACAGTCTCCCGATGTTTCTCTGGGAGGAACAGCTGCCACTTATCTTCTGAGTCATCAGAGGGGCCCCTTCGGTAGACCACTCCCTGATGTAACTGCAACCTATCCCACTCCTTCCTCAGCAGGCGAGCTTCTTTTGAAGGTTGACGCATGAGTCTGTTTGGATCCTGATTCTCCAAGGCCTCCAGGACCAATCTCCCCATGGGGTCTTCCAATTGGTCACACCTCAGTTCCTTCTTGGACAGTCTTGGTAGGTTGTCCTCTTCCAATTGAGCTACTCCACAGTAGTGTTTGGGGACTCCCACCGTGGTAACTCCTATTTCCTCTGCTCTGGAGCCTCCTCGGGCTTGGAATTCAGCTCCTTGACAAAGGGCCCGCACCCCGTCCGGTGCCACTTGGGTCCAATCTTCTATTTCAATGGTGGGGGAATGAGATCTCCTGGACAGAGCGTCTGCGTCTCGATTCCCCACTCCTGGTCTATACTTAAGGCTGAAGTTGAATCCAGACAGTGCGGCCAGCCACCTGTGTCCAGTGGCGTCCAGCTTGGCCGTGGTGAACAGGTAGGTAAGGGGGTTGTTGTCGGTCTTCACAGTGAACTCCGCTCCATACAGGTAGTCTTTGAGCTTGTCTACTACCGCCCACTTGAGGGCCAGGAACTCCAGCTTGTGAGTGGGGTAGTTCTTCTCAGAGGGGGTCAGGCTCCTACTCACATAGGCAACGGGCCGCAATTGCCCCTCGTGTTCTTGGTAAAGTACTCCTCCCAGACCGTCATGACTAGCATCCACGTGCAGTTCATAGGGTTTGGTTGGGTCTGCGTAGGCCAAGACTGGTGCAGTGGTCAGGCTCCTCTTCAATACCTGGAAAGCCTCTTCACACTTCTGATTCCACTGATCTCTGATGGACTCTCCTGGCCTCCTGGGCCCCGAGCCATCCTCTTCTCCTTCAGTCTTGAGCAACTCATTCAATGGTCTAGCAATTCGGGCAAATCCCTCCACAAACCTCCTGTAGTAGGAGCAGAAGCCCAAGAAGGATCTGAGTTCTGTTACTGTGGTGGGCCGTGGCCAGGAGGTAACTGCCTCCAATTTCTCAGGGTCTGTGGCCACCCCTTCTTCAGACACTATGTGCACCAGATAGTTCACAGAAGACTGGTAGAACCGACACTTCTCAGGCGAAAGCTTAAGTCCTTCCTCACTGAGTCTTCTCAACACTTTTTCCAGCCTCTCTTCATGTTCCTCCAAGGTTCTCCCAAAGACAATGACATCGTCCAGGTATACAAGGACTTCGATCAGGTTCATGTCTCCTACTGTCTTCTCCATGAGACGTTGGAAAGTAGCTGGGGCTCCAGACAGACCTTGGGGCATCCGGTCAAATTCAAAGAACCCCACTGGGGTTATGAAAGCTGTCTTCTCCTTGTCTGCTGTGTGCATCGGAATCTGATAGTACCCACTCTTGAGATCCATAACGCTGAACCATTTGGCTCCAGACAAGCTCTGTAGGGCATCCTCTATCCTCGGAGTGGTGTATTGGTCAGGTATGGTTCTCCTGTTGAGAGTCCTGTAGTCGATACAGAGCCTCAATGATCCATTCTTCTTTCGGACCACCACTATGGGAGAGGCATAGGGGCTTCTGGACTCCCGTATCACACCAGTCCTCTTGAGTTCTGCAAGTTGTTCCCTCAGATCCTCCAGATCTGCTAGCGGGACCCGCCTGACCCTCTCTCGGAAGGGCTTATCTTCCTGGAGGCGGATCCAATGGGTGGCACTCCTTGCACACCCCACATCAAACTCATCCTTAGAGAAGATCTTCTCCCATCTATTCAACTGGGCCTTGGCTCTCTCTTTCCAAGCCCTGGACAGATTCGGGTTTTCCATGGACAGCTTCTCCCAAACATCCCCTCCTCCACCTGTCCTCTTCACTTCTGACAGGGTAACAGGGGCCGCCGGGCTCACCTGGCCTAGCAGCATTCTGGCTGGGATTTCCATGGGGTCTTTGGTAGTATTCCTAACACTCACTGGAACTCTATAATGGGCCTTCTTCAGGACCTTCAGCGGAATCACTTCCGGTATCACCTCCAGGCCTGAGGACTCACCCATTGGGTCTGACTCCAGCATGACAAAGGGACCAGGCTGCTCCCAAGTAAGCTTCACAGTGGCCCTGAGACAGGTTACTTCGCCGGGCTGCAACACTACCCCTTCTCTTCCAAGTCTCCACACCTTCCCTATCCCCTCTCCAGGGGTCTCCCGCTCTTGGACCAGCCGTTGGTAGGCTGTCTTCAGCATGGGATGGATCTTGATAGCTGCTTGTCTTTCTTCTGTCACGAGAGGGGTCAGGAGTCTTCGGACCAGGTCCGTGTTCGTCCCTATTATAAGGGAATTCTTGTTGGCTCCAGGCGGCCTAGGGCACACAACTGCCAGGGTGTCAAACACTTCGGCCTTCCCAGCCACGGATGGGTCAAAGGTCATTTTGATGGGAAGGTAGCCATCGTAAGGGAAACTCTGGGTTCCAATTCCCCATATTTCCAGCTCTTCTATCTTCTGGATAGGCAGATGACTCAGGTGCCTGTCGTAGAAGTCCCGGTATAGTAGGGTCACTTGTGCCCCGGTATCCAGGAGGCCCCTGGTGTAGACTCCCTCCACTTGAATGGGCACTATAGGGGATGGGCCTACCAGCTTCTCTGGATATGGTCCGGCAGGAGCCGCCTTCTTCAGACCTTTTCCCTTTGGACTCTCTCTTGTCCTATTCCCTTTGGACTTAAACCTTTCTTGAGCCTGGTATGCACTGACTTCCCTCCTTTTAATGGGTGTAGGAACCCGCTGAGGGGTACTATTATTTTTCTTGGGTGGGCACCCCCTTTGGGGAGTGCTGTGCCTCTTCTGAGGGGTCTCCCCCCTTCCTCCTGGAGTATAGCTTTGTTGAGGGGTATTGCGTTTCCCCTTTGGTGTTCTATCTCTCTTTTTGTTTTTCTTCGCATTCAGCTTGGAGTTTACTGAAGATGATGGGCACCCGGTTGACTCCTTCACCGGGGCCCTCTGGAGTTTCCCGCCGGCTTGCGGTTGTCTGGTCTCTTCTTCTTCGGACTAGAACATGTGGCTGCAATGTGGCCAACTCCCCCACAGTTGAAGCAGACTATATCTCCCCATTCTTGTAAAGGTTCGGGTGCTGAGGCAATCGGGAACAATTCCTTCCTTGGACTTTCCTTCTTCTTGGGACACTCTGTGTCTTTTGCTATCAGAGAGGTCAATATCTCTAACACCTTGGACATCTGAGTTTTTAGGGTGTCTATCTCCGCCTCTCTTTCAGGGGTCATTACTGGATTGACCAGCACCTGTGCGGGTACAACACTTGTCTTATCCTTCTGCTGGTCCTGTTGCAGCGCCTCCTCATCTCTGATGATTTTTATTAAATCAGCATAAGTCAGCAACATTCCTCCTCCCAAGGTTTTCAGATGCAGCCAGACTGGATCGGAGCGTAGCGCTCCCTTTAAGACTTGCTTCATTCTTGCCGCATCGGCATCTTGGGGCTTCATCCCTTTCTTTAACACAATCTTGCACAGCAGCCTGTTTAGCCTTCTGACATACTCAGAAAGTTTCTCCTCCGGTTTTTGGAAAGTGTGTTCAAACTGGTAGACCATCTCTGTCACCTTGTCTAATTGACCAAACTCTTCCTGCAGCATAGCTAGACAGTCCTGCGCCGTGCACCCTGCATTCCCAAACCGGAAACTTTTCACTGCTTCTGCTGCTGCACCTTTAAGGCTTTCTAACACTCGCTGCCTCTTCTGTGCTTCAGGCACCTCCCATGCCTCCACCGCCTGTAATGCCTGCTCCACCCAGGTATCAAAATCTTCTTCCCCTGCCGGGACAGGGAGCTTCCCTGAGAATATTTTTAGTCTCCAGTAGCTAGTTTCCACATGCACCGTACTTGTCTTCTGACATTTGGCTAGCAAATCCCCTATTGCATTTATCAGTTCTGGTGATATAGCAGTGGCCGGTGCAGGTGCCACCGGGGGTGTCGCCCTGTCTTCTCTTTCAGGTGGAGTTCGGGCCGCAGCCTGTGGCGATCCCGTAGGGGATGGTTCCCTTTCTACAGTTATTGCGTGCGCCAGCCTAAATGTTCTGTTGTCTGGCGTCCGCAGACACTTGTGCTTACAGGCCTCTGGCATCCCGTCCCAATATTCCACTAATGCGTATTGATATGAGATGTCTGGGTCTGTCTTTATGTCTATCACCCACGGTGTGTGATCTGGGGACACTGAACTCATTAGTTCCTCTACCGTCTCACTCGACCATTTCTCCCCAGGGAGGCTAATGGCTATCGACTGTTTTGGCTCTGTATTAGCGGCTTTGCACCACTCTTCTACCGCTCTTGGATCCATGGGGTCCATGCCGGCACTTCTGGCGTTCGCTTGCTGCATCAGGATCCCGGACGAGAACCCCCACGTGTAGCGATACCTCCAACTAAGGAGGCCGCAGAATTAGATTTGGGCCCTGAGTGCAGCTCCGCCAACCCCCGGCAATAGGCTCTACCCCCTTCTGGCACAGCTAGTACTAACAATCAATGATATATCCTATGCAATATAATAACTAAGTAAGGACACAGTAATGAATTGTAATAGGTAAAGTGTTTTACTTATTTTCTCAATATGGATAAAGGGGGTAACAATAATCACAGTTCAAGATAATCACTCCTAAGGGCAGCGTCCTGCCACTCTAACACACTATGTAGTAACACACGTTACAGGTGCGCCATATGGGCGACCGTTAACTAAGTGCCCTATGGCGCAGTAATCAAACACGCTAGAATCCCCACCAGGCCTGGTTCTAATATTTAACTTAGTCCTTCTCTCTTCACCGGCAGGTCTGTAATGGTGGTGCACTTTAAACAGAGTATACCTTTGTAATCCAAGGGGTATAGAACTTGGTTAAATAAAGCCGCAGGCTCAGTTCTGACAAGGCTCTTCAATAGGGGTATCAAAATAACTTGTAGGCCACGGCAGTCTATAGGCCTATATACAGCAACAGTATCTTAGCTGGGCTTATGCCCTCTCACCCGCCGGACTACGGATCCAGTCCGGGAAACCTCCACCGGCCGTGTCACACACACTCGATCTCTCCAACGATCGGGTCCCCGATCCCACAAGGCTGTAGCGCACAAAGTCAGATGCCTCAGGCTTCAGGCCTTGCACTCCGACACATCCGCACAGGAGGATCCGTCTGTGAAGTCTCGTGTCCCCCAAAGAGGCCGAGCCCGGCCTCGCCTCCTCCTTTTATAACCCCTCCCATGAGTCTCTGCGGTGGAACATGTGACAGGAATGGGGTTATGGGTGATGTAGTCTCTTCCCATTATAGGGGAACACCCCGCTACATATATATAGCACACAGATCCCTTCCTTGCTTATCTCCGCTAGCAGGTGGGAAACACCATGTCACATGCCCAGTGTCCTCCTTGTTGAAGAGGGTGAGCGGTGTTATCTGATTTGGGTCCTGCAGCGAGTTACCTCCTTCCATTGGTTCTCTTCCCTAGAGTGTAGGGAAGAGTCTATTCTCTCTCTTTATTTCAAGAAGGCCATTGTCCAGACAGTATTAAACCCAATAAAGGAAGGTTTATTTTGCTTGCTTGATAACATGACAGGAAAGTTGGAGATAGAGAAAAATGAACAGGGAGGTGGGTTCAGGCACACGGCACTTAACTAACAATCATCGCCACTCAGGCCTGAGTGGTATTTGCTCACCCGGATAGTCTCCTCTCACGGTTCTAGCAGCCGGTGTGGAACATTCACTTGTAATTTCCTAGGGATACGATCAAGAGACAGCTTCCAAATCTTGAACTTCCCAGCACTTGTAATATCTAAGTCCTTAGGTGCCAATGGGGCACATTACAAGGCTTGTGGCGGATTATGGAGTCCTTCCCTCTGATAGGTAACCAGGCCTCTCCCGAGACAGTGACTTCCTTCACCGATCCCCTTGGATAGGTCCTCTCCTGGTTTCCTCTCCTTCAGAGCGGGTTACCCCTACTTGAGCACCCTGGGACTCCTCTTCTAATGTAGGCCTCAGCTAAATGTGCTGGGCCTACCTGGAACGATGCAGCCTCTGGCTAAAGGTGCCCGGGACTGAATACACATGCACGTACCCCTGGCCATGAGGGCCACCGAAAGAGGGGTACACGCCTAGGACCAAGGGGTTCTCTGGATCACCTCCGAACTCCCCGCCTAATGGTGTCTGCCCCTTAAGTACCCTCTCCCGGCATGCACAGTGGGTAGACCACGCCCACTGAACGGCCGCCGAGAGAGGACACCCAATAACGCTGCAACGTTACCTGTGGTTCAACCCGAGCCCGGGGCAACAGTGCTACCCACAGGCCACAGGGAACTGCACTGCCAGGCAACATTACCTTAGAGCAGAAGCCAGTTTGAAGAATTCAACAGCCTGAGCCCAACTATGGTTACTAAGGTTACTCTCTAAATTTAGGCATAGCGACCCCTATCATTGGGGGGTCCGCTACATATAAATAAGCATAGTTTGTAGATGTTATAACTTTTGCGCAAACCAATCACTATACGCTTATTGGAATTTTTTACCAAAAATATGTAGCAGAATACATATTGGCCTACATTTATGAAGAAGTTTTAATTTTTTACATTTTTTTGGGATATGTTTTATAACAGAAATTACATTTTTTTTTTTTTTTTTTTTTTTAAATTGTTGGTTGGTTTTGTTTATAGCGGTGCCATTCAACTAGGGCAATTAGCAGGTTTGCATAAGAATTGTCCTGCTAATGGGTCTGTATCCTGTCAGAGATGCTACAACTTGAAAATTGTAATGTTATTTAGGATGGCCTGCTTTTTGTATCTGACTGTTCAAGCTGAATATTTTTGTTGCTCACTAGTGAATTTTTTTTTTCAATTTTCCACATTATTGTCACAGAGGTGATCAGTGGCGGTGCGTCCATAGTGGGTGCAGGAGCGCCGCCTTCTCTCTCTCCTGCACCCGTCACTCAACAATAGATGTATTCATGCATTGCATGAATATATCTATTGTCGCCGCTGCCGCCCACTATTCAGGTGTCCGGCCCCCTGTTGAGTGCCGGCCATCTAAATTACAGCGGTGGGTGTGTTTTGGAAGTGCCTGATTAGAGCCATGTAGGCTCTAATAGGCTTCCTGATTAGAGCCTGTGGGCTCTAATCGGCTTCCAAATGGTTAAACAGAGGGCGCACGGCTGTGCGTTCCCTGTTTAAACCATACTGTGTTAGGGAATCGCTTCCCTAACACTGACCCGCCTCTCAACCAATCAGGTGTACCGTATCTGGTTATCGGTCACCTGATTGGCTGAAGCAACATCAAGGACGGGAGAAGACATCGAGGACTCAGAGGGAGCGGAGGGAGCGTGAAGGACGCAAGAAAGGTAAGTTGCCGGGCGGGGGGTGGGGGGGGGGACAAACTGGCTGCATTTGGGGACAAACTGGCTGCATTCTGCCTTTGGGGACAAACTGGCTGCATTTAAGGGGAAACTGGCTGCATTTGGGGACAAACTGGCTGCATTTGAGGGGAAACTGGTTGCATTTGGGGGGAAACTGGCTGCATTTGAGGGGATATAAAAAGGGAAATAATACTGCGCTACCCAAAAAAAAGAGTAAATAAAGTGAACAAACTGTAAAAGCAGCAGCTAAATAGTGGAATACACACTAAATAAATTATAGAAAGGATGTAGCCGCGCTAACCCACAGAAAAAATATGTAGACCACAATAATCATAATGTGCCAACAAGAATGAACAATACATATGTGAATAATAAATGAATGACGAGAAGATGATTAGAAACCTCCCTTCTAAGAGTGTATAAAAATTAATCAAATCAAAAAAGTCCAAGTGATGACAATAACAGGTGAGTGTTCAAAGGTAGTGAATATCTGGAAGAAATGTATCTATGCAGATCCAAATGAGTCTCCACCACCAACACACGTGAATCACCGAATAATTAATGCGCTTACCAAAAAGCAAGCAGATGGAATCTTGCGGCTGTAAACCCCAGCCAGGGACTTTGGCAGGAACCCCCTACTCTGCAGCCTCTTCAGTATGGGAAGACCAGAGATCTGAAGACAGGAATTGATATGGTGTATTCATTCTTAGAATCTAAGGCAGGGGTCTCCAAACTATGGCCCTCCAGTTGTTCAGGAACTACTACAATTCCCATCATGCCTAGTCACATCTGTGAATGTCAGAGTTTCACAATGCCTCATGGGACGTGTAGTCCCGCAACAGCTGGAAGGTGGTAGTTTGAAGATCCCTGATCTAAGGCTACTTTCACACTAGAGCGGTGCGCCACCGGCGGTAAAACCCTGACCTTTTTACAGCGCTATTCGGCCACTGGTGGGGTGCTTTTAACCCTCGCTAGCAGCCGAAAAAGGGTTAAAGCTGCCTGCAAAGCGCCGCTGCAGCGGCGCTTTGCCAGCGGTTCGGTGGCCCTGCCCTGTGATTTCAATGAACAGGGGCACTTTAGGAGTGGTGTATACACCGCTCCTACAGCGCCTCAAAGATGCAGCTGGCAGGATATTTTTGAGCGTCCTGCCAACGCACCGCTCCAGTGGGAAAGCCCTCGGGCTTTCCCACTGGAGTGAGAGCAGTGGCTCTTTCAGGGAGCTTTGCAGGCGCTATTTTTAGCTCTATAGCGCCTGTAAAGCACCCCAGTGAGAAAGTAGCCTAAGTTAACAGAAAAATTAAGTACACTCTTCCATCATTTCAATTCCATGAAAATTAGAATCAGGTGTTCCAGATTAGATCCCAATGATTGGAACCTTAGGCGTATGCAGGTGAAACCTTTCTTATTTAAACCACAGATATTTAGGGTCTGGTGTTCTTCTTGCTATTGACATGTGTGGTCTCACCATACCGAGATCAAATGAGCTAAGGCTCTCAAAAAGAAGGTTCTTTCGGTAGTTCCCTTTAAAAATACCTATGCGTAATTCAGGCAAGCATTAGCACCAGTTTCAGTACAAGTACCATCACGTGTGACAAATTTATGTTGTTCTTACAACCACTAAACCACTACTTTAAGAATCTCTTATTATAGCAGGGACAGATCCTGAAAAAAATACCACTAGTTTGTAGATTAGAAAACTGATAGTAATTAAAACAATCTCTGTGCTAGTGTACAGAGGTACACCAATGCAGAGAGTTGAGCATGTCTGAGCTGAGAAGCTGTCTTGAATGTGAAGTTTCCCAGACAGAGCTCTATCCTTGGTTACACTCCCATTAAATTGTCAGCAAGCAGATTCCCTGGCCAAAAGCTAAATGTGCACAAAGGGATTAGGGATACTGAGAATGTCATTACCCAAACATGAAAATGCCCATATATGGCAAATGACAAGCTCACAGGGGAGGTGGACCCGATGGGAACTAGTCACCTATAGCTGCAGTGCCATATGAATCTGCTGCAAACATCTACAATTTTGGTGCAGATGCCTGACAAATTCTAATGGGTGTGAATGCAGAGTCCGTGATTCCTTTTTGCCATTCTTGCAGCACTCTCTAGCAGATTCTTTGAATTGGAAAACTGGTGAACATACAGATGCAATCTATCTGAAACAAATGAAAAAAGGAGATGCCCCAGGGGATGGTGCAGGCAGGAAACCAGAACAGGATAACATAGAAGAGTAGGGAAGTATAAAAAATATAAATTCTATTGATATGTAGCGCCCACCCCATTTAGGGGTGCTATATACCAAAATTTAGGGGGCTGGCCTGATAGTAGTTAGGCTCAGACCATTCTCAATTTATAGGTTGTGCTGTTTATTTCCAGGATGGTATACTGGTGTGCAGTTCCCTGTGGCCTGTAGGTGGCACTGCCATAATGGGTCAGGGTTGAACCACTGGTATTAGTGCTGTGCCTTGGGTGTCCCCTCTCGGCAGGGGTACGGTGGGTGTGGTCGACCTGCTGTGCATGCCGGGAGAGGATACATAAGGGGCAGACGCCGCATGGGAGGGGTCTTCGTTCCAGAGTCGGAGTCCTGGTGCATGGCGCATGGCACTCCAGGCCATGGGGCCACGTGTGCATCAGTCCCAGGCACCTTTAGTCCTGGGGCTGCATCTTCAACACTGGACCCAGCACCTTTAGCTGAAGCCCGCTTCGAGGAGGAGAAGTCCCAGGGTGTCTCTCGCGAGGGAGCCTGCTTCTAAGAGGAGGAGGCCGGGGGAGGAGCTTTCTGATGGACCGGTGAGAGTTCATGGTGAAGGAAGGGGCCCGGTAACTCTCTGGAGGGATTTTCCTATTCACCAAGGGCCTAGTAATGTGCTGCTGCTGGCACCTGTCCTTAAGTACCAGAAGATAAGAGGTTCGGGGTCTGATAGATTCTGTGGCAGAGAGTCTCCCGATCGCATCTAGGAAAGAACTTGATCAAACGTCCGAGCATCACTTCGGCTGCTAGGATCCACTTGTAGGAGACTATCTGGGTGAGCTAAACCTACTCAGGGATAGAGTAGTGATTGTGCTATCCATTGTGCCTGGACTAACCTCCCAAACCTTGCTGTCCTGTCTCTCTTCCACCCTTTACCTGTCTGCTGAACATTGAGAAAATAAACTCAACGTTGGAGTTTAAAGTGGTGTGGACATTGGAATTACTGGGGGGAATACAGAGACTTGTCCCTATATCCTAGGAGACGAGAACCAACTGACGGAAGAACCTAGCTGTGGGACCTGTCAGAACATTTGAGGTTAAAAGAATATACATATAGGCCTTTATATTATGCTGATTGTATATTTTTCACATTGTTCCTATTCATATGTATTATGAATTAGAGGGAGACCATTTTGTCTCTAAAGTTTAAAATAGCTCATGATATGCCAAGAACAACACTTTGGTTTCTACTTTCTCTTTAAGAGGTTAACCCAAATTCACTATCTTTAAATGTATTCTCTGTCTCACAAGAAGGCATTGTTTATCTGTATCTTTTTCCCAGACCATAAACTCAAAGCTTTTGAACACTTAAGAAAATATACCAGGCTCCCCGGGTGGTAATTCAAAGGTTTGACACTTAGAGATAATAGGGGTGTTGATACGGGCTAGCCCAAACTGTGTAGTATTGTATTTACATAACGAGATCAAAGGGTTTATTCACAAATAAGCTGTGTACTGTATATCTTAAATTGGTTATTTTAAGTATCTTCACAAAGTATCTGTTCTAGTAATCCATATATATGCATAAATGGGTTTATATATTAGGAAGTTACAAATATAATATCTTATGAGGTGAGATCCTAATTGTGGAGGACATTAGAAGCTGTATTTGTAAAATGTAAGTTGAGGGTTGTGTTTTGAATGACTTTAGCTTTGAGGAATGTTAACAACCCATTAGCTGAGATGTGGGTAGAGTTTCCCAAAACATTCACACCTGTAAATCTGAAGTGGTGCCGAGATGGTTGACACATTTAACACCGCTGGACAATAAATGGTATTCTACTAAGCTAGATCAAAGGGTAATCATAAATTGTTCCTGAACTCAGTGACCCTAACATTAGGAATTATTCCTTATACACCACTGCCCCTACAGGTTAAAAATGACATTGTTCAAGATGGCGTATATTTGGTTGCTAAGACAACCTTCCAAAACAGTTACCTAGTGATAAGATACACACCCACTTTTTGGAGGGAGATAAAAGTAGGAAGAATTCAGGGTGTGAGGGGGATCGCAAAAGCAAAGAGGATCTCGGGAGGAGAGAGAAAGGGACTCGATCTCTCTTAAAGGAAGCTGGAAGGAGATCTTAAAACGCAAACATGTAGCAATGTTGGAAGGAGTCCCGTTGGACTCATAATGGAAGCTTCTCAAACAGACAGAACTTTAACCTGGTAACGTATTTATTTTGTTTATTTACCTGCTTTGGTAATGGAGTTGTTTACATACACATAACTAAAACCATTTAAATATGTATGGCAAAGCAATTTGGAATTATCTATATTTTTAACTGCAGTATAAAATAATGATAATCCAAATATTAAGGCACATACCCTAATTTGGTTGTCTTTAAAAAGCTAGAGCTAAGTGGTACAATGGTTTTATTGTGATATATGTGTAAAATTAATTCCCTCTAAATTTAAGATAAAAATGCATTGAATTATCTAACCGTGTTCCTTATATGACACTTGGTCTGGACACATTTAGGAAGTGTAATCAGGAGATCTGTTTGTTTTGAGAAAGATAATAGTGTTAAATTCAACAAAAGAGTGTTTACCTCTTCCATGAAGTAACGGAAAGACATTTCACAAGAGTTACCAAGTTTAAATGTACAAGTATCATTTAAGTATTGAACTGTGAATATACTTTGTCATATAGAGCTTGCATTGAAATGTATGTAAATATTATCTGAACATTAACCATCAATTATCTCTGATTGTAGAAGTATATCCATTCATTTGTTTGATCACGACTTATACCTGATTTTAATTTGCACTGTACTTTATTTAATAAATATATATATAATATTTTAAGCAACATTCATTTGTGTTATTTGTCTTCAAACCAGCACGGATATAAAGAACTTAGAATTTCTTGATATTGTAGGTCATTGTAATCTCCCAAATCATAGATTTGCATATTTCCATAAATACAATAATATTTTTATATTTCAGTATAAACATTCTGACATATTTGTAGGCACTATGCTGAGAAGTGTCAATGTTTCTGACATATATATATATATAGTGTATGGATGTGAGCATTGAGAATATCACCTTCCAAGCATTCCTCTCAACTATTTGAGATCTGTCAACGTTTGAAACAAGTGATATATTTGCGCAAAGTTATATATATTTTATTGTAATTTTTTGGGGGAAAAAAATAAATTTATTTTTAAAAATGTATAATTTTTTTTGTTTTGCTATTGCCATTGTTAGTTGCAATATTGAAAAATTACAAATACTAAAGTTATTTTTAGTGCAGCCAGTCCTGCTGATGCAGAGAATGAAATTGGTATGCATCACAGAAAACCGTAGAGTTTGCAAAATATCAGGGGATGTCTTCTATCAGAGAAATCTATACTCCTATATAAAAAGCCCAGCCCTGGAACCCCACACTCCACACTGACTAGGGGAGTCAGGGCTGGGCAGAGAAGGGGGAAAAGGGTGCATGGGAGAAAAAGGAGAGGGAGAGAAAAAAAAAGAAAACAAAAAGGGGCGGGGGGAGAGGGAAAGGAGGAGGGTACAATCCCTCGTTTTCTCCCCTAAGTGTTTTAAAGTTTATTATGTGCTAGAACTCTAATGTTAGTGCCCTTTTAAATGAAAATACTTAATGTGGAGTGACAAAAAGTTATTCCAAAGACTTCTTCAAAGAGGGGAAGAGAAAAAAAAAAAAGGGCAAGGGGGGGGGAGAGGGGGAAAGGGAGGATACAATCCCTCGTTTTCTCCCCTAAGTGTTTTAAAGTTTATTATGTGCTAGAACTCTGAATTTGGGTTAACCTCTTAAAGAGAAAATAGAAACCAAAGTGTTGTTCATAGCATATCATGAGCTATTTTAAACTTTAGAGACAAAATGGTCTCCCTCTAATTCATAATACATATGAATAGGAACAATGTGAAAAATATACAATCAGCATAATATAAAGGCCTATATGTATATTCTTTTAACCTCAAATGTTCTGACAAACCCCCCTGCGTTTCTTGTATTCTGACAAATAGTCCCGGACATACTAAGAAACGGGTCCGAAGAAATATCACAGTTGTTTAAAAGATATGGCCATATTATTATTTATTTTTATACTTGAAGAACGTTCCTCTCTTCATCCATATGATAAAGAATGTTCTTGTATGACTTAGATCATAGTTGAAGAGTTCAAGTCTTTATAAAAACAAAACAAACCGTTGCCGTGGTGGTGTCACCCCCCTATTTCAAATGTGATAAAAACAAGGCTCGTAAGCCAGCAATTGAAGAAACTCTTCAGTGAATCCGCTCTTGCAGTGTTACAAGCTGAAAATGGGATTCAATATCCCTCCTTTCAATGGATATTCTGGGATTCAAGCAAACAAGGGACTTCTGCAACAAATCTTTCTTTCTGGCAATACGAATCCTGGAGCGTCTTGCTTCATGACTCCTGATGAAGGATTCGGTGTGGTGATAGGGTTCATCTGGAACTGGGCATCACGGATTAACATCATCCAAACGATCTCTGTGTCTTTTGGTGGTCAACTTCGTCTTTTCCAATCAACGATCTGGTCTGGAGTGTGGTTTGGTGACAGGTTCCCTCCGGAACTGGACGCCAAGGATTAACATCATCCATACGATCGTTGTGTCTTTTGGTAGTTCACTTCGCCTTTACCAATCAACGATCTGGTCTGGAGTGTCAATCACTTTCTATTTTAGTAAATAGACAGTATGAATACATATTCTTATTAATTAATATTTACATTTTCTAACTATGCTATATATATAATATAGCGATTGGTTAACTATATTTTAATTAACTAAAATCATCAATGATCTAATGATGATATTATTCTGCCATAATTGGCAGGATCAACATTAATGCTGAAGTATAAGATTGGAAGATCTGTAAGTTAGGAGAGAAATATCACAATGTCATATTATTACATCTACATTCTCTTGATCCTTATAAGTCTCTTCTTATACATTACCTTCCAGCTTTCTTAGTTGAGACCTAGGATGACAAGCATACAATTGAATATTTTATACCATACCCAAACATGTCCTCAATTCACTGATTTTGGCAGATACTTTTGATCTCATCACAGTCTCCATTTTCTTCTTTTGGTGAGACTTAGGCTGCAAACCTTATGCCTCAGGAGATGAACCTTGGAGCAACACCATTGGTCTTCCTGAAATGAAATTTTAAACACCCGCCTCCCTCAACTGGTTAAGAACATATCTGAACTTTGGGATATGCTTTTCAAACATTATGCTATTCAACTAAAATCCTCATATGTTAAACTTTTCTCTTTGAGTACATTAGGCAAAGGCCTTATGTAAAATAACAGACAACAACAAAATCAAATTCAAAATCTAAATGTATCTGACTAAATAACATTCTGATCCAGTTGTACTATTTCTTACCACCTTTAATTGCCAGCTTGTATGGGTCTTCAGGACTTACCTGAATGTTCCACCATCATCGAGTATCATTTAGTGTAGTGAAGTACTTAGCACTTTGTATTTTTTTATCAAGCATCGGTCAATATATGGCACAGCTTAGCCGTACATATATACTCGTTTATTTCGCTGTCTTAGATCAGCATATAAACACAATGACCATTTGGTTTAAGAATATCAAGTATAGGATTATCATAAGATCCGGTGCACTGATCCCACAACACTCCTCTCCTCAAAATTCTTAATGGTCTCCACTAGCGAAACATAGCAAGCTAGGGAAAGACAGCAATGTTTGATTTAAAACACCAGGTGCGTTTTCACTTGGATCAGATTGAATCCTGGCAATGTGTATGTCTATTATACCACATCACAGGAATCTTTTCACAAACATATTTTTGAACCCCATGAAAACTTTTATATTTCATGAGTGTGATTTACTGAAATCTTTTCTATATACATCCTGTCTGCGAAACATTTTAATGCAGCAGGGTTCTTAAAATTCTGGCCTATTTATACATGGCCGGGTAATAATAAAAAACAATGTATTAGTACCTGTATGACTAATGACCTCATGTGGTGCTAATATTTTTACTGCATATGGCAGTAACTAAGATTATTCCAAGGCTTCATGTTCATTTATGAAACTATTTGGGTTTTATTTTAATCTGGACCACTGTGGTAGTTACCAGATCCATGTGTATAGCAAAGCGATGTAATATATCGTTGCCAATGTACACGTGATATTTTAGGTCATTGATTAACAGGAATAAATGATTGGCCGCTTATTTATTTATCCTGAGGGGTTTGAATACCTAAATATTTACTTTAGGACTGGTCATCTACTATAATAACTTTCTACTAATGTGATTATACTACTGGCATAAATATGAACCTTATTATCATTCCCCAGGTCACTAACCTGTTAGGGAAAATACCATACAATCCCAGTAGGAATTACGTATAATTACTAAGCTCAATGGAGTCAGCATATACTGTATGGATGTGAGCATTGAGAATATCACCTTCCAAGCATTCCTCTCAACTAATTTCCAGGGGACATACCTTTTGTATGAACCTCCTGTCTGACCCTTTCTGGGGGAAGCAGAGTTGCCTGTACAAAGGTGCCATCTAGAATTTAATTATTCCTGAGCTAGATCTCAACTATACTCACTGATTGTGAGAGAACTGAGAAGGTTCATATGTATGACCTTGTCACTTGAGACCATATAACATTTAAAATAAAATCACAATAGGATTTAAATGTTTTTAACCACTTAACGACCGCCCACTGTAAATATACGTCAGCAGAATGGCACCGACAGGCAGAATCACGTATATGTACGTGATTGCCTTTGTATAGTTGGGGGGTCCGATCGGACCCCCCTTCTTTACAGTGAGCGGTCGTTTTACCTTCGGGAGCGATCCGGCATGAGGGGACGGCCGTTCGATTCCGGCCACCCCCTCTCGATCGCTCCCGGCGAATGAGAGAGCTTCCCCTGCCTGCCAGGAAGGAGGAAGTGATGTCATCTCTCCTGGGGCGCTCACATATACCGAGCGCCGTACAGGAGAAGATGCCAGGTTAGTACACACAACACTACACTGACACCAGGACACATAGGCACATAAATCGCCCCCCCAGGCCCCCCCAGACACCCCCCAGCCCCCCCCCCCAGCCCCCAGTCACAGTGTCACTGATTGCAGTGACCATTTATTTAGTGATCACTGCAATCAGTGACATTTGTGACTGTAAAAGTGTCACTACATTTAGTTTTAGGTCCAGTGTAGCCCCCTAACCCCCCTAATAAAGGTTTAACCCCCTGATTACCCCCCAGATAACCCTTTCACCCCCTATCACCACTGTCACTAAGCAATCATTTTTCTGATCGATGTCTTAGCGTCGGTGATGCTGATCGGTAGCCAGTAATTTTTTTTAGGTTCGCCGCAGGTTTTTATAGCGTCGGGTACCCCCATATATTACCTAATGAAGGTTTAACCCCCTTGATCACCCCCCAGGTAACCCTTTCACCCCCTATCACCACTGTCACTAAGCGATCATTTTCCTGATCGATGTCTTAGCGTCGGCGATGCTGATCGGTAGCCAGTAATTTTTTTTAGGTTCGCCGCAGGTTTTTATAGCGTCGGGTACCCCCATATATTACCTAATAAAGGTTTAACCCCCTTGATCACCCCCCAGGTAACCCTTTCACCCCCTAGCACCGCCGTGGCTATGCGATCATTTTTCTGATCGATGTCTTAGCGTCGGTGATGCTGATCGGTAGCCAGTAATTTTTTTTAGGTTCGCCGCAGGTTTTTATAGCGTCGGGTACCCCCATAAATTATCTAATAAAGGTTTAACCCCTTGATCGCCCCCCCAGGTAACCCTTTCACCCCCTATCACCACTGTCACTAAGCGATAATTTTTCTGATCGATGTCTTAGCGTCGGCGATGCTGAACGGTAGCCAGTAATTTTTTTTAAGGTTCGCCGCAGGTTTTTATAGCGTCGGGTACCCCCATATATTACCTAATAAAGGTGTAACCCCCTTGATCACCCCCCAGGTAACCCTTTCACCCCCTAGCACCGCCGTCACTATGCGATCATTTTTCTGATCGATGTCTTAGCGTCGGTGATGCTGATCGGTAGCCAGTAATTTTTTTAGGTTCGCCGCAGGTTTTTATAGCGTCAGGTACCCCCATATATTACCTAATAAAGGTTTAACCCCCTGATCGCCCTCCACGTAACCCTTTCACCCCCTATCACCACTGTCGCTAAGCAATCGTTTTTATGATCGTTGTCTTAGTGTCGGTGATGCCGATAGGTAGCCAGTAATTTTTTTTTAGGTTCGCCGTCAGGTTTTTATATAGCGTCAGGTACCCCCATATATTACCTAATAAAGGTTTTAACCCCCTAATTGCCCCTAGTTAACCCTTTCACCAGTGATCATCATATAAGTGTTACGGGTGACGCTGGTTAGTTAGTTTGCTTTTTATAGTGTCAGGGCACCCGCCGTATATAACCCAATAAAGGTTTAACCCCCTGATCGCCCGGCGGGTGATATCAGTTAGGTTTTAGCGTCAGAGAGGGTCTGCGTCACACCCCAGGCAGCGTCAGGTTAGTGCCAGTAACGCTAACACCCACGCGTGAAGCATACACCTCCCTTAGTGGTATAGTATCTGAACAGATCAATATCTGATCTGATCAGATCTATACTAGCGTCCCCAGCAGTTTAGGGTTCCCAAAAACGCACTGTTAGTGGGATCAGCCCAGATACCTGCTAGCACCTGCGTTTTGCCCCTCCGCCTAGCCCAGGCCACCCAAGTGCAGTATCGATCGATCACTGTCACTTACAAAACACAACACACATAACTGCAGCGTTCGCAGAGACAGGCCTGATCCCTGCGACTCCAGTGCTGTAGGAGGTAATTTCACCACCACAGTTAAAAAAAAAAAGCATATATGCCGAAGCATTGGGGCAGCAGGAGCGGAGGAGCGATTTTGCTCCTAATGCCGCGTATATACGGTCGAAATTCCGACGGAGGCTTGCCCGTGGAAAAGTCTGACCATGTGTGTGCGGCATAACTTTTGCGAGAAGATGCCCCCATGCTTCGGCATATATAAATGGTGCATGTATGCCCATCATTAGAAGTGGGTGGATGAAGGGCGGTATTCTAATGGTGGGCATACCCACCGATCAATCTTTTTTTTTCGTTCAGCCAACAGGCTGCATGAAAAAAAAGATTACAATACATGTCCAACAAGGACCAGCAACGTACTGGTATGTTGCTGGACTTTGAATGTTTATACCAGAATGATGCCTGTGGGTTTAGGTATCATCTTGGTATCATTCTTTTCAGCCAGTGGCCGGCTTTCATGTAAAAGCAATCCTAGTGGCTAATTAGCCTCTGGACTGCTTTTACAAGCAGTGGGAGGGAATGTCCCCCCCCCGGATATAAAAAGCGCCATTGGGAAATTGGGAAAGCATTTTATCACACCGATCTTGGTGTGGTCAGATGCTTTGAGGGCAGAGGAAAGATCTAGGGTCCAATAGACCCCAGTTTTTTCAAAAAAGAGTACCTGTCATTACCTATTTCTATCATAGGGGATATTTACATTCCCTGAGATAACAATAAAAGTGATAAAAATAAATAAATATGGAAGCAACCGTTTAAAAATAAAATAAAAAAGCAAAATTAATAATAAAAAAAAAAAAAAAAAAAAAGCACCCCTGTCCTGCCCTGCTCTTGCCCAATGGCGAACGCAAGCGTCGGTCTGGCGTCATATGTAAACAGCAATTGCACCATGCATGTGAGGTATCACCGCGAAGGTCAGATCGAGGGCAGTAATTTTAGCAGTAGACCTCCTCTGTAAATCTAACGGGGTAACCTGTAAATGCTTTTAAAGGCTTTTAAAAATGTATGTAGTTTGTCGCCAATGCGCGTTTGTGCAAAATTTTAAAGCATGTCGTGTTTGGTATCTATGTACTCGGCCTAAGATCATCTTTTTTATTTCATCAAACATTTGGGCAATATAGTGTGTTTTAGTGCATTAAAATTAAAAAAAGTGTATTTTTTCCCAAAAAAAATGCGTTTGAAAAATCGCTGCGCAAATACTGTGTAGAAAAAAAAAATGCAACACCCACCATTTTATTCTGTAGGGCCTTTGCTTTAAAAATATATATAATGTTTGGGGGTTCAACATAATTTTCTTGCAAAAAAAAAATATGTTTTCATGTAAACAAAAAGTGTCAAAAAGGGCTTTGTCTTCAAGTGGTTAGAAGAGTGGATGTAAGCTTCCTAATGTTGTGTATAAAATGCCAGAACAGTTCAAAACCGCCCCAAATGACCCCATTTTGGAAAGTAGACACCCCAAGCTATATACTGAGAGGCATGTCGAGTCCATGGAATATTTTATATGTTGACACAAGTTGCGGAAAAAATACAATTTTTTTTTTTTTTGCACAAAGTTGTCACTAAATGATATATTGCTCAAACATGCCATGGGCATATGTGGAATTACACCCCAAAATACATTCTGTTGCTTCTCCTGAGTACGGGGATACCACATGTGTGAGACTTTTTGGGAGCCTAGCCGCGTACGGGACCCCAAAAACCAAGCACCGCCTTCAGGCTTTCTAAGGGTGTCAATTTTTGATTTCACTTCTCACTGCCTATCACAGTTTCGGAGGCCATGGAATGCCCAGATGGCACAAACCCCCCCAAATGACCCCATTTTGGAAAGTAGACACCCCAAGCTATTTGCTGAGAGGTATTGTGAGTATTTTGCAGATCTCGCTTTTTGTCACAAAGTTTTGAAAATTGAAAAAAAAAAGAAAAAAAAAATGTTCTTTCTTCATTTTCAAAAACAAATGAGAGCTGTAAAATACTCACCATGCCTCTCAGCAAACAGCTTGGGGTGTCTACTTTCCAAAATGGGGTCATTTGGGGGGGTTTTGTGCTATTTTGGCATTTTATGGCCTTCAAAACTGTGATAGGTAGTGAGGAGTGAAATCAAAAATTTGCGCCCTTAGAAATCCTGGAGGCGGTGCTTGGTTTCCGGGGTCCCGTACGTGGCTAGGCTCCTAAAAAGTCCCACACATGTGGTATCCCCGTACTCAGGAGAAGCAGCAGAATGTATTTTGGGGTGCAATTCCACATATAACCATGGCATGTGTGAGCAATATATCATTTAGTGACAACTTTTTGTAATTTTTATTTTTTTATTTTTTTTTGTCATTATTCAATCACTTGGGACAAAAAAAAATATTCAATGGGCTCAACAGGCCTCTCAGCAATTTCCTTGGGGTGTCTACTTTCTAAAATGGGGTCATTTGGGGGGGTTTTGTGCTATTTTGGCATTTTATGGCCTTCAAAACTGTGATAGGTAGTGAGGAGTGAAATCAAAAATGTGCGCCCTTAGAAATCCTGAAGGCGGTGCTTGGTTTCCGGGGTCCCGTACGTGGCTAGGCTCCCAAAAAGTCCCACACATGTGGTATCCCCGTACTCAGGAGAAGCAGCAGAATGTATTTTGGGGTGCAATTCCACATATAACCATGGCATGTGTGAGCAATATATCATTTAGTGACAACTTTTTGTAATTTTTTTTTTTGTCATTATTCAATCACTTGGGACAAAAAAAAAATATTCAATGGGCTCAACATGCCTCTCAGCAATTTCCTTGGGGTGTCTACTTTCTAAAATGGGGTCATTTGGGGGGTTTTGTACTGCCCTGTCATTTTAGCACCTCAAGAAATGAGATAGGCAGTCATAAATTAAAAGCTGTGTAAATTCCAGAAAATGTACCCTAGTTTGTAAACGCTATAACTTTTGCGCAAACCGATAAATATACGCTTATTGACATTTTTTTTACTAAAGACATGTGGCTGAATACATTTTGGCCTAAATGTATGACTAAAATTGAGTTTATTCGATTTTTCTTATAACAAAAAGTAGAAAATATCATTTTTTTTCAAAATTTTCGGTCTTTTTCCAATTATATCGCAAAAAATAAAAATCGCAGAGGCAATCAAATACCATTAAAAGAAAGCTCTATTTGTGGTAAGAAAAGGACGCAAATTTCGTTTGGGTACAACATTGCATGTCCGCACAATTTACAGTTAAAGCAGCGCAGTGCAAAATTCTGAATTCACCTCTGGTCCTTTAGCTACCAAATGGTCCAGGGCTTAAGTGGTTAAGGAGATCGATACCCATACGTAATCGATCGTTGGGCATATTAAGTATAAATGCGGGAATGTAAATTTCTTCATTCCCTTATAAGTTGAAGTTTAACTGGGCTTTTTATTTTTATGTGATTTCAGGGCAGTGCCTAAAATATTTACAAAGTCAGCTTTTAAAATTAAATTTAGCTGATGTATTTTTCAGAAAATAAATTCTTGGATTTATTATAAATGTTTCTGAAACAAAATATTTGCTTAGATATTATCCAATAACTTCTTATGGTATCCTGTTATTATAAAATACCTGTAAGGAAAACAATATATAAAACAAGAAAAACAATTAAAATGATAGGTAACGGTTTTGGTTTCACTTTGTCAGATGTGTGTGTATGTATAAAGAGCAAGTCGCCCCCACCGTTTTACACAGACAACATTCCTGAAACCTGTCAGCTCTTTAAAAAGCAGTTTGGCTGCGAAGATAAAATCAGTCTCCTCCCACTTTTGTAAATGAGGGGCTGGAACTCATTTTTAGAGTAAAGAGAAAAAAAAATGTCTTTAAACATGTTACTCTGCTCATGTTTTTTTCTTGGTCAATTACAGACATTTAAATATTTGAACACCTCAGCTAGATTTCACTTTTTTTAGTTTTTAAAACTGGGTGTAACTTTTGATTGGGGAATTGGAATTTTTAACAATTCCAGGCTAATTATATTTTGTAGCTTCAATTTGTCCCTGCTCCTTTTTAAGCTATTATTTGAGCGGGCTATTTAAATTTATTCTTGAAGCTTCTTTACTGTTCTGTAGAACAGCAAAAAGGATGGTGCTCTATCAGCCAATCCATTCCATCTTTGGGATAGTAATCCCAGGCCACAATAATTTAAATTTTATTTGGCAAAGCCTCATGAAACAGTTGGAAAAATCCATGGCTTTCAAAATCTGTGTTTTTCTTAGCCAAGTAATGGGCTCTCTTGAAAACTTTAACAAGTTCTCTGGTACCTTGATTGGGCTTACAATCCAAAGTACATATGGTCCTTCTTGCAGTAATAACTGACTTACAGGGACCAAGTTCTGTCTTAATTTCAGATACTTCTCTGACAGAAGATATCACCTGATATTTTGCAAATTCTCTGGTTTTTCTGTGATGCATACCAATTTCATTCTCTACATCAACAGGACCGGCTGCACTAAAAATAACTTTAGTATTTGTAATTTTTCAATATTGCAACTAACAATGGCAATAGCAAAACAAAAAAAAATATTAATTAAAAAAAAAATATATATATTTCCCCCCCAAAAATGACAATAAAATATATATAACTTTGCGCAAATATATCACTTGTTTCAAACGTTGACAGATCTCAGCAGTGCCTCCATATATTTCAGAAACATTGACGCATCTCAGCATAGTGCCTACAAATATGTCAGAATGTTTATACTGAAATATAAAAATATTATTGTATTTATGGAAATGTGCAAATCTATGATTTGGGAGATTACAATGACCTACAATATCAAGAAATTCTAAGTTCTTTATATCCGTGCTAGTTTGAAGACAAGTAACACAAATGAATATTGCTTAAAATATTATATATATTTAATAACTAAAGTACAGTGCAAATAAAAATCAGGTATAAGTCATGATCAAACAAATGAATGGATATACTTCTACAATAAGAGATAAATGATGGATTATGTTCAGATAATATTTACATACATGTAACGGCACCCCAAATACGAAAGGGGGTTAACGCCGTTTAACTCTCTCCCCTCTCCTGGACACAAATTCCCTGTTGCTCCTCCACAGCCAGGCGATCACTTCCCATAAGATTAATCCTTCCAGAAGAAACGAGACATACTCTGTCTCTTCCAGGATAGAGTCTCTTTATTGAAGAAGATATTGTAACTTTTATACACATCTACTACTGCATTAGTTTAACATGAACAATGGCCCAGCTCCACCCACACATAACAAGGCCCAATACCCATTATTTTGACGTCTGTTAGGCTTCAAAAGACTTTACACAATAGAACGTAACGACCTTCAATACACATCTTATAATGAAAGGGTTGGTAGACGGTTCGTCTGCCGAGTACAATGCACACAGGCATAGAGTTAACTATCCCTTTCACACCAAAAGGGTCTCCAGACCCTCTTAGACTCATTTACAACACAAGCAGGCAGGTGATTAACCTGTCTGCTGCTAGTTCCACAACCTATAATTATAGGCTTAATTCCCACAAGCCACAATAGACGATAGAATGCAAATCACCTTAACTCCTCACAGCAATGATTACACAACCCCCCCCCTCACAGTACACATCCAATCTAGATACAATGTATGTGCAGCATTGAATATGGCTATCATAGACCATATTGGGGGTTTCATTCACCCTGTGCCCCTAATAGAGACACAGGGTGGTTGACACATAAGAGGCATTGGGGAAGCTGAAGCAAGGGTATCTCATACTTTCTAAGCGATTCTGAGTTCCCCGGGCCTTCCCGTTACAATACATTTCTATGCAAGCTCTATATGACAAAGTATATTCACAGTTCAATACTTAAATGATGCTTGTACATTTAAAACTTGGTAACTCTTGTGAAATGTCTTTCCGTTACTTCACGGAAGGTGTAAACACTCTTTTATTCACTTTAACACTATTATCTTTCTCAAAACAAACAGATCTCCTGATTACACTTCTTAAACGTGTCCAGACCAAGTGTCATATAAGGAACACGGTTAGATAATTCAATCCATTTTTATGTTAAATTTAGAGAGAATCTATTTTACACATATATCATAATAAAACCATTGTACCACTTAGCTCTAGCTTTTTAAAGACAACCAAATTAGGGTATGTGCCTTAATATTTGGATTATCATTATTTTATACTGCAGTTAAAAATATAGATAATTCCAAATTGCTTTGCCATACATATTTAAATGGTTTTAGTTATGTGTATGCAAAAACAACTCCATTACCAAAGGTATAAATAAAAGATTTAAGTAGTAGTAGTTAAGAGTTCTGTCTGCTTGAGAATCGAAGTCCCAAGAGGGACTTCTTTCACCATTGCTACATGTTTGCGTATTTTCTCCTCAGCGAGCGTCTTCCTTCAAGAGAGATCCCCCGACATCCCCTCCTGCTATCTCAGCTGCTACTTTTATCTTCCTGCAAAAAGTGGGTGTGTATCTTATTACTAGGTAACTGTTTTGGAAGCTTGTCTTAGCAACCAAATATACGCCATCTTGAACAATGTGATTTTTAACCTGTAGGGGCAGTGGTGTATAAGGAATGATTCCTAAGGTTAGGGTCATGTAGTTTCAGGAACAATTTATGATTACCCATTGATATAGCTTCGTAGAATACAATTTATTGTCCAGCGGTGTCAAAATGTGTCAACCATCTTCAGACATTTTGGCACCACTTCAGATTTACAGGTGTGAATGTTTATTATCAACACTACCCCAGGCCATTTGTTAATGTTTTGGGAAATTCCTTGAAACTAATCACTGGAATGTAAGTTTAAGCAGTTTCTAATTCTACCCCACTAATATAGTAGCATGTATACAACTCCTTAATACTAATCTATATATATGCATACATGGGTTTATACATGTATTACTAGTATAGATACTTTGTGAAGATACTTAAAATAAACCTTATTTAGGATATACAGTACAACAGGAATTTTGAATAAGCCCTATAATTTTGTAGCTTATTCTGAAATACGAATTTAGGTTTTCAGGCTCACTTGAAACAAGAGGTCCTTATCTTGTTTATTTTACCAAGTGTCCAAACCTTTGAGTTACAACCTGGGGAGACTGGTACAGCCAAGACCCCCTAGTGAGACATGAGAACAAAGCCTATTCATGCCTATGAATCTGATTTAAACTTTTAAAGATAGTGAATTTGGGTTAACCTCTCAAAGAAAAAGTAGAAACCAAAGTATTGTTTATAGCATATCATGAGCTATGAGCTTAACTTTAGAGACAAAATGGCTGTCCTCTCATCCATAATATACATGAATATGAACAATATGAAAAATACATAATGTGCATAATATAAAGGCCTATATGTAATTCTTTTAACCCCAAATGTTCTGACAAACCCAAATACATAACACCGCTTAACCTCCTCATCCAGGAGGGTATGGGCATATAGTACAGTGTGCCTTTTTCCTGCAATTGAGCCAAAGCAAGGGAAAAGGGTCCATGTGCTACAGATATATGAAAAAAAGTAAATATTAAAAACAATCATGGAAACAAAGCATGATTTAAGAAAGTTACAGCTGCTCAATTTTCTGCAGTACACAATCTGTTTCTAGACAAAAAGTCAATGACAGACAATGATAGCAGCAACAACCCTACATGTTTCAGAAAAACATATGTAGCACACAGACCCCCTTTTACCTGCCTTGTTCTTTGGCTCTTCGCAGGACGAAGGGGCACACCATGCCACAAGCCCGTACCCTCCTAAATTAAGAGGTTGAGCGGTGTTGTTGGTGGGTCATTTCACAGTTAAGCCAGAGAATGGTTTTCTCACCTCTGTGGATAACAGATTTGAGTACTTGTTTCCCCCAGTAAATAGAATGTCCACACTTGCTATAACTCCAACAGAGAGTTTATTTCTTCTTCTAGCAAATAACAGTCTCTTGATAGAAACAAGGGTTGGAGCAAGAAAAGGATAGCACAAGATGTGGGGAAAGGTCCAGGCACAATCTTAGTCACCTCACTGTTCAGCTTCCTGAACAGACTCAGCCTCAAATGGATAGTCTACCCAGGACAAGACTAGCAGCCAAATGACACTCACGCTTTACTCAAGGCCTCTATCACAGACCTGGTGAACTTGACCCTGGCCTAGGGAGAAGACATCCCTCCGGAGAGTCACTGTGACCCTTTCCTTCACCGTGACTACTGCATCAGTCCTTCAGAACGGTTCCTCCCCCAGCCTCCTCTACTCAGATACGGGTCCCCTCGCAAGGCGGCACCCTGAGACTCCTCGATCCCCGATGGGCTACAGCCAAAGGTGCTGGGCCCAGGCCTTTGCTGCAATTCCCGAGTCCTCGCATCCAGGACGGACAGGAACAGCAGAGTAGTACCTCACCCTGGGACTAAAGGTGCCCAGGATGGAACAGGAAGAGAGAACACCCGCCCCTGGGCCTAGGGCGCCCAGGACGGACTGGAACCAGAACCAGGGGTAGGACCCCACCAACTAACCCCTAACAGGCAGCGTCTGCCCCTTTTATCTCCTCTCCCAGCACACACGGCAGGTTAACCCCGCCCTACCGTACGTTTGCCGAGAGGGGACACAAAAAGCACAGCCCTGTACCAGTGGTTCAACCCTAGCCTACTATGGCAGCGCCACCCTTAGGCCACAGGGAACTGTACACCAATACTCTTCCTGTGGATAAAAATGGTTGTAAACCCTGACAAATCAAGGTGTTTGGGCATACTACCTCCCAAACACTTCCCTTAAATTGAGGACCCCGCTACACATAAAAGGCATATAATTCCTATTATGGTAAGTGTACTTCCTTCTTCAGGGGTTGGGTGTGAGCTTGCTGGTACATTTCTATGAGGGAAAGTATATATATATATATATGAGTAAACAAGAAGAATAGTAAATTATGTTTTTTTCCCCATATAACTGATTGAATTTCAGAAAGGCAGACATGAATGTTATATTGATGTAAATAAATACTCACAAATCATATGTTCCTTAATGATACATGATGCACAGCCTTGTTGGAGGTGGATGGTGTCACACGCCAGAGAACAGACCAAGAGAATACTTAGTAACCACTTGCAGAGTAGTGTGGGATAGGGACAAAAGGATTTATTCTCCAAGCAAGGTTGCTACACTCTTTGAAAAAAAGGGTGGTTCTCCGGATCTGTATTTGGGGCTGGTAGAGATTTTTTCACATTAGCATAGAACGGCAACTCAGGGCTCACAAGAGCCAAACAAGGGAGGACAGGAACCTGACAGACAAAAGAAAAACTGAAAATAGTAAAAAAAAGGGGGTATATTAAAAACAGACTGAACAAATTGACAAGAATATTTCCCAGGAATGAAAGTTAAATCAAGGGAGAACACTCAACAGTGTATACGGGCAAGGAAAATAGAGTAATAATTTCTCACCTTTACAGAGTGTTTCTCTCAGATATGTATGAGACAAAAGACCATCCTGGCTGTGCAGCAATGATATGCTGCACCTGCCAGAATTAAATACCTGGGGAAATGGGCGTGGCATCAAAGTACTAGCCAATCCCAGATGAACTTGAATTTGTCAGAGGTATGTGTCAGAAAAATACGTCACGCCATCCACCTGAAGCAGGTCGGGTGCTTGACATTCTGTGGGTACAGCTTACTAACAGGTTCCGCCTCTGTATGATGGCTCCCCGGCCAAATGCGACGTCCAGCGTCACCGTCTCGTGTTGCGTGATGACGTCAGATGTCGACGAAGGCCGCCGACACAGAAGAGGGAAGCTGCTTGTACTGGTAGATGGACAAACCCCAGTGCGCAGGCGCCGGACACGAAATGCCCGGCGCATGCGTGTAGCACTGCGACCCGTGATGGGGATACCTCCAGCCGCAACAGAGTACGTCATGGAGGCCCCCCTGTGCCAGGGAGATCAAACGAGCCACGGCAGCTAAAAAAGGAGGGCAATATGTCTAAAGCACGTATCTCCATAGATACAGAGCTACATTATTAAATAAAATGTAATAGCAGAAATCCTCAGTATAGGTCAAAGAGACGTAGGACAACCGTCCATGTGCGTCAAAGTGATTGAACACATCAAAGGGCATATTCTGCAAGTATAAAAGGACATATACAATGTTACAAACATATTTATACATACAAAAAATATATACAGTTTCTTTTGTACAGCATGATGATAATAAAAAGCTATAAGAGCTGAATGGCACTACAGACATAAAAGGAAAAGTGATACATAGATATTTGTATTATATATACATATATTGGAAAATGCAATACAGTTTCCCAAGACATAAACATTTTGCTATAGATAACCAAAACACTTTGAAATAAAATGACATAACATAAAATTGGAATAGAGGTAGGACAGAAAGCAACATGGAAGAAAGGGATATCCTATTGTTCTTTGTTGAAACCTCCAGTTGTAAAACCAGGCAAAAAGGGTCTGAGATTAAATGCCTCATTGAGGCCCGGCGGGAAGGTGGCGTTTAAATTTGATATCCACCGAAGCTCCCGCTGGAGGAGATAATTGTTGAAATCCCCACCCCAGGAGCTAGGGTGGATGCGGTCCAGTACCAGAACAGATATTTTAGGGCAAATGCCAGCATGGGTCTGAGCAACATGTCTACCTAGTGGTAGATCTGGATTGGCAGTTTGCATAGCTTTTATGTGGCGATGCAACCTCTGCCATAGCTTCTGTACAGTTTTGCCTACATAGAAGCAATTACAACTGCACAGAAGCAAATACCCATGGTCTGGCAATTTGAATAGTGTTTGAGGACAAAGTGTATGCCATTGGGTAGATCTTTTTTGGTGTCCATGTACGGTATTTGCAGTAGGAATCTGAAACAAACAACCAAGCAAGGCAGGGTGTTTTTCTTTATAGAAATAAAAAGGAAAAATTTGCGCTAGGTGCGTGATAATAGTGAAAATAATTGTGACAAAATCCGTGATAGATATCTTACAGCTGGACACTATAACCCTGATATAGGGCACAAAAGGTATAGATATATAAGAGTGCAGCGCTAGATAATAAACTCAATGAACCTGAGAATCAATATATGTGTACTGTGATTCCTAAATAATGAAGAATAGGTACAAATGACTAATAACCACAAAAATATGAAAATTGTGGTACTAATAGTCCGTAAACAATTACTGCTTTCACAGTAAAACGTGCATAAAAAATGAAGAAAAAAAACAAACAAAAAAAGTTCATATGTGTAGATATCCAGTAGATATTTTCCAGTGTAGAGACATGGATATAATCATTCAAGTGTTGTACTACCTGCCACCTTAGGTAAAATTGGAGGCTTACCACAAAGCCTGCACCCTTACACCCTTTACACACTGAGGACTGCCCCTGCAGTCTCAATGTGAAAACCCGAGGGCTTTCACACTGAGGCGGTGCGCTAGCAGGACCGCTCCAAAAGTCCTGCTAGCAGCATCTTTGGAGCGGTGAGAGGAGCAGTGTGTTTACCGCTCTTTCACCGCTCCTTCCCATTGAAAGTAATGGGAAACCGCAGTAATGCAGAGGCACATTGCAGGCGGTATTAACCCTTTTTCGGCCGCTAGCGGGGGTTAATACTGCCCCGCTAGCAGCCGAATACCGTCTCAATTTTGCGGCAATTCCGACGGTATAGCGCCGCTAAAAACAGCGGCGCTATAACGCCACCGCACCCACTGCCCCAGTGTGAAAGGGGCCTTATTCAGGGGGGTCAAACAAGGCTCAGAAGATGGGATCCACACCAGAACTTTGGGAGCTTCCTCCACAGATAATCCGCTGGCCAGATCCATAACACACTTTCAAGGGGCGATCCATTCACATCAATGAGCATTGACTTTTGTTATGAAGGAATAGCTGTTTGTCTGTGTCGATGTGCCTTTTCTTTATACCTTAATTACAGAACTTAGTTGGTAGCAACATTTTTCCCGAGCTTTTATAGAACTCCCATACAGTTTGGATATGGTCTTCTGGCACAGGTGGTGACTACAGAGTCAGTGGTGTACTAAGTAGGGGGCGGGGGGGGCGGGCCGCACCAGGTGCCACACACTGGGGGGTGTCAGGCCGGCGCCTCCCCTCCGCCACTGAAGAGGACCGCACAGAGACAGTGGGCGGCATGGCGCGGTGACAGGCAGCCAGCGCTAGTTATTCTACTCCTCCACGTCCACAGAGCTTGCAATTAGCACCAGGCAACTGACTGTCATGTGTCAAGCAGCGCTATCCCCCCTCCCCCCGCGCGCGGCTCTCAGCTCTGACATGTTTCCAGAAACCACCCGGCCCCCCCCAGCAGGGCGCTCTCCACTCTGATGTGTGTACAGTGTCCAGCAATCCCCCCTCCTCTCCGCTCTGAGATCGTGTCGTCACACCAACTACACACTTCTCCCGAGATTAAAAACAAGCAGCCACACTGACAAACTGCTGAATAAACCAGTGAGCCAGCCCCTAGGGACCATTCCAAGTGAGTGAGCATGTTCACTGACCAGACCCTGCTCCCTCTCCATGACCCCTCTCTCTCTCCTCTCCTCTCTCTGTCTCTGTGTCTGACCCCCTCTCTCGCTCTCTCTCTGACCCCCCTCTCTCTCTCCTCTCTCTGTCTCTGACCCCCTCTCTCTGACCCCCCCTCTCTCTCTTCTCCTCTCTCTGTCTCTGTGTCTGACCCCCCTCTCTCTCTCTCTGACCTCTCTCTCTGACCTCCCTCTCTTTCGCTCTCTGACCCCCCTCTCTCTCTGACCCTTCCCTGACCTCTCTCTCTCTCTGACCCCCCCTCTCTCTCTCTCTGACCCCTCCCTGACCTCTCTCTCTCTGACCCCCCTCTCTCTCTGACCCCTTCCTGACCTCTCTCTCTCTGACCCCCCTCTCTCTCTCTCTGACCCCCCTCTCTCTCTCTGACCCCCTCTCTCTCCGACCCCTCCCTGACCTCTCTCACTCTCCCTGACCTCTCTCTCTGACACCCCCTCTCTTTGACACCCCCTCTCTCTCTGACACTCCCTTCTCTCCCTGATCTCTCTCTCCCTGATCTATCTCTCTCCCCCTAATATCTCTCTCTCCCTGACCTCTCTCTCTCTCTGACACCCCCTCTCTCTGACACCCCCCCTCTCTCTGACACGCCCTCTCTCTCTTACACCCTCTCTCTCCCTGATCTCTCTCTCTCTGTCTCCCTGATATCTCTCTCTCTCTCCCGGATCTCCCTCTCTCTCTCTCTCTTTGATCTCTCCCTCTCTCCCTGATCTCTCTCCCTGACCCCCTTGCGCTCTCTCTCTCTCCCCCTGATATCCCTCTCTCTCTCTCCCCTTGCTTGCTCTCTCTCTCCCTGACCCCCTTGCGCTCTCGCTGTTCCCCCCTGATCTCTCTCTCTTTCTCTCTCTTCCCCCTGCTCTCTCTCTCTCTCTACCCTGACCCCCTCTCTCTCTGACCTCTCTCTCTCCCTGACCCCCTCACTCTCTCTCTTTTTCTCTCTCTCTCCTTGCCAACAACAGTCTGTTTATCTCCTGTTTTAACTCCTTCCTTCCCATCATCTGCCTATAAATTGATGTATAACAGAATTACTTGATTAACTTTATTTATTAAAGTGGCATTAAAGCAAAGCAAAATATTTATGTAAAGAGGTCCTTAAGTGCAGGGAGATGTGTAATGTAAATGGGTCCAGAGGTGCAGGGTGCTGTGTAATGTAAAGGGGGCCAGAGGTGCAGTCTTATGTAAAGGGGTGCAGTGTAATGTAAAGGGGTCCAGAGGTGAAGGGTGCCGTGTAATGTAAAGGGGTCCAGAGGTACAAGGGCTGTGTAATGTAAAGAGGTCCTTAGGTACAAGACGCTGTGTAATGTAAAGGGATCCAGAGGTGAAGTATAATGTAAAGGGGTGCAGGGTGTAATGTAAAGGGGTCCAGAGGTGCAGTGTAATGTAAAGGGGTGCAGGGTGTAATGTAAAGGGGTTCAGAGGTGCAGTGTAATGTAAAGGGGTCCAGAGGTACAAGGGCTGTGTAATGTAAAGGGGTCCTTAGGTGCAAAGGTGCTGTGTAATGTAAAGGGGTCCAGAGGTGCAGGGTGCTGTGTAATGCAAAGGGGTACAGGGTGCTGTGTAATGTAAAGGGGTCCAGAGGTGCAGTTGTGGAGAGGGGGTACACAGTAGTGACAAAGAGATATTGAAGGATGCACGGGGCACAATGGGGTGTTTTTACATTTTACCGTGGGGGGTGCCAGATATAGGATCCGCCCCGAGTGCCAAATGCTCTAAGTACGCCCCTGTACAGAGTAAATGCATGTCCTGTTGTCTCTGTATGTGTGTGTGGGGGGAGGTAGGGTATCCATAAGTGTGATCAGAAATCTCTCCAAAGTGAAAAAAATCTTGTTGTCTGTGGAGCAATCATCCGCATAAGCAGATTTCCCTATTGGTGCTGTTCTGGGGCCATAGGATTTTTCTATTACAGTACTTTCAGTCCCAGTTACTGTAGTCACCAGAACAAAAAGAAAGGGGACAAAGACAGCAATCAATACCTGACATGGGTTCTTACCCTCTCATAACTTTATCCAACACAAAAAAAAGTGCTTTCAATACACTTTAAACTCACATAAAAATGTACTTTTACAATAACTCAAAATGTATTGCAGTGAAACAGTACAGTAAGTTGTCTCTTTGCATCTGACAGTCACCATGGTATGTTCTCACTGTAATGCTTTCCTAAATCTGTCAATTCTTTTCCATTACAGCCTCCCTCTCCTGAACATTAACAGCCTCCTGGAGCCAGAGAAACTGTTATTAATTACATTGCCTAATAAACTCATTTGGCTTCCTGCCCAGCTTCCAAAACATGCGTTGGCCTGCACACCGTCATCTTGCTGTAATTATGTTTATACGGAAAGTTAATTTTTGTTTTCATAAATTGATTTGAGGTTTCTGGAAGCTATTTACAGATAATTAACTTTTTCTGCACAAGCGGATGGGAGCTTCTCTTACAAGTTGGTGCTTTGGTCAAAACAGTGAGTGACCTTAGGACCTCATTGTATTAATTTAATGTAAAAGCTGCATTTATATGGCTGTATTATTTTATTGCTGGTTAGTACATGATACCGATAGCCTACTTACAGTAAATGATTAGGTTTTCCATCTATGGCAGATGGACACTTTATGGTGCCCATCTGAGTGTGCAGAAAGCGGTTCTTGTGTACAACTGAGTGTACAGAAAAGGGTTCTCATGCCCACCACTGTAAATATGAGAACAAAATGCGAGGGGACAGACTGAGCTGAGGTAGGCAACTATACGAAGAGTTGAAGATCACTTTATAGTTCTTTCTCTGCTCAACATTAATGCATTAATGGTTGTCCATTGTTCACCTGTGAGCCTCACCTTTTTACTTACTGTCTGTTGAGGTGTTGACCTGTGGACTGCACTCAGCTGTAGATGTTTGGATGAGTGCTCCTTCTGATGAGAAGCTCTTTATGGAAGACAACAGTAAAGTGTACAGTACAAAGTACAAAAAAAAAGTTTAAAGTATATGCAAACCAGTGGCTGTTGGTGCACAATATTTGGGGGGGGGGCGGCCTCCCCACGGGAAACGGACGGGAAGGCGGCGTTCCCCCTCCATGAGAGATGGACGGGAAGGCGGCGATCAAAGGCCTCCTTACCTTGGGAGGCAGATCCGGGGTAGGGCTGCTGCTCCTCGCTCCACCTACTTCTCGCTCCGGGGGCCATTGCTTCTCCTCTCCGGTCGAACAGGAATTGGGTCCTGGGACTAATCTATGCGCTCATCCCCTAATCTACATGCAGGGTGTAGGGCGCATTGATTTCCATATTTTTTTTTCTTTTCAAAAATGGTTGGGTTCGGAGTGCAGAGCACTGCGCCCTGACCCCACTCAGTTTTGTGACAATAGCAAATTAATATTCGCTATTGTCTTCCTAATACGCCTGGGCATTTTCTTCCAAAGAGCCCTCCGCCAGCCTAGCGGAACCTGAGAGACATCTTTTCATCCTTGCTGTCATAGGTGCCCAGGCACACCCTAATCACCCTTTACAGCACAGATTCCCCCTATTGCCCTGGCTCCCCCCTTCCCCCTGCAGTGCTACCAGCTTCCCTCCTCTCCCGCCCGCTGTTGCTGCAAGGATGTTTTAGGATGAGTGGAGGAAGGGGCTGGTAAATATGTAATTGACTATCCCCTTCCCTTTCTGAATGAACATCGTGAGTGATCAGTAGTGTGTGCTTGAGCTTTGGGGTGCACACCCTAATGCAATACGCTGCGCACACCTATGCTTGCTGTACTGTACCAGGAGGACCGAAGACCCGGATGTCGATGGATCCATGTGCCTAGACGCATCGGCGGAGGAGACAGACTGGGACTGGTCCGGTTGGTGAGAGAGCACTTGCTCACAGACAAATACTGTATTTCTTCTACCCTTATGGATTACAAAGTTTGTTCATTAAGTGCACCACCGAGTTTTGCTAGCGAAGATTCCTTTACAGAACTTCCATTTAGTTCAGTCAGGCCTGACTGCATAGGTAGACATTGCTGGGCGTCAGTCTGCCCACGAGGGGAAGTAGCTGAAAAAGGGTATCGGTAGAGTTGCATAGCAATACCTGTCTATTCTGTTTGTTTGAGAACTGTTTATTGCAGGGAGCTGCAAATAATCTTATACTCTTGTTTATTACTTGCCCATTAGTCTCAGTAAATATACCTGGGTCAAGTACATTGGTGTCTGTTTCTTTTACTTTATACAGAAGTTTAAACATTTTACTGTGAGTGTTTGCCATAGGACAGTGTCACCCAGAGTTGCCGGTCACGCAGTCCTATCTCCAGGGGAGGGCTGGCAGCCTTAGGCCTGGGGGGAAAGTCCAGTCAAGTGGCCCATAGAACCAGTGGTGACAAAGTGATTGATCGGGGAAAACAGTCTAAGGTTTTCCATGATCACAAACAAGTCCCTGTATGAATCCCTTAGAGCTGAGGACCCCCCCCCCCCCGTAACTAGTGAAGGACTAAGTCCAAGCATTAACCCCTGAGATCCAAGAATGTGACCCCCTAACTAGTGATGGACTACAAGTCCCAGCATGAACCCCTGATATCTAAGGATGTGGCCCCTTAGATCTCACGGGTTTATGCTGTGACCTGTAGTCCTTCAATAGTTGGGGACACATTCTCAGCTCTGAGTGGTTCATGCTGTGACCTGTAGTCCCTCACTAGTTGAAGGGCCAGGGGGACACAGCTCTGAGGGGTTTAAGCTGGGACAGTGGGACCTGTAGTCCTTCACTAGTTGAGGAGGGGCGCAGGAGTGTGTCACACATCCTGAGCTCTGAGGGGTTCATGCTGGGACCTGTAGTCCTTCACTTTTGGGGTGTCACATCCCAAAAAGTAAAGGACTAAGAGTCCCAGCATTAACCCTGGCTGAAATTTAAGGATGTGATTTCCTCTGAGGCCAGCTCATGCTGTCATGACACACATGTCCACATTACACATATGTTCTAATTCATTCACTGCTTCTGACCTCACCTCAGGCAGCTTGACTCTGGAGAGGTGCTTCTGGCATAGTCAGCATAGTTGCCAACAGTCCCGTTTTTCCCGGGACAATCACGGATTTGGGACCCTCGTCCCGTATTTATTTTGTCCCGCCTATTTTCCCGGATTTTTGCCTTCGTCCCGGCCGCTGGGAAAATCGTGAATGTTTGGGTAAAACGGCGGGCTATAAAAAGATGGCCCCCGCTGCAGACACGAGGATTATTTCCTCTTGTGTTCAGTGGCAAGGGGAGGAGCAGCCAATCGGCTTCTCCCCTCTCTGTGTTCACACATGAGAAAGCGAGGCGGGGCGGTATTAGGAGCATCGTGTACAGGGCTGGGGAGGCGGAGTTTCGATAGGAGCCGAGAGCCAGGGGGAACAGAATCCGGCGGGGGAACCATTCTCGGCACGACACCGGGAAATGATCATGGACCGTGGAGCTGCCGCTGCCTCTGCCTCTGCCTCCAGCACACACACACGAAGACGCCGGTAGGTGAGAGCATCTGCTCCCCGGGGCCAGTAAAAGATTCTGTGTAAATATGGCACTCAGCATAGATATCCCCCTGAACTCCGCTGTTCTCGTGTCGCTCTCTACTCCTGCCCAGTGGCTGCCGCTGCTAGGGGACACAGTCAGACCTGTAAGGAGGGCTCCGCTGCTGGGGGACACAGTCAGGCCTGTAAGGAGGGCTCCGCTGCTGGGGGACACAGGCCTGTAAGGAGGGCTCCGCTGCTGGGGGACACAGACCTGTAAGGAGGGCTCCGCTGCTGGGAGACACCAGATGTAAAGGAGGGCTCCGCTGCTGGGGACACCAAAGGAGGGCTCCGCTGTTGGGGGACACCAGATGTAAAGGAGGGCTCCGCTGCTGGGGACACCAAAGGAGGGCTCCGCTGTTGGGGACACCAGATGTAAAGGAGGGCTCCGCTGCTGGGGACACCAGATGTAAATGAGAGCTCTGCTGCCGGGGACACTGAATGTAAAGGAGGGCTCCGCTGCTGCCAGCTGCTGGGGACACTGAAGTAAGGAGGGCTCTGTTGCTGGGGGACACAGATCTGTAAAGAGGGGCTCTGCTTCTGGGGGCACCTGATGTAAGGACGGACTGCTGGGGAGGCACCTGATGCAAGGACGGACTGCTGGGGAGGCATCTGGTGACAGGCGACGTGACAGGTGACACGCTTCCACTGATTCGGCATTATGGTGAGTTGAATGATTTAATTTTATATTACAATGTAATAATAGAAATAATGCGCTTCAATCACCCTGACACCATAACAAACATGGTGTCGGGATGATTGAAGCGCCAACAGGTGTTTTGGAGTATACTTATCTGCCAATTTTGTTACACATTTCTATTGTGGTGTAGGATCTGGCTTCTTTCTTTCTATTTCTTTCTCTCTCTTTCTCTCACCTCGGACTGTAGCCACACCCCTTTGAACCACGCCCATTTAAGCCACACCCACTATCGTGCATAAACCACGCCCATTTTTCGCCGCGGCACGCTTCGCGCGCCGCATTTTTCATTTCGCCATGACACGCCTACAAACGAATGCCCCGCCCCCTAATTATAGCGAGGCTCCGCCTCAATACAAAAAAAGTGTCCCAGATGTTTTTTTTGCAATGTTGGCAACTATGAGTCAGTCAGTGACAGTTCCATTCCCTTAGGCAGGCTCCGAGGCGCATGCCGCTGCACACGGGACAACGGAGGGAGGAGGTGGGTGGATCAAAACAGTAAAAGGCGTGGATGAGGCAGAAGATCCTCCTCCTCTCTGAATGCGGTGGCCTCAGCCTTGCTTTCCTCTTCGGGACTGTGACATCACTGGTTGCTAGACGCCAGGCGATCCTAGCAACTAGTGCAGACGATTGAGGCCTGCAGTCCAACAAACGTGTCTCTGCCAGCCGGGTCACTGAGAGAGAGAGAGAGAGAGAGAGAGACCGTTCCACATTTCCCTGCACAGAGAGAGACCCCGCTCCACATTTCCCTGCACAGAGAGAGAGAGACCCCGTTCCACATTTCCCTGCACAGAGAGAGAGAGACCCCGTTCCACATTTCCCTGCACAGAGAGAGAGAGAGAGAGACCCCGTTCCACATTTCCCTGCACAGAGAGAGAGAGACCCCGTTCCACATTTCCCTGCACAGAGAGAGACCCCGCTCCACATTTCCCTGCACAGAGAGAGAGAGACCCCGTTCCACATTTCCCTGCACAGAGAGAGAGAGAGAGACCCCGTTCCACATTTCCCTGCACAGAGAGAGAGAGACCCCGTTCCACATTTCCCTGCACAGAGAGAGAGACCCCTCTTCACATTTCCCTGCACAGAGAGAGAGACCCCTCTTCACATTTCCCTGCACAGAGAGAGAGACCGAGAGAGAGAGACCGAGAGAGAGAGAGACAGAGAGAGAGACTGAGATAGAGACAGAGAGACAGAGAGAGAGAGAGAGACACACAGAGACAGAGAGAGATGGACCGCTCCACATTTCCCTGCACAGAGAGAGACCGCACCTCAGGAAAAATCGTTTGATTCCCGTATCAACACAGTAAAGCCTTGTACACACCACTATTTTATTTTTTATTTATTTTCGCTCAACCTAGCGATTTGAAAAAAAAAAAAACTGACAGGTCCGGTTAGAGCCGCTAAGTACTAGCAAAAGTGACCTGAGCATGGATCACTTTTTAGCAGAGTGACAGTGTCTGCTGCAATTGTGTACAAGCCTTTGCAGGGCTTGTGTGCACAGTTTTGCTTAGCCGCAGTCCCATAGGCTTAGGTTGTGTTTGTGCGTTTTTGCTGCATTCTTTTTAAAGGGCACCAAAGATGCAGCATGCAGACGTTTTTGTGCACTTTCAGAAAATGCATCAAAAATTTGCAAACTAATAGAAGTCTATGAGACTGACGGGGGTAACATGCAGAAAGACTGAAATCACCAACACTGCAGCCAGACTGTGACACACCAGTGGGATCCCACTTCATAGTAAATAGGACCAGGTAATGCACAAACTGCTGATGGAAATCTCTTTAGCTGCAGAGAGGGGGGGAAGGGAGGAAGAGGCCTGTCACAACTCACTCACTCACTCACTTACTTGGAAGGAAGGACCCAGCAGGAGTATTACTGGCTCAGTCATCACATCAGCCTCCATCCAGAGCGTTTCATACAGGACACTGACTGCTCAGTTTAAACGTTCCCGCCCACACATTCTATTCACAGACGCAGCACATGGGCTACAAAGAGTGTGGGCGGGCACAGTGAGAGAGGGGGCTGGAGGGAGGCAGTGCAGATCCACCCTCTTTCATTCGGCTGTGCTCTGAAATTAAAGGACACAGACTCAGGTGCAGACAACAGCACTGTGACAGGAAAGATGTCCGCTCACAGCACAAATGTTTCTGCACACTTCTAGGATGTTATCCAGCCCTGCCAGCCTCGCTTGAGCAGTAACACTCACCACTCGGCCAACTACAGAACTGCACATGCGCAGTTCCTAGCTGGCAGCAGATCGGCCTTTTTATCGAGAATCAGATCGGCCTGGGGGGAAATTGCATGCCTGCCCCCCCTGCCAGCCCGCCCCTGCCTATCTCCCCTTACTAGCTGTGCCACGGGAGGGTAGAGCCGATTGCCAGGGGTTGACAGCGGTGCACTACAGGGCCCAAGAAATCAATATCAGCAGCCCTCTTAACTGGGAGTACCGCTATACGTGGGGGCTCGGGTTCGGGATTCCTGTATACTGCATGCTGCAATCAAGCCGGTCAGAAGCACCAGAATGGACCCTGCTGCCGTAGCCCGGTGGTGCAGGGATGAAGGCATCCTACCCAGGAATGGCCTGGTGGTTGAAATCCAGAGAGAGGCCTGGGTAGAGGAGCAGCTAACTTCAGTCTTGAGAGCATTGTCCACGGACAGGAAGCCATGGGTGATTGACATGAAGACAGATACTGTAAATCCCCACACCTATGCATTGTGTGAGTGGACGAACGGAATCTCTGACTACTTCAAGGGTGCCAGCATAAAAACTACAAACCAAGTAGAACCCCTCCTGATAAACCCAGCAGAGAATAAAGATTGCCCCACATCCACTACTTCAGGAGGCCCCAGCACAGGAGGAAGCGCCCAACAACAGGGTCCCGGTTCACCACCAATGGCCACCCTTAGCTCAGAATTATGCGCTGTCCTGGGGGAGATTGTGGGCAAGTGTAAAAAGGACCCTCCAGACTACCTAATGTCAGGATACAGGAAACCCAGGACTTTTTCTGGGAAGAAACCTGTACCTTCAGTGGAGGATGGATTTGAAGAGTGGCTAGATGGCGCCACTCAGGCCCTAGAAGAATGGGAGGTGCCAGAACAACAAAAAAAACAAAGGATTGCGGAAAGCTTAAAGGGGCCTGCTCTGGAGGCCATACGTAACCTCAAGTTAAGCAAGAAGGACTGCAATGCACAGGATTATCTGGATATTCTGCAGAATGTGTTCGGCGGGACGGCAAAGGTCACTGAATTCACTTACCAGCTGGAGCATTGCTACCAAAAGGAGGGAGAGAAGCTGTCAGAATTCATAAGACGTCTGGATAAGATCCTGCATCAGATCCTACTGAAGGAAGGGATTGATCCAAGAAAAGTGGATGAGGCCCGTGCCCAGCAGATGTTGAGGGGAGCTCAACCCTTGGACCCCATGGCATTAATGCTACGCATCGGGCAGGACGGGAGCAGCCTGAAATACCCTGACTTGATCCGGATAGTCAGGGAGGAGGAGGCCATGTTGGAAGACAAAAGGAGGAGTCAACACACCAAACCAACTGCCCGAGTCAGAATGTTAAGTGCAGAAGGAGGTGATTCAGAAGTTGAACTCCTAAAGACCCAGGTGTCACAACTAGTAGAAATGGTATCCATGCTGACTAGCCAGGCCTCTGTGCTACACAATAAGGACACGTCAGAGGAACAAAAAAACCCTCCTAGCTCCAATACGGAACTAGTACAGAAGCCTAATGCGGCGTACACACGATCGCTTTTCATGCCGTTAAAAATGCCATTTTTTAAAATGGCCATTAAAACCGATCGTGTGTATGCTCCAGAGCATTTTTAACGGCGTGAAAAACGGTCATTAAAAATTTCGAACATGCTCTATTTTTTCACGTCGTTTTTTTTAACGACGTAAAAAACGATAGTGTGTATGATTTTACGAGGGGAAAAAAACATGCATGCTCAGAATCAAGTATGAGACGGGAGCGCTCGTTCTGGTAAAACTAGCGTTCGTAATGGAGATAGCACATTCGTCACGCTGTAACGGACTGAAAAGCACGAGGCTGAAAAGCACGAATCGCCGCTCAACAAAGTTTACTAACATGAAGGGTGGCACCATTCGAATGGAACTTCCCCTTTATAGTGCCGTCGTACGTGTTGTACGTCACTGCGCTTTGCTCAAGCGTTTTTTTTAATGATCGTGTGGATGCAAGACAGGCTTGAGAGGAAACTTGAAAAAAAATGACGAGAAAAACGTTGGTTAAAAAAATGGCATGAAAAACGATCGTGTGTACGCCGCATAAGAGATTGATAACATGCTTCAAATGTGGGGGAATCGGGCATGTTAGAGCAGTGTGTCCCAGCCCAGATGAAGTTGCATCCAGATACCGCAAGCCGGCGGAAAACTTCAGAGGGCCCCGGTGAAGGAGTCAGCTGGGTGCCCGCTATTCACAGAAAGCTCCACTAAGATCCAGAAAGAGGAAAAAGTAAAGAGCAAGGGAAACAGAGCCCCTCTCAAACCACTCAATACCCCCTGTCAGGAGTTAAAGTATAAAAATCTGCAGGGAATCAATGCATACCAGGCCCAAAAGACCCTCTCTGCTAGTCCCTATTCAAGTGGAGGGAGTTTACACCAGAGCCATCCTAGACACGGGAGCCCAAGTGACACTCTTGTATAGAGACTTTTACCAGAGACACTTGAACCACATACCTCTACAGAAGCTCGACGACCTCAAGATATGGGGAATTGGTACTCAGAGCTTCCCTTACGACGGCTACGTCTCAATCAGGCTGGCATTCGATCCTTCTGTAATGGGAAAAGCGGAAGTTTTCGACACTTTGGCAGTAGTTTGTCCTCGCCCACCAGGAGCCAATAGAAGTTCCCTAATTATAGGAACCAACACTGACTTGGTCAGGAGACTACTGCCCCTCATAGTGCAAGAACAAGGTACTTCGGTAGCCAGGATCCACCCCATGCTACAACAGGTGTACCAAAAGTTGGTCCTGGAGCAGAAGGCCCCAGAAGAGGGGGTGGGAAAAGTCTGGAGATTATCCAAGAAGGAGAAGGTGCTGCAACCTGGTGAGATGACCTGTCTGCAGGCTACTGTCAAACTCTCCTGGGAGCAGCCTGGCCCCTTTGTGGTCTTGGAGCAAGATCTGTTGGATACACACCCAGGGCTGGAGGTGATTCCCGAAGTGGTCCTGTTGAGGGCATTGGAGAAATCGAGGGGCCAGGTTCCAAAGAGTATCAGGAATGCCACTGACTCCCCTATGAAGACTCTGGCCCGGATGTTACTGGGGAAAGTGAACCCTGCCACCCCAGTGGGCCTGTCCGATCTAAGGAGACCAGGAGGAGGAGAATCCCCTTTGGAGGAACTCTGTCTGGAAAACACCAACCTACCACCAGTGTGGAAGGAGAGAGCAAGGGCTCAACTAACAAAATGGAGAAAAATATTTTCAGAAAATGAGTTTGACGTGGGGTGTGCAAGGAATGCCACTCATAGGATCCGTCTGCAGGAAGACAAACCCTTTCGGGAAAGGGTCCGGCGAGTTCCTCTTGCTGATCTGGAAGACCTGCGTGAGCAGTTGGCCGAGTTGAAGAGAACTGGAGTGATTAAAGAGTCCAGGAGCCCGTATGCCTCCCCTATTGTAGTAGTCAGGAAGAAAAATGGATCATTAAGACTGTGCATAGACTACAGGACTCTCAATAGGAGGACCATACCCGATCAGTACACCACTCCCAGGATTGAGGATGCCCTGCAGAGTCTGTCAGGAGCCAAGTTGTTCAGCGTTATGGACCTGAAGAGTGGGTACTACCAAATCCCAATGCATCCTGAAGACAGGGAAAAAAACGGCTTTCATCACCCTGATAGGGTTCTATGAGTTCAACAGGATGCCCCAAGGCCTATCGGGGGCCCCTGCCACTTTCCAGAGGCAGATGGAGAAGACGGTGGGGGACATGCACCTTATTGAAGTCCTGGTGTACTTAGACGACATCATTGTCTTTGGAAGGACTCTAGAGGAGCATGAAGAAAGGCTGGAGAAAGTTTTGAAAAGACTCAGTGAAGAGGGACTCAAACTCTCCAGAGAAAAGTGTCAGTTCTACCAGTCTTCAGTACACTATCTAGGACACATAGTGTCTGAAGAGGGAGTGTCTACCAATCCTGACAAGCTTGAAGCCGTTACCTCCTGGCCTCGCCCAACCACCGTGACTGAACTCAGATCCTTCCTCGGGTTTTGCTCCTACTACCGTCGATTCGTGGAAGGATTTGCAAAAATAGCCAAACCTCTAAATGAATTGCTGAAGACAGAAGGAGAGGAAGATGAGACTGGCCCCAGAAAGCCGGGAGAGTCCGTGGAAGGCCAGTGGACAGCGAGATGTGAAGAAGCCTTCAAAATGCTAAAGAAGAGTCTGACCACTGCCCCGGTATTGGCCTATGCTGACACCAAGAAACCGTATGAACTGCATGTGGATGCCAGCCATGATGGCCTGGGAGGTGTGCTGTACCAGGAATATGAAGGACAGCTAAGGCCAGTCGCCTATGTCAGCAGAAGTCTAACACCAGCGGAGAAGAATTACCCCACCCACAAGTTATAGTTCCTGGCCCTAAAGTATGCGGTTGTGGATAAGGTCAGAGACTACCTGTATGGGGCTGAATTCACTGTAAAGACTGATAATAACTCACTTACCTATCTCTTCACCACAGCCAAGTTGAATGCCACCGGCCACCGTTGGTTGGCAGCCCTTTCCGGCTTCAACTTCAACCTGAAGTATAGGCCTGGAGTGGGGAACCGAGATGCTGACGCGTTGTCAAGAAGGTCTCATGCTCCTACTTGCCGCATTGAAGATTGGACCCAAGTGACCCCGGATGGAGTGAGGGCCTATGTCAAGGGGCACAGCTTCAAGTTAGTGGCAGATCCAGGGCCGAATAAGTCGGCCCTGGATGGTGCTGTTGTAGGCACATAGCAGCAATAGTGCATGCCTACAACAGCACCATCAGTGATGTCACAGGGTATTCACCCTATAGACTCATGTTCGGGAGAGAGGCGAGACTGCCAGTGGATTTGGCTTTCGGCACTTCCGTGGACCAAGTACTATTGTGATGTGACCCAGATTGGCGAAGATGACTTGCCGAAGATATCCAAGAAGGACCTCAGAAGGGATCAGTTGGAAGACCCCTGGGGAAGATTGGCTTTGGGAGTTCTGGAGGATCAGGATCCGGATAGGCTCCTACATGACCCCTCAAAGGAGGCCCGATCCATCCACAAAGAATGGGACAAGTTACAGGTGCATCAAGGGGTGGTCTACCGAAGGGGCCCCTCTGATGACCTGGAAGATAAATGGCAGCTGTTCTTGAAAGAAAAGCACAGGAAAACTGTCTTAGCTGCTCTGCATGATAATCATGGCCACTTAGGGGCTGAACGAACCTTTCAACTAGTGAGGAGTAGGTTCTATTGGCCCTGCATGCGGGCTGAAGTGGAGGAGTACTGTCACTCATGTGCTCGGTGCATACAAAGGAAGACACTGCCACGTCAAGCTGCCCCAATGGGCCATCTAGAAAGTCAAGGACCCTTGGACTTGGTATGCATTGACTTCCTTTGTCTAGAACCTGACCTGAGTGGACATGGAAATGTTCTGGTGGTAACCGACCATTTCACTTGTTACGCCCAGGCTTTTCCAACCAAGGACCAGAAGGCCTCCACCGTTGCTAAAATCTTGGTGGAAAAGTACTTTGTCCATTATGGATTACCTCAACGCCTCCACTCAGACCAAGGAAGGGATTTCGAGAGTCGATTAATCAAGAAGTTGCTGGATTCTTTAGGCATAAAGAAGACTCACACTACTCCCTACCACCCTCAGGGGGATGTCCAACCAGAGAAGTTCAACAGGACTTTGCTAAACATGTTGGGAACCCTGTCTAGTGAGGAAAAGCAGCACTGGGGCAAGCACATAGCAGCAATAGTGCATGCCTACAACAGCACCATCAGTGATGTCACAGGGTATTCCCCCTATAGACTCATGTTCGGGAGAGAGGTGAGACTGCCAGTGGATTTGGCTTTCGGCACTTCCGTGGACCATACATCATCTGCCTCACATAAGGGGTATGTGGACAGGCTGAGGAAAAGCTTAAAGTTGGCCTATGAGAAGGCTCAGTTAACCTCCGACCAGAGAGGAGCCCGAAACAAGCGGAATTTCGACTTGAAGGTTCGGATTCAAGACCTGCAGCCTGGAAACCGAGTGTTACTGAGAAATTTAGATGTTCCCGGAAAACATAAGCTGGCAGACAGGTGGAGATCAGAGCCTTATGTGATCTGCAAGAAGTTACCGGATCTGCCAGTCTACCAAGTGAAGCCAGAAGGGAAAATAGGGCCACTGAAGACCTGGCACCGTAACCATCTGTTACCTCTGTCTGAGGCCGTTAGGATGCCACCTACTCTGGATTCTCCTGAGCTACCTTCTACCACTCATACTCCTCGACCTAGCACTAGGTCACAAGCAACTTTACATAGGGAGGAGAAAGCTTCAGACCAAAGTGAGGAGGAAACAGATCTCAGCTGGTTGTGGCCGTCTCAGGCCCCTGCACCATCGTCCATTGACCTTCCACCCTCTGAAGATCTTGTGGATAACACTTTGAATGTAGAAGCCACTGAATTCATCCCGTCCAGTCTTCAGTTCCGAGAATGGGAAGATGTTCAAGACAACTTGCCTGCTGAAGATCCAAGGGATTCCATACACCTCTCTGCATCTGAGTTGGATGCCCAGGAAGCAGAAGAAGTTTTCACCACAGTGCCAGAAGAAGAACCTGGAGTGGCTGAGACTGTGACTCCCAGGGAGCAAAGAATGAAGAGACTCATTCGTCCTCCCCGGAAATTAACCTATGCCCAGATGGGAAAGAATTCGGAGGACACAGTCACAACCGCAAGGAGGACAATATCAACATCCGGTCCCTCCACTGTACATTTGGTGGAGGGCAATCCCAGCTCACTCCCTGGCACAGTTAGGCAGGCCACTCTTGCAGAAGTGACCTGTGGGCAGGGTAATTCCCTTCCTCGTTTCTGGTGGGAACTTCCCCTGCCAACATCTCTTACAGCTTTGAATGATGTAGTATGCGCCTTTTGTTGATGCTGTCTTTGGGGACCAAAGATTCTAAGTGGGGGGAGTGTGTAGCGGGGTATTCCCCTTTAATATCCAGAGACTACATTTCCCAAGACATCTTACAGCACCCAGGGTGCATTGCCCTGGAGCAAGGACTGCTGGGGTGGACTTTATAAAGGGGAGGCAGAGTTTATTCTGTCTCTTTGGACACCTCCCGGCTAGCAAGCAAGAACTCTGTCTGAAGACCCAGATGTCGATGGATCCATGTGCCTAGACGCATCGGCGAAGGAGATGGACTGGGACTGGTCCGGTTGGTGAGAGAGCACTTGCTCACAGACAAATACTGTATTTCTTCTACCCTGTTGGATTACAAAGTTTGTTCATCAAGTGCACCACCGAGTTTTGCTAGCGAAGATTCCTTTACAGAACTTCCATTTAGTTCAGTCAGGCCTGACTGCATAGGTAGACATTGCTGGGCGTCAGTCTGCCCACGAGGGGAAGTAGCTGAAAAAGGGTATCTGTAGAGTTGCATAGCAATACCTGTCATTTCTGTTTGTTTGAATACTGTTTATTGCAGGGAGCTGCAAATAATCTTATACTCTTGTTTATTACTTGCCCATTAGTCTCAGTAAATATACCTGGGTCAAGTACATTGGTTTCTGTTTCTTTTACTTTATACAGAAGTTTAAACATTTTACTCTGTGTGTTTGCCATAGGACTGTGTCACCCAGAGTTGCCGGTCACGCAGTCCTATCTCCCCTTTACTAGCTGTGCCACGGGAGGGTAGAGCCGATTGCCGGGGATTGACAGCGGTGCACTACAGGGCCAAAGAAATCAATATCAGCAGCCCTCTTAACTGGGGGTACCGCTATAGTTAATTTGCCTTTTATTGCAGGTCACAGACTTGCTCTGTGATCTGATGCAACTTTAACTGCAGCAAAGTTGTACAACAGATATGTTTTAACCCTTTGTTAATTAGCTCCTAATTAACTGCCTTTCTCTCTTTCACTTGTATTTTTTATTTTTTTTACTGATGTTTAATACGTTTTTGTTTTCATTTTAAATGTATTAAAAAAAGAAAAATAGCTTTATTGTGTTTGTAGATACCTACAGTGTACCTTCACCAAGTGTTTTTTTATCTAAAACAATGCTAGCTGTTTAAAAATTATTCTTGAAACACAATACCATCAAACAAACACTTTGTTTGCGCCCAAGAACAATAATATATATTTTATTTCAGTATCATATATAATACACAAAAAAAACCCAAAGACTATAATTAAGGACTTTGACAGTACCACTTAATTAAAAAGTGTCAAATTTAAAATCATTGAAACATATGTAGCACCCTCTACCCTAGTTAGGTAGGTGCTAGAGTAGTGGGTTTCTTTTGTACTGTCACCTCAGGTAAATTTAGGCAGGCCTATGCTGTAAGCTAGGCCTGATTGTTTTTGATCTGGGGGCAGGGGAGTGGTTTAGTGTAGCAGCAGGTGACTGACATGTGCTTTAGCTTTTGGGCGCCTCCTCTGGTTTTCAGAAGGTTCTGGAAAAGAAGCAGGGCAGAGAGCTGGAGTGACATGGGGTGTATGTGGGAGCCCTTACCAATCCTCAACTAGGATTGGCAGGGGGCAAGCCTCCTATTTATACCCATGGTAAGCCTGCTGTGGGAGGAGTTGTTGGGTGGAAGAACTGAATGATGGAGTGTTAGACTTCCATGGTCTGAGGAAACCCCCTTTCTGGGGGGGTGACCTCTGGCCTGGAGCTCGGGAGCCTCTCTCTACACAGTCATTGAGAGGTGTCCAGGAGCAGGAAGAGGACAGTGTGGAGCACTGCCAGGCAAGTCATTCAGGAGGGATCCATGCCGGAGTCGGTGAGTGAGAAGCACAGTGTCAAGCTCTGGGAGAGACATGCCAGGAGCTGGATGTGGAGCCAGAGGGAGAGACTGTGGTGTTGTTTTAGAGTCAAGTTGTTGCAGCCACTAGGGCTGGCAGGATTTGCATTGGATGTGCTGGGATCAGTAGTCCACCAAGCGTCAGTTAGCACATCTATTCTTCTCAATTAAAATGGTTGCTACCACAAAGGGGACTGCAAACTCCTGCCTGTAAAGGGCTATTCAGAGTGAGGCCTAGCCATGTGCTAACGGTGACAGGAACCTAGATTTGGACAGTGAAGATGTTGTGAGGAAGAGACTGTCAGATTTAGATTCAAACTACATTTATTCCATAGCTAAAGATTCATCATTTGGGCATCCCATGTCCCTTTTTCCCCATCCAAGTTTAATCCCCTAATAAAAACAACAAAAAACAAGCAAGAGACGCTGCCTCGCTGCTCGCTTCTTTAGGAAAGCAAATTACAGTCAAGCTCTCAGTGTATATATACATCAGCATAAACAGTGTCAAACATTATTTACTATGACAATCTGTTGCCAACTTCCTTGGTTGATGGGGTGGTCCAGAAAGGGCCTCATCCATACGTCAAAGTATAAGTCACCAACACACTTAGCGGTTGGCATATGGATGAAGCCCTTTCTGGACCACCCCATCAACCAAGGGAGTTGGCAACAGCTGGCAGTGGTCATAGAAAATAATGTTTGACACTGTTTATGCTGATGTTTATATACACTGAGAGCTTGACTGTAATTTGCTTTCCTGAAGAAGCGGACAGCGACCCGTCAAACGCAACTGCGTCGGAAGTCACAGCAAGCCATTTTTTTTTTTACACTTTTTAATTGTGGTACTGGTAAAGTCCTTAATACTAGTCTTTAGGTTTTTTTTGTGTAACTTCTTTGATAGGATTTTTGTCTAACCTTTAGAGAGGCCTCCTTATGGGTCTCTCCTCCCACTTTTTCTTTTATCATATAATAAGTTGTGCCCAAATCAACAATTGCTGATTGTGCTCAATTGTGATAAGATTTGCATTATGAATTGCCAAGAAGTTCTCTGATTCACTTTATATGAATACTTATCAACTTGTGGCAGCTAACTTTGAAATTGTGTGAGTCGTTATTAGTCCCTGGGTATATATCAAGGCTTAGCCATGCTACCCTGCCTGCTTTCCCATCATACCATGTCTGTTTTTTTCTCCCACAATCTCTCAGGAGAACTATGTTATCATACCCCATTAAAAAAGTACTGCATGAGTGCAATTGCTGCAATTTTCTGATTCACTGAAACTTGGCGCATTAGACATCATTTACTAAGCTCCTCATATTTCTAGTAATTTTAAAGCTTTTGGGTGTTTTACAAGCTTTATGTAAGTGTTTTTACATGTGTATAAAGCTTTAGGCATTTGTTTCCTGGGCAAGTGGGGAAGAACAGTTCTAGAGGAGGAGAGTAACTACAAAAATGCGTGCAAATGCATGTGTCGCACATTTACAGGCACATCCTTTTTAAGTCTAGAACGGCAAAAAACACCTGAATATGCTCAAAAAATGCACATGTATTTTTTTGAAAGTAAGGCATAGAGCAACTGAACAAACATTCTGTAAACAGGGACAATTAGAAAGAATGGAATTTTGCAAGTTGAGTGTAGTGAGTAGGGATGAGCCGAACACCCCCCGGTTCGGTTCACACCAGAACCTGCAAACAGACCGAAAGTTCGCACAAACTTTAGAACCCCGGTAAAGTCTATGGGACTCGAACGTTCAAAATCAAAAGTGATAATTATAAAGGCTAATATGCAAGTTATTGTCCTAAAAAGGGTTCTGCCGCAGGGTACATGTATCAATGCAAAAAAAAGTTTTAAAAACGGCTGTTTTTTCAGGAGCAGTGATTTTAATGATGCTTAAAGTGAACAAAAAAAAGTAAAATATTCCTTTAAATATCGTACCTGGGGGGTGTCTATAGTATGCCTGTGAAGTGGCACGTCTTTCCCGTGTTTAGAACTGTCCCTGCACAAAATGACATTTCTAAAGGAAAAAAAGTAATTTAGAACTGCTTAATGTGTGGTCCCGGCAATGTGGATGAAAATCATTAAGAAAATCGGCATGGGTACCTCCCCAGCCCATTTGGGTCTTGTATGGGGAACCCCGTACCCAAATTAAAAAAAGGAAAGGCGTGGGCCCCCCAGGCCCTATATACTCTGAACAGTAGTATACAGGCGGTGCAAACAAGACAGGGACTGGAGGTTTGTTGTTAAGTAGAATCTGTTTGTAATTTTGAACTGGTACATTTTTAAAGTGTAGCTCCAGACAAAAAATCAATTTTTAAGCTTTTTGGGAAACATAGGGAAGGGCTATTGCCCCTGTAACATTTGTTTTGCTGTCTGTGCACCTCTTCAGAACATTTCACCTCACTTTCTGGCCCAATGACAACATTTTTTAGAAAATTTGGGGTTTTTAGTGAAACAAGGATTGGTGATAAAGCATCAGTGGAGAGGAGACCCGTTTTTCCCATATTAACTCTTACAGGAGAAAATTTCCCTTCCTAGGGGTAGATTTCCTCTCACTTCCTGTTGTCTCCTTCCGTTTTCAAGTAGGAGTCGTTTGTAAGTTGGATGTTTGAAAGTAGGGGCCTGCCGTATATACTCTGCAGAAATTTGGCCCTTAGGTGTTAGTGTTGCCACAACACTGTAAGCCCCCACAGTTACTCTTGGTGGGCGCTGGAACGGGCCCTGCTGTGAACTATTATATCAAGAATTGTAATTACATGCCATTGTTGAACAGTGGTAGAAAAATTGGGCCTTTGGTGGTGGTGGTGGTGGTGTTGCCACAACACTGTAAGCCCTCACAGTTACTCTTGGTGGGCGCAGGAATGGGCCCTGCTGTGAAATATTAGATCAACGATTGTAATTACATGCCCCTGTTGAACAGGGGCAGAAAAATTGGGCCTTAGGCACTGGTGCAACAGCAATGCAACACCTCACAGATACTCTAGCTGTTGTCTCGGTTATGCTGTGATTTGTGGTGTATTTTACCCAGTTTTACAATAAAGTTTGGAGTGCGGCTGTCCATATCTTCATTCTTTTCCTCTATATGCTACGTGCATTACTGGCACCCACGGTGTTCCTGAGATCGTTGATTGTTGGAGCACATTCACCTGGAGCGGTAAAACCTTTCTCCTTCACAGATACTCTAGTTGGAGCGCAGGAATGAGCCCTGCTGCAAAGTATTGCATCAAAAATTGTAATTACACGCCCCTGTTAAACAGGGGCTGAAAAATTGGGCCTTAGCCACTGGTGGCGGTGCCCAGAACCAAAAATGTTCTTACAAGCTATCAGCATGATCATTGAGGAGGAAGAGGATAGTCACTCAGCATAACAGGATAGTCACTCAGCATCAGCATAGGCAGTCTTGAAGGGATCTGACATTTCAAAAAAAAATACTCGGTTACATCAGCATCAGGTGCTTGGTAGCTGGTGGTGATCCAAGACTGATTCATTTTTATGACGGTCAGTCGATCGACCGAGTCGGTGGACAGGCGCACCCTGTGATCGGTTACAAAGCCTCCAGCAGCAGTAACCCAGAGGATTTTCGGTGGGGAAGGTGTCCAAGTCTGATCTTGCCCGTAGGTATTCCTGCACCATGTAAAACAGACAGTGGCGATGGTTGCTGGAACCGATCATACCTTGGGGCTGCGGACTAAAAAATTGTCTGAACGCATCGGTCAGACGGCCTCCTTCTCCACCGCTCCTTCTTTGACTGACCGAAGCCTCAGCAACACGTTGTCCAGGATCAGGAATTTGTAACCTCCCAGTCTCTGGGAATGCGTTGCACAGACCTTTATGCAAGGCCTCCCGAAGATGTTTCATCCTTTGCTCCCGCTGGGACGCCAAGATAAGGTCTGCAACCTTACCCTTGTAACGTGGATCAAGGAGGGTTGCCAGCCAGTAATGATTCCTCTCCTTGATACCACGAATACAAGGATCCTTCCGCAGGCTTTGCAGGAACAGGGAGGCCATGCAGCGTAGGTTTGCTGAGGCATTCCATCCGGAGTCCTCTGCGTCACTCAGGACGACATGATCTGCAGCCACCTCCTCCCAGCCACGTACAAGTCCATGGGTTTCTTGAGACTATAATTGATCCCTTGAAGACTGCTACTGATGCTGAGTGCTAGGCTCCACCTCCATGCAGACACAATCCTTCACCTCCTCCTCCTCCTCCTCCTCCTCTTCCTGTGTGATAGGCGGGCCAGCAGGAACACTGTCTGGATAAAGGGGGCCTTGAGAGGTAAGAAAGTCCTCCTCTTCCTCCCTCTGTTCTGCCTCAAGTGCCCTGTCCATTATTCCACGCAGCGTGTGCTCCTACAGGTGGACAAGAGGGACAGTGTCACTGATGCATGCACTGTCACTGCTCACCATCCTCGTGGCCTCCTCAAATGGTGACAGGACAGTGCATGCATCCCTGATCATGGCCCACTGGCGTGGGAAAAAAAAACAAGCTCCCCTGACCCTGTCCTGGTGCCATATTGCAACAGATACTCATTGATGGCCCTCTGCTGCGTGTGCAGCCGCTGCAGCATGGCCAACATAGAGTTCCACCTGGTGGGCATGTCACAGATTAGGCGGTTATTGGGCAGGCTGTATTCCTTTTGGAGGTCAGCCAGCCGAGCACTGGAATTATATGACCGGCGGAAATGCCCACAGAGTTTCCTGGAATGCTTCAGGACATCCTGTAAGCCCGGGTACCTGCCCAAGAACCGCTGCACCACCAAGTTAAGGACGTGAGCCAAACAGGGCACATGGGTCAGTTGTCCCTGTCGGAGGGCGGAGAGGAGGTTGGTGCCATTGTCGCAAACCACCTTTCATGGCTTAAGCTAGTATGGCGTCAACCACCTCTGAGCCTGCCACTGCAGAGCTGACATAATCTCTGCCCCAGTGTGGCTCCTGTCCCCCAAGCACACCAGCTCAAGCACCGCATGACATCTTTTGGCCTGCGTACTTGCGTAGCCCCTTGAAGACTGCTGCTGATGCTGAGTGCTAGGCTCCACCTCCATGCTGACACAATCCTCCTCCGACCTCCTCTTCCTGTGTGATAGGCGGCCCAGCAGGAACACTGTCTGGATAAAGGGGGCCTTGAGAGGTAAGGAAGTCCTCCTCTTCCTCCCTCTGTTCTGCCTCAAGTGCCCTGTCCATTATTCCACGCAGCGTGCTCCAACAGGTGGACAAGAGGGACAGTGTCACTGATGCATGCACTGTCACTGCTCACCATCCTCGTGGCCTCCTCAAATGGTGACAGGACAGTGCATGCATCCCTGATCATGGCCCACTGGCGTGGGGAAAAAAAACAAGCTCCCCTGACCCTGTCCTGGTGCCATATTGCAACAGATACTCATTGATGGCCCTCTGCTGCGTGTGCAGCTGCTGCAGCATGGCCAACATAGAGTTCCACCTGGTGGGCATGTCACAGATTAGGCGGTTCTTGGGCAGGTTGTATTCCTTTTGGAGGTCAGCCAGCCGAGCACTGGAATTATATGACCGGCGGAAATGCCCACAGAGTTTCCTGGACTGCTTCAGGACATCCCGTAAGCCCAGGTACCTGCCCAAGAACCGCTGCACCACCAAGTTAAGGACGTGAGCCAAACAGGGCACATGGGTCAGTTGTCCCTGTCGGAGGGCAGAGAGGGGGTTGGTGCCATTGTCGCAAACCACCTTTCATGGCTTAAGCTGGCGTGGCGTCAACCACCTCTGAGCCTGCCCCTGCAGAGTTGACATAATCTCTGCCCCAGTGTGGCTCCTGTCCCCCAAGCACACCAGCTCAAGCACCGCATGGCATCTTTTGGCCTGTGTACTTGCATACCCCTTGAACGCCTACGGAGCACCGCTGGTTTTGAGGACAAAGCACAGGAAGAGGCCATGGAGGAAGAAGAAGAGGAGGGGGTGGAGGAGAGAGGTGTGTCAGAATCACCAGTAGTAGTATTTTGGAGGCGTGGTGGACGGAACATCCTCCAACACTACTGCACCTTGTCCTGCATCCTTCCCAGCTGCCATCAGATTCACCCAATGCGCCGTGAAAGATAGGTAACGTCCCTGTCCATGCCTGCTGGACCATGAGTCAGTGGTAATATGCACCTTACCGCTGACCGCCCTGTCCAGCGAGGCCAAGACATTGCCAAGACATTGCCTTCCACATGCGGGTAGAGAGCTGGAATCGCCTTCCGTGAGAAAAAGTGGCGTTTGGGAACCTGCCACTGAGGAACCGCACATTCCACAAACTCACGGAAGGGGGCAGAGTCTACCAACTGAAAAGGCAGCAGTTGAAGTGCTAGAGATTTAGACAAGCTAGCATTCAACTGCTGGGCATGTGGATGTGAATGGCTGGGAGAGAACTTCTTTTGCAGCAGCAGAGAAATTTGCCAGGTACAATCTGACGTTGGTGTACCGATAGCAGATTGCCCGCAAGTACTTGGCTGTGACACACCTAATTCTACACCTTCATTCCTCTCAGTGCAGGTTTCAGAGAGGACTGAAGGTATAGTGGGGTTGGAGATCCCAGCTGATGAGGAGCAAGGAGAGGTCCGCTTTGTTCTTTGGTGTGGGTCTTTTAGGTGTGCCTGCCAACGAACTGCATGGCAGGTCGACATATGTCTAATCAAGCATGTGGTGCCCAAGCGGGTGATGTTTTGGCCACGCTAGATACGCCTGAGACATATGTTGCAAATAGCAGCACTGCGATCTAATGCACTCATCTCAAAAAAGGCCCACACCAAAGAATTTTTGGAATAACGCACAGAGACAGCAGCGCCCTGCACATGCAGAGCTTTGCGGTGTGATTTCAGTCAGTTTTCTGCCCTTAAGCTGGCCCCTGGAGGGCATCCTGCCTCGTTGGAGATGTGCCTCCTCCTCCTCCTCCTCCACCACCTCCTCCTCTCTCCTATCAGGCACCCACGTGGAGTCAGTGACCTTATTATGCCCTCCCTCCTCATCACTGGAGCAAACCTGGCAGTATGCTGCAGCTGGGGGAACATGACTGCCAGATTGCTGTCCTTGTTGGGCACCCCCTCTCTCTGGTCTCACGTTACTACCCCCTCTCTCTGGGCTCACGTTACTGCCTTCCTCTAGCTGGGTTCCATCATCGGAGCCTAGGGGCTAGGGAAGGAGTGACCGATGCCATTGAGCAGAGGGAAGAGGCCGCGTTGGCAGCTGCTTTGCCAAACAAAGTACCCTGAGCCTGGGTGAGAGAGGATGAGGAGGATGAGGACGGCTTGGTCATCCACTCTACCAAGTCTTCGGCATGTTGCGGCTCAACATGGCCAGCTGCCGAAAAGAAGGACAAGCGTGTCTCACGGCACCGTGTGCACAACCAGCACTGTTGACTCTAGACACAGAGCCTGCTTGCCCTCTTTTATTGGCTCGTGACTGTCTGCCTCTCCTTGTTTGCCTTCCAGACATACTAATGTCCTGCAGTGATATGTAGCTGCACAAAGGTGGGATGTATATATATATATATATATATATATATATATACTGATTATACTGCAGCTAGCAGAATCAACTGTGTGGCAATTGTCTTCAGTAAATTTTAGGTGCACACTGTGCAGAGGACACAGTACACTAACTGAAAATACTTGCAGTTCCCTGCCTGTGGTATTGGTATGAGAACACCACCAATTGTATTCAGGTACCTTTAGGTGCACACTGTGCAAAGGACACAGTACACTAAGTGAAAATAAAGCAGCTCCCTGCCTGTGGTATTGGTATGAGAACACCACCAATTGTATTCAGGTACTTTTAGGTGCACGCTGTGCAAAGGACACAGTAAACTAAGTGAATGTCATGGATATGCATTAATGTCTGTCTGCCATCTTACCTTTCCTCCTCATGTGTTCATCTTAGAGACCAGACCCCCTTCACCTGGCTTCCTTTATAATCTCCTCCCAGCCAGACTCCACCCCAGGCCCTATCACAGAACACTATATTAACCTGTGCACTGCAAGCCTGCTTCGCTGATCAACGTGTTTGTTAGGCATTGTGTGTTTTGGTTCCTGCCTGCCGTGTGCTACATCTGTCTCTCCGTTACATATTTGGCTTGTCCCCGACTATCCCTGTCTGCTCGTGACCCTTGACCTTCGGCTTGTCCTTCGTTATCCTTGTCTGCTTGTGGCCCTCGACCTTCAGCTTGTTATTCGTTACTCTTATATCTTGCTCTGCTGCTTCCCCTCTTTTCCCCTTATCCTACGGGGCGTGAGCTAGGAGACTCTAGGGGCCGTGACCTGGACCCAGCCTGCAACATAACATCCTCACCACTAGAGGCTCTGGAGAAGACCTGCTGGGTCTTAGACTCCGCGCCCTGGGGAATCTTGGCTCTAGCTTCCTATAGGATCCCGGTTGTGCTCCTCTGGTCCCGCTTTTCACAACCACCCAGTTTCCTATCCGCAGCAGTCAGCCATAGGGTTCACTACCTTGCGGTGCACTCCTGTCCCCCTACGGTGTGCATCTGTCACCTGGCCATAGGTGACCTGACAGTTTGATCAGCCATGGACCCAGCTGACAGGCCGCTCCCCGCGGATGATCCATTACAGGGCATAGTCCGTAGACTTGAGACCCAGGAATCAGATCAGACTCAGGTGATGCGATTCCTCCAGGATCTGGCTTCTCGCTTTAAGCAGCTTCAGACCTCCTTGGGAACCCCAAATCTGCAACCTCAAGTACAACCAGCGGCTGCGCCTTTCGCATCAGTCGCAGCCACACACTCACTAGAACTGCCAGCTCCGTTACGTTTCTCTGGGGACTCCAAGGCCTGCAGGGGGTTTCTCAGCCAATGTACGATCCATTTTGAGCTTCAGCCTCAAAGCTTCCTGTCTGATCGGGCTAAGGTAGCCTATATCATCTCCCTCCTCTCCGGTGAAGCTTTAGCCTGGGCTGCCCCCCTGTGGGAAAGGAATGATTCGGTGGTTTCCATCCTGTCCGACTTCTTGGAGCTCTTTCGGAACATCTTCGAGGAGCCGGCTCGGGCTACTTCAGCGGCTAGTGCTGTCTTACGTCTTCGCCAAGAAGCTAGTTCAGTGGGACAATACGCTCTTCAGTTCCGTATCCACACAGCTGAATTGAGCTGGAATAATGAGGCCCTGGTCGCTACCTTTTTACATGGCCTCTCTGACCGAGTGAAAGACGAATTAGCGGGAAGAGCCATTCCCGTCGGTCTGGATGATGTAATTTCTTTGTGCAACCAGATCGACATTCGTTTTCATGCTATATACACAGGGATGGAGTTAATTGGCAGTAGTAGGCAGTTTTCCCCTGCCTGCTTCTTTTGGGGTGCCCCTTGAGGGAATGTACCAATATGGTCCACCCACATAGGGTTAATTTTTCTGCAACATCAGTTTGTTGAAAACTTTGCAGCACCAGGAATTATCCAGCCTGGGTTACAACCGTGCTATAGTCTGGACCTGGTTTTGCCTTTATCCCAGGAGCTGTGATGCGCTCTGGCTGCCCCCCCTTTTTTCCCCTCTCTCCCCGCCCTATCAGGGCGGGGTCAGTTTGGGGAGTCGGGTGGGTGCCCACACCGCATCAGCGTCACGTCTCGTTCCCCCATGTGACGTCACTTATTGGCGTCGCTGCGTGAACGCCTATCCATCTTAGCCGGCTGACTTGGACGCAGTGGCGCCTTGTCTGGGCGTGTTCGTCACCGCCCAGGCTGGAGCCCCGCCCCATGTACTGCCTGACACACGTGACGTCGGTGGTGACGTCTGGTGCGCGCGGGGCGCATATATGGCGTCTATCCGGGCACGGCAGCCATCCCCACACACATGTCCAGACGCCACAGTTGTGATAGACCTTTATCCTTTGAACATCCAGGTAATACCCTTTGCTTTAAGCACATCGACCACTTTTGATTATACTCCCATTACTGGTCAATCTTAATGGACCCCCTCATCCATTTTTAGATACCCTTTCCCTACATATACTCATCATTGGCTTTGTTGTGGAGATGGCGGTCTGTGCTCTGGAGATGATGCCTGTGTGTGCTCGCTGTGTGCTGGATGATTCGCCACCCCAGCTCCTGGGAGAGACATTATCCCTTGGTCCACCTTTCACACAATACCTTGGCTTGACATACACTGTAAGTACCTAAATTGACATTTTGTCCTTTTCGGTGCATATACGTTTCTAATCGCATGTTATCATACTTCACTATTTTAGATGTCCCTAGCATCCGCCCCTGAGGAAGTGTTCACACAGAAACACAGAAACGCGTCGGGCATCAAGGATGCAGCCAATTGCTGCAATGGGACCACACTCTGATATGTTTTTATAATTTTTATGACAATTACGATTTCACACCCTGTATCATGCTTTCCTGTGCTGCTCCTTTTCATATATGTATTTATGATGAATTACAGTCTTTGTTTGATCTTATATGGTCACTGTTATGCATGCATGTAGGTTCTATTGTTGCACATGCACAAGTCACCTGTCATACATGTTATGCACCAGTATTGTAATTTTGCAATAAACATTATGTTTTTTCATCCCCACCCCATTCTGTCAATTTCCTCATTTAAAGTCCCATTGCCTGCCCCCCCCCTTTTCTCTGCTTTCAGCAAACCGGGATGGAAGCATTCCCCCATGCTTCATTTAAAGTCCCACAAACTCCCCTCTTTTTTGCTATATACACAGGGATGGAGTTAATTGGCAGTAGTAGGCAGTTTTCCCCTGCCTGCTTCTTTTGGGGTGCCCCTTGAGGGAATGTACCAATATGGTCCACCCACATAGGGTTAATTTTTCTGCAACATCAGTTTGTTGAAAACTTTGCAGCACCAGGAATTATCCAGCCTGGGTTACTACCATGCTGAAGTCTGGACCTGGTTTTGCCTTTATCCCAGGAGCTGTGATGCGCTATGGCTGCCCCCCCTTTTTTTTCCCTCTCTCCCCGCCCTATCAGGGTGGGGTCAGTTTGGGGAGTCGGGTGGGTGCCCACACCGCATCAGCGTCACGTCTCGTTCCCCCATGTGACGTTACTTATTGGCGTCGTTGCGTGAACGCCTATCCATCTTAGCCGGCTGACATGGACGCAGTGGCGCCTTGTCTGGGCGTGTTCGTCACCGCCCAGGCTGGAGCCCCGCCCCATGTACTGCCTGACACACGTGACGTCGGTGGTGACGTCTGGTGCGCGCGGGGCGCATATATGGCGTCTATCCGGGCACGGCAGCTATCCCCACACACATGTCCAGACGCCACAGTTGTGATAGACCTTTATCCTTTGAACATCCAGGTAATACCCTTTGCTTTAAGCACATCGACCACTTTTGATCATACTCCCATTACTGGTCAATCTTAATGGACCCCCTCATCCATTTTTAGATACCCTTTCCCTACATATACTCATCATTGGCTGTGTTGTGGAGATGGCGGTCTGTGCTCTGGAGATGATGCCTGTGTGTGCTCGCTATGTGCTGGATGATTCGCCACCCCAGCTCCTGGGAGAGACATTATCCCTTGGTCCACCTTTCACACAATACCTTGGCTTGACATACACTGTAAGTACCTAAATTGACATTTTGTCCTTTTCAGTGCATATACGTTTCTAATCGCATGTTATCATACTTCACTATTTTAGATGTCCCTAGCATCCGCCCCTGAGGAAGTGTTCACACAGAAACACAGAAACGCGTCGGGCATCAAGGATGCAGCCAATTGCTGCAATGGGACCACACTCTGATATGTTTTTATGATAATTTTTATGACAATTACGATTTCACACCCTGTATCATGCTTTCCTGTGCTGCTCCTTTTCATATATGTATTTATGATGAATTACAGTCTTTGTTTGATCTTATATGGTCACTGTTATGCATGCATGTAGGTTCTATTGTTGCACATGCACAAGTCACCTGTCATACATGTTATGCACCAGTATTGTAATTTTGCAATAAACATTATGTTTTTTCATCCCCACCCCATTCTGTCAATTTCCTCATTTAAAGTCCCATTGCCTGCCCCCCCCCTTTTCTCTGCTTTCAGCAAACCGGGATGGAAGCATTCCCCCATGCTTCATTTAAAGTCCCACAAACTCCCCTCTTTTTTGCTATATACACAGGGATGGAGTTAATTGGCAGTAGTAGGCAGTTTTCCCCTGCCTGCTTCTTTTGGGGTGCCCCTTGAGGGAATGTACCAATATGGTCCACCCACATAGGGTTAATTTTTCTGCAACATCAGTTTGTTGAAAACTTTGCAGCACCAGGAATTATCCAGCCTGGGTTACAACCGTGCTATAGTCTGGACCTAGTTTTGCCTTTATCCCAGGAGCTGTGATGCGCTCTGGCTGCCCCCCCTTTTTTTCCCTCTCTCCCCGCCCTATCAGGGCGGGGTCAGTTTGGGGAGTCGGGTGGGTGCCCACACCGCATCAGCGTCACGTCTCGTTCCCCCATGTGACGTCACTTATTGGCGTCGCTGCGTGAACGCCTATCCATCTTAGCCGGCTGACTTGGAGGCAGTGGCGCCTTGTCTGGGCGTGTTCGTCACCGCCCAGGCTGGAGCCCCGCCCCATGTACTGCCTGACACACGTGACGTCGGTGGTGACGTCTGGTGCGCGCGGGGCGCATATATGGCGTCTATCCGGGCACGGCAGCCATCCCCACACACATGTCCAGACGCCACAGTTGTGATAGACCTTTATCCTTTGAACATCCAGGTAATACCCTTTGCTTTAAGCACATCAACCACTTTTGATTATACTCCCATTACTGGTCAATCTTAATGGACCCCCTCATCCATTTTTAGATACTCTTTCCCTACATATACTCATCATTGGCTGTGTTGTGGAGATGGCGGTCTGTGCTCTGGAGATGATGCCTGTGTGTGCTCGCTGTGTGCTGGATGATTCGCCACCCCAGCTCCTGGGAGAGACATTATCCCTTGGTCCACCTTTCACACAATACCTTGGCTTGACATACACTGTAAGTACCTAAATTGACATTTTGTCCTTTTCGGTGCATATACGTTTCTAATCGCATGTTATCATACTTCACTATTTTAGATGTCCCTAGCATCCGCCCCTGAGGAAGTGTTCACACAGAAACACAGAAACGCGTCGGGCATCAAGGATGCAGCCAATTGCTGCAATGGGACCACACTCTGATATGTTTTTATGATAATTTTTATGACAATTACGATTTCACACCCTGTATCATGCTTTCCTGTGCTGCTCCTTTTCATATATGTATTTATGATGAATTACAGTCTTTGTTTGATCTTATATGGTCACTGTTATGCATGCATGTAGGTTCTATTGTTGCACATGCACAAGTCACCTGTCATGCATGTTATGCACCAGTATTGTAATTTTGCAATAAACATTATGTTTTTTCATCCCCACCCCATTCTGTCAATTTCCTCATTTAAAGTCCCATTGCCTGCCCCCCCCTTTTCTCTGCTTTCAGCAAACCGGGATGGAAGCATTCCCCCATGCTTCATTTAAAGTCCCACAAACTCCCCTCTTTTTTGCTATATACACAGGGATGGAGTTAATTGGCAGTAGTAGGCAGTTTTCCCCTGCCTGCTTCTTTTGGGGTGCCCCTTGAGGGAATGTACCAATATGGTCCACCCACATAGGGTTAATTTTTCTGCAACATCAGTTTGTTGAAAACTTTGCAGCACCAGGAATTATCCAGCCTGGGTTACAACCGTGCTATAGTCTGGACCTGGTTTTGCCTTTATCCCAGGAGCTGTGATGCGCTCTGGCTGCCCCCCCTTTTTTTCCCTCTCTTCCCGCCCTATCAGGGCGGGGTCAGTTTGGGGAGTCGGGTGGGTGCCCACACCGCATCAGCGTCACGTCTCGTTCCCCCATGTGACGTCACTTATTGGCGTCGCTGCGTGAACGCCTATCCATCTTAGCCGGCTGACTTGGACGCACACTCTGATATGTTTTTATGATAATTTTTATGACAATTACGATTTCACACCCTGTATCATGCTTTCCTGTGCTGCTCCTTTTCATATATGTATTTATGATGAATTACAGTCTTTGTTTGATCTTATATGGTCACTGTTATGCATGCATGTAGGTTCTATTGTTGCACATGCACAAGTCACCTGTCATACATGTTATGCACCAGTATTGTAATTTTGCAATAAACATTATGTTTTTTCATCCCCACCCCATTCTGTCAATTTCCTCATTTAAAGTCCCATTGCCTGCCCCCCCCCTTTTCTCTGCTTTCAGCAAACCGGGATGGAAGCATTCCCCCATGCTTCATTTAAAGTCCCACAAACTCCCCTCTTTTTCGTTTTCATGAGAGGTCACTAGAAAAAAGACGCCAGCACTCTCTGGGTCCTAGCCAGTCTGAGCTCCCCTCCCTTCGTCCCGTGGAGCATCTTCTGCCTGCTGAGGGACCTATGCAGCTGGGCCGGACCAGACTATCCCCCGAAGAACGTGCTAGGCGCAGAGCTCTGGGCTTGTGCCTCTATTGTGGGGGCAAGGGTCATTTTCGTGACTTTTGCTCGCTTCTGTCCGGGAAACGCTCGGGCCTAATACATTTGGAAAGTGGAGTATTGGACCCTGAAACATCACCTTCTCGCCTTCTCCTGCCGGTGTTCCTTCATGTAGGCACTTCTCCTCAATCAACCCTTGCATATCTGGATTCAGGGGCAGCCGGCAATTTTATGGATTGGGGAACTGCTTCTTCTATGAAGCTTACCCTTTCACCTCTCGCTACCCCATTGGTAGTCTCTGCAATTGATGGCACTGTTCTCCCAGGGGGCCCTATTCGCTTCCAGACGCTACCCATTAGGATGTCGGTAGGGATTCTCCACCAGGAGTGGATATCCTTTCTCATTCTACCCAAGGCCTCTATCCCCATTGTATTGGGCCTTCCTTGGCTGCAGCTCCAATCTCCACATGTGGACTGGACCTCTGGGCAGGTCCTGGCTTGGGGTCCCTCATGTTTCTCGTCATGTCTTCTCAAGGTGGCCCCCAAAGAGAGACTTCCGGTTGCTACCACTTCTGTTTCTTCTGATCTTCCCGCTGCATACAGCGATTACCGGGATGTGTTCTGTAAGAAATCAGCTGAGGTGCTTCCTCCCCACAGGTCTTTTGACTGTGCTATTGATCTTGTCCCCGGAGCAACTCTGCCCAGGGGTCGTACCTACCCTCTGTCCATCCCAGAGACCCAGGCCATGTCTGAGTATGTTGCAGAGAATCTGGAGAGAGGTTTCATCCGGAAATCCGCATCACCTGCAGGGGCAGGGTTCTTTTTCGTTGCCAAAAAGGATGGTACCCTAAGACCCTGTATCGACTATCGAGGTTTAAACGCGGTTACTATTAAAAATCGATACCCCTTACCCTTAATATCTGAACTATTCGATAGGTTGAAGGGTGCCTCCATTTTCACCAAGTTGGATCTCAGAGGCGCGTACAATCTCATTCGAATACGGGAGGGTGACGAATGGAAGACTGCATTCAACACTAGAGACGGGCATTACGAATACCTGGTGATGCCTTTTGGTTTGTGTAATGCCCCAGCTGTGTTTCAAAACGTTGTCAATGAAATCTTCAGAGATCTGCTGTACCAGTTTGTTGTCATCTATCTGGATGACATTCTGATCTTTTCTGAAAATCTGCTCGTCCACAGAAACCATGTCCGCACTGTACTTCAGCGTCTTAGAGAGAACAATCTCTATGCCAAGCTGGAGAAATGTTCCTTTGAATGTTCTGAGGTCCTGTTTTTGGGGTGCTTTGTCTCATGTTCGGGTCTTCGTATGGATCCTGCGAAGGTCTTGGCTATTACCAACTGGCCTCTTCCTGCTAGCTTCAAGGCCACACAGCGCTTTCTTGGCTTCACAAATTATTATAGGCAGTTCATAAGGAATTACTCTTCCATTGCTGCGCCTATTATCGCTTTAACCAAGAAGGGTGCGAATGCCAAAGACTGGCCTCCCGAAGCTGTCTCTGCATTTCACGACCTGAAACAGGCCTTTGTTTCTGGACCTCTCTTGAGGAGACCAAATCCTGGGGATGCATTTTTTATTGAAGTGGACGCTTCCTCAATGGGGGTGGGAGCTGTGCTTCTTCAATTCTTTGAGAAGAGACGTCAACCATGTGCGTTCTTCTCCAAAAAAAATTCTCAGGCAGAGAGGAATTATGCCATCGGTGATCGGGAACTTCTCGCGATTAAATTGGCGTTAGAGGAGTGGCGTCATCTCTTGGAGGGTTCCCCTCACTCCATAACGATCTTTACTGACCACAAGAATTGACAGTATCTACAGAATGCTAAACGTCTGAATCCTAGACAGGCCAGGTGGAGTCTCTTCTTTGCCCGTTTTAATTTCACGATTACTTACAAACCTGGTTCCTGCAACGGTCGGGCTGATGCGCTCTCTAGGTCATTTGACACTTTTGACGAGGAGTCCGCCCCTGAACCTGAGCCGATCATTCCAACCTCGTGCATTGCTGCCCACTCTACCACCCTGAAGTCAAAGATTCCGCCTGGTAAGACCTTTGTCCCCACTGAGCTAAGAGCTAAGATCCTTTGTTGGGGACATGATTCCAAGGTGGTAGGTCATTCTGGATTCCTCCGATCCTTCTTACTCATTAGTCGTCACTACTGGTGGCCTAATCTCCGCTCAGATGTCAAAGACTACGTTAAGGCTTGTCATGTCTGTGCTTAGTCTAAATCCTCCACACAAGCTCCTGCTGGTCTCCTCATGCCCTTGCCCATCCCTAAGGAGCCCTGGGCTCATATTGCCATGGATTTTATCACCGACCTCCCACTGTCTGAGAATAATACAGTCATTTGGGTGGTAATCGATCGGTTCTCCAAGATGGCTCATTTTGTTCCTCTTCCTGGTCTTCCTTCTGCTCCTGCCTTGGTTCCCATTTTTATTCGAGAAATTTTCCGCCTCCATGGGGTTCCTTCTCATATTGTTTCTGACAGGGGAGTCCAATTTACGTCTCGTTTTAGGAGAGCCTTTTGCAAATCCCTCAATATTGTCTTGGATTTTTCCTCTTCCTACCACCCTCAATCCAATGGACAGACTGAGAGGGTTAATCAGGAGTTAGAGGTCTTTCTTCGCACCTTTGTGTCTTCTCATCATGACGATTGGTCCTCTCTACTTCCGTGGGCAGAATTCTCCCATAACAATCATGTGAATACCAGCTCGCAGAAGACACCCTTTTTCACTGTTTATGGAAAACACCCTCAACTTCCTCTTCCCATGACCTGTTCTCCAGATATTCCAGCTTTGGCTTCGGTTCAGGAGTCTCTCAATTCTGTTTGGGGTGACGTTCATGATTCCCTCCGGGCAGCTGCTGAAAAATTCAAAGGCTTTGCCGACCGCCGCAGGCGTAAACCGCCTTCTCTTCAGCCAGGGGACAAAGTCTGGCTCTCCACCAGGAACATCAAGCTCTGAGTTCCTTCTCTGAAGTTTGCTCCACGATTCATTGGTCCATACACTGTAACTGCTAAACTGAATCCAGTTTGTTTCAAACTCCAGATTCCTAAGAGCCTTAAAATCACTAACTCCTTCCATGTTGCCCTTCTGAAGCCTTTAGTCCTCAATAAATTCTCTTGTCCTCTCCCTACCATGGCGCCTGTCTCTGAGGATAATCAGGAGTACGAGGTCAGTCAAATTCTGGACTCCCGACTTTGTAAAGGCGTTCTTCAGTACCTCGTTCATTGGAAGGGGTTTGGTCCTGAGGAGAGGTCTTGGATCACTGCATCTGAGGTCTTTGCACCTCGTCTGTTAAAGGAGTTTCATCTGAAGTTTCCCTCCAAACCTGGGCCCAGGCGGAGAAGGGGGTGGCCTCGTAAGAGGGAGGGTACTGTCATGGATATGCATTAATGTCTGTCTGCCATCTTACCTTTCCTCCTCATGTGTTCATCTTAGAGACCAGACCCCCTTCACCTGGCTTCCTTTATAATCTCCTCCCAGCCAGACTCCACCCCAGGCCCTATCACAGAACACTATATTAACCTGTGCACTGCAAGCCTGCTTCGCTGATCAACGTGTTTGTTAGGCATTGTGTGTTTGGGTTCCTGCCTGCCGTGTGCTACGTCTGTCTCTCCGTTACATATTTGGCTTGTCCCCGACTATCCCTGTCTGCTCGTGACCCTTGACCTTCGGCTTGTCCTTCGTTATCCTTGTCTGCTTGTGGCCCTTGACCTTCAGCTTGTTATTCGTTACTCTTATATCTTGCTCTGCTGCTTCCCCTCTTTTCCCCTTATCCTACGGGGCGTGAGCTAGGAGACTCTAGGGGCCGCGACCTGGACCCAGCCTGCAGCATAACATCCTCACCACTAGAGGCTCTGGAGAAGACCTGCTGGGTCTTAGACTCCGCGCCCTGGGGAATCTTGGCTCTAGCTTCCTATAGGATCCCGGTTGTGCTCCTCTGGTCCCGCTTTCCACAACCACCCAGTTTCCTATCCGCAGCAGTCAGCCATAGGGTCCACTACCTTGCGGTGCACTCCTGTCCCCCTACGGTGTGCATCTGTCACCTGGCCATAGGTGACCTGACAGTGAAAATAAAGCAGCTCCCTGCCTGTGGTATTGGTATGAGAACACCACCAATTGTATTCAGGTACCTTTAGGTGCACGCTATGCAAAGGACGCAGTACACTAAGTGAAAATAAAGCAGCTCCCTGTCTGTGGAATTTGTATGAGAACACCACCAATTGTATTCAGGTACCTTTAGGTGCACGCTGTGCAAAGTACACAGTACACTAAGTGAAAATAAAGCAGCTCCCTGCCTGTGGTATTGGTATGAGAACACCACCAATTGTATTTAGGTACCTTTAGGTGCACGCTGTGCAAAGGACACAGTAACTAAGTGAAAATAAAGCAGCTCCCTGCCTGTGGTATTGGTATGAGAACACCACCAATTGTATTCAGGTACCTTTAGGTGCATGCTGTGCAAAGGACACAGTACACTAAGTGAAAATAAAGCAGCTAGCACAATCACCTGCCTGCCTGTCAGTATAGAGAATAACAGGAACGGATCTAGCTAAACTGAATACAGTGTGTAAATATATATACAACACCTAGGCTGCATATATATCCTCTACACACTGTAACTGCAGCTAACTGACTCGCCTGCCTGCTCTATCTAACTCAAATCAAATTACACTGTCTCTCTCTGTCTTCTAAGTTAACCAACGCCGCAACACACTACACAAGGCCACCACGCCGGCGGCCTTATATAGTGTGGGGCGTGTACCTACTCCTCTGAGCCATGATTGGCCAAAGCCACCCTGGCTTTAGCCAATTACGGCTCTCTGTACTTACGGCGCTGTGATTGGCCAAGCATGCGGGTCATAGTGCATGCTTGGCCAATCATCAGCCAGCAATGCACTGCGATGCCGCAGTGAATTATGGGCCGTGACGCGCCACTCGAATTTGGCGCGAACGGCCCATAATGTTCGAAATTCGGCGAACAGGCGATGTTCGAGACGAACATGGGTTCGACTCGAATTCGCAGCTCATCCCTAGTAGTGAGGCAAGCTGAAAGGTTGTGAATTTGGACCTAATGCGTGAAGTGAAGTAAAGTAAACATTTATTCAGCTCCATGCCTGGGAGATTAAGTTGAACATTGGTTTACTGCACCTCACTTCACTTCACATCCATGGTCTCAGTGCCATTGAGTGCCATAATGTGTCATATTTACAGTCACACTATGGGGGATGTTCTCAATGTTTGTCACAGACAATGCATTTACACATTTTTACGTTCAGTGCTATAATTCTTAGTCCTTAATCATGTGTGTAAATGCTCCTGTTCTTTGACAGCTGCTGGTCTCAGTCCAGAATCCTAGTTTTGGCTATGATGTATTCCTGTGTGTCTGTCCACCTGCAAGGCGATTTATGTGGCCAGTCTCTGGGTGGAGACCAAACCTGATTTAAACCAGCCAAGCCTGCAGTCTCGTATTTGTGATAACGCTGGTTACTTGTGCTCAAGCTGCCTGTTTGTCTTGCTCTGCTGTTTGGATTCCCTTGTTGACAATCTCTGAACAGATATCAGACTATTCTCTGAACTCTACTTGCCTTTTGACTACAGATTAACCCAGTGGCGACTGGTGCTCAAAATTTTTTGGGGGGCGCAAACAAACTGAAAAAAATAAAAAAGCCGCTGTGCCCATCAAGCGCAGCCACTGTGCCCATCAAACGCAGCCACTGTACCCATAAATTGCCGCCACTGTGCCATCAAACGCAACTACTGTACCTATCAATTGCTGCCAGTGTGCCCATCAATTGGCGCCACTGTGCCTATCAATTGCTGCCAGTGTGCCCCATCAATTCCTGCCAGTGTGCCCCATCAATTGCTGCCAGTGTGCCCAATCATTTTCTGCCAGTGTTCCCCATCAATTGCCGCCAGTGTGCCCATCAATTGCCGCCACTGTGCCCATCAATTGCCACCACTGTGCCCCATCAATTGCCGCCAGCGTGCCTCATCAATTGCCACCAGTGTGCCCCATCAATTGCCGCCAGTGTGCCCCAACAATTGCCGCCACTGTGCCCCATCAATTTCCGCCACTGTGCCCCATCAATTGCTGCCAGTGTGCCCCATCAAATGCTGCCAGTGTGCCCCCCCCCGCCCGGCACTTACCTGTCGGCGCTGTCCTCCACGCTCCGAGTCCTCGTGTCTTCTTCCATCCTCTTCCCGTCCTCTGCTATGATTGGACGCCTGATAGGCGCTTCAGCCAATCAGGTGACAGGGTAACCAGACCCGAGCACCTGAATGGCTAAGAGGCGGGTCAGTGTTAGGGAAGCAATTTATTGGCTTCCCTAACACAACACTAAGTAAACAGCGAACGCACAGCATTGCGCCCACTGTTTACCAATTTAGACACCTATTAGAGCCTATTGCTCTAATCAGGATGCCTATTTGAGTCGAGGGCTCTATTTAGGTTCTTCCAAAACAAAAACGCCACTGTAATTAAGATGCCCGGCTCCCAACAATGCATGAATCTATCTATTGGTTATAGACAGGTGCAGGAGAGAGGGGGCAGCGCTCCTGCGCCCTTTATAGATGCACCACCACTGGATTAACCCCAAATATTCTGAACCTTGCCTGCCTTGTACCTGGACTGTCATTGAACCACTCTTCCTGTCTGCCAACCGCAAGTACTTGTTTGCTTTGCTCAGTTAGCGCATGCCCTGGCATGGTAGCCAGGCACTATAGCATTGTGTATAAGACCTGGGGCAACCAGTAGGCCTGCTTGCCTTATGGTAAAATGGGGGATGCTATAGGTCAAGAACACAGAAGCCAGCTATAGTGTCTGACCCCCCCTCCTGTCTCGCTGTCCCCCTCCTGTGATGCTGCCCCCTTCCTGTGACACTACCGCCCTCCTGTCTCGCTGACCCCTCCTCTGACTCTGCCCCCCCGTGACACTGCCCCCTCCTGTCCTGCTGCCCTCCTCCTGTGACACTAACCCCTCCTACCCTGCTGCCCCCTCCTGTGATGTTGCCCCATCCTGTCCCACTGCCTTCCTCCTGTCATGCTTCCCCCTCCTGTGACACTGCCCCCCTTCTTTCCCGCTGCCCCCTCCTGTCCCACCGCCCCTCTCCTGTGAAGCTGCCCCCTCCTGTGACACTGCCCCTCCTGTCCTGCTGCCCTCCACGTGTGATGCTGCCCCCACCTGTCCCGCTGCCCTCTCATGGGACACTACCTCCTTCCTGTGACACTACCCCCCTCCTGTACCACTGCCCCCTCCTGTGACACATCCCTATCCCTCCTGTGACACTTCCCCCCTCCTGTGCCACTGCCCCCCTCCTGTCACACTGCCCAGATACCCCTCTCCTGTCCCGCTGGCCACCTATCACAATGGTGGGTGTGGCTGAAGGATGTTGTGGGGAGGGGTGACAAATGGATGGGGGTGGGGGGCAGCAAAATGCACTTTCACCTAAGTACACAAAAATCCTTGAACCACCCTGCATGCAACCTGGGTGGCCATGAAAGGGCCTGCGAACTTGCTACTGAACTGTACCAAGCTACATTGGGAGGGAACTGTGAAAATAGGGAGGCCAAGCCCTGCAACTTCCCCCTGAAGTATTGCCTGGGTTTGTGGGAGGGCGGTAGCTTAATGGTATCTGGAAGCCTTTTACAAAAAGTGGGCCCCTGGATTACCCTTCCTCCAGGAGATAAGTACAGGAAAAACAATGCCTCCTGATGTAAATCCATCATCAATCATGTCATAGGTCCAGCATCAATCACAATGAGACGTATTTATGATGAGTTGCTGTCAAATGATGTTCCCCTACAATGACAACCCGCTGCACAATAATGCTTCTGTTCGTATACAAACTGGCAGGGGATCCTGCATGATGTCACTGATCAATTACATCATCCAGGATCCCTGGCTGGTTTGTTTACAAACACCAGCTGGCCGGTGTGGTAGTGTGGTACCCCACCAGTGTATGAATACAGGATTCTCAACCAGGCAGGTTGAGGGGCTCCAGGGTATTTGCTTGTTTGGGAGGAAACTGGCTTTTCAGTTTCCTCATGATTTACTAAAATCCACTTTGGGACCCGGAGCTTGGGGATTTCTTAGAGATCCGGGTGGGATGAAATCCCCAGTCCTGGATCCGGGTTTTGAGACTCAACTGCACACTGATTGTTCAGGTGTGTGTGGGCCTGATAGTAGAATCAGGACCAGCATTCTGGGCCCCACCCTCCCGACGAGTGCAGGTGTGCACTGGGGAAGCCATAGAGTGCAAGTGTGCACTGGAGAAGTCAGAGAGTGCTTGTGTGCACAGTGGAAGCCAGAGACCCAGGTCTGAGGGTCAGAGCAGCAAGGGGCTGCTATCCAAATGGATGGTGTTGCAGATGGAATAGTCTATAGGAGACAGACAAGAGCCTGAAGTGGAAGGCCTGAGCAGCACTGCTGTATGTATAAGCCAGGAGGCTGAATGTCATTTTGTTGTTGAAAAGGAGTACTGAAACCCCTGCGAGGGAAAACCTTTTGATTTTGTTTTGAACTTCTTTTAATAAAAATGGGCAAACAACCTTTAAAAAGAAGAACCAGCGAGTGGCGGTGTCCTTCAAGCTCTACACTTGATGCTAGTCCTTCACACCGGGGACATGCAATTTAGCAAGCTGCCAAATGACAAACAGCAGCTGGGGATTCGGGTGTGCAAGCTGGCCAAACAAGGCTAGTTTGTTCTGTGGTTCGCCAAACCAAGCTAGGTAGCTTCATCCCTACTTGAAACCTGTCTGTGTTACTTGGTTTCACCTGCAGGGAAGAGTGACTTTTCCTTTCGAGTATACCGTATCTCTGTGGGTTTTCATTAGTTGATGGCACTGTTCTATGTACAGAAAGTTCAATTTTCCAGTCATTAGTTAAGATAAATGTTACATATATTCCTACAGGTTACATTACTCATTTGATAAAATCTATCTATCTATCTATCTATCTATCTATCTATCTATCTATCTATCTATCTATCTATCTATCTATCTATCTATCGATCTATCTATCATGTAGTTAGGGCTTCAAACTATATATCACCATAGCATTTTCTATGGTGGCCAATAGGTTTAAAATTCTAGAAGTCCAAACACATCCAACCTCCCACAAGCAACTGAATTAAGTCTTTCCATCTGGGTCCTTTAGGGGTGCAGTGACAAAATGTCTAAAAATTGCCCCAAATTGCCAACAAGTTGTCAACAAGCCAGAAAGTAAATCAAGCTTGCCTTTTTTTTTGTTACACACAGGCTTTTTTTGCAGCATTACAACCTTGGGTACTGCATGGGCCAGCCCCCAGTGTCCTAACAACTGATAATGTCATCGGAGAAATGCATATTACCCTTGTGTCACGTACCTGGTTGGAGGCCGAAATGCCGAGAGGGCTCCCCTTGCGGCTGAGTGCAATACACCCCTGAGGTTGGGTACAGAGGGTGTAGTGCCCAGAGAAGCACATGTTCCCAGATGGGTCCAGGAGAGCAGGGCTGGTGGGATCCTGAAGAACACTGGTGGATGCAGGACACCACTCAAGGAGTAGTAGTGGCAGCCAGGCTGAGGGTCAAACCCAGTAGATCCAGCAATAGGAGGAGGCAGGTTGCAGGAACGGAGACAAGCCAATGGTCTGGTAATAGGAAGCAGGCAGGAACAGATGACTGAGGCAAGTCCGTGGAACAAGCTGGGATCAGGTGGAGGAGAAGGCAACAAATCGGTAAAGCAAGCCAGAGGGTCAAACCAGGAGAGCAGATCAGACAGGTCAGGAACAAGCCGGGTCACAACAGGAATCCAAACAGCAGTTTAACAGAGTCTCAGGAACACAGGAAGGCTGAAGACTATCAAGCAATGAGAGGGGGTCAGTGGCCGTCTTATATAGGCCAGCAAGTGGCTGCATCTGTTGCGTGCGCCGATTGACGCTCCCGCGCATGCGCACGCACCCGTTGGTTCCATTGCGCATGCGCGTGCGCATTTGTCCATTGCGCATGTGCGTGCACATGTGTTCATTGCGCATGTGCGTGCGCCTATTCGCGCCGCTTGCGTCAGTGCGCACAGGGATGTGCTGGAAGCGGCCATTACTAGTACTGTCACGATTGCCAGTTCTCCTACGGCCGTTTCCCTGACACCTTGCTTGCCCCACCTCTACCCTTCTCTATCAACACTGGGGTCATGTTAGTTGCGTAAGGTAAAAGAACTTAGGGAGAAGAGAAATGCTGGACTACTAATCAGTTCTAGTGTATAAAGGTATATTTTATTTGTAAAAATAAATCACCTTTATGGTTGGGTGTCCTGTGTGTGTGGATGCTGCTGTGTTTTGTTTTACTGTTACTGCAGTATTTTACATTGGGTGCCTTGAACACAATAAAAAAAAAGCAGGTCACCTGTAGTCCAAACACAAGTCTACGCATAACACACTTCCTGCCACTTGTGCACGGATGTTGGGTTGTAAACCCACATTTGGTTAGGAGTACTCACTTTGCAGGGTCCTGCATCTTCTCCATCATTCCAGAATAGGGCTCGGACAGTCCATCCAAACAACTGGGGTCCAATTTGACACAGGGGACCCAGGAAATCTGACACGTGTTTCATAGAGGAGGCTGCTTCTCATCACTAGGAGGGTGACTTCTGTACACCACCACTTGAGCAATAAACATGAGTTGTCCAGCCACCTGCCACATACATCGGAGGAAAACAGCGCCGGGCGGTCATGTGACCGCTGATTGGGGATAAGAAAAACTGTATTCATAAAGAAGATTTTTTTTTTAAATGGCATATAGTATATACATCATGTAATCCTAGCAGAGGGGCTGGCAGTGGCTGAATGTAGTTTGGAACAGGGTCTGACAGGAGGGTGAGGGGGCACTATGTGTGCTGCATTACTATTTTCTTTGCAGCACCCAAAGGAGTCCCAGGTCTGTTATCCTATAGTGTATACTAAAAGAAAACTTTTTTTGCTGTGCGCTGGTAAAGTGTTCGGGTTTGGCTTGAAGAACAAGTGGTAACCCTAAGTTAGAAGCTGCTTGGCTACCATACACAGCTGCACCAGATTCTGAGTGCTCATGTTTTAGTAAATCTTCCCCACAAATAATATCATAAAACTGCCTGAACTGTAAAATATATCTAGAGATTATCCTAATGCTGTTTTGAATTGCAAATGTAGCAATACCCCCAGTTAAGAGGGCTGCAGGTATAGTTTTGGGCCTGTAACACACCGCTGTCAACCCCCAGGAACTGGCTCTAACCTCCCTTGGCACAGCTAGCACAAATGGAAGTGTGAAACCCACTAGGCTATAGGAATCACCTTTCCGCAATAAAGCATACACAATAGTTAATATCAAATTACCTGAGCTGACTGCTTCAGCTGGGATAAACAGTACGCCACACACTTGTTTGCTTAACCACAAATACTTTTACTGAATAGAAATATAAGGTTAGACAATGGTACACTTATCTATGCAGGGCCCTGCAATATCAAAAGTCAAGCAAATAACAAGTATTATGTTCTAACAGTCTTACGCGCACTAAATGTCTCTTATTAAACTACACTCGCGAGCCTTCCCCTTGTGGCCAATATGGCGGCCAAACAATGTCTCCCTGCTGAACAGTCAGGCGTGACTAATTCACACACAGTCAATTAGTTGAGAAGATTCTTCGCTAGCAATGGTGGTGCACTTTGTAGGTTATTTGTAATCCAATAGTATTAAATTGTTGGTTACTCAGCAAGCAATAAGACAACTTCGGCTGCACAACACACTGTTTCTCTGGGGTGCAATATAACACTCCGGTAACGGTGGGCCCTGACCAAAGGATACTGGGCCTAAAAGGTAGTCATAGTATACTGAGCAAGTGCTCTCTCACCCGACCGCACCAGTCCGTACAACCGACTTCAGTAGTTGGTGCTCCGGAACACAGTCTCACGATACCCGCAGTCTCTGATCCTCTCGACCATCCAAAGGAGATTGATGGATGAGAAGACTCTGGATTCTCCAGTGACGATCGGCAAGCTCTCCGGATCCTCTAGGCCCAGGCTCTCCGGCCTAGTCCAAAGCAACAGGCCCCAACATAGGCTCCACTTGCTAGAAGGGCGGTGTCCGAAGAGACCCGTGTGTTGCTCCTCCCTCCTTAAATAGTCCTTCCCCAGCAGACCTTGCGCCGGGCAATGCACTGTGGGTGCCCCGCTGCACACTGGGTATAGTAGCCTTTGTACTCATTTAAAGCAATACCCCGCTACACAAAATATGTACAAAGATCATTATACAATTGCGGAAATATGACTGTGTCAGTGGCATTCTGGTATAAAGTGTTTACTTGAGCCATTGTGAAAGCATGAATGATATAGCTTTGTGTTTACACGTGCTCTGTCCATACAGATCTTACAAGGTAAATCTACAAATGGACATAGAAAGCACTCAGAGGTGCTAAACCTTTGACCAGACATTTCAAGCTGGAGATTAGTGATAGATTTTGTCCTTGATAGTGATCATGCTTTACTAAGCATTGAGAGATTGATTTCCCAGTAAAAGGTTTAGAAGCTAATTCTTTTATGATAAGGTCTGTGGAATGCTGGGGATATGTGTAGTTACAGAGGAAGGCCTCCAAATCAAGTAATGCTAGGTCACTGGAACAGATTATATGATTATATTGTGTAACATTGCTTCACAGTGACAGTGTATGACATACTGTATTTACTTCAACACTTTGCCTACGATATGTTTGTCTTGGCACATACTACAAAAAACAGCCACCATGACCCTAAGAATATATGCGCACATTTTATTGATTCACAAATGCATTAATAAAAAGCAAGGACAAAGGTTATGCTACTGCATTTTCACGTATCCCTTAACCAGCCTTTAATCCTTCTATTAAAGTACACTTGTAAATTATTGATTTTCAGGGCTGTTGGGGTTAAAAGAATTATATCGACTAATATTAAAATAGGTGTCATCTAGAGTCTATTAAAATGGATTATCCTACATTTACTATCATAATGTTTCTTGCCCCTACAGAAAAGCTGACCATAGATGGATCAAAATTGAAATTTTGATTCATCTATGGCCATTCTGCTTGACAGAAGTCGATCTGATGATCGACTTCTGCTGAATGGGAATTTGTGAAAACATTTATTCAATCAGCACTGATGAGTGTGGACTGACAGGAGAGGAGTCCCCGCTGTTAGAATACAATAGCACAGCGTGGAGGATTCCCCCATCCATCTCGCTTGTGTGGATGGGGAATATGTTAAATTTTTTTGATCGGTCCACTGGATGATCAATAAAAAGACAATCCATCTATGGCCAGCCTAAGGATATATTGGATAACTCAAAAATTCATATTTTAAAAAAAAGAAATTCTATCCCTTTCAGATTATATCTATAACTAGAGAAAGGCTTGGTTCTACATATACCTCAATGAGTTTCTGAACACAATAGATTTCCTATGAAGTTACCTTTAATTATAGCAGTATTAACCACTTAAGGACCGCCGCACGCCGTTGTACGTCGGAAGAATGGCACGGCTGGACACAAGGGCGTACAGGTACGTCCCCTTTAAGATCCCAGCCATGGGTCGCGAGCGCGCCGGTGACCATCCCCGCGGGAACAGCGGACACGATCGCCGCCGGTGTCCCGCGAACGGGTCACAGAGAGGAAGAACGGGGAGAGGTAAGTGTAAACAAACCTCTCTCCGTGCTTCCTAGTGAGCCTGTCACTGATTGTCCGTTCCCTGTCATAGGGAACGACGATCAGTGATGTCACACATTAAGCCACGCCCCCCCCACAGTAAGAAACACACATCAGGGCACACTTAACCCCTACAGCGCCCACTCCTGGTTAACACCTTCACTGCCAGTGTCATTTTTACAGTAACCAGTGCATTTTTATAGCACTGTTCGCTGTAAAAATGACAATGGTCCCAAAATAGTGTCAAAAGTGTCCGATCTGTCCGTCATAATGTCGCAGTCGCGATAAAAATCGCTGATCGCCGCCATTACTAGAAAAAAAAATGATTAATAAAAATGAAATAAAACTATCCCCTATTTGGTAGACGCTATAATTATTGCGCAAACCAATCAATAAACACTTATTGCGATTTTTTTTACCAAAAATATGTAGAAGAATACTTATCGGCCTAAACTGAGGAAAAATATGTTTTTTTATATATTTTTTGGGGCTATTTATTATAGCAAAAATTAAAAAATATAGAATTTTTTTCAAAATTGTCGTTCTATTTTTGTTTATAGCACAAAAAATAAAAATCACATAGGTGATCAAATACCACCAAAAGAAAGCTTTATTTGTGGGAAAAAAAAGGACGGCAATTTTGTTTGGGAGCCACGTCGCATGACCGCGCAATTGTCAGTTAAATCGACGCAGTGCCGAATCACAAAAAGTGGCCAGGTCTTTAAGCTGCATAATGGTCCGGTCCTTAAGTGGTTAAAAAAAACAACTATATATATAGATATATATATCTATATATATATATGATAGAAATAAATAAAATATATTAGATATACAGTATATTATATTCATAAATAATCAAGTTTACAAGGCCCTACTGATATTGTAGCCCTTCTGATATTGTAGCCCATTTACTCACTATGCTCAGATGTAGGTGCAGGCCCCATAAACCACTTTCCCCAACTCCCTGGGTTCTGAGCCATGCCAAGGGAACATAAGTTCCTCAGGCAGTGGTAACAGAGCAAATGATATATGTTGTTGTTTTTATAAACTGTTGCCAATTGCAGCACAGAATTTGGTTGTCTGCATTGCGAGAAAAGGGACTGCTGTTTGCAGACTTTATTCATTTATTTTTGAATTTGTATGTGTAACCTGTTAAGAAATCTGTCCTTAGATCATCACCAATGTCCATCTGACTTAAAGGATTTAATTGTTGAATGTAAGTTGGAGGAATTTTTAACCTACAGGATTAGAAGTCAGTCTTAGACACTTTGAAGTTGGCAAATTATGATGCCTACGTGTTTTGTTTTGTTTTTTTGTTGTTGCAAAGGTATACTTTATTTGATGTGTAGGGTTCTGCTGTCCCCTACTGTTAGCTGATAATATCACAGTGTTATGTATAATTATGTATTACCACTTCCTGTGTCTTGGAGGCTGGCTTTGAGAAAAACCCAGAAGGAGGATGTGGAGAGAGAGAGAAAGTCGGGCATTCCCTGTCTATGCTGCTAATTTCAGACCAGAAGAGACTATTATGCAAGTATTCCTATGTTTCAATAGTTTAACTGCTGCTGTCCATAGCATCTTGAGTGTGTTTCTGAATCCTTGTGACAAAGTACCTCTGTCCTATTGCTATTATCTCACATGCACAGTGCCAGATACCTGTAACTAGGTCTGTGCTACTGTATTATGTGGCGGACATCTTACAGTAAGTTAATACAGTAGGTGAACTTGTTTATAATAATAGAGTTTATATGCAGCTCCTTTTACTTTAGTTAACTCTGTCCAATCTGGTCTGGGATTCTATAACTAGTTTTAGCTTAGGGCTCGATAATCAGCATAGAGGTTAGGCATCTGACAGCCACTTCTGGTACATAGAGGTCCAGTTGCATTTCAAATTAGAAACTACTAGGCAGGGACTAAAGCACAGAATCGATAGTTACTCACTGTGACCCAGAACACAATTTGTGTATATGAAGAACACCGCACTCCCAGCCCGAATGAAGTGTGAATACAAGTGTAGGACGACCTCAACCAGCTCTGCTCCACAAACCATGCCAGTTGCCGCTTTTCACTTCGCCCACGTGCGGTATGACTATGCCCCCAGTGGGCGGGGTAAAAACGCGTTCTTCATTTACATAGAGTGGATTGGCTGACTCTGAGTTCCAGTTCCATGCTACAGTTCCTCCCTGTGAGAAGCTGCATTCCATGCTGGTTGAACAACTACTGGAGGATCTCCCCATCACCGCTGATCTGGTCTTCAGGTCTCTGACACAAAGATGGACATTGCATCGTGATCATCCTCAGGAGGTCCCTGCAACTAAGATTCCTACAATAATAACTATCTATACCTGTGCCCAATTGCACCAGGACCCTTGTTGGGCCCTTTGCTGATAATACCTGTTTGTAGATTGGATGTATGTAAAACTATTAATCTTTTCTTGTATAAAGCTTGTATTAGTTCCATACTAGTGTACATCTATATATTTATGGTTAACCTTATATGCTGGCTGTAGTAGTAGCTCGACTCCCAATTACTGTGTTTAGATTACTGATTAATTTCCCAGGAAGGAAGCACTGCCAACTTTATTGACAAAACCACTCTTTCACTCAGCGAAGGTCTTCTTATTTACTTACAGGATTAATGCACTATCATGTTTTGGGAGGGTCATTTTTTATAACCCCCCACAAAAGAGAGCTACAGATGCTTATGCTTTCATTTTGTATTCAGTTTTTTATTTCTGGATGCCTTTTCTGGTCACTGCACAAAAAAAACATTTTGAAAACGGAGGATTAAAAATTGAATGAACATTGACACCTGCTTTTATGCTTGCAATGTAATATAGAAGTAGGAGGACCAAAACTGCAAAATGCTGCTCTTTTAGATGGACAGAAAAGGTTGAGTAGTTAAATGAAAACCTAACATTTGTGTGAAATACTAAATATGCTCATATGCAAGTACTCTTAACCTACCCATGCACAAGTACATTACACTTTTCACTTACAATTCACTTACAATTGATTTACATCCATTCAATGCTGTATCTGTCCCCTGCTGGCTCTGGAGTAAGAACTGAGTGATCAAATACCACTGATTGCTCAGTTCTCCCCTCTGCTCTGAGCAGAGTGCCATGACTGTCAGTCACTGGTTCTCTGCTCCACCCCTCCAGCGCTCATTAGAGCTCTTGGCTGTGGAAGGGACAAGAGAGGCTGGTTCAGGCTCTCAGAAAATTGCTGATAGCGGTAGACATGTGCAATTCGTTTTGTTCCGGATTAGTTTTTTAACGAATTTCGACAAATTCGTTAATTCGGAAATATCCGAATGAATGAAAACCCATTTAATTAATTTTTCAGAATTTTAGAAAGTTCGAAAATTCGTAAATTTGAAATTCGAAAATCTGAAAACCCAAAAATTAGAAAATTTGAAATAATAACTAACTAATAATAACTGAACTAATTACTAACTATTAAATTATAGGTATTGGAATTTCCTTTCAAATTTGGCTGTTAGTGAACGTAACAAATATGAATTTATCCGAAGATACAAATTATCCGATATAACGAATGCCGTATGTAGCGCCCCTTTACTTTTCAGGGGTGCTATGTGCTTAAATTTAGGGGTGGTCTGAGCTAGTAGCCAGGTTCAGACCACTTTGATTTGTTAGTATTCGCTTCTGCCTGTGTGATGTAGCCTGACGCACAGTTCCCTGTGGCCTGTAGGTGGCACTGCCATATCAGGTCAGGGTTGAACCGTGGGTGACATTGCTATGCCTTAGTGTGTTCTCTCTCGGCAGCAGTACGGTGGGCATAGTTGGCCTGCTGTGCATGCTGGGAGAGGATACATAAGAGGCAGACGCCATTCTTTTGGGGAGTCGGTGGGAGTCTGGAGTGTGAGCGGTCCGCGCCACCCGGCCCTCCAGGCCAGGGGTGCGCACGTGCATGGGTCTCAGGCACCTTTAGCCTGGGGTTGCAACTCCACTAGTAGGCCCAGCACCCTTAGCTGGGGCCTACCTCCAAAAGAAGAATCCCATGGTGCCCGGGAAAAGGGTGGACCCGCTCTAAGAAGAGGAGACCGGGGGAGGACCTTTCTGATGGACCGGTGAGAGTTCACGGTGAAAAAGAGGCCTGGTTACCTTCTGGAGGGATTCAAAGATCCACCAAAAGCCTTGCAACATGCTATCACTGACACCTGTCCTTGTGTTGCAACAGCTGAGAAGTTTGTGACTTAAAAATTCTGTGGCAGAGGATCTCCCGATCGTATCTCAAGGAAAACCTAAAGTGAATGTTCGAGCATCACTCCGGCTGCTAGGGTCCGCTCTTACAGGGGACTATCCGGGTGAGCTAAACCTACTCGGGATCAAATAGCGACTATCATACCAGTTTGTGCCTGGACCCATCTCCCAAACCTTGCTTTCCTTTCTCTCATCCACCTTTCCTGTCTGCTGAACTTGAACTTGCTTGTGAAATAAACTCAGCGTTGGAGTTAAAGTGGTGAGGACACTGGCCTTACTAGGGAATAATAGAGACTTGTCCCTATACTCTAGGGGATGAGAACCAGTCTGCTGGGAGAACCTGCTGCAGGACCCAAAATTGTTAACACCGCTCAACCTCCTCAAACAGGAGGGTACGGACATATAGCGCGGTGTGCCTTGACCTGCAAGTGAGCCGAAGGCAGGAAAAGGTCCGTGTGCTACACGTGGGGGCTCGGGTCCGGGATTCTGCAGCTATAATCCCCCCAGAAGTTGGATTTTATTTTCCCGTGTGGTTCCATGGAGGTCGGCCATTTTGGAGAGTTTGAGCTGCGCCACTTGTGAGAGAAATGGAGGTAAAGGCCTAACTGTATTTCTAACTGCGTAGTTCGTGGGCGTGTCTCGAAAATAGAAAGCCCGCGAGTTACGTGCAGTAAGAGGAAGAAGGGGGAGGAGCCCCCACCAAGAGTGTGTTGCACGTGGTGTCTTTGGCGCCAAAGGACAATACAGATCGGACTAGTGAATATGCAACATGTCTACCGCCCCATGGATTCCTGTTTCATCAGGACCTCGTGTGTTCCCACCTGTTTTATCTATGGATGTTGCTCCGCTAACTGCCCCCCTGACGGATACAGGGATATGGTTGAAGTCCCGAGGCCGCTTTGCGCTTTACACGTGCAGAGATGCAGAGGCCTTGGGCATGATCTGTCCTAAGTGCCAGGGACTGGTGGTACAGCTTCGGCCCTTTGGAAGATGTGCCCAGTGTGGAGAGTTCCTCTTCGAGGTAGATCAACCTACGGAAAAACCTCGGGTCTACCGGGTAAACTGCCTAACAGGTGCTACCACTCAAGAAGAGGAAACCTATACTCCCACAGCCATGCCCACACGCACCACCGTGACTACAAAGGAAGTCAAGGAGGAGGTTCTGGTCACCACGGAGCCTGAGACGGAGAACCTAGCGGATGCTGTCTCCGTAACAACTGAGACCTCCCTTTCACCCCCCAAGCAGAAGGTGGGCTACGGTAAAGCCTCCCGCGGCCGCGGTCGAGGCCCACCCCAGCGCCTACCCGAACCGGAGCTTCGAACCGGAGGGACCTCCAGGAGATCCACGACAGGGGACGGTAAGGAGGCTGGGGACAATGCAGTTCAGAGTTTGCCGGGGAAGGGAAAGAAGCTTGCGCCCCGTTCTATTGGGGACGTGCGGACAGCCAGCCCACGGGAACTTTTGCCCTCAGCAAGCAGTGTATCCTTGTCTGCTAGAAATTGCCTGCCCGCAGAGATGTATGACACCTCTGCTATAGACTCATCATCTGATGTGGGAGATGACTTTGCCATCGATGAGATGTTTATCAAGAAGGGCTGGGATGGAATACCGGTGACTTCTCTCCGTAGCTTTCGGGAGGAATCGCCCATGGACTCTGGGGAAACTACACCCCGGCTGGAAGCCCCTACTCCAGCAGAAGGCCTTGTCTCCCTGACCGCTTTTTTTTTTTAAATCCTTTTATTTTTCATTTGCTCAATTAATACATTTGATCCCATATATTAATATATAAACAAAAACACATCAAAATATATGTCCATATAATAAAAACCTTATCAATTTACAGTGCAACAGTGACATTTTTATTTTCCCCTTTTACTTTTACCCCCTCCCACCTAACCCTTTAAATCTAAACAACCTAGATTGTTTCTCCTACTCACAGACTATCTCAGGTCTAGTGCATTATCATTAGTACTTTCAGGCTATAGTTTCCCTCTCCCCCCCCCCCCCCCGTCAACCACCCCCATAGGTCTCTACATCAGGAGTCTATCCTTTATCAGTTGTGATGGTGCAAGGTTGGGATCCTCCAGCCATGGTTGCCATATAAGGTTCAATTTCTTCACTGCCTTCCTGCGACTATAGGCGAGCCGTTCTCTAAAGAGGAAGGAGTTAACATAAGTGATCCACTGCTTCCCCGTGGGGACCTGTCTGTCATATACAATATCGCGCTATGAGCTTTCTAGCCAAGTACATCAATCTTGTTATCATATAGTACCTTCCTTGTGGGAACTTTTCAGCTTCAATCGCTCCAAGCAGATACACCAGAGGGTCCAATGGTACAGGTACCTGGGCCACTCTTGTGATGCACTGGGAAACCTCCTCCCAATATCTGTGAAGCTTTGGGCACCTCCAAATTATATGTATAAAGTCCTCCTGCTGTACTTCACACTTTGGGCACAGGGGGGAGTCCCTTCTTCCCCACTTGTAAAGCTGTACTGATGTTCTGTAGGCCCTATGCAGGATGAATAGTTGTGACAGTTTATGGGACGCTGATACGGATACTGCCGGAATAGAGTCCAGCGCCATATCCCATTGGTTCCCATCTATATCCCGGATGTCTTCTGCCCATTTACTACGACTTCTAAAAGAGGCATAGTCCTGGATTGAGGATAATAGTTCCACATATATTTTCGATATTAGTCCTCTCCGGGTATCCGCCTGAAGGACTTCCGTCAGCAGACGTGACGATGATATTACTAAGGAATGTGTCGTTTGCTGTGCCTGCAAGGCGTGCCGAAGCTGAAGGTATTGATAAAAGCCCCTTGGGTCTAACTGAAATTCCTGACACAACTGTTCATATGTTTTTAGCACCTCTCCTTCGTACAGCTGCGAAAAAAAACTGATCCCTCTCTCTTTCCAGGAAATGAAACCTTCTAAGTCCTGTAGCTCTGGGTATCTAGGGTTTTGCCATATTGGGGTAAAGAGCAGTGGGCCCCTTAACCTCAAAGCCTTCCGGATCTCCCCCCATAACTTTTTGAGGAGAGTGCCCGTAGGTGCAGAGTGTGGTATACTAGGCAAGTCCATCTCCAAATGGGAGACTGCCTTTAGTGTGGGGGCCCCCGTAGTCACCAGGTTACTTATAGGATCCTCTCTTTCTTCCCGACCCCATCCCGCCAACTGCTGAAGCTGTGAGGCCAGAAAATACATTTTAGGGTGAGGTACTGCCAGTCCCCCCCTATTTTTACTGTATTGCAGGGTGTTTAAGCTAATCCTGGCTGTCTTTTTTTTCCATATCAAATCCTGCATCTGGGTATCTATTTGTTTAAACCATTTATTCGAAATCCATATAGGGGAGTTGTGAAAGACATATAGTAACTGTGGGGCCCATACCATTTTTATTAAGTTTACCCGTCCCACCACTGACAGCGGAAGCTTGCACCAGCTATTACATTTCCCTCTCTGCCTTTCCAGCAGTGGGACCAGGTTCAGCTGAAAGTAATCCGCTGGATCCGGAGATACCACTGCCCCCAAATATCCAAAGTTTTTAGTTATGGCAATCTGCTCCACGCCAACTGGTAGTGATTCCGTCAACGGGTCTATAGGCATTATTGTTGATTTAGACCAGTTTATGGTGAAACCTGAAAAACTTCCAAAATCTCCTATAATACCCATCACCGTTTGCAACGATGCGGCTGTATCCCCTAGATAAATAAGTGCGTCATCCGCATATAGGGAGATTTTTTCTTCCCTTTGGCCCCTACGAAATCCAACCACCTCCAATGCAGTACGGATCAAAATAGCCAAAGTTTCAACAGTAAAGCAAACAGAAGTGGGGATAATGGACACCCCTGTCTGGTGCCTCTATATATCTCAAATGAAGAAGAAAGATTGTTATTGATACGGAGTCTGGCTCTGGGTTTAAAGTAAAGCACCTTCACCCATGTTATAAACTCATTCCCCAATCCAAACCTTGTCAGGATTTCCAGGAGGTAGGGCCACTCCACACTATCAAACGCTTTAGCAGCATCCAGTGATAGAATGGCCCTGCCCCCCGGATTGTCCACCGGCACTTGTAAATTCAAATACAGCCGTCGTATATTGTCTGCCGTTGAACGTGTTGGTATAAATCCAGATTGGTCTCTATGGATCAGCTTGTCAATCACCTTGGATAATCTCATAGTTAAAACTCTAGCCAAAAGCTTGACATCCGTATTCAATAAAGAGATCAGGTGATAAGAGTCTAGCAGGAGCTTATCTTTGCCTGGCTTGAGAAGTACTATTATTATAGCTTCTTGCATACTATCCGGCAAGCTACCTGTCTCCACTGCCTCTGATATGGCCTCCAGCAAGGGTGGGAGAAGAATCTCTCCATACTGGGAGTACACCTCCGCCGGTAATCCAACCCAGGGATTTATGGTGCAGGGCCTCATCTAGGGAATCCTTCAATTCTGCCAATGTAATAGGGAGATTTAACCTCTCCCTATCTGCCTCTGACAGCTGGGGGAAAGGGCAAGTTTGCAAAAACAGGGCCAGTTCTGACTCTGTATAATTAGTTTTAGAAGAATATAAATCCCTATAAAACTGATGGAAATCATCTAAAATTTCAGAACCAAGAGTATTTATTTCCCCGGACTCCGTTCTTATAGCCTGGATATTAGAGGAGTCCCGCTGTTCCCTAGCCACCAAGGCAAGAAGATGACCCGTTTTTTCCCTTTCCTCTAAGTAACTCTGCTGGTGGAAATATCTCCTCTTCTCTGCTGCTGTTAACAGGACAGAGTTGTATAGGGATTGCGCCTCGGTCCAGGAATCATAATTGGCTTGAGAGGGGTCTGCTACCAGTGCCTGTTCTCTAGCTTTCATTTCATCTCGTACGTTGTTCTCCCATTTCCTCGAGCCTTTTTTAATACCTGTGATTTCTCTAATGAGACGTCCCCTCAAGAAAGCTTTAAGTGAATCCCATACCACCGCTACGCTAGCAAATCCCCTATTAAAATATAGGAATTCCTGCAATGCCCCCACGATCTTGTCTGGAAATGGAAACAGGGTCAACCAAAAAGGATTCACTTTCCACAGTGGGCGGCCAGATGTAGCTGTAACATCTAGCCGTACCCAAAATGGAGAGTGACCTGACAGTAATCTCGGCTCATAAGCCGAGTCCCTTACCCTCTGCATTAACACCTCGTTTCCCAGGCCCATATCAATCCGAGAGAGTCCACCATGTGAAGCGGAGTGGCACGAATAGCATCTTTCCCCATCATGTCTCTCCCGCCAGATATCATGTAGTCCCAATTCAGAAAGCAAGGAGGCAAAGGTCGTCCTACCGGCTATGGGTCTTACCCTTCTAGGAGCCAATTGCATACTATCCAATCCTGGATCTAGGGTGTTATTATAGTCCCCCAGCGCTAGCACCGAGACATCTGGAAATAGTGCCATAAATTGCGCCAGCTTTCTGAGAGGCGCCTCCGAAAATGGCGGGGGAATATAAATCGCGGCAACAATACAGAGTAACCTATTAAGCTTACACAGCAAAAAAACATATCTGCCCTCTCTGTCCACCTGTTGCTGAATACATTCAAAAGAGACATTAGCTGACACCAAAATACTGACTCACCTGGAGTAAGAAGAATACATGGAATGATATTGCGTCGGGTATTTACATGAACGCAACAGGTGGACAGAGTCAGGTCGCATATGTGTTTCCTGAAGACAGATTATCTGCGGTTGCAATCTACCAAAATATTTAAACATTGCATCTCTCTTAACCTTATCCCCCAACCCCCTGACATTCCATGTCATAAGTAATATACCCGTTTTATTTACATTGGCCATTGGGAAAAACAAGGGAATAATTGTGCAAATACTAAAAATAAATTATCCATCAAAACCAAAGTATATATACATATACATATAAAGAATTAACCTAGTATTGGCAGTGTTACCCGAAAACTTCCAAATAGTGTTTTTATACCATCTGGTATGCTTGAAAAACATATATAACCATGATTGTGAATCCTGTTGAAAATCATGTCTCCTAACTTTTAGTTGTAATGTGTCTCCCCTCCCCTCCCTTGTCCTACCCCCCCTGTTCCCCCCTCCCTTGTCCTACCTCTCCCTTCTCTCTCCCCTCCTCCCCCCCCCTCCACCTCCCTCCCCCTCCCACACCCTCTCCCCCTTTGCCCAGCTGGGCCTACCCTAGGGGCTGTGACTATAACCTTCACTCTACATCCCCTCTCCTCTCCCACTTAACGTGCATCTATATACTTATAGATGCCCACCTCCACCCCTCCCACCCCCCCCTCCCCTCCTTAGTAATCACTCCGTGCCTCTTCCCTCCTACTTTTAAAGTGCTATTTAAGGTGCTTTTAAATTTTTTTTATTTTTCCTCCATTTTCTCTCCACCTAGTGTTATATTTATCAAATCGAATATTCCCCATATATTATAGACCAGTTATACCAGTTAAAATGCTGTTCACATTGTCACAATGTTTTTAAATGCTAATAAAAAAAAAAAGGGGTAAGGAAAAAAAAAAAAAAAAAGAAGGTTCAAAAATGCTAAATCATTTCCTCCATTCTTCGTTTGTCCTTTGTCTCATGTTGCCATAAGCACTATAGGTCTTTCTTATTATCCTCCAACCACTTCTCCATGCTTGTTGGGGAGTCAAAAAATTGTGTACCTGTCACGTACCTGGTAGGTGAGCCCGACGTGCAGGGAGTGGCCTCTCGTAGACCTCTGGCTCGAGAACCCCTGATAGAGCAGACAGGGGCTCAGGAGGGCAAAGGAGCACAAGTGCCTGGCAGGAACTGAGGCAGGTGGAAGTAGAAGCAGCAGACTGCAGCGGTGGATAACTGATGGGAGACGTGCAGCGGTCCGCAGCAGGCACTAGAGGATCAGGAAGCAGACTTGGTGAAGACAGGCCGGGTCAGACACAAGCGGGCAGATGAGTACAAGCAGGATCCAAGAATAGGTAAAGTCCAGGCCGGGTCAGTGTATCAGGCGGGCAGCAAACTGGTTAGAGGAGAAGGCAGAAGAGAAGTCGGGACGAGCCGTGGTCAGAGGCGGGCAGCAGACAGGAGAAGCCAGGGGAAGCCGGGTCAGGTACCAGAGCAATTAGATCAGAGGTTCAGGTAACAAGGGTCTTCAGGAAACGCTGTAGACCGGACAGCAAGGATGCAGAGTGACAGCTCTCTTTAAATAGGCAGTCTTTGGCGCCAGACTGCGTCATAGGCGCGCGCGCCCGCGCTACCGCGCATCCGCGCGCGCCCGCTCGCCACTATCGCGTGCGCGCGCACGCTCGTTTGCCGCTATCGCGCATGCGCCGAACGGGTCTGCCTGTGCATAGAGATTCTGAGACCCCAATTGCTGGGATGAGTGAGAGAACGTCTTTCCTGACATTGCCCCCCTCCTACGGGCAGCCTCCGGATGCCCAACTGAGCCAGCCTACCTGGGTGAGACCTTTTGAAGGCCGTGATCAATCTTTTGGCATGAATGTTGGTTTCCGGTTCCCAGGAATTTTCCTCGGGGCCATAGCCCTTCCACTTAACCAGATATTGGGTTTGGTTGCGTCTCTTCCTGCAGTCCAGGATAGACTCGATTTCGAACTCTTCCTCACCATCGATGAGCACGGGCTCAGGAGGGCCAATACCTCGATTGGGAAAGGGATCTGGGACTGCAGATTTGAGTAGCGACACATGGAATATCGGGTGTATCCGAAAAGATTCCGGTAATTTCAGCTCGTATGCCACGTCATTAATTTTCCTTGTTACAGGGAAGGGACCCACAAATTTGGGGCCCAGTTTCTTAGAGGGGCATGTCAACTTTAGATTCACTGTGGACAGCCAGACTAGATCTCCGGGTGTAAGGTTAAGTTCCCCCCTCCTCTTTTTGTCGAACACCTCCTTATTATGCGCCTGAGTCCTTGCCATTGTCTCCTGAAGCAACTTACTGTTGGTACTGAGGAAGTTCAGGGTATCCTGGGCGGCTGGGACCGCACACTCTGGAATATTATTAGACAGGAACAGAGGGTGGAAGCCGTAGTTCGCAAAGAACGGTGACTGCTTGGTCGCTGAATGAACGGAATTGTTGTAGGCGAACTCGGCGAGGGGTAATAGTGGTACCCAGTCGTCTTGAGAGAAGGAAGAGAAACAGCGCAAATATTGCTCCAGGGTCTGATTTGTGCGTTCCGTCTGACCATTGGTCTGGGGATGATAAGCTGAAGAGAAGGAAAGGTCAATCTTTAAAGATTCGCAGAGCGCCCTCCAGAATCTGGATGTAAACTGCACCCCCCGATCAGATACAATGTTCACAGGAATGCCGTGCAGTCTTACGATTTCTTTGATGAATAGTTTTGCGGTCTCGGGGGCAGAAGGTGTACACCTCATGGGCAGAAAGTGGGCCATCTTGGAAAGTCTGTCCACTACCACGAAAATGGTAGTGCAATTTTCTGATGATGGTAGTTCCACAATAAAGTCCATCGAAATCATTCTCCAAGGTCTGTCTGGAATGGGTAAAGGCCTCAACAGACCCCAAGCTCTGGTCTTGCTGCCCTTGTTCTGAATGCACGTAATGCATGATTCCACATAGTCCTTGCAGTCCTTAGACAGTTGAGGCCACCAAAACGTGCGCTGGAGAAGTTCAGATGTTTTGTGCACCCCAAAGTGGCCAGCCAGTTCATGATCGTGACAAGATTTGAGAACGTTAATCCGTAATTGTGGAGGCACGAAGATCTTGTCCTTGAACCACAGCAGGTCGTCTTTCAACTGTAGGGTAACATCCGGTGGGTAGGCCTCATTGGTAGAAGCCTGCTTAATCTGAGAAAGTAGGTCTCCTTGCAGCAGAAGGAAATTTCCGGGAGTCAGGATGGTGTCTGGGGGTGAGAGAGCTTCAGCTCCGCTAAACATCCGTGAAAGCGCATCTGGCTTAGTGTTCTTAGACCCGGGCCTGTAGGTTATATGGAATGAAAATCTGGTGAAAAAAAGTGCCCATCGGGCTTGACGTGGTTTCAATCTTTTGGCTACTTTCAAGTACTCCAGATTTTTGTGGTCTGTGTAGATCAAAATAGGATGTGCTGCCCCCTCTAGTAAGTAGCGCCACTCTTCCAACGCGGCCTTAATTGCGAGTAGCTCTCTGTCCCCCACATCATAGTTCCTCTCAGCTTCGGACAACTTCCGAGAGAAGAATGCGACTGGATGCAACTGCGACTTGGGACCCTGTCTCTGGGAGAGCACCGCCCCCACTGCGATCTCAGAGGCATCTACTTCCAAAATGTAAGGCAGAGCGGGGTCTGGATGTTTCAGGACCGCGGCCGAGACAAACTGATCCTTTAAGGTGGAGAAGGCAACTTGGGCCTCCGGGGTCCAATGGAATCGTATGCCTTGCTTCGTCAAACTGGTGATGGGCGAGATGATGGTAGAAAATCCCCGGATAAACTTGCGATAAAAGTTTGCAAATCCTACAAAGCGTTGGATCCCTTTCTTGTCTGTTGGAATTGGCCAATCCAAGATGGCGGAAACTTTTTGTGGGTCCATTTTGACACCTTCTATGGAGATAATTAGTCCCAAAAACTGAATGCTCTGTTGTTCAAACTCGCATTTCTCGGGTTTCGCGTAAAGGCCATGCTGACGGAGTCGGGTTAACACTTTCCTGACATGCTCTCGGTGAATGGACAAGGACGAGGAGAAAATCAGGATATCGTCCAGGTAAATTATCACAAACAAGTCTAGGTAGTCTCTGAAAATGTCATTCACAAAGTGTTGGAATGTGGCAGGAGCGTTACACAAACCGAAGGGCATCACGAGATATTCAAAATGCCCGAATCGGGTACGGAAGGCAGTCTTCCATTCGTCCCCATTACGAATTCGGACCAGATTAGAGGCCCCACGAAGATCCAATTTAGTGAATATGGCTGCAGCCCCGAGTCTCTGGAATAGTTCTGGCACCAAAGGGAGAGGGTACCGGTTTTTAATTGTAATCTTATTTAGCGCACGGTAGTCTACGCAAGGGCGTAGGGAATGGTCTTTTTTTTCGACGAAAAAGATTCCTGCTCCTGCTGGTGAAGTAGAAGGCCGGATGAACCCCTTCTCCAGGTTGTCGTCGATATAGGTCTTGAGGGTCCTGAGCTCTAGTTCGGTTAGAGGGAAGATCCTTCCGAATGGCACCTCTGCCCCGGGGAGGAGCTCAATCGGACAGTCATAGGATCGGTGCGGGCGAAGTGTTTCTGCACCCTTTTTGCTGAATACATCCAAAAAATGATGGTAAACTTCGGGAACGGACTGGCGGGTTTCAGAGTCAGCGTCTAAGCAGAGCAGTGAGGAGGGAGCGTCAGCGACTTCTGGCACACAGTGCTGACGACAGTAAGGAGAAGGGAAGCTGATCTTACTCGTGGTCCAGTCAATTTGTGGGTTGTGTGCCCTCAGCCAGGGCATACCCAGTATGATGGGAAACAGGGGGGATTCAATGATGTCCAGGCGAAGTAACTCCCGGTGATTACCGGAGATGGTTGCACTTAAAGGGACGGTTTCCAGTATGACTGGCCCTGACTTAATAGCTGATCCATCGGCCAGGTGTACAGAAAGTCCCTTAGCTCGGGGTTGCAAGGGGACCTGGAATCTGTTGGCAAAGGAAGCGTCCATAAAACCGCTGCATGCTCCGGAATCAATTATTGTGGTAGTTAGTATATTCCTTCCTGGAAGCTGTAAGGAGACAGAGACAGCCAGATGAGTTGAGTTGTCAAACGAAGTAGGTGAGTAGGTAGAAAAGATAGAGGAACACTTACGGGTCTTAGCAGGACAGGTCCTCACGAAATGACCTGGTTCCCCACAGTAGAGGCAGAGATTGTTGAATCGCCGCCGTTGGCGCTCTTCGGGGGTGAGCGAGGGGCGAAGCAGGCCAAGTTGCATGGGTTCCGAAGTATCAGCGGACGGGTGAGCGGGAGCCAGAGGGGCAGAGTGAGCAGGGTTGAACACACGAGGTAGCATCCATACAGGACGAGAGGGACCAGCGGTACGTTCAGCTCTTTGTTCCCTTAACCGCCTGTCAATTAAGGTAGACTGAAGAATTAGAGCGTCCAGTGTTGCTGGGATGCCAACTCGAGCCAGTTCATCCTTAAGGGGCTCGGAAAGGCCCATACGGAACTGGTGGCGCAGGGCGGCATCGTTCCAATTTGTGTACGAACTCCGACGTCTGAATTCGGACACGTAGTCCTCCACGGGCCTGCGACCCTGCTGCAGGGAACATAATGCTGCTTCCGCGGTGGCTGCTTGTTGGGGATCCTCGTAGAGAAGATCCATGGCTTCAAAGAACGTGCGCAGGAGGTTGAGGCAGGTGTCTTTATGCTCCAGAAGGCGGTGGGCCCAAGACTGAGGTTCGCCTGATAGTAGGGCGATGACGAAGCCCACCTTGGTGGTTTCAAGGGAAAAGGTCCTGGGTTGAAGAGCGAAAAAGAGCTCACAGGCGTTACGAAAAGCTCTGTATTTACTACGATCTCCAGAAAACCTCTCGGGAGGGGGAACCCGGGGTTCAGGTGGTAACATGACAACCGAGGGTGTGGGAGAAGCTCCAGATGTGACAGGTGCCGTGTTAGACAGGGTCTGGACACGCTCCTCTAGGCGGGTATAGCCTTCCTGTAAGTTCCTGACTGCCGTAGTAAGTCCATCTAGGGGACGGCAGAGTTCCTCCATGGGAGAGGCTCCCTGCGTGGGCTCAGACATGGCTGTCCGGTACTGTCATGTACCTGGTAGGTGAGCCCGACGTGCAGGGAGTGGCCTCTCGTAGACCTCTGGCTCGAGAACCCCTGATAGAGCAGACAGGGGCTCAGGAGGGCAAAGGAGCACAAGTGCCTGGCAGGAACTGAGGCAGGTGGAAGTAGAAGCAGCAGACTGCAGCGGTGGATAACTGATGGGAGACGTGCAGCGGTCCGCAGCAGGCACTAGAGGATCAGGAAGCAGACTTGGTGAAGACAGGCCGGGTCAGACACAAGCGGGCAGATGAGTACAAGCAGGATCCAAGAATAGGTAAAGTCCAGGCCGGGTCAGTGTATCAGGCGGGCAGCAAACTGGTTAGAGGAGAAGGCAGAAGAGAAGTCGGGACGAGCCGTGGTCAGAGGCGGGCAGCAGACAGGAGAAGCCAGGGGAAGCCGGGTCAGGTACCAGAGCAATTAGATCAGAGGTTCAGGTAACAAGGGTCTTCAGGAAACGCTGTAGACCGGACAGCAAGGATGCAGAGTGACAGCTCTCTTTAAATAGGCAGTCTTTGGCGCCAGACTGCGTCATAGGCGCGCGCGCGCTACCGCGCATACGCGCGCGCCCGCTCGCCACTATCGCGTGCCCGCGCACGCTCGTTTGCCGCTATCGCGCATGCGCCGAACGGGTCTGCCTGTGCATAGAGATTCTGAGACCCCGATTGCTGGGATGAGTGAGAGAACGTCTTTCCTGACAGTACCTCCCATCGCTGTCACTCGTAAACGAGCAGGGTAGAGCAGGGCATAGACAATCTTATGTTGCTGAGGGGTACGTTTAATTGGAATAAAAGCCGCTCTGCGCTTCTGTAGATCTGGCGAGAAATCCTGATGAAGTGAGATTTTGACCCCCTTATAATAGATATCCCCCTTTTCTCTGGCCTTCCGAAGCAGAGTCACTTTGTCACAATAATTTAACATTTTTACGAGAAGTGGTCTAGGGTATCCACCTGCTTGACGGGGTTTAAAGGGGACCCGGTGGGCGCGCTCAATCCCAAAAAATTGTGAAAAAGAGGTAGCCCCAAATGTCTCCTTGAACCACCCCTCCAAGAATGCTGTGGGGTCACCTCCCTCGCTTTCTTCTGGCATGCCTATTACTCTGACGTTGCTTCTTCTATTTCTGTTTTCCAATTAGTCGATTTTAACCCCCTGCATGTCCATTTGTTTCTTCAACCCCACAACTTATTTATATCCGACAATAAACAATTATGGAGATTATGTGAGAAGAGAAAAAAAAGGGGGAAAAATAGTCTCTGATTTCTAATCCCACTCTTTTCTACTCTTCTGGCCAGAGTCTATGCCCTTTTTTTAGGGAAGATGGTATAAACAAACAAGAAATGTAAAAGCAATGGATATCTCTCACCCAGCCACCGATCTTCTGTCCAGGCGTCTGACAAGGGGGAACAGAGGGGAACAGGGATTACTATGCCTCTTTCTCATGATGGTTGATAGTTGATAACAATTCCTCTCTGGCCACAGACGGAAGGATAAAAAAGTTAAGAGAGCACTGTGTGGGGTCCCTCACACCCCCACTGGTAGTCTCTAGTACAGCCTTTATCTGTCAGTGGATGAATGGATAAATTAATGCCTTGACTGCTTTACTCCCCCCTCATCCTGGTGGTCCCGGCGTTTATTATTAAGTGTGTCTGCCTTGTCAGGGCAGTGGGGGCCTGAGTGCTAGGGAGGGGGGGGGTCGGAGATCGGTGCCTCTGTCCACTGAGGGAGCCGCACGCTCTACCTCTAGCTGCGCTGCGCTGCGCTGTATCACTGAGGGGGGGGGGGGTGGATCGGCAATCACCCCTCTCACAGATGACTCCACTCCCCACTCGACCGGTGAGTTCCTCGCTGGAGAAGCTGGTGATCTTACAAGGCAGTCTTACAGTCAGACTCAACCTTCACACTACTCTCTGCTGAGTAGTCCGGTCTCGATATCGCAGGCTCCAGGCTAAGGGTTCAGAGCTGAGGGTTTGTTTCGGTTTCGGTCAAATTCACCCTGCCATAGGCCCAATCAACGCCGCACGTAGCAGGATGATGAAGATACAATCAGAGGAAGGAGGGAGGGGAAGCATCTCTCATCTCACTCACACACTCTCGCTCTCACATCCTGGTCACGAAAACACCTTGTTTCCTGCCCGCTTTACCTGCTCCGGAGCTTTCTATGTCTTCTACGGTAGAGGCTCGTTCACCTTTGCGGCCACCTATGCCTCAGTTAGAGCCCATGCCATTAAAGAGGTCTCCGGATGCCATTGTCCTTCCTGGAGCGGGGGATCGGGCCACCATGCCGCCTTTGGCTCGGTTACAGTGGCTCCTCAACAAGAAGATTGCAATTGAGCACGGGTGGGAATACCCATACGTTCCCAAAGAACTGCTCTTCGAAATTGAGGCCTGCAGGGACCGGTGGTACTCTGACTTCGTCTGGGACTTTCTGAAAGTACAGAGGGGCCACCGGTACTTCAGATGTTCTGCTGTCATGGCAGATCGCTTTAAAGGATGCCGGGAGGACTGGACTCTGGGTCGGCACATTCATGCGGACAGAGTGGTGATCCGTAATAAGGACAGAGATGATGCTGTGTATTCCATTGAAACACTTGATAAGGAATGGAAAACTCTTGTCCTCCCAGACCCACACTATTACCTCTAGAGTGAGAACCTGTTTTTTTTTAAATATTATTACTCACTCTGGGGGCCAAGCTGCCTGAACATGTTACTTTGTCCCTGCCAGGGAATCTACTCTGTTGAGGATTGGAGAGCTGTTCTATGGGTGTTTTTCTCTCCTCCTCAGCCAACGGAAAGAATTTTTTTTTTAAACTGAACTTTGGGGTAGATCTAGCTAGGGTCAAGGTTGAAGCCGCCGTTTTCAAGATGGGGAATGTTCTACATTGATACATTTCCATGTGAGTCAGTGCCAGATGTGATGATGGTTGCACTGCCACCAGGTGGCGGTAATCTGCAGAACTTTAATGAATAACATATGTTAGGATTAGCGAGGATTTGAACACTTAAGCCCCGTACACACGATCGGATAACCTATGGATTTTCGTCCGATGGATTTGTCCATCGGAAACCCGATGAAACTGTTTTTCATCAGTCTTGGCCACACACCATCAGTCAAAAAACCGACCGTTCCAAACGCGGTGACGTAAAACACTCCGATGAGCTGAGAAAATGAAGTTTAATGCTTCTGAGCATGCGTCGACTTGATTCTGAGCATGCGTGGGTTTTTTAACCGATGGACTTGCCCATAGACGATCGGAAATTCCCATCGGTTTTTTATCCATCGGAAAATTTTAAAACAAGTTCTATTTTTTACAACCGATGGAAAAAAGACCGATGGGTACCATACACGATCGGTTGGTCTGATGAAAACCGTCCATCGGACGGTTTTCATCAGTCAAACCGATCGTGTGTACGGGGCTTAAGTGAAGGGAGCTGTCTTTCTTGGGGAGGGGGGACAGCTCACTTCTTATGTATAGTGGTTAGATAGGATGTTTGTGTGCTGTTTTTTTTTCTCCCTCTGCAGGTGAACTACTAGCAATTCTGCCAGAGGATAGGCGGAGTGGTAGTTTAGAAGGGGGTGGAACATGTATATTATGCCATGTAAAATGTGACATTGAGAATGGGATGTCAATGTTTGTATTCTATGTTATCTATCCTTTTCTCTCTTTTATTCCTGCTCCTCCCCATTTTATTGGTTCCGGCACAACAATTCAAACATTTTGTATATAGTTCGGAAATAAATCTGCGCTTGCTCAGGATTGAGGAGCGTGAATTTATTTCAGACATTGGGGACAGTGTCTATTTCAGAGGGGGGTGTATGTAGCGACCCTTTACTTTTGAGGGGTGCTATGTGCTTAAATTTAGGGGTGGTCTGAGCTAGTAGCCAGGCTCAGACCACTTTGATTTGTTAGTATTCGCTTCTGCCTGTGTGATGTAGCCTGACGCACAGTTCCCTGTGGCCTGTAGGTGGCACTGCCATATCAGGTCAGGGGTGAACCGTGGGTGACATTGCTATGCCTTAGTGTGTCCTCTCTCTGCAGCAGTACAGTGGGCGTGGTAGGCCTGCTGTGCATGCTGGGAGAGGATACATAAGGGGCAGACGCCATTCTTTTGGGGAGTCGAGAGTCGGTGGGAGCCTGGAGTGTGAGCGGTCTGTGCCACCTGGCCCTCCAGGCCAGGGGTGCGCGTGTGCATGGGTCTCAGGCACCTTTAGCCTGGGGCTGCAACTCCAATAGTAGGCCCAGCACCTTTAGCTGGGGCCTACCTCCAAAAGAAGAATCCCAGGGTGCCCGGGAAAAGGGTGGACCCGCTCTAAGAAGAGGAGACCGGGGGAGGACCTTTCTGATGGACCGGTGAGAGTTCACGGTGAAAGGTTACCTTCTGGAGGGATTCAAAGATCCACCAAAAGCCTTGCAACGTGCTATCACAGGCACCTGTCCTTGTGTTGCAACAGCTGAGAAGTTTGGGACTTAAAGATTCTGTGGCAGAGGATCTCCCAATCGTATCTTAAGGAAAACCTAAAGTGAACGTTTGAGCATCACTCCGGCTGCTAGGATCCGCTCTTACAGGGGACTATCTGGGTGAGCTAAACCTACTCGGGATCGAGTAGCGACTATCATACTAGTTTGTGCCTGGACCATCTCCCAAACCTTGCTGTCCTTTCTCTCATCCACCTTTCCTGTCTTCTGAACTTGAACTTGCTTGTGAAATAAACTCAGCGTTGGAATTAAAGTGGTGTGAACATTGGCCTTACTGGGGAATAATAGAGCCTTGTCCCTATAATCTAGGGGATGAGAACCAGTCTGCTGGGAGAACCTGCTGCAGGACCCAAAATTGTTAACACCGCTCAAACTACTCAAACAGGAGGATACGGGCATATAGCGCGGTGTGCCTTGACCTGCAAGTGAGCCGAAGGCAGGAAAAGGTCCGTGTGCTACACGTATATAAACAAATGGAACGTAATGAAATAATAATAATAATTAATAATAATAAAAACTTTTTATTATTATTATTTATTATTAATTTGTTCCGTTCCATTTGTTTAGATGCAGCATTTTTTATTTCAGATAATTCGTAACTTTGGATAAATTTGTATTCGTTATGTTCACTATCAGCCAAATTTGAAAGGAAATTACAATACCTATAATTTATCATAACAAATGACCCAAAAAAAAAAAAAAAAAAAAAAACAAATGAAATGAAAACAAACAAATTTTTCGGCAGTGCACGTCTAGAGAGCGGCTCTAATCAGATTGCTGAGATCTTGATAAATCTTGACCATATGGTCGGGATCTTTCCCGAGCCTGCACTGGCTTAGTGACGTCAGCCCCCAGTGGACTTTAGCTCACTGTCGGTGGAAAATGGGTCACAGGAGTGCACTCCTGTGACATACAAGAGAAGTATAGCCAAAATAACTTTGGCTATATGTCTTCCTTTAAGTGGTGGTCTTTGTTATTACTCAAAATTACCATAAATAAAATGCAAAAAACTACTGTAGCGGCCTCACTCCCTTCTCTCGTGCATCGGTTATCCGATAGCTCTGGTCTAAGGGTATCTTGCATGTGAGAGTGAGATGCGCTACGGCCCATGTCCTCCCCATTGATGCTGGTGAGGTGAAGGCCAGTACCTGTTGTTTTCCTCGGGCCGGTGTGCTTCTTTAAGATCCGAGTCTGTTGTGCTGACACCTCCCTTTGCTCCCATTAACCAGAGTACCACACACCGATAAAGGTCCAACACTTGTTTATTAACACACTCCAATAAACAGTCCTTTTCCAGCCGACTGGTTGAGACCCAATAAACAGTTCAATACGGTGGGGTGAGCAGGTCGAGGCACTGTCCTGATAAGTAAACTAAACCACTGTGGTTTCACCAGCGGTTGCTAAAGCCCATTAGCTTGTGAAAGAACTTAAACCTTCAGGGTCTCTACCAGCGACCCCAGAGAACAGAAACAGGAGTACCTTCGCTGCGTTGTGGCCCCTATCAGGGGGAAGATGTCCCTCCAAGAGAGTTACCAGAGGCCCCTCTGTCACCGGGTTGATGCTGCTCCGTGCTCTTCAGAAGGGTGACCTCTCCGGCCTCCTCGCCTCAGATATGAGCCCCATCCACCTCAGGGACCCTCGGACAAATCCACCCTTGCGGGACCCAGTCGAAGTCACTGAGCCCCAGGCCTCCGATGTAGTACCTCATCCCAGGCTTAAGCTGCCTGGGATGGACTCCAACACTGTTCCGGCCAGGCCATGGGCACCTAGGCCGGAACTCCGGACCGCCAGCACCCAAGCCAAAGGTGCCTGGGTGTGGGATAGCAGCAAAGCCGAAGACCTCGTGGCCAGGGCGTCTACCCCTTTTATGCCCTCCCCCAGCAGACACAGCAAGTCTCCCCGCCCCGCTGTACTACTGCCAGAGCAGGACAAAAAGGTGCAGCACTGCGGTAATGGTTCTACCTCGACCCGGGACAACAGCGCCACCCACAGGTCAAAGGGAACAACACACCACCAGAGTCCTCCACGACTTAATTGGTCTGAACCCTATCACAATTGGTGCAACCCGGGTCATTCTACCACCCAGGTGCTCCCCCTAGATTTAGACCCCCGCTACACTCTCCCCCTAGTGGTTTGACGCTGGTCCCCAGCGTCTGGTGCAGGCCCATATCTCCCCAAGAGCGGTAACATAAGCCAGACCCCAGAGGCCATCCCTCAAATTTGAAATCCCAATTTGTGCCAAGACCTGCTCAAGGGAAGGGGAACATAAAATAATAGAACTTTGCAATAAAACCATTTGAACATATACATAATTACAATCCCTCCCCCATCACTGTCTAAGAACCACCCCATACTCAGCAGCCTTGACGGATGTATCTCCTGCAGAGGGGAAAAAGAAAACATAACATCCTAACACATTGGTGTAACTTGGAATGAATGGGTCTATCAGCCGAGAGGCCCATTCGCTCCGATGAGTAAGGTGGTGCAAGTGTAAAAAAAAAAAACAGTCGTTGCACAACACTGCCACCTGGTGACAGTGTTGCAGTGATGACACTTGGTTGAATCTTCCAGACAACCCTCCTTCTTCTGACTGTGTCCCTACTCTGATTCTACCACAATGTCTTTGTCTTTAATGCATGAAGAAAAGGGAGAACAAAACAAACAGCTCCCATTTCTCCAAAGAGTGGAAAAGCCCAAATAAAAAAAAAACAGGGCACAGTTCTTGTATTCTGGGAAAACACTTCCAGAAAGTCCAGCAACAAGAGAACATACAGGAGTCTTTTCTCCTACAAATAGAACTTAGGATGCGATAAGAACAGGGGCTTCAAGTGCTCGTCAAAGGTTTCAACATTGTATTCAATGTCCTCTCCATCTTTCCGGCAGATAAGCACCCTGTCCGCATGGATATGTCGGCCCAACATCCACTCCGCTTTACAGTCCTTGAATTTCTTGGACACAGAGGGTGAGCATGATAAGTATCGGCGAGCATGAGGCACTTTGAGCTTCTCCCAGACAAACTCATCATACCACCGCGGTCGCAAGACCTCAACTTCAAAAAGTAAGTCCCGAGGCAGATATGGATATTCCCATCCATACTCAGGGCCAGGGCCACCCTCTGGCAAAAGAGCCTCTGCAGTCGGGCCAAAGGTGGCATCGTGGCCCGCTCTCCTTCTCCGGGCGGCACAATGGCTTCTGGATGCCAAGGTACTTTAACTACCTCCTGTTGTTTGAGTCTCAGCGCCCGCAGTGATGCGCGCTGTGTTCCTGCTACCGGAACGGGTGATGCTTCAGTTGAGGAAAGGACAGGCAGAGGACCCGGCTTCCTCGTGAGCTCCGGGGCTTCCCCCCGGGGTGTACTGTCTCCTGTGGACATAGGCAGATCTTGTGGCGCACGGAGCACAAGCAGTGGCATTTTGTCCCAGCCCTTGCGGTGAAAGAGTTCATCAATGTCACCATCATCTCCACAGTCCGACAGCGACTCTAGGTCGGAAGTGTCATACATCTCTGCGGGTAGGTAATTCCCGGTTGACACGGAATCACCCTCCCTTACGGGCTCCACCGACTGTGGACTCCCGACACCTCCAACCACCACCACAGTCCCAGCCCCTGGCTCACCTGGACCTTTTGAAGAAGCAGGATGTCCAGGACTTTTCTCTCTACCGGCGCCATCCAGGCCAGGCAAGCGGCGGGGTGAAGCTTGACCACGACCACAGGAGGCCTGTACCAGGCCGACTTTCCTCTTCGGAGGTGGGAGCAGGAAGCTTGTGGCGACCGAAGCAGCATCCTCTGATTTTTCTCTCTCAGTCTCTGGTTGGGCAGTCACATCGCCCTGGTCAGTGCGTACGGGGACCTCCGCAAAGGCCTGGATCTCCCCTTTCGGAGTAGCGGTACCTGTGAGGCAGTTGAGGCGAAGGGCCCGGGGCCTTGCTGTGGATGGCTCCACCTCGAATAGAAACTCCTTGCACGCCTCACATCGCCCGAATGGCTTCCGCTTGACCACCAGTCCCGAGCATCCGGGACAGATCACGCCGAGGGCCTCCATGTCTCTGCAGGTGTACAGAGCCAACTGCCCTCGGGGGCCTAAGTCTTATCCCCATGTCTGTAAGGGGAACAGCAAAAGCAGTCATCTTCGTGGGGTAGGGAACCGGAATCCATGGGGAACTTGAGGTCATCCCGACTATCTGCTGCTCCATCACGCACTGACCACGCGCCGGAGCCTCCACGTGTATCTCCCCACATGGCCAGACTCCTCCAAAAACCTGCACATTTTCGCGGGCTTCCAACTCCCTCCGCCCACGAACTGCGCAGCTATGGGGTGCCTCATGGCTCAGTGCAGTAAAAGCCCCCACATGTAGTACGTTACACGGCTGGACTTCTCCCTCTTCTGCATGGGCCTTTCCCGTCTTAGGGTCATGTCCACGACTTCGAGCAGGGATGCACTTTGGCCAGTAATATGGCCGACCCACTCGGAACTCCTCCGGGCAGCAAAGTTCAAACACAGACGTTCTCAGTTCCATAGTCAAAACACACACGATACCGGACTTACGAGCCCCCACGTGTAGCGGCCTCGCTCCCTTCTCTCGTGCATCGGTTATCCGATAGCTCTGGTCTAGGGGTATCTTGCATGTGAGAGTGAGATGCGCTACGGCCCATGTCCTCCCCATTGATGCGGGTGAGGTGAGGGCCAGTACCTGTTGTTTTCCTCGGGCCGGTGTGCTTCTTTAAGATCCGAGTCTGTTGTGCTGACACCTCCCTTTGCTCCCATTAACCAGAGTACCACACACCGATAAAGGTCCATCACTTGTTTATTAACACACTCCAACAAGCAGTCCTTTTCCAGCTGACTGGTTGAGACCCGATAAACAGTTCAATACGGTGGGGTGAGCAGGTCGAGGCACTGTCCTGATAATTAAACTAAACCACTGTGGTTTCACCAGCGGTTGCTAAAGCCCATTAGCTTGTGAAAGAACTTAAACCTTCAGGGTCTCTACCAGCGACCCCAGAGAACAGAAGCAGGAGTACCTTCGCTGCGTTGTGGCCCCTATAAGGGGGAAGATGTCCCTCCAAGAGAGTTACCAGAGGCCCATCTGTCACCGGGTTGATGCTGCTCCATGCTCTTCAGAAGGGTGACCTCTCCGGCCTCCTCGCCTCAGATACGAGCCCCATCCACCTCAGGGACCCTCGGACAAATCCGCCCTTGCGGGACCCAGTCAAAGTCACTGAGCCCCAGGCCTCCGATGTAGTACCTCACCCCAGGCTTAAGGTGCCTGGGATGGACTCCAACACTGTTCCGGCCGGGCCATGGGCACCTGGGCCGGAACTCCGGACCGCCAGCACCCAAGCCAAAGGTGCCTGGGTGCGGGATAGCAGCAAAGCTGAAAGCCTTGTGGCCAGGGCGTCTACCCCTTTTATGCCCTCCCCCGGCAGACACAGCAGGTCTCCCCGCCCCGCTGTACTACTGCCAGAGCAGGACAAAAAGGTGCAGCACTGCGGTAATGGTTCTTCCTCGACCCGGGACAACAGCGCCACCCACAGGTCAAAGGGAACAACACACCACCAGAGTCCTCCATGACTTAATTGGTCTGAACCCTATCACAATTGGTGCAACCCGGGTCATTCTACCACCCAGGTGCTTCCCCTAGATTTAGGCCCCCGCTACACTACCTTGACATGGTCATCTTAAAATGCAATTGTCTTCATATCGTGAGTCCTTTTCATTTGACATAGCATTTTTGGTGCAAAGTGTTAGAAAATATGTCAAGTTGTAACTGAAGAGTGTTCAAATAAAGTGTATGTCAGGCCAAAATGTTTTTTTTTCTAAGTTTAGATAGGAGATAGGAAAACATTGGCAAATCTGTTAGAGAGATATTTCCATCACTTTCTGTCTTCCTGACATTTGGTGGCTTACAGGTGGGCTTTTAAAATACAATTTGGGATGGTACAGGAAAGTACAGTGTTTTCCAGGAGGAAGTGTAACTATGAGTGCAACATGGTCTAAAAGGTGAAGTTAGCCTTTAATGTTGCAGGAGAAAAATAAAGGCTAGGAGGGTTGAGCCCAGTCAGTTTAGTTATATGAAGAGCAGGCCTGCAGTAAAAAGAGATGTAACCTAAAATAATACATGGATGCTTCCTCTTCTGCAGGAGAGCTGAGGACTTCTCGATCATGCTTCAGGATGCCTAGACTTTATCTCAGTAGGCTAGGGCAGGGGTCTCCAAACCTTCTGCCCCATCATTAGAGTCAGTGGGAGGAATAGTGCCTCGTCATTGTTGTCAGTGGGAGGAATTATGCCCCACAAATGTTGTTAGTGGGAGGAATAGTGCCCCATTGTTGGTGTCGATGGGAGAAATTATGGCCCATTGCTGGAGTCATTGGATGGAATAGTGCCCAAAGGGCCAGATAAAGGCAAGCAAAGGGCGCATCTGGCCCCCGGGCTGCAGTTTGGAGACCATTGGGCTAGGGCATAGGTCTCTATCAGCAGACGCTCTCAATCTAAAGACTTTGTTATAACTCTGTGTTACGTTACCAAGCTATTGTGCTGTTATATGGAACGTGGCTGAATGAACAGAACCTTGTTTATTTGAACTGTTTAGAAAAGCAATATAAAAAATATGCACCAGTCTGGATATTTGTGTTATTCCTGGCTTGTGGAATCTTCCCGTGGAACTTCCCTCTGCACTTTGGTAAAGTGGGGTACCTAGCTGTGGGCATGGTGTTGGATAAGCCACAGGAACCTGATCCAGACAGACAGGGATGCCATTAGGGGCTTCTAGAGGGAAAGGATCCAGTAAAAGGCCATTCCAGGAGTGAAACCAGAAAGGGTCCAAGTTGAAGGATTCCCATGGGCCACTGGGCACCACCTACTGCAGGGCTCCAGATGGTTAAAAATGTATACATGCTGTTCTTTTATGTAATAGTTTTACCTGATGGGAAGAGACAGAAAATTTGCAACAGGAACACAGACAGAAATAAATATGTGACAGGGGCTCTAACCCTTCCTATTCTTTAAAAGCAATTTTATTTATTTTTGTGCTGCTGTTTTAGAGTTTCCCTCACTTCCTGCAGTGTAAAATGTTGTTAGCAGAACAGAAGTGAAAAAAAAATGTCTCTAAATGAACCCTAGATAAAAGTAAAAACTTGACAGGGGCTCTAATTGTACCCTATTCTATCCAAAGCTAAGAAAAAAGGTTTTGGCTGGATATACAGTACATTTTCACAGGTAATGTAAAAGATGTAGCGATTTCTTTTGTGTGGTAAAACAGACTAGTTTTATGTGTGTATTTTGTTGTATTTTATTGAGCCTTTCTATGTTTAGTTTGTCGTACATTGGATAGCCATATTTATTCCTTCCGTGTGGTGCAGACCCTGCTTCCTGCTTTGCAATGCTACACAATGGTTGTGCTTCTTCTCACAATGTATGCCCATCGGTTAGCTAGTGTATTGAAAATACTGAGTTCCCTGTGTGGTTGAGATTTTATCTCAACAGTTGATAAGCAGAGTTGTTAAAATAACTAGTCTACCCTGCTCCTACTGGCTAATCTAGAAATCTCTGCATTTATTACCATAACAAATATAAGTAAGAAGACTGAAGATCAGATAAAAAAATGACTTTACTGTAATTTTTAACTCAAAATATGTGCTCATTGTAAATGCTTTATTTTTACTTTGAGCCTAAAACTAGGTTCAACAAGTTTCTACTCAATAAACCAGGCAAACCCTTAATTTGCAATTCTATGTTTATATACTCACATACAGAATACACACAAGCAATGGATGTTGACTCTGATATGACTGTGCTTTCACTAGGACTCATTTTGTAGTAGTTAGGCTCAGGGCTGTTGATAGAAATCACGGGGCCCCATACAGCCTACCTGACAGTCCCCCCCCCCCCCCCCCCCAGAAAATATGAAATTATATTTTCACTAAAATGCTACAGCCGTGGTGCTATGCAAAGCATGTGGTTGTGGTACATTAGTGCGGGGTTAGAGCATGCAGTGGGGAGGCAATATTCCTCCTCAATGCCTGTCATATGCTCTCTGAAGCACACGTGAACAAGCACTTTTTTTATATAATCAAATTTTTATTTTATTTTAGATTTCAACATATTCATTCAATATTATACATTCTTGTGTTCCATATTTCAATAGTATACATAAAAAAAAAGAATAGACATTACAAGAGAGGGCTAGGTACAAAACTATTTTGTCGAAAATTTACCAACTATAATACCCTCCGCCCCCTAAGAACAAACAAAGAAGAAGAAAAAAAAAAGGGGGGTAAAAGTTCCCTCCTCCCCCTTCAACCCCCCTCCTCCACGCCATCGCTAGATGCGGTGGGGTAAGTCTGCTCCTTTCTTCCCACTCCATTTCTTCCACTCAGAATCGTGTATTCTCCTACTGTGACCTTCTGTGTCCGTGCCCAAAAAAAAAAAAAAAAGAAGCCCCCCCCCTACTTCCAGGGGTTTTATTAATTCCCCCTCTACCAAGACCATTAATGGCCATGGTGTCCATTCATTTTATTAATAAAAATAAAGTGATTATACCATGTGATTGAATATTATCTAACGTGATTGCATATAAGCGGCCCTCATGGCCTAATTCTCCCCCAACTCTTTAAGTGACAAGCCAAGAAGTCCATACAGGAAAAGAGAGAGAGAGAAAAAGGCCCCCCACCTACTTACAGGGGTTTTATTTATTCCCCCTCTACCAAGACCTCATAAAAGAGGCCACTAATGGCCATGGTGTCGAAAAGGAAATGATTATACCATGTGTTGAATATTATCTACCGTGATTGCATATAAGCGGCACTTAAAGTGATTGTAAAGTCTTGTTTATTTTCCTATAAATATAATAAACATGTTATACCATGCATAGAATGCATTAAGATAAAAAACCTGCTGCCTTTACAACCACTTACATTTTTTTATGATGTAGCGCCCTGATGTTTAGGCAGGGTTGCTAGTAAATTTATTTGCCAAGTGATTGTTGCCTTGGCCAATTGATAGGAGGTCAATTGATTTCATCCTAATTCTGCAATTGCTGCACTTCTCTCTTCTGACACTAGATGGCCAGGTATCTGGTGGCATTAAATAAGACAAGGGCATTGCAAGGACAGATTAGGAATGAAGGGGGTGTCTCAGCCAATGGGCAGGGATTTTCTTGGGTCCCTTGGCCTGCTGGGAGAGCCTATTTATTTGGGTGGAGTCAGGTGATCTGTGCCACCTGGATGACTGTCTGGGTGGATGTTTGTTGTAATGCCCCAGGCTGCTAGGCCATAAGCCTTGGGCCTATCCTGGGGACATCTGGCAGCTAGGCTGTCTGAGGGCCTATCCAGAAGCAAGAGAGCAGTGTAGGGTTGGGACTGTGGCTTGCAGTACAACCAGAAGTAGCGGTTCTGCCGGCCAGAGAACCAGCTGTGGTTGGAGGTAAAGGGGGAAGTTGACGCCACTAAGGGACCATCCGCTTTGCTACCGGAGACCATTGTGAGTAGCTGAAGCAAGTACCTGAGCAGTATTTTCACCAGCCGGGGACGGTGAAGAATTGGGAAAGCTTCAGCAGGTGCCAAGCCAGGGGTTAGAAGAGCTCAGGAGATCCAGTGGCTAGTAAATCTGTTAGCCTAGTGAAAGACTGGGAGCTCAGCTGAGTGAAGTTTTACAATAGGAGATCGTAGAAGACAGTGGCGGTGCGTCCATGAAGGGCCGCCCCCTCTCTCCTGGCGTCCCTCAATCACCATAGATAGATTCATGCTTTGCATTAAATCTATCTATGGTCGCCACTGCCACCCCCTATTCAGGTGCCTGGCCACTTTTCAGGCGCCGGGCACCTGAATTACAGCGGTGGGGTGTTTTTTGGAAGCACCTGATTAGAGACATAGGCTCTAATAGGCGTTGAAAACAGTGAACAGCGGGCGTCATGGTGGGTGTTCGCTGTTTACTCAGCTGTGTGTTAGGAAAGCAAATTAATCGCTTTCCTAACACTGAACCGCCTCTCAGCCAATCAGGTGCTCGGGTCTGTGTTACCCGTCACCTGATTGGCTGAAACGACTGGCGCTGTGATTGGACGCTGCCTATCAGGCGTCCAATCATAGCAGAGGATCCGAAGAGAGGGCGGGAGAAGAGATCGAGGCACATGGAGGACACAGTAGCCATGACCCGATGCCCCACCGAGACAAGGTAAGTGCCGGGCGGGAGGGGGATGCACACTGGCAGCAGTTGATGGGCACAGTAGCGGCAGTGGATGGACACAGTAGCAGCAGTGGATGGGCACAATAGCAACAGTTGATGGGCACACTGGCAGCAGTTGATGGACACAGTAGCGGCAATTGATGAGCACACTGGCAGCAATTGATGGGCACAGTAGCGGAAATTGATGGGCACAGTAGCTGCGTTTGATGGCATAGTGGCGGCGAGTGATGGGCACAGTGTCAGCAATTGATTGGTACAGTAGCAGCGTTTAATTGCACAGTGGCATCAATTTATGGGCACAGTGGCTGCAATTGATGGGCAGAGTGGCTGCATTTATTGGGCACAGTGGCTGCGTTTGATGGGTACAGCGGCTGCGTTTAATGGGCACAGGGGCTGCGTTTGATGGCACAGTGAGTAAGCATCATCTCTGATGTGAAACGCGTCAGCCTTGTTCTCCTGCATGCCTTTTCTGATTGTTTTTGATGGATTTTGATTATCTTTGCTTGGATATTTTTGTTTTTTATCTTTTTGATCAATAAACGCTTTAACAGAGTGCGGCAGTCCAGACAACATCCTTTCTCTATGCATTAGAGCAGAGCCAGCACCTGTGAGACAGCAGGGCGGGAGCTATTAGAGGAATCTGGAACCCTTGAGCGGTGCACCCTTTCTCTTGGCTGCAATTGATGGGTTTTTTTTCAGTTTGTTTGCGCCCTCCCAAAAATTTTGAGCACCAGCCGCCACTGGTAGAAGAAGTGGAGTAGTTCATTAAAACTGTGTTAGAAACTGTTACAAGATTGTTGCCATAGGAGACAGTGGTCCTACTCATGCGGACATGGTGTCTAGCTGGATGCCTTTCCCTGCATGGCTGTCTGCCTTTAGAAGTCTCGGAGTCTGCCAATTAACATTGCATCTACTAAAGGGTGTCCTGGCCCTAACCCTCTCTCCCACAGTTCTGTTTATGAGACAATAAATCTCTTTGCATTCAAGAAATGTCTGGCGCCCATCAATCTACCTTGCATTACACCCACCATGCCTTGTAACCCACTCTACACTGAAGGATGCCAGCTGTCCCTAACTCTTGGCTACAATTATTTTTTTGATTTTGAATTTTTATACTTTTTTTTTTATAATTGTATTTATTTATGTATTACATTTTTTTTTAGTGCCCTGTTGGGGGGGCTTTGGTAAACTATCAGGGGTCTAAACAGGCCCCTGATGTCTCACATTTGAGACAGAGAAAGGGACTGAGGACACAAATTCATCAGCACCTTTCTCTTCAGCCTCAGCTGAAGATGAATGAATCGAAAGTGGTCTGAGGCTTCCTGTTCATTCAAAAACTGAAGCATAGTAAACCCAGTGGGACACATGAATGATCGGTACCGGTATGAAATATTTACCAGCCCCCAGCTCTCCTTCCTGAACCCGATCCTCCTGTGTGCTCTCAGGAGGTGCCGGCAGGAGAAAAGAGGAGGGAAGCCAGCAGTACTGCTGGGGAGGCAGGCACACGAGGGGGGGGGGGGGCGGTGGAAGGGGGTGCAGATGCAAGAACCAATCTCCCTGTCTTTCCTTTTGGTTGCTGCTGTTTTACATGTGGTGTCACAAAAATGATTTAGGAGACACTTTCTAAAGGAAAACTATAAAATATGCATCTTTCAGTTACACTTTTATTAGTCTTTTTTTTTTTCATAGTCCTCTGGCAAAGCATGCTGGGGTTTCTAAGAAGAAAGCCAAGTACCACTTTAATGCTTTGTCAGACAATCTTAATCTTTCAGACATTGCTGTTGTTAGCAAAAGAGAGACTATTCTCCTCCTATACTGCATCAGCTGCCTGTAAGTAGGACACTTTACAAATTATATACAGTACATTGCATAGAGTCAAGGCAAGGTCAACATATTACTAGGGTGTTGATCTCTAGGGACTGGATTAACTGATATTCTCACCTTGCCTCTTACCACATGTATGAATCCTTCTAAGCTTAATGAATGATGACAATGTGAATTACCACTTGGTGTCCTTGTTGGTGGAGACAGAGCCTCAGTGCTAAGCGGACCCAGATCCACAGGAGGGATGAATCAGCAGTATTGCAAGGACTGCCTTTAGCATAATAAATAACCATATATTAATTGTTGCATGTATATACAGCATATTTAAGAAGAAGACAAATGAACCCTTGTTAATGCCAGTGGAAACATTGGAGCATGAGAGAATATACAAGTATATTTGGAAAAAGCTGATTCTATAAACACTGATTTAGAAAGTTCATTTAGTAACTTAATTTTCTGTATATGATTGTTTCTTTTAAAGGATAAAAAGGCCACTATCAGCATTGGATAATTAAGTTATTACTGTGCTATGCCTGTACGCTTATCCTCCTGGCAGTTTACTGCATTACAATCAATGCCGCCCACGGCTGAAGTGATTCCCCAGCTGGATGAGTTCAGCAGCTAAAAGGCAACATCTTGTAGGCGTCAGGTAGCAGTATCAGAGAACTGTATGTAGCACAATGTTCAGGCAGGAAAATGGGAGGGTGAGATTTGGCAAGCTGCATCCAGCCTCCAAGTAGAACAAATGCTGTGTAGAACTAATGATTTAATAGGATAACTCCTGTGCACAGGTGCAGTCTGTAATACACAATGAGGGTAACTAATTGCTACTGTCACATTTCTTGCAGGTCTTAATATGCCATCTGCAAAGATTTTTCATACCTCTTTGACAATGCCAACCAAGCCATCTTATTTTATGTCTCTAATTATGGCAGGACCTTTTTTTTCCAGCAAATTATATTATTTGACATAATGACAAAAGTTCGAAACTTAGCAGAAAAGTTGCCTGGCACTCCAGCTGGTAGCTGAAAATGTGGTGTGAGCACCCCATGGTCAGAGGGATGTTATGCACAAGTGAAACACATACATCTCACTACAGATGAGAAAATCAGTTTGTCTAAACTGAGTTTGGACCTAGATTGGGCACATTTGTTGGTATCCAAATATCTGTGAACTCTGCTTCCTTGTTGGGTTAAAGTACAGCCAAAGCCATTTTTTTTAGGATGAATTCACACCACAACGCAGAGCAGCCATAGTGAATTACTGCTCTGGCCACTCCGCGTTGCCGTCTGCACTGGGGGGCAGTGTGGTGCCTGATTCAGCGCATCACACGGCTGACGACTCCCCTTTTTTTCTTTGTACAAGCTTTATTTGAAGTGTACAAAATGAAGTGTCTCTGCAATGTCAGGCAGCATGATGTCTGCATTTTACAACAGCATGCATTGCAGTGTGAATGGTGACAGACATTTTATCATGCAGTAAAATGTCTGTCGCTGCCACCAGTGTGAATTGGCCCTTATGGCCTGTACACACGATCATTTTTCCCGATGAAAATGTCCATCTGACTTTTTTTTTTCATCGGAAAAAACGATCGTGTGTGGGCCCCATCTGACTTTTTTCCATCGGTGTAAAAAAATAGAACATGTTTTAAATTTTTCCGATGGAAAAAAAACTATAGGAAATTCCAATCGTCTGTGTGGAACTCCAACGGAGAAAAAACCCACGCATGCTCAGAATCAAGTCGACGCATGCTCAGAAGCATTGAACTTAATTTTTCTCGTCTAGGAGTGTTTTACGTCACCGCGTTTTGGGCGGTCGGAATTTTGTCTGATGGTGTGTATGCAAGAACGATGGAAGTCAGCTTCATCGGAATTCCGACGGAAAATTCCATCGGATTTTATTCCATTGGAAATCCGATCGTGTGTACAGGGCATAAGTGTTAGAGTAGGGAAGAGTTGGAACCCTTTGACAGTTTTTTTGCTCTCTGTGCACAACTTGGGGGATTTCTGTCCTACATGTCCAAAAGTCACAGCAGGAAAATAAATCTCTCCAAAGGGGAAATTCCCTTTTAGACAGATATTATGACAACAGATGCCCTTATTGGAGGATTACCCATTACCTCAATTATGGATTTCACATCACGTTCTGTCTTGTGACAAATAGGATGAATCTCCCCAGTGGGGACACTGATAACAGTGGAAATCCAACTTTTCCATGAAAAGATAAAAAATAAATTTGTCTTAAAATGTATTAATATGATTGATTGCAGACTGAGGACCCAACTCCCCATCAATAATTTAAATAAGGAGTCCCTATTAGTTTTTCCTGCTATATGAAATGAGATCAGGAATAGGATCATCTCTGCCAATTTAATTATAGTGGGAGTATTTTAAAACACATTTTAGAGGACATTTTTTTGTTGTTGAGAAAAACAGAATAAATAAGCTACTAAAGTTGCTTACTTCTGCAGATATGTACCAAAACCAGTGTGGGCATGCAGGCCAAGTATTCTCAACACTGGCCATTGTAGACTTCTTTCTGACTCTAAGGAGTCAGAGGCTAATTTATTTTACAAACTCAGTTTAACAGGTATGTCAGGGTGAATCAAAAAAAGAAAAAACCTATGCAGTACATTTCTGGAATATATGCATTTTTCCCCATGTTTTATACCTTTGAAAGCCCTGCAAGTACAGGAACATATGTGTTGATCTGCACTGATGCCTTGTTGTGGACAGCATTTTTGTAGACTGAGGCCTCGTACACACGACCGATTTTCTCGTCCAAAACCGTCAAGAAAAACGTTCGTGTGTATGGTTTTACGATGAGAAAATTGCAGAGAATCTCGACGAGAAAATAGAGAACCTGCTCTCTATTTTCTCGTCAGGATTCCAGATTTCCTCGTCGTGTTTCTCGTCGGGCTGTTTTGTGACAAGAAAATGGTTCGTGTGTATGCTTTTACGACTCTTCCAAAAGCGCGCATGCTCACAAGCAACTATGAGACGGGAGCGCATCTTCTGGTAAAACAAGCCTTCGTAATGGAGAGAGCACATTCGTCACGCTCAAAAATATTGCATCGTTTAAATGTTCTGCATTGAAATCTTCATTAGAATGTTACATTAATCAAAACGAGTGACCTTCTTTTGCTGCTGATATTCACACAGAGTTATGACTTTTTTTTTTAACCTTTTTCATGCTGCTCTTAAGAAGATTTATGTGTATTATATCGTGCATAGTTACATAGTTACATAGTTACATAGTTAGTCAGGTTGAAAAAAGACAAAGACCATCCAGTTCAACCATAAAAATAAAAAAAATATTGTGCAATCCCATATACCCAATTCTATACCCACAGTTGATCCAGAGGAAGGCAAAAAACCCCAGCAGAGCATGATCCAATTTGCTACAGCAGGGGAAAAAATTCCTTCCTGATCCCCCGAGAGGCAATCGGATTTACCCTGGATCAACTTTACCTAGAACTGTTAGTACTCAGTTATATTATGTACATTTAGGAAAGTATCCATGCCTTTCTTAAAGCAATCTACTGAGCTGGCCAGAACCACCTCTGCAGGGAGTCTGTTCCACATTTTCACAGCTCTTACTGTGAAGAAACCTTTCCGCATTTGGAGATGAAATCTTTTTTCTTCTAGACATAAAGAGTGCCCCCTTGTTCTCTGTGTTGACCGTAAAGTGAATAACTCATCACCAAGATCAATATATGGACCCCTTATATATTTGTACATGTTAATCATATCCCCCCTTATTCTCCTCTTCTCAAGAGTGAATAAATTCAGCTCCTCTAATCTTTCTTCATAGCTGAGCTCCTCCATGCCTCTTATCAGTTTGGTTGCCCTTCTCTGCACTTTCTCCAGTTCCCCGATATGCTTTTTGAGAACTGGTGCCCAAAACTGAACTGCGTATTCCAGATGAGGCCTTACTAATGATTTGTACAGGGGCAAAATGATGTCTCTCTCTCTGGAGTCCATACCTCTCTTAATACAAGAAAGGACTTTGCTCGCTTTGGAAACCACAGCTTGGCATTGCATGCCATTATTGAGCTTATGATCTACCAAAACCCCCAGATCCTTTTCCACTACGGATCCCCCCAGTTGTATTCCCCCTTTGCAGTGAGTTCACAAACAGTCTTTTTGAAGAATTCCCATTTCTGTTCTGTGCCCATTGATGGCAATTTTCCCTCCCAGTCTAAGTCCTGGAGAGCAGCCCTCATCCTTGGAAAATTTGCTTTATTGAAATTAAGTGTTTTTATCCTTCCTGCATGTATTTCTTGCTTACAGCTAACGTCAAATGAAATCATGTTATGGTCACTGCTACCCAGGTGTTCCTTTATCTGAACATTAGTAATGTGCTCTGCATGGTTTGAGATTACCAGGTCCAACAGAGCATCATTCCTAGTTGGGGCCTCAATAAACTGGACCATAAAATTGTCCTGCAATAGGCTTATAAATTTTTGCCCTTTAACTGTCCCAGCAGTGCCATTACTCCAGTCAATTTCTGGGTAGTTAAAATCCCCCATTACTATCACCGTCCCAGCCCTTGCAGCCCTTTCCATCTGTGCAAGGAGCTGAGTCTCCACCTCCTCATTAACATTGGGTGGTCTATAACAAACTCCAATGATTAACTTTGAACTACGCACATCTGTATGCAGTTCCACCCATAATGCTTCAGCCTCATCACACTCTCCATCAACCAGGTCCTCTTTCACACTCGCTTTGAGATCACTTCTCACATAGAGACAGACCCCGCCACCTTTCCTTTTTGCCCTGTCTCTCCGAAAGAGTGCATAGCCAGGAATATTAATAATCCAGTCATGTGAGGATTGAAGCCACGTTTCAGCAATACCGATTACGTCATAGCTCTCCTCATGCACCAGAGCTTCCAACTCACCTATTTTGCTTGGCAGACTTCTGGCATTGGTGAACAAACACTTTAATGTATTACATTTTTCTCTGGTGTTTTTCATATAATTTTTAGTAGTACAAATGGCACTATAGTTTCCAATGGCTGTTTGCAACATGGGAACTTTCTTGTCACCTGCCATAACCCTCCCCCCATCTATCCCCATTCCACTCTCCATTAATGTCTGACCACTAACTGACCTGTGTGCCCGATGTAATTCTAGTTCACCCTCCCCCCTCAAACCTAGTTTAAATACTCCTCCAGCCTTCCCCTGTGCAAGTTTTTAGGAATAATTTAAATGGTTATATTTTTAAAAATGATGTTAATTATAATTTTGCAATGTTTTGATAGTGATCTCCCATTTAATTTTGGAATCTATATTAGTTAAATTTCCCCCCATGTTTTTTTGCAAATCAGATTTAGTTATTCTTTTGGGGGGGTGATATCTGTCCCTTTTTTGTCAGTCAAATGTATCTGCTTACTCCAAAGCTAGATTTTTAATTTTTACAAATACACATAGTCAAGTATGAACTTAAACAAAAATCACATTTATTCATGTTTCGAAATAAAATAAAGAGAAGGCAGCGCTGGAGAACCTGCTGCCATTTGTGCATCCCAGGGACCCCAGAGCACACAGCAACCCTGTGTGGACACTAAAATTGGGAGCTTGAGAAGGCCAACATTTCTGAACACAATCTGATGCTGGCCTCCCAGAGGTCAGGAACAGCAGCAGGTGATATATATGTCCCAAGTGTGTGGTACTACAACAGGCTGCCTTCTGTCCAACCACAATGAAGCAAGGCCATCACTTCCTCTTCTTCCTGGCAACCTTCCCTGCAACCTTCCCTGAAGCCTTCCATGCAGCCTTCCTTCTTCGTTTGGCTGGAGGCTGGGCCACTGGAGGGGTACTCCTGTCAGGAGGAGGAGATGTAGCAGAAGGGGGTGGGGCAGAAGAAGAAGGTGGAGGTGTAGCAGAAGGGGGTGGGGCAGAAGAAGAAGGTGGAGGTGTAGCAGAAGGGGGTGGGGCAGAAGAAGAAGGTGGAGGTGTAGCAGAAGGGGGTGGGGCAGAAGAAGAAGGTGGAGGTGTAGCAGAAGGGGGTGGGGCAGAAGAAGAAGGTGGAGGTGTAGCAGAAGGGGGTGGGGCAGAAGAAGAAGGTGGAGGTGTAGCAGAAGGGGGTGGGACAGAAGAAGGTGGAGGTGTAGCAGAAGGGGGTGGGGCAGAAGAAGAAGGGGGAGGTGTAGCAGAAGGGGGTGGGGCAGAAGAAGAAGGTGGAGGTGTAGCAGAAGGGGGTGGGGCAGAAGAAGAAGGTGGAGGTGTAGCAGAAGGGGGTGGGGCAGAAGAAGAAGGTGGAGGTGTAGCAGAAGGGGGTGGGGCAGAAGAAGAAGGTGGAGGTGTAGCAGAAGGGGGTGGGGCAGAAGAAGAAGGGGGAGGTGTAGCAGAAGGGGGTGGGGCAGAAGAAGAAGGGGGAGGTGGAGGTTGAGGCTGGGTCAGTTGTGCCACCTCACATATGGCGGTATTGGGGGTAATTTTCTCCATCACCCCCTTGTTGAGCAAGGTGATGAGCAGGGGCTCGCATAGGAGGCGTTGCTCCATGCTCATCACCTTGAACTTAGCCTCCACTAGGCCGGCAATGGCCTCTTCAGGGGATGTGGGCTCCTGGAGGGTGGCATGGGCCTCACGAATAAGGGCCATTGCTGCCTCACTCGTGCTCCTGTCCCTCCTGCCTCTTTTGGGAAGCCGGATGGGAGGCACCTGGGATCTGGTGCTTCTCCTTTGCCCTGCCACCTCCTGTCTGCCACTGGGCCCTGCCACCTCCTGTCTGCCACTGGGCCCTGCCACCTCCTGTCTGCCACTGGGCCCTGCCACCTCCTGGCTGCCACTGGGCCCTTCCTCCTCCTGCCTGACAGTTTCCAGACCCTCCTCCTGGCTGATTTCATCCTGTGTATGAAAAAGGGACATAGTTTAATATGTTGGTTTAATCTTTGCATCAAACTTTGTAATCCTGATTGAAGCAATTAGAATGTAAATCCATAAATCCTTGCTTTAAATTTACTACTACATCAGATTGACTATTTAGCACCCAATTAAGTGCAGACTAATGTCTCAAGATCTTGATTTCACTTGTGGAATCCAAAATATTTTATGTTTGTCATCTTGACATATTTGTCAAACATTGAGTTTATCCCATTACATTTTCAGTTAATACTATACCTGGCTCCAGATGGCCAAATCAGGATCATCCAGGATGGCTGCCTCCTCTTGCTCCAGAGAAGGCTCAGGTTGGCTGCAGGGAAGTCTGGGGGGAAGAGTGGAGAGTGATGGCCTTGTCTTAATGTGGTCATCCAGGAAGGACATCCTGTTCTAGTACCACAAAATCGGGACATAAACATCACCTGCTGCTGCTCCTGACCTCTGAGAAGCCAGCACCTTAGAGCGTTCAGTCCTGTAGGTACCTCTCAAGCTCCCAATTTTAGTGTCCACTTGTTTTGCTGTGGCTGTGGGCACCTTGGTATGCACAAATGGGAGCAGCTTCTCCAGCGCTGCTTTTCTCACCCCTCTTTTTTTGTGGATGGGGTTTTTCGTCTCCCACAGAGCCGGCAGTTCCCTTACCCGGTCAATAAATTCCGCCAGGAAATCCTTGTCGCTTATAAAGACATTCATATTGTATCTGCAAGTTAAATTAATTATATATAACTAATGTGAGGCAAACAGTCTAACCTCCTTAACATCCTAGTCACCATATATATCCTCCAACATTCTCAAGACAGTATAGGCCAACAATTTGTACAAGTCACAAAATCACATACCTTCGTTCGCACGTCCGTCACTTGAACTCCTCTCTCCGCACACCGAACGTACTATAGTCACATGTGTGTTTGCTATATACACACCACGCATGCGTCAAAATACGAATACGTCGCTCCGCACACGTCGCCCGCCCATGACGTTCTAACTAACATCTTTTCCCCGCCCCTTCTCTTTCGGCGCGCAGACAGATATGGCGGAGTTACAGCAGGTGTCTGATAATTCCGCAACTAACGAGGAGGAGACAAGCCCGGAGACCGAGGAAACGTCACGATCAAGGAGGAGATTCAAGGCATCGAATATGTCTTTGGCGGAGATGGCGGAGATGGTGGACATCTTGCTCAAGTCTGATTATGATGCAAAGCATGGGCCGTATAGCAAACCAAATAGAAGGAAGGCCAAAATCCTCACTAAAGTCGTGAAGAGTCTGAAGGCGAATTTCGGGGTGAAACGCTCAAATGAGCAGCTCAGAAAGAGGTGGTCAGACCTTAAACTGAGGGAGCCAGAGCAGTTGAGGAGCATAAAGAGAATGCTCGCTAAAAGTAAGTAAATTGTAGACTTTTCTGCTATTAATCTTTTTCTAAACTGACATGTTGCTCTTTATTTTGGTTTCTCATATTGGACTCCCTTCCAAAATGTAATATTTTGAACTTGGTTGGGCACAGTAATCGTTCGTTACGTTACCGACACTTTGTTCGGCCACTATCCGCGGTTTTGGCTTATTTTAGAGCCACAAAAGTAATTAGACATCTGCCATTTTTGCTCAAATATTGTGGCGAAATTTTTAGTCTAGATGATGTGTTTGTAAAGAGAATGAAATGCAAACTTTTATCAGTGTAAAGGAGAGGACACTCAGCAGCTGCTTCCACATCTGTACTTTGGAGCACTATAGTGTGGGCCACCAGACCCGCCTTTTTTGGGTGTCCCACACAGGTGCATCAGTGAATTTTTGTGGTGCCTCCATGTCAAATACATTACATCCAAAGGTGAATACTAAACATATTCTTGGTCATAAATAATGCATTCTTCTTTAAATTCCGCCCAAACACACACTTGTACCACACTTCCAAGCAATTTAGCCTGTTTTTATTTTAACATTGAGATTTACAGTGTGATAAATAGACCTTTTGTTTGATTCTCATAGGGGAGAGAAGACTGGGAGGAGGACACTCCAGGGAGCACATGCACCCCACAACTTCCAAGCAACCCCAAACTCCCAAAGACCCACAACCGAAAGATGTGCAGGAAGTTGAGGTGAAGGAAGGAGAAGTGCAGGCAGGAGAGGTGGATGACGTTGTGGATCTGGTCACCACAACAGGTCAGTATCTGTCACCACAGCTTCAGGTAAGAGATGTAGGCCTGCAGAGTTATAATACCTTTTGTTTTTTGTTTTTAGGGGATATAAATGTTGTGAAGGATAGTACACGGTTCTCTGCTGACAGTGCCCTCCGCCTCATCCAGCAAGTGATGGAATGTAGCACGGAACTGGACCTAATTAAACAAAGAATCCATGTGATGGAACAAACATTTAAAGACATTCTCGATGTTTTGGAGAGAATTCAATAAGCCATCCAAACACATTTGTTTTTACATGTTTGTTTTTGCACCTTTTCGAATATTTTTGACAATCAAACCAGTCAAAAATTGAATCTGCACACAGTGTGTCAACATGTGCTATCTGCCATCAGGGGATATCCATGTACGTCTTTTGGGGGTGCAACCCCTTCCTCGTATCTAAAGTCGGTGAACTGAGGAAGGGGTTGCACCCCCAAAACACGTCCATTGATCACCCCTGATGGCAGATAGCACATGTTGACAATAGGGATCAGGATTGTAAACTTCCTAGATGAAAAAAATCCCAAATGTGTGCATATTCAATTTTTGGCTGGGCAAGGGGTGGCAGGACCCCATATTAGGACGGGCACATAGAGACATAGTTTGTGTAAGTGAATGTCTCAGATTGCTCAGAGGTATCCAATGTTGTAATTTTTGGAATGCAACTGTTATTTTTGTATTTTCATAAGCAAAAAATTGCCGGGTTGGGGCCAGGCCAACCCAAAAAACAAGAAAAAACTAAAAATGGTGAGAATGTGCACAGAGTAAAATATTTGACCACAAACAACGTGTAGCTTCTTTTTATAATACCCTCTAAGCTTATTTGGTTATTTTGTTAGGTTACATAGTGAAATGGTTGTTAGTTACTAAAGTAAAATACACTTGGCACTACAAATGCACTAAGACAAACTAGGAGACAGGAAAGAACAAATAATTAAAGGTTTAAATAAGCTTTTTATTTGGATCCTTAGACATAGGCTGGCATAGGAATTGCCCCCCTACCCGTGAAATACTCCATGTATTTGTCCCGAACCTCACAGGCATTTTGGGAGGGCAAGCCAGGACGGGCAGATTCCAGGCCCGGCAGGGGATTTGCAGGGGAAAGTCCAGCCTCTGGCAAAACTGAGGCCATATAGGAATTTGATTTTTGGCTCAGAAAGTTGTGTAGCACACAGCAGCATAATACGGCATTGTTTATTTTGTAGTCCGCCAAGTGTATTGAAGTCATAAAAAGGCGGAACCGGCTGGCCATTATGCCAAAGGCATTTTCGACAACTCTTCGGCCCCTGGCCAGCCGGTAATTGAACACCCTCTTCTCTGGGGTCAGGGTCCTCTGTGGAAATGGCCTCATAAGATGCCGTTCCGAGTCCGAAGGCTTCATCAGCCAAAAAAACAAAGGGGAGTCCTTCAATATTCCCTGCATCCGGTGGCAATGCAAGGTCGTCACTCTGGAGACGGAGGGCAAACTCCGTCTGGATGAAGGATCCCCCATCGGACATCCGGCCATTCTTCCCTACATCAACATAGAGGAATTCATACCGTGCTGACACCACCGCCATCAGCACAATGCTATGAAACCCCTTGTAATTGTAGTAGTAGGACCCAGAACGGGGTGGCGGCACGATGCGGACGTGCTTCCCGTCTATGGCACCACCGCAGTTGGGGAAGTCCCACCGCGTGGCAAACTCCGATGCCACAGTCTGCCATTCCTGTGGCGTGGAAGGAAGCTGTGGAGTGAAACAAGATGAAATAATATTAGAATACAAAAGTCATACATTACAAGGAAATTCTCTGAAAAAACATTAGAGGCCAACATCAATCAAATTCTACGTTTATTAAGGTGTTTAAAATAAGTATAATGGAAGGCTCATTTATCATATTCATCACCCCCCCTGATGGGCCATTACTAAATTTTTTTTGGGGGGGGGGGGGAGATGTGTTTGGCCACAGGATAGCATTGCAGTGGCGGTGCGTCCAGAGTGGGCGCTGGAGCACTGCCCCCTCTCTCCTGTGCCCATCACTCAGAACAATACATAGGTTCATGCGTTGCATGAACCTATGTATTGTCTATGCCGCCCACTATTCAGGTGGATGGCCTCTTGTAAAGCGACCGACATATGAATAATTGCGGCATTTAGGGGGTTCAAATTGCATAGCAGAAACAGGTAGTAAAATAGTCTTGCACATTACAACCTGAGGGATGTAATTGGCTTCCTAAAAGTAAAATAGGGGACGCAGGGGGGGGGCATTCCTTGGGGAAACACTGGCAGGCTGCTCTGCCAATCATGTTCACCAAGTCTGTTTAATGGTAACATGATTGGCTGATGCAACATCAAGGGAAGGAGAACAGATCAAGGACAGAAGAAGGATGGCGCTGACCACAAGAAGGTAAGTGCAGGGCTGGGGGGAAACTGGCTGCATTAGAGGGGACTAAATGGCTGCATTGGAGGGAACAAAATGGCTGCATTAGAGGGGACAACTGGGGGCGTTTAATAGGCACCAGAGCAAAAAAGGAGGAAGTTTATTTCCTAAATTGGTGTTTGAACCCCCAAACATTTGGAGCAACAGGCGCCCCTGCTGGAAAAGTTAGTGAAGGGAAATATTTATGGAGGAGAAAAAAGGGGCAATCTAAAGCTTCCAGCATGCATGGGGACAAAGGGGACATTCTCAGCATATTACAATCATGGTAATTAGGGAAGGATGAAAGAAATACAATACATTAGCATACATGTAATACATAAAATGTGATGTTAAGGGAGAAAACTTACCCTAATATAGTCCTCCTGCAGGACTTGTATAATGGCAGAACAGGTGTCTGGGATTATGAGGCCCAGAGCCTGGGGGGAGATGCCTGTGGTGAACTTCAAGTCCTGAAGACTTCTCCCTGACGCCAGATAACGTAACGTGGCGATGAGCCTCTGCTCAGCACTGATGGCTTCCCGCATAACGGTGTCCTTCCTGGTAATATAGGGGGACACCAAAGCCAACAGTTCCTGAAAAACAGGGTCAGACATCCGCAGAAAATTCCTGTAGTCCTCAGGATTATTCTCGACGATCTCCCGCAGCAGAGGCATATGGCAGAATTGGTCCCGCTGGAGCAACCAATTCTTGGTCCATGAACTCCTCCTCACACCATTCATGGACTGTTCTTGGTCCAAAACAAGCAGACCAACACCAAGCACGAACTCGACGACGAGAACGTCCTGGCGACATGGCTAAGAAACGGTCGTCTTATCAGAACGTACAGAACAGAACGCACTTTAGAACAGCAAGGCCTATGAATAACGAACTGAAAATCAGAAACGAACAGGCAAGAACGCACTGTAAAACAGATACGACCTGCCTAGACGCCCTGAAAGTCAAGATACAAACCCACAAGCACAAACTGAACCGCAGAAAACGATCTGAAAAGTACGAAGACTGAAAAGCGCGAATCGTCTCTTCCCAAACTTTTACTTCACACGCGGTAACACGAGATCAGCAAAAGCAGCCCAAGGGGTGGCGCCAAGAAAAAAGATCTTACCCTTTATAGTGCCGTCGTACGTGCTGGACGTGAGCGCGGAGAACAACGACGAAATTGGAAATTGTCAGTGTGTACGCATGGAAAGATTGACGAGAAAATCGACAAGCTTAACAAGAATCTCGTCGAAAAAAACGACGTGTTTTTTACGACGAGAAAATCGGTCGTGTGTACGAGGCTTGAATGTTGTCAGCACTACCCAATTCTCTTTTGCTAAACTTCTGAATCATGCCCTTTTTTCAACATAAGCTCTGTAGTTCCTAGGTTAAAACTAGGAGGGCTAATTATTATTATTATTATTCAGGATTTATATAGCGCCAACAGTTTACACAGCGCTTTACAACTTGAGGGTAGACGGTACAAATACAATACACTTTAATACAGTAGGAATCAGAGGGCCCTGCTCCTTGGAGCTTACAATCTAATTAGGCTAACACAAGAAGTATCTAAAGGACAAAGAACCACTCTGCATTTCTAAAAAGATCAATTTTTTTGCTCTTATCAGGCAGATATAACAAAACACTTTCAAAATGTTGTGCGGTTAACAAACCACTGTTAGAATTTACAGGCACCTTATGTTTTTTAGTGAAGATTTTTTTAAGCTAGATACCTGTTAGTGTGGCAGGAAAGGGTTAAGATTGATGTCTCATTTATAAAAAAATAATTTATAAAAGAATGAAGCTCTGGTGCCTACCCATGTATTGGTACATGTTCCTAGCTGGCATCTTAGAAGATAACATTAATGCTCAGAATTACCTTTTAGCTGTCGCTGCCCTAGAACAGATTGAGATTGCCGTCTGCTTTATAGGCTCTGAAAACATTTGTATCCTTGCGGGTCCTATTTTAGGGCCATTAGATTTATTATCTCTCAGAGCATTGAAGCTGCCTTTTTTTTTTCTGTGCTGTTTATGAAGCTAAAAGCTAGAACCACTTTCTAATAGGCAGAGAGAAGGAAATGCTTGCCTTTGGATTTCCTGTAGACCCAGTGTGAAACGCAGAGGTTATTGCTCTAATGGCTTCAATAAAAAAAACTCTGACATTAGAGACATAACTCATAATCTCTCAATTTTGGAACATAAAGCAAATTAAATAACTACCTTATACGAGTCAATTACTCTAATTGCCCGTATTGCCAGGCTGATATCAACGTTGAAGGATCAAAAGGAAATGACTAGATAATTACATTGTCATTTGCTCAAGTGTCCAGAATACATAAAATGTTGCTGCACAAATGTTGTACATTTTTTTAATGCATTACAATGGAGCAAAATTCACTTTAATTTGAAATCTATCTATTTCATGTTGTACATGTACATGTATTTTGTATCTTTGATTTAGCAGGTGCAAATATATTTGTCCCTCATCAATATTCTTGGTTTGGAAAGACAATACAAAATGGGCACAGTTAAGAAAACCTATAGGGAGAGATTTACTAAAACTGGAGCATGTAAAATCTTATGCAGCTCGGCTTAGAAACCAATCAGCTTCCGGGTTTTATTATCAAAGCTTAATTGAACAACGGAAAATTGAATTCAAATACTTACCGTAATTTTCCTTTCCTGACAAGCTCCATGTCAGCACAGCTGGGTGAGGCTCCGCCCACCCCTACGTGATCAGGACTTAACTATAAAATTTTCACTCACCTCAGCCTCAGCGTTTCGTAACTATTACTACTTAACTGGGCAGGTTCTGTGCTGACATGGAGCTTGTCAGGAAAGGAAAATTACGGTAAGTATTTGAATTAAATTTTCAGTTTTCCTGATGGCTCCATGTCAGCACAGCTGGGAATTAACTAGCCAAAACAGGGGAGGGATAATGCTACACACACTCCAATTCTGACTAAAACGGTAACAGAAAACATAATGCCTCTGACAAACTCAATTGTCATGAATATGAATATTTTGGTGTCCACATAGTTGTATTGCGGATAGTTTGAGACACCCGGCCTGCTGTCACCCTCAAGGTCTGGACCCTTCTAGTGAGAGTGCCGTGATTCTCCTGGCACAGCCAGCCCTACAACCTGCAGGCCAAGGAGATGAGGTTATCAACCAAGAGATAATGATTTTACGGCTCCCAGCAAGATTATTATGTGTTCCACCTGAAAAGGACAAACAGATGTGCAGAGCTCCTGATGGCAGGAGTCGCCTTGATTAAATATTTTAGCGCTTAGCCCACATTCGATGGGCTAACTTCTTGAGTACTCCACAAAGGGAACGTAGGAGGGAAACCTCTTGTGTGATATGAACAATGAAGGTCAGTTCAGGCACATATTAGAGCATTGGCATGAGCACCATCGTGCCTGGGAAGTACGTGAGTATGGGTTCTTTAAACCCAAGGACACCAATGCTGATGTAATTGCAACCAGTAAATCAGTTTCAGCGAGAAAATACCACAGGGTGATTGAAGGTATCCGATGAAATAACATCCATCAGCATTGGTATATCTCATTCCGGAAACAAGTTTGAGGTTTCCACCAAATTTAATCTTGAAAAACTGTGTAATTAAGCGTTGGAAGCTTGCTGAATGCCGGTGAAGACAGCGATAGCCAAAATGCATGCCTATAGCATGCTTGCGCATAGAATTAAGTCAAGCCATGCCTGTAGGCATTCGAAGCAGGCTTCTGAAGAGTCCAGCGTAAAATTTTGATCAGCGAATATACTGGGCCTATATGTCCTGTTCTACTATAGGCATGCTTAGCGCTGACCTTTCTCGTTTCGTAAAACTGTTCAAATCTTCACTGAGCATTCGACATCCATTAGGCTCTGCCTCTCTCGACCCAGGCCATCAGCCTGAGCCTGTCGGATGCTGAATGAATGGGACTGGAGACGATTTGATCTACCAGGCAGAGGGCGTCACTTCTTGACACTCATCAGGATGAGTAGCGGGTACCAAAACTGTCACCTTCCCTCGCCCCAGCCTTAGCTGGAAGCCGAGAATCAGAGGGAGCAGCTGAAAAAAAGGCATTAGGCCCCATGCACACGAGACGCTGTTATTTGCTGTTAAACGCGTGTTCAGAGGCAGTTGGATGCTTTTTTCAACTGCCCCTGAACCCATTCAATGTTATCCTATGTGTCCATGCACATACTCTCGTTTTTTGGCGTTTTCAAGCAGTTGCGTTTAACCTCGTTTTTCCAGAAGCAAAAAAATGGGTTCAGACGCAAAAGTTTTCCACGTTTCAGACGCTAAACGCCGATAAACGCGGCTAAACGCGGTACCGGCGTTTTGCCGCGTTTGCGTTTATAAGCGTTTTTAAAGGTGACCTATTTTTTTACATTAGAAATCTCAAAAATGATGGCAAATGATGAAAAACCATTAAAAAAATAAAAAAAAATGCAATTGCTTGCATTGCACTGTAGACAATCCACAACTTGTGGTAGGTGACGTGGCAAGTGGACAATCCACAACTTGTGGCAGGTGATGTTGTCAGGTGACGTGGCAGGTGGAAATCCACAAATTGTAGCAGGTGACGTGGCCAGGTGACGTGGCAAGTGGACAATCCACAACTTGTGGCAGGTAACGTGGCCAGGGGACGTGGCAGGTGACGTGGCAGGTGGACAATCCACAAATTGTGGTAGGTGACGTGGCCAGGTGACGTGGCCAGGTGACATGGCAGGTGACGTGGCAGGTAACGTGGCAAGTGGACAATCCACAACTTGTGGCAGGTGACATGGCCAGGTGACGTGGCAGGTGACGTGGCAGGTGGAAATCCACAAATTGTGGCAGGTGACGTGGCAAGTGGACAATCCACAACTTGTGGCAGGTAACGTGGCCAGGTGACGTGGCAGGTGACGTGGCAAGTGACGTGGCAAGTGGTCAATCCACAACTTGTGGCAGGTGACGTGGCCAGGTGACGTGGCAGGTGACGTTGCAAGTGGACAATACACAACTTGTGGCAGGTGACGTGGCCAGGTGACGTGGCAGGTGGACAATCCACAAATTGTGGCATGTGACGTGGCCAGGTGATGTGGCAGGTGACGTGGTGAGTGGACAATCCACAACTTGTGGCAGGTGACGTGGCCAGGTGATCTGACCAGGTGACGTGGCAGGTGACGTGGCAGGTGGACAATCCACAAATTGTGGCAGGTGACGCGGCCAGGTGACGTGGCAGGTGACGTGTCAGGTGACGTGGCAAGTGGACAATCCACAACTTGTGGCAGGTGACGTGGCCAGGTGACGTGGCAGGTGACGTGGCAGGTGGACAATCCACAAATTATGGCAGGTGACGTGGCAGGTGACGTGGCAGGTGGACAATCCACAAATTGTGGCAGGTGATGTGGCCAGGTGACGTGGCAGGTGACGTGGCAGGTGATGTGGCAGGTGACGTGGCAAGTGGACAATACACAACTTGTGGCAGGTGACGTGGCCAGGTGACGTGGCAGGTGACGTGGCAGGTGGACAATCCACAAATTGTGGCAGGTGACGAGGCCAGGTGATGTGGCAGGTGACGTGGCAAGTGGACAATCCACAACTTGTGGCAGGTGACGTGGCAGGTGACAATCCACAACTTGTGGCAGGTGACGTGGCCAGGTGACGTGGCAGGTGGACAATCCACAAATTGTGGCATTTGACGTGGCCAGGTGACGTGGCAGGTGACGTGGCAGGTGGACAAGCCACAAATTGTGGCAGGTGACGTGGCCAGGTGATGTGGCCAGGTGACGTGGAAGGTGGACAATCCACAAATTGTGGCAGGTAACATGGCCAGGTGATGTGGCCAGGTGACGTGGCAGGTGGACAATCCACAAATTGTGGCAGGTGACGTGGCCAGGTGACGTGGCAGGTGACGTGGCAAGTGGACAATCCACAACTTGTGGCAGGTGACGTGGCAGGTGACGTGGCCAGGTGACGTGACAGGTGCACAATCCACAAATTGTGGCATGTGACGTGGCCAGGGGATGTGGCAGGTGACGTGGCAAGTGGACAATCCACAACTTGTGGCAGGTGACATGGCCAGGTGATGTGGCCAGGTGACGTGGCAGGTGGACAATCCACAAATTGTGGCAGGTGACGTGGCAGGTGACGTGGCAGGTGACGTGGCAGGTGACGTGGCAAGTGGACAATACACAACTTGTGGCAGGTGACGTGGCCAGGTGACGTGGCAGGTGACTTGGCAGGTGGACAATCCACAAATTATGGCAGGTGACGTGGCCAGGTGATGTGGCCAGGTGACGTGGCAGGTGACGTGGCAGGTGGACAATCCACAAATTGTGGCAGGTGACGTGGCCAGGTGACGTGGCAGGTGACATGGCAGGTGACATGGCAGGTGATGTGGCAAGTGGACAATACACAACTTGTGGCAGGTGACGTGGCCAGGTGACGTGGCAGGTGACGTGGCAGGTGGGCAATCCACAAATTGTGGCAGGTGACGTGGCCAGGTGATGTGGCAGGTGACGTGGCAAGTGGACAATCCACAACTTGTGGCAGGTAACGTGGCAGGTGACAATCCACAACTTGTGGCAGGTGACGTGGCCAGGTGACGTGGCAGGTGGACAATCCACAAATTGTGGCATGTGACGTGGCCAGGTGATGTGGCAGGTGACGTGGCAGGTGGACAATCTACAAATTGTGGCAGGTGACGTGGCCAGGTGATGTGGCCAGGTGACATGGCAGGTGGACAATCCACAAATTGTGGCAGGTAATGTGGCCAGGTGACGTGGCAGGTGACGTGGCAGGTGGACAATCCACAAATTGTGTCAGGTGACGTGGCCAGGTGATGTGGCAAGAGGACAATCCACAACTAGTGGCAGGTGGCGTGGCCGGTGACGTGGCCAGGTGACGTGGCAGGTGGACAATCCACAAATTGTGGCATGTGACGTGGCCAGGTGATGTGGCAGGTGACGTGGCAAGTGGACAATCCACCACTTGTGGCAGGTGACGTGGCCAGGTGATGTGGCCAGGTGACGTGGCAGGTGACGTGACAGGTGAACAACCCACAAATTGTGGCAGGTGACGTGGCCAGGTGACGTGGCAGGTGATGTGGCAGGTGATGTGGCAGGTGACGTGGCAAGTGGACAATGCACAACTTGTGGCAGGTGACGTGGCCAGGTGACGTGGCCAGGTGACGTGGCAAGTGAACATTCCACAACTTGTGGCAGGTGACGTGGCAGGTGACGTGGCCAGGTGACATAGCCAGGTGACATGGCCAGGTGATGTGGCAAGTGGACAATCCACAACTTGTGGCCAGGTGACGTGGCCAGGTGACGTATCAGGTGACGTGGCAAGTGGACAATCCACAGCTTGTGGCAGATGATGTGGCAGGTGATACGCTAAATATAAGTACACTGCTGCTCTCTCAGCTGCTGGTCTCCCAAAATGGCTGAAATGGTTAAATAATACTGTTTGAGCTTAGGGAGGGTCTTATGATGTTTCTTAACTAAACGCCTATAGACGCAAACGCTGTAAAACACGGTAAAACGCCGCTAAAATCGCGGCAAAACAGGCGTTTTTAAACGCCGGTTTTAGCCTTTAGAAACGTGTGTTCAGCAGAGTTTGCACCGGCATCTCGTGTGCATGGGGCCTATGCAGTCTTGGCGATCCATTCTGCGGTCAGCACCTCCACTCCGAGAGCTTGCGGCTCCTGGGCCCTGGAATGGAACTTCAGCAACTTGGTGTCGACTGGGAATGTAAGTGGTCTACCTCTGGCAGACAAAACATCAAGCTCTGTTAGTTCTCAAAAGACTTGCAGTAGTCTGGATCATCCATTGTCGTCAGACTTGACCTGGACAAATAGATCGTCTGAAGATTCTTCCGACCAGGCACATAGGTGGCAGATTGTTGGGAGGATTGACTTGGGTGAATTCTAGAATTAGAGAAAACTTCAGAAGTGAGAGACTGAGCCTTGTTTCCAGATGTAGGCCACAGTCATTGTGCTGTCCAACTTTCCCAGGACAGGCTTACCCTGGATGAGATGACTGAAGGCTAAGAGCCTGAAAAGGCTGCCCTCAACTCCAAGATGGAGTCTTGGATCCTTGACAAAAGACCATTGGTCCTGAGCTCATTGTTTCTGAAGTAAGGCTCCCCTAAACTGGCTGGTATCTGCCTGTACCACCAGGTCGTCTGAGCTGCTGGGGCAAGGCGATTTCTATGGCTCAATCTGAGACGTGATGGATGAAAGATCTCCAAATATGGCCCAAAATGCTTTCTTTAGGGGACCACGTGTCCATCCACAAGCCATCCCTATGTTGACAGAGGAACCACATAGTGCCCCTAGGGCATGTATGGGTGGCACAATCCCAAAATAACAAAGAGCATCCTGACATGGAAGTTCTTATTGACTTCTTGAACTAAGCATTTGCTTCCTTGTCTTTCCTGGACTCCCATCCAGAAAAACGCAGGAGCTATGCTCTCTGGCGTGAGCGTGAGCAATAACTCTTGAATTTTCGGTCTTTAACTCCGTAGACCTTCATCTTGAGGCAGGAAGCCAAACTGGCCACTATTTAATTTATGCTTGCCCTTCTGCGATTAAGAAAAAAATGCAGTGACCGCATTTGTCCTTGAGGGTCGCACCTTCTGATGGTAAGGTCATGTGAATGGCCAATCCCACAAGGGACACATATTAACCAGTGGGGTGGTCCCAACCCCTGGACTTCTATTCGTTCCAAAGGGCATAACTTTGACATCCTGCTGTGACGATATCCTCCAATCTTGACGAACAAGCACTTGATCCATTCAACATCCAGCCGTCTTCTGGAGGTATTTAAAATACTTCCAAAGTTTCACCTCTATACACAGGCATTTCACCAACCTTAGCAATCTGGACACAGGTCGTCCTCTTTCTTCTGTTCAGAAGAGACTGAAGAGAATTGATTGGACCAAGAAGGCCCTGAAAGAAGGCTGGACATTGCCAAACAGACGGTCCCCATACGAGAAGAATCTAGTCATTCCTTTAGAGTGTCTTGATCATCTGCTTAATTGTGACAACTGGTTAGGTGTCGTCATCTTTATCCTAGGTTGCTTGAACTAGGTAACATCCTTGTTGTCTGTTTCTCTATGGAAGGATCTGAAGCGGATTGTTTGCTTGGGAAGGCTTGGAGAATTCACAGGGTGAGTGGAAACACTCTTTTAGAGTGTATTAACCACATGTTTAACGAGTGCGAACACCTGTTAGGCACCGTCATCCATATCCTTGGTTGCTTGACAAAACAGTCATTTCCATCCGGAAGTTTGGAGAATGGGCTGCTTCACCTGGTATGGACAGGCGGCTTCTCATTATCAGAGCAGATAACCCTTTCACAGGGTGAGCTGAAAACACCCTTTTAGAGTGTATTGGCAATTTGTTTATTGGGTGTAACACTTTTTAGGTGTTACCCTCCTCCCTGGCTGTTTAACCCAGTGGGATACATACTGTCATGCTCATCCGGAAATTCAGAAAATGCGCAGCTTCCCCTGGTGTGGACAGGCAGCTTCTCATTGTCAGAGCAGATGACCCTGTTTACAGGGTGAGCCTAAAACACCCCTTTAGAGTGTATTGGCAATTTGTTCATTGGGTGTAACACCTTTTAGGTGTCACCCTCCTCCCTGGCTGTTTAAGCCAGTGGGATACATACTGTCATGCTCATCCGGAAATTCAGAAAATTGGCTGCTTCACCTGGTGTGGACAGGCAGCTTCTCACTGTCAGAGCAGATGACCCTTTCACAGGGTGAGCCAGAAACACCCCTTTAGAGTGTATTGGCAATTTGTTTATTGAGTGTAACACCTTTAGGTGTCACCCTCCTCCCTGGCTGTTTAAGCCAGTGGGATACATACTGTCATGCCCATCCGTGTATTCCTCTTATAGAGCTTGAGGAGGGATGTTTGCTGGCTTGGGAAAGCCATGAGACTGCTCCTTCATGTTCATCCATGTCTTCTTATTGAAGGGCCTGAAGCATGTTTGTTCTGAGATTGGTAAACACTAATAGATAACCTCACCACAGGGCTTGTGCACCATTCAGCAAACCAACCCATAGCCCCAGATCACACTGGTGCGTTTTTGAAATGCGACCCGACCAGTCAAATCGCATAAAAATAATATGCGGCAATTGCACCGCCCTAATCGGTGCAACGCTGCATCAGCGGCGCCACACCAACTTCAAAAAGGCAGTTTTGTACTACCTTGCGACTTCGGGTTGCGACCTATATTGACATCCGCACAGAGACTTGCACAGATGTCTCTAAAAATCGCGACCGGAACCGAGACTGACCAGCGGGAGGCAAAGCTGAATAGCACAGCCTCATTCCTGCAACCCAGTGCGACCCTGGACTAGGGAAAAAAACGGTTAAATGCAATAAATAGATTGCTTAGTAACAAACCCTGAGGGGTTAAACACAGCTAGAGGGAGGCAGAAGCTTCCATCTACAGCCCTGTTACCAGATGGAGGTTAATTTGGCTAGAATCTATTCCTGGGAGGAATCAGGTTATGATGAAAAAGTTTGTTTCAGAACATCAAACAAAAAGGTAGGAATTTGTAACAAAATTACAACCATCTGCAGTGCACACAAACCAAGGGAATTGTAGACATCATAAACATGCTTCTCCATACTCTTTTTTTCTTCTTTTTTTTTATTTTTTTTAAGGAAGACCAAAGATCACATAGAAAAATACAAGGATATCCCATCCAAAGGCCATGGCTGGATTCAGTAGACATCTTCAAGGTGGTTCCAATCTACCTTCTCTGCAAAATGCTGGTCTTTGGAGGGGTTTGGCATAATGGCATGACAGTAAGCAAACATGAGCATCCTCCAACAGATTATATCCATGTGTGAACAGACAAAGTGTTACTTTGTGTATGTGTTATGCAGAGTACTCCCTGTCCAGTAATGCAGCATACATTGGATACAAAGCATTTAGCTCACCCAACCTCCTTCATACGACCGTCGACGTTGGCACAGCGCGGGTGCGTGTGCATAGGGGAGTACTCTGCCACAACCGCTGTCCATCTTGTTTGGACCAAGCAGACCCCAGACACGGCTGTTAGCCATGATAAAGCCGCCCCGAGGACCAGCAGCGGGGCTCCCTGGATTATGGTAATTTAGACTAAACACCAGAGACTTCGTCCAGCTTCATCCACACGTATGGACGGTCCGCCAGCCATTTAGACCAGCTAGGTAGAGGAGCACACCTCCGTCCTGCATGTAGGAGGAAAAGAGAAGAATGCTGAGGGGTGGGCGGAGCCTCACCCAGCTGTGCTGACATGGAGCCGTCAGGAAAATCTGACGTTAGAAGCTGATTGGCTACCATGCACAGCTGCACCTGTGCTCTTAGTTTATTAAATTGACCCTGTAGTGTATTTTTATCCAAAGCATTTTGGTTTTTGTTAGAGATTAGGAAAACTTTTTTTTAGTTTTGGTCAGTGGCGACTGGTGGTAATTTTTTTTGGGGGGGGCAAACAATCCACCCGCATGCAACCATCCCAGGTCGCTAGGTAGGTCTGTCGGGTCACAGGCACTCCCCCCCATCCAGTTGCTTGGTCAGCAGCCCGCACTTACCCCATATATGCACGGGCAGCGATTCCTCAAGGAGGCGGCTTCACCCTGCGTCTCCTCCTCCTGGGCTTCACGGGAGCTTCCCCTGCGTCTCCTCCCTCCTCCTCCTTGGCGGCCAATAGGATTGCTTCTCCTCTCGGCCAATCGGGTGACGGGGTCTCAGGACCCACTTTCTGATTGGCTGGGAGGAGATTTAGGAAAATAGCGAATATTAATTCACTATTGTCACACAACTGGGTGGGCACTGCGCTCTGGGGCCACCCTTTTTTTAAGCCAATTAGAGCTTCAGGCTCTAATCATGTGCTTCTAAAAAAAAAAAAAAAAAACTTTATTGGAATCCATGCATCCGGCACCCTGCATGTAGATTAGGATTTGGGCGCATAGATGAGGGGGGGGCGCCCCTGCACCCGGCGTATGAATATGTTGTCTATATATATATGTTTGGCTATAGATTTGGTTTAAAGTGAATCTACTGTCCCCATGCATGTCCTATATAGCTGCAAAGAAAGATAGAAAAGTCCAGTGTAAGCCACCAATCACTGCAGTGCACACAGAGCTATGGGCTCCACTGTGGCAGTGCTGTTTCACCCAGTGACGGCACATGGATGCGTCACGTGCTCCTCCATACCTGGTAGTACCCAATATTTCCTTTGATTCCCAGAGCCAAATGGAACAGCAAGGGCAAAGGAAACATAAGAATATACGGCTAGAGAGGTGTCCTTATCAAACATGGAGCTCGTATTAAACGTGAGCGAACTAAACAACTTACTGAATTATTAGATAAACTAGCAGTTGTAGAGGCTAGTCATAAACATGCCCCTAATCAGATGGTAGAAATAGAACTGGCGGCAATTAGAAAACAGATTACAGATTTGTTACAGTTTAAAGCGAAAGCGGCGCTACAGTTCTGCCGCAAGGCGAGTTATGAATCGGGCGACAAATGTGGGAAGGCGCTGGCAAGAAGGGTTAGAGAACAGAAGCTATCAACATATATTCCCCAAGTTGTTAATGGCGACGGACAGAAGATAACTTTACCAGCACAAATTACTCGAGAATTTTAAGAGTTTTATTCATCTTTATATGATTTACCATTAGCTAAACCATCTAGATTGGCCATAGATGAGTATATTCAGGCATCCCAAATGCCCTCTTTATCTTCTGAGATAGTTGCGGAATTAGATACCCCCATTTCTTTACTGGAGCTCCAACAAGCACTGGGAACTATGAAATTAGGGAAAGCGCCTGGCCCCGACGGGTTTACGGTACAATATTACAAAATGCTATTTGGAATATTGGGCCTGCGCCTGATTAATTTATTTAATGCTATTGATTCTGGTTCCTTATTTGCCAGGGATACCTTGGGAGCCCATATTACATTAATATACAAAGAAGGGAAGGACCATACCTCTTGTGGCAGTTATAGACCAATCTCACTCTTGAATGTGGATCTTAAATTATACACTAAAGTTCTGGCTACCCGGCTAGCGACTCATTTACAAAAATTAATTCATCTAGATCAAGTAGGATTCATCCCTACACGGGAAGGAAGGGACAGCACTTCCAAAGTGCTGAACCTGATACATATGACCCAGTCCAGGAAAATTCCATGTGTATTGTTAAACACCGATGCGGAGAAGGCATTTGATCGGGTAAACTGGTCATTTATGTTCTCCGTACTTAGACACATTGGACTTGGGGAAGTGATGAGAAGCCAGATAGCCAGAATATATTCAAATCCGAGCGCACAGGTCAAGGTAAATGGAGTGCTCTCAGAATCCTTTTCAATTAAGAATGGAACCAGGCAGGGGTGTCCTATGTCCCCCCTTTTATATGCTCTTACTTTGGAACCTTTTCTTTGTACGATTAGGCTTCAAACGGATATACAGGGAGTGATAGTGGGTAGCACACAACATAAGATCTCGGCATACGCCGATGATATGTTATTTTCATTAGTCAACCCAGCAGTATCATTACCTAATCTTATTAAACAATTTGATTTATATGGTGCCCTATCTAATTTGAAAATACATTTTTCAAAATCAAAGGCGATGGGGGTGGCGTTACCACCGCGAATCTTGGCACAAGTACGAGGTGGTTTCCACTTTAAGTGGACTATATCAGCATTAGATTATTTAGGTACAAATATCCCAGCAAATCTAGCCCGTACGTATGAATTAAATTTCCCCTCTTTGTTAATAAAGGTTAGATTATTATTAGAGAAGTGGCATACAAACTTCCATTCGTAGTTCGGTAGGTCTAATTTAATAAAAATGTGTATCCTACCAAAATTTTTATATTTATTTCAAGCTCTACCGATACGGGTACCGACTTCTTACTTCAAACAAGTACAGGCAATGTTCATACGATTTGTTTGGGCTAATAAGAAACCACGCCTTTCGCGTACCCTATTAACTCTTCCAAAATATTATGGTGGCTTAGCACTGCCGGACATTCGGAAATATTATCAAGCAGTCCATCTTGGAAGAGTAATAGACTGGCAACGTCATAATGATCTGAAGTTATGGGTGCAAATAGAACAGCATCAATCCTCCATACCATTGAGGAGGGCGCTATGGTGTTGGGATTTTATACCGTTAGATTTAAAATTACATCCTCTGATAGGGAATACCTTGAAACAATGCTCACAGGTTATGATACAGGCAGAGCAAACGACCAAGACATCTCCTTTAACTCCGATTATTGGGAACCCTAAATTTCTTCCAGGGCTCCCAACCACACAATTTTTGACCTTATGTGAGACTGAGCGAATCACTGCATCACAGTTTGTGATAGGAGATAGATGGCCTACTATAGAGGAGTTGATGAATCCTGCAGGCCCCTATAGACTTATATTCTGGAATGCAGCTCAGCTATACCATTTCCTTCAGACTATACCAGACCCGCAGGCATATTCTAGGCAATTAACCCTATTTGAGGAGTATTGCTCTGGAATAGAACCATTATTCCATGTCCTTTCTAAAACTTATACGTTACTTAATTCTCCACAGGAACAGCCAGAGCTTACTTGTATATTAAAATGGGGTCTAGATCTGCATTGTACATTCACCAAAACACAAATACAAGCTATGATTAGTCTCTCGTATAAATCCTCAATCTGCACCAAGGTACAGGAGACTAATTATAAGATATTGACGAGATGGTATATGACACCTAGTCGACTTCATACCATATTCCCTGAGACATCAGAATGCTGTTGGCGATGTGGTGCAAATAGAGGGACTATTCTACATATATTTTGGACATGCTCTAAACTGACTGCTTTTTGGACGATGGTTCGGAACATCTCTCAGAAATTTACTAATTTTCAAATCCCGAATGATCCGGCGTTCTTTTTATTGCATGTCTCTAATATGTCAATAAAAAACTATAGAAAATCTATCCTATGCCATTTATTAAATGCAGCTAAATCTTGCATCCCTCTGCTGTGGAAACAACATACTCCACCAATCACAGCAATGTGGCTGAGGAAGGTGGAAGATATTAGAAGGATGGAAGATTTGATCTTGACATCCACTGATAGACAGGAGATATACAGAAAGATATGGACTCCTTGGAATCTTTTTATTTACTCGGAAGAGGGTAAATCCCTCTTAGGGTCATAAAGCATTCATATGAATTGAAGACAGGAGAAGTGATAGAGGCGAGGCTTGACAGTAGGATATATTTTCGGGGGCCATCCCTGAATACTGCCCTCCTCCCTTTCTGAATCTTTATGTAGGAGAGGTCTTTACCTCTCTCTACTTCTTCCCCCCCTCCCACCCCCCCTTTTTTTTTTCTTCTCTTGGGGACTAGGGATGAGCTTCGTGTTCGAGTCGAACATACGTTCGACTCGAACATCGGCTGTTCGATCGTTCGACGAAGATCGAACGATTTGGGCCATTCGCGCCAAATTCGAGTGACACGAACGGCCCACAATGCACTACGCCATCGCAGTGTCATCCAGGCGCTGTGATTGGCCAAGCATGCACTGTGACCCCGCATGCTTGGCCAATCACAGCGCCGACAGCGAGGAGAGAAATGATTGGCCACAGGCAGGATGCCTGTGGCCAATTATTCTTGAGGGGGTTTAGTACACGCCCCACACTATAAAAGGCCGCCAGCGCGGCGGCCTTGTGTAGTGTGTTCCGGAGCAGGGAAAGAGAAGCATAGGCAGGGACAGTGTCATTTTTTTTCCTTTACTAATCCTGGATTCCTTGTGTTTAGGGACAAATAAGGATAGGTAGGGAGAGTGTCAGTGTGTTATTCTGTGCTAAACCTTGTTTGTAGGGACAGAGAGGTACAGTGAGGGAAAGTGTCAGTGTGCTATTCTGTTCTAAACCAATCTTGCTGAACCATATTTGAAATCCTTGAGTTTAGGGACAGAGAGGTACAGTGAGGGAAAGTGTCAGTGTGCTATTCTGTGCTAAATCTTGTTTGTAGGGACAGAGTAGGACAGTGAGTGAAACTGACAGTGTGCTATTCTGTTCTAAACCAATCTTGCTGAACCATATTTGAAATCCTTGAGTTTAGGGACAGAGAGGTACAGTGAGGGAAAGTGTCAGTGTGCTATTCTGTGCTAAATCTTGTTTGTAGGGACAGAGTAGGACAGTGAGTGAAACTGACAGTGTGCTATTCTGTTCTAAACCAATCTTGCTGAACCATATTTGAAATCCTTGAGTTTAGGGACAGAGAGGTACAGTGAGGGAAAGTGTCAGTGTGCTATTCTGTGCTAAATCTTGTTTGTAGGGACAGAGTAGGACAGTGAGTGAAACTGACAGTGTGCTATTCTGTTCTAAACCAATCTTGCTGAACCATATTTGAAATCCTTGAGTTTAGGGACAGAGAAGGACACTCGTGGAAACTATCAGTGTGCTATTCTGTGCTAAATCTTGTTTGTAGGGACAGAGTAGGACAGTGAGTGAAACTGACAGTGTGCTAGTCTGTTCTAAACCAATCTTGCTGAACCATATTTGAAATCCTTGAGTTTAAGGACAGAGAAGGACACTCGTGGAAACTATCAGTGTGCTATTCTGTGCTAAATCTTGATTGTAGGGACAGAGAGGTACAGTGAGTGAAACTGACAGTGTGCTATTCTGTTCTAAACCAATCTTGCCGAACCATATTTGAAATCCTTGAGTTTAGGGACAGAGAGGTACAGTGAGGGAAAGTGTCAGTGTGCTATTCTGTGCTAAATCTTGTTTGTAGGGACAGAGTAGGACAGTGAGCGAAACTGACAGTGTGCTATTCTGTTCTAAACCAATCTTGCTGAACCATATTTGAAATCCTTGAGTTTAGGGACAGAGAGGTACAGTGAGGGAAAGTGTCAGTGTGCTATTCTGTGCTAAATCTTGTTTGTAGGGACAGAGTAGGACAGTGAGTGAAACTGACAGTGTGCTATTCTGTTCTAAACCAATCTTGCTGAACCATATTTGAAATCCTTGAGTTTAGGGACAGAGAAGGACACTCGTGGAAACTATCAGTGTGCTATTCTGTGCTAAATCTTGTTTGTAGGGACAGAGTAGGACAGTGAGTGAAACTGGCAGTGTGCTATTCTGTTCTAAACCAATCTTGCTGAACCATATTTGAAATCCTTGAGTTTAGAGACAGAGAAGGACACTCGTGGAAACTATCAGTGTGCTATTCTGTGCTAAATCTTGTTTGTAGGGACAGAGAGGTACAGTGAGTGAAACTGACAGTGTGCTATTCTGTTCTAAACCAATCTTGCTGAACCATATTTGAAATCCTTGCGTTTAGGGACAGAGGTACAGTGAGGGAAAGTGTCAGTGTGCTATTCTGTGCTAAATCTTGTTTGTAGGGACAGAGTAGGACAGTGAGTGAAACTGACAGTGTGCTATTCTGTTCTAAACCAATCTTGCTGAACCATATTTGAAATCCTTGAGTTTAGGGACAGAGAAGGACACTCGTGGAAACTATCAGTGTGCTATTCTGTGCTAAATCTTGTTTGTAGGGACAGAGAGGTACAGTGAGTGAAACTGACAGTGTGCTATTCTGTTCTAAACCAATCTTGCTGAACCATATTTGAAATCCTTGAGTTTAGGGACAGAGAGGTACAGTGAGGGAAAGTGTCAGTGTGCTATTCTGTGCTAAATCTTGTTTGTAGGGACAGAGTAGGACAGTGAGTGAAACTGACAGTGTGCTATTCTGTTCTAAACCAATCTTGCTGAACCATATTTGAAATCCTTGAGTTTAGGGACAGAGAAGGACACTCATGGAAACTATCAGTGTGCTATTCTGTGCTAAATCTTGTTTGTAGGGACAGAGAGGTACAGTGAGTGAAACTGACAGTGTGCTATTCTGTTCTAAACCAATCTTGCTGAACCATATTTGAAATCCTTGAGTTTAGGGACAGAGAGGTACAGTGAGGGAAAGTGTCAGTGTGCTATTCTGTGCTAAATCTTGTTTGTAGAGACAGAGTAGGACAGTGAGTGAAACTGACAGTGTGCTATTCTGTTCTAAACCAATCTTGCTGAACCATATTTGAAATCCTTGAGTTTAGGGACAGAGAAGGACACTCGTGGAAACTATCAGTGTGCTATTCTGTGCTAAATCTTGTTTGTAGGGACAGAGTAGGACAGTGAGTGAAACTGACAGTGTGCTATTCTGTTCTAAACCAATCTTGCTGAACCATATTTGAAATCCTTGAGTTTAGGGACAGAGAAGGACACTCGTGGAAACTATCAGTGTGCTATTCTGTGCTAAATCTTGTTTGTAGGGACAGAGTAGGACAGTGAGTGAAACTGACAGTGTGCTATTCTGTTCTAAACCAATCTTGCTGAACCATATTTGAAATCCTTGAGTTTAGGGACAGAGAAGGACACTCGTGGAAACTATCAGTGTGCTATTCTGTGCTAAATCTTGTTTGTAGGGACAGAGAGGTACAGTGAGTGAAACTGACAGTGTGCTATTCTGTTCTAAACCAATCTTGCTGAACCATATTTGAAATCCTTGAGTTTAGGGACAGAGAGGTACAGTGAGGGAAAGTGTCAGTGTGCTATTCTGTGCTAAATCTTGTTTGTAGGGACAGAGTAGGACAGTGAGTGAAACTGACAGTGTGCTATTCTGTTCTAAACCAATCTTGCTGAACCATATTTGAAATCCTTGAGTTTAGGGACAGAGAAGGACACTCGTGGAAACTATCAGTGTGCTATTCTGTGCTAAATCTTGTTTGTAGGGACAGAGTAGGACAGTGAGTGAAACTGACAGTGTGCTATTCTGTGCTAAACCAATCTTGCTGAAGCATATTGCAAATCCTTGTGTTTAGGGACAGAGAAGGATAGGCAGGAAAAAGTGTCAGTGTCATTGTTGCTAAGCCTCCTGCACAGTATACACCTGAAGGTAGCCCTTATTGCTGTTTTTCCCATCTCACTGCAGGCCATCCATTAAAATGTCTGGAAGGCAAACAAGGAGAGGCAGACAGTCAGGAGGCAAAAAAAGAGGGCAAGCAGGGTCTGTGTCTGGGGGCAACAGTGCTGGTCGTGGACGCGGTGCATTGTCATCAGCACATGGCCATGGGACACGCTTGTCCTTCTTTTCGGCAGCTGGACATGTTGAGCCACATCATGCCGAAGACTTGGTAGAGTGGATGACCAAGCCCACCTCATCCTCCTCATCCTCTCTCACCCAGGCTCAGGGTACTGGCAAAGCAGCTGCCAAAGCGTCCTCTTCTCTGGTATCATTATCTTCATTAGTCAATCCTTCCCTAGACCCACCATGTCCTCCTCCTGAGGAGTCCCCCGAACTGTTTGAGCACAGTGTTGGGTACATGCTCCAGGAGGATGCCCAGCGTTTCGAAGGATCTGATGATGATACCCAGATAGAGGAAGGCAGTAGCGTGAGAGCAGAGAGAGGGGATGCTCAAGAAGGACACCAATCTGGCAGTCATGCAGCATACTGCCAGATTGGCTCCAGTGATGAGGAGGGAGGGGATGATGAGGTCACTGACTCCACGTGGGTGCCTAATAGGAGAGAGGAGGAGGAGGAGGATGAGGAGGAGGCACATCTCCAACGAGGCAGGATGCCCTTGGGTGGCCAGCGTATGGGCAGCACACCGACGGAATCACACCGCAGAGCTCCGCCTGTGCAGGGCGCTGCCTCTGCCCGTCATTCAAAAAGTTCTTTGGTGTGGGCCTTTTTTGAGGCGAGTGCATCAGATCGCACAGCTGCTGTTTGCAACATATGTCTCAAGCGTATATCGCGTGGCCAAAACATCAGCCGCTTGGGCACCACATGCTTGATCAGACATATGTTGACCTGCCATGCAGCTCGTTGGCAAGCCTACCTTAAAGACCCACACCAAAGAACAAAGCTGACCTCTTCTTGCACCGCATCAGCTGGGATCTCCAACCCCACTATACCTTCAGTCCTCTCTGAAACCTGCTCTGAGAGGAATGAAGGTGTAGAATTAGGTGTGTCACAGCCAAGTACTTGCGGGCACTCTGCTAGCAGTACACCGACGTCCGATTCTAGCAGGCAAATTTCCCTGCCCCAGCTGCTGGACCGTCGAAAGAAGTTCACTCCCAGCCATCCACATGCCCAACGGTTGAATGCTAGCTTGGCTAAATTGCTAGCGCTTCAACTGCTGCCTTTTCAGTTGGTAGACTCGGCCCCCTTCCGTGAGTTTGTGCAATGTGCGGTTCCTCAGTGGCAGGTTCCCAAACGCCACTTTTTTCTCACGGAAGGCGATTCCGGCTCTCTACAGGCATGTGGAAGGCAATGTCTTGGCCTCGCTGGACAGGGCGGTCAGCGGTAAGGTGCATATTACCGCTGACTCATGGTCCAGCAGGCATGGACAGGGACGTTACCTTTCTTTCACGGCCCATTGGGTCACTCTTTTGGCAGCTGGGAAGGATGCAGGACAAGGTGCAGTAGTGTTGGAGGTTGTTCCACCGCCACACCTCCAAAATGCTACTACTGGTAGTGACACACCTCTCTCCTCAACCCCCTCCTCTTCTTCTTCCTCCATGGCCTCTTCCTGTGGTTTGTCCTCGGAACCAGCGGTGCTCCGTAGGCGTTCAAGGGGCTACGCAAGTACGCAGGCAAAAAGATGCCATGCCATGCTTGCGCTGGTGTGTTTGGGGGACAGGAGCCACACTGGGGCAGAGGTCCTCTCTGCTCTGCAGGGGCAGGCCGAGAGGTGGTTGACGCCACGCCAGCTTAAGCCAGGAATGGTGGTTTGCGACAATGGCACCAACCTCCTCTCCGCCCTCCGACAGGGACAACTGACCCATGTGCCCTGTATGGCTCACGTCCTTAACCTGGTGGTGCAGCGGTTCTTGGGCAGGTACCCGGGCTTACAGGATGTCCTGAGGCAGGCCAGGAAAGTCTGTGTTCATTTCCGCCGATCTTATAATGCCAGTGCTCGCCTGGCTGAGCTGCAAAAGGAGTTGAACCTGCCCAAGAACCGCCTTATATGTGACATGCCCACCAGGTGGAACTCAACGTTGGCCATGCTGCAGCGGCTGCACACGCAGCAGAGGGCCATCAATGAGTACCTGTGCGACTACGGCACCAGGACAGGGTCAGGGGAGCTCGGTTTTTTTTTCACCACGCCAGTGGGGCATGATCAGGGATGCATGCACTGTCCTGGCACCATTTGAGGAGGCCACGAGGATGGTGAGCAGTGACAGTGCATGCAGACACTGTACCTCTTGTCCACCTGTTGGAGCACACGCTGCGTGGAATAATGGACAGGGCACTTGAGGCAGAACAGAGGCAGGAAGAGGAGGACTTCCTTGCCTCTCAAGGCCCCCTTTACCCTGACAGTGTTCCTTCTGTCCCACCCATCGCACAGGAAGAGGAGGAGGAGGAGAAGGAGGATTGTGTCAGCATGGAGGTGGAGGCTGGCACTCAGCATCATCAGCAGCAGTCTTTTAGGGATGATTTACTGTCCCAAGAAACCAGTGGACTTGTACGTGGCTGGGAGGAGGTGGCTGCGGATCATGTCGTCCTTAGTGACCCAGAGGACTCCGGACTGAATGCCTCAGCTAACCTACGCTGCATGGCCTCCCTGATCCTGCAAAGTCTGCGGAAGGATCCTCGTATTCTTCGGATCAAGGAGAGGGACCATTACTGGCTGGCCACTCTCCTTGATCCACGGTACAAGGGTAAGGTTGCGGACCTTATCTTACCGTCGCAGAGGGAGCAGAGGATGAGACAACTCCGGGAGGCCTTGCAGAAAGGTCTGTGCAACGCGTTCCCAGAGACTGGGAGGTTACAAACTCCTGGTCCTGGACAACGAGTTGCTGAGGCTTCGGGCAGTCAAAGAAGGAGCGGTGGGGAAGGTGGCCGTCTGACCGATGCGTTCAGACAATTCTTTAGTCCGCAGCCCCAAAGTATGATCGTTTCCAGCAACCATCGCCAGCGTCTGATATACATGGTGCAGGAATACCTAGGGGCAAGGTCAGACTTGGACACCTTCCCCACCGAAAATCCTCTGGCTTACTGGGTCTTGAGGATGGATCACTGGCCAGAGCTTGCACAGTATGCAATTGAGCTACTGGCCTGTCCTGCATCCAGCGTTCTTTCAGAACGCACATTCAGTGCTGCTGGAGGATTTGTCACGGATCACAGGGTGCGCCTGTCCACCGACTCGGTTGATCGACTGACTTTCATCAAGATAAACCAGTCTTGGATCACCACCAGCTACCACACAGCTGATGCTGATATAACAGACTAATTGATTTTAAAATGTCACATCCCTTCAAGACTGATGCTGATGCTGAGTTCCTGTGCTGTTATGTTGACTAGCTATCCTCCTCCTCCTCCTCAATGATCCGATTAATGATGATAGCTTGGAAGATCATTTTGGTTTATGGGTGCCGCCAATTTTTCAGCCCCTGTTTAACAGGGGGGTGTAATTACAATTTTTAATGCAATACTTTGCAACAGGCCTCATTGCTGTGCTCCAAGTACAGTATCTGTGAGGGGTTGCAGTGTTGTGCCACCAGTGCCTAAGGCCCAATTTTTCAGCCCCTGTTCAACAGGGGCATGCAATTATAATTATTGATCCAATAATTCACAGCAGGGCCCATTGCTGCGCCCACCAAGAGTAACTGTCAGGCCTTACAGTGTTGTGGCACCAGCACCACCATCAAAGGCCCAATTTTTACTACCACTGTTCAACAATTATATGTTATTACAATTCCTGATATAATAGTTGACAGCAGGGCGTTCCAGCACCCACCAAGAGTAACTGTGAGTGCTTACAGTGTTGTGCCAACACCTACACCTAAGGGGCCAATTTCTGCAGAGCATATACGGCAGGTCCCTACTTTCAAACATCCAACTTACAAACGACTACTACTTGCAAACGGAAGAAGACAACAGGAAGTGAGAGGAAATCTACCCCTTGGAAGGAAAATTCTCTCCTGTAAGAATTAATATGGGAGAAAGATGTCTCCTCTCTACTGATGCTTTATCACCAATCCTTGTTTCAATAAAAACACCACATTTCAAAAACAGTTGTCATTGGGACGCAAAGTGAGGTGAAATGTTCTGAACAGGGGCACAGACAGCAAAAAAAATGTTACAGGGGTGATAACCCTTCCCTATGTTTTCCAAAAAGCTTAAAAATAGGTATTTGGCCTGGAGCTACACTTAAACAATGTAGCTGTTCAAAATTACAAACAGATTCTACATAGGAACAAACCTACAGTCCCTGTCTTGTATGCACCGCCTGTATACGGCTGTTCAGAGTATATAGGGCCTTTTTTATTTTGTGTGCGGGGTTCCCCTTAATATCCATACAAGACCCAAAGGGGCTGGTAATGGGCTGGGGTAGGGGGGGGGGGGGTTGATGGGGTAGCTATGCCATTTTTCTTAAAGATTTTCATCCATATTACCGGGACCAGACATTACATTAAAGCCGCAAGCAGTTTTAAATGGCTTTTTTTCCTTTAGAAATGTTATTTTGTGCAGGGACAGTTCTAAACACGGGAAACACGTGGCACTTCACAGGCATACTTTAGACACCCCCCAGGTACAATATTTAAAGGAATATTTGACTTTTTTTTTCACTTTATGCATCATTAAAATGACTGCTCCAGGAAAACGTCAGTTTTTAACACTTCTTTTTGCATTGATACATGTCCCCTGGTGCAGAACCCGGGTTCCCAAACTCTGTTTAGGACAATAACATGGATAATAGTCGTTATAATTAGCACTTTAGAATCCGAACGTTCGCATCCATTGTATTTAATAGGGTTCTAATGTTCGTGCAAACTTTCGGTCCGTTCGCGGGTTCTGGTGCGAACCGAACCCGGGGGTGTTCGGCTCATCACTATTGGGGACTGGGGTTTCTTTTTTCGCTCTTTTTGTGGGTTAAAGTATACGAAATGGAGTAGTGGAGCTTCATAGTACAGGGTGATATGAAGTAGGAGAAATAGGTTAAGGTAGCAGTGTGACAAAATGTTATGATATATGTTTAGATTAATCTATGTTAGATACCTTTGCCTGTTAGTTTGAAGAAGCAATAATCATATACTTTGTAAATGTTGCTATATTTGTTGATTCTGTTTATTTTGGAAAAAAAATCTAATAAAAATCTATATTTGAAAAAAAAATAAAGAATATACGGTTAGGGATGGGGGTGTCCTGAATGTGCAAAACATAGGTTTGCTTTATGTTTTAGAACATATGCATATTTTCAAAGTAGACTGATTGCCTTTTCTTTACTTACAATGATGAATGATACAAAGATCTATAGTGTTGTGTGCTCAGGTGTGCTGGGAGTCAGCAAAACATTGATCGCGATCGACCATTTGACTGCGGGGAGGCCGACAGGTGCATCGTAACCACGGCTCTGCCTCCACCACTCTCGTTCACTGCAGAGCGGAGAGCTGGAGGCAGTGGTCAGAAGACACTGTTTTGGGGGGTACAGGACACTACAGTGGGGGGGGGGGGGTGATGTGAAGGGGGGCAGAGGCCACTGTTTTGGGGTGGTACATGACACTACAGTGGGGCAGAGGCGATGTGAAGGGGGCAGAGGACACTGCTTTGGGGGGTACAGGACACTACAGTGGGGGAGGTGATGTAAAGGGGGCAGATGACACTGTTTTTGGGGATACAGGACACTACAGTGGGGGGGTTGATGTGAAGGGGGAAGAGGACACTGTTTTGGGGGTACAGGACACTGCAGTGGGGGAGGTGATGTAAAGGGGGACAGAGGACCCCGTTTTGGGGGGAACAGGACACTGCAGTGGAGGGTGTGATGTGAAGGAGGGCAGATGACCCTGTTTTGGTGGGGGGTGGGGCACTACAGTGGGGGGTGTAAGGGTGAAGGGGGACAGAGGACACTGTTTTGGGGGTACAGGACACTAAAGTGGGGGGTGATGTGAAGGGGCAGAGGACGCAGTTTTGGAGGGTACAGGGCACTACAGTGGGGGTGTGATGTGAAGGGGCAGAGGACACTGTATTAGGGAGTACAGAACACTACAGTGGGGGGGTGATGTAAAGGGGCAGAGGACATTGTTTTGGGGTGGTACAGGGCGCTACCATGGGCAGGGGTGATGTGAAGATAGGCAGAAGCAGGAGACACTATTTTGGGGGGTACAGGACACTACAGTGGGGGAGGTGATGTGAAGGGGGCAGGTGACCCTGTTTTGGGGGTGCGGGACACTACAGTGGGGGGGGTGATGTGAAGGGGGGCAGAGGACACTGTTTTGGGGGTACAGGACACTATAGTGGGGGGTGATGTGAAGGGGCAGAGGACACAGTTTTGGAGGGTACAGGGCACTACAGTGGGGGTGTGATGTGAAGGAGACAGAGGACACTGTTTTAGGGAGTACAGGACACTACAGTGGGGGGGTCACGGGTGGGTGATGTGAAGGGGGCAGAGGACACTGTTTTGGGGTGGTACAGGACACTACCGTGGGCAAGGGTGATGTGAAGGGAGGCAGAAGCAGAAGGCATTGTTTTGGGGGGCAGAAGACACTACAGGAGGGGGGACTTGAAAGGGGCAGAGGACACTGCATTGAGGGTACAGGACACTACTGTGGGGGGGGAGCAGAGGACATTGCAGTGAGGGGGGGTTGGGGTGATGGGAAGGGGACAGAGGGGGGGGTGGGAGGTATAGAATGCTACGTCTACATCTTTCAATGGGAGCTTGATCGTTTTTTTTTAAAGGTTGCCGACTTTTACTCCCCTCCCCTCCCAGGGGATATTTTCTTTCCTCCATGTTGTCCAAGTAGATCTCAACCTATGAAAGGTTGCCTACCCCTGGCTTAGAATGTGATTATGTAGCCAAGACTTTACTGGCTCAGTGCAGTTTATATATAAGCAATATGCTCTAAAATTTAAGTTTTATTTTAGACATTGTAGTAAAAGAATTTTTAACAAATAAAGGACTGTTGTGTAATTTAAATGTTGTTTTAGTACTTATTTGTAGGGATGAGCCGAACACCCCCCGGTTCGGTTCGCACCAGAACCTACGAACGGACCGAAAGTTTGCACGAACGTTAGAACCCCAGTTATAGTCTATGGGACTCGAACTTCAAAATCAAAAGTGCTAATTATAAAGGCTAATATGCAAGTTATTGTCCTAAAAAGGGTTTGGGGACCCGGGTCCTGCCCCATGGTACATGTATCAATGCAAAAAAAAGTTTTAAAAGAGGCAGTTTTTTCGGGAGCAGTGATTTTAATGATGCTTAAAGTGAAAAAAAAAGTGAAATATTCATTTAAATATCGTACCTGGGGGTGTCTATAGTATGCCTGTGAAGTGGCACGTGTTTCCCGTGTTTAGAACTGTCCCTTCACAAAATGACATTTCTAAAGGAAAAAAAGTCACTTAAAACTGCTTGCGGCTTTAATGTAATGTGTGGTCCCGGCAATGTGGATGAAAATCATTGAGAAAATCGGCATGGAGGAGGGGCGGAGAGCTGACGGTGTCAGACATGTCCTGCTGATTCTCCGTTCTTCTCAGGTCTTCACGGCTTCCATGGACACCTGAATGACAGGGTATATATTTAAAAACTACTCCATAATCTTCCCTAACGCCCTGGGAATATAATAGTATGGTTTTTGGAGTGACCCGCAGGAAAGCCAAGACAAAAACTCACAAAGAAAAACCTACTTGGTGTGAGAAACAAACACAGTAATACACTTATGTCTACAGTTGACAATGCAGGGCCATGCAAGAGTCAATATGAAAAAGGTAAAAGGTTATCAAAACAAAGTTACGTTTACTTGCAATTTAGAAAACAGTCTATGCTTGCGAGCTCCCCCTAATGGGCAAAACCACCCCGTGTCCCGTTCTTGTTGATTCCCGTCAGGCCTGACAAAGATCACTATACAAGTTCCTCAATGGTGGGAGTTTTCACTAGCAAACGTTGGTGCACTTTAATTTGTAATCCAAGGGCAACTTAAAGATGCAACTAAACTTCTGCAGATACAATGTTTGTGGAAGGGAACTCTCAGTTAGTATCGCGCCACTTAAACTGCGTAGTTATCACGCGCTGCACTATGTGGTTGGTGCGTGTGAGATGCACTACTCTGGTGAAGGTGAGCCCTGAAAAGTCACAGGCCTATAACAGTTGCAGAACCTGGGCAGGTGCCTGCTCACCTGAACAGGCCTAGTCCACCTGAGTATTCTTCGCTGCTGGCACCCCGATCCGTGGTCTCTCCGCAACATGCAGTCTCCGGTCCCTCTATCGACAGCAGTAGATGTCAGCCGATGGACGACTCCAGTCTCTGGGAAGCGTGAGCTGGACACGCAGAAAGAGATCACCCTCCAGGCTTGGTGAACTTCCACAAGGTTGAAGGCCCAGGCTTCAGGCCTAGTCCCTCAGGCAGCAGGCCTCACACACACGTCTTGCAGGGAGGAGGTGAAGATCCATAGAGCCTGAATAAAGCTCCTCCCCTCCTTTAAGTAGCCTCCCCATAAAGCCGTGCAGGGATGCAATGCACTTTGGGAGGGCAGTTGCACTGTGGGTACCATAGTCTTATTATCTACTTATGTCAATGGAGTCCCGTTCTCCAGGTACCGCAAGTTCCACAATGCATTGCTTCACAAGGCTAATGACAGTCTTATATTACCTCACAAACCGCCACCCCGCTACACACTCCCCCCACTTTAACTCTTTGGTCCCCAAAGACATCTAAAATCTTAGTTCTGTAACACATTTTAGACTCTAGGCGGTTGCATAAGACTGACAGAGGAGCCTCCCACCAATTGTCATATGATGGGGAGCTGTCCTGTCCACAGGCTACCTCAACTGGAGTAGCCTGATCAGTTGTGCCAGGGGGTGAGCTGGGGTTGCCTTCCACCAAACATGCAGTGGAAGGACCAGGTACATTAGATGTTCTCTTAGCAGTGGAAAAGACTTCTTCAGAACATTCAACCATTTGATTATACGTCAGTCTCTTGGGAGGGTGAATGACTCTTTTCTGCCTCTGTTTCCGAGGTGGCGGTACATCTGGGTCATTGAGCACTCCTGTTTCTCTGAATTCTTCTTCTGGTTCAGGCGTGTTTAACCCTTTTGCTACAGAAGTGTCCAGTTCAGTTTCATAAAACAAGGGACTCTCATCGGGATCCCTCGATGGTGAAGAATACAGATCATCCCTTGCATCCTCGGTGGGCACACTGTGTGGCACAAATTCAGAAGCCTCTGGACGAAGAACTTCACTACTTACTGCTTCAGGAGGTGATGATTAACCAGCCATAGACTCCAGCTCTTGAGAGGGCCATAACCATTCCGATTCCATATCTTCCTCCGCAGAGTCTTCTCCTTCCAGGTCTTGGTCTTCTGTATCAGTAAGAGTCGACTGAGACCTGGTGACTGGTCTAGATACTCTCAAGGATGCAGAGGGTTCCTGTGTTTCTGACATAGGAGGGAGGTGAACAGCTTCCGAAAGGGGCAACAGGTGGTTTCTATGCCAAGTCTTTAAAGGGCCTACACTCCCTTCTGGTCTGATCTGGTATACCGGGAGATCTGGGAGTTTCTTGCAGACTACATACGGCTGAGATCTCCAACGGTCAGCCAACTTGTGCTTTCCAGGGATTCCAAAGTTCCTCAGAAGTACCCTGTCACCTGGCTGTAGGTCCTGTATCCGGACCTTGAGGTCGAAGTTCCTCTTGTTCCTCAGTCCTCTTAGGTCAGAAGTGGCTTGGGCCTGCTCATAGGCCAACATCAAACTCTTCCTTAACATATCCACATATCCCTTGTGGGATGTTGCCGAGGTGTGATCCACTGAAGTGCCGAAAGCCAAATCCACAGGTAGCCGAGCCTCCCTCCCAAACATCAGCCGATATGGGGAATATCCAGTTGTATCCAGTAGTGTATTTAGGTTTTGTGCTGCCCTAGGCCTGACTAAACTCGTGCACCCCCTGATTTAAATATGACCCACCCCTTCCTGTCAATGCCACACCCCTTTCTGTTTAAGACCCACCCTGAAACTTTCAATCGGGGACACTAGTTCTTAGGGCCTAGGGGGTGGGGGGCAATGGATTCCCTTAATTTGCATAGATTTCCTCTCACTTTCTGTTTGGCTATGGGGCAGGAAGTGAAGGGAAATCTCTGCAATGGGACAGGGATGGTAAAAAATAAACTGACAGGGGCTATAACCCTCCCTTACTCTATCCAAAATGGAAAGAAAAAAGTGTTGCCTATAGTTCTATATTAAGCACAAATTTCTGATCATTTTATGGAGAGGACTTAGAAGATATAACCAGGAAGGTTTGTGGTCCAGGATGATAGGATAGTCAAGATTAGAAGCAGCTTGCGTTACACTAACAGTGTAGCACAAGCCAGTAGGGACTCTTTCCGTGCTGCCCCCCTGCAAACTGCTGCCCTAGGCCTGGGCCTTGTTGAACTAGGCCAGGATTAGTGATGAGCCGAACACCCCCGGGTTCGGTTCGCACCAGAACCCGCGAACGGACCGAAAGTTCGTACGAACATTAGAACCCTATTAAATACAATGGATGCGAACGTTCGAATTCTAAAGTGCTAATTATAACAACTATTATGCATGTTATTGTCCTAAAAAGGGTTTGGGAACCCGGGTTCTGCACCAGGGGACATGTATCAATGCAAAAATAAGTTTTAAAAACGGTTGTTTTTCGGGAGCAGTCATTTTAATGATGCATAAAGTGAAAAAAAAAAAGTCAAATATTCCTTTAAATATCGTACCTGGGGGGTGTCTAAAGTATGCCTGTGAAGTGCCACGTGTTTCCCGTGTTTAGAACTGTCCCTGCACAAAATGACACTTCTAAAGGAAAAAAAAGCCATTTAAAACTGCTTGCGGCTTTAATGTAATGTCTGGTCCCGGTAATATGGATGAAAATCTTTAAGAAAAATGGCATAGCTACCCCATGACCCCCCCCCCCTACCCCAGCCCATTACCAGCCCCTTTGGGTCTTGTATGGATATTAAGGGGAACCCCGCACATAAAATAAAAAAGGCCCTATATACTCTGAACAGCCGTATACAGGCGGTGCATACAAGACAGGGACTGTAGGTTTGTTCTTATGTAGAATGTGTTTGTAATTTTGAACAGGTACATTGTTGAAGTGTAGCTCCAGCCCAAAAATCTATTTTTAAACTTTTTGGAAAACATAGGTAAGGGTTATCACCCCTGTAACATTTGTTTTGCTGTCTGTGCCCCTGTTCAGAACATTTCACCTCACTTTCCGTCCCAATGACAACTGTTTTTGAAATGTGGTGTTTTTCTTGAAACAAGGATTGCTGATAAAGCATCAGTACAGAGGAGACACCTTTCTCCCATATTTATTCTTACAGGAGATAATTTTCCTTCCTAGGGGTAGATTTCCTCTCACTTCCTGTTGTCTTCTTGCGTTTGCAAGTAGGAGTCGTTTGTAAGTTGGATGTTTGAAAGTAGGGACCTGCCGTATATACTCTGCAGAAATAGGCCCCTTAGTTGTTGGTGTTGGCACAACACTGTAAGCACTCACAGTTACTCTTGGTTGGTGCTGGAACGCCCTGCTGTCAACTATTATATCAGGAATTTTAATTACATATAATTGTTGAACAGTGGTAGTAAAAATTGGGGCTTTGATGGTGGTGCTGGTGCCACAACACTGTAAGCCCTGACAGTTACTCTTGGTGGGTGCAGCAATGGGCCCTGCTGTGAATTATTAGATCAAGAATTGTAATTACATGCCCCTTTTGAACAGGGGCTGAAAAATTGGGCCTTTCGTGGTGGTGGTGGTGGTGGCGTTGCCACAACACTGTAAGCCCTCAGACTTACTCTTGGTGGGTGCAGGAATGGGCCCTGCTGTGAATTATTAGATCAAGAATTGTAATTACATGCCCCTTTTGAACAGGGGCTGAAAAATTGGGCCTTTCGTGGTGGTGGTGGTGGTGGCGTTGCCACAACACTGTAAGCCCTCAGACTTACTCTTGGTGGGTGCAGGAATGGGCCCTGCTGTGAATTATTACATCAAGAATTGTAATTGCATGCCCCTGTTCGGGCCTTAGGCACTGGTGGCACAACACTACAACCCCTCACAGATACTGTACTTGGAGCACAGCAATGAGCCCTGTTGCAAAGTATTGCTTCAAAAATTGTAATGACACGCCCCTGTTAAACAGGGGCTGAAAAATCGGGCCTTAGGCACTGGTGGCACAACACTACAACCCCTCACAGATACTGTACTTGGAGCACAGCAATGAGTCCTGTTGCAAAGTATTGCTTCAAAAATTGTAATGACACGCCCCTGTTAAACAGGGGCTGAAAAATTGGGCCTTAGGCACTGGTGCCACAACACTCCAACCCCTCACAGATACTGTACTTGGAGCACAGCAATGAGCCCTATGGCAAATTATTGCTAAAAAAATTGTAAGTACACGCCCCTGTAAAACAGGGGCTGAAAAATTGGGCCTTAGCCACTGGTGGCGGCACCCATAAACAAAAATGATCTTCCAAGCTATCATCATCAATCGTATCATTGAGGACTCGGAGGAGGAGGATAGCCAGTCAACATAACAGCACAGGCACTCAGCATCAGCATCAGTCTTGAAGGGATGTGACATGTTAAAATCAATTAGTCTGTTATATCAGCATCAGGTGTGTGGTAGCTGGTGGTGATCCAAGACTGGTTCATCTTGATGAAAGTCAGTCGATCAACCGAGTCGGTGGACAGGCGCACCCTGTGATCCGTGACAAATCCTCCAGCAGCACTGAATGTGCGTTCCGAAAGAACGCTGGATGCAGGACAGGCCAGTAGCTCAATTGCATACTGTGCAAGCTCTGGCCAGTGATCCATCCTCAAGACCCAGTAAGCCAGAGGATTTTCGGTGGGGAAGGTGTCCAAGTCTGACCTTGCCCCTAGATATTCCTGCACCATGTTTATCAGACGCTGGCGATGGTTGCTGGAACCGATCATACTTTGGGGCTGCGGACTAAAGAATTGTCTGAACGCATCGGTCAGACGGCCACCTTCCCCACCGCTCCTTCTTTGACTGGCCGAAGCCTCAGCAACTCGTTGTCCAGGACCAGGAGTTTGTAACCTCCCAGTCTCTGGGAACGCGTTGCACAGACCTTTCTGCAAGGCCTCCCGGAGTTGTCTCATCCTCTGCTCCCTCTGCGACGGTAACATAAGGTCCGCAACCTTACCCTTGTACCGTGGATCAAGGAGAGTGGCCAGCCAGTAATGGTCCCTCTCCTTGATCCGAAGAATACGAGGATCCTTCCGCAGACTTTGCAGGATCAGGGAGGCCATGCAGCGTAGGTTTGCTGAGGCATTCGCTCCGGAGTCCTCTGGGTCACTAAGGACGACATGATCCGCAGTCACCTCCTCCCAGCCACGTACAAGTCCACTGGTTTCTTGGGACTGTAAATCATCCCTAAAAGACTGCTGCTGATGATGCTGAGTGCCAGCCTCCACCTCCATGCTGACACAATCCTCCTCCTCCTCCTCCTCCTCCTCTTCCTCTTCCTGTGCGATGGGTGGGACAGAAGGAACACTGTCTGGGTAAAGGGGGCCTTGAGAGGCAAGGAAGTCCTCCTCTTCCTGCCTCTGTTCTGCCTCAAGTGCCCTGTCCATTATTCCACGCAGCGTGTGCTCCAACAGGTGGACAAGAGGTACAGTGTCACTGATGCATGCACTGTCACTGCTCACCATCCTCGTGGCCTCCTCAAATGGTGCCAGGACAGTGCATGCATCCCTGATCATGCCCCACTGGCGTGGAGAAAAAAAAACAAGCTCCCCTGACCCTGTCCTGGTGCCGTAGTCGCACAGGTACTCATTGATGGCCCTCTGCTGCGTGTGCAGCCGCTGCTGCATGGCCAACGTTGAGTTCCACCTGGTGGGCATGTCACATATAAGGCGGTTCTTGGGCAGGTTCAACTCCTTTTGCAGCTCAGCCAGGCGAGCACTGGCATTATAAGATCTGCGGAAATGCACACAGACTTTCCTGGCCTGCCTCAGGACATCCTGTAAGCCCGGGTACCTGCCCAAGAACCGCTGCACCACCAGGTTAAGGACGTGAGCCACACAGGGCACATGGGTCAGTTGTCCCTGTCGAAGGGCGGAGAGGAGGTTGGTGCCATTGTCGCAAACCACCATTCCTGGCTTAAGCTGGCGTGGCGTCAACCACCTCTCGGCCTGGCCCTGCAGAGCAGACAGGACCTCTGCCCCAGTGTGGCTTCTGTCCCCCAAACACACCAGCGCAAGCACGGCATGGCATCTTTTTGCCTGCGTACTTGCGTAGCCCCGTGAACGGCTACGGAGCACCGCTGGTTCATAGGACAAACCACAGGAAGAGGCCATGGAGGAAGAAGAAGAGGAGGGGGTGGAGGAGAGAGGTGTGTCACAACCAGTAGTAGCATTTTGGAGGCGTGGCGGTGGGACAACCTCCAACACTACTGCACCTTGTCCTGCATCCTTCCCAGCTGCCAAAAGAGTGACCCAATGGGCCGTGAAAGAAAGGTAACGTCCCTGTCCATGCCTGCTGGACCATGAGTCAGCGGTAATATGCACCTTACCGCTGACCGCCCTGTCCAGCGAGGCCAAGACATTGCCTTCCACATGCCGGTAGAGAGCCGGAATAGCCTTCCGTGAGAAAAAGTGGCGTTTGGGAACCTGCCACTGAGGAACCGCACATTGCACAAACTCACGGAAGGGGGCCGAGTCTACCAACTGAAAAGGCAGCAGTTGAAGCGCTAGCAATTTAGCCAAGCTAGCATTCAACCGCTGGGCATGTGGATGGCTGGGAGTGAACTTCTTTTGACGGTCCAGCAGCTGGGGCAGGGAAATTTGCCTGCTAGAATCGGACGTCGGTGTACTGCTAGCAGAGTGGCCGCAAGTACTTGGCTGTGACACACCTAATTCTACACCTTCATTCCTCTCAGTGCATGTTTCAGAGAGGACTGAAGTTATAGTGGGGTTGGAGATCCCAGCTGATGCGGTGCAAGGAGAGGTCCGCTTTGTTCTTTGGTGTGGGTCTTTGAGGTAGGCTTGCCAACGAGCTGCATGGCAGGTCAACATATGTCTGGTCAGGCATGTGGTACCCAAGCGGCTGATGTTTTGGCCACGCGATATACGCTTGAGACATATGTTGCAAACAGCAGCTGTGCGATCTGATGCACTAGCCTCAAAAAAGGCCCACACCAAGGAACTTTTTGAATGACGGGCAGAGGCAGCGCCCTGCACAGGCGGAGCTCTGCGGTGTGATTCCGTCGGTGTACTGCCCTTACGCTGGCCACCAAAGGGCATCCTGCCTCGTTGGAGATGTGCCTCCTCCTCATCCTCCTCCTCCTCTCTCCTATTAGGCACCCACGTGGAGTCAGTGACCTCATCATCCCCTCCCTCCTCATCACTGGAGCCAATCTGGCAGTATGCTGCAGCTGCTGGAACATGACTGCCAGATTGGTGTCCTTCTTGAGCATCCCCTCTGTCTGCTCTCACCCTACTGCCTTCCTGTAGCTGGGTTTCATCATCAGACCCTTCGAAACGCTGGGCATCCTCCTGGAGCATGTACCCAACACTGTGCTCAAACAGTTCGGGGGACTCCTCAGGAGGAGGACATGGTGGGTCTAGGGAAGGAGTGACTGATGATGAGTCTGACATTGATAACAGGGAAGAGGACGCTTTGGCAGCTGCTTTGCCAGTACCCTGAGCCTGGGTGAGAGAGGATGAGGAGGAGGAGGGCTTGGTCATCCACTCTACCAAGTCTTCGGCATGATGTGGCTCAACATGTCCAGCTGCCGAAAAGAAGGACAAGCGTGTCCCATGGCCATGTGCTGATGACAATGCACCGCGTCCACGACCAGCACTGTTGCCCCCAGACACAGAGCCTGCTTGCCCTCTTTTATTGCCTCCTGACTGTCTGCCTCTCCTTGTTTGCCTTCCAGACATTCTAATAGATGGCCTGCAGGGAGATGGGAAAAAAGCAATAAGGGCTACCTTCAGGTGTCCTTCTCTGTCCCTTTACTTAAGGATTTCTAAATATGGTTGAGGATGATTGCTTTTGCACAGAATAGCACAACGACAATTTCCCTGACTGTCCAAAAATCAAGGATTTCAAAGATGGTTGATGAGGAATGCTTTAGCACACTATAGCACAAGGAGAATTCCCCTCACTTTCCTTCTTTGTCCCTAGAAACAAGGACTCGCACAGTGAAAGAAACTGACACTCTCCCTACCTAGAGTTTTCTGTCCCTAGAAAAAATGTTTTTTTTAAGCACACTATAGCACAAGGAGAATTCACTCACTGTCCTTCCCTGTCCCTGGAAACAAGGACTTGCACAGTGAAAGAAACTGACACTCTCCCTACCTAGAGTTTTCTGTCCCTAGAAAAAATGTTTTTTTTAAGCACACTATAGCACAAGGAGAATTCACTCACTGTCCTTCCCTGTCCCTGGAAACAAGGACTTGCACAGTGAAAGAAACTGACACTCTCCCTACCTAGAGTTTTCTGTCCCTAGAAAAAATGTTTTTTTTAAGCACACTATAGCACAAGGAGAATTCACTCACTGTCCTTCCCTGTCCCTGGAAACAAGGACTTGCACAGTGAAAGAAACTGACACTCTCCCTACCTAGAGTTTTCTGTCCCTAGAAAAAATGTTTTTTTTTAAGCACACTATAGCACAAGGAGAATTCACTCACTGTCCTTCCCTGTCCCTGGAAACAAGGACTTGCACAGTGAAAGAAACTGACACTCTCCCTACCTAGAGTTTTCTGTCCCTAGAAAAAATGTTTTTTTTAAGCACACTATAGCACAAGGAGAATTCACTCACTGTCCTTCCCTGTCCCTGGAAACAAGGACTTGCACAGTGAAAGAAACTGACACTCTCCCTACCTAGAGTTTTCTGTCCCTAGAAAAAATGTTTTTTTTAAGCACACTATAGCACAAGGAGAATTCACTCACTGTCCTTCCCTGTCCCTGGAAACAAGGACTTGCACAGTGAAAGAAACTGACACTCTCCCTACCTAGAGTTTTCTGTCCCTAGAAAAAATGTTTTTTTTAAGCACACTATAGCACAAGGAGAATTCACTCACTGTCCTTCCCTGTCCCTGGAAATAAGGACTTGCACAGTGAAAGAAACTGACACTCTCCCTACCTAGAGTTTTCTGTCCCTAGAAAAAATGTTTTTTTTAAGCACACTATAGCACAAGGAGAATTCACTCACTGTCCTTCCCTGTCCCTGGAAACAAGGACTTGCACAGTGAAAGAAACTGACACTCTCCCTACCTAGAGTTTTCTGTCCCTAGAAAAAATGTTTTTTTTAAGCACACTATAGCACAAGGAGAATTCACTCACTGTCCTTCCCTGTCCCTGGAAACAAGGACTTGCACAGTGAAAGAAACTGACACTCTCCCTACCTAGAGTTTTCTGTCCCTAGAAAAAATGTTTTTTTAAGCACACTATAGCACAAGGAGAATTCACTCACTGTCCTTCCCTGTCCCTGGAAACAAGGACTTGCACAGTGAAAGACACTGACACTCTCCCTACCTAGAGTTTTCTGTCCCTAGAAAAAATGTTTTTTTTAAGCACACTATAGCACAAGGAGAATTCACTCACTGTCCTTCCCTGTCCCTGGAAACAAGGACTTGCACAGTGAAAGAAACTGACACTCTCCCTACCTAGAGTTTTCTGTCCCTAGAAAAAAAGTTTTTTTTAAGCACACTATAGCACAAGGAGAATTCACTCACTGTCCTTCCCTGTCCCTGGAAACAAGGACTTGCACAGTGAAAGAAACTGACACTCTCCCTACCTAGAGTTTTCTGTCCCTAGAAAAAAATTTTTTTTTAAGCACACTATAGCACAAGGAGAATTCACTCACTGTCCTTCCCTGTCCCTGGAAACAAGGACTTGCACAGTGAAAGAAACTGACACTCTCCCTACCTAGAGTTTTCTGTCCCTAGAAAAAATGTTTTTTTTAAGCACACTATAGCACAAGGAGAATTCACTCACTGTCCTTCCCTGTCCCTGGAAACAAGGACTTGCACAGTGAAAGAAACTGACACTCTCCCTACCTAGAGTTTTCTGTCCCTAGAAAAAATGTTTTTTTTAAGCACACTATAGCACAAGGAGAATTCACTCACTGTCCTTCCCTGTCCCTGGAAACAAGGACTTGCACAGTGAAAGAAACTGACACTCTCCCTACCTAGAGTTTTCTGTCCCTAGAAAAAATGTTTTTTTTAAGCACACTATAGCACAAGGAGAATTCACTCACTGTCCTTCCCTGTCCCTGGAAACAAGGACTTGCACAGTGAAAGAAACTGACACTCTCCCTACCTAGAGTTTTCTGTCCCTAGAAAAAATGTTTTTTTTAAGCACACTATAGCACAAGGAGAATTCACTCACTGTCCTTCCCTGTCCCTGGAAACAAGGACTTGCACAGTGAAAGAAACTGACACTCTCCCTACCTAGAGTTTTCTGTCCCTAGAAAAAATGTTTTTTTTAAGCACACTATAGCACAAGGAGAATTCACTCACTGTCCTTCCCTGTCCCTGGAAACAAGGACTTGCACAGTGAAAGAAACTGACACTCTCCCTACCTAGAGTTTTCTGTCCCTAGAAAAAATGTTTTTTTTAAGCACACTATAGCACAAGGAGAATTCACTCACTGTCCTTCCCTGTCCCTGGAAACAAGGACTTGCACAGTGAAAGAAACGGACACTCTCCCTACCTAGAGTTTTCTGTCCCTAGAAAAAATGTTTTTTTTAAGCACACTATAGCACAAGGAGAATTCACTCACTGTCCTTCCCTGTCCCTGGAAACAAGGACTTGCACAGTGAAAGAAACTGACACTCTCCCTACCTAGAGTTTTCTGTCCCTAGAAAAAATGTTTTTTTTAAGCACACTATAGCACAAGGAGAATTCACTCACTGTCCTTCCCTGTCCCTGGAAACAAGGACTTGCACAGTGAAAGAAACTGACACTCTCCCTACCTAGAGTTTTCTGTCCCTAGAAAAAATGTTTTTTTTAAGCACACTATAGCACAAGGAGAATTCACTCACTGTCCTTCCCTGTCCCTGGAAACAAGGACTTGCACAGTGAAAGAAACTGACACTCTACCTACCTAGAGTTTTCTGTCCCTAGAAAAAAAAATTTTTTAAGCACACTATAGCACAAGGAGAATTCACTCACTGTCCTTCCCTGTCCCTGGAAACAAGGACTTGCACAGTGAAAGAAACTGACACTCTCCCTACCTAGAGTTTTCTGTCCCTAGAAAAAATGTTTTTTTTAAGCACACTATAGCACAAGGAGAATTCACTCACTGTCCTTCCCTGTCCCTGGAAACAAGGACTTGCACAGTGAAAGAAACTGACACTCTCCCTACCTAGAGTTTTCTGTCCCTAGAAAAATTTTTTTTTTTTAAGCACACTATAGCACAAGGAGAATTCACTCACTGTCCTTCCCTGTCCCTGGAAACAAGGACTTGCACAGTGAAAGAAACTGACACTCTCCCTACCTAGAGTTTTCTGTCCCTAGAAAAAATGTTTTTTTTAAGCACACTATAGCACAAGGAGAATTCACTCACTGTCCTTCCCTGTCCCTGGAAACAAGGACTTGCACAGTGAAAGAAACTGACACTCTCCCTACCTAGAGTTTTCTGTCCCTAGAAAAAATGTTTTTTTTAAGCACACTATAGCACAAGGAGAATTCACTCACTGTCCTTCCCTGTCCCTGGAAACAAGGACTTGCACAGTGAAAGAAACTGACACTCTCCCTACCTAGAGTTTTCTGTCCCTAGAAAAAATGTTTTTTTAAGCACACTATAGCACAAGGAGAATTCACTCACTGTCCTTCCCTGTCCCTGGAAACAAGGACTTGCACAGTGAAAGAAACTGACACTCTCCCTACCTAGAGTTTTCTGTCCCTAGAAAAAATGTTTTTTTTAAGCACACTATAGGACAAGGAGAATTCACTCACTGTCCTTCCCTGTCCCTGGAAACAAGGACTTGCACAGTGAAAGAAACTGACACTCTCCCTACCTAGAGTTTTCTGTCCCTAGAAAAAATGTTTTTTTTAAGCACACTATAGCACAAGGAGAATTCACTCACTGTCCTTCCCTGTCCCTGGAAACAAGGACTTGCACAGTGAAAGAAACTGACACTCTCCCTACCTAGAGTTTTCTGTCCCTAGAAAAAATGTTTTTTTTAAGCACACTATAGCACAAGGAGAATTCACTCACTGTCCTTCCCTGTCCCTGGAAACAAGGACTTGCACAGTGAAAGAAACTGACACTCTCCCTACCTAGAGTTTTCTGTCCCTAGAAAAAATGTTTTTTTTAAGCACACTATAGCACAAGGAGAATTCACTCACTGTCCTTCCCTGTCCCTGGAAACAAGGACTTGCACAGTGAAAGAAACTGACACTCTCCCTACCTAGAGTTTTCTGTCCCTAGAAAAAATTTTTTTTTTAAGCACACTATAGCACAAGGAGAATTCACTCACTGTCCTTCCCTGTCCCTGGAAACAAGGACTTGCACAGTGAAAGAAACTGACACTCTCCCTACCTAGAGTTTTCTGTCCCTAGAAAAAATGTTTTTTTTTAAGCACACTATAGCACAAGGAGAATTCACTCACTGTCCTTCCCTGTCCCTGGAAACAAGGACTTGCACAGTGAAAGAAACTGACACTCTCCCTACCTAGAGTTTTCTGTCCCTAGAAAAAATGTTTTTTTTAAGCACACTATAGCACAAGGAGAATTCACTCACTGTCCTTCCCTGTCCCTGGAAACAAGGACTTGCACAGTGAAAGAAACTGACACTCTCCCTACCTAGAGTTTTCTGTCCCTAGAAAAAATGTTTTTTTTAAGCACACTATAGCACAAGGAGAATTCACTCACTGTCCTTCCCTGTCCCTGGAAACAAGGACTTGCACAGTGAAAGAAACTGACACTCTCCCTACCTAGAGTTTTCTGTCCCTAGAAAAAATGTTTTTTTTAAGCACACTATAGCACAAGGAGAATTCACTCACTGTCCTTCCCTGTCCCTGGAAACAAGGACTTGCACAGTGAAAGAAACTGACACTCTCCCTACCTAGAGTTTTCTGTCCCTAGAAAAAATGTTTTTTTTAAGCACACTATAGCACAAGGAGAATTCACTCACTGTCCTTCCCTGTCCCTGGAAACAAGGACTTGCACAGTGAAAGAAACTGACACTCTCCCTACCTAGAGTTTTCTGTCCCTAGAAAAAATGTTTTTTTTTAAGCACACTATAGCACAAGGAGAATTCACTCACTGTCCTTCCCTGTCCCTGGAAACAAGGACTTGCACAGTGAAAGAAACTGACACTCTCCCTACCTAGAGTTTTCTGTCCCTAGAAAAAATGGTTTTTTTTAAGCACACTATAGCACAAGGAGAATTCACTCACTGTCCTTCCCTGTCCCTGGAAACAAGGACTTGCACAGTGAAAGAAACTGACACTCTCCCTACCTAGAGTTTTCTGTCCCTAGAAAAAATGTTTTTTTTAAGCACACTATAGCACAAGCACAAAACACACTGACACTCTCCCTACCTATCCTTCTCTTTCCCTAAACTAAAGGAATCCAGGTTAAGCAAGAAAGAAATAAAAGTCACTGTCCCTGCCTATGCTGCTCTTTCCCTGCTCCGGAACACACTACACTAGGCCGCCGTGCTGGCGGCCTTTTATAGTGTGGGGCGTGTACTAAACACCCTCAGCAATAATTGGCCATAGGCATCCTGCCTGTGGCCAATCATTGCTCTCCTCGCTGCCGGCGCTGTGATTGGCCAAGCATGCGGGGTCACAGTGCATGCTTGGCCAATCACAGCGCCTGGATGACACTGCGATGGCGTAGTGCATTGTGGGCCGTTCGCGTCACTCGAATTTGGCGCGAACGGCCCAAATCGTTCGATCTTCGTCGAACGATCGAACAGCCGATGTTCGAGTCGAACGTATGTTCGACTCGAACACGAAGCTCATCCCTAGCCAGGATACAGCGTTGGTTGTATCACTAGTAGTGCTGTTGTACGCATGTACTATAGCAGCCACATGCTTGCTCCAATGTGGCTTCTTTTCTGAGTTCTCAACATGTCCAAAAGGGTCCGGTTGAACCGCTCAGGTTAGGCATCCCCCTGTGGGTGGTATGGGGTTGTTCTAGTCTTTTGGATGCCCAGTAGATCTAACAACTTCCTTATGAGCCTGCTCTCAAAGTATCTTCCCTGGTCTGAGTGAAGACGTTGTGGTAGACCATAATGCACAAATAATTTTTCCACTAACACTTTGGCTACTGTTGAGGCCTTCTGATCCTTGGTAGGGAAAGCTTGAGCATATCTAGTGAAATGGTCTGTTACCACTAGGACATTCCCTTTTCCAGTCAAATCAGGCTCTAGACAGAGGAAATCAATGCACACCAGATCCATGGATCCTTGACTCTGTAGGTGGCCCATTGGGGCGGCTTGACATGGCAAAGTTTTCCTCTGGATACATCGGGCACAGGAGCGGCAGTATCCTTCAACTTCAGCCCGCATGCAGGGCCAGTAGAACCGATCTCTCACAAGTTGAAAAGTTATTTCGGGCCCCAAATGTCCATGGTTGTCGTGGAGGGCAGTTAGAACCGCTTCCCTGTGCTTTGTAGGTAGAAACAGCTGACACTTCTCTTCCAGATCACCAGAGAGGCCCCTTCGGTAGACCACCCCTTGGCGTATCTGCAACCGGTCCCATTCCTTGTGTAACAACCGGGCTTCTCTTTGAGAATCTCTTAGAAGTAGCTCAGGGTGTTGGTCTTCCAAAGCCCCCAGTAATAGCTTCCCCAAAGGGTCTTCCAACTGGTCCCTCCTCAGGTCCTTCTTGGATAACTTGGGCAAACCTTCTTCTGCAACTTTGGTCACATTACAGTAACTCCTGGGTACTCCAGCAGCTGAAACCCCAATTTCTTCCGCTTGTGATCCCCCTTTAAGTTGAAGTTCGGTTTCCCTGATACAGGGCTTGCACTTCCTCTGGGGACAGTTGGGTCCAACCTCTGCAAGGATTGGTAGAAGCATGGGATCTTCTGGACAGGGCATCAGCATCCCTATTCCCCACTCCCGGTCGGTACTTCAGGCTGAATGTGAAATTTGAGAGAGCAGCCAGCCACCTATGTCCCATAGCATCCAGCTTGGTGGTGGTCAAGAGGTAGGTGAGTGGATTGTTACCCGTCTTCACCACAAACTCAGCCCCATATAAGTAGTCCTTCAACTTATCCACCACTGCCCACTTTAAGGCCAAGAATTCCAACTTGTGTGTGGGGTAATTCTTCTCAGCAAGTGTCAGGCTCCTACTCACATAGGCTCCGGGTCGTAGGTGACCGTCATGTTCCTGGTATAGCACCCCTCCAAGCCCGTCTCAGCTGGCATCCACATGCAGCTCATAGGGTTTGGTGCTGTCCGCATAGGCTAATACAGGGGCAGTGGTCAGACTCTCTATTAGTTGGTTAAAAGCTTCTGCACATTTGAAGGTCCACTGGTCCTGTATGGACTCTCTGGGTTTCCTGGGGCCCAAGGAAGGTTTTGCTGCCTGTTCTGGTTCTATTCCATCTTCTTCTCCCTCATTCTTCAGAAGCTCGTTTAAGGGCCTGGCTATTTTGGCAAACACCTCCACGAACCTCCTATAATAGGAGCAGAATCCCAGGAACGACCGGAGCTCGGTCACGTTGGTGGGCCTTGGCCAGGAAGTGACAGCATCCAGTTTCTCTGGATCTGTTGCTACTCCTTCCGCGGATACTATGTAACCCAGGTAGTGAACTGAGGGCTGGTAGAACTGGCACTTCTCAGGGGAAAGTTTCAGGCCTTCTTCATGTAGTCTCTTCAAGACCTTTTCCAGCCTCTCTTCATGTTCCTCTAGAGCAGTGGTTCTCAACTCCTGTCCTCAGGACCCACTAACAGGCCAGATTTTAAGTATTACCTTGGTGAGATGCAGACTAGAATACTGCAATCCCTGAGCAGCAAATTATATCACCTGTGATGCATTTCAGTTATCTTGCAAACCTGGCCTGTTGGTGGGCCCTGAGGACTGGAGTTGAGAACCACTGCTCTAGAGTCTTCCTGAACACGATGACATCGTCCAAATACACCAGCACTTCTATTAGGTTCATGTCTCCCACTGCTCTCTCCATCAACCTCTGGAAAGTGGCAGGGGCTCCTGTCAACCCTTGAGGCATCCAGTTGAACTCAAAGAATCCCACTGGGGTGATGAAGGCTGTCTTTTCCTTGTCCTCAGGGTGCATGGGGATTTGGTAGTAGCCACTCTTCAAATCCATCACGCTGAACCACTTGGCTCCAGACAGGCTCTGCAACGCATCTTCTATTCAGGGGGTGGTGTACTGATCTGGTATAGTTCTCCCATTCAATGTTCGGTAATCTATACACAGCCTCAGAGAGCCATTTCTCTTTCAGACCACCACAATGGGGGAAGCGTAGGGACTTTGAGACTCCCGGATTATGCCTGTTCTTTTCAACTCAGACAGCTGCTCACGCAGGTCTTCCAGATCTCCTAGAGGAACTCGTCGGACTCTCTCCCGGAACAGCTTATCCTCTTGCAAGCGAATCTTGTGGGTGGCACTTTTCGCGCATCCCACATCAAATTCGTCCCTCGAGAAGATTTTCTGCCATCGAGTCAGTTGGTCCCTGGCCCTTTTCTTCCAGATTGGTGGGAGACTGATGTCTTCAGCACAGAGCTTCTCCACTATGTCCCCTCCTCCAGCCTTCTCCCGGTCAGATGGACTCACTAGGGTGGCTTGGTTCACTTGGCCCAATAGCATCCTGGCTGGCATTCTTACTGGGGCGGTGGTAGTGTTTCTGATACTCACTGACACCTTCCCATGGTTCCTCTGTAGGACCTTCAACAAGACCACTTCGGGAATCACTTCTATTCCCCTTTCCTTCTCCTCCAGGCCCGGTTCAAGGAGGACGAAGGGGCCTGGTTGTTCCCAGGTGAGCTTCACAGCAACTCTCAAGCAGGTCACCTCTCCGGGATATAACACTTTTCCCTTCTTGTTCAGCTTCCAGATCTTCCCAACTCCCTCTTCTGGGGCTTTCTGCTAAAGCACCATGCGCTGGTAGACTTGCTGTAGCAAAGTGTGAACTCTGGTTGTCCAAGTATCCTGCTCTTCAACCAGGGGGGTCAACAGTCTTCTCACTAAGTCTGTGTTTGTCCCTATGATTAGAGAGCTCTTGTTGGCCCCTGGAGGTCGAGGGCAGACCACAGCCAGAGTGTCAAACGTCTCAGTTTCTCCTGCCAGCGAGGGATCAAAGGTGAGTCTAATCGGCATATATCCATCATAGGGGAAGTTCTGGGTTCCAATGCCCCATATCTCCAGGTCTTCCAGCTTCTGTAGTGGTAGATGCCTAAGATGCTTATTATAGAAGTCCCGGTATAAGAGAGTCACTTGAGCTCCTGTGTCAAGTAGGGCCTTTGTGTAAATTCCCTCCACTTGGATGGAGATTATGGGGGAGGGTCCCACTAGTTTGTCAGGTATCTTCTTGGGAGAGGCCTTCTTCGTGGGCTTGGTAACTTGCACCTTTATTTCTGTCTTTTTCCGGCTTCTCCTGGACTTCAAGCCTGGTGAAGTCTGATGTGCATTGATCTCCCGTTCCTGAATATTCTTGAATTTTGGGTGGGAAATGTCATGGCGTTCAAAGGTGGTATCAGGGGTGTGTGCAAACGGCCCAGATCCCTCACCTTTCCTCTTCTTTTTGTTGGTTTTGGAGTGAGCTACAACTGATGGGCACCCGGTTGACTCCTTCACCGGGGCCCTCTGAAGTTTTCCGCCGGCTTGCGGGGTGATGTAGCAAACTTCCTTGGACTGGGACACATTTTTAGATGGTGTCCAGTTCCTCCGCAGTTGAAGCAGACATCCTCACTCCTTGTGGCCTTAGGTGTAGAAACGGGTACCTCTTGGGCCATTTCACCCTTGGCTAGGGATGAGCTCCGCATTTGAGTCGAACATCGTGTGTTCGATCGTTCGACGAGGATCGAACGTTTTGGGTCGTTCGCGCCAAATTCGAGTGACGCAAATGGCCCAAAATCCCGGCGCTGTGATTGGCCAAGCATGCACTGTGACCCCGCATGCTTGGCCAATCACAGCGCCGGCAGCGAGGAGAGCCATAATTGGCCACAGGCAGGATGCCTGTGGCCAATTATAGCTCGGGGGGTTTAGTACACGCCCCACACTATAAAAGGCTGCCAGCGCGGTGGCCTTGTGTAGTGTGTTCCGGCGTGCAGGGAGAGAGAAGGATAGGCAGGGACAGTGTTAGTGAAATTGTGTGTAGGGAGAGAGTAGGATAGGTAGGGACAGTGTCAGTGTAAGTGTGATATTCTGCTAAACCTTGTATGTAGGGAGAGAGAAGGATAGGTAGGGACAGTCTCAGTGAATTCTGCTAAACCTTGTGTGTAGGGAGAAAGAAGGATAGGCAGGGACAGTGTCAGTGATATTTTTGCTAAGCCTCCTGCACAGTATACACCTGAAGCTAGCCCTTATTGCTGTGATTTCCTGTTGAGTAACACAGGCAGGCATCTGCAGCACTTACAGCGGGCGTATTGTGCTTCTTGCAAAATATACACCTGAAGCTAGCCCTTATTGCTGTGATTTCCTGTTGAGTAACACAGGCAGGCATCTGCAGCACTTACAGCGGGCGTATTGTGCTTCTTGCAAAATATACACCTGAAGCTAGCCTTTATTGCTGTGATTTCCTGTTGAGTAACACAGGCAGGCATCTGCAGAACTTACAGCAGGCGTAGTGTGCCTCCTGCACATTATAAACCTGAAGCTACCCCTTATTGCTCGTAGTTTTTTTTCTTTTGTGTTACACTAACAGGCATCTGCAGCACTTACAGCAGGCGTATTGTGCTTCTTGCAAAATATACACCTGAAGCTAGCCCTTATTGCTGTGATTTCCTGTTTGAGTAACACAGGCAGGCATCTGCAGCACTTACAGCAGGCGTATTGTGCTTCTTGCAAAATATACACCTGAAGCTAGCCCTTATTGCTGTGATTTCCTGTTGAGTAACACAGGCAGGCATCTGCAGCACTTACAGCGGGCGTAGTGTGCCTCCTGCACATTATACACCTGAAGCTACCCCTTATTTCTGGTTTTCCCATCTCCCTGCAGGCCTTTAGAATGTCTGGAAGGCAAACAAGGAGAGGCAGACAGTCAGGAGCCAATAAAAGAGGGCAAGCAGGCTCTGTTTCTAGAGACAACAGTGCTGGTCGTGGACTCGGTGCATCGTCATCAGCACGTGGCCATGGGACACGCTTGTCCTTATTTTCGGCAGCTAGACGTGTTGAGCCGCATCATGCCGAAGACTTGGTAGAGTGGATGACCAAGCCCTCCTCATCCTCCTCATCCTCTCTCACCCAGGCTCAGGGTACTGGTTAAGCAGCTGCCAAAGCGTCCTCTTCCCTCGTATCTATGTTATCATCAGTCACTCCTTCCCTAGACCCACCGTGTCCTCCTGAGGAGTCCCCCGAACTGTTTGAGCACAGTGTTGGGTACATGCTCCAGGAGGATGCCCAGCGTTTCGAAGGGTCTGATGATGATACCCAGCTAGAGGAAGGCAGTAGCGTGAGAGCAGAGAGAGGGGATGCTCAAGAAGGACACCAATCTGGCAGTCATGTTCCAGCAGCTGCAGCATACTGCCAGATTGGCTCCAGTGAGGAGGAGGGAGGGGATGATGAGGTCACTGACTCCACGTGGGTGCCTAATAGGAGAGAGGAGGAGGAGGAGGATGAGGAGGAGGCACATCTCCAACGAGGCAGGATGCCCTCGTGGGGCCAGCGTAAGGGCAGCACAACGACTGAATCACACCGCAGAGCTCCGCCTGTGCAGGGCGCTGCCTCTGCCTATTATTCCAAAAGTTCTTTGGTGTGGGCCTTTTTTGAGTCGAGTGCATCAGATCACACCGCTGCTGTTTGCAACATATGTCTCAAGCGTATCTCGCGTGGCCAAAACATCAGCCGCTTGGGCACCACATGCTTGACCAGACATATGTTGACCTGCCATGCAGCTCGTTGGCAAGCCTATCTTAAAGACCCACACCAAAGAACAAAGCGGACCTCTCCTTGCTCCGCATCAGCTGGGATCTCCAACCCCACTATACCTTCAGTCCTCTCTGAAACCTGCTCTGAGAGGAATGAAGGTGTAGAATTAGGTGTGTCACAGCCAAGTACTTGCGGGCACTCTGCTAGCAGTACAACGACGTCCGATTCTAGAAGGCAAATTTCCCTGCCCCAGCTGCTGGACCGTCGAAAGAAGTTCACTCCCAGCCATTCACATGCCCAGCGGTTGAATGCTAGCTTGGCTAAATTGCTAGCGCTTCAACTGCTGCCTTTTCAGTTGGTAGACTCGGCCCCCTTTCGTGAGTTTGTGCAATGTGCGGTTCCTCAGTGGCAGGTTCCCAAACGCCACTTTTTCTCACGGAAGGCGATTCCGGCTCTCTACCATGCCTCGCTGGACAGGGCGGTCAGCGGTAAGGTGCATATTACCGCTGACTCATGGTCCAGCAGGCATGGACAGGGACGTTACCTTTCTTTCACGGCCCATTGGGTCACTCTTTTGGCAGCTGGGAAGGATGCAGGACAAGGTGCAGTAGTGTTGGAGGTTGTTCCGCCGCCACGCCTCCAAAATGCTACTACTGGTTGTGACACACCTCTCTCCTCCACCCCCTCCTCTTCTTCTTCCTCCATGGCCTCTTCCTGTGCTTTGTCCTCGGAACCAGCGGTGCTCCGTAGGCTTTCAAGGGGCTACGCAAGTACGCAGGCAAAAAGATGCCATGCCGTGCTTGCGCTGGTGTGTTTGGGGGACAGGAGCCACACTGGGGCAGAGGTTCTGTCAGCTCTGCAGGGGCAGGCCGAGAGGTGGTTGACGCCACACCAGCTTAAGCCAGGAATGGTGGTTTGCGACAATGGCACCAACCTCCTCTCCGCCCTCCGACAGGAACAACTGACCCATGTGCCCTGTGTGGCTCACGTCCTTAACCTGGTGGTGCAGCGGTATATGGCAGGTACCCGGGCTTACAGGATGTCCTGAGGCAGGCCAGGAAAGTCTGTGTGCATTTCCGCAGATCATATAATGCCAGTACTCGGCTGGCTAAGCTGCAAAAGGAGTTGAACCTGCCCAAGAACTGCCTTATATGTGACATGCCCACCAGGTGGAACTCAACGTTGGCCATGCTGCAGCGGCTGCACACGGAGCAGAGGGCCAATCAATGAGTACCTGTGCGACTACCGCACCAGGACAGGGTCAGGGGAGCTTGTTTTTTTCACCACGCCAGTGGGGCATGATCAGGGATGCATGCACTGTCCTGGCACCATTTGAGGAGGCCACGAGGATGGTGAGCAGTGACAGCGCATGCATCAGTGACACTGTACCTCTTGTCCACCTGTTGGAACATACGCTGCGTGGAATAATGGACAGGGCACTTGAGGTAGAACAGAGGCAGGAAGAGGAGGACTTCCTTGCCTCTCAAGGCCCTCTTTACCCAGACAGTGTTCCTTCTGTCCCACCCATCGCACAGGAAGAGGAGGAGGAGGAGGAGGATTGTGTCAGCATGGAGGTGGAGCCTGGCACTCAGCATCATCAGCAGCAGTCTTTTAGGGATGATTTACAGTCCCAAGAAACCCGTGGACTTGTTCGTGGCTGGGAGGAGGTGGCTGCGGATCATGTCGTCCTTAGTGACCCAGAGGACTCCGGACCGAATGCCTCAGCTAACCTATGCTGCATGGCCTCCTTGATCCTGCAAAGTCTGCGGAAGGATCCTCGTGTTCTTCGGATCAAGGAGAGGGACCATTACTGACTGGCCACTCTCCTTGATCCACGGTACAAGGGTAAGGTTGCGGACCTTATCTTACCGTCGCAGAGGGAGCAGAGGATGAGACAACTCCGGGAGGCCTTGCAGTAAGGTCTGTGCAACGCGTTCCCAGAGACTGGGAGGTTACAAACTCCTGGTCCTGGACAACGAGTTGCTGAGGCTTCGGTCAGTCAAAGAAGGAGCGGTGGGGAAGGTGGCCGTCTGACAGATGCGTTCAGACAATTCTTTAGTCCGTAGCCACAAGGTATGATCGGTTCCAGCAACCATCGCCAGCGTCTGATATACATGGTGCGGGAATACCTAGGGGCAAGGTCAGACTTGGACATCTTCCCCACCAAAAATCCTCTGGCTTACTGGGTCTTGAGGATGGATCACTGGCCAGAGCTTGCACAGTATGCAATTGAGCTACTGGCCTGTCCTGCATCCAGCGTTCTTTCGGAACGCACATTCAGTGCTGCTGGAGGATTTGTCACGGATCACAGGGTGCACCTGTCCACCGACTCGGTTGATCGACTGACCTTCATAAAGATGAACCAGTCTTGGATCACCACCAGCTTCCAAGCACCTGAAGCTGATATAACAGAATAATTTATTTTCAAATGTCACATCCCTTCAAGAATGATGCTGATTCTGAGTGACTGTCCTGTTATGTTGACTGACTATCCTCCTCCTCCTCAATGATCCGATTCCTGATGATAGCTTGGAAGAACATTTTTGTTTCTGGGTGCCGCCACCAGTGGCTAAGGCCCAATTTTTCTGCCCCTGTTCAACAGGGGCATGTAATTACAATTCTTGATCTAATAATTCACAGCAGGACCCATTCCTGTGCCCACCAGGAGTAACTGTGAGGCCTTACAGTGTTGTGGCAACACCACCACCACCACCACCATAGTCCCAATTTTTCAGCCCCTGTTCAACAGGGGCATGCAATTACAATTCTTGATCTAATAATTCACAGCAGGGCCCATTCATGCGCCCACCAAGAGTAACTGTGAGGGCTTACGGTGTTGTGGCAGCAGCACCACCACCAAAGGCCCAATTTTTCCTACCACTGTTCAACAATGGCATGTAAATACAATTCCTGATATAATAGTTCACAGCAGGGCGTTCCAGCACCCACCAAGAGTAACTGTGAGGGCTTACAGTGTTGTGGTAACACCGACACCTAAGGGGCAAATTTCTGCAGAGTATATACGACAGGCCCCTACTTTCAAACATCCAACTTACAAACGACTCCTACTTGCAAACGCAAGAAGACAACAGGAAGTGAGAGGAAATCTACCCCTAGGAAGGGAAAATCTCTCCTGTAAGAGTTCATACGGGAAAAAGGTGTTTCCTCTCTACTAATGCTTTATCACCAATCCTTGTTTCAATAAAAACCCCACTTTTCAAAAACAGTTGTCATTGGGACGGAAAGTGAGGTGAAATGTTCTGAACAGGGGCACAGGCAGCAAAACAAATGTTACAGGGGTGATAACCCTTCCCAATGTTTTCCGAAAAGCTTAAAAATATATTTTTTGGCTGGAGCTACACTTAAACAATGTACCTGTTCAAAATTACAAACAGATTCTACTTAAGAACAAACCTACAGTCCCTGTCTTGTTTGCACCGCCTGTATACTGCTGTTCAGAGTATATAGGGCCTTTATTATTTTGTGTGCGGGGTTCCCCTTAATATCCATACAAGACCCAAAGGGGCTGGTAAGGGGCTGGTAATGGGCTGGGGTGGGGGGGGGGGGGTGATGGAGTAGCTATGCCATTTTCTCAAAGATTTTCATCCATATTACCGGGACCAGACATTACATTAAAGCCGCAAGCAGTTTTAAATGGATTTTTTTCCTTTAGAAAATTTAATTTTGTGCAGGGACAGTTCTAAACACGGGAAACACGTGCCACTTCACAGGTATACTTTAGACACCCCCCAGGTACGATATTTAACCACTTGCCGCCCGCCCTATAGCGGATTGACGGCGGCAAAGTGGTTTCAAAATCCTGACACCCCGCAACACCGATCTAGGTAAAGAGTCTCCGACGGAGACTCTTTACCACGTGATCAGCCGTGTCCAATCACAGCTGATCACAGTGTAAACAGGAAAAGCCGGTTATCGGCTTTTCCTCACTCGCGTCTGTCAGACACGAGTAGAGGAGAGCCGATCGGCTGCTCCTCTGACAGGGGGGGTTGTGCTGATAGATTATCAGCGCAGCCCCCCAGAGGATGCCCACACTGGACCACCAGGGATTCCACCAGACCACCAGGGATGCCAGCACCAGGTATGCCACCCTAGACCACCAGGGATGCCAGTTAGTGCCCCCTAATGGATGCCAATCAGTGCCCACAATGGATGCCAATCAGTGCCCACAATGGGCATCACTGATTGGCAGGCATTATTGTTTGGCACTGATTGGCATCCATTACAGTACATCAGTGCCGCCTATCAGTGCCCACCCGTGCCACCTATCAGTGCCCATCCATGCACATCCGCGCCACCTATCAGTGCCCATCCATGCCCATCCGTGCTGCCTATCAGTGTCCATCCGTGCCACCTATCAGTGCCCATCCGTGCCACCTATCAGTGCCCATTCGTGCCACCTATCAGTGCCCATCCGTGCCACCTATCAGTGCCCATCCGTGCCGCCTATCCGTGCCCATCTGTGCCGCCCATCCGTGCCGCCTCTCCGTGCCCATCCATGCCGCCTATCCGTGCCACCTATCAGTGCTGCATATTAGTGCCCATCATCAGTGCCCATCAATGCCACCTCATCAGTGCCACCTCATTGGTGCCACCTCATTGGTGCCCGTCAGTGCAACCCCATCAGTGAAGGAGAAAACGTACTTACCGTATTTATCGGCGTATAACACCCACCTATCCCCCGTCGATCTCTGCTGACTGTGAGCCCAGTGGTTGAATGCTAGCTTGGCTAAATTGCTAGCACTTCAACTGCTGCCTTTTCAGTTGGTAGACTCGGCCCCCTTCCGTGAGTTTGTGCAATGTGCGATTCCTCAGTGGCAGGTTCCCAAACGCCACTTTTTCTCACGGAAGGCGATTCCGGCTCTCTACCGGCATGTGGAAGGCAATGTCCATGTCTCGCTGGACAGGGCGGTCAGCGGTAAGGTGCATATTACCGCTGACTCATGGTCCAGCAGGCATGGACATGGACGTTACCTTTCTTTCACGGCCCATTGGGTCACTATTTTGGCAGCTGGGAAGGATGCAGGACAAGGTGCAGTAGTGTTGGAGGTTGTTCCGCCGCCACGCTTCCAAAATGCTACTACTGGTTGTGACACATCTCTCTCCTCCACCCCCTCCTCTTCTTCTTCTTCCTCCATGGCCTCTTCCTGTGCTTTGTCCTCGGAACCAGCGGTGCTCCGTAGGCATTCAAGGGGCTACGCAAGTACGCAGGCAAAAAGATGCCATGCCGTGCTTGCGCTGGTGTGTTTGGCATCTTTAAGCCAGGAATGGTGGTTTGCGACAATGGCACCAACCTCCTCTCCACCCTCCGACAGGGACAACTGACCCATGTGCCCTGTGTGGCTCACGTCCTTAACCTGGTGGTGCAGCGGTTCTTGGGCAGGTATCCGGGCTTACAGGATGTCCTGAGGCAGGCCAGGAAAGTCTGTGTGCATTTCCGCAGATCATATAATGCCAGTGCTCGGCTGGCTGAGCTGCAAAAGGAGTTGAAACTGCCCAAGAACCGCCTTATATGTGACATGCCCATCAGGTGGAACTCAACGTTGGCCATGCTGCAGTGGCTGCACACGCAGCAGAGGGCCATCAATGAGTACCTGTGCGACTACGGCATTAGGACAGGGTCAGGGGAGCTCGAGTTTTTTTCACCACGCCAGTGGGGCATGATCAGGGATGCATGCACTGTCCTGGCACCATTTGAGGAGGCCACGAGGATGGTGAGCAGTGACAGTGCATGCATCAGTGACACTGTACCTCTTGTTCACCTGTTGGAGCATACGCTGCATGGAATAATGGACAGGGCACTTGAGACAGAACAGAGGCAGGAAGAGAAGGACTTCCTTGCCTCTCAAGGCCCCCTTTACCCAGACACAGGGATGAGCCGAACACCCCCCTGTTCGGTTCGCACCAGAACCTGCGAACAGACAAAATGTTCGTGTAAACTTTAGAACCCTATTAAATACAATGGACTCGAACGTTCGAAATCTAAAGTGTTAATTATAAAGGCTGATATGCAAGTTATTGTCCTAAAAAGTGTTTGGGGACCCGGGTCCTGCCCCAGGGGACATGTATCAATGCAAAAAAAAGTTTTAAAAACGGCCGTTTTTTCGGGAGCAGTGATTTTAATAATGCTTAAAATGAAAAAATAAAAGTGAAATATTCCTTTAAATTTCGTACCTGGGGGGGTGTGTATGATATGCATGTGAAGTGGCGCATGTTTCCCGTGCTTAGAACTGTCCCTGCAAAAAATGTCATTTTTGAAAGAAAAAAAGTCTTTTAAAACTGACTTGAGGCTATTAATGAATTGTCGGCTCCCGGCAATACATTCAAAAGTCATTGATAAAAAAAAAAAAAAAAAGCGTGGGGGTTCCCCAGAATTCAATTACCAGGCCCTTCAGGTCTGAAATGGATATTAAGGGGAACCCTGCCGTAAATTTTAAAAAAAATTGACGTGGGGTTCCCCCACATATCCATTCCAGGCCCTTCAGATCTGGCATGGATTTTAAGGGGAACTCCACCCCAAATTAAAAAAAAAAATGGCGTGGAGTCCCCCTAAAAATCCATACCAGACCCCTTATCCGAGCACGCAACCTGGCCGGCCGCAGGGGAAAAGGGGGGGGGACGAGAGAGCGGCCCCCCTCCCTCCTGAACCGTACCAGGCCACATGCCCTCAACATGGGGAGGATGTCCCCATGTTGATGGGGACAAGGGCCTCATCCCCACAACCCTTGCCCGGTGGTTGTGGGGGTCTGCGGGCGGGGGGCTTATCGGAATCTGGAAGACCCCTTTAACAAAGGGGACCCCCAGATCCCGCCCCCCCCATGTGAATTGGTAAGGGGTACATTGTACCCCTACCATTTCACGAAGAAAGCGTAAAAAAATGTTTAAAAAAACCACACAAACACCTTGAAAAGGTCCTTTATTTAAAAAAAAAAAAAAAAAACATTCCAGCGGTGAAATCCAGTTTCCCGCGGCGATCCCGATGTCCAGCGCTGTCCTTTATTGGTTGTGCCTGAGCGGACCTGATGGGGAACTCCCTCTCAGTATTTTAAATGTATAGACCCGCCCCTTCTAAAGTTCCCCATCAGGTCCGCTCAGCGGACCAGATGCGGAACATGAGAAGGGGCGGGTCTATACATGTATTACCAAAGTGAGAGCAGTTCCCCATCAGGTCCGCCCCCTCGGTATGTCGGACCCGCCTACGTCATTGGCTTGAGCGGGGAACTTCCTTCACTATGTAAATTTAAATTACACAGTGAAGGAAGTTCCCCGCTCAAGCCAATGACGTAGGCGGGTCCGACATACCGAGGGAGCGGACCTGATGGGGAACTTTAGAAAGGGCGGGTCTATACATTTAAAATACTGAGAGGGAGTTCCCCATCAGGTCCGCTCAGGCACAACCAATGAAGGACAGCGCTGGACATCGGGATCGCCGCGGGACACTGGATTTCAGCGCTGGAATGTTTTTTTTTTTTATTATTTTAAATAAAGGACTTTTTCAAGGTGTTTGTGTGTTTTTTTAAACATTTTTTTACGCTTTCTTCGTGAAATGGTAGGGGTACATTGTACCCCTTACCAATTAACATAGGGGGGGGCCGGGATCTGGGGGTCCCCTTTGTTAAAGGGGTCTTCCAGATTCCGGTAAGCCCCCCGCCCGCAGACCCCCACAACCACCGGGCAAGGGTTGTGGGGATGAGGCCCTTGTCCCCATCAACATGGGGACATCCTCCCCATGTTGAGGGCATGTGGCTTGGTACGGTTCAGGAGGGAGGGGGGGCCGCTCTCTCGTCCCCCCCTTTTCCCCTGTGGCCGGCCAGGTTGCGTGCTCGGATAAGGGGTCTGGTATGGATTTTTAGGGGGACTCCACACCATTTTTTTGAAATTTGGGGTGGAGTTCCCCTTAAAATCCATGCCAGATCTGAAGGGCCTGGAATGGATATTTGGGGGAACCCCACGTCAATTTTTTTTTAAATTTGCGGCGGGGTTCCCCTTAATATCCATTTCAGACCTGAAGGGCCTGGTAATTGAATTCTGGGGAACCCCCACGCTTTTTTTTTTTTTTTTTATCAATGACTTTTGTATGTATTGCCGGGAGCCGACAATTCATTAATAGCCGCGAGTCAGTTTTAAAAGACTTTTTTTCTTTCAAAAATTAATTTTTTTGCAGGGACAGTTCTAAGCACGGGAAACATGCGCCACTTCACATGCATACTATACACACCCCCCAGGTACGAAATTTAAAGGAATATTTCACTTTTATTTTTTCATTTTAAGCATTATTAAAATCACTGCTCCCGAAAAAACGGCCGTTTTTAAAACTTCTTTTTGCATTGATACATGTCCCCTGGGGCAGGACCCCGGTCCCCAAACACTTTTTAGGACAATAACTTGCATATAAGCCTTTATAATTAGCACTTTAGATTTCTCCCATAGATTTTTTGAATTTGCCGCGAACACCCCAATTTGTTCGCTGTTCGGCGAACAGGCAATGTTCGAGTCGAACATGAGTTCGACTCGAACTCGAAGCTCATCCCTACCCAGACAGTGTTCCTTCTGTCCCACCCATCGCACAGGAAGAGGAGGAGGAGGAGGAAGATTGTGTCAGCATGGAGGTGGAGCCTGGAACTCAGCATCAACAGCAGCAGTCTTTTAGGGATGATTTACAGTCCCAAGAAACCTGTAGACTTGTACGTGGCTGTGAGGAGATTGCTGTGGATCATGTCGTCCTTAGTGACCCAGAAGACTCCGGACCGAATGCCTCAGCTAACCTACGCTGCATGGCCTCTCTTATCCTGCAAAGTCTGCGGAAGGATCCTCGTATTCTTCGGATCAAGGAGAGGGACCATTACTGGCTATTCACTCTCCTTGATCCACGGTACAAGGGTAAGGTTGCGGACATTATCTTACCGTTGCAGAGGGAGCAGACAATTCTTTAGTCCGTAGCCACAAGGTATGATTGGTTCCAGAAACCATCGCCAGCGTCTGATATACATGGTGCAGGAATACCTAGGGGCAAGGTCAGACTTGGACATCTTCCCCACCAAAAATCCTCTGGCTTACTGGGTCTTGAGGATGGATCACTGGCCAGAGCTTGCACAGTATGCAATTGAGCTACTGGCCTGTCCTGCATCCAGCGTTCTTTCGGAACACACATTCAGTGCTGCTGGAGGCTTTGTCACGGATCACAGGGTGCGCCTGTCCACCGATTAGGTTGATCAACTGACCTTCATAAAGATGAACCAGTCTTGGATCACCACCAGCTACCAAGCACCTGAAGCTGATGTAACAGAATAATTTATTTTGAAATGTCACATCCCTTCAAGACTGCCTATGCTGATGCTGAGTGACTGTCCTGTTATGTTGACTGACTATCTTCCTCCTCCTCAATGATCCGATTCCTGATAATAGCTTGGAATAACATTTTTGTTTCTGGGTGCCGCCACCAGTGGCTAAGGCCCAATTTTTCAGCCGCTGTTTAACAGGGGCATGTAATTACAATTTTGTTTGCAATGCTTTGCAGCAGGGCTCATTCCTGCACTCCAACTAGAGTATCTGGGAGAGGTTGCAGTGTCGTGGCACCAGCACTAGTGCCTAAGGCTCAATTTTTCAGCCCCTGTTTAACAGGGGCGTGTAATTACAATTTTTGATGCAATACTTTGCAACAGGGCTCATTGCTGTGCTCCAAGTACAGTATCTGTGAGGGGTTGCAGTGTTGTGGCACCAATGCCTAAGGCCCGATTTTTCAGCCCCTGTTTAACAGGGGCATGTAATTACAATTTTTGATGCAATACTTTGCAACAGGGCTCATTGCTGTGCTCCAAGTACAGTATCTGTGAGGGGTTGCAGTGTTGTGGCACCAGTGCCTAAGGCCCAATTTTTCTGCCCCTGTTCAACAGGGGCATGTAATTACAATTCTTGATCTAATAATTCACAGCAGGGCCCATTCCTGCACCCACCAAGATTAACTGTGAGGGCTTACAGTGTTGTGGCAACACCACCACCACCACCAAAGGCCCAATTTTTCTGCCCCTCTTCAAATTACCCCTAGTGAAATTGAGCTGGCAATCAAATTGAGCTGGCAAATCCCTCAAACCAAACAAACGTCCAGGACCTGACGGGTTCTCAGCCCTCTACTACAAAAAATTCTCCCATATCAGCATGGGAGTATTAACTCCCATGCTGACAGAAGCATTCAACTCCCTTCTCAACAATCAATCTTTTAGATCAGAAACCCTTACAGCAATAATAACAATGATCCCAAAACCTCAGTCAGATGACTCAGCCTGTGCAAATTATAGGCCAATATCTTTATTAAATTTAGACATAAAACTACTAGCGAAAGTTATGGCATTTCTGCTGAATAATATAATTGGTTCCCTAATCAACAAAGATCAAGTAAGTTTCATCCCCTAGCGCCAAGCTTCAGATAATGTCCGTAGAACAGTCCTATTGATCCAAGCAGCTAAAACTAGACGAATACCTACATGCCTTGTATCAACAGACATCAAAAAAGCTTTTGAGACGGTATCATGGTCATATTTACATTTCGCTCAACAAAAATTGGGGTTTTGGCCCCCACTTTCTAAGCTGGGTTTCATCATTATATAATAAACCCAAAGCTTATGCTAAATACGCAGGATACAAGTCTGACACGTTGGATATCAATAGAGGTACACACCAGGGATGTCCTCTCTCCCCACTCCTATTTGCCCTATTAATTGAACCCCTTTGCCAATCCATTCGTGCAGATCCCTCAATAAAAGGTATAGAATTAGCAGGTCATCAACGTAAGCTTTGCTTATTTGCTGATAACATCTTAATTTTTATGACTTCCCCACATATTACTGCCCCTAATCTTATCAACAAATTAGACCAATTTGCCCGAATATCAGGTTTAAAAATAAATTCACAAAAATCGTCCCTCCCTTTTACTTGGTCACCTACACACCTCACTTATCTAGGTATTACTTTCACTCCTGATCTCACTGACATATTCTCTGCTAACTATCCCCCACTATTACGGAAAATTACTAATTATCTAAAACAATGGTCAACTCTCCCAATATCATGTATAGGCAAAGTTAATGTCATAAAAATGACTACACTTCCAAAAATATTATACCTTTTTCGTGTTTTACCCATTCCAATACCCTCATACTTCTTGAGAAATCTTCAACGCAAAACACAAGCATTTATATGGAACTCTCTAAAATCCCGCTTACCCTCACACACTCTATATCTCCCAAAATTGAAAGGTGGACTAGGCTTTCCCAATTTTATCACCTATTTCCATGCCGTACAAATAGCGAATATCCCTAAATATCATACAAAACATGAAATCCCTCTTTGGGAAGCAATTGAAACAATTGAGAGTAACCCAACATCCTTACCTAATCTAATATATCTACCTCTTTTGACCATAAAATAATTGAAAATAAAATAACCAAACATACAATTACCATTTGGGATAAATTTAAAATAACCAAAGGTTTGCAATCTCCACATACACCTTTAATATCATTTATCAGAAACACCAAATTTTACCCAGCCCACACATACCCTAATACTTTCAAAAAGTGGACTTCTGCTGGCCTAACACAATTAGCTGATTTTTTAACATTAACCTCATTCCAAACATTCCCTGAAATATGTGAACATCACAAACTCCCGGTTTCTGAACTCTTTCGCTACTTACACATTAAAAACATTTTTGAACCTTATTTACATGATACTAATCAATTAAGTGATATGTCGCAATTCGAACGTATATGTAAACAAGACCCTCATACCAAAGGTCTTATTTCAATGTTATATAATCATCTGATCACTACTTCTGATTCAAAGCTACCTTCATATGTGGAAAAATGGGAAAAAGAACTTGGAACTAAAATCGACATTTCCAACTGGAATAAAGTCTGGACCAATACAAAAATGTCTTCTCAAAATATAATTGCTTTGTAAACAAAATATAAAATAATCATGCACTGGTACTTGGTTCCTGTTAAAATTGCTAAATATGCTCCTCAATGCTCCCCATTCTGTTTTCGTGGCTGTGGTGGTTTGGGAACGCACTTACATACATTCTGGGATTGTCCGATTGCAAAAAAGTTCTGGAATGATATTTTCCTCATGGTATCTAAAATATTTAAGATATCTATCATTCCAGACACAACTATTGCACTTTTAAATATAAAACCAGTTCATATTTCTTACACTCAATTTAGGCTCTTTCTCCAGATCACCACAGCCGCAAAGCAAACCATTGCCAAAGCTTGGAAAACCAATACATTAATGATCTCTGAAACTAAAAACAGAATAAACCAAGCAATGATCCTTTACAAATCAGAAGTCATAACCAACGATACTATACAAAATTTTGAGAAAATATGGAATCCTTGGATGACGTATTTTCTTCCTACGATCCTTGACAATTCCCTATTAAGACCTTGATATACTATAATACTATAATATTATACAACAATATGAGTGGAAACAAGTACTAAACATGAACATTTATCTTCTGTACTAACTTAATAATATTCTTACAATATAGATGCTCCGGAGAACTTTCTTACCCTAGAATCTTTTCTCTCTTTCTTACCTTCATTCTTTCCCTTTTACTATTACTCTGTCCTTTTTTTTCTATTTCCCTATTTTTTGTATTACCATATTTAAATGGTAATGTATTATACATAAATACTATATTTAGTAATTACTTACAATAATTATACATTTTTTAAGTTTTTATTGAATTAGTTGATTTCCAATTAGTTTTCTTTCCATAGTGGCTATTTATTAATTGAATATGCCTGGAACTAAGTGTATTAGCACATATTTACATATTACATTTTTCAATTGTATATATTAACTTAACATTTCATTTTCGAGTTGATTACCGGTTTATGTAAAATATCTAATCTTCAGATATGTACTATTCCATCCAATTTATTATCATATACTTAACTAATATTACCATTTGTTGTAACTATTTATTACTAATTGTAACTGTCTTTATTATTTAATATTCAATAAACAAAATTGACAAGAGAAATTCGGCATGGGTACCCCCCCCCCCCCAGCCCATTTGGGTCTTGTATGGATATTAATGGGAACCCCGATCTCAAATTAAAAAAAGGAAAGGCGTGGGGCCCCCAGGCCCTATATACTCTGAACAGCAGTATACAGGCGGTGCAAACAAGACAGGGACTGTAGGTTTGTTGTTAAGTAGAATCTGTTTGTAATTTTGAACTGGTACATTTTTAAAGTGTAGCTCCAGCCAAAAAAACAATTTTTAAACTTTTTGGAAAACATAGGGAAGGGTTATCACCCCTGTAACATTTGTTTTGCTGTCTGTGCACCTCTTCAGAACATTTCACCTCACTTTCTGTCCCAATGACAATTTTTTTTTAAAATTTGTGTTTTTTAGTGAAACAAGGATTGGTGATAAAGCATCAGTGGTGAGGAGACACGTTTTTTACATATTAACTCTTACAGGAGAGAATTTCCCTTCCTAGGGGTAGATTTCCTCTCACTTCCTGTTGTCTCCTTCCGCTTGCAAGTAGGAGTAGTTTGTAAGTTGGATGTTTGAAAGTAGGGTCTGCCGTATATACTCTGCAGAAATTTGGCCCTTAGGTGTTAGTGTTGCCACAACACTGTAAGCCCTCACAGTTACTCTTGGTGGGCGCTGGAACGGGCCCTGCTGTGAACTATTATATTAAGAATAGTAATTACATGCCATTGTTGAACAGTGGTAGAAAAATTGGGCCTTTGGGGGTTGTGGTGGTGTTGCCACAGCACTGCAAGCCCTCACAGTTACTCTTGGTGGGTGCAGGAATGGGCCTTGCTGTGAAATATTAGATCAAGAATTGTAATTACATGCAGGGGCTGAAAAATTGGGCCTTAGCCACTGGTGGCGGTGCCCAGAACCAAAAATGTTCTTACAAGCTATCAGCATGATCATTGAGAAGGAAGAGGATAGTCACTCAGAATAACAGGATAGTCACTCAGCATAGGCAGTCTTGAAGGGATCTGACATTTAAAAATTTTTTACCGTATTTATCGGCGTATAACACGCACCGGCGTATAACACGCACCCCAAGTTTAGGAGGGAATTTTAAGGAAAAAAACTTTTAGCAGGGAAATTCAAGGAAAAAAAACTTACATTTAAATGCAGCATGCAGCCTTGCCCAGTGTCCATCTGCAGCCTTGCCCAGTGTCCATCTGTCCATCTGCAGCTGTGCCCAGTGTCCATCTGTCCATCTGCAGCCGTGCCCAGTGTCCATCTGTCCATCTGCAGCCTTGCCCAGTGTCCATCTGTCCATCTGCAGCCGTGCCCAGTGTCCATCTGTAGCCTTGCCCAGTGTCCATCTGTCCATCTGCAGCCGTGCCCAGTGTCCATCTGTCCATCTGCAGCCGTGCCCAGTGTTCATCTGTCCATCTGCAGCCGTGCCCAGTGCCTTTGCGATCGTGTCAGTCCCGGCGGTTTTTAAAATTTGGCGCCGATTTCTGTGGAGAGGAGCGAGCGGGGCCGAGTGTACTTCGGCTGGACTCGGCTCCTCTCGCAGTTCCGCCCATCTCCACTGAGTGCGCCGCTGACGGAGAAAGCCGAGTGTACTTCGCCTAGACTCGGCTCTGCTCACAGTCACAGGCAGGACTGCGAGAGGAGCCGAGACTAGGCGAAGTACACTCGGCTTTCTCTATGTCAGCGGCGCAGTCAGAGATGGGCGGGACTGCGAGAGGAGCCGAGTAAAGCTGATTGTACTTCGGCTTCGGCTCCGCTCGCTCCTCTCGCTCGTTTTCAGCAGGGGAATTTGACGGAGTATCGGCGTATAACACGCACCCACGATTTTCCCCTGATTTTAAGGGGAAAAAAGTGCGTGTTATACGCCGATAAATACGGTACTTGGTTACATCAGCATCCGGTGCTTGGTAGCTGGTGGTGATCCAAGACTGATTCATTTTTATAAAGGTCAGTCATTCGACCGAGTCAGTGGACAGGCGCACCCTGTGATCGGTTACAAAGCCTCCAGCAGCACTGAATGTGCGTTCCGAAAGAATGCTGGATGCAGGACAGGCCAGTAACTCAATTGCATATTATGAAAGCTCTGGCCAGTGATCCATCCTCAAGACCCAGTAACCCCGAGGATTTTCGGTGGGAAAGGTGTCCAAGTCTGATCTTGCCCCTAGGTATTCCTGCACCATGTAAAACAGACGGTGGCGATGGTTGCTGGAACCGATCATACCTTGGGGCTGCGGACTAAAATATTGTCTGAACGCATCGGTCAAACGGCCACTTTCTCCACCGCTCCTTCTTTGACTGACCGAAGCCTCAGCAACATGTTGTCTAGGACCAGTAATTTGTAACCTCCCAGTCTCTGGGAATGCGTTGCACAGACCTTTATGCAAGGCCTCCCAAAGATACTTCATCCTCTGCTCCCTCTGCGACGGCAAGATGAGGTCCGCAACCTTACCCTTGTACCGTAGATCAAGGAGGGTTGCCAGCCAGTAATGATCCCTCTCCCTGATACCACGAATACGAGGATCCTGCCGCAGGCTTTGCAGGAACAGGGAGGCCATGCAGCGTAGGTTTGCTGAGGCATTCGGTCCGGAGTCCTCTGGGTCACTCAGGACGACATGATCCGCAGCCACCTCCTCCCAGCCACGTACAAGTCCATGGGTTTCTTGAGACAGTAATTGATCCCTTGAAGACTGCTGCTGATGCTGAGTGCTAGGCTCCACCTCCATGCTGACACAATCCTCCTCCTCCTCCTCCTCCTCTTCGTCCTCTTCCTGTGTGATAGGCAGGCCAGCAGCAACACTGTCTGGATAAAGGGGGCCTTGAGCGGTAAAGAAGTCCTCCTCTTCCTCCCTCTGTTCTGCCTCAAGTGCCCAGTCTATTATTCCATGCAGCGTGTGCTCCAACAGGTGGACAAGAGGGACAGTGTCACTGATGCATGCACTGTCACTGCTCACCATCCTCGTGGCCTCCTCAAATGGTGACAGGACAGTGCATGCATTCCTGATCATGGCCCACTGGTGTGGGGAAAAAAAACAAGCTCCCCTGACCCTGTGCTGGTGCCATATTGCAATAGATACTCATTGATGGTCCTCTGCTGCGTGTGCACCTGCTGCAGCATGGCCAATAGGGATGAGCCAAACACCCCCCAGTTCGGTTGCGAACAGGCAATAAATGTGTTCGAACATCCGAACACCGTTAAAGTCTATGGGACTCGAACATGAAAAATCAAAAGTGCTAATTTTAAAGGCTTATATGCAAGTTATTGTCATAAAAAGTGTTTGGGGATCCGGGTCCTGCCCCAGGGGACATGTATCAATGCAAAAAAAAGTTTTAAAAATGGCCGTTTTTTTCGGGAGCAATGATTTTAATAATGCTTAAAGTGAAACAATAAAAGGGAAATATTCCTTTAAATTTCATACCTAGGGGGTGTAAAGCAGCGCTTGTTTCCTGTGCTTAGAACTGTCCCTGCACAAAGTGTCATTTCTGTCATTTGTCGGCTTCCGGCAATACAGAGAAAAGTCATTGATAAAAAAAAAAAATGCGTGGGGGTCCCCCCTAATTCAATTACCAGGCCCTTCAGATCTGGTATGGATATTAAGGGGAACCTGCATCAAATTTTAAAAAAAAAAGGGCGTGGAGTTCCCCCCAAAAATCTATACCAGACCCTTTATCTGAGCACGCAACCTGGCAGGCCGCAGGAAAAGAGGGGGGACGAGAGAGTGCCCCCCTCCTGAACCGTACCAGGCCACATGCCCTCAACATGGGGAGGATGCTTTGGGGGTCTGTGAGCACCAAAGCACGGGGACAAGGGCAACGGAAACCTGCGTTACATCAGAGGGGGGCGGGGTCACACGCACGTCACTGGGGAAGCCCGGGTTTCCCCTTGTGTCAGAGGGGGACGGGGTCACGTGACGGGTGGCCCCACCCTCAGCTACTTAAGAGCTGTCACTGACTGAAACCGTGTCATTCCCGGGGTGTCTCCGCTCCGGTGAAGAGAGGACAGTGTGCTGTTCCTCGCTGCGCTGGACATCATCGTTGGAGACTGGACCTGGAGAGGAGAGATCATCCATCGCTGGACCCCGGAGAGGAGAGATCATCCATCGCTGGACCCCGGAGAGGAGATTACCCATCGCAGGATACAGAGAGTGGATTACCACAGCTGGAATCTTTTTTTTTTTTAATAAATGACTTTTCCCAACGGTGTCTGTGTGTTTTTTACAATTTTTTACACTTTCTTTGTGAAATGGTAGGGGTACAATGTACCCCTTACCAATTCACATGGGGGGGGCGGGATCTGGGGGTCCCCTTTGTTGAAGGGGTCTTCCAGATTCCGATAAGCCCCCCGCCCGCAGACCCCCACAACCACCGGGCAAGGGTTGTGGGGATGAGGCCCTTCTCCCCATCAATATGGGGACATGGTGGTTTGAGGGGTCACAGACCCCCAAAGCATCCTCCCCATGTTGAGGGTATGTGGCCTGGTACGGTTCAGGGGGGGCACTCTCTCGTCCTACCCCTCTTTTCTGCAGCCTTCCAGGTTGCGTGCTCGGATAAAGGGTCTGGTATGGATTTTTGGGGGAACGCCACGGCATTTTTTTTTTTATTTGGCGTGGAGTTCCCCTTAAAATCCATACCAGACCTGAAGGGTCTGGTATGGATATTTGGGGGGAACCCCATGTCATTTTTTTTTTAAATGTGACGCAGGGTTCCCCTTAATATCCATACCAGACCTGAAGGGCCTGGTAATTGAATTTGGGGGGACCCCCACGCATTTTTTTTTTATATCAATGACTTTTCTCTGTATTGCCGGGAGCCTACAATTCATTATAGCCACGAGTGCTTTTAAATGACTTTTTTTTCCTTCAGAAATGACACTTTGTGCAGGGACAGTTTTAAGTACGGGAAACAAGCGCTGCTTTACAGGCATACTATATACACCCCTTAGGTACGAAATTTTAAGGAATATTTCACTTTTATTGTTTCACTTTAAGCATTATTAAAAATCACTGCTCCCGAAAAAACATCAGTTTTTAAAACTTTTTTTTACATTGTTACATGTCCCCAGGGGCAGGACCCGGGTCCCCAAACACTTTTTATGACAATAACTTGCATATAACACTTTAAAATTAGCACTTTAGATTACTCCCAGAGACTTTTACAGGGTGTTCCGCGGCTTTTCGAATTTGCCGCGAAAACCCCAAATTGTTCGCTGTTTAGCGAACGGGCGAACAGGCAATGTTCGAGTCGAACATGAGTTCGACTCGAACTCAAAGCTCATCCCTAATGGCCAACGTAGAGATCCACCTGGTGGGCATGTCACAGATTAGGCGGTTCTTGGGCAGGTTGTATTCCTTTTGGAGGTCAGCCAGCCGAGCACTCTCATTATATGACCGGCGGAAATGCCCACAGAGTTTTCTTGCCTGCTTCAGGAATAACGCGCAGAGACAGCAGTGCCCTGCACATGCGGAGCTCTGCGGTGTGATGCAGTCAGTGTGCTGCCCTTAAGCTGGCCCCTGGAGGGCATCCTGCCTCGTTGGAGATGTGCCTCCTCCTCCTCTCTCCTATCAGGCACCCACGTGGAGTCAGTGACCTCATCGTCCCCTCCTCATCACTGGAGCAAACCTGGCAGTATGCTGCAGCTGGGGGAACATGACTGCCAGATTGCTGTCATTGTTGGGCACCCCCCCTCTCTGGGTTCACGTTACTACCCCCTCTCTCTGGGCTCACGTTACTGCCTTCCTCTACCTGGGTTCCATCATCGTAGCCTTCAAAACGCTGGGCATCCTCCTGGAGCATGTACCCAACACTGTGGTCAAACAGTTCGGGGGACTCCTCAGGAGGACATGGTGGGGCTAGGAAAGGAGTGACTGATGCCATTGAGCCGAGGGAAGAGGCCGCATTGGCAGCTGCTTTGCCAGACAAAGTACCCTGAGCCTGGGTGAGAGAGGATGATGAGGATGAGGACGGCTTGGTCATCCACCCTACCAAGTCTTCGACATGTTAAGGCTCAACATGGCCAGCTGCCGAAAAGAAGGACAAGCGTGTCGCACGGCCACGTGCTGATGAGGATGCACCGTGTCCACAACCAGCACTGTTGCCTCTAGACACAGAGCCTGCTTGCCCTCTTTTATTGTCTCAAGACTGTCTGCCTCTCCTTGTTTGCCTTCCAGACATACTAATGGCCTGCAGTGAGATGTAGCTGCACAAAGGTGGGATGTATATATATATATATATATATATATATATATATATATATATATATATATATCTATACTGATTATACTGCAGCTAGCAGAATCAACTGTGTGGCAATTGTCTTCAGTTAGTTTTAGGTGCACACTGTGCAGAGGACACAGTACACTAACTGAAAATACTTGAAGCTCCCTGCCTGTGGTAATGGTATAAGAACACCACCAATTGTATTCAGGTACCTTTAGGTGCACGCTGTGCAAAGGACATAGTACACTAAGTGAAAATAAAGCAGCACCCTGTCTGTTTTATTGGTATGAGAACACCACCAATTGTATTCAGGTACCTTTAGGTGCACGCCGTGCAAAGGACACAGTACACTAAGTGAAAATAAAGCAGCTCCCTGCCTGCGGTATTGGTATGAGAACACCACCAATTGTATTCAGGTACCTTTAGGTGCACGCTATGCAAAGGACACAGTACACTAAGTGAAAAAAAAGCAGCTCCCTGCCTGTGTTATTGGTATGAGAACACCACCAATTGTATTCAGGTACCTTTAGGTGCACGCTGTGCAAAGGACACAGTACACTAAGTGAAAATAAAGCAGCTCCCTGCCTGTGGTATTGGTATGAGAACACCACCAATTGTATTCAGGTACCTTTAGGTGTACGCTGTGCAAAGGACACAGTACACTAAGTGAAAATAATGCAGCTCCCTGCCTGTGGTATTGGTATGGGAACACCACCAATTGTATTCAGGTACCTTTGGTGCACGCTGTGCAAAGGACACAGTACACTAAGTGAAAATAAAGAAGCTCCCTGCCTGTGGTATTGGTATGAGAACATCACAAATTGTATTCAGGTACCTTAAGGTGCACACTGTGCAAAGGACACAGTACACTAAGTGAAAATAAAGCAGCTCCCTGCCTGTGGTATTGGTATGAGAACATCACAAATTGTATTCAGGTACCTTAAGGTGCACACTGTGCAAAGGACACAGTACACTAAGTGAAAATAAAGCAGCTTCCTGCCTGTGGTATTGGTATGAGAACACCACCAATTGTATTCAGGTACCTTTAGGTGCACGCTGTGCAAAGGACATAGTACACTAAGTGAAAATAAAGCAGCACCCTGTCTGTTTTATTGGTATGAGAACACCACCAATTGTATTCAGGTACCTTTAGGTGCACGCTGTGCAAAGGACACAGTACACTAAGTGAAAATAAAGCAGCTCCCTGCCTGTGGTATTGGTATGAGAACACCACCAATTGTATTCAGGTACCTTTAGTTGCACGCTCTGCAAAGGACACAGTACACTAAGTGAAAATAAAGCAGTTCCCTGCCTGTGGTATTGGTATGAGAACACCACCAATTGTATTCAGGTACCTTTAGGTGCACGCTGTGCAAAGGACACAGTACACTAAGTGAAAAAAAAACAGCTCCCTGCCTGTGGTATTGGTATGAGAACACCACCAATTGTATTCAGGTACCTTTAGATGCACGCTGTGCAAAGGACACAGTACATTAAGTGAAAATAAAGGAGCTAGCACAATCACCTGCCTGCCTGTCAATATAGAGAATAACAGGAACGGATCTAGCTAAACTGAATACAGTGTGTAAATATATATATACAACACCTAGGATGCATATATATCCTCTACACACTGTAACTGCAGCTAACTGACTCGCCTGCCTGCTCTATCTAACTCAAATCAAATTACACTGTCTCTCTCTCTCTCTCTCTGTCTTCTAAGTTAACCAACGCCGCAACACACTACACAAGGCCGCCATGCCGGCGGCCTTATATAGTGTTGGGCGTGTACCTACTCCTCTGAGCCATGATTGGCCAAAGCCACCCTCACGGCGCTGCGATTGGCCAAGCATGCGGGTCATAGTGCATGCTTGGCCAATCATCAGCCAGAAATGCACTGCGATGCCGCAGTGAATTATGGGCCGTGACGTGCCACTCGAATTTGGCGCTCCGGCCCATAATGTTTGATATTCGGCGAACAGGCGATGTTCGAGTTGAACATTGGTTCGACTCGAACTCGCAGCTCATCCCTACTTATTTGTAATGTGGCAATTATATATCAGTTTTAAACATGCTCAGATCCAGTGGCGGCTGGTGTTTTTTTGATCGGGGGAGGGAGGAGCAAACAACCACCCCTCCGCGGCACCTCAAACCCCCCTCTGCACTGTCTGTCGGTCCACTGGCACTTACCACATCAGCGGTGGGGATCAGCGGGCACATCGGGCAAGGGATCGAGCTGCGGCGGGCATCTGGCAGCATCTTCTGTGTCCTCTTCTTTTCTGATATCACGGCGGGCTTCCGCCGTGCGTCTCCTCCCCTCCTCCCAGGCGTCCAATAGGATCGCCTGACCTTTCAGCCAATCGGCAAACAGGTAACAGCTTCCTGATTGGCAGAGAGGCGATTCAGTGTTAGAAAAGCGAATATTAATTTGCTCTTCTAACACACCTGGATGGGCTCCGAGCGCAATGCTCTGCGCTCCGAGTCCACCCTATTTTGAAGCCTATTAGAGCCTATGGCTTTAATCAGCTGCTTCAAAAAAACACCCCTGTCGCTGTAATTCAGGTGGTCGGCACCCTGAATAGTGCCAGATGCCTGAATAGGGGGCTGCCGCATCAATCTATCCATTAACCATATAGGGGAGTGGTATGGATAGAGGGGGCATTGCCCGTGCACCCTTAATGAACGGGCCACCCCTGCTCAGATCTGCATTTACAAGAGATAGTATTCTACAGTATAATGTCATTTTTATTTTCTGAGTTAGACTTTATGACTTTGTCACATTGTAATTATACTCTGTGTGACAAACAGAGCCGCAGATAAACAACTAAATTACAGCATTTTTTTATTAACCAGGATACATCATTGTGAGTTGCCAGCTGCAGCATTTCTGTTGATTTATTTAAGAGCATGTTGTTGGATCTCACAGTTGTAAATGTAAAACACTTGTTAATTAAATGGCACAGTACAAATAGTCAGAGATGAACAGCGCTCAGGACCTTTAGTGAAAGTTATGACAAGTCATGATTTTATAAAGGATCTATAGTTGATATAATCATATTTATAGAAGGACTGCCATGCATTACTTTATTCCAAACAAAAAATAGCCATCAAGTCATAAAAGCAATCAGTAATTTGCAAGCAGAACCAGTTACCGAGCTATCAGGTTGTGATGCAAGATCAAACACACTCCTCAGTGAAAAGGCTGGTATTGGGATGGAAAGATAACAGGCAATAATCCAGTCATCTGAGCTGACCAGGCGCTGAAGATGACACAAACCAGTGCTTGATTAACAGTTTATGACCTCAGCTTAGTTCACGGACTTGCTCTTGCTTCTTGCCATCCTGTGTTTGACCCTCAGCCGGTTGTCCACTGGCCATCCTGTGTTTGACCCTCAGCCGGGTGTCCACTGGCCATCTTGTGTTTGACACTCAGCCACGTGTGCACTGCTGTCCTCTGAAGCACGGTTTATTCCAAGCACAGCGGGAAGTTCCTGACCGCCTGTGCACCACCACGCCCTGGCAGTCCTCACCAGGTGACGCTCTTCTGGACCCTTCCAGATCTTTCCGGCAACCTGCTTCTTCGGGCTGTATACCTTCTGTGGCACTTTCAGAGGTATACCGCACCTAGCCACAAGGGAAGCCCCTCTCTGCATATTGGCTTTGGATCAGGTACGTGACAGTACAATCCAGCAATGTCAGAAGCCGACAGAGGTGGCTCTCCACTGGAGGCTCTGTGCCAGAAAGTTACCGCCCTTACCGAGGCAGTTCAAAGACTCCAGGAGGGTTATTTCCAATTGGAAGGGCGTCTGCAGCATCTGACAGTTTCTCCTGCTATGGCTGATCCCAGTCCACCATCCACCAGCGCTGCTTCAGCTTCCTCTGCACAAGAACCCGCCACTATGGCTCCTACAGTGGTAATCCCTCCTCCTGAGCCTTGAGTACCTACGCACGAAAGATTCCTTGGTGAACGGAAGAAATTCCGGGCCTTTAAAAATGCCTGCATGCTTTACCTAGCCCTTCAACCAAGAACCTTCTCTATAGAGACTGTGAAAGTTGGGTTCATCATCTCCCTACTATCTGAAGAACCCAGGACCTGGGCTCATAATCTGCTCGAGCAAAAGAATGCTGTACTCAATTCTGTGGACTCCTTCTTTGAAGCAATGGCCCAACTTTATGAGGATCCGCAGCGTACAGCCACTGCTGAGTCCACCCTGCACACCCTGACCCAAGGGAAACGCACAGCAGAACACTACACTGTTGATTTTTGTAGATTGTCTGCTGAAACTGGTTGGAATGAAGTAGCCCTCAAGCACCAGTACCATCTAGGGTTATCTGAAACCCTGAAAGATGAACTGGCCTGGGTGTAGACCCCAGCTACCTTGGAGGATCTGATACAACTGGCAATTAAGCTGGATAGACGCCTGCGGGAACGGCGATCAGAACGATTCCAAAACCCATGACCTACTTGGATGATGTCCAGGATTCCGCAGGTCTCTGCTCCCCTATCAGCACCTTCTGGCACCCCAACTGTAGAAGGGGAGCCTATGTAACTGGGTTTAGTCCATTCCTCTCTTACCCCTGAAGAGAAGCAACGCCGCCGGCAGGCCAACCTCTGCCTTTACTGTGGAGGAATTGGACATTTCCTGCACAACTGCCCCATAAGACCCAGTAAGTCTTCTCAACCAAGGCCTATGAATTTTCAGGTATTCGGATCTTCTCCCTCTCATCTTGTTCTTCCTGTCTCCTTACAGGTGGCTGAAGGGGAGATCAGGCTCTTGGCGATCGTTGACTCAGAGTCCTGCAGCTACTTCCTGGATTCTTCTCTGGCTAAAAGACTATGCATACCCCTTCATGATAAAAAAACAGAAACTTGAAGTCCATTTGGCTGATGGGTCTTTGCCTAGTTCCAGACTTGTCACTCAAGAAAATAGACCCATTATGACAATTACAGATTCTGGCCACCAGGAATTAATTTGTTTTGATGTACTACATTCCCCTTTGTTCCCTGTTATCCTAGGACTTCCTTGGCTGCGAGCCCATAACCCCCAGATCCATTGGGGCAAAAAAATCTCTTTCTCCTCAGTCTATTGTCTACAGAATTGCTTTGTCCCTGGTTCTAGCAGTCTGGCTAACTGTGTTGCCATCCAAACCACATCCAGCTTACATCAAAATGTCCAAGCAGCCGATCAAGAATTCTTGGACGTTTTTGACAAGAAGAAGGCTGACATTCTTCCACCTCATCGGCCCTACGATTGTCCCATATAATTACTCCCTGGGGCACAAATTCTGCTTGGACAAAATTTCCCGTTATCTGAAGTCGAGTTGGAGGCCCTCCGAATATACAGTACATCAATGAAAATCTGGGAAAAGGGTTCATCCGTCCCTCTTCTTTTCCCGCTGGGGCTGGCATCTTTTTCGTTGAAAAGATGGATGGTTCACTGAGACCTTGTGTGGATTATAGGGAGCTTAACAAGGTCACCATAAAGAACCAATATCCACTCCCCCTCATTCCTGAACAGTTCCAAAGGTTTTGAACCCTGCAGGTCTTCACCAAATTAGATCTGCGGGGAGCCTATAATCTTGTTCGAATACGTGAGGGAGACGAGTGGAAGACTGCATTTAGAACCCGATTCGGACATCGTTATGCCATTCGGCCTGTGCAATGCCCCAGCTACATTTCAATACTTGGTAAACGATAACTTCCGAGAATTCCTGGACAACTTTGTTATTTACCTTGATGACATTCTCATTTTTTCTGCCACTTTAGAGCTCCACCGTACCCATGTAAAAAGGGTATTGTCTACTTTGAGGGAGCATGGACTATACGGTAAAGCTGAGAAATGCGATTTTGAAAAATCATCTATTCAGTTTTTGGGACTTGTCATCTCCACTGATGGGATTGCCATGGATCCCCAGAAAATAAAGGCAATCTTAGAATGGCCAGCTCCTTTGGACAAGAAAAGCATCCAGCGATTCATTGGCTTTGCTAATTTTTTTGGGAGATTTGTGAAGGACTTTTCTGCAAATATCTCACCCATTACCCAGTTGACTCACCAACAGGTGCGATTCCAATGGTCCCAAGAGGCTCAAATAGCTTTTGACAAACTTAAGAAGCTGTTCATCTCTGCACTAGTCCTACAGCACCCAGACCCGGCCTTACTGATGCAATAGCCACAGGTGCGATTTTATCCCAGCGTCAGGGACCTAAAGCCCTGCTGCATCCTGTAGCTTTTGCCTCTCGAAAGATGAGTCCACCAGAAAGGAATTATGATGTGGGTGACCATGAGTAGCTGGCTATTAAATTTGCTCTGGAGGAATAGAGATACTTACTGGAGGGGGCCGCACACCCAATTTAGATTTTTACGGACCACAAGAATTTGGAGTATCTCAGAACAGCTAAAAAGCTAAGACCTCGACAAGCCCATTGGGCATTGTTCTTCTCCAGATTTAATTTCCAGATTTCATACCGGCCAGGCTCCAAGAATGGGAAAGCGGACGCACTTTCCCGGATGTTCCCTGATACCCCTGAAATAACGGAACCTGGCACCATCCTCTCTGCAATTATTTTTGTACTCATCTTGCCTGACTTGAGAACAGCAATTAGACAGGCATCTACCCAATGCACAGAGCCAGAGGTGTTTTCTCTAAGAAACCAGGGAGGTCTGATTTGGTGTCCCACATCAAGTCAGACTTCAGGTCTTAAGGACTTTTCATGATCATAAACTTGCCGGACATTTCGGAATATGAAAAACCTCTGAACTAGTCCAATGCTCTTTTTGGTGGCCAAGTCTGAGTCAAGACTGCAGGAAGTATGCAAACTCTTGTACTATCTGCCAACGGAACAAAGGGTCCAATGCCAAATCTTGGGGTCTATTAAGACCATTGCCCATTCTGGAACAGCCCTGGAGAAAGATTTCTATGGACTTTATTGTAGACTTACCCCCTCAGAAGGGTTCACTACCATCTTGGTAGTAGTTGACCACCTCTCTAAAATGGCCCACTTCCTGCACATGATGGGCACACCCTCTGCGGTAGATACCGCCAACATATTTATTAGGGAAATCATCAGGCTGCACGGATTACCAGACAATATTGTGTCAGAGGAGTACAATTCACATCCAAGTTTTGGAGAGATCTTTGTAAATCCTTATCCATTGAGGTATGTCTATCATCTGCCTATCACCCTCAGAGCAATGGTCAGACTGAAAGAACAAACCAGACTTTGGAGCAATATCTGCGGTGTTTCTGCACCTGCTCTCAAAATGACTGGGTCTCTCTCCTCCCTTGTGCAGAATTTGCCTATTATAACTCCCTGCATGCTGCCACTAACCAATCTCCATTCTGGGCTAACTAGGGTTTCATTCCTCTTTCCTACCTAATACCATTCCAGAGGCATCAGTCTCCGGAGTCCAGGATCGGGTAAATTTTATTGAAGCTAACTACCAGCGACTTCAGGAGGCAATGCAGGAGGCTCAGGAAAGCTACAAGAAATTCCATGACAAAGGCAAGAGAGGAAGTCCTGCTTTTCAGGTAGGAGAAAAGGTGTGGTTATCGTCAATTAATCTTAAACTCTCTTGCCCTTCTCGGAAGCTTGGACCAAAATTTATTGGCCCTTTTGAAGTCAAGAGGATAATTAATCCAGTAGCCTTTGAACTGGCATTACCAGACTCCTATAGAATCTACCCGGTATTCCATGTTTCCCTTCTCAAACCAGCGGTTCCAAGCTCCTTTCCTGGAAGGGAAGAATTGCCATCAGCTCCAGTGTTGGTGGAAGGTGAAGCAGAATTTGAAGTGGAAGCCATCATGGATTGCAGGAAGAGAGGTACGGAAGTCCAGTACCTATTTAAATGGAAGGGTTACTCCCCCTGGAAGATAATTATTGGGAGCCTTCTTGCAATATACATGCTCCAAGAGTGTTACAAGACTTTACAACTTTACAGGAGACACCCGGAGAAAGTGGCCCATTTGGGCATCCGGAGGCAGCCCCTCGGGGTGGGGGGGGCACTGTCAGTGGAAGTATTGGCAATTTTGACAGCAGAAGAAATAGGCACCATAGGCGCATCATCTGACAGATGGATCCTCCTGCTGGCCTAAAAAAGACTGCCACTGTCAGACCCAAGCTGCTGGATTGTCGTCAGCTTCCTGTACTCCTGAACCTCTGTGTTACTTCTTGGATCTCCTGTTCTTGCCCCAGCTCATTCCAGACCTGTTGACGTCCTCTCCTGGCTCATCCCCTGGCTTGCTCCTTGACCTTCCTTCTGCTGATTACCTTTGCATGACCCCGGTTTGCTATATGGACTTTGCCTCTGCTTGATTAACCATGCATGACCCTGGCTTGCTATATGGACTTTGCCTCTGCCTGATTAACTGTGCATGACCTCGGCTTGCTATATGGACTTTGCTTCTGCCCGATTACCTGTGCATGACCCCAGGTTGCTATATGGCTCCTGCTTGATTACCAGTTTATGACCTCAGCTTAGTTCACGGACTTGCTCTTGCTTCTTGCCATCCTGTGTTTGACCCTCAGCCGGGTGTCCACTGGCCATGCTGTGTTTGACCCTCAGCCTGGTGTCCACTGGCCATCCCGTGTTTGACCCTCAGCCAGGTGACGCTCTTCTGGACCCATCCAGATCCTGCCGGCAACCTGTGCTTCTTCGGGCTGTATACCTTTTGTGGCACTTTCAGAGGTATACCACACCTAACCACAAGGGGAGCCCCTCTCTGCATATTGGCTTCGGATCAGGTACGTGACAATTGGATTATTGACTGTAACTGGTTCTGCTTGCAAATTACTGATTGCTTTTATGACTTCATGGCTATTTCCTGTTTGGAATAAATTACTGCATATTGAAGCTGACACGGCAGTCCCTTAATGCCTATGATTATATCAACTATGGATCCTAAATGAAATTCCAACCTGCCACTACTGGTATAACTTTCACTAAAGGTCCTGGGCACTGTTAATTTTTGACAGAAACCATGAAGCAGACTGAAACAGAAGTGCAGTAAAAATCACACTATTTAATAAAATGGTATAAACAGAGCAAAACATAGCCAGAGTTCGGTAACCAGGACGGGTAGTCAGAACAAGCCAGAGAAACAGGAGTCCAGAGATCAGCAAAGTCAGGTGCAGCAAACAGGATCAGGAACCAGAAGGGAAGTCAGCCAAGCAAAAGTCTTTCACATGAAAACACAGCAGAGAGAGTCTGGATATGTTGACCAAGGTGAAGGCACAGAATATCTGATCTATGCAGTTTAAATAGCTAGCAGAGCTAACTGACGAGCAGGAAATGAAGACCAGATGAGTCACTGTGGAATGAAGAGTGCCGGCAATTAAACGACAGCTGAGCACAGAGCTCTGAGTAGGAAGGGCTGAGCCCAACCCTGACAGTACCTCCTCCTCAATGACCCCTCCCCCTCGGTGGACCACCAGGTTTAAGAGGAAAATGTCTATGGAAAGCACGAAGGAGGACAGGAGCATGCACGTCCGAGGATGAGACCCAAGAGCCTTCCTCTGGACCGTACCCTTTCCCATGAACCAGGTACTGTATGCGCCCATGGAACCTACGGGAATCAATGATAGATTGTATCTCATACTTCTCATGGTTCTCAACCTGAACAGGGTGAGGATGTATTACCGAGGTGGTGAATCGGTTGCATACCAAAGGTTTTAATAAGGTGAAATTAAATACATTTGAAATATGCATATTAGGAGGAAGGTCTAAAGCGTAAGAGAATACGGAAAGGCCCAATAAATCATGGTGCCAGTTTTAATTAGGGAACACGGAGTCAGACGTTGCGAGATGACAGCCAGACCCTGTCCCCAACTTGGTAGGAAGGCACAGGTAGGCGTCTGCGGTTATTGGCACATCGCAAGGACTTTTGGACCTGTACCCAAGTGGAACGAAGACCACGGAGATGCTCCTCCAATGCAGGAATGCTCTGAGGAACAAATGAGTCAGGCAACATGGATGATTGAAAACCACAATTCGCCATAAATGGAGACAAACTGGAAGTGGTATTGACGGCACTATTGTGAGCAAACTCCGCCCAAAGTAAGAGGTCTGACCAGTTGTTGTGGTGGTCAGAAATGTAGCAACGTAAAAACTGCTCCAAGGACGGGTTGGCTCGTTCTGTGGCCCCATTAGACTGCAGGTGATACACAGAAGAAAAGAAAAGCTGTATTCCCAACTATGCACAAAAGACTCACCAAAACCTGGACACAAACTGTTTGAGATGATAACCTTGGGTAGCCCATGTAAGCAAAATATCTCCCAAGCAAAAATGGAAGCCAGTTCTTTGGATGTGGGCAACTTCTTAAGAGGAATACAATGAGCCATTTTCAAGAACCGGTCTACCACCATAAGGATAACTATTTCGCCCTGAGAGTTGGGTAACTCCACAATGAAATCCATAGACAGGTGGGTCCAAGGCCTCTCTCCATTGAGTATGGGTTGCAAGAGACCCACTGGAAGGTGTTGTGGTGTCTTACTGTGAGCACACACGGAACAAGCAGATACAAAGGTGGCTACATCAGAGTGTAGACTAGGCCACCAGAATTGTTGGGAAATAGCCCAAATTAGTTGATTCTTCCCTGGGTGGCCAGCAGCCTTGGGAGAATAGTAAGTCTGGAGCACGGCAGTGCGGAGACTCTCAGGGACAAAGCAACGGTCACAAGGTTTCTCAGGAGGAGAAGGTATCTGAGCGACAAGAATTCTGTCACCCAGAGGTGAAGTGAGACTGGCACGAATCGCAGCCAGAATACAATCGGGAGGAATCACAGGAACAGGAACCGACTCCATCTTGGAAGTGGAGGAAAACTGTTGCGATAATGCATCAGCCCTTACATTCTTAGTACCGGGTAACAATGAAACTATGTAATTGAAGCTTGACAAGAAAAGCGCCCATCACGCCCTTCTGGGATAGAGGCGTTTAGCCTCAGACAAGAATGTGAGATTCTCATGGTCAGTCAGAATAAGAACAGGCAAAGGGGGAACCTTCGAGGAGATGCCTTCATTCTTTAAGGGCTAATATGATCGCTAACAACTCTCAGCCCCCAATCTCAAAATTGCATTTCGCAGGAGACAATTTCTTGTAAAAGTAGCCACAAGGATGCATAGCGCTCTAAGAGGTAGGATGTAGAGACAGCAGGGCACCAACTCCAGTCTCAGATGCATCAACCTTAAGCATGAAAGGTACCGTAGGATCAGGATTTACCAACACAGGAGCAGAAACAAAGGCAGCCTTGAGACTCTCAAAGGCATTAATGGAATTTGGAGGGTTACCGTCCCTTCTGGTCTTATCAGTCAGGGCTTTGACCAGGGACAAAAAGTTACGAATAAAATTCTGATAATAATTGGCAAAGCAAAGCAAATTTTGCAATGGACGTAAACCCACTGATCGGGCCACTGTAGAACTGCATAAAGTTTCTCTGGGTCCATCGAAAAACCAGCAGTGGAAATGACAGGAATTTAACCTGTTCACGATGAAACTCGCACTTCTCCAATTTACAATACATGTTATTATCTCTCAGCCTCTGAAGCACAGGACAGACATCTGTGTGGCGGCTCTCTAGGGAATTGGAAAATATAAGGATATCATCAAGATAAACCACCACACATAGCTGTAACAGAATTTTGGAGGACATCATTAATAAATTCCTGGAAAACTGCCGGAGCGTTGCAAAGACCAAGCGGCATTACAAGGTATTCATAATGGACAGTTCTGGTATTAAATGCAGTTTTACATTTACATTTATCGCCCTCCTTGAGCCTCACGAGATTGTATTCCCCTCTCAAATCAAGCTTCGTGAAAACAGTGGCTCCCTTGAGGCTCCCTTGAGGATGTCAAATAACTCTGTAATCAATGGAATTTAATAAGCATTGAGACCCCCATAATCAATACAAGGTCTCAGTTCACCACTCTTCTTTTTCACAAAGAAGAAACCAGCACCAGCAGGAGACAAGGATTTACGAATGAACTCTTGAGAAAGTGCATCGGCAACCTACCCCTCCATGGCTTTCTCCTCCGAGACAGACAAAGGGTAAACCCAGCCACGAGGGGGTATGGCACCAGGTTGAAGGTCAATTGCACAATCATATGACCGGTGTTGGGGCAAACTACCGGCTTGACTTTTGTCAAAGACATCCATAAATTTGCAGTACTCCTCTGGCAGGGAGGAGAGTGAAGAGGTGCACAAGAACTTAGCCTCTTTCTGAAAACATGTCTTCCCGCATTGTGGCGACCAGGAAAGAACCTCAGCATGAAGCCAATCAAAAGAGGGATTATGCCCCTGTAACCAAGGATAACCAATAAGCACCGGGAAATGAGGTGAGGAAACTACTTGGAATTGGATTACCTCATGGTGAAGAGCAACTACAGCCATGGTCAAAGGAGCAGTCTCATGAGTCACATGGGCATGCTGTAGAGGTCTCCCATAAATAGCCTCAATGGCAAGTGGAGTGGCATGAAGCTGCAGCGGAATTGAGTGCTTAGACACAAAGGCACCATCAATGAACAGGACTGCAGCCCGAGTCGATTAGAGCCTGTATCTCGATGGACGACTCAGACCAAGAAAGGGTCACCGGAACCAGGGGATTATCCTTCTGGATAACTGGGGATGAAACAATGACACCTAAGGTCTGTCCCCTACAGGTGCAAACGTTCTCCCAGGACGGGTAGGACAAGCCTTCAGGAAGTGACCTGCCTGGCCACAATAAAGGCACAATCTCTCCCTCCTCCTAAAGGCCCTTTCATCTGCAGAGAGACATGTGAAGCCAAATTGCATGGGTTCTACCCCACTGGTAGACCTGGTACCAAGAGGTATGGGAGTTGAGGAAGGCACGGGTGGGACTACAAACTTCGGAGCAAAACATACAGAAGGCTTCCGCAAGCACCCCTTAAAGGAAGGTCTCTCTCGGAGTCTGGAGTCAAGGAATGCGGAAAATGCGATCAACCTCTCCAGCTCAGTGGGTATGTCTCAGGCCGCTAGCTCATCTTTTATGGTATCTGAGAGACCATGAGAAAAAACAGCCACGGGGGCCTCGTTGTTCCAAGCAACATCTGCTGCCAGAGTACGGAATTCAATGGTGTAATCGGCAACAGTTCTCGTACTCTGTTTGATGGACATGAGGCTCTTGGCAGCAAAAGTGGAGCGTGCGGGAATGTCATACACCCTTTTAAAAGGAAGCCACAAACTCAGTAGTCAGAACAAGCCAAAGAAACAGGAGTCCAGAGATCAGCAAAGTCGGGTGCAGCAAACAGGATCAGGAACCAGAAGGGAAGTCAGCCAAGCAAAAGCCTTTCACAGAAAAACACAGCAGGGAGAGTCCGGATATGTTGACCAACGCAAAGGCACGGAAGATCTGATCCATGCAGTTTAAATAGCTAGCAGAGCTAACTGGCGAGCAGGAAATTAATTCCAGGTGAGTCACTATGGAATGAAGAGTGCTGGCAATTAACCAACAGCTGAGTACAGAGCTCTGAGAAGGAAGGGCTGAGCCCAGCCCTGACAATCTTTGGCTTTTCGTATGACCAGTACTCCACGTGCATTTCTTACAGCAGCCTGGGGCAGCCGTAAAGCTTCGTACACACGAACGAGTTTCTCTGCAAAAACCAGCAAGAAACTTGCTGGCAGAGATTTTTTGCCGAGAAATTCGTTCGTGTGTATGGTTTCTCGTCAAGAAAAGCGACAAGAATCTCGACGAGAAAATAGAGATCCTGCTCTCTATTTTCTCGTCGAGATTCTCGTCTGCATGTTTCTCGACGAGAAAAGTGAGTGTGTGTACACTTACCTGTCCTCCCGGAAGCCCGCGCATGTTCGAAATGAATTCGACGCATGCGCGGTAGCTTCCTAGGCATACGTAGGGTATACCAAGATGGCGGCGACGGCATCGAATGTGACGAGCGCATGCTCGTCGTAGTCGATGACGTCACCGCGTACGCTCCATTCAAAGAACCGCGGGTTTTTTGAATCGAGCGTCTGTACACTCGGCCAGGACAAGTTTCTTGTCCAAGAATCTCGTCGAAAAAAACAACATGTTTTTTTCGACGAGAATCTCGGCCGTGTGTACGAGGCCTAAGTGATTTTAGCCATACATCAATATGATATTATGGACTTTTTAAGGTTTTTGACAGTACAAATAGTGTCCATTTTACTTTCCCTTCATTCAAACCAGATATTACTGCATGGCTAACCATACATAGAAGTTTCTTACATATAGAGCCCAAAATCTGAACTGCTTTTATAAATGTTTAAAAATAAAAATAAAAAATATATATATGTGACCTGTTTAACATGCCAAAGGATTGGTAATCTCTGCAGGCAGTCTTGTGCTCCAGCCACACTTGTTAGACATTATAACCAGATCTGAGATCTTAAGCCCTCGGTAACACCAGTACGACTTATAAATCGTACCGGAAGTAGCATCTATTGTATTTTTATGGCAATGTCTTAATAGATACAATTTTAACCACTTAAGCCCCGGAAGGATTTGCCCCCTTAAAGACAAGGCTGTTTTTTTTTTTTGCGATATGGCACTGCGTCGCTTTAACTGACAATTGTTCCCAAACAAAATTGAAGTCCTTTTTTCCCCCCAAATAGAGCTTTCTTTTGGTGGTATTTGATCACCTCTGCGGTTTTTATTTTTTGCGCTATAAACAAAAAAGAGTGACAATTTTGAAAAAAAAAAGCAACATTTTTTACTTTTTGCTATAATAAATATCCCCCCAAAAAATATAAAAAAAACAAATCTCTTCCTCAGTTTAGGCTGATATGTATTCTTCTACATATTTTTGGTAAAACAAAATCACAATAAGCGTATATTGATTGGTTTGGGCAAAAGTTTTGGCATCTACAAAATAAGGGATATATTTATGGCATTTTTATCATAATTTTTTTTTACTAGTAATTGCAGCGATCTGCGATTTTTATTGGGACTGCGACATTGCGGCGGACAGATCGAACACTTTTGACACTTTTTTGGGTCCATTGACATTTATACAACGATAGAGCTAAAAATAGCCACTGATTACTGTTTAAATGTCACTGGCAGGGAAGGGGTTAACACTAGGGGCGATCAAGGGGTTAAATGTGTGTCCTAGGAAGTGATTCTAACTGTGGGGGAATGGGACTGCCTGGAGGAGGAGACCGATCGTTGTTCATACTTAGTATGAACAAAAGATCTGTCTCCTCTTCCCTGACAGAATGGAGATATGTCCGTTTACATTGACCGATCTCCATTCTGCCACTCTCAGGAGTGATCGCGGGTGCCCGGCAGACATCGCGGACTTCGGGCACGCGCATTGGCCCCTTCGTCGTGCCGCATGCGCACACGCCCCCTAGTGGTCTTAAAGCGGCCGACCTATAGCTACGGCCATTTGCTCAGGACAGCCAACCTGCCGCAGTATAACTGCAGCGGCTGGTCGTCTAGTGGTCAAGTAGTATGATTTGGGAAGTAGTTCATGTATTACTTTTTCAGGACTTCAGCACGATTTCACTGCCATAGACTTTAATGTAAATCTTGCTGCAAATCAGTGCCTGTGTCCTTATCAGCATTACTTGAGCCTGAAAGAAGTAAAAGATTCACCCTTTGCTAGTTAAATTTTTGTATATAACATCACTGTTTCTCCCTGTGACATGGACAGCCCCTATCATAAAGTAGCACTGAAGTCGTATCAAATCGTTACAAATCTCACAGAAGTAGTGCTGAAATTGTACCCGGTGTGACTGCAGGCTCAATCAATTTTCCATTAGGCCCCTTTCACACTTGTACGACTTGTCCTGCGACTTGGGACTGCAAAATCGCATGGCAAGTCGTTCTCCATGATTTCCAATCACAACCATTCATATCAGTATGACTTCAAGTAGTGCCGACTTCAAAGTAGTCCCTGCACTACTTTGGTCCGACTTTGATGCGAGTTACACAGGCATTTCCTGAAATCGCTGCAAAAATCGCAGCCGCGTAATCGCGACAAAATCGCTCGACTTTAAAGTCGTGGTAGTGTGAAGGGGGCTTTAGGCTCTGGACACACTCCCAACTTGCTGATTGGACAGTAAAGGAGCAGCAGGCTAATGAGGTCATCTCACTACTCACTCTACTCTCTCTCTTCCTCTGCCAATTTAAAGAGTATCAAAAACAACAAAAGTGGAATTATGCTTCAACTATACTAGCTAAAGCCCAGATATGCATTAGAGGGAACCTGTGTGGGTAGAAATATGGTAGCTGCCCTTGGTGACTTGTGTAGCAATACCCACTAGAGGGCCGCTGGTAAATTTTGGGTTTTGCACGTTACCTCTTCAGCTGCGTTGTCCGGGTAGGAAAGTCTGTAGTAATGCAATGTCCACACAGATGTAAAACCTCAAACAGTTAAGCCGTGTACACACGATCGGATATCCTATGGATTCTAATCTGATGTTTTTTTCCATCGGAAATCCGATGAAACTGTCTTCCATCAGTCTTGCCCACACACTATCAGTCAAAAAACGGACCGTTTCAAACACGGTGACGTAAAACACTCCGATGAGCCGAGAAAAATTAAGTTTAATGCTTCTGAGCATGTGTCGACTTGATTCTGAGCATGCGTGGGTTTTTTATCCGATGGATTTCCACACAGAAGATCGGATTTTGCTATCGTTTTTTTTCCCATCGGATAAATTTAAAACATGTTCTATTTTTTCACACCGATGGAAAAAAGACCGATGGGGCCCATACACGATCGGTTCCATCGGACTGCTTTCATCGGTAAAACCGATCGTGTGTACACGGCTTTAGGCTTTATTTTTTCTTATGCAGTAAACGTTGAGAAGTAGAAAGTGTAGAAGAGTAGGGGAAGGTTCAGGCACTTGCCACAACATATAACAGTCTCAGATCAAAATCACTCACCACTCTCAGTGTTTAGAGTGGGTATTGGTCACCCGGATAGTCCTCTCTCACTTGGCCTAGCAGCCGGGATGACTCACGAACCAGCAACAGGGCAGTCTCTGCCACAGACTGCCCAGATGAAGTAGGCCTCTGCCACAGACCTTTTGAAGTGTACAAAGTCTCTACCACAGACCTTTTAAAGTTGAGCAAAATGGATAGTCCAGGAATCCTCTGCCACAGGATTCCAGCTGTACAGTTAAAGAGCCTTTAAGCCAATCCGGCGAACTGCAGGGCTTGTAGTATAGCGGGTCCCTCCTTGATAAAGTTGCCATGCCTCACCCGAGACAGCAGTACTTTGCCGGTCTCCTCCAGGGCAGGTCCTCCCTTGGTCTCCTTCATCAAGATAGCTTCCTCCCAAATTTGGATGGACAGCTTGGGATCCCCTCTCCGAATGTAGGCCCCAGTCAGACTAGCTGGGCCTACAGGATAGCGATACAGCCTCGGGCCAACGTGGCCCAGAGACCAGGACCACACACACATACCTTGTGCCCGGAGGGCTGCGGGGCGAGAACGGACCTCAATCAATGGTGTCTGCCCCTTAAGTATCCCCTCCCAGCAGGCACAGCGGGTCGACCACTCCCACTGTACCGCTGCCGAGAAGGGCCACTCGATGCACCATGATTTGCCCATGTTCCAACAGGTGCCTGAGGTGGTAACACCACCTACAGGCGATAAGGGAAATGCTATCGGGTAAACCACAGCTAGAGCAGAGGCAAAATTAAGTGCAATTCAACCGTCCGAGCCCAACTACTGGCTTCAGACATCCCTCTAAATTTAAATAGCGTCCCAACCTTTTTTGGGTGGGCACTACGCTTGTTTCATTAAAGGTTCATTCTTTGTGACTGTCAACTTTATTACCTTGTGACACATTGATCCAAAGCAAGCATGCAGTCATTGAAAGGTTTTCTTTATTGTTTTATATTTACTTTTCTTTTTGTTTTTTATTTTTCTCATAGTTTTAATTATATTGCAATAAATCTACAGTAACTGGCAGTAAAATAAAAAAAAAAAAAATGATTTTTCTTAAAGACATAAAATGATTAGCTTTTTCTATAATAAACCTAACAATTAAAAAACAGTCATTCGGGCGATACACAGCTTCTCCTAGGAATTCTAAGCACAAAAAGGATGATGGAAATGTATAAGTATAAAAATCCAATTACCGTAAAGTCTAATTTGAGTTCTCACGTTGCAAGAGGCATCAATCTGGAAGGGTTAATTGCAATCCTTTCTTCCTTTGTGCCCTCACTTCCACTCGCAATAACAACAAATGGCAGATTTTAATCTGAGGTGCAATTGTGTTTAATGGAACATTAAGGACAATCAAAGTGCTCACACAAGATCCTAACTACCTTCCTTGGTGACTATGGACTGAGAAAAAAAAAACATGCTGGCTTCTTGCTGCGATAATTATTTATTTAATATTCAATCCTTTTTTGCTGTTGCCTCACTGGAACACCTACACTGATATAATTACATGTCTCTAAAACAATGCAACCCTGACCTTTAGGAAATCAATCAGTACTGTCCACTGTAACTGCATAGAGCATAGAAAAAAAAATGCATATGACTATATGGTGTGTAGAGCCTATATCCTCAGCACCTGGCTTCATTTGGCCTATTTTATTTCACTGAACTGTGGATTAATAGGGATTTTAATTATTCAGTGTTCTACCTCTTCTAAACCGCATAATGAAGTACTTTGAAAAAGTACCTGAAAAGCTCAGTGATACTAGCTTATGTCTATATGTGACGAATCCCATATATTTCAGAGGCTGTGCAATGTTTAATGACATAGATAGTACATGCATGCAATAGGGAAAGAAAGGACAGGAAGGAACGAAAGAAAGGAAAGAAAGAATGGTAAGAAAGAAAGGAAAGAAAGAAAGAAAGAAAGAAAGAAAGAAAGAAAGAAAGAAAGAAAGAAAGAAAGAAAGAAAGAAAAAAGAAAAAAAGAAAGGAAGAAAGAAAAAAAGGTATGAAAGGAAAGAAAGAAAGGAAAGAAAGCAAAGAAAGAAAGGAAAGAAAGAAAGAAAGAAAGGTAAGAAAGAAAGAAAGGAAAGAAAGTAAAGAAAGAAAGAAAGGAAAGAAAGAAAGAAAGAACGAAAGGAAAGAAAGTAAAGAAAGAAAGGAAAGAAAGAAAGAAAAGAAAGGAAAGAAAGAACACTATAAACATAACTGGCATGCATAACTTTGCATTAGCCCAGTAACCACGATCCACCTGAACAAGTATCTTCATTAAAAGATTTTTCCTGACCTTATCTCTTGGTGGCAACTCTTAAAATATGGATTTTCCTATCAGTTTCTTTTGGAAAGTGTTAACTGAGTCCATGGTAACAACAAATAGAGAGGGTGAATTTCTTCAGCGGGGGAATAGAAAATAATAAACCCCCTCGGGGGTTTTAAACCTTCCTGTTTTAACAACTCTCTTTCAGAGCAAATTAGGCAACATAAGTGCAGGTATTAATCATTACAACATGCATTCGTGATCAGCAGTGCCTTAAATCATATACGTGCACTTGTTGTGGCCAACGCACAACATTTCTGTATGCACGCACTGTGTTACGCTCCAGAAAGACTTGACTATGGATTTTTACGGTCACCTTTAGTGACCTCGGTGTGTGCTTCATGCTGTATTGTTCCTGCATGAAATGTGCATACAAAAAACTTAGCTGATGTCAAAAAGCCCCAAAAACATTGTGTAGCGCCCTGCTAGTTTGCACAGGGGCTATTCTGTAAATTTAGTATTGTCTGAGCTGTAAATAGCTTAGAGAGATTATGTAAATTGTTGGTTTCTGTTCCAGCTTTGGCTGAGTTGCTTGCATTTCCCACTGTTTCCAGTAGGTGTCACTGTTGTCACAGGCCAGTGTAAGAAATACAGCCGGCTGAAGTGCATTGGATATTCTTTCCCCAGAAACAGCCCAATCAGGAGCTCCTTTGTAGCTGGGCATGCTGGGGAAGGATATTTAGGGGGCAGTGCCATGTGCTTCGGGGCTCCTTCTTGCCTCATGGCCCTCCAGGCCTGAGGCTATGCTGCTGTGTTTGCTGCAAGTAGGCCCAGAAGCCTGTCTGGGGCCTACTTAACGAAAGGTGATCCTGTGCTGTCTGTCCTGTGGGAGGAAGCCACTCAAGCAGAGAATATTCCAGGGGAAGACCTTACTGGAGAGGACCGAGCTGATGGCTGGTATCTCAGGAAGGGCCTGGTGACTCGTTTGGAGAATGCACCCAAGTTGACCTACCTCACAGTACTGCCAGATGGCTAAGCTAACCTAACTAACTGACTACTGGCTAAACAATCCTGTGGCAGGGGATTATCCAGGAGTTTCCACTTTTCAACCAAGTCTGTGGCAGAGACTTTGTCCGTGCTTCATACCGGCTGCTAGGTCGGTGTGAGAGGCATATCCAGTTGTCGCAAGAACCAGAGACAGAAAGCTGTTGTCCTCTGGATTCAAGAACCACATTAGTGATCTGCAAAACCAAGGTATCTGAACTTCCCCTACCCTCTATCCTCTTACCTGAAGTTGTTTAATAAAGAAATTGAGAAAGAGACTGAAGTGACTGGCAATCACCTCTATTCTAATTACTTAACATAGACTCTTAAGTTCTGGGACGGTGAAATGTGGGGTAACGGCAGGACCCAGAATTAATCCAGCAGCCCCTTCGGGGGTGTCGCTACATGTGGGGGCTCATAGTCCGGGATTGCCGTTACCCCTAGCAACCTAAGGAAAGTCATTCACCGAGAGTCTACGCTAAAGAGGGCCTTGGACTTTGTTACTTTTCCGGGACAATAGGGGTTAAGTACAGATCACTTTCTAACTGCGTAGGCAGGGGTGGAGCCAAGAAAGCCCAGGAACTACGTGACTAAAAGAACAATGGGGAGGAGTTCCCGCCTGTTGCTGCGTAAGACGCTGTGTGTGTGTCTGGCACTGAAGAGAGAGAGCTGTGTTGCTGTGCTGAGAGGATCAGAGTTCAGCCATGTCTGCATTTTCATTGATGCAATCTTCAATGGGGCCTAAGATGCTTCCTACTAGCCCCGCTGCAAGTGCCATGCTGTCCGGAACCCTGCAGACGGATACCAGCATCCGCTTGAAGCCGCATCGGCGGTTTGTGCTATACATCATCGGAGACCTGGAAGCGCTGGGTACGATATGCTCCAAGTGTGAGGGACTGGCCATACATCCCCATCCATTTGTCCAGTGCCTGCATTGTGGGGAGTATCTGTTCGCAGTGGAGCAACCTACCATGTCACCCAGTGCCTACCGAGTAGACTGGGCCACGGGTATTGCTACAGTGGAAGCTGCTGCCCTTGCTTCTGCGGTGAAGCCTACACTCACCACGCCTGCTACGGTGAGTGTTTCTGTAAAAGATGTTGCTGCTATTGTTTCTAAAGAGCCATCAGCGGACATCGCCACTGCTACTACCTCCGCTGCACCTGTCCCCGCTGCACCTGTCCCCGAGGAAGGTGGGATATGTGAAGGCATCCCACGGTCGCGGTAGAGGCCTACCCCACAGACTACCAGAACCGGAGCCAGAGGAAGGCCTGACCCCTGGAAAGTCCACAACAGGAACTGGTGAGAGATCTGGGGAAAACATGTCTGGGACTGTATGTAAATATTTTCCTTCCGGAGGAATTAAGGGACTCTGAGTTAGACTGTCTGTCGGATGTTTCTGGAGACGATGAACTGTTTGAGACTATGTCACAGGAACTGTTGTGGGCCAATTGTAAGGATGTTGCCTCTGCCTTCACTTTTTTCAGATTGGGCAGCCATAGATTCGGGGAAGACAACACCTAGTGTGGAACCCCCCAGTATAATTAGAGAGACTTTGTCAAACCCTAACAGCCCAATTGCACCTGAGAAATCGTCTGCCAGATCCATGGTGCAGAAGTCGCCAAATCCATGTGTGCTTCCTGGATTGGGAAACACTAGAGCTTTGCCAAAACTTGCCCGTTTGCAAAGAGTGCTCATCAAGAGAGTTGCCACAGAGTATGGTCTGGAATTTCCTTATGTCCCCAAAGAGCTCATGCAGGAAATCGAGTTCAAACGAGAACAATGGTACAGTGAAGCTATTTGGGACCATTTGTCTGTGCCAAAACCCTTCAGAAAAGCGGGATATTCCCTTGCTATGGATGAGCGTTTCAACGGATGCTTGCTGCAGTGGAACTATGGCCGGCACATCTATGCTAATAAGGTGGTCATCCGCAGACCAGGAAAAGACAATGTTGTCTACTTTGTTACCACCGTGGATAGCCAAGGAAAACCAGTGACCTTGCCGGATTTAAAACATTTAAAAGAAAAAAAAAATGACTGTTCTAACTTTTAGTTTTACAAAGAGACTGAAATTTTTTTCTCTTGCTAAAAATGGACTATGGGATACATAGCTAGATAGTGTCAGGTTAAAGAACTTCGTGGTCAAAATTTCTTTACCTGCTTAAGCCTTTCAGGGACTGTTGTCATATTGATCTTCTGCCACTAGGTGGTGGAAGTTTGCTCATAGCAAAGGCTGGACTTTCAACATTTAGTTCTTTTGCAGTTAAAGCCAAGGAGGGAAGTTTCATTCCCCCAAGAGATTGAGGTGTGGTGTGTTATTTTTGTGTGTGCATAATTTTGTTTTTCAGGTGAACTGTATCTCCTATCAAGCTCCTGGAGAGTGGGTGGTTAGATAGAGAGTGAGGGTTGGTAACATATGTGATGTAATTTTACTGTGTGTGTTCATGTTAAATCTGTAACTATTCTTCTTACTACCTCACCCTTCCCTCCCCATCCAAATTTTTGTGGTTCAGGTACCGACTCTCAGTATTGAGAGTCATTTTTTTTCCAGACAATGGGGACATCATCTATTGTAGTGGGGGGAGTGTGTAGCACCCTGCTACTTTTGCACAGGGGCTATTCTGTAAATTTAGTATTGTCTGAGCTGTAAATAGCCTATAGTGATTATGTAAATTGTTGGTTTCTGTTCCAGCTTTGGCTGAGTTGCGTGCATTTCCCACTGTTGCCAGTAGGTGTCACTGTTGTCACAGGCCAGTGTAAGAAATACAGCCAGCTGAAGTGCATTGGATATTCTTTCCCCAGAAACAGCCCAATCAGGAGCTTCTTTGTAGCTGGGCATGCTGGGGAAGGATATTTAAGGGGCAGTGCCATGTGCTTCGGGGCTCCTTCTTGCTTCATGGCCCTCCAGGCCTGAGGCTATGATGCTGTGTTTGCTGCAAGTAGGCCCAGAAGCCTGTCTGGGGCCTGCTTAATGAAAGGTGATCCTGTGCTGTCTGTCCTGCGGGAGGAAGCCACTCAAGCGGAGAATATTCCAGGGGAGGACCTTACTGGAGATGACCGAGCTGATGGCTGGTATCACAGGAAGGGCCTGGTGACTCGTTTGGAGGATGCACCCAAGTTGACCTACCTCACAGTAGTGCCGGATGGCTTAAAGGTTCAGGTACTGTGCAGCTAACCTAACTAACTGACTACTGGCTAAACAATCCTGTGGCAAGGGAATATCCAGGAGTTTCCACTTTCAACCAAGTCTGTGGCAGAGACTTTGTCCGTGCTTCATACCGGCTGCTAGGTCGGTGTGAGAGGCCTATCCGGTTGTCGCAAGAACCAGAGACAGAAAGCTGTTGTCCTCTGGATTCAAGAACCGCATTAGTGATCTGCAAAACCAAGGTATCTGAACTTCCCCTACCCTCTATCCTCCTACCTGAAGTTGTTTAATAAAGAAATTGAGAAAGAGACTGAAGTGACTGGCAATCACCTCTATTCTAATTACTTAACATAGACTCTTAAGTTCTGGGACGGTGAAATGTGGGGTAATGGCAGGACCCAAAATTAATCCAGCAGTCCCTTCGGGGTTATCGCTACAATTAGAAAAAAAATTCAATGTTATTTTAACTATGTCATCATTTAGCTGGCATTGTCTATAGCAATCAGGCCCAATTTATGCATGTTTGTCCATATTGTAAAGTCTTTAAATAGTAATGTACTTACAGTATATGATCACCTACAGCAGACTTTGCATGTCAAGTTTTTGGCTTCTACAAAGACCTCTTGGGCGATTGGAAGTACCAAACAATGTAAAACCAATTCTCTATCACCAGGTATGCAAGCTTGCTAGGTTCCTACTCATTTTTTTAAAATGAGCTTTTACATAATTATAACAAAGTCTGGTCCAAAGAGCATCATTTGTGAACCCCTATGATGCTTATACTAACATGCAACTTAGCATCAGGCAGGTGCATCAGGAGGTGGACCCCCTCTAATGATCTAGACAAGTGCTGACAGGCATCAGGCTCCCCTGCAGCACCAAAGTCTTAAAACAGACAGCTTCTATAAATGTCAGGTTTTATGATGTTCAATGCACAGATCCTTAAAGTGTTACTAAACCCAGGACCTTGCATTCACTATATCTGGTCTCCCACAGTACACAGAACATGGAAATGCAATAGTTTTAGTAAATATAAACTTCTAAATATCTTTTCTCATCAGCAGTGAGCGTAGTCTTGTGACTTCTATCAGTGTCCAGCAGAGCAATGGCATCACTGGAGTGAGGCTAGAGGGGGCAATGGCCCCCCCAACATTATACTGTGCCCCCCTAGTTAAAAAAATGGACACTGGGAATGAAGGGGACAGGTATGGACTGAGCCGCTGTATTGTTAACTCCGGCTCCACCTCCTGAGTCTACTCCCGGCCACTGGTTGCTACAGCCGCCTCGCATCTAGCAACCAGTGACGTCAGAGCCGGCATTGATAGCTCTCTCCCCTTCTTCCTCTCTCGACACAGCCGATATGCTCCCTCTCCCCTCTCCTGTGTGTGCTTCAAGGGAAGTCAAGTGTGAAGCTAACAAGCTCACACTTCCCGCATGAGAGACAGCTCTCAGCTCAGAGCCGTGCTGGAAGGCAAACGGCATTCATGAGCACTGATAGGAGACACTAAAAGGAGGCACTAATGAACACTGATACAGGGGGGCGCCAGGTGGGTGCTGTAGCTCCCCCATAATTTCACATATAGCACCCCCATCAGCAGCTGCCTTGGGAAGATATTTACTGTAGCCTGGGTGTGCTACTACCAATGACACTCCCGCCCCTCAGCCCGCCCCTGTGTGTCCAGAGATTGGCAAACAGCATGTCAGTTGCAGGGCTAGAGAATCTCATTCCCCATGCAGCATAAGGAGGGAGGGATCCTGGAAACACCTGATCAGTATTATCCAATCATGCTGTGCCTGTGCTACAACCCCTCCCACTTCTCCTGCCGCCTTGTTTTGAGTTCAGGCAGCTCCAGACGAAAAAGAAGAAGCCAGACCCCTCAACTCCCATGTGAGTCTCTTTTTATGTATACTTCATGGAGAATGATAGGTGTGTGGTTTAGTGTAGACAGACAGCAATGTTCTCGAGAGGAGGACAGGACAAGGGGAAAACATACTCTTATAAGTTATGTGTAGCGGGGTCTCCTTTAAAGACTCTCAGGACTACCTTACCCAGAACCCCTTTTGGCACCCAGGGTGCAATGTTTCCACCCCAGAGACTCATGGGTGGGGTTATATAAGGAGGAGGCGAGGCTGAGCTCGGCCTCTTTGAGACACGAGACTTTAGTGGAGAGATCTTCCTGTGCGGATCCACTGTGGTGCAAGGCCTGAAGCCTGGGGCCTTGTGCTGCTACCCAAAAGAGCCTTCCACCCTCATTGCGAGCCTGGGCGGCACCTGACTCGGTGATCCTCAACCGCTGCTGAGCCGGAGACCCGACCGCTGCAGACGCTGTGTGTGGAGACACAGCAGGTGGAAGTTCCCGGACTGGGATCGCGTCCGGAGGGGTGAGCGAGCACCTGCTCAATCCATATACTGTACACTATTGTTAGGCCTACAGACTGCCGTGGCCCACCAGTTCATATTTAAGTCCCCACTGGAGATCCATAGCAGAACTGAGTCAAACGGATCTCTAGTGGAGTGTTCCATGTTGGTACTTTTACCCTTTTGGATTACAAATGTGTTCCTGAAATGTGCACCACCGTTTAAAGACTTGCATGCAAAGAATTTGTGTTCTAGAGACTGAATTATAGGGTCAGGCCTGGCCAGCCAGATAGTTTATTTAGTTGCTGCGCCATAGGGCGCATAGTGAAGTACTATTACACGTGGCGCGTGTGCGCCACATCTTACTAGTTGTAGTGTGTCAATTGCTGCAGGGCTCTGCAGATATATTTATGTGATTTGTTACAACTGTTGATTTTTATTGCCAGTAGAAAGTAAACTCGTTATTCTTCCATCATTGCATTGGTGTCTGAATTTAACCATAGAGCATAAGATATATATATTACCCTAGAGCCTAGACTAACTGTGTCAGAGTGGGTCGAGTAAATTGCCGGGGGTTGGCGGAGCTGTCTTCAGGGCCCAAACTAAATCTGCGGCCCTCTTAGCTGAAGGTATCGCTACATATGCATGGTGTAATTATCAGGCTGTTAGATCCTCACTGATTCCTCAGCATCAGAAGACACACAGACCTCATACATTGATTTATATCAGCATCTGTTTATTACAGAGACTTCTGTGACAGGGAGAAAAGAATCCATGAGATCTGTGTGTTCTGTCCCTTTCCTGTCTCTGCTAGCTCCATCTTTAACCCTTTTGGCTCATGCACACTAGTTTTGCCCTCTGAAGAGCAATCAACATTTAGATTGCTCTTTAGAAAACATTAGACAGGTGGTGAGAAGGTGTTATATCACCTCCTCCTTGCATGCTTTATCTCCTTGAACCCCACACTAGTGCACCACAACTGTGTGCATTGCAGAGCATCCCTATTCACTTGAATGGGCTGTGTTCAATGGGTGGTAGCACCTGCCCCAAAAGCCACAGGCTCCCACCATGACAAAAAACATCAAGACCACAGCATGTGTACACCTCCAGCTGCTGCCTATGCCGCTAAAAGGGTAGCAGTTGGGGGTGGTAAAAATGTGGCTCAATTGAAGAGTTTTACAGCCCCCTAACCACTAGTGTGAATGATCCCTAACATTGCTGGTGTGGTGTCACAATCAATCTCAATATAAGTAAAGTGAACTTTCCTTCTCCCTCATCATGTTACCATAAAGTTTTTTCTTTTTTAACTAATCTGATAAATATATATGTCACCAATGTAAGGGCTCATTTACATTTGCAGTAAGGGGGCAAAAAAGTAGGCATTTGAGCCATGGGTTTATTGTCACCTGAACCACTGGTCATTATTATCTCTGCAGAGCCTGGACCAGCTCTGTGACATCAGCCGACAGCGGGCTTTAGTGGAGGGGCAGAGCTGAAGCAGTGATGTCCAGAGTGACGTGTACTTTGTGGATTGTCTGTGGTGTAAGTTTATTACTGGTTTGAAGCCTCTGTGGAGACTCTCAAAATTTAGAGCTAGGACTATAGAAAATGGGGTGCCTTGATGGGGCTCTGTAGCTTACGCATGTATTTGCAACTAAAATATATGCTGACTAAACCCCGGCTTTTAACGCATACTGTTAGACAGAATAATTTGATTGGTTAGCAGGCTGGTCAGTAGGTTGATCTGGGAATGTCTTTGGTTTTGTTTTGCATGTATTGCCCTTCCATGTGCTCCTTGCTGCAAAGGCCAGTTATAGGTGAGGGCATGGGCCATTTGTTTGTACTGAAATTTGAAAGTGCAATACTTGAACTTTCAAATAAATAACCTTTGAAAGGGTTTATGCACTATGGTAGATTTTATTTTCCATGCATATATTATGACTGCAGCTAACATGTGTATAGTTGGCAACATTGCAAAAAAAAAATCCGGGACACTTTTTTGCATGTAGGCAGAGCCTTGCTATAATTAGGAGGCGGGGCATCCGTTTGTAGGCGTGCCACACCCTAAGAGGAAAATGTGCGTGGTTTAGGTGCAATAGTGGGCGTGGCTTAAATAGGCGTGACTCGGAAGGGGTGTGGTTAGAGTCCGAGATGAATGAGGGAAGGAGAAAGAAAGAAAGAAAGAAGCCAGATCCTACACCACAATAGAAATGTGTGTATTCCAGAAAGTTTAACAAAATCGGCAGATAAAGATACTCCAAAACACCTGGGGTTAGCGCTTTAATCATCCCGGCACCATGGTTGTTATGGTGTCAGGGTGATTGAAGCGCATTATTTCTATGATTACATTGTAATATAAAAGTAAATCATTCAACTCACCATAATGCCGAATCAGTGGAAGCCCTGAGCGTGTCACCTGCCACGTCGCCTGCCACCAGATGCTTTCACAGAAGTCCGTCCTTGCATCAGGTGCCTCCCCAGCAGAGTCTGTCCTTGCATCAGGTGCAACACGCACTACAATGATTACTACAACACGCACTACACTACACTGTTCACTACACCACCCACTACACTGATTATAACTACACTACACTAACTACTACACTACACTGATTAATACACTACACCCGGGGTATCCAAACTTTTTATTTCGAGGGCCACATTGTATATTTTACAGATATTCATGGGCCAAATTTTTTTTTTATTTCTAAATGAATCCCCAGCCATGAAAGAGAATAGAATTTAACCACTTGACAACTGGGCACTTAAACCCTCTTAATAACCAGACCAATTTTCAGCTTTCAGTGCTCTCACAATTTGAATGACAATTACTCAGTCATACAACACTGTACCCAAATTAAATGTTTGTCCTTTTTTTCACACAAATAGAGCTTTCTTTTGGTGGTATTTGATCACCTCTGGGTTTTTTATTTTTTTGCGCTATAAAAGAAAAAAGACTGAAAATTCTGTAAAAAAATGAATTTTTCTTCGTTTCTGTTATAAAATTTTGCAAATTAGTATTTTTTTTTTCATACATTTTGACCAAAATTTATACTGCTACATATCTTTGGTAAAAATAAGTACAAATTGGTGGATATTATTTGGTATTTGTGAAAGTTATAGAGTCCACAAGCTATGGTGCCAATATCTGAAAATTGATCACACCTGAAGTACTGACAGCCTATATAATTTCTTGAGACCCTTAGGCCCCTTTCACACGGAGGTCCGTTCAGGTCCGCCTGTCAGTTTTTTAGGCGGACCTGAAACGGATCCTCCATGTACCCCTATGAAGGCACGGATGTCAGCGGAGACATGTCCGCTGACATCCACTCCGCTCCGCCAAAGTGTGATGGAGGAAAACCCTATTTTTCCTTCCGTCGGCGGAGCGGATCGGATGACAACGGACTCTACGGTCCGTCGTCATCCGATTCCCCATAGGGGAGAGCGGCGCTCTGACAGGGCGGTCCCTGCACAGTGTGCGGGGACCGCCCAGTCATCCGTCGGCTCAGCGGGGATCAACGGAGCGATCCCCGCTGAGCAAGCGGAGCTTCACGGGGCGGATCTGCACGGATCCGTCCCGTGTGAAAGAGGCCTAACATGCCAGAAAAGTACAAATACCCCCCAAATGACCCCTTTTTGGAAAGAAGACATTCCAAGGTATTAAGAAAGAGGCATGGTGAGTTTTTTGAAGTTGTAATTTTTTCCCACAATTCTTTGCAAAAGCAAGTTTTTTTTTTCTTTTTTTTTTTTTTCACAAAATTGTCATATTAGCAGTTTATTTCTCACACACAGCATATGCATACCACAAATTACACCCCAAAACACATTCTGCTATTACTCCAGAGTATGGCGATACCACATGTGTGAGACTTTTACATACAGAGGCCCAACATGCAGGGAGCACCTTCAGGCGTTCTGGAGCACCCAGGCCAATTCTGACATTTCTCTCCTATATGTAAAAATCATAATTTATTTGCTAGAAAATTAAATAGAACCCCAAAATATTATATATGTTTTTTTAGCAAAGACCCTAGAAAATACAATGGCAGTCATTGCAACTTTTTATCTTGCACGGTATTTGCGCAGCAATTTTCTAACGCGTTTAAAAAAAAAAAACAGTTTTGTGCTTAAAAAAAACAAAAAAAACCCAGTAAAGTTAGCCCAATGTTTTTGCATAATGTGAAAGATGAAGTTACACCGCGTAAATAGATACCTAGCATGTCACCCTTCAAAATTGCACACACTCGTGCAATGGCGCCAAACTTTGCTACTTAAAAATTCCCATAGGCGACGCTTTAAATATTTTTACTGGTTACATGTTTTTAGTTACAAAGGAGGTCTATGGCCAAAATTATTGCTCTCGCTCTAATGTTCGCAGCGATACCTCACATGTGTGGTTTGAACACCGTTTTCATATGTGGGCAGGATTTACGTGTGCGTTCGCTTCTGTATGCGAGCACACGGGGACAGGGGTGCTTTTACTTTATTTATTTTAGTTTGACACGTTTTTCCCCAAAAATACATTTTTTGATCACTTTTATTCCTATTTCAAGGAATGTAAACATCCCTTGTAATAGGAATATGACATGATAGGTCCTCTTTACAGTGAGATATGGGGGTCAATAAGACCCCACATCTCACCTCTAGGCTGGGAAGCCTGAAATAATAATAATAAAACAAAACGATCCTGGCTTCGATCGTAGCGGTGAGTCGGTAGAAGCACCGGAGGGCGGCGGGAGAGGGGACGTCCCCCTCGCCTCCCGTAAGAATGATCAATTGGCGGAAAAGCCGATATGATCATTCTTATGGTGTAGGGAATCGCCGGCTGAAAAAGCTGATATCTTAATGATGCCTGTAGCTGCAGGCATCATTCAGATATCCCTGCACAAAGTCAAGGATGTCATATGACGGCCGGTGGGCTGGAAGTGGTTAAAAACAAAGTTGTCCATTTATACAATATTTCTAACACATAGCATGTACATACCAAAAACAACACCCCAAAATAGATTCTCCTACTCCTCCTGAGTACGGCGATACCACATGTATGAGACTTCCACAGCCTGGCCACATACAGAGGCCGAGTAAAGCCGAGTATTGCAGACTATGGCTGGGTATTGCAGACTATGGCTGGGTACTGCAGAGTGTGGCTGGGTATTGCAGAGTGTGGCAGAGTGTGGCAGAGTGTGGCAGGGTATTGCAGGGATGGCTGAATCTCTCCCCTCTCACACTGTACCTATCGGTACAGAGAGGGGAGAGAGGAACCAGCGTCATGTTTGTTTACAAGTGATCGCTCCGTCATTTGACGGAGCGATCACGTGGTAAACAGCCGCTATCAGCGGCTATTTACCGTGATGCGCCGGGCCCTCTGGACCCGGCGGTCACGGACACTCCCTTGTGCGCGCCCCAGTGGGCGCGCGGGAGCGCGATCCTGGGAGGACATTATATAACGTCCTCCCAGAGTTAAGGAACCACCCTGTCGCCGTTATTCTGCGGTGGGCGGTGGTTACGTGGTTAAAAATGGTGCACTTGTATCCTTTGCCTGCACCTAAATGCCAGAGCCTCGTGCACCAGGGCTAAACATTAAGTGTGCATGAGGCCTTACATCAGTGTTCCTGTCAGAGCCTCCCTGCCCATTTGTGTCCCCAGCATAATCTCCCCACACAATTGTATCCTCCATCAGAGTCCCCTCCACACTTTTGTCCCCATCAGAGTCCCCTCCACACTTTTGTCCCCATCAGAGTCCCCTCCACACTTCTGTCCCCCATAAGAGTCCCTCCACACTTGTGTCCCCCATCAGAGTCCTTCCACATTTATGTCCCCCATCAGAGCCCCCACCACACTTGTGTGCTCCATCAGAGCCCCCTCCACACTTGTGTCCCCATCAGAGTCCCCTACACACTTGTGTCCCCCATCAGAGCCCCTCCACACTTGTGTCCCACATCAGCCCCCCCCGAACATCTGCTTTCCCATCAGAGCACTCTCACTACATTTGTGTCCTTCTTCACAGCCCCAAACACAGTTTTGTCCTCCATCAGAGTCCCCCCCGCACATTCCTTTCCCTATCATCGCCTTCTATTTCCCCCATAGATCACAGTGTGTTGCTTACCGTTGTGCTGCTTCTCTGAAGGACTGCACTTCCCGGGTCCCGCCCCTCCTTTACACAGACAAGGAAGAAGCCCCGCAAACTCGAGCAGAGTCCATACCTGCAGTGAGTCTGATGACTCTGCGGGCCGGACAAAACCACCTAGCGGGCCGGATGTGCCCCGCAAACCGTACTTCAGAGACCCCTGCACTTTAATATCCACTAAACAACAATACCGAGGCGGCGGTGGCAGCAGCGGCGGGTGGAGGATGATCACGTCCTTATGTTCAGTGGAGATGGGGGGGCCGCCAAAAGAGAGAAGCCAATTGGCTTCCCCTCTCCTCTGCACTGAACACAAGAGGAAACAACACTCGTGGCGGTGGCGGAGGCCATTTTGGTGTAGCCGCTGCCGTTTTTAGCCTAAAAAATTCCAGATTTTCCCAGGACAAAAGCAAAATCCCGGGAAAAAAATCGGGACAAGCATAATTCGGGACAAGGGTCCAAAATTCGGGATTGTCCCGGAAAATTCGGGACAATCCCTTGAAAACTGCAATGCAGTTTATTCATTTGGAGCCAGTCAGAGTGGGATTGTGCTGCCGGATTACAATTAGGTGTGTTTGGGCCTATGTATTGTGGCTGCAGCCTCTGGTAGCGCCCTGTATGCTCACAGTTGTGGTGGTGGCGGCGCACCAAGGTGGGTGTAAAGATCTTAAATGTCCAGATGAACTTTTGTTTTATTGCACATGTCACTTTATTTTTGGTGGAGGAACAATGAAATGGCGGCTAATAGCCGTCAGGATATCCGCTTTTGTTCGTAATACATAAATTAATTGAATCTGATGGTTTCAACTTTATTCACTTTTTTTTACTTATGTATGTATCACTTTGTTTGCACTTTAATTCATTTTGCACAGCATGAAATCGGCACGAATCAGCACATCTATTTAATATTTAGGAATTTCTCAAAGTGTTTGTTCATTCACACGTAATGCAGTGTGCTGTTTTCTCCATGTTGATTATCATTTTTTTAAAATCTTTTAGTGAATTACCGCTAAGCACTTTAGTTTCTATGCACATTTATCAGATTCTATTTAACCTATTTCTCTTAGGCCACTCCCACTGTCGGGTGTTATCTCTGCATGCCCACTATGAACCATGGCATGCTTTAATTATTATTATTTTTCAGTGTTTCCTAGGTATTTCACAATCCTAGCAACACCCATGCACCATAGTGAGAGGCAGTATTTAGCTTTTTCTAGCTAATAACTTATAAGCAATGATGGAGGGGAGTCAGGAACCTATCTGTGGTCTGCAGAGCAATCTTGCTTCTCCTGACATCTAGTCTATAGTAGCCTGCTGGGACTCAGGCCTTGCGTAGTGTGTTGCGGTGGTTAAAGAGAGAGCTTACAGAGAGAGAGAGACAGTGTCATTTATATTGAGTTAGATAGAGCAGGCAGGCGAGTCAGTTAGCTGCAGTTACAGTGTGTAGAGGATATATATGCATCCTAGGTGTTGTGTGTATATATATTTGTAGCGGGTATGTACTTTCCCGGGTGTAATTCAAACTGGCAGAGACACCAGCGATGTGCAGTTCCTTGCGGTCCAGCGGGTGGCGCTGTCGCCTCGGGCTGGGGTTGAGCCATTGCTGTGTGCTGTGCCTCCTTTTTGTCCTCCCTCGGCAGCGGTATGGTGGGGCGGGGAACCCGCCGTGCTTGCTGGGAGAGGGTATAAAGGGGCCGGCCATCTTTGTCACGGGGTCGAGTCCCAGGCACCTTCAGCCTGAGGGCGGTGGTTCGTGTCGGTCCTCTGGGCGGCCTAGGCTGAATTCCACGAGGAAAGGAGGCCCTAAGGAACCCAGGGATTGGGTACCCGAATCCAGAAGGCGTAATGGACCGGGGGGAGCTCCTCACTTGAAAACCGGGTGCAGCAGATTGCCAGTGACAGGTGAGCCTCCCATCGGAGACCGCCTGGAAGGAAAATCCCCCCTCGCTAGGAGACCTCAGCCCACTTTCAGGAAGGAAAGTGGAGAGTTCATTGTGTCTGGGCCTACTCGCATCCACACCTCCTTGTTTGTTCTGTTCTTTAAGGGAGTCTAACTGATTATGCTGTTCACTCGAGAAGAATAAAGGAGTGTTGGACTTTAATGGTGTGGGGCTCTTTTCTGGTGGACATTGTTCAAGGTAACTCCAGGTGCACAACACTGACCCGAAGGAAGAGAAAGAACTTTGCTTACACCACACGGACACATGTGGTGAAGGCTTGGTGTGGTGACCCCGCTCTTTCCCCTCTAAGGTACCCCTAGACAAGAGAAAGACGAGCTGATGCAAAGAGGGGAGTGAGGAGGCCGCTACACGTGGGGGCTCGGGTCCGGTATAGTGTTTGTGTACTACGGAATTGAACGTGTCTGCCCGGAGGAGTTACGAGTAGGCAGGCCTTCATTGGCCGAAATGCATCCCTGCTTGAAGTCGTGGGCATGACCCAATGAAGGGAAAAGCCCACGCAGAAGAGAGCGAGGAAAGGGGGAAGCTCTGCCGTGTGAAGGACTACACGTGGGGGCTTCTATTTGCACTGCGCCACCAGGCACACCCCCACCGCTTAGTTCGTGGGCGTGACTCAGAAACAGAAAAGAAGAAAAGCCCGCGAACTGGAGCAAAGGGGAGGAGTCCAATACGTGTAAAGGACTACACGTGGGACGTTGGCGCAAAAACTTGGCAGTGTGCGATGGATCAGCAACAGGTCACCATGTTCAGACATACATCGTGGATTCCGGTTCACCCTTCTACCACGACACTGACTGCTGCTGCTCCGGTAACAGATACGGGGATCCGGCTAAAGGCAAGGGGTCGATTCGCCCTGTATTCGTGCATGGACGTTGAGGCCCTGGGTGTGATTTGTTCCGGGTGTTCGGGACTGGTGTGCCAACTGAAGCCATTCGGGCGATGTGAGGCCTGTGGGGAGTTTCTTTTTGAAGTGGATCCAGCGGTTGAGAAGACGAGAACCATTTACCCCGGCCGTGCTACAGGCAACACCACTCAAGGAGGAGGAATCACTGCTTTGACAGCCATCCCTGCGCACACTGCAACGACCGCGATAGAGGTCGTGAAAACTCAACGGGAGAAATCCGAGGATGCTGACTCGGTCACCACGATCTCGCAGCGTCCACCACCGAAGAGAAAGACTGGCATGGTAGCCCCGACCAGCGGTTGTGGTGGACCGTCTCGCCCGCTTTCACCTGGCCCGGATGGATCTGTTGATAAGAGTTCCGGACGTCCCGCTTCAAGTAAAGGCCGAGGTAAGCCAGGCGGAGAGATTTGGTGTGTGGGAAGAGGTGAAAACTCAGTCTCCACTACAGGGTACCTACCCGCGGAGGAGTGTGACAACTCTGACCTGGAGTCGCTCTCGGACATGGGAGACGACGTTGCAATAGACGAACTGTTTGCAGAAAAGGTATAAGGGTATGTACTTACCGAGGCCGAGATGCCGAGAGTGGTTCACCTTTGCGACTTGACGCACTCCACCCCCTGGAGTTGAGACAGGGAGTGGATGGCGAGAAGCGGCACCGGCTACCGGCAGGTGGTGGGTACTTGTAGACGGTCCGGTAGTGCTGAGTAGACTGAAGAAACAGGCTTCAAGCAGGAACTAGCCGGATTGGTAAAGTTCAAACAGCAGGAGATAATGGAAGCCGGTGCAGGTTGAGTCCGGGTTGCAATTGCAAGGTAACAGTCCCGGCTGGGGGTCTAGCACAGTAAAAGGCAACAAGTCCAGAGAATACCGGGAACCAGGCAGGAGTTCAAAGGAAACGCGGAAGTCCAAAAGGTACAAGCAGGAGGTCAAGGATTGTAGACAGGCAGCAGATCCGAGTCACAGGCCGAGGGTCAAACACAGGAGAAGGCAGAAGTCCGTATAACAAGCCGAGGGTCAGGTCCAGGAGAGAGATCAGACGAATCAAGCCAGTCCGGGTCACAAGGAGATTTTCAAGATAGTTTTCCAGAGTCTTGGGTATACAGGAAACTTGTCAGTGCAACTGGGTCTCTTTAAATAGGCCCGCCTGGATTCCTATTGGTGCGCCGCCGCGCATGCGCGCACACCGCTGCGTCGGCGCGCGCACCCGAGGACGTAGAAGCGCCGTCCCGCGCACGCGCCGAAGCATCATTCCGCCGCACGTGCGCATTGGGCGCTGATTGGCGCCGTTGGACGGATTTCCCTGACAGTGCCCCCCTCCTAGGGGCGGACTCCGGACGCCCAGACTAGACATCAACTCGGGATGTTCCTGGTGAAAGACTCTAATTAGGCGGGGAGCATGTAGGTTCCTAGATGGTTCCCAAGAGTTGTCCTCTGGGGGATACCCCTTCCATTTGATTAAATACTGTAACTGCCTGCCTCTTTTCCTGCAGCCCAAGATAGATTCCACCACGTACTCATTTTCACCATCAACCTCCACAGGTGGAGGAGGTGGCTCATCCCTTCCCGGGAAGGAGCTGGAGACTACTGGTTTCAACAGAGACGTGTGGAAGACCGGGTGTATCCTGTAGGATTCGGGCAGTGCCAATTCAAAGGCCACAGGGTTGATTACTCGCTTGATTTTAAAAGGGCCTATAAATCTTGGTCCCAATTTCCGTGAAGGGATCGGCAATTTGAGGTTGGTGGCGGAGAGCCATACTTCCTCCCCAACTTTGAAGACTGGATTTTCCTTCCTACCCTTGTCATAGTGTCTCTTGTAAGACTCCTGGGCGTTTTGCATCATTTCCTGGAGTCTCAGAAAATTAGATTGAACAAAGGCTATCCGATCTTGAACAGCAGGAACAGAGCTCTCCGGAATGTCATCAGGGAGGAAGGAAGGATGGAAGCCAAAGTTGGCCCAAAAAGGAGTTTGACTGGTGGCTGAATGCACCGAGTTGTTATATGCAAATTCAGCGTAGGATAATAGGGAGGACCAATCGTCTTGTGAGGCTGAGCAAAAACAACGGAGATATTGTTCTAGGGTTTGATTGGTTCTCTCTGTCTGTCCGTTGCTCTGGGGGTGATATGCCGATGATAGGCAAATCTTGACTTCTAAAGATTTGCAAAGTTCCTTCCAGAATTTCGACGTGAATTGAACGCCTCTGTCAGAGGTGATGCTCTTAGGCACCCCATGGAGCCTGATTATCTCCTGAAAGAAAGCTTTGGCTGTATCTGCAGCAGAGGGGGTACCGATCATGGGCACGAAGTGTGCCATTTTGGAGAGGCGGTCAATTACGACCAGAATCGTGGTAAAACCTCCAGAGGGCGGTAGATCTACAATGAAGTCCATGGACACATCTGCCCACGGACGTTCAGGGATAGGCAAAGGTTTGAGTAGTCCCCAACTCTTGGTTTTGGGTCCCTTATACCGTTGGCAATGGGTACAGGAGGCAACATAGGACTTGCAATCTTGTCTCCAACCAGGCCACCAGAAGGAGCGAGAGATTAGTTCCATGGTTTTTTTGGTTCCAAAGTGACCAGCTAGTTTGTGGTCGTGGAAAGTTTTCAGAATCAGTTGCCTTGTTTCCAGAGGGACGAAGACTTTACCTTGGGACCAGAGCAAGTCATTATGCTTCTCTAGGGAAGAGGTTACATGGTCAGGACAATGCTTAGAGGCGGCTTTTATGGAGGTTAGTAGATCAGCCTGTGGGATGAGCAGAAAGTTTTGTGCTGATAGGATGGTACTTGGTTCCTCTGCTTGAGGGGTCTCGGGAAACATCCTAGAGAGTGCATCCGCCTTCACGTTCTTGGAACCGGGCCTATAAGAGATATGAAAGTTAAACCTGGTGAAGAAGAGGGCCCATCGGGCTTGTCTGGGTCGAAGACGTTTTGCTGTTCTCAGATATTCTAGATTCTTATGATCCGTGAATATCATGACAGGGTGAGGGGCTCCCTCCAGAAGGTATCGCCATTCTTCCAGGGCGAATTTGATAGCTAATAGTTCCCGGTCTCCGACGTCATAATTACGTTCCGGAGAAGTTAGTTTACGAGAGGCAAAGGCTACTGGATGAAGAAGGGATTTGGGGCCCTGCCTTTGAGAGAGGATGGCCCCAGTGGCTGACTCTGAAGCATCTACTTCCAGAGTAAACGGCAGTAGCGGATCTGGATGCTTCAATACAGGTGCCGATGTGAATGTATTTTTTAGTTTATCGAAGGCATCCTGAGCTTCCGGTGACCAGTGAAAGCGGTAGCCCTGGCGTGTCAGTTGGGTTATAGGTGCCACAATAGAGGAGAACCCCACAATGAACCTCCTGTAGAAGTTGGCGAAACCTATAAACCGTTGTACCCCTTTCTTGTCTGTTGGGGCTGGCCATTCCTGGATGGCTTTGACTTTCTGCGGGTCCATTGCGACCCCATTGGTAGAAATAATAAATCCCAAAAATTGCACAGTGGTTTTCTCAAAGTCACATTTCTCGGCCTTGAGGTAAAGTCTATGTTCTCGGAGAATAGTGAGGACCTTGATGACATGGATTCGGTGCAGTTCAAGGGAGGACGAAAAAATAAGAATATCGTCTAAGTAGACTACTAGGAAGTCGTCCAAGTGTTCACGGAAAATGTCATTGACCAGGTGCTGGAAAGTAGCTGGGGCGTTGCAAAGCCCGAATGGCATGACCAAGTATTCAAAATGACCGAACCTAGATCTAAAAGCCGTCTTCCATTCGTCTCCAGCCCTGATGCGGATGAGGTTGTAGGCCCCTCGAAGGTCCAGTTTAGAGAAGATCCGAGCTGATCGGAATCGTTGGAACAACTCCGGGATGAGAGGAAGCGGGTATCTATTTTTAATAGTAATTTTATTTAATTCCCTATAGTCGATGCAGGGCCTCAGAGTCCCGTCTTTCTTTTCAACGAAAAAGATTCCGGCACCGGCTGGGGAAGAAGAGGGGCGAATGAATTTCTTTTCCAGATTTTCCTCAATGTAAGACTTGAGGGCCTTCAACTCAGATTCGGACAAGGGAAAGATGCGGCCGAATGGAATTTTGGAGCCAGGCAGAAGCTCAATGGGACAATCGTAGGGACGATGTGGAGGTAGGCGGTCGGCCTGCTGTTTGTCGAAGACGTCCTGGAATTCTAAGTATGCTGATGGAACATGTGGTAGGTTATCCGGTTGAGGGGTTAAAGTAGCACAGACAGTTGGAAGTGCGGAAAGACAGTGTTGGGAACAATACGAAGAAGTGAAGTTAACTTCCCTTTTGGCCCAGTTTATATGAGGCTCATGTGCTTGTAACCAGGGGAGGCCCAGGATGATGGGAAACATGGGAGATGGGATGAGGTCAAATCGAAGGTATTCTTGGTGGCCTGAATCCGTGATAGCAAGGACGGGTTTTGTTTCTTGCGTAATTACCCCTGAACGAGGCAGGGATCCATCCGCCAGACGAACCTGAAGATAACGGTCCTTGGTTTGCAGAGGAAAGTGAAGTTGGGAAGCAAGTGAAGAGTCCAGAAAGCAGCTGCAGGCTCCTGAATCAATAATCGCCGGTAGGCGGGTTGCTCCTGTTGGTAGCTGTAGAGAAATAGAAAGAACAACATAAGTCTGTGGTAAGCCAGAAACTTGGTAGTTCAAAGTGTCTTTGAGGGTACACTTACTAGGTCTCACTGGGCAGCTCCGAAGGAAATGGACAGTACCCCCGCAGTAAAGACACAGATTGGCCTGACGCCTGCGCTGCTTTTCCTCAGGAGAAAGGGGAGGACGAACCAGACCAAGCTGCATGGGTTCAGGCTCGGGAGGAGAAGATGCTGTAGGAACTTGGATGGGTGGGTAGGCAGAAGCTGATCGGGGCAAAGTCCAGTTTGGACGGGTAGTCTGGAAACGCTCAGAACGCCGCTCCCGCAGGCGTCTGTCAAGCTGAGTGACAGACTGGATCAAATCTTCCAGAGTAGTTGGAACACCAATCCTGGCCAGCTCGTCTTTAAGAGCCTCAGACAGTCCTTGGCGATATTGGTATTTAAGGGCCGTCTCATTCCAGCCAGTGTCAGCTGACCATTTCCGGAATTCTGCCGTGTAGTCCTCCACCGGCCTTCTCCCCTGGGTTAAACTGTGGAGAACAGACTCAGCTGTAGCTGATCGCTGAGGATCGTCATACAGCTGCGCCATACTCTCGAAGAAGGTGTCCACGGAATCTAGTATGGGGCTGCTTTGCTCCATCAGGCCATGGGCCCAGGCCTGAGGTTCGTCGGTTAGAAGGGAGATGACGAACCCCTCCTTTACCACTTCTGAAGAGAAAGTCCTGGGTTGAAGGGCGAAGTAAAGAGAACATGCGTTTTTGAAAGCCCGATATTTCTTACGGACGCCAGAAAATCGCTCAGGCAGGGGGACCCTGGGTTCAGGGGTAGCCATTACTACGGTGGGATTTGCCTGATTTTGAGACGTGGAGGCAACATTGGCAACGGTAGCAGCTGGTGATGCTGGTCCTGTAGCTCCAGTAAGTAGCTGAAAGCGGCCATCCATTTGGACATAACCTTCTTGTAATTTCTGAACCGCATCGGTTAGTGCGGTGACTTGCTGACATAGGGTCTCGAACGGTGAACGCACCCTGTCGGCCTCAGACATCGGGCTGGTTTGTACTGTAAGGGTATGTACTTACCGAGGCCGAGATGCCGAGAGTGGTTCACCTTTGCGACTTGACGCACTCCACCCCCTGGAGTTGAGACAGGGAGTGGATGGCGAGAAGCGGCACCGGCTACCGGCAGGTGGTGGGTACTTGTAGACGGTCTGGTAGTGCTGAGTAGACTGAAGAAACAGGCTTCAAGCAGGAACTAGCCGGATTGGTAAAGTTCAAACAGCAGGAGATAATGGAAGCCGGTGCAGGTTGAGTCCGGGTTGCAATTGCAAGGTAACAGTCCCGGCTGGGGGTCTAGCACAGTAAAAGGCAACAAGTCCAGAGAATACCGGGAACCAGGCAGGAGTTCAAAGGAAACGCGGAAGTCCAAAAGGTACAAGCAGGAGGTCAAGGATTGTAGACAGGCAGCAGATCCGAGTCACAGGCCGAGGGTCAAACACAGGAGAAGGCAGAAGTCCGTATAACAAGCCGAGGGTCAGGTCCAGGAGAGAGATCAGAGGAATCAAGCCAGTCCGGGTCACAAGGAGATTTTCAAGATAGTTTTCCAGAGTCTTGGGTATACAGGAAAGCTGACAAACCAGCAACTTGTCAGTGCAACTGGGTCTCTTTAAATAGGCCCGCCTGGATTCCTATTAGTTCGCCGCCGCGCATGCGCGCGCGCCGCTGCGTCGGCGCGCGCACCCGAGGACGTAGAAGCGTCGTCCCGCGCACGCGCATGCGCCGAAGCATCATTCCGCCGCGCGTGCGCATTGGGCGCTGATTGGCGCTGTTGGACGGATTTCCCTGACAAAAGGGCTGGGACAAAGTACCTCTCGCTTCATCCCGCAGAACCAGGGCTCCACCCATGTCTACAGGGGAAAGTACACCCCGGGTGGAGGCACCAGCGCCTGAAGAGGGGTCCCGTCCCCGGCCTGCCTCAACATCCCCGGTACCATCTGTACCGGAGACCGGGGAAAAGAGGCTGCTGTTGTGGGCACCTATGCCCAGATCAGATGTAATCAAGGTCCCTCGCCACCCGGACTCGATAGTTTTGCTTGGCGAAGGGGACAGAGCTACTATGCCTCCTTTGGCCAGACTACAACGCCTATTTGGCCAGAAGGTTGCTGCAGAGTACGGATGGGAGTATCCATACTTGTCCAAGGAGCTGCTCTATGAGGTGGAAGTGTGCCGGGAGCGCTGGTACAATGACTTTGTGTGGACTCACCTTCAGATTCCACACGCACGCAGGTACCTGGCATGCTCTCCCAAGGCCTCTCAACGTTTTAAGGACTGCAAGGCAGAGTGGATGTTGGGACGGCACATTCATGCAGACAAAGTGCTGATCTGGCGCAAGGAAGGAGAAGATGTAGAATATCATCTGGAGACCATGGACCAGCACTTGAAGCCACTTGTTCTGCTGCATCCCTGCTTCTACCTGTAGGAGAGAAAAGACTCTGTTCTTGTTGTATGCTGCTGAACTTTCTGGGGCCCGTTGTCCTTGTTACCCAGAGGAATGAAGGACTGTTCCTGTTTTGTTCTTCACTTTCCAGCAAGAGATCACAGACTCTGGGGTAGATAGGGCTAAAGAGAAGAAGAGGAAAAGAAGTTCCACGAGTGCAGTTACCGCGACGCTGTCACCAGGTGGCAGTGTTGCGCAACGTTAAACACTTTTCACACACTCACTCCTTGGAGAAAAGGGATTTCTTTACAAAGAGGTTTCTTTTCTCTCACATGAATATATGTGTCAGGGTTTATGTGTGGTAATTTTCTTTCTTTTCCCTCTGCAGGAGAGCATCTCATCAAGACCACCGAGTATGAGGTGGGTCTTAGTCAGGATGGGTGGGAAAAGCATAAAGTGAATATGTGATTCTACAGTTATGGTTAAATGTTGTTGTTCCCCTTTCTTTTTTTTATAGGGCTCAGACACAATTGCTTTAGTTGATCAAGTTTTTCAAAAGTTTTATATTTTTGTACAATTGTTTTTTTGAATCAAAAAGGTTTTTATTGAACACCAGATAGATCACAACAGTTTCCATTGTACAAAAAATAGCAAAGGTTTCCCTCTGCTGGCGAACTGTAAAACAACATATAAGATCACATCAAAAACAGCACCACAATCTTGCATGTATAAGCATATTAATCCTCGGCCGCTTGGTTTCAAATTTACTGCAAAAGTCGGGACATCACCAGCTCCCTGGGGCTCAGGCCAGGGGTATCAAGCCATTGGGACCAAATTCTCTCAAACCTGCTCGGGCTTCCCCTGTGCTGGTATATGTACTTTTCCATTATAAGAGTATTCCCCATGTGTGCTACCCAAGAGGTGGTGGTAGGCGGTGAGACTGACTTCCAACCCATCAAAATAAGCTTCCTAGCCTGAAACAGGGCCCTAGAGACCGCGACCCTGGTCAACTCCCCAGGGATCGCTTCCTCCAAGATCCCCAGCAGGCAGCACTTAGGGTCCAAAGGGATCGTAGTTTGAAACACTCTGTTTATTGTACCCACCACCTCAGTCCAATACCTGTGAAGCTTAGGGCATCTCCACAGGAGATGAATGAGATCTCCATTGTGCCTCTGACATCTACCACACACAGGGTCCCCGAGCTTACCCATCTTATATAATTTCAGCGGGGTGTAATGTACCCTCAATAATATATATAGCTGTGACACTTTCTGCGCAACGTTTAAAGAACAAGTAGTGACTGACCACCACGCCTCCTCCCATTGGTCCCCTGACAGTGTACCTATGTCCTTCTCCCACATGGATTCCGCCCTGCTCGGGAATGCCTGTAGGTGACTTGCCAGTAACATCTGGTAGCATTGTGAGATAAATCCTTTTGTTTCAGTGCTAGTGTGCAGCACACGGAACACCGGGGCGGGCGACTGAACCCATTCCACCGCATTCCCGTGTGCCGCAACCGCATGTTGAAGCTGCATGTAGTAATAATGCATATGAGCTGGGAGGTCAAATCTGGCCTGCAGTTCGGGGAAAGTGAGAAGCCTGCCGTTAACGAAAATGTGGGACAGCAGAGCCACACCATGGGCACGCCATCTGGGCCCCTGCTGCAGCTTCACCAACTCCACATAAGACCTATTGCCCCATATTGGGCTGTCCTCTGTGAATCCCTGCACTCCCTGGAGTTGTCGGCCCTTATTCCAGACTTTCTAGATAAGTGCGAGCGTCGGGGTCCGCTTGTTGGATTTGAGGAACATTTGCGCCTCCAGCCCCATCGGGATAGTCTCAGCGCCAGTGGCCGACAGCATCAGTCGTGCCGCCGAGCTCCCCGGGTCCTGGGACATAGAGCCGATCAAATGCTGTAACTGGGCCGCTATGTAGTACAGCCAAGGATTGGGAACCGCCAGCCCCCCACTGTCCTTGGCCCGCTGCAAGTGTTCCAGTCTAATCCGAGGGGGCCTAGTATGCCATAGCAACCGTCGGAAGAGAGTGTTCACTATTCTGAAGATTTTCAGGTGTATCACTACAGGCGAGTTATGAAGAAAGTAAAGTAGTTGTGGCATTAAAATCATTTTGATCAGATTGGCTTTACCTGCAAGTGACATTTTTAGGGTGTTCCAAGTATTAATTTTGTCCCTAAACCAGGACAGCAATGGGTGCACATTAAGGGAGCAGTAGTCCCCCAGCCTGGGCGACACCTGTACCATCAAATATTTAAAGCTAGATACAACTGGGATGGGACAAGAGTCCGGCAGGGCTACCCCACCATCCTCATCCAACAGCATCAGGGCGGATTTTGACCAATTAATGGTCAATCCCGAGTAGTGGCCGAATTGCTCTATTATTGACATAGCCCCGGGGATGGAGTGCGTGGGGTCCTCCAGGAACAGCAGCATGTCGTCCGCGTACAGCATGATTTTTTCTTGCAGCGTGCCGTATTGGAATCCCCGGACGCGGGCACTAGCCCGTATCAGGGCAGCCAATGGCTCTATAGCGATCGCGAAGAGCAGGGGGGACAGGGGTTGTACAATTGTTAGTTGGTCTCTGGATTGGATTATGCCAGCCCTTGAGGGTATGATTTGTTCCAGACACTGGGGACCAGTGTCAAATTACCAGGGGCAGAGTGTAGCGGGTATGTACTTTCCCTGGTGTAATTCAAACTGGCAGAGACACCCGCGATGTGCAGTTCCTTGCGGTCCAGCGGGTGGCGCTGTTGCCTCGGGCTGGGGTTGAGCCATTGCTGTGTGCTGTGCCTCTTTTTTGTCCTCCCTCGGCAGCGGTATGGTGGGGCGGGGAACCCGCCGTGCTTGCTGGGAGAGGGTATAAAGGGGCCGGCCATCTTTGTCACGGGGTCGAGTCCCAGGCACCTTCAGCCTGAGGGCGGTGGTTCGTGTCGGTCCTCTGGGAGGCCTAGGCCTAGAGGACCTCCGGAGGTCGTGTTCCATCCCAGGCACCTTTAGCCTGGGGTGAGGTACTCGGATGGAGGTCTGGAGCTCAGTGCCCAACACTGAGTTCCGCGAGGGAATGAGGTCCTAGGGAACCCAGGGATTGGGTACCCGAATCCAGAAGGCGTAATGGACCGGGGGGAGCTCCTCACTTGAAGACCGGGTGCAGCAGATTGCCAGTGACAGGTGAGCCTCCCATCAGAGACCGCCTGGAAGGAAAATCCCCCCTCGCTAGGAGACCTCAGCCCACTTTCAGGAAGGAAAGTGGAGAGTTCATTGTGTCTGGGCCTACTCGCATCCACACCTCCTTGTTTGTTCTGTTCTTTAAGGGAGTCTAACTGATTATGCTGTTCACTTGAGAAGAATAAAGGAGTGTTGGACTTTAATGGTGTGGGGCTCTTTTCTGGTGGACATTGTTCAAGGTAACTCCAGGTGCACAACACTGACCCGAAGGTAGAGAAAGAACTTTGCTTACACCGCACGGACACATGTGGTGAAGGCTTGGCGTGGTGACCCCGCTCTCTCCCCTCTAAGGTACCCCTAGACAAGAGAAAGACGAGCTGATGCAAAGAGGGGAGTGAGGAGGCCGCTACATATTTATACACTGTATTCAGTTTAGCTAGATCCGTTCCTGTTATTCTCTATACTGTGACAGGCAGGCAGCTGCCTGCCATGTTCCCCCAGCTGCAGCATACTGCCAGATTTGCTCCAGTGATGAGGAGGGAGGGGATGATGAGATAACTGACTCCACGTGGGTGCCTGATAGGAGAGAGGAGGAGGAGGAGGCACATCTCCAACGAGGCAGGATGCCCTCCAGGGGCCAGCTTAAGGGCAGCACACCGACTGCATCACACCGCAGAGCTCCGCATGTGCAGGGCGCTGCTGTCTGTGCGCGTTATTCCAAAAGTTCTTTGGTGTGGGCCTTTTTTCAGACGTGTGCAGCAGATTGCACCGTTGCCATTTGCAACATATGTCTGACGCGTATCTCACGTGGCCAAAACATCAGCCGCTTGGGCACCACGTGCTTGACCAGACATATGTCGACCTGCCATGCAGTTCGTTGGCAAGCGTATCTAAAAGACCCACACCAAAGAACAAAGCGGACCTCTCCTTGCTCCTCATCAGCTGGGATCTCCAACCCCACTATACCTTCAGTCCTCTCTGAAACCTGCATTGAGAGGAATGAATGTGTAGAATTAGGTGTGTCACAGCCAAGTACTTGTGGGCAATCTGCTATCGGTACACCGACGGCCAATTGTACCAGGCAAATTTTCCTGCTCCATCTGCTGCCCCGCCAAAAGAAGTTCGCTCCCAGCCATCCACAAGCCCAGCGGTTGAATGTTAGCTTGGCTAAATTGCTATCACTTCAACTGCTGCCTTTTCAGTTGGTAGACTCTTCTTCCTTCCGTGAGTTTGTGGAATGTGCGGTTCCTCAGTGGCAGGTTCCCAAATGCTACTTTTTCTCACGGAAGGCGATTCCGGCTCTCTACCGGCATGTGGAAGGCAATGTCTTGGCCTCGCTGGACAGGGCGGTCAGCGGTAAGGTGCATATTACCGCTAACTCATGGTCCAGCAGGCATGGACAGGAACGTTACCTATCTTTCCCGGCGCATTGGGTGACTCTGCTGGCAGCTGGGAAGGATGCAGGACAGGGTGCAGTAGTGTTGGAGGTAGGGTGACCACATGCCCCGGATTGCCCGGGACAGTCCGCATTTTGCAGGTTTGTCCCGGGCACCTTCATTCTAGGACAATACAGTGTCCCAGAATGAAACTGACACAGTCATCCCCCGGGCCAACCTGATGCCCCCAAAAAAGGCCGCCACATCACCGTTTTACTCACTGACAGTACTTGTCCTGGCCAGGAATGCCTGGAGGAGCACAATCCCCGCCCCCTGCTTGTGATTGGAGAAATAATAGGTCCAGCCTCTTGTGTCTAATCACTGTGCTGTGATTCGTTACAGCACAAGCTGATTTTTGGGAAGGGAGGGTGTCCCTGAATGGTAGTTTGGAAATGTGGTCACCCTAGTTGGAGGTAGTTCCACCACCACGCCTGCAAAAGGTTACTACTGGTGATTCTGGCACACCTCTCTACTCCACCCCCTCCTCTTCTTCTTCCTCCATGGCCTCTACCTGTGCTTTGTCCTTGGAACCAGCGGTGCTCCGTAGGCATTCAATGGGCTTCGTAAGTACGCAGGCAAAAAGATGCCATGCGGTGCTTGAGCTAGTGTGCTTGGGGGACAGGAGCCACACTGGGGCTGAGATTCTGTCAGCTCTGCAGGGGCAGGCTCAGAGGTTGTTGACGCCACGCCAGCTTAAGCCAGGAAAGGTGGTTTGCGACAATGGCACCAACCTCCTCTCCGCCCTCCGACAGGGACACCTGACCCATGTGCCCTGTTTGGCTCACGTCCTTAACTTGGTGGTGCAGTGGTTCTTGGGCAGGTACCCGGGCTTACAGGAGGTCCTGAGGCAGGCCAGGAAACTCTGTGGGCATTTCCGCCGGTCATATAATGCCAGTGCTCGGCTGGTTGACCTGCAAAAGGAATCCAACTTGCCCAAGAACCGCCTAATCTGTGACATGCCCACCAGGTGGAACTCTACGTTGGCCATGCTGCAGCGGCTGCACATGCAGCAGAGGGCCATCAATGAGTATCTGTTGCAATATTATGGCACCAGGACAGGATTTTTTTCCTCATGCCAGTGGGCCATGATCAGGGATGCATGCACTGTCCTGGCACCATTTGAGGAGGCCACGAGGATGGTGAGCAGTGACAGTGCATGCATCAGTGACACTGTCCCTCTTGTCCACCTGTTGGAGCACACGCTGCGTGGAATAATGGACAGGGCACTTGAGACAGAACAGAGGCAGGAAGAGGACTTCCTTACCTCTCAAGGCCCTCTTTATCCAGACAGTGTTCCTGCTGGCCCGGCTATCACACAGGAAGAGGACGAGGAGGAGGAGGACGAGGAGGAGGAGGGGGAGGATTGTGTCAGCATGGAGGTGGAGTCTAGCACTCAGCATCAGCAGCAGTCTTCAAGGGATCAATTACAGTCCCAAGACACCCATGGACTTGTACGTGGCTGGGAAGAGGTGGCTGCGGATCATGTTGTCCTGAGTGACCCAGAGGACTCCGGACCAAATGCCTCAGCAAACCTACGCTGCATGGCCTCCCTGATCCTGCAAAGCCTGCGGAGGGATCCTCGTATTCGTGCGATCAAGGAGAGGGATCATTACTGGCTGGCAACCCTCCTTGATCCACGGTACAAGGGTAAGGTTGCGGATCTTATCTTGCCGTCGCAGAGGGAGCAGAGGATGAAGCATCTTTGGGAGGCCTTGCAGAAAGGTCTGTGCAACGCGTTCCCAGAGACTGGGAGGTTACAAATTCCTGGTGCTGGACAACATGTTGCTGAGGCTTCGGTCAGTCAAAGAAGGGGCGGTGGAGAAGGTGGCCGTCTGACTGATGCGTTCAGACAATTTTTTAGTAAGCAGCCCCAAGGTATGATCGGTTCCAGAAACCATAGCCAGCGTCTGGTTTACATGGTGCAGGAATACCTGGGGGCAAGATCAGACTTGGACACCTTTCCCACCGAAAATCCTCTGGGTTACTGGGTCTTGAGGATGAATCACTGGCCAGAGCTTGCACAGTATGCAATTGAGCTACTGGCCTGTCCTGCATCCAGCGTTCTTTCAGAACGCACATTCAGTGCTGCTGGAGGCTTTGTAACCGATCACAGGGTGCGCCTGTCCACCGACTCGGTCGATCGACTGACCTTCATAAAAATGTATCAGTCTTGGATCACCACCAGCTACCAAGCACCTGATGCTGATGTAACCGAAAATTTTTTTTTTAAATGTCAGATCCCTTCAAGACTGCCTATGCTGATGCTAAGTGACTATCCTGTCATGCTGAGTGACTATCCTCATCCTCCTCAATGATCATAATGATAGCTTGTAAGAACATTTTTGGTTCTGGGCACCGCCACCAGTGGCTAAGGCCCAATTTTTCAGCCCCTGTTTAACAGGGGCGTGTATTTACAATATTTGCTGCAATACTTTGCAGCAGGGCTCATTGCTGCGCTCCAACTACAGTATCTGTGAGGGGTTGCAGTGTTGTGGCACCAGTGCCTAAGGCCCCTTTCACACTGAGGCGCTTTGCAGGCGCTATTGCGCTCTAAATAGCGCCTGCAATGCGCCCCAAAAAAGCCTCTCAATACTATCCAATGTGAAAGCCCGAGGGCTTTCACACTGGAGCGTTGCGCTTGCAGGAGGCTCAAAAAACTCCTGCAAGCCGCATCTTTGAGGCGCAATAGGAGCGCTAAAAATAGCGCTCCTATAGCGCCCCTGCCCATTGAAATCAATGGGGTAGCGCCTCTAATACGCCCGCAAAACGCCTCAAAGAGGCGTTATTGCGGGCGTTTTTAACCCTTTTTCGGCCGCAAGCGGGGGATAAAATACCCCCGCTAGCGCCCGCAAATCGCGGCAAAAAAAACGATATAGCGGCACTAAAAATAGCGCTGCTATACCGCCAGCGCATCCAGCGCCTCAGTGTGAAAGTAGCCTTAGGCCCACTTTTTCAGCCCCTGTTTAACAGGGGCGTGTAAATACAATTTTTGATGCATTACTTTGCAGCAGGGCTCATTCCTGCGCTCCTAATAGAGTATCTGTGAGGGGTTGCAGTGTTGTGGCACCGCCACCAGTGCCTAAGGCCCAATTTTTCAGCCCCTGTTTAACAGGGGCGTGTAATTAAAATTTTTGATGCAATACTTTGCAGCAGGGCTCATTGCTTCGCTCCAAGTACAGTATCTGTGAGGGGTTGCAGTGTTGTGGCACCAGTGCCTAAAGCCCAATTTTTATTCCCCTGTTTAACAGAGGCATGTAATTACAATTCTTGATCTAATAATTCACAGCAGGGCCCATTCCTGCGCCCACCAAGAGTAACTGTGAGGGCTTACAGTGTTGTGGCAACACCACCACCAAAGGCCCAACTTTTCTGGCCCTGTTCAACTGTTCAACAATTTTTCCTACCACTGTTCAACAATGGCATGTAATTTCACTTCTTGATATAATAGTTCACAGCAGGGCATTCCAGCGCCCATCAAGAGTAACTGTGAGGGCTTACAGTGTTGTGGCAACACCAACACCTAAGGGCCAAATTTCTGCAGCGTATATATGGCAGGCCCCTACTTTCAAACATCCAACTTAAAAATGACTCCTACTTGCAAACGGAAGTAGACAACAGGAAGTGAGAGAAATTCTACCCCTAGGAAGGGAAATTCTCACCTGTAAAGCCCTGTACACACGAACGGATATCCTATGGATTCTAATCCGATGGTTTTTTCCATCGGAAATCCGATGAAACTGTCTTCCATCAGTCTTCCCCACACACCATCAGTCAAAAAACCGACTGTTTCAAACGCGGTGACGTAAAACACTCCGATGAGCCGAGGAAAATTAAGTTCAATGCTTCTGAGCATGCGTCGACTTGATTCTGAGAATGCGTGGGTTTTTTATCCGATGGAGCTCCCCACAGACGATAGTAATTTGCTATCGGTTTTTTAACCATCGGATAAATTTAAAACATGTTCTATTTTTAAACACAATGAAAAAAAGACCGATGGGGCCCATACACGATCGGTTTGTCCGATGAAAACAGTCCATCGGACTGTTTTCATCGGTAAAACCTATCGTGTGTACACGGCTTAAGAGTTAATATGGGAAAAAGGTGTCTCCTCTCCAGTGATGCTTTATCACCAATCCTTGTTTCAATAAAAGCCCCAAATTTTCAAAAAACATTTGTCATTGGGACGGAAAGTGAGGTGAAATATTCTGAACAGGTGCACACTGCACAGACAGCAAAACAAATGTTACAGGGGTGATAACCCTTCCTTATGTTTTCCAAAAAGCTTAAAAATAGATTTTTTGGTTGGACCTACACTTAAAAAATTTACCTGTTCCATATTACAAACAGATTCTACTTAAGAACAAACCTACTGTCTTGTTTGCACCGCCTGTATACTGCTGTTCAGAGTATATAGGGCCTTTTTTTAATTTGGGTGCGGGGTTCCTCTTAATATCCATACAAGACCCAAAGGGGCTGGTAGTGGGCTGGGAGGGGGGGGGGGGGGGGGGGCTACCCATGCCATTTTTCTCAATGATTTTCATCCATATTGCCGGGACCAGACATTACATTAAAGTTGCAAGCAGTTTTAAATGACTTATTTTCCTTTAGAAATATCATTTTGTGCAGAGACAGTTCTAAACACGGGAAACACGTGCCACTTCACAGGCATACTTTAGACACCCCCCAGGTACGATATTTAAAGGAATATTTCACTTTTTTTTTTTTTCACTTTAAGCATCATTAAAATCACTGCTCCCGAAAAAACGGCCGTTTTCAAAACTTTTTTTTGCATTGATACATGTCCCCTGGGGCAGGTATGGGTCCCCAAACCCTTTTAGGACAGTAACTTGAATATTAGCCTTTATAATTAGCACTTTTGCATTCGAACGTTCAAGTCCATTGTATTTAATAGAGTTCTAAAGTTCACGCAAACTTTCGGTCCGTTCGTAGGTTCTGGTGTGAACCGAACCGGGGGCCGTTTGGCTCATCCCTACCTACAGGTAAGCCTAGTTTACAGCTTACCTGTAGGTGCAACAAATATCTCCTAAACCTACACGGTTTAGGAGATATTTGCAAAAGAAAGGCACCGCTGTAAACAACGGCGCGCAGGCGCACTGACCGTGAGTAAGGAAGCCGTGAATGGAGCCGCGACTGGCGACACCCGCTCGCATGCGCGGGAGTGACGTCACGCGACTCCGGCCAGTCACAGAGCTGGAGTTTGTGGACCCCGGAAGAAGAGGGGTGAAGATGGACACTCGCTGCCATGGAGGAAGATGGCGACATCGCTGGCTTCTACTGCAGGTAAGTGTCACATAATGGGCTACTATGCGATGCATAGTAGCCCATTATGCTTTACCTTTGCAGGGAAACAAAGATGGAGTAAACCCATCAGTGTGTCTCTCACTATTCTGTAGCATTCTACCTACAGTCTAAAAATCGTCAAAATGCTTGCAGGCAGTTTCATATTTCCGATTATTATCTGCTGACCCTGGGGAGTGCCAGTAGCAGCCTCTCTGCGACTTTTCATGCACCACCTGAGCAAGGGCTGAGCAGCCACCCTGGTAAACCAGTGCTTTACATCCTCACTCATTTAGGCCTGCGGCGGTGAAGGAAACTATCAAAGAAGCAACTTGCTAAGATGAATCTTCATCGCCTTTTGTAAATGCAAAGCAGTATCGTTTATAGATTCTTAGGTGTAGCAGTGTGTTCATACACAGACTGGAAGAAAATTATACACTGTCACTTTCTCTCCTGACATACAACAAAATTGTACTTGGAGCCCATCACTTAGCATGACATATGAATTAATCATACTAGTGTAGCAGAGGTGAGCATTGCATTTTGTATTACAACAGTGCTGATTTTCATGGTGATTGGACAATGATGACAGATTGGGACCAGTTTGCAAACATGCTCAAGAAGATTACAGAAAATCAGATTAGGTAAAATGAATTAATAGTAGACTTGATTTAAATAATAAAATAAAAAAAATCACACATGAATACCAAATAAATAAACTGTCAGCTGTTATAAGGTTTTATTATTCTTGTATTTATTGATTAATCCAATACAATTTAAAAATTCAGATTATATAAGGTAAATTGTTGCATCCCATAAACGATTAACTATATATCTGTATTCTGCGGCTCTTTTTCGTGAAGAAGATTGTGATATAACCATAGTTTACTAAAAGCTTGAGGGAGGTGTAGGACATATAAAACTATTGTTCTGATGCCGCGTACACATGATCAGTTTTTCTGATGAAAAAAGGCCGATGGACTTTTTTTATCGGACAAACCGATCGTGTGTGGGCCCCATCGGTCTTTTTTCCATCGGTATAAAAAAATAGAACATGTTTTAAATTATACCGATGGAAAAAAAAACGATAGCAAATTCCGATCGTCTGTGAGGAACTCCATCAGAGAAAAAACCCACGCATGCTCAGAATCAAGTCAACGCATGCTCAGAAGCATTGAACTTCATTTTTCTCGGCTCTTCGGATTGTTTTACGTCACAGCGTTTGGGACGGTCGGATTTTGGACTGATGGTGTGTAGGCAAGACTGATTGAAGTCAGCTTCATCGGATTTCCTGATGGAAGAATCCATCGGATTTTTTCCATCGGAAATCCGATCGTGTGTACAGGGCATTAGAGTTGCTAAAATTCCTAAAAAGTTCTTCAATAAAAATATACTATCCAAGTATTATTAGACATCTACATTTATGATTTTATAATTGAGCAATAAAAGAGGATATCATGGGTCAATATTCACAAGTAAGAAAGAACTTTTTTTTTTAAACTCATCAATAGAAAAGTAGAAATACTCTGCAGTTGGACAAAGGGTCCCTCTTATTTTCAGACAAAGTGGGCATAATTACCACATCAGTTTGTTTAAGGAAAGAAAATGAAGGCGACTATGGTTGGCATGGAAACTTCACCTTCTGTCTAATAGCGAATTGGCCTCCATGTTGGGCACATGATTAAATGGATTGAAAAGATAGAGGGCAGGTGCCTCCTAGTGGCAATCAAGTAATTTTTTATTTTGCAGAGAACAATGTTTTTATAAGGCTTTGTGCTAACTTCTTTGTGAAAAAATACAGATTTTTGTAAAGATTGCATTTATGGGATAAATACTGCAAATTCATAATATGTATGTGTATGTCAATAATGTCCCGTAAGCTCTTTTTCAGCTATCTCTTTTCAGAGATGATGTATAAAACTTAGGAAAAATGCAGTTGTTAATATAAATAATAAGGCTATCAGAATTTGCAGAGGAGTTTAGTGACTATTTATGTGCACAAAGCCGCAGGAATGAAAGGGTAAGAATGCTTTCATACAGCTTAACTGTAACTGACCCCCCATCTACCTTGTAATTACTTGCAAGCTGGCAGAGGGATGGCTTCTTCTGTGGGACCAATAAAGAAAACGAACATGCTTGTGTAGTACTGCATGGCCCTGCTGTCTCAGAGGAGTGTGTGTGTGTGTGTGTGTGTGTGTGGGGGGGGGGGGGCAGCATAGTTAGACAAGGATTGTCTAGCTGGGGACTGTACTTACTAGCATGGAACAAGAGAATTTACTAAGGGCACAAAAATAAACAGGCTGTTGTGGCAGCACACTCATTGTCTAGTATCATGGATATCACTACAGTAGTATATTATTAGTATATATTTATGTGTGTGTGTATATATTTATGTCTCTACCATTTCCCATACCCCTGTATATTGCATTTGCTAAGATGCCCATCTAAAAGTTTCTTGAAATTATCGACACTCACCACTGACACCACCAACTGTGGTAGGGAGTTCCACATCCTTACCGCTCTAATGCCGCATACACACGACCGTTTTTCATGACGAGAAAAATGCTATTTTTTTATTTGGTCATTAAAAACGATCGTGTGTGGGCTCCAGAGCAGTTTTCACGACATGAAAAATGGCCATTAAAAATTTGGAACATGCTCTAATTTTTCTCGTTGTTTTTCACATCGTCGTTTTTCTCGTCATGAAAAACTGCCGCGTGTAGGCTTTAACGACGTGAAAAAACGTGCATGCTCAGAAGCAAGTCATGAGACGGGAGCGCTCGTTCTGGTAAAACTAGCGTTCGTAATGGAGATAGCACATTTGTCACGCTGTAACGGACTGAAGAGCACGAGGCTGAAAAGCGTGAATCATCTCTCACCAAACTTTACTAACACAAGGATCAGCAAAAGCAGGCCAAAGGGTGGCGCCATCCGAATGGAACTTCCCCTTTATAGTGCCGTCATACATTTCGTACGTCACCGCGCTTTGCTCGAGCATTTTTTTTCATGATCGTGTGTAGGCAAGGCAGGCTTGAGAAGAATCACGTAGAAAAAAACTGTTTTTTTCAATGACATTAAAAATGGTCGTGTGTACGTGGAATAACAGTAAAGAACCCCTTACGCAGTTTAAGGTTAAACCACTTTCATCCAACTTCACTGAGTGTCTTCCTAAAATACCTGAGACTGAATAGTTTTCTCTCTATGCTAGGATCACCATTTAGATATTTGTATATGATATCCCCAAATAAACATTTCTTCTCTAGGGAGAATAAGTTTAATGTTTGTACTTGTTCCTTATAAATTAGATCCTTTAGTCTCCTTTTTAGCTTTGTTGCCCTTTTCTGGACTCTCTCCAGTTCTAGCACATCCTTCCTGAGGACCGGTGACCAGAACTGGACAGCATACTCAAGATGTGGCTGAACCAGAGTTTTGTAAAGTGGTAAAATGAGTCTTCTTGAGAAAATGCCCTTTTTAATGCATGCTTATAATGTGCTAGCCTTTCTTGCTGCAGCTTGGCATTGCATTTTTTTTGCTGAGCATGTAAGACATTCAAGAATTGGCGAGCCTAAGGGCCCATACACACGGTCGGACTTTTTGCCAACAAACTACAAAATTAGCAAGTTTTCCAAAAAATTTGACCGTGTGTACGCTCCATCGGACAAACTTTTTCGGTTTTCATCGGACAAAAGTTCTCTCTGCAAACGGACAAACTTTTCGGCAACAAAAGTCAGATGGTGCAAAGTCCTTGCCGTGTGTACAGAAATCCATCGGACTTTTGTCCGAAGTACAAATATGCATGCCCAGAACCAATGTTAAAATCAACCAACAATAGCAGAAGTTGACCAAAGGGTGGCGGTAAAGAGCAGAAGATAGCAGAAAAACCACGTGATGTTGGGAAAGTTTTGGGAAAGTTTGCAGAAAAATCCTGCCGTGTGTATGCTATGGGTGTGCCCGGCCAACTCCCTTCGGACAAAAATCCACGGAAAAATTTGTTTGAAGTCCGACCGTGTGTACGAGGCTTTAGATGGGTGAGAAGTTCCATCTGCCCAAGCAATATCTGGATAATTGAAGTCCCCCATGATAATAATATTGTAGCTCACTGCATTTTGATACAGTCGTTGATGGACAACTGTTCCTTGGACTCCCAGACATAATCTGATGTGGATGTAATATCTTCAGTTAGGCTCCATGTACACAGAAGCTCAAAAACGGTTGTTTTGAACTCCAGATTTCTGGCAGAAAAAGCTGCTTTAAAATATAGCTTTTAACAGCGTATTTTACTAGCGTTTATTAGCGTTTTTCAGTGTTAGCGTTTTTTAGCTTTTTTTTTTTTTTTCTTTTTCAATGGATCAAAAAACGCAAAAAAATGCTGGCGACCTGCGTTTTTGAGCGTTTATTAGCGTTTTTCAGCATTTTTTCCCGCCTAAAAACGGCACTTTGAACGCAAATTTCTTGCGTTCAGAAAAAGCCCATTAACTCCATTTCTCATTAACGCTAAAAAACGCTATGTGTACATGAACACATAGGCTAACATAGAGTGCAGTTAATGGGCTTTTTAAAAAAGCGCCAAAATGCCAATAAACTGCAGTTTATCAGCTTCAGTGTACACAAAGCCTAAAGGAACAGTCTTGTTTAGAGAGGCTTCGATGTAAGGCAGATACGGGCATGTTACTGTTGCATTCTGAGCACTTAACTGTAGACCTGCAGTCTCTGGAAAAGTGCTTCAGATGTTGTGGATGAAAAACATCTGAAGCAAATGAAATGATTCTCTAGAAATTTCTTGCGTTCTCAACCTTAAACCATACAAAAGCCTTATGCCGCGTACACACGATCGGAATTTCCGACAACAAATGTTCGATGTGAGCTTTTGGTCAGATATTCCAACCGTGTGTAGGCTCCATCGGACATTTGCTGTCGGAATTTCCGAAAACAAATGTTTGAGAGCTGGTTCTCAATTTTTCCGACCACAAAAGTTGTGGTCGGAAATTCCGATCGTGTATATTCAATTCCGACGCAGAAAAATCCTACGCATGCTCGGAATCAATTTGATGCATGCTTGGAATCATTGTACTTCATTTTTCTCGGCTCGTTGTAGTGTTGCACGTCACCGCTTTCTTGGCGGTCAGAATTTCCGACAACATTTGTGTGACCGTGTGTATGGGATATAATTTACACTAACATTAGAAGAGAGATAGTACAGAGAGAAAGTTCACATTACTTTCAATGAGATTCAGGGCTCTTGCACACAGCTGGCTGATCCCATTCAGTGTAATTGCAGGCCAGGTGCAATGTACAGCATGTCACTGACATGAATAGTTGTACGCTGCTGTACTCGTGTTTATGCTTATGCGATCGGAGCAGCTGTATCCCTCCACAGGAAAAAAAGAGTCTCCAGCCTTCTGGGGATGTGCAGGTACAAAAAGAAAAAAAAAGTGACATAGGGCATCTGAGTTTTGGGAGTGCTATGAGGGTGCTTAACCACTTCCCGCCCAGTCAATAGCATATTGACGTCTGGGAAGTGGTTGTATTATCCACACTGGACATCATATGACGTCCTGCAGGATAACAGCCGCCACGCGCCCGGTGAATCGGTGTGTCAGTCTGACACACCGCTACACTGATCTCGGTAAAAAGCCTCCGGCGGAGGCTTTTTACCACGTGATCAGCCGTGTCCAATCACGGCTGATCAGGATGTAAACAGGAAGAGCCGTTGATCGGCTCTTCCTCACTCGCGTCTGACAGACGCGAGTAGAGGAGAGCCGATCGGCGGCTCTCCTGACAGGGGGGGTTCGCGCTGATTGTTTATCAGCGCAGCCCCCCCTCGGATACCCACACTGGACCACCAGGGAAGCCCCCCAGGACCACCAGGGAACCCCAAAGCATGTGGATGGCCAGGTAAGTACCCCATGGCCATCCACATGTAAAATTTCTCAAAAAACATATGCCAATCAGTGCCCACAAATGTATGGGACAGATGATACTACTACAACCTACATTTAACCCCAACCTCTTCTCATTACCTTAATAATTGAGACCACACCAGAGTTGGAGTAATAAAAGCCGTAGCAGCCTATTTTATTTAAACAAATCTATATATTCAAATTAACATAAACATCCAAACATCTGTTACTCAACCCATAAATCTCCTTAGCGTTGGTCATTGCAGGAACTTCATACCCATCTGTGAGCAAGCAATATTGCACTGCGGTACCTCTCCAAGTGTATTAATAGGCCTCAAGCCGACAGGCTGGCTCAGACACAAACACTGACCGCAGTGCCCCCATTACCACTTCCCAGCTAACCTCCGTTAGCTGGAAACCACCATCAGGACCCATACCAACGATAGTTCCCAAAACACTTCTTTCTGTAATATCTTCCTTCCCCTGCAACGACCAACACCTGCCACAGCACCCAAGGGGAAAATCTTACCCTTGGATGCCCCTCCACACCCGAAGTGCTCTCTGAATGCCTTCCTGTAACCCTAACACCCACAAGTCTATTCCCACCTCATTCAGATGCACCCCATCAGTCCTCAGGTATCTCCAAGTCTCAAACTCCAATTCTACATGCCTAATAGCCAACCCTCCATTCCTAACCATGGACCTGCTCACATCTCTATTAATCTTCCTCCGTGCCCTGTTAACACCCTCCACCGACCTGGCCAATCTCCATGTAGTGAGAGCCACCATGTCCAACCAAATGATGACCATGTAGGGAAATTCCACCATTAGCCACCACACATCAAATTTGATATCTTGCATAATGTCGATCATCGATCTAACCCCCAGATCGTTGCCGCCCACGTGCAAACCTAAAACGTCGGGCGGCCTATCCCTTTGTGCATACCTCTGCACCTCAGGGACAATCCTACCCCATAACATCCCCGGGACAGCCAACCACCGAATGCAAGCCTCCTGCCTCGAAAAACCCTACTGCCTGCCTTCGTAACGAACGTCATTCTCAACTCCCAGGAGATGTACGGCATGAATGAACACATTAAGCTGCAAGCATCTCAAAACGAAGTGTTGCAGTAATCTGATGACTGGTGGAGACGATGCAGAAACCCTATTGATCACCTGCACCACCCCTAGATTGTCACCATGGAAACGCACCTTCAGATCCCTGAACGATGCTCCCCATAATTCTACAGCCAGCACCACCAGAAACAATTCCAGCAGCACCAGATTTTTTGTAAATCCTGCCTTAACCCATGACCGAGGCCACGGACCAGCACTCCACTGACCCTGAAAGAAGGCCCCAAAACCAGTGGATCCTGCTGTATCCGTAAACAGTTCCAGATCGAAGTTTCTAACTGGCCCAGACATCCATATCGCCTGACCATTAAAAGAGTCCAAGAAGGTATGCCATACCCTCAAATCCTCCCTGTGCTCTCTGACCAAACTCACAAAATTCTTTGGAGACCTGATACTGGCCATACTTGCCACAAGCCTACGGCTGAAAACCCGACCCATCGGCAAAATCCGACACGCAAAGTTCAGCTTACCCAATAAAGATTGCAGTACACGCAGCTAAACTTTGCGTAATCCAATCATACCAGTAACTTCCCTTTTCAAATCCGTTAACTTGTCCTCCGGTAGGCGGCATTCCATAGCTTCTTAGTTCAGGACAATACCCAGAAATGTGATGACCGTGCTGGGTCCCTCCGTCTTCTCAGGCGCCAACGGAATGCCAAACCAGTCAGCTATGTGTTCCAACGTAGCCAGGAGCACTGCGCAGGTCCTGGAAGACGCTGGACCAATGCAGAGGAAATCATCCAGGTAATGAATAATGGAATTCACACCCGAGACATCCAGCACCACCCATTCGACAAGGGAGCTGAATAACTAAAACAATGCACAGGATATAGAGCAACCCATCGGTAAGCATTGGTCGACATAAAATTCATCGTTCCAATGACACCCCAGCAACCGGAAACTCTCCGGGTGAACTGGAAGTAGCCGAAAAGCTGATTCCACATCCGCCTTAGCCATCAATGCCCCCTGTGAGGGGGTTAACTCGGTAGCGGGTGTGTGTGACCCCCTGGTTGGGCTCCCCACACAAAAACAGGGCCAGCAGACGGAGGTTGTGGTTTTCAAAATCAAAAGGTGCGGTTTATTTCTCTATGTACAGTGACAAAACACAGCAAAGCCAAAAAGAAACAAACAAAATAAATCCTGGTCAGTTTGACCTCTGACTAAACATGCAGGTTTCCTAAACTAACAACTGGGATCAGCCTGGTGCTGTCCTAGTCCCTAAGTCCCTGGTTTAGTAAAAGTCCAAACAAATAGCCACACAGGCTTTGCCTCACCGCACAGGGGTTCACTCTCCCTAGACAGTCCACACAGGTCTGGTTCCAGGCATGAGCTAACATCTAATGAATCTGGGAGTTTTTTTATAGAGGCCTAAATGAGCTGACAAGCTTCAGCTGGCCTCATCAACTCCCTGTCTGCACGACGCCCAGCCCTCTCCCTAGAGGTATGAGTCATCAATGAGCCCACTAGTCTCAGCTGGGCTTATACAACTCTCCACCTAGCTGTATAAGTCGGCGTAAAGCCTGAATCTGGGCGAAATATATCTACCCCCCTGGATGCAACCAGGTGACTTTACCTTCCTGCTGTCACATACCCCCCCCTCTTGTTTTAACCTCGGGGTTGGAACACCAGCAATCAGGCATTCATGTACTCGAGACAAAGCATCCACATTCCCCATTTGAACGCCAGGGCGATGCTTTACTGTGAAGTTGAATTCCTGTAGGGCCAGGAACCACCTATTCACTCTTCTATTTGTCTCCTTGTTTTGAGCCATCCACTTTAACGGAGCGTGATCCGTAACCATGTCAAAGTGCCTACCTAGCAGATAGTACCGAAGGGAATCTAGAGCCCACTTCACCGCTAAACACTCCTTTTCAACCGTGGCGTAATTTACCTCATGGGACTTCAACTTCCTGCTGAGGTAAATGACTGGGTGCTCTTCCCCGTTCCAGACCTGGGACAATACTGCTCCTAACCCCACATCTGATGCATCACTTTGTACGACAAAGTCTTTAGAGAAGTCGGGTGAGTACAACACTGGCTGGCTACATAAGGCTTGTTTCAAGAATTGGAATGCTGCCTCAGCCTCGGGGGTCCATTTAATCATGACCGACCCTTTCCCCTTCGTTAGGTTGGTTAGGGGCACAGCCTTAGAGGCAAAGTGGGGAATGAATCGCCGATAATACCCAGCGATTCCCAGAAAGGCTCGTACCTGCTTCTTGCTGTTGGGACGTGGCCAACTCTGGATGGCCTCGACTTTGTTGAGTTGGGGTTTTATTACTCCCCTCCCAATGGTGTACCCAAGATATTTGGCCTCCTCCTGCCCAATGGTACACTTCTTGGGGTTAGCCGTAAACCCCGCTTCCCGAACAGAGTCCAGGACTGCTTGCACTTTTGGCAGATGTGAGGCCCAATCTGTGCTATGGACAATTACGTCATCCAGGTAAGCCGCAGCATACTTCCGATGGGGCCTCAGCATCTGGTCCATTTTCCGCTGGAATGTGGCCGGCGCATTCTGTAACCCGAACGGCATTCTTTTATATTGGAACGCCCCGTCTGGGGTTACAAATGCGGTTTTCTCTTTGGCCAATTTGGCCAGGGGGATTTGCCAATACCCTTTTGTGAGGTCAAGAGTCGTCATGTATCGGGCTGTTCCCAGCCGGTCGATCAACTCATCTATACGTGGCATGGGGTAGGTGTCAAATTTTGTAACTTTGTTCAACTGACGAAAATCGTTACAAAATCGCCAGCTCCCATCCGGTTTAGGCACCAACACAATGGGACTAGACCAATCACTTTGGGACTCCTCTATCACCCCTAAGTTCAGCATTTTCTGTACTTCCTCCCGTATTGCCTCCCGTCGGGCCTCTGGGATCCGATAGGGTTTTAACTTCACCCTTTCACCGGGCGGGGTAATGATGTCATGCTCTACCCCAAATGTTTGTCCCGGCAGCTCAGAGAATACCTCCTTGTTGCGAAGCACAAACTCCTTAACCTCCTGTTGTTGGGGTTGTGACAAGGTGGCTGCTATTCCAACCTCAGGAATCACGCAACCAGTTTGAGCTGGTGACCAAGTGTCTGCGACTAGGGACTCTCTATCCCTCCAGGCTTTCAACAGATTAACGTGATAGATCTGTTCGGGCTTTCGCCTTCCTGGTTGTCTGACCTTGTAATTCACTTCACTCACTTTTTCCATTATCTCGTAGGGGCCTTGCCATTTGGCAAGGAATTTACTTTCAACCGTAGGGACAAGTACCAATATCCTATCCCCCGGGGAAAAGGTACGGGTCTTTGCTCCACGGTTGTACACTCTCTGCTGTGCCAACTGCGCTTGGGCCAAATGTTCCTTCACGATGGGCATTACCTGTGCAATTCGATCTTGCATCAGGGCGACATGCTCAATCACACTCCTGTGGGGAGAACTCTCACTTTCCCAAGTTTCCTTGGCAATATCCAACAGCCCTCTTGGGTGTCTCCCATACAGTAACTCAAAGGGGGAGAATCCCGTAGAGGATTGGGGCACCTCCCTAATAGCAAACATCAAATAAGGAAGTAGACAGTCCCAATCCTTTCCATCTCTATCCACCACTTTCTTCAACATTTGTTTTAGGGTTTTGTTGAATCTTTCAACCAGCCCATCGGTTTGGGGGTGATACACCGATGTACGCAATTGCGTCACTTTGAACAATTTACACAGCTCTTTCATAACCCGGGACATAAAGGGTGTACCTTGGTCCGTAAGCAGTTCTTTACAAATACCCACCCGGCTAAAAACAAGAGATAGCTCTTTGGCTATGGTTTTGGCCGAGGTATTTCTGAGAGGGATCGCTTCTGGATAACGGGTGGCATAGTCCATTATAACCAATATGTACTGGTGCCCCCTAGCGGACTTGATTATAGGACCTACCAAATCCATTGCGATTCTCTCAAACGGGACCTCAATGATGGGTAGAGGGACCAGCGGGCTACGGAAATGTGGCATCGGGGCCGACCTCTGACACACAGGGCAGGAGGAACAATAATTTTCTATGTCCTTCATCACCCCAGGCCAATAGAATCTCTGTAATACCCTCTCTCTGGTTTTCTCTGTCCCCAGATGACCTCCAAGAATGTGCCCATGGGCCAACTCCAACACCAACTTCCTGTAAGGTTTGGGCACCACCAGCTGCTCAACGGTTTCTTCTGCCCTTTTTGCCACCCGATACAGTAGGTCCTTCTCTACGCTGAAGTATGGGTAAGTGCAGGTATTATCTGGGTTCACTAACTCGCCATCTATTTCCACTACGTTTTCCCGTGCCTTTATTAGGGCGGGGTCTTTTAACTGTTCTGTGGCAAAATTTTCCCTGTGAACCTCCAGATCAGAAAACTCCACAGACGGTAGGTTTTCGTCTGAGGAGGTGGGCTCCTCTCCAGTTTCTTGAGTCTCCCCTGCCAATACTGACAAGGGAAATTCTGGAGAGTCCTCACCACTCTCAGAGGAGTTCTGGCTATCACATTCCTGGTACATAGGGGCACCAGTGGGGGGCTCAGGATCATCCCACAGTTCCCAGAACTTCGGAAAATCCCTTCCCACAATGGCATCATGCGGTAATTGAGATACTAACCCCACTGGATGAGAGAGGGTACCTTTGGGGGTCTCGAAACACACTGTAGTCACTGGATACTCTCGGGTGTCCCCATGCACACAAATAACAGCTACCTTGCTATTCCCAGAGACCTCTGTTTTAACTAATTCAGCCTTTATCAGGGTCACAAGGCTACCTGAATCCAGTAATACCACAACATTTCTACCATTAATACACATTTTGCATAAATGTTTCTCAGTTCCCCGAATGGCAGTGCATGCGACTGTCGCACACAGCGACTGACGTCTGTCCATCAGAAAGTCACATTGCATGGGTTCCTCCACAACCGGGCAATTTGCTGCAATATGTCCCGCTTGCCGGCAGCGGTAGCAAACGATCCTTCTTGCGGCCTCTTGAGCCGCTGATTTCCCAGGCTGTTCTCGCCAAACTTGGGGTAGAGCTCCCACCCTCTCACTCTCTCCACCCTCACCCCTTGGAATCCTCTTATCCGCCCCTGGGGATGGTCTGGTCTTAGGGTGGAAAGTCCGAGAGTCTTTGGAAGAGGCCGTCAGGTTCTCTGTAGCCAAGTATCTCTCTACACGATCCACAAGTTTACCGGCCGTTTCTGGGTCTCCATGGCTTACCCACTTTTGAATGGCGGTAGGAAGAGCTCTCAAGAAACGATCCATCACAACACGTTCCACAATCTCCGGTGCGGACAAAGTCTCTGGCTGTAGCCACTTCCTGCTCAGGTGAATGAGATCATACATTTGAGACCTGGGGGGTTTTCCAAGCTGGAAAGTCCAGTTATGCACACGCTGAGCCCGGACAGCCAGGGTGACACCCAGCCTTGCCAATATTTCAGCTTTTAGCATCACATAGTCTTTTGCTTGGTCAGGCTCTAGGTCATAGTAAGCCTTCTGCGATTCACCAGTTAACAGAGGAGCCACCAGTCCAGCCCACTGCTCCTCAGGCCACTTTTCTCTTTCAGCAGTCCTTTCAAATGTGGTCAAAAATACCTCTGGATCATCCTCTCCAGTCATTTTTGTCAATAAACGACTCACCCCAAAGGACGCGGTATTAGTGGGACGGCTTTCCTCACTGGTCTGCGGACGTTGCTGCATTACTGCTTCCATTTGTTGTAGTCTCTGCTCTTGCTTCTGTAACAGGTCTATGAAGCGGGCCTCAGATTGCTGCTGGGCTTGTTGATGAGCTTGCTGCTGGGCTGCAAGGCTCCTTTGCAAACCTGCATTTGTCTGCTGTTGATTGGCATTTGCTAGAGCCAGCTGTTTCAGTATCTCCTCCATGCTGGCTTAAAAAAAACTGCCACTGGTTCTCCACCAACTGTGAGGGGGTTAACTCGGTAGCGGGTGTGTGTGACCCCCTGGTTGGGCTCCCCACACAAAAACAGGGCCAGCAGACGGAGGTTGTGGTTTTCAAAATCAAAAGGTGCGGTTTATTTCTCTATGTACAGTGACAAAACACAGCAAAGCCAAAAAGAAACAAACAAAATAAATCCTGGTCAGTTTGACCTCTGACTAAACATGCAGGTTTCCTAAACTAACAACTGGGATCAGCCTGGTGCTGTCCTAGTCCCTAAGTCCCTGGTTTAGTAAAAGTCCAAACAAATAGCCACACAGGCTTTGCCTCACCGCACAGGGGTTCACTCTCCCTAGACAGTCCACACAGGTCTGGTTCCAGGCATGAGCTAACATCTAATGAATCTGGGAGTTTTTTTATAGAGGCCTAAATGAGCTGACAAGCTTCAGCTGGCCTCATCAACTCCCTGTCTGCACGACGCCCAGCCCTCTCCCTAGAGGTATGAGTCATCAATGAGCCCACTAGTCTCAGCTGGGCTTATACAACTCTCCACCTAGCTGTATAAGTCGGCGTAAAGCCTGAATCTGGGCGAAATATATCTACCCCCCTGGATGCAACCAGGTGACTTTACCTTCCTGCTGTCACACCCCTTACCATACCAACACACCCACCCCACCGCAGCATCGAATGATGTATAGGTCACTGAGCAAGCCTCCTGATCTATAGCATCGTTCACCGACCCCCCCTTCAGAAAGGACAGGTGGTGGATGAGCCTAAATTTGTTGGGTTCCTTCTTTGGTACTACCTCCAACGGGGAAACTACCAAATCTGAAAATGGAGCGAACGGGAAGGCCCCCCCCCATGCGACCCAACGCAACCTCCTTCCTTAGTTTCTCAGAAACTACCTCCGGATGTTGCATGGCTGACCGCAAATTACGAGCCACCGGGGGAATAACTTCTAAAGCACATGGAATCTTAAAGCCATCAGTAAAACCTGCCTCTAACAACCGGGCCGCCTTCCTATCTGGATACCTACCGAGAAAGGGTCGCATCCTTTCCACCATTACTGGGGTCCTCCCTCTTGTTTCCAGCCTCCCTGACACGGCCTTTACCTTGTTTGAAACATCTGGACGACGGATGAGATCCGCCACACCCTGAACACTCATGTTTGTACCGGCATGAGCCTCCAAACTTGCATGTCCCCGTATTGTACTGCCAACATACCCCTTTTTTGTTTCCGGACGATTGTCCTTGGGCCGAAGGTCCACCGCCCCCCCCCCCCCGCCCACCGAAAAAACGGATTCAGAGCCCACGCAGTCGTCATCAGACGCACATCCACAGGCTGATATCCTTATGGTCCCATCTCAAATCAGGCCGAACAGCTCTACACTGCCTAAACTGCTCATCATATCTCAGCCACGCCGTACTCCCGTACACTCTATATGCCTCCCCAATCGAATCCTGATATCCAAAAAGCGCCGAACAGCATTCAGGCTTCTTTTCCCCAATTACACTAGCCATTATGGCGAACGCTTGCAGCCAGTTGGTAAATGTCCTCGGGATCAACCTATATCTCCTCTTTTCCTCATCCTCCTTCTTGGAATCATCTGGCTTTACCCTATCCAGGTTGAACTTCTCCAACGGCAACAGTGCAAATACAGTATCTTCACATACTCACCCTACCATAATTTTTCCCTCACTTCAGGCTTCAGATGTGCTTCCAAAGGCCCTTCATAGCAAACATAAACCGCACATTTTGCGGAATCAGCCAGTCTAAGGATGTCCTGTCTGCCGGCTGGTTCCCCCGCCACCACTGCCTTGGTCGTCCCCTGCGGAACCCCACTCGCCAAGGCATCAACAACAGGCAAAGCGGCCAAGGCCGGCACTGTCTGTGCCATCACACCGCCCCCTGCTGCACCAGGCTCCCCGGCTACCCCTGCCGGCGGGACCCAAGCATACACCGAACCCGCAGCCATCCGTCCAGCGGTCTCAAACCGTTGCATCAAATCCTTTATCCCTACCAGGAAGCCCAATAGCCCCGCAGCTTCCCCAGCTGACCCAACTACCACCGTCCCTTCTGCCACAACCCCAGCCGGGCCCACCTAACCTACCCTGCCAGAAAAACCCATACGAGACAATTGTAAAGGTGACTTATCGGGCTGCACAGGCGCTGACCCATCAGCCGACCGACTGTTCTCCATCGCCGTTGCACTCCTGGAAAGGGGGACCGCCTCCTCTTCCAACACCGACAGTTTTCCAGCAGACATTGGTCCTGATCCATCTTCCCCCTTGGACGAAAGCCCGTCAGGCGTAACAGCCGTGGCTGCCGATGAACCTGCAGACATCCGTCCCCTCCTCCGCGCCGCATACCCGCTCACCGACTTCTGGACAGCCTTGCCAGGACCAGTGTAATGGGCCTCAGACCTGCTGGCCTCCGCACTCCTGGATGCACCCCCCGACAGTCCATCACCGCTCCTCCTAATGTCCCCAGCTGAGGAATCGGAAGGCCTGGGGACCCCCGCCGCTCCTCTCACTGGTGTAGGCCGTAATTCCACCGCGGACGCCATGGGGGCTGGGCCCACGCTCTCCTGCACCTGCCGTCTGCTAGGCCGCGCTGTAGCCCCAGAGCCCCCCGATCGCTCACCCGGTGACCTGCTATTGTGAATGGGGGACCGCAAAGGACTCCCCCCATGCCGCCCCAACACACGCTTTGCCGGAGTTTCAGTCCTGCAGTATTATTCCCCGCCTGCCGCTGCGGCCCAGAGTTGCGCTCTAGTGAGAAACTCTCCGGAGGTCTGGACCTGCGCGCCCTGGCTCTAACGTTCCCCCCAGTACCTGACCCCGCTGCCGGTTGTTGCAGAACGGGCCCTAAAGTGTCCTGTAGCCAGTCTGAACCCCACACCGCCGCCTGCTCCCTAAGCTGGGCCAAGAACTCCTCCATAGCAGCCATGATGCAAGAACTTTCCCCCACGCTGTGTTAACTCACCTGGGAGGAGCTAATCTTTTATATCTTACCCAGCCCCTCTCCATCGGCACCACCTATCCCTACCGCTCATGTAATACCACTGTTTCCTCTGTCATGTCAGCCCTCCGCTTATGACATTGCATTTACATTGCTCTGGGCTTTTCTTTCTACTTGTGTATGCTCCCAATGTTTCCTGCATTGTAGAACATTAAAAATAAATAGGGTGCCTAAATGCAGCACATTATATAGACATAACTAAAGGGGGGCTAAACAAAACAAAGTCTTAGTTGCATCTCTGGTACCTAGCAAGTCAGTATTTAGATGTTGCACATACAGTACCTCTAACAATTAGGAACTCTGTAATGGACATAATTTATGTTCTTTCCAGTCTTCCCAAATACCACCCATTTTCTCACAAATCCATTTAATGCTATTGTAAAGTCATATTCCTTTTAATTCAGCCCTGTTCTTTTAAAGGTCAAAGTTGGGACTGTTTGGTGGAATACTGGGTAGTCCTACAAATAGCATACCTGCATTATGTGCAGTTAAGATACACAAGAGGTATAAGAAAAATAGGATTTTTTTGTACTCGCCGTAAAATCCTTTTCTCTTTCGTCCATGGACGGACACAGCTCCTTAAATCTTGACATGCGGGTTATGTTCCTGTTCATAGGAGAGGACTAGGCAGAACTTAGTTATCTTAAAACATGTAACTTTAACAGAGTTGAACAGCCCCGCCCAGGGGACGGTCCCTCCGTACATAACCCTCCACCATGCAGTCAGCAGCCTCAGTTCGTAGAAAAGCAGTACAAACTAAACAAGGAGGGGTGGGTGCTGTGTCCGTCCATGGACAACAGAGAAAAGGATTTTACGGTGAGTACAAAAAAATCCTATTTTCTCTTTTCGTCCATGGACGGACACAGCTCCTTAATTCTTGACATGTGGGACGTTCCCAAGCAGTGTCAGAAAAAAACGAGGGGTGGGAACAGCAATCAAAAGAAGAAGACTTAACTTCACCCCAAATAAACAGAGCTCCTCAACGGAGGAGTTGCAACCTCAAACAGCCGCCTGCAAAACCTTGCGGCCAAAAGAAGCATCCGAAGATGCACTCACATTAATCTTGTTGTCAGGGTCACCTGTGGCCAGGTGACAGATGCACACCGTAGGGGGACAGGAGTGCACCGCGAGGTAGTGAACCCTATGGCTGGCTTCTGTGGGTAGGAAACTGGGTGGTTGTGGAAAGCGGGACCAGAGGAGCACAACCGGGATCCCAACGGAAGCGAGAGCCAAGATTCCCCAGGGCGCGGAGTCTAAGACCCAGCTGGTCTTCTCCAGGGCCTCTAGTGGTGAGGATGTTACGCTGCAGGCTGGGACCAGGTCGCGGCCCCTGGAGTTTCCTAGCTCACGCCCCGTAGGATAAGGGGAAGCAGCGGCACACGATAGAGAGAACCGAATAACAAGCCGAAGGTCAGGGGCCACAAGCAGACAAGGATAACGAAGAACGAGCCGAAGGTCAAGGGTCACGAGCAGACAGGGATGGTCGGGGACAAGCCAATAACGTAACAGAGAGACAGACGTAGCACACGGCAGGCAGGAACCCAAACACACAATGCCTAACAAACACGTTGATCAGCAAAGCAGGCTTGCAGTGCACAGGTTAATATAGTGTTCAGTGATAGGGCCTGGGGTGGAGTCAGGCTGGGAGGAGATTATAAAGGAAGCCAGGTGAAGGAGGTCTGGTCTCTAGATGAACACATGAGGAGGAAGGTAAGATGGCAGACAGACATTAATGCATATCCATGACAGTACCCTCCCTCTTACGAGGCCTCCCCCTTCCCCGCCTGGGCCCAGGTTTAGAGGGAAACTTCAGATGAAACTCCTTTAACAGACGAGGTGCAAAGACCTCAGATGCAGTGATCCAAGACCTCTCCTCAGGACCAAACCCTTTCCAATGAACGAGGTACTGAAGAACGCCTTTACAGAGTCGGGAGTCCAGAATTTGACTGATCTCGTACTCCTGATTATCCTCCGAGACAGGCGCCACGGTAGGAAGAGGACGAGAGAATTTATTGAGGACTAAAGGCTTTAGAAGAGCAACATGAAAGGAGTTAGTGATTTTAAGGCTCTTAGGAATCTGGAGTTTGAAACAAACCGGATTCAGTTTAGCAGTTACCGTGTATGGACCGATGAATCGTGGAGCAAACTTCAGAGAAGGAACTCGGAGCTTGATGTTCCTGGTAGAGAGCCAGACTTTGTCCCCTGGCTGAAGAGAAGGCGGTTTACGCCTGCGGCGGTCTGCAAAGCCTTTGAATTTTTCAGCAGCTGCCCGGAGGGAATCATGAACGTGACCCCAAACGGAATTGAGAGACTCCTGAACCGAAGCCAAAGCTGGAATGTCTGGAGAACAGATCATAGGAAGAGGAAGTTGAGGGTGTTTTCCATAAACTGTGAAAAAGGGTGTCTTCTGCGAACTGGTATTCACATGATTGTTATGGGAGAATTCTGCCCACGGGAGTAGAGAGGACCAATCGTCATGGTGAGAAGACACAAAGGTGCGAAGAAAGACCTCTAACTCCTGATTAACCCTCTCAGTCTGTCCATTGGATTGGGGATGGTAAGAAGAAGAAAAATCCAAGACAATATTGAGGGATTTGCAAAAGGCTCTCCAAAAACGAGACGTGAATTGGACTCCCCTGTCGGAAACAATATGAGAAGGGACCCCATGTAGGCGGAGAATTTCTCGAATGAAAATGGGAACCAAGGCAGGGGCAGAAGGAAGACCAGGAAGAGGAACAAAATGAGCCATCTTGGAGAATCGATCGATTACCACCCAAATGACTGTATTATTCTCAGACAGTGGGAGATCGGTGATAAAATCCATGGCAATATGGGCCCAGGGTTCCTTAGGAATAGGCAAGGGCATGAGGAGACCAGCAGGAGCTTGTGTGGAGGATTTGGACTGAGCACAGACATGACAAGCTTTAACGTAGTCTTTGACGTCTGAGCGGAGATTAGGCCACCAGTAGTGACGACTGATGAGTAGGAAGGATCGGAGGAATCCAGAATGCCCTGCCACCTTGGAATCATGTCCCCAACGAAGGATCTTAGCTCTTAGCTCAGTGGGGACAAAGGTCTTACCAGGCGGAATTTTAGACTTCAGGGTGGTAGAGTGGGCAACAATGCATGAGGTGGGAATGATCGGCTCAGGTTCAGGGGCGGACTCCTCGTCCAAAGTGTCAAATGACCTAGAGAGCGCATCAGCCCGACCGTTGCAGGAACCAGGTTTGTAGGTAATCGTGAAATTAAAACGGGCAAAGAAGAGACTCCACCTGGCCTGTCTAGGATTCAGACGTTTAGCATTCTGTAGATACTGTAAATTCTTGTGATCGGTAAAGATCGTTATGGAGTGAGGGGAACCCTCCAAGAGATGACGCCACTCCTCTAACGCCAATTTAATAGCGAGAAGTTCCCGATCACCGATGGCATAATTCCTCTCTGCCTGAGAAATTTTTTTGGAGAAGAACGCACATGGTTGGCGTCTCTTCTCAAAGATTTGAAGAAGCACAGCTCCCACCCCCATTGAGGAAGCGTCCACTTCAATAAAAAATGCATTCCCAGGATTTGGTCTCCTCAAGAGGGGGCCAGAAACAAAGGCCTGTTTCAGGTTGTGAAATGCAGAGACAGCTTCGGGAGGCCAGTCTCTGGCATTCACACCCTTCTTGGTCAAAGCGATAATAGGCGCGGCAATGGAAGAGTAATTCCTTATGAACTGCCTATAATAATTAGTGAAGCCAAGAAAGCGCTGTGTGGCCTTGAGGCTAGCAGGAAGAGGCCAGTTGGTGATAGCCAAGACCTTCCCAGGGTCCATACGAAGCCCCGAACATGAGACAAAGCACCCCAAAAACAGGACCTCAGAACATTCAAAGGAACATTTCTCCAGCTTGGCATAGAGATTGTTCTCTCTAAGACGTTGAAGTACAGTGCGGACATGGTTTCTGTGGACGAGCAGATTTTCAGAAAAGATCAGAATGTCATCCAGATAGATGACAACAAACTGGTACAGCAGATCTCTGAAGATTTCATTGACAAAGTTTTGAAACACGGCTGGAGCATTACACAGACCAAAAGGCATCACCAGATATTCGTAATGCCCGTCTCTAGTGTTAAATGCAGTCTTCCATTCGTCACCCTCCCGTATTCGAATGAGATTGTACGCGCCTCTGAGATCCAACTTGGTGAAAATGGAGGCACCCTTCAACCTATCGAATAGCTCAGATATTAAGGGTAAGGGGTATCGATTTTTAATAGTAACCGCATTTAAACCCCGATAATCGATGCAGGGTCTTAAGGTACCATCCTTTTTGGCAACAAAAAAGAACCCTGCCCCTGCAGGCGATGAGGATTTCCGGATGAACCCTCTCTCCAGATTCTCTGCTACATACTCCGACATGGCCTGGGTCTCTGGGATGGACAGAGGGTAGGTACGACCCCTGGGTAGAGTTGCTCCGGGGACAAGATCAATAGCACAGTCAAAAGACCTGTGGGGAGGAAGCACCTCAGCTGATTTTTTACAGAACACATCCCGGTAATCGCTGTATGCGGCGGGAAGATCAGAAGAAACAGAAGTGGCAGCAACCGGAAGACTCTCCTTGGGGGTCACCTTGAGAAGACACGACGAGAAACATGAGGAACCCCAGGCCAGGATCTGCCCAGAGACCCAGTCCACATGTGGAGAGTGGAGCTGTAGCCAAGGGAGGCCCAATACAACTGGGGTAGAGGCCTTGGGTAGAATAAGAAAGGATATCCACTCCTGGTGGAGAATCCCTACCGACATCCTAATGGGTAGCGTCTGGAAGCGAATAGGGCCCCCTGGGAGAACAGTGCCATCAATTGCCGAGACTACCAATGGGGTAGTGAGAGGTGAAAGGGTAAGCTTCATAGAAGAAGCAGTTCTCCAATCCATGAAATTGCCGGCAGCCCCGGAATCCAGGTATGCAAGGGTTGACTGAGGAGAAGTGCCTACATGAAGGGACACCGGCAAGAGCAGGCGAGAAGGTGATGTTTCTGGGTCCAATACTCCACCTTCCAAATGTATTAGACCCGAGCGTTTCCCGGACGAAGCGAGCAGGAGTCACGAAAATGACCCTTGCCCCCACAATAGAGGCACAAGCCCAGAGTTCTGCGCCTAGCACGTTCTTCGGGGGTTAGTCTGGTCCGGCCCAGCTGCATAGGTTCTTCAGCAGGTAGAGGATGCTCCACGGAATGAAGGGAGGGGAGCTCAGACTGGCTAGGACCCAGAGAGTGCTGGCGTCTTTTTTCTAAGGACCTCTCTTGAAAACGAATGTCGATCTGGTTGCATAATGAAATTACATCGTCCAGACCGACGGGAATGGCTCTTCCCGCTAATTCGTCTTTCACTCGGTCAGAGAGGCCATGTAAAAAGGTAGCGACCAGGGCCTCATTATTCCAGCTCAATTCAGCTGTGTGGATACGGAACTGAAGAGCATATTGCCCCACTGAACTAGATTCTTGGCGAAGACGTAAGACAGCACTAGCCGCTGAAGAAGCCCGAGCCGGCTCTTCGAAGATATTACGAAAGAGCTTCAAGAATTCGGACAGACTGGAAACCACCGGATCGTTCCTCTCCCACAGGGGGGCAGCCCAGGCCAAAGCTTCACCGGAGAGGAGGGAAATGATATAGGCTACCTTAGCCCGGTCAGATAGGAAGCTTTGAGGCTGAAGCTCAAAATGAATAGTGCATTGGCTGAGAAACCCCCTGCAGGCCTTGGAGTCCCCAGAGAAACGGAACGGAGCTGGCAATCTTAGTGAGTGTGAGGCTGCGACTGGTGCGATAGGTACAGCCGCTGGTTGTACTTGGGGTTGCGGATTCGGGGTTCCCAAGGAGACCTGAAGCTGCTCGAATCGAGAAGCCAGATCCTGGAGGAATCGCATCACCTGGGTCTGATTTGATTCCTGGGTCTCAAGTCTGCGAACTATGCCCTGCAATGGATCATCCGCGGGAAGCGGGATGTCAGCCGGGTTCATGGCTGATCAAACTGTCAGGGTCACCTGTGGCCAGGTGACAGATGCACACCGTAGGGGGACAGGAGTGCACCGCGAGGTAGTGAACCCTATGGCTGGCTTCTGTGGGTAGGAAACTGGGTGGTTGTGGAAAGCGGGACCAGAGGAGCACAACCGGGATCCCAACGGAAGCGAGAGCCAAGATTCCCCAGGGCGCGGAGTCTAAGACCCAGCTGGTCTTCTCCAGGGCCTCTAGTGGTGAGGATGTTACGCTGCAGGCTGGGACCAGGTCGCGGCCCCTGGAGTTTCCTAGCTCACGCCCCGTAGGATAAGGGGAAGCAGCGGCACACGATAGAGAGAACCGAATAACAAGCCGAAGGTCAGGGGCCACAAGCAGACAAGGATAACGAAGAACGAGCCGAAGGTCAAGGGTCACGAGCAGACAGGGATGGTCGGGGACAAGCCAATAACGTAACAGAGAGACAGACGTAGCACACGGCAGGCAGGAACCCAAACACACAATGCCTAACAAACACGTTGATCAGCAAAGCAGGCTTGCAGTGCACAGGTTAATATAGTGTTCAGTGATAGGGCCTGGGGTGGAGTCAGGCTGGGAGGAGATTATAAAGGAAGCCAGGTGAAGGAGGTCTGGTCTCTAGATGAACACATGAGGAGGAAGGTAAGATGGCAGACAGACATTAATGCATATCCATGACACTTGTAAAGCTTTGAGAAAGTGCGAACAGACGACCAGTTCGCCGTCTTACACACCTGTGAGACAGATGCTAGATGTCGGAAAGGCCAGGAGGCACCAATTGCCCTGGTTGAATGCGCTGTGACAAGGGCATAGGCCTGGATGACGGTCTGCCTGATCCACCTAGAAATGGTGGCCGACGAGACCGCCAGGCCCTTCTGTGGACCAGACACCGACACGAACAGTGAGTCAGACTTCCGGAACGGAGCCGTAGCAGACAGGTACACCCGTAGGTCACATACCACGTCTAAAGAATGTAGCGCAACCTCCTCGGGATGCGGCGGCCGAGGACACATGGATGGAAGTACAAAGTCCTTGTTTAGGTGAAAAGCCGAAACTACCTTAGGAAGGAATGAAGGTTGCGGGCGTAGCACCACTTTATCCTTATGGAGGACCAAGTAAGGTGACTTGCAAGACAAGGCCGCCAATTCAGAAACCCTTCTGACCAATGTAATGGCAACTAGAAAGGCAACTTTCTGAGAAAGCGTTAAGAGAGGAATCTCCCTGATGTTCTCAAAGGGAGGTTTCTGAAGTACCGAGAGCACTAGATTCAAGTCCCATGGAGGAAGCGGTGGCCTAATCGGGGGAACCACGTGTCGGACCCCCTGCACAAACATACTTACCAGTGAGTGAGCTGCCAGGGATCGTTGGAAGAAGACAGCCAAGGCTGAAATCTGCCCCTTAATAGTGCTTAAGGCAAGTTTCAGATCCACTCCACGTTGTAAGAACAGCAGGATCCGAGAAAACCAAAAATGCCCGTGGGTGACAGGCCATCTCTTCACACATAGAGATGTAGGCCTTCCAAGTGCGATGGTAGGACGTCCGGGAAGAAGATTTCCGGGCCCTCGACATGGAGGAGATTACCGAATCTGACAGACCACGGTCCCTTAGTACCAGGCTTTCAATAGCCATGCCGTTAAAGCCAGCGACTGTAAAACAGGATGAAGCACGGGACCTTGAGACAGAAGGTCCCCCCACATTGGCAGCCGCCAGGGAGCATCAGCAACCAGTCTCACGAGGTCGGCGTACCAGGGACGCCGGGACCAGTCTGGGGCGATTAGAAGCACCAGAATCCCCTCAGCCTCCACTCTGCGGAGCAGACGAGGAAGCATTTTAATTGGGGAAAAGGCATAAATCAGCCGATACTGACCCCATGGAGCCACAAACGCGTCCGACGTGTCTGCCCAGGGATCCCAGGACCTGGCCACAAACCTCGACACCTTGCGATTGAGTCGAGAGGCCAGGAGATCCACAACTGGTGTGCCCCATTTCTGACAAAGTAATGGAAACACCTCCGGGTGTAACGACCATTCCCCTTGGTCCAGCATCTTGCGACTCAGATAGTCCGCCTGCCAGTTTTCTACCCCCGGATGTAAACAGCCTATAGAGCCAGCACGCTCCTTTCGGCCCATCTTAGGATGTGAGAGACTTCTGACGCTGCGGCCGAGCTCCATGTTCCTCCCTGATGGTTGACATAAGCCACCGCCGTGGCGTTGTCCGACTGGATCTTGACCAGACGCTCTTGAAGACTCTGCGACCACTTGGAGAGGCACAGTCTGATTGCATGAAGCTCACCAAACTGTGAGGCTGGCGTCTGTCGTGATCACAGTCCCATGGAAAGAAAGAAATGACCCCCCGGACTAAAGAGCCGGGGATATCAGCCACCTTCTCAGGGAAGCCTTGACTTACTTGAATCCAGAGACAATGGAAATCTGTTCCATTTGGACAGGATCTCCTCTTGCAATACTCGAGTGTGGAATTGGGCATACGGTACTGCCTCGAAGGAGGCCACCATGAGGCCCAGAACTCGCATGCAAAAACGGAGAGACGACCATTTGTGGGATGCTAACAATTTCACCGCCGACTGGAGTGTCTGCAACTGCTCCAAAGGAAGGAAGACCTTCGCATCCGAGGAGTCCAGGATCAAGCCTAGGTACTCCAGATGCTGAGTCGGTACCAACAACGACTTCTGTATGTTCAGTAACCAACCAATTTCCCAGAGGGTCTGACTGGCCATAGACATGTCCTCCTCTAATTCTGAGCCAGAAGCAGCTCTCAGAAGAAGATCATCCAAGTAGCCCACGATAGCAATGCCTCGCTGTCTCAGAAAAGCCAGATCGGGGCGAGCACCTTGTTAAAAACTCTTGGTGCTGACGCTACTGCAGATAGGGACATGCAAGTATGCATCCTTGACATCCAGGGACGGCAGAAATTCCCCCAGATGGAGCGCAGCATCCTCCGAACGAATGGATTCCATCCTGAACATTCGCACCCCCACAAAGGTATTGAGGGCCTGAGGTCCAAGATTGGATGGACACCGTCCTTCCTTGGGACTACCAACAGATTCGAATAGAATCCCTGACACCTTTTCACCAGGGGCACAGGTAAAATTACTCCGCACCTGAGCAAGTCTTGTACTGCTCCCATCAAAGCAGACCGACGAGCCGGAAGGAGAGGAAGATTTGAGGGAAAGATCCGTTTGGTGGACAAGAAGAAACTCTATCCCCTAAGTGACCACCTCGCAGATCCACTGGTCAGAGAGCAGGGAGGTCCACCGAGCTGCAAACTCGCTAAGCCATCCCCCCACCCCTGAGTAGCAGGCTTGTTAGCCGGCTTGTTCAGCTTACCCACCCTGGGATGCTTCTGTCCCCCAGCTGGAGCCTTGTCAGTCTGGGAGGATCTGCCAGCTGACCCTGACTGACGAAAATACCGCTTCTGCACGGAATAGGGGGGCCCCGGCGTGGCTCCTTTACCTTAGAGGACTGAGGGAGAAGTGTGCTCTTACAGTGACATCCTCAATAATGTCGTCCAGCGAGGTACCAAAAAGCCTCTGAAAGGCAATCTGCCAGAGCTCTTTTTGATGCTTGGTCAGCGGGCCAGCATTTCAGCCAATCAGGTGGCGCAGTACCACTGCAGATACAGAGGCTCTGGAAATCAAGGGGGCGGCACCCAGGGTGGCATCACAGGCATACACAAAGCCCTGTACCATTTGGTCTTTTTACATACACACACTGTGTATGTATTAGTGTGTGTGTTTTTACTGTGGCACCGAAGGCGTGCATGTCTTTGGAGTGTGGGAGGAAACCGGAGTACCCGGAGGAAATCCACACAGACACAGGGAGAACATGCAAACTCCAGGCAGACGGTGTAAGGGTCTGGGTTCGAACCAGTGACCCTCTTGTTGCCAGGTAAGGGAGTTAACCACTACACCACTGTGCCGCCCCCCATTCAGTGAATGTCTGAGACACCAAAGTCGCAGCCAATATAGGTTGCAACGATGACCCCAGCATGGTGAACCTGGAGTGGGTCACCGTTTCGGACCTCCTATCAGTGGGGTCCTTAAAGGCAGGGGTTCCCTCTACCAGGAGAGTGGTTACCTTATGTAGCCGAGAGACCGGGGTGTCCACGACCGGAGGAGAGGCCCATTATTTTTTTTTTAAAGGCACTCCCCAAAAGGATAATGGACCGCCATGTGCTGAGGGACCACAAAGGACCTTTTCGGCCGTTCCCATTCCTTATCTATGAACTTTCAAAGAAAGTGACATAAGGAAAAAACTTTCACAAAGCGGTCAGATTTGTGTGACCCAAAGGAGACAGACTCCTCTGCGGAAGTCCCAGCTGCATCTACCAGCTTGAGAGTGTCCCTCACAGCATCAAGAAGTGCACTCACAAGTGCCCTGTCTTGCACTCCCCAGAAGATGGCGGGGGGAGGGGTCGCTTTTTTACCCCCCTTACGCCCGCACACCGTTTCTACCCTGGCAAAAAATGATTCCAGGACTGTCGACAGCGTATCCATAGAAACCACAGGTGCAGGGGCACTGTTAGCCATCTCCGGCAATTTAGGGGAAGAAAGGTCACATACTGACTCCATTAACACTCACTGACAGCCCTCAGGGACCAAGTGAAAAACACTTAAGAAGTCCACCCTCCTTGCTGCACTGACGGGGGGGGGGTAACCCAGGGGACTCACCACCCAGAGGGAGACCGCTCAGCACCGCTGCCCGCCTTCCTTGTACACACAGCGTGTGTGTGAGGAAGAAAACTGTGAGGAGAATGAGCTGTGCGCCGTTCAGAAAGCCAGTGCTAGAAGCCAAAACCCACTCCAAAATGCCCGCCAGACGCTTCAGATAAAAAGGGCACAGACCACAAGAAAATGGCCGCCCGCAATACCAACCTGCGCCACAGCGCGGCCACGACAAAATGGCCACCAATGTAAATTCTAATAAAGAAAGCAGGCACACTAAAAATGGCGTTGGCGCCGCAAAAAATGTCGCCCGAGCCCGGGGATGTGGACGAGAAGGCCGTGCAGAGACTTCCCAGGAGACAGACCCCCCCTCACAGAAAGCGGACCCCGGCGCCCCACGGTCCCCCACAGGGACTCGGAGCCCCCCCACAGGTACACCCTGGTCACAGCGGGCCCTAGGACAGGAGGGGAAAGGGCGACAGAGAGCAGGGAAAGGGAGGACAGGAGAACCCCTTAATCCTGGGAATGCCCAGCTGTTCCATCCTGCCGAGACAGGAGGAACCGTACTTACCCATCCTTGCGAGGACATGCTGGCGCGTCCCTGACAGACCCACAACCAATGGTACGGAGTAGCTGTCGGCCCGGTCCACTGTGAGTGAGACAGCAAGCAGCCCAGTCATATGTGGACCCCGGAGCATGTGCTCACCGGCCACCCCTGGAGCCATGGGGTACGTCGTGGCAAAACCAGTGCGTAGCTAAGGACTGGCACGCTCGATGGCCGGAACTGGGAAGACTACAAGGATCTATAATATCCAGCCTGTCGCCCAGCCGGCAGTAGATAGAAGATATCACAAAAAAATAAAATAAAAAATTCTTCAGGACTCTGGGCCCAAAGGGAGCCACGTCCTTCTCCTCTGCTAGGCAGAAAAAACTGAGGCTGCTGACTGCAGGGTGGAGGGTTATGTACGGAGGGACCGCCCCCTGGGTGGGGCTGTTCAACTCTGTTAAAGTTACATATTTTAAGATAACTAACATGGTCTGCCTAGTCCTCTCCTATGAACAGGAACATAACCCACATGTCAAGATTTAAGGAGCTGTGTCCGTCCATGGACGAAAAGAGAAATATGTATTTGCCCTGTCATAAAAAACTATAGTGACTTTTTTATTACTGGCGCCTGTGCCTATCAAATTGGGTATTTAAAAAAAAAAAAAAAAAACACAGCGTATCATTGACTTTAATGGGCAGAGCTACTTGCCTTTTTCATTAGAAGAGAACAATAACAAATTAGTTGGAAATGTAATCACAATTTCAGTCTCGTTATGCATAATTTACAAGATTGTGATATGATTAAAGCAGAATCCTTTTTGTATTGTACAACAATTTTGCTCCGCGTGTAACCTAAGAACTATTAGGAAAATGGTGACACAAGAAAGAACGATATCTTTATCCTGTGAAAAAAAATCTATGATCCATACAAAAAATCATTCTTGTAGTTACTTTAAATTTGTGATTTTAGCTCTATAAAACAGCACCTTCACAGAGAAAAACTGCTCTGCAGAATATCAGTAGAGTTATCATGATATTTGAGTCTGATTAATGGATTACACAATTACTGGGATCATTTTAAATGACTGTAGCATTGCCCAGGAGCTGTCTGTTCAATCACAGCTCTTTATCCCCTGATTAACTGATGCAGATTTATTCCCAGGCAACCTTGTATTACAGAAGATTAGCGAGCCACAAATCCAAGCAAGACACTTTGCAAGTTATTTATCAAGTGAGACAAAAAGGGCACTCAGAGCAAATGCTTGCTGGAAAATTTGCTTGCACTTATCAGAGACAATTTAACAATGTTCTTTCCATCCCTCTTCATACCCCAGGCCTTATGTATGATTAGTCATCAAGACAATGGGATTAATGGCCACCGGCCTTGATTCAGAGAAGGTCAGCATGCCACTGTGGAAAAGCATTTTATTAATTGATCATTTTTCATCTTCTTTTTTTTAAACATAAAAGCCTTTAACAATTGTCTGTACTGACAGTTTTCATAAGCAATGCTTATAAACAGGTTTCATTGTAGATTGGGAGAAGGGGTGGTATAATAAAATTCTGAAACCCCATTTAGCCAGAATGTTGGTGTAACCACTCCCCCATAATATACAGTGCATCCGGAACGAATTCACAGAGCTTCACTTTTTTTTATGTTACAGCTTACCGTATATACTCGAGTATAAGCCGACCCGAATATAAGCCAAGGCACCTAATTTTACCACAAAAAACTGGGAAAACGTATTGACTCGAGTATAAGCCTAGGTTGTCCATCTGCATGCCTCACTGTGCCTCACTGTGTCCATGTGTATCCCTCACTGTGCCCACGCCTCACTGTGCCTCACTGTGTCTATGCCTCACTGTGCCCAATCTCCCTACCTGATCTCCGGCACTGTGTGACTAGACTGACTTTTAACATAGGAGTCTATGGAAGGGGTGCCCGGATTTTAAAAATCGGTGCTCCCCGGCCATAGATCCCCTGGACAACAATCTTTGCACACATTTAGATGAAGAGTGGGGCTACATGTGTGCCAAGTTTGGGGTCCAGGGAACCTAGGTCCGGCCAGTACCGGGTCCCCAAATTTACCGGAGAAATTACCATTTAACATTGGAGTCTATGGAAGGGGTGCCCAGTTTTGAAAAATTGGTGCTCCCCGGCCGTAGGTCCTCCAGACAACAATCTTTGCACACTTGTAGAAGAAGAGTGGGGCTACATGTGTGCCAAGTTTGGCTGGGATCAGGCACACAAACTTGAAGATGGACACAGACTTGTGTATAAGCCGAGGAGGGTATTTCAGCACAAAAAAATGTGCTGGAAAAACTCGGCTTATACTCGAGTATATACGGTAATTTCAAAATGTATTAAATTAATTATTTTCCCCAAAATTCTACAAACAATACACCATAATGACAACGTGAAAGAAGTTTGTTTGAAATCTTTGCAAATTTAAAAAAAATAAAAAAATGAAAAAATCACATGTACATAAGTATTCACAGCCTTTGCCATGACACTCAAAATTGAGCTCAGGTGTATCCTGTTTCCACTGATCATCCTTGAAATGTTTCTACAACCTGATTGGAGTCCACCTGTGGTAAATTCAGTTGATTGGGCATGATTTGGAAAGGCACACACATGTCTATTATAGGTCCCACAGTTAACCGTGCATGTCAGAGTACAAACTAAGCCATGAAGTCCAAGGAATTGTCTGTAGACCTCCGAGACAGGATTGTATCAAGGCACAGATCTGGGGAAGGGTACAGAAATATTTCTGCAGCATTAAAGAGCCCAATGAGCACAGTGGCCTCCATCATCCTGTAGCGGGTACTTGCTTTCCCGGGGTTATTTTTTGAATTTTTCAGTGACACCAGTGGTGTGTTCCCGGCGGCCCACTGGGTGGCGCTGTCACCATGGGCTGACGGATGGATACCGCTGTGTGCTGAGCCTCCTTTTTGTCCTCTCTCGGCAGCGGTATGGTGGGGTGGGGAACCCGCCCTGCTTGCTGGGAGGGGGTATAAAGGGGCCGGCAATCTTGGTCACGGGGTCGGAGTCCCAGGCACCTTCAGCCTGCGGACGGTGGTTCGTGTCCGTCCTCTAGGCGGCCTAGGCCTAGAGGACCACCGGAGATCGTGTTCCACCTCAGGCACCTATAGTCCTGGGGTGAGGTACTTGAATGGAGGTCCGGAGCTCAGTGCCCAACACTGAGTTCCGCGAGGGAAGGATCCTAAGGCACTCCGCGGATGGATGCCTGAATCAGAGGTGGGCGTAATGGACCGGGAAGAGCTCCTCATCTGAAGACCCGGTGCAGCATACTGCCGGTGACGGGTGAGTCCCTTGTCGGAGACCGTCCAGAAGGAGAATTTCCCTCGTGCGGAGACCATAGCCCACTCTCAGGGAGGAGAGTGGAGGATCGAATTTGTGTCTGGGCCTATTCGCACCCACCCCTCCTTTTCTGTTCTATAGCCAAGGGAGTCCATGTTATGTTCTACAATAAAAGTGTGTTGGACGTTAATGGTGTGGGGCTCAATTTCTGGCAGACGAGGTTCATGGAGACTTTCGGAGGGAGGATCCAGATGCACAGCACAGACCCGAAGGTAAAAAAAAAACAGAGACATTGCTGATACCACATCACACCTGTGGTAGAAGCCTGGCATAGCTCACCCTCTCCCTCCCCTATCGTACCCCTAGACCAGAGACAGTGCAAGTTGAACTTTAATAGAGGGGACTGGGGAGAGGGTGTCCGCTACACGTGGGGGCTCGGGTCCGGTATTGTGTTGTGCATCACTGTATGGAACGTGTCTGCTGGAAGAGTTAAACGAATAGGCCGAAGTGCAGCCCTGCTCGAAGTCGTGGACATGACCCCAAGAAGGGAAAGGCCCGCGCAGGAAGAGCGGTGAACGGGGGGAAGCTCAGCCGTGTGAAGCAGTACACGTGGGGGCTTCTAATTGCACTGCGCCACCAGACACAACCCCCCCCGCTTGGTTCGTGGGCGTGGCTCAACCAAGGAAAGTGAAGAAAGCCCGCGAACTGGAGCAAAGGGGAGGAGTCCAATACGTGTGAAGGGACTACACGTGGGACATTGGCACGAAAACTCTGCAGTGTGCGATGGATCAGCAACAGGTCGCCATGTTTGGACATACCTCGTGGATTCCGGTTCATCCTTCCACCACGACATTGACTGCTGCTGCTCCGATAACGGATACGGGGATCCGACTGAAGCCAAGGGGTCGATTCGCCCTATACTCGTGTATGGACGTTGAGGCCCTGGGTATGATTTGTCCCGGGTGTTTGGGACTGGTGTGCCTGTTGAAGCCGTTCGGACGCTGTGAGGCCTGTGGGGAGTTCACGTTTGAGGTGGATCTGGCAGTTGAGAGGCCGAGAACCATCTACCCAGGCCGGGCTTCAGGTACCACCACTCAGAGAGGAGAAATCACCGCTGTGAGAGTCACTCCTGAGCACACTGCAGCGACCGCGGAGGAGGTCGTTAAAACTCTACGGGAGAAATCCGAGGATGCTGACTCGGTCGCCACTGTCTCGCAGCGTCCGCCACCGAAGAAAAGAACCAGCGTGGTAGCCCCGACCAGCGGTGGTGGTGGACCGTCTCGCACGCTTACGACAGGCCCGGATGGATCCGTTGACGAGGGTTCCGGACGTCCCGCTTCAAGGAAAGGCCGAGGTAAGCCAGGCGAAGAGACTTGGTGTGTAGGTGGAGGTGTACAGGGAGCGCTGGTACAATTACTTTGTGTGGACCCATATTAAAGATCCGCACACCCGCAGGTACCTGGCATGCTCTCCCACTGCTTCACAACGTTTCAAAGATTGCAAGGCCGAACGGATGTTAGGACGACACATCCATGCAGATAAAGTGTTGATCCGACGCAAAGAAGGCGAAGATGTGGAGTATCATCTGGAGACCGTGGATCAGCACTTGAAGCCACTGATTCTGCCGCATCCCCGCTTTTACCTATAGGAGAGAAAGACTCCGCTTTTATCATGTTGCTGAACTTTTTGGGGCAGTTGTTTTGTGTGTGCCCAAAGGAATGAGGAACTATTCATGTTGGGTTTTTTCATCTTCCTGCAAAGAGATCACAGACTCTGGGGTAGATAGGGCCAAAGAAGAAGAAGCTCCACGAGTGCAGTACCGCAAGGCTGTCACCAGGTGGCAGTCTTGCGCAACGTTTTTTTTTACACTTTTCATGCACTCACTCTTGGGAGGAAAGGAATTTCTTCTCAGAGAAGTTTCTTTTCTTCTTACACGAATACATGTGTCAGGGTTTGTGTGTTGGTTTTATTTATTTTCCCTCTGCAGGAGAGCATCCCGGCAAGATTATGGAACCTGGGGGTTGGTTCTTAGTCAGGATGGGAGGGAAAAGTATAATGTTGAATTTCATGTTGAATGTGTTGTTCTTCACTCCTCTTTTGTTACAGGGGCTCAGACACAACTTCTTTGTTAGGATAGTTTTCCTAAAAAATTTTTGTTTTTCCAATTTGTTAGTTGGTTTCTGGACTGGATTATGTCAGCCGGAGAGGGCATGATTCACTCCAGACACTGGGGACCAGTGTAAAATGACAGGGGGGAGAATGTAGCGGGTACTTGCTTTCCCGGGGTTATTTTTTGAATTTTTCAGTGACACCAGTGGTGTGTTCCCGGCGGCCCACCGGGTGGCGCTGTCACCATGGGCTGACGGACGGATACCGCTGTGTGCTGAGCCTCCTTTTTGTCCTCTCTCGGCAGCGGTATGGTGGGGCGGGGAACCCGCCGTGCTTGCTGGGAGGGGGTATAAAGGGGCCGGCCATCTTGGTCACGGGGTCGGAGTCCCAGGCATCTTCAGTCTGCGGACGGTGGTTCGTGTCCGTCCTCTAGGCGGCCTAGGCCTTGAGGACCACCGGAGATCGTGTTCCACCTCAGGCACCTTTAGTCCTGGGGTGAGGTACTTGGATGGAGGTCTGGAGCTCAGTGCCCAACACTGAGTTCCGCGAGGGAAGGATCCTAAGGCACTCCGGGGATGGATGCCTGAATCCGAGGTGGGCGTAATAGACCGGGAAGAGCTCCTCATCTGAAGACCCGGTGCAGCATACTGCCAGTGACGGGTGAGTCCCTTGTCGGAGACCGTCCGGAAGGAGAATTTCCCTCGTGCGGAGACCATAGCCCACTCTCAGGGAGGAGAGTGGAGGATCGAATTTGTGTCTGGGCCTATTCGCACCCACCCCTCCTTTTCTGTTCTATAGACAAGGGCGTCCATGTTATGTTCTACAATAAAAGTGTGTTGGACGTTAATGGTGTGGGGCTCAATTTCTGGCAGACAAGGTTCACGGAGACTCTCGGAGGGAGGATCCAGATGCACAGCAAAGACCCGAAGGTAAAAAAACAACAGAGACATTGCTGATACCACATCACACCTGTGGTAGAAGCCTGGCGTAGCTCACCCTCTCCCTCCCCTATCATACCCCTAGACCAGAGACAGTGCGAGTTGAACTTTAATAGAGGGGACTGGGGAGAGGGTGTCCGCTACAATCCGTAAATGGAAGAAGTTTGGAACCACCAGAGCAGACCGTCTGGCCAAATTGAGCGATCAGGGGAGATGGGCCTTAGTCAGAGAGGTTACCAAGAACCCAATGGTCACTCTGGCAGAACTTCAGCATTTCTCTGTGGAGAGAGGAGAATCTTCCAAAAGAACAACCATCTCTGCAGCACTCCACCAATCAGGCCTGTATGGTAGAGTGGCCAGACAGAAGCCACTCCTCAGTAAAAAGGCACATGACAGCCCGTCTGGAGTTTGCCAAAAGGCACCTGAATGACTGAATGGCAAGCGTGGTGTTTGGAGGAAACCAGGCACAACTCATCACCTGACCTATACCATCCCTACAGTGAAGCATGCTGGGGCAGCATCATGCTGTGGGGATGTTTTTCAGCGGCAGGAACTGGGAGACTAGTCAGGCTTGAGGGAAAGATGAATGCAGCAATGTACAGAGACATCCCTAATGAAAACCTGCTCCAGAGTGCTCTGGACTTCAGACTGGGGCTTCAGATCGTCTTCCGACAGGACAATGACTCTAAGCACAGTCAAGATATTATCAAGGCATGGCTACAGGACAATTCTGTGAATGCCCTTTGAGTGAGTGAGTGGCCCAGCCAGAGCCAAGACTTGAACCTGATTGAACATCTCTGGAGAGATCTGAAAATGGCTGTGCACCAACGCTCCCCATTCAACTTGATGGAGCTTGAGAGGTCCTGCAAAGAAGAATGGGAGAAACTGCCCAAAAATAGGTCTGCCAAGCTTGTAGCATCATACTTAAAAAGACTTGAGGCTGTAATTGGTTCCAAAGGTTCTTCAAGAAAGTATTGAGCAAAGGCTGTGAATACTTATGGACATGGGATTTTTTTCAGTTTTTTATTTTTAATATATTTGCAAAGATTTAAAACAAATTTCTTTCATGTTGTCATTATGGGATATTGTTTGTAGAATTTTGAGGGAAATAATTAATTTAATACATTTTGGAATAAGGCTGTAACATAACAAAATGTGGAAAAAGTGAAGCGCTGTGAATACTTTCCGGATGCACTGTATATGTATAAACATTGCTCAGCACAATGCTTGAAGCTGAACTCCGGGCAGAAGATTTTTTAGCTGGCAGTATTGGTGCTGTCATACCAACACAGTGCAATGTGCTGCTTGTTTCTCGTTGGATTTGAGAAATCCAGGGTGCATTATTTGAATGGTAGCTTTAGGCTGGGTTCACACTAGTGCGACACGACATCTGTCCTACTTTGGATCCGACTTTGCCCTGCGACATGAAGCCGACATATGTCCGACTTTCAATGAACGGGGATCCGACTTGGATCCCCGCCAATATCAGGCACTGTGTTTGGTATGAATCTTGTGGGGGAACTCCAGGCCAAATTTTAAATAAAAAACCGGCATGGGTTCCCCCTCCAGAGGCATACCAGGCCCTTGGGTCTGGTCTGGATTTGAAGGGGCGCCCCTACGCCGAAAAAACGGCGTGGGGGTCCCCCCCCAAAATCCATACCAGACCCTTATCCGAGCACACAACCTGGCCGGCCGCAGGGGAAGAGGGGGGGACGAGAGAGCGGTCCCCCCTCCCTCCTGAACCGTACCAGGCCGCATGCCCTCAACATGGGGGGGTTTGGTGCTCTGGGGCAGGGGGGCGACCTGCTGCCCCCCCACCCCAGAGCACCCTGCCCCCATGTTGATGAGGACAGGGCCTCTTCCCGACAACCCTGGCCGTTGGTTGTCGGGGTCTGCGGGTGGGGGGCTTATCGGAATCCGGGAGCCCCCTTTAATAAAGGGGCCCCTGGATCCCGGCCCCCCCACCCTATGTGAATGAGTATGGGGTACATCGTACCCCTACCCATTCACCTGGTGGAAAAAAATTGCAATAAAAAAACCACACAGCTTTTTAAAGTATTTTATTGCACAGCTCCGGGGGTCTTCTTCCGACTTCGGGGGTCTCCGGTGTCGTCGCCGCGCTCTCCGGTTCTTTCTTCTGCCGGGCCTCTGCTAACTTCTTTTTAGCTCTTTTGCTAACGGAGGCCCGGTCTTCTCCGTCGTCTCGTCCGGCTCTCCGTTGTCCTTCTGCTGGCCCCTCCACTAACTTCTTTAGCTCTTTTGCTAGTGGAGGGGCCGGTCTTCCCGTCGTCGCCGTCGGCATCTTCTTCCCTCTTCTCCTTCTCGATGTTGACGCGTCGCTTCCTCCCGCTGTAATACTGGCTCTCCGCTCCGCTCCGCATTAATATAGGCTTCTCATGACGTCACAGTCACATGTTCCGGGGCACATGGCCCCGGAGCATGTGACTGTGACGTCATGGGAACATGTGACTGTGACATCATGGGAAGCCTATATTAATGCGGAGTGGAGAGCCAGTATTACAGCGGGAGGAAGCGACACGTCAACATCGAGAAGGAGAAGAGGGAAGAAGACGCAGACGGCGACAACGGGAAGACCGGCCCCTCCACTAGCAAAAGAGCTAAAGAAGTTAGTGGAGGGGCCGGCAGAAGGACAATGGAGAGCCGGACGAGACGACGGAGAAGACCGGGCCTCCGTTAGCAAAAGAGCTAAAACGAAGTTAGCGGAGGCCCGGCGGAAGAAAGAACCGGAGAGCGGGAGAAGAGCGGGAGAAGAAGAAGAAGGCGACGGAGAAGACCGGGCCTCCGCTAGCAAAAGAGCTAAAAAGAAGTTAGCGGAGGCCCGGCAGAAGAAAGAACCGGAGAGCGCGGCGACGACACCGGAGACCCCCGAAGTCAGAAGAAGACCCCCGGAGCTGTGCAATAAAATACTTTAAAAAGCTGTGTGGTTTTTTTATTGCAATTTTTTTCCACCAGGTGAATGGGTAGGGGTACGATGTACCCCATACTCATTCACATAGGGTGGGGGGGCCGGGATCCAGGGGCCCCTTTATTAAAGGGGGCTCCCGGATTCCGATAAGCCCCCCACCCGCAGACCCCGACAACCAACGGCCAGGGTTGTCGGGAAGAGGCCCTGTCCTCATCAACATGGGGGCAGGGTGCTCTGGGGTGGGGAGGCCGCAGGTCGCCCCCCTGCCCCAGAGCACCAAACCCCCCATGTTGAGGGCATGCGGCCTGGTACGGTTCAGGAGGGAGGGGGGGCCGCTCTCGTGCCCCCCTCTTCCCCTGCGGCCGGCCAGGTTGTGTGCTCGGATAAGGGTCTGGTTTGGATTTTGGGGGGGACCCCCACGCCGTTTTTTCGGCGTAGGGGCGCCCCTTCAAATCCAGACCTGACCCAAGGGCCTGGTATGCCTCTGGAGGGGGAACCCATGCCGGTTTTTTATTTAAAATTTGGCCTGGAGTTCCCCCTCAAGAGCAGTAGAGCACAAGTCGCATGCCAAAGTCGGATCATGCAAGACTGCGGTCCGACTTTGATCCGACTTCAATGATAGTCAATGGGCTGAAGTCGGATCAAAGTCGGACCAAAGTAGTACAGGGAGCATTTTCAAAGTCGGACCGACATGTGTCGGACCAGTTAAGACGGCTCCCATAGGGAAACATTGATTTTCACACGTCATGCGACATGAGCTCCCAAGGTCGGAGCGTTTGTCGCCCCAGTGTGAACCAGGCCTAAATCCCACTGACATCCGTTTTGTAAGACTGGTGGCTGCTAGGCTCTGTATCCCATCTGTTATCTCTGCCCCACTGTAGTTCTTTACAGTGAGCAGAGATGTAATTACGGTACTTATGTCCCTGCTCGCTGTAGTGGATTGTGGATAGCAGATGCAGCTCTCAGTCCCAACTCCGCCCCCTCCACTCCTCCTCCAGTTCACTGCACATGCTGACTCATCTCCTGCATTTCCCTTTGCATCATGGGAAATGTAATCCTCTTTTCCTGCTCAGATGTGATGTACATGTAGCGCTACCCCCGCAGGTGACGCTTAAGTATGTTGTTGCGTACTCTGCCTCTCAACCCCAATAACAGTCTCTGCCCCTCTTGGCACACCTGGCAATAGTGTAAGTGCAATGACCAATGAGAAACACACGTTATGATATGTAGCGGGGCTTTAAAATCTAAGGGAATGTTTGAGTGGTAGTTGTACTCAAACACACTATTTGATAGGGTTCTGTAAACCATTCTTTTACTACAGGTGGGATGGTGGGATGCTGGTGTATAGTTCCCTGTGGCCTGTTGATGGCGCTGCCATCGGAGGCCAGGGTTGAACCGCTGGTACAGTGCTGCACCTTCGATGTCCCCTCTCGGCGGTGGTGTGATGGGCGTGTTGGCCTGCTGTGCATGCCGGGAGAGGATATAAAAGGGGCAGACCCTGTCTGTAAGGGGTGAGTTCCCGGGGGTCCGACCCGGGAGTGTGTTGTCCTGTTCGTGGCCACCCCAGGCACCTTTAGCCCTCGGGTGGAGTTCCTGGCCCGGTACACTGGCGGATCAGTCCCAGGCAACTTTAGCCCTGGGGCTGCAACTGAAGGCCTTGGGTCCAGCACCTTCGGCTGGGACCCGCAGAGGGAGGAGGAATCTCAGGGTGCTGCCTTGCGAGGAGACCCGTATCTAGAAGAGGAGGCCGGGGGACGACCGTTCCGAGGGACTGGTGAGAGATCACAGTGAAGGAAGGGGCCCAGTAACTCTCTGGAGGGATGTCATCTTCCCATTAGAGGCCTAATACCAGAACCATTGTTCACCAGGTCTGTGGCAGAGACCGACGTTCACCAGGTCTGTGGCAGAGATCTAACGTTCACCAGATCTGTGGCAGAGTTTGTGCAGAGACTGTGTGTCATTTAATTCGAGCATCACTCCGGCTGGTAGGATCCACTCTAATGGGAGACTATCCAGGTGAGCTGAGACTACCTGAAGATATAGGTAGTTGAATGTGTATTCGTTTGTGCCTGGACCTACTCCAACACCTCTTGCTGTCCTGAACTTCCTTCATCCTTTCCTGTTTAAATGACTATGCATAAGAGAAAAATAAACTCTACGTTGGAGTTGCAATTGGTGTGGATCTTAGAGTTTTTGGGGAATAAAGACTTGTCTTTATTGCAGTGAAGACGGGAACCATTCCCTGGAGAACCTGACCATAGAACCCCAGGTACATTACACCGCTCAACCTCTTCACACAGGAGGGTACGGGCATGTAGTATGGCATGCCCCTTTTCCTACAAGTGAGCCAAGGGTAAGGAAGAGGGGTCTGTGTGCTACACGTGGGGGCTCGAGTCTGGGATTTCTGTGGTCGGAAACCCCCAGAGTTTGGACTTTATTCCCCTTGTGAGGCTCCGTGGAGGTCGGCCATCTTTGGAAGAATTTTGGCTGCGCCACGAGGAGAGCGCAAGCTGCGTAGTTCGTGGGCGTCTCAAGGAAAGAGAAAGCCCACGAACATTGCAGGAAAATGTGAGGAGCCTCGCCATGCGGTGAGATGTGCGTGGTGACGTTGGCGCCAAATGGACAGTGCGTGATTGATCGGCGAGTGAGCAACATGGCGACTAATGCCCCATGGATTCCAGTTCCTACCACCATGAACGTTGCCTCTTTTGCTGCTCCCTTAATGGATACAGGGATTCGGCTGAAGCCCCTGGGTCGCTTCGCTCTCTATGTCTGCAGAGACACAGAGGCCCTTGGAGTGGTTTGTCCCGGATGCCAGGGACTGGTGGTGCATCTTCGGCCCTTTGGAAGATGTGAAAAGTGTAAGGAGTTTATCTTCGAGGTAGAGCAACCTACAGAAAAACCTCGGGCCTACCGTTTGAATTGCCTTACGGGCGCCACTACTCTTGAGGAGGAAACCTATGCTTCCACAGCCAACCCCACGTGCACTGTCGTGACTTCGGAGGAAGTCGATGCGGATGATCCGGTAGTTGAGGAACCGGAGACGGAGAGGGCGGCGGATGCTGCCTCTGTCGTTAAAGAGTCGCCGCTCCCACCGCCCAAGCGAAAGGTGGGCTATGTGAAAGCCTCCTGCGGCCGTGGTCGAGCTACACCCCAGCGCTTGCCTGAATTGGATTGTTTAGTCGGAGGGACCTCCAAATGATCCGCGACAGCTACAGGCCGTGGTAAGCCGGGGAAAGGGACAAAAGTTAGTGTCCGAAGTTTCGGGGACGTTTGGGTTCACGACCCCAAAGAACTTGTTAAGGACAGAGATTCCTCCACCACCAAAAATTATTTGCCGGCAGAGGAGTACGATACCTCTGACCTGGAGTCGTCCTCTGAGACGGGAGACGATGTAAAGATAGAAGAAATGTTTGTCAAGAAGGGCTGGGATAAAATACCCCTATCCTCCGCCAGAAGTAGAAGGGATTCACCCAAAGTTCCTGGGGATATCGCACCCCGGGTGGAGGTCCATGAGCTTGAGGAGGTACCTGACCCCAGGCCCAGTGGCGGCTGGTGCTCAAAATTTTTGGGGGGGCGCAAACAAACTGAAAATAAATAAATAATCAATTGCCGCCACTGTGCCCATTAAACGCAGCCACTGTGCCCAAACGCCACCAGTTTGCCCCCTCAAATACAGCCAGTTTGTTTCCATATACAGCCAGTGTGCCCCCATATATATATATATATAACCAGTGTGCCCTCATATATACAGCCAGTGTGCCCCCATATACAGCCAGTGTGCCCCCATATACAGCCAGTGTGCCCCCATATATATATAGCCAGTGTGCCCCCATATACAGCCAGTTTGTCCCCATATACAGCCAGTTTCCCCCAAATGCAGCCAGTTTGTCCCCCATATACAGCCAGTTCCCCCCAAATGCAGCCAGTTTGTCCCCCATATACAGCCAGTTCCCCCCATATTCAGCCAGTTTGTCCCCCATATACAGCCAGTTCCCCCCAAATGCAGCCAGTTTGTGCCCCATATACAGCCAGTTCCCCCCATATTCAGCCAGTTTGTCCCCCATATACAGCCAGTTCCCCCCATATTCAGCCAGTTTGTCCCCCATATACAGCCAGTTCCCCCCATATTCAGCCAGTTTGTCCCCCATAATCAGCCAGTTCCCCCCATATTCAGCCAGTTCCCCCCATATTCAGCCAGTTTGTCCCCCATATTCAGCCAGTTCCCCCCATATTCAGCCAGTTTGTCCCCCATATTCAGCCAGTTCCCCCCATATTCAGCCAGTTTGTCCCCCATATTCAGCCAGTTTGTGCCCCATATTCAGCCAGTTTGTCCCCCAAATGCAGCCTGTCCCCCCCCCCAGCCCTGCACTTACCTTCCTCGGTCCGCGCCGTCCTCGATGTGTTCTCCCGCCCTCGATGTCGCTTCAGCCAATCAGGTTACCGGTAACCAGATCCGGTGAACCTGATTGGCTGAAACCTCCACACAGTCTTCTTCCAGGAACGCACCCCCGTGCGTACCTGGGAGGAGTTTTCGGAAGCCGAATACAGCGTGAGAGCTGTATTCGGAAAGCCTATCAGAGCCGCTGGCTCTGATAGGCACTTCCAAGTTCCACCCACCGCCGGCCGCCGCTCTAATTCATATGGCCGGCGCTCACCAGGAGGCCGGCCATATGTATAGTGGGCAGCGCGGCAGCGGTGACAATACACAGATTCATGCCATGCTTGAATCTGTGTATTGTCTTTCAGTGGCGGTGCGGGAGCGAGAGGGGGCGGCGCTCCGGTGCCCTCTATGGACGCACCACCACTGCCCAGGCCTACATCACCCAGACCTATATTGCCGGTGCCTACCGCGGTGGCTGAGTATGCGCCATTGCGGGCTGCTATGTTGGGTCTTAAGGCAGTCAAAGTGCCTAGGCATCCGGATGCCATTGTCTTACCGGGTGCGGGAGACCGTGCTACTCTCCCTCCCCTTTCCAGGATGCAACGGCTGTTCAATCAGAGAGTGGCCGCTGATTACGGATGGGAGTACCCGTATGTCTCCAGAGATTTGCTTTTTGAGGTGATGGCCTACAGGGAGAGATGGTACGCTGATTTTCTGTGGGACTATTCGAAAGTGCCTAATGCCCACAGGTATCTCTCCTGTTCTGCAGCTGTTTCTGAGAGGTACAAGGGGTGTAAGTTGGACTGGGTACTGGGTCGGCACATACACGCAGATCGGGTGGTTGTGTGTCGGAAGGAGCGGGAGGATGCCGTCTATTCCATCGAGACTTTTGACAAGAACTGGAAGCTCCTTGTTTTGCCCAAACCAAAGTTTTATCTCTCTAAAAAAAAAAAGAGAGACTGGACTCTAATGTGTTCTATTGTTTCCGGAGTGTACTCTCCTGGAGTCCCAGGACTTTGCCCTTGTGAATTGGAGTAATCTACTCCGCTGGAGAGTCAGAGTCAGGAGAGCTGTTGCTGTTTTCTCTCAGCTCACAGCGCCACAAAGACAGAGACTTTGGGGGGTAGATGCAGCTAGGGCCACAGAAGAAGAAAAGGAGAAGACGTATTTCAAGTGTTGGGACAATGTTATGATGGTAGCACTTCCACTAGGTGGCGGTGTTGTGAAGGGATTCTGTGCGTTGAAAAAAAAAATATATATAATAATATATATTAATGTTTTCGTTATCTACACTAGGACTAGTGTAATAGGTACTTATTTAGAAGGAAAATATCCTCCCCTCGAGGAGGGTAGTTCCCTTCCTTTTGTAAATGATAGTATAGGATGTGATTATGCTGTTTGTGTGTGTTTTCTCCCTTTGCAGGTGAAGGACTGGCAACCACTGAGCATGGGTGGGTTAGCTAGCATAGGAGGGGAGGGAAATGTGAGTGTATATATAGTGATGTGTTTTGTATTGTAAATGTGACATTGAGAATGGGATGTACACATTTTTTTTCTTGTTGATCTTCCTTCATCTCTTTATTCAACCCCTTCCCCACATTTAGGTTCTGGCACAAACAAACTATTTTTCTATTGTTGTTTTTTTTTGTACATAGTTCTGAGATAAACATGCGTAGACTCAGGCTTGAGGTACGTGGGTTTACCCCAGACACTGGGGACAGTGTCTATCTGTCCTGGGGGAGTGTGTAGTGGGGCTTTAAAATCTAAGGGAATGTTTGAGTGGTAGTTGTACTCAAACACACTATTTGATAGGGTTCTGTAAACCATTCTTTTATTACAGGTGGGATGCTGGTGTATAGTTCCCCGTGGCCTGTTGATGGCGCTGCCATCGGAGGCCAGGGTTGAACCGCTGGTACAGTGCTGCACCTTCGATGTCCCCTCTCGGCGGTGGTGTGGTGGGCGTGTTGGCCTGCTGTGCATGCCGGGAGAGGATATAAAAGGGGCAGACCCTGTCTGTAAGGGGTGAGTTCCCGGGGGTCCGACCACGGGAGTGTGTTGTCCTGTTCATGGCCACCCCAGGCACCATTAGCCCTGGGGTGGAGTTCCTGGCCCGGTACACAGTTCCTAGCCATTGACCAGTTTGTTTCTCACTGGAGAGGAGAATCTTGGGTTAGAGGAGTATCTCGGCTCGAGACTTACTGGATATATGAGCTTCGCACATACTCACCATTCGGAATGAATGTAGAATGGGACATTAATTCCTTCATTAATTTAGCCTAGAGCCTTGATAATATTCATATCATCCAGTACGTTCCATTGTTTCTGATGTTGTGTACACTATTGTACCTGGTCCGGAGTGTCACATGTTTATATAGGGCATTTTTTGTTTGTAGGGATCCATGTGTGTCTTTTAGTAATTTTTTTATCAATATTACAATTGATTCATATTCATTAAGTATGTATCAATATATATTTTTGTATGAGGGTTTTTAGACTATGTGTTTTTTACTAGACATTAGTTTATTTTTAGTTTACGAGGTTTTGTATATCCACTAGTATACTATTTATTGGCCACAAGATGGCTCCCTTCGGTTGAATCCATTTGTCAATAATTTGAGGTTTACCATGGGATGCCTTGGTTTCTATGGTACAACGACGTCCCACGAATCTTGCTGGGTCGGTTTGCGCATGCCTGATTGCTTGCGGTTTATATCGGTGGCTCCGTGCAGCAAGGATAAACGTTCCTTGCTGACAGTGGAGTCTGCCTAGGTCCCGGATTGGGCCAATGACGGTGAAGTGGGCTGTACATACTGGGCTTATTGCCGCCCACTTCCTGAGTGCCGTTTTGGCTGGCTTTTTTGGGACATTACCATTGGTTTTCCACCATATGCTTCCTGGGTCAACTAGTGATAGCTCAGCGTGCACGATTCTGATTGGCCACATTGGTGAGGCTGCGAGGTCATCTGATCATATGATAGGCTCTCCTCCAATGACGGGCCGGTCTGGATCCTGCTTGCTGATTGGTGCGTTACAATCAATACTGGAGTGTTTTATTATAAATATTTGGCAGTAAGTGGGAGCAGGTTGATGCCCCTGTTGAAGTACCATTGTACGAAACGCTTGGGGCCGGTTCAACCACTCCGCTTATTGCCTCAATTTTTATTCGTTTTTTCATGTGATCACTTTTATGTAATGATGGTTTTATCCAATAAACCCTCAAACTGATTTACACTATTGGGGCCCTCCCCTCCTTTTTTCATGTCATGGTGAATCGATCATTTGGAAGTTCTGGCTCCTCTGTGTCATCCACGACTCAGATAAGTATTGCTATACTGCCCTGTGTATTACCTGAGTTGAGACCACCGCATGGCGAGTCCTTTGCTGGAATCCCTCTTTTTTTTTGACCTCTTGAATCAACACTTTTCAAGCTCGTGAATTCCATCCATGATCGTTGAGGGTGCGAGTCTACAGACAAGTTTTGAGTTTGACCCGTGGGGATACCATGCTCTAATGACCCACTGTCGCTGACAAGTGGGTCCATCGGCTCTGGTAAGAGTATTTACCTATTCTCTTCTATGAAGATTCGATGGTCCATATGGTTTCCAACCTTGTTTCACCATTCAATTTTCACCATTCACGTTATGGGCATTATTTGTTTATTATCATGTTTGTGTGGACTTTAATTTTTCAATACTTGCTTTGCACTTATCCTTGAGACCCAGGGTGAATCCTAGGCCTCTCTGAACACTTAGCACTTCATTTTTTTATTTCTAAAAGTGGAGTTACCCTTTTTAATGCTTGTTTTTAAATATTTGCAGGACTGCTTTAAAGTGGTATAAATCCCAGAAGTAAACATTTAATATATTGCAGATTACCAAGTCTTAAATGTAATGGCTGCATTAGTTTTATTTTTTAGGCTTTCTAGGCTAAATCTGCTAGTGCATCTAATGCCCTGTACACACAATCGGATTTCCGATGGGATAAAATCCGATGGAATTTTCCGTCGGAATTCCGATGAAGCTGACTTTCATCAGTCTTGCCTACACACCATCAGACAAAATTCCGACCGTCCAAAACTCTGTGACGTATATATTGATTTGGAAAGATGAAGCTATTAACCAGCAAGCATAGGGCAAGTTACCATTCTTTCCAATCACATCCCGGTAAATTTTGAAAAATTGAACAAGGGATGCCCCTGGGATAGTGTGGATTGGAATAAATTATGGATTGCCACCAAGTATATATAGAAAAATATAAAGAATTTTATTTGTACATATTTGACATATGGATCAAAATTGTTTAAAAACGAGAGAAAAGACATACACAATCATTGAAACCAATTTGCATGAGGGCACCTACAAGTCATATAACTAGTGGTGACAAAACCGACATGTTTCGGTTACTAGAGCTGTATCTGTGATAGCTTCCATTATTTCCTTCTTCAAGGTTCATACAATGGTTAAAAAGCAGATTGGTCTCTATAGAAGAGAGAAAAACAACATCATGTATAATGGTTATATAGTACAATATCGAGCATTAACATAGTTCCAATATTTTAAATTTCTCCCATATGTGGGCAGCTAAAGGATAAATAGTGCTGCAGAGAAACAAAAAAAAAAGAGGGGAGAACAAAGAAAAGATAAGAAAAAAAATGTATATGAGGGTTCATTGGAGATGCATAGATGCGCATATAAAGTGCATAATTATATATTTATAGGATACATTACATTTATATCAAATGTATCCATAGTATTGCATACATACATCTCTGTATGTATGCAATACTATGGATAAATTTGATATAAATGTAATGTATCCTATAAATATATAATTTATTCCAATCCACACTATCCCAGGGGCATCCCTTGTTCAATTTTTCAAAACTCTGTGACGTAAAACACTCAGACGAGCCGAGAAAAATGAAGTTCAATGCTTCTGAGCATGCATCGACTTGATTCTGAGCATGCGCGGGTTTTTTCTCCATTGGAGTTCCACACAGACGATCAGAATTTCCTATCGTTTTTCGAAAAATGTCCGATGGGGCGCACACACGATCAGTTTTTCCGATGAAAAAAGTCCATCAGACTTTTTTCATCGGAAAAACCGACCGTGTGTACAGGGCATTACACTCCCCTTCTTCCAGACTGGAAATGTGCTGTCCAATGGTGTGCCCGTTGCTCCTTCATCCAGAGAGGAGGCACTCCAATACAAGAGGTGTGTTACTGGTCAGATCAACAGGTGAAAACAGAGGGCCTAAATAATTAAAATTAATGCAACCACCACATCTAATGACCAGTAAGCTGCACAATATTACATTTTTGGTTTGGGGTTTAATACTGCTCTAAGTTTTCCTTTTTACCTGGAGTACTGCTTTAACACACTTGTGAGCTTTTAGATGTACTTATTTTTACAGACAAGAATTCTCTATCATGTTAAACAATCTCTGTGATCATTTATTGATCACTCCTCTTTTCTTATATTAAAAGAAACAAGCCTTTTATTGCTTGTAAACAGAATACTGCTATAAATAGGAGTCGGGAAGAAAATTCCCTGCAGGTTCTCTGAGCGTGTCGGTGAGTGAGCATTACAGATCTGTCACCTCCTGTCATTCTTTGTAAGAGATCTGTCTGTGACTAGCCAGCCTTTCAGAATAGGTTTACTTTTGACATATAACTTATTTGGGATCATTCAGACTAATGCCCTGTATTACTCTTTAAATAAGAGTAGAGTACTAATAAAGTACATGGACTTTCTACTCAGCATATCTCTGATATTTTTGCCACTGTTATTAACAAACTGAAGATAAGATATTGCATATAAAAACAAACCAAAGGGTAACAGTTTCTTCTTTGATCCAAAGGGCTTAATTACACTTTTGTGCTGGAAACTAACACCTAATGGCGTAGAGCAGTGGTCATCAACCCTGTCCTAAGGGCCCACTAACAGGCCAGGTTTGCAAGATAACTGAAATACATCACAGGTGATATAATTTGCTGCTCAGTGATTGCAGTATTCTAGTCTGCATCTCCCCACGGTAATACATAAAACCTGGTCTGTTAGTGGGCCCTGAGGACAGGGTTGATGACCACTGGTTAGAGATAGCCAGACCAAAAGTAAATCCAAGAACTTGCCCAAAAACTAAATAATTACCATTGATTAGTCACAGTGATCACATGGTACAGGGCCAAACACAGTGGCCCTGTACCATGTTATAGTTGTGGCAAATCACAGTAGTAAACAATTGCATCATGCCAAACACAGTTGGGAAACTATTGCTTGCAGAGTAATCATCACTGTGTAAGTAGTCATAGTGTAACCCCCCCCCCCCCAAGAGCAGCTCTGTTGACAGTATGTAAAAAAACTGTATAAAAATATGTTATTATTTATTCTGTTTAATACTGTCACCAGAGCAATTTCAGTGTCACTATGGCTTGGGTTATAGGAACAAGGGATACTGTAGATGACACTACACTAACCTATACTCTCTGACCACTTGTATAGATGCTACCATTACAGTACATTGGTTTGGATGCAATTGGTTGATTTCTGCAATACACAAGATACAATGACCGATATACAGGCTTACATTTGGCTCATACTTACAAATGGAAGGAAACAGCAGGAAGTGAGAGAAAATCTACCCCTAAGAAGGGAAATTCACTCCCGTAAGAGCTATCATGGGAAAAAGGTGTCTCCACTGAAGCTTTATCACCAATCCTTGTTTCCACGACAACCCAAATTTTTCAAAATCCAATTGTCACAGGGACAAAAAGTGAGGGGAAATCTTCATAACAGGGGCACAGACAGCAGAACAAATGTTATAGGGGCGTTAAAGCATTTGTTACTCCATCATATTTCATATTCCTTATACAGTGGGGAAAATTATTTTTTGATCCCCTGCAGATTTTGTAAGTTTGCCCACTTACAAAGAAATGAAGGGTCTATAATTTGTATCATAGGTTTATTTTAAATTATAGAGACAGAGTATCAACTAAAAATCCAGAAAAAAAACCACATAAACAAATGCTATAAATTAAGTTCAGTGAGTAAAATAAGTCTTCGATCCCCAAGCAAAACATGACTTAGGACTTGGTGGAGAAACCCTTGTTGGCGAGCACAGAGGTAAGATGTTTCTTGTAGTTAGTGACCAGGTTTGCACACATCTCAGGAGGGATTTTGGTCCACTCTCCTTTACAGATCTTCTCTAAATCCTTAAGGTTTCTTGGCTGTCACTTGGCAATGTGAAGTTTTAGCTCCCTCCATAAATTTTCTATAGGATTAAGGTTTGGAGACTGACTAGTCCACTCCATGACCTTAATGGGCTCTTTCTTGAGCCACTCCTTTGTTGCCTTGGCGGTATGTTTTGTGTCATTGTCATGCTGGAAGACCCATCCATGACCCATCTTCAAAGGGAAGAAGGTTCTCATCCAAGATTTTACAATACATGGCCCCGTCCATTGGCCCATCAATGCGGCAAAGTAGGCCTGTACCTTTAGCAGGGAAACAGCCACAAAGCATAGTGTTTCCACCTTCGTACTTGAATGTAGAGATGGTGTTCTTAGGGTCATAGTCAGCATTTTTCTTCCTCCAAACACGCCTGTAGGACTGCAAATATGTAATGATGGAGAGCACTGCTACTGTATTGTCAAATTGTTAGTAACAAAATGTCAATCTAGAAACAATAAATACTTTAGATGTTCTATATGTTCTTCAAAGGACTGAAATATAAAAATAAACGATAGGTAGGAGTTTGGGTGTGTCAGTAAGAGTGAGCACAAACAGAACTGTCACCCCATGTCATTCTTTGTAAAGCTGGTCATAGATGGTTCAAATTTTGGCCAACTCTGGCTGATTTGACCAAAATTCGGGCCATGTGTGGTCCTGCAAGTGACAAAAATCAACTGAGCTGGGTGGAAAATTATTGGCCTCACAGTCGTAGCTTCTTAATTGCTGCAATTACTGTTCAGGTATTCAGGTGCTGGATATAGTAGCTGGCAGTGGAGTTCCCTCCATCCATGGTTGAGGCTCCATGCACACTAGGGTTTTTTTTAAGCTCCTAAAAGCTGTTATTAGCATTATTTTCTGCTCCTAGTAGCTAAATAATGTTATCCTATGTGTCTATGCACACTACTTTAGGCTATTAGCGTTTTTTGAGCTTCAGCGTCTAGACAAAGAACAAAAAAGTTTTTGCAGAGTTTCTTGGAGTGGTTTTCCAGCAGAAACACTCCTAAATGCTGCTAAAGCACTACTACAAAAAGCTTGAGCAGCATGAAAATCCAGCCATACAGTACGATGTCTGTGCAATGCAGTTGTATGGCTGAAATCACATTGGATTTGCACAAAAAATGTGCAGGGACTTTTCTTTCCCCGCACTGGAATCGGATTGAATGGGTGTTCTCACCCATGTGATCTAATTCCTGTCTGAATCCACATTTCGCACTGCAATCTGTGAACTGCTCTGGGGGTGTCATTAACCACTTCAGCCCCAGAAGGATTTGCCCCCTTCCTGACCAGAGCACTTTTTGCGATACGGCACTGCGTAGATTTAACTGACAATTGCGCGGTCATGCGACGTGGCACCCAAACAAAATTGACGTCCTTTTTTTCCCACAAATAGAGCTTTCTTTTGGTGGTATTTGATCACCTCTGCGTTTTTTATTTTTTGCGCTATAAACAAAAAAAGAGCAAGAATTTTGAAAAAAAAAGCAATATTTTTAACTTTTTGCTATAATAAATATTCCCCAAAAATATATAAAGAAACAAATTTCTGTCTCAGGCCGATACGTATTCTTCTTCTTGGTAAGAGAAATCGCAATAAGCGTATATTGATTGGTTTGCGCAAACGTTGTAGCATCTACAAAATAGGGGAAAGATTTATGGCATTTTTATTATATTTTTGTTTTTTTATTAGTAATGATGGCGATCTGCGTTTTTTATCGTGACTGTGACATTGCGGCAGACACATCGGACACTTTTGACACTATTTTGGAACCAGTGACATTTATACAGCGATCAGTGCTATAAAAATGCACTGATTACTGTGTAAATGACACTGGCAGGGAAGGGGTTAAACACTAGGGTGCAATCAAGGGGTTAACTGTGTTCCCTCAGTGTGTTATAACTGTAGGGGGGATGGGCTCACTAAAACATGACAGAGATCACTGATCACGATGATAGGGAGCAGTAGATCCCTGTCATGTTGCTAGGCAGAACAGGCAAATGCCTTGTTTACATAGGCATCTCTCCGTTCTGCTGCTCCAGGTCACGATCGCGGTCCCCTGGCAACATCGAGTCTGCGGGACCCGCGGGCACTGTCACGGAGCGTGCCCACTAAGCCGCGTTTTAAAGGGGACGTACAGGTATGCCCATTTGCCCAGCCGTTCCATTGTGCCGACGTATATCGTCGTGCGCTAGTCAGCAAAGGGGTTACCATTGTATTGACACCCGAATCGGTTAACAGAGGGCAGTGTTACCTGCCTGCGGGGGAAATGCGATGCGGAATCACTTCGGTTCCTGCATCGCTACATTGTGAACCCAGGCTTAAAGATCTGTTTGTGACTGTGTATGGCAAGCCAGCCTTTCTGGCTAAAAAAGTTTACTTTTGACATATAACTTATCTGGGTAGACTAATGCCATAGGTAAATAGTTTGATTGAAGAAATACACAAGTCCATCTAGTTCAACCAAGAGAAAAAAAATAAACACCTAGAAAACCTTCATATCCACAGTTGATCCAAAGGAAGAAGAAAAAAAAAAAAAAATACAGCATGATCCAATTTGCTCCAATGGGGGGAAAATTTTCCTTCCTGATCAATCCATTATTTCCTAGATCAGCAATCTCTGATGTTATTACCAGCTTTACGCTTTAAGTAAGACAGCGAAAGACAAAAAGAAATCAAATAGTTTATTGTTTTACAGTTTTATAGCCTGGAAATTGATTATTGCACAGTACTGATAAGGTACGTGAACTTTCTACCCGGCATATCTCTGATATTTTTGCCGTTGCTATTAACAAAACTGAAGATAAGGTATTGGATATAAAAACAAACTAAAAGGTTAGTATTTCTTCCTTGATCTAAAGGGCTTGGTTACATTTTTGCTCTGGAAAATTACTCAAACCTGACCCACATTTTGCCATGGCACTGCCATCTTGGAGAAGGATTTTTGCTTATGATAGCATTCAATGTTGATAATAAGGGACATCAATAATGCTGCCTGCAGGATTATAATTTTAGTGATCCTCAGCACAAAACAGAGGTGCGCACAGATCTGCTGACCCTGGAATTTGGTTTTTAGCTTTTATGTGTGTAGCGCTACCCCCAGTTAACCACTTAAGCCCCGGACCATTTGGTAGCTAAAGGACCAGAGGTGATTTCAGAATTTTGCACTGTGCTGCTTTAACTGTAAATTGTGTGGACATGCAATGTTGTACCCAAACGAAATTTGCGTCCTTTTATTCCCACAAATAGAGCTTTCTTTTAATGGTATTTGATTGCCTCTGCGATTTTTATTTTTTGCGATATAAACGGAAAAAGACCGAAGATTTTGAAAAAAAATGATATTTTCTAATTTTTGTTATAAGAAAAATTGAATAAACTCAATTTTAGTCATACATTTAGGCCAAAATGTATTCAGCCACATGTCTTTAGTAAAAAAAAATGTCAATAAGCGTATATTTATTGGTTTGCGCAAAAGTTATAGCGTTTACAAACTAGGGTACATTTTCTGGAATTTACACAGCTTTAAATTTATGACTGCCTATCTCATTTCTTGAGGCGCTAAAATGGCAGGGCAGTACAAAACCCCCCCAAATGACCCCATTTTGGAAAGTAGACACCCCAAGGAAATTGCTGAGAGGCATGTTGAGCCCATTGAATTTTTTTTTTTGTCCCAAGTGATTGAATAATGACAAAAAAAAAATTACAAAAAGTTGTCACTAAATGATATATTGCTCACACATGCCATGGTTATATGTGGAATTGCACCCCAAAATACATTCTGCTGCTTCTCCTGAGTACGGGGATACCACATGTGTAGGACTTTTTAGGAGCCTATCCACGTACGGGACCCCGTAAACCAAGCACCGCCTTCAGGATTTCTAAGGGCGCAAATTTTTGATTTCACTCCTCACTACCTATCACAGTTTCGAAGGCCATAAAATGCCAAAATAGCACAAAACCCCCCCAAATGACCCCATTTTGGAAAGTAGACACCCCAAGCTATTTACTGAGAGGCATGTTCAGTCCATGGAATAGTTTATATTTTGCCACAAGTTGCGGGAATATGACAAACTTTTTTTTTTTTTTGCACAAAGTTGTCACTAAATGATATATTGCTCACACATGCCATGGTTATATGTGAAATTACACCCCAAAATACATTCTGCTGCTTCTCCTGAGTATGGGGATACCACATGTGTGGGACTTTTTGGGAGCCTAGTCGCGTACAGGACCCCAAAAACCAAGCACCGCCTTCAAGGTTTCTAAGGGCATACATTTTTGATTTCACTCCTCACTACCTATCACAGTTTTGAAGGCCATAAAATGCCAAGATGGCACAAAACCCCCCAAATGACCCCATTTTGGAAAGTAGACACCCCAAGCTATTTGCTGAGAGGCATGTTGAGCCCATTGAATATTTTTTTTTTTTGTCCCAAATGATTGAATAATGACAAAAAGAAAGAAAAAAATAAAAATGTACAAAAAGTTGTCACTAAATGATATATTGCTGGTTATATGCGGAATTGCACCCCAAAATACATTTGGCTGCTTCTCCAGAGTACGGGGATACCACATGTGTGGGACTTTTTGAGAGCCTAGCCCCGTACGGGCCCCCGAAAACCAAGCACCGCCTTCGGGATTTCTAACGGCACAAATTTTTGATTTCACTCCTCACTACCTATCACAGTTTTGAAGGCCATAAAATGCCAAGATAGCCCAAAACCCCCAGAAATTACCCCATTTTGGAAAGTAGACACCCCAAGCTATTTGATGAGAGGCATGGTGAGTATTTTACAGCTCTCATTTGTTTTTGAAAATGAAGAAAGACATATTTTTTTTTCTTTTTTCAATTTTCAAAACTTTGTGACAAAAAGCGAGATCTGCAAAATACTCAACATACCTCTCAGCAAATAGCTTGGGGTGTCTACTTTCCAAAATGGGGTCATTTGGGGGGGTTTGTGCCATCTGGGCATTCCATGGCCTCCGAAACTGTGATAGGCAGTGAGGAGTGAAATCAAAAATTTACACCCATAGAAATCCTGAAGGCAGTGCTTGGTTTTCGGGGTCCTGTACGCGGCTAGGCTCCCAAAATGTCTCACACATGTGGTATCCCCGTACTCAGGAGAAGCAACAGAATGTATTTTGGGGTGCAATTCCACATATAACCATGGCATGTTTGAGCAATATATAATTAAGTGACAACTTTTTGTACATATTTTTTTTTTTTTGTCATTATTCAATCACTTGGGACAAAAAAATAAAAATATTCAATGGGCTCAACATGTCTCTCAGCAAATAGCTTGAGGTGTCTACTTTCCAAAATGGGATCATTTGGGGGGGTTTTGAACTGTCCTGGCATTTTATGCACAACATTAGGAAGCTTATGTCACACATCATCCACTCTTCTAACCACTTGAAGACAAAGCCCTTTCTGACACTTTTTGTTTACATGAAAAAAAATTTTTTTTTGCAAGAAAATTATGTTGAACCCCCAAACATTATATATTTTTTTAAAGCAAAGGCCCTACAGATTAAAATAGTGGGTGTTGCATTTTTTTTTCCACACAGTATTTGCGCAGCGATTTTTCAACCGCATTTTTTGGGGGGAAAACACACTTTTTTTATTTTTAATGCACTAAAAAACACTATATTGCCCAAATGTTTGATGAAATAAAAAAGATGATCTTAGGCTAAGTACATGGATACCAAAGACGATATGCTTTAAAATTGCGCACAAACGCGCAGCGGCGCCAAACTACATTCATTTTTAAAAGCATTTAAAAGCCTTTACAGGTTACCACGTTAGATTTACAGAGGAGGTCTACTGCTAAAATTACTGCCCTCGATCTGACCTTCGCGGTGATACCTCACATGCATGATGCAATTGCTGTTTACATATGACGCTAGACCGACGCTTGCGTTCGCCTTTGCGCAAGAGCAGGGGGGGACAGCGGTGCTTTTTTTTTTATTATTTATTTTGCTTTTTTATTTTATTTTTAAACTGTTCCTTCCATATTTTTTTTTTACCATTTTTATTGTTATCTCAGAGAATGTAAATATCCCCTATGATAGCAATAAGTAGTGACAGGTACTCTTTTTTTGAAAAAAATTGGGGGGTTAGACCCTAGATCTTTCCTCTGCCCTCAAAGCATCTGACCACACCAAGATCGGTGTGATAAAATGCTTTCCCAATTTCCCAATGGCGCTGTTTATATCTGGGGGGGGCATTCCCTCCCACTGCTTGTAAAAGCAGTCTAGCGGCTAATTATCTGCTAGGATTGCTTTTACATGAAAGCCGGCCACTGGCTGAAAAGAATGATACCAAGATGATACCTAAACCTGCAGGCATCATTCTGGTATAAACATTCAAAGTCCAGCAACATACCAGTACGTTGCTGGTCCTTGTTGGACATGTATTGTAATCTTTTTTTTCATGCAGCCTGTTGGCTGAACGAAAAAAAGAGATTGATTGGTGGGTATGCCCACCATTAGAATACCTCCCTTCATCCACCCACTTCTAATGATGGGCATATATGCCGAAGCATGGGGGCATCCTCCCGCAAAAAAGTTATGCCGCGTACACACGGTCTGACTTTTCCACGGGCAAGCCTTCGTCGGAATTTCGACCGTATGTACGCGGCATAAAAGGTTATGCCGTGTACACACGGTCGGACTTTTCCACGGGCAAGCCTCCGTCGGAATTTCGACCGTATATACGCGGCATTAGGAGCAAAATCGCTCCTCCGCCCCTGCTGCCCCCATGCTTCGGCATATATGCTCTTTTTTTTAACTGTGGTGGTGAAATCACCTCCTACAGCGTTGGAGTCACGGCTTTATGTATCGTGGGAGCAAATGCTGTTGCTGTCAAGATAAATAGATCCGCTCTGCAACTGAATGGTGTACCTGCTAAGCAAATGATGGTTAACATTAAAACAAAGTAACATTACAGTACAACAGTAAGACCTTACCATACCATACCTGCAAAGCAAATACCAAAACAAAACCTAGTAAAAAATAAAAAAAATTTTTAACGCAACCTGTGCCTAAAATATATATATGCCGAAGCATGGGGGCATCCTCCCGCAAAAAAGTTATGCCGCGTACACACGGTCGGACTTTTCCACGGGCAAGCCTTCGTCGGAATTTCGACCGTATGTACGCGGCATAAAAGGTTATGCCGCGTACACACGGTCGGACTTTTCCACGGGCAAGCCTCCGTCGGAATTTCGACCGTATGTACGCGGCATTAGGAGCAAAATCGCTCCTCCGCCCCTGCTGCCCCCATGCTTCGGCATATATCCTCTTTTTTTTTAACTGTGGTGGTGAAATCACCTCCTACAGCACTGGAGTCACGGCTTTATGTATCGTGGGAGCAAACGCTGTTGCTGTCAAGATAAATAATTCCGCGCTGCAGTTGAATGGCGCACCTGAAAACAAAAAATTACATACCTGAAAAGCAAGCATGACAAAACATTGCAGAATGGAATACAGTAAAAAAGAGCAGAACAATAGAGAGAAAATAGAGAGAGAGAGAGAGAGAGAACAATAAAACGACAACTATTTTTGTTTTTTTTATTTTATATTTTTTTTGTGTTTTGTTTTTTACACTTTTTTTTTGTAACTTTAACAACTGTAATGGTTCGGGTCTCTCAAAATGTAATGGCATCTTGGAAGACCCTGTGTAAGTGTGTCCTAGTCTGTGAAATGCTGTACCCTACGCTAAAACTTCACTTTTGAGTGGTAGCGTTCAAAACATTCACCAAGGCAAAGACCAGGCTTGTCAGGACAGAGTGGACAATAATGATGGGTGTCACTCCTAAATCCGCGCTTGCTACAGACACAACATCTTTTTTGGGGGGCTCGTTGGGTAGGGGTACTCGGGAGGACATACGTATAATGCCTCTCATGCAGCCGGCTTACTGCATTTGGTTGGGGATGGTGAGGTGCAGAACCGCCTGGATACAGGAGTTCTGTGACAATCTCATTCTGGAATTTTAGAAGAGATAAAGTCCCGCCTGAAGCTCTGTATAGCACATGAGCGTTCAGCAAAGCCAATTGAAATAAGGATAGAGACACTTTTTTGTACCAGCGTCTCGCCTTACGGTCAATTAGATACGGCGCCAACAACTGGTCGTTGAGGTCCACCCCTCCCATATTTTTGTTATATTCGTGGACACAGAGGGGTTTCTCCACAACACCAGTCGCCGTAGGAATTTGGACTGTCGTGTCTGCATGAAGGGAGGTAAGAAGGAAAACATTCTTATTGTCCCTCCACTTTATAGCGAGCAAATTATTACACTTTACGCAGGCTCTCTCCCCCAGCCTAAGACGGGCATCTACAAGCCGCTGGGGAAAGCCCCGGCGATTAGGTCGCACGGTGCCACATGCTCCAATCTGATGATCAAACAAGTGACTAAACAGTGGCACGCTCGTGTAATAATTGTCCACATACAAGTGGTACCCCTTTCCGAATAAGGGTGACACCAATTTCCACACTATCTTGCCAGCGCTCCCTATGTAATCCGGGCAGTTGACCGGCTCAACCTGACTATCTTTTCCCTCATAAACCATAAAGCTCCATACATAGCCTGTTGCCCTGTCACAGAACTTATAGAGCTTGACCCCGTATCTGGCACGCTTGCTGGGAAGGTACTGCTTGAAAGCCAAGCAGCCAGAAAATTTAATCAGGGACTCATCAACGCAGACAACTTGATCGGGAGTAAACAAGGCTGCAAAACGTTTGTTGAAGTGGTTTATGAGGGGCCGAATTTTATAGAGCCGGTCGTATTCAGGGTCCCCACGTGGACGACAAAGTTCATTGTCGTTGAAGTGCATGAACCGCAAAATCTGCTCGTATCGTTTCCTGGGCATGGAGGCAGTGAACACGGGCATGTGGTCAATTGGGTGCGCGGACCAATAAGCACGCAATGACGGGAATTTATGTGTGCCCATGTTGAGGGAAAGGCCCAGAAAGGTCTTAAATTCGGAAACCGTAATTGGTTTCCAATCTTTGGCAATGGAAGGCAACTGGGGATTAGCGGCGATGAATTGACCAGCATATAAATTACTCTGGTCCACAATAGATCTATAGAGATCTTCCGTGAAAAACAGCGAATAATAATCAATTGGCATAAAATCAGCTGTTTCCACCTGAATACCGGGTTGGGCAGTGAATGGGGGAAGTACGGGTTCTGCAGAAGTGGTGGGGACCCAATCAGGATAGGCAAATTCTGCAGGAAGGGCACTATGGGTACGACGGGCCTGCCTTTGTCTTCTTATTGGTGACAGCGGCACACTACTTGTGCTTGCCACCTCGCCAGCTTGAACTGCACTTATGGGACTCGCCACGTCACCACGTGATACTGCAGTGCTGGATGTACGCCCAGGCTGTACTAGGCCGCTGGTGCTTGCCAATTCACCAGAAGGAATAGCTGCGCTAGTACTACTCTGCTCCATGATACGAGAGCCCTGCGGTTCTTGCTCCTCAACAACCTCAGAAGATCGGGATCGGGTACGCCTGACCTTAGCAGGGACCTCAACTTCGTCGTCAGAGCTATCTGACGTGGGGCCGCTGACGTCACTGTCTTCTACGGGAAGATATTCTGAGCCTGAATCTGACAGATGCGTGACCTCCTCTTCACTATCTGTCATGCTCAGAATCTCGTAGGCCTCTTTACTAGTGTACCTTCGACTTGCCATTTTGGGCTCTAAATTTAGGGGTACACTAGTAAGATTCACAGGAAAAAAAGCACCTGACTGTCGTCAGCAAATATATCAAACGCTACAAAAAAAACTGTTAGCGATCGCAAGGATCAGGCCTGTCTCTGCGAATGCTGCAGTTATGTGTTTTGTGTTTGGTAAGTGACAGTGATCGATCGATACTGCACTTGGGTGGGCTGGGCTGGGCTGGGCGGAGGGGCTAAACGCAGGTGCTAGCAGGTATCTGGGCTGATCCCGCTAACACTGTGTTTTTGGGAACCCTAAACCGCTGGGGACGCTAGTATAGATCTGATCAGATCACATATTGATCTGTTCAGATACTATACCACTAAGGGAGGTGTATGCTTTGCGCGTGGGTGTTAGCATTATTGGCACTAACCTAACGCTGCCTGGGGCGACGCAGACCCTCTCTGGCGCTAAAACCTAATTGATCTCACCCGCCGGGCGATCAGGGGGTTAAACCTTTATTGGGTTATATACGGCGGGTGCCCTGATGCTATAAAAAGCAAACTAACCAACCAGCGTCACCCGTAACCTTTATATGGTGATCACTGGTGAAAGGGTTAACTAGGGGCAATCAGGGGGTTAAAACCTTTATTAGGTTAAATATGGGGGTACCCGACGCTATATAAAAACCTGACGGGTTACCTAAATAACTAAATAACTAAATAACGAACTGGGTAACCAGTGTCACCAGTGACGCTTATACAGTGATCACTGGTGAAAGGGTTAACTCTAGGGGCAATCAGGGGGTTAAAATAATATATGGAGGTACCTGACGCTATAAAAACCTGCGGCGAAACTAAAAATAAATAACTGGCTATCTAGGGCACCACCGGCACTAAATACAGTGATCGAAAATACGATCGCTTAGTGACGCTGGCGTTAGGGGGTGAAAGGGTTACCTGGGGGGTGATCAAGGGGTTAAACCTTTATTAGGGGGGTTAGGGGGCTACCCTGGACCTAAAGGGGCCTAAACCTAACTGCCCTGCAACTTTTTACTGTCACAGATGACACTAAATGCAGTGATCAGTAAAATAAATGATCACTGCAATCAGTGACACTGTGATTGGGGGCTGGGGGGTGACCTGGGGGGTGAAATATGTGCCTATGTGTACCTAAGTGTCAGTGGACTGTTGGTGCACTAACCTGCTTCTTCTCTCCTTGGCGCTGCGGACGAAAAGACCGCCGCGAGGAGAGATGACATCACTTCCTCCTGCTTCCTCTGCCTGTGTTTACATTACACGGGCAGAGGGAGCATTTTCATTCGCCGGGAGCGATCGCGAGGGGGTGGCCAGAATCGAATGGCCGTCCCCTCATCTCGGATCGCTCCCCAACGATAAACGGCCGCTCACTGTATAGGAGGGGGGTCCGATCGGACCCCCCAACTGTACAAAGGCGATCACGTACACTGTACGTGATTGTGCCTGTCGGTGCCATTCTGCCGACGTACATATACAGTGAGCGGTCGTTAAATGGTTAAGAGAGCCGCTGGATTTGTTTACGGGCCCTGTGTACAGCACCACCAACCCCCAGCAATCTGCTCGACCCACTCTGGCACAGCTAGTCTAGGGGTTATATTTGTATCACATTCAATTAATATTGCAAGGAATAATCTCTTAGCAGTAAGACAACACACGGAGGCAAGAGATTAAATATAACAGTTTACTCTTATGTTAAAGGTAGCATAGGCAGAACACAACACATGCAATTGGCTAGCAGAGCCCTGCAGAAATCAATACAGCATACAATAATGGCGCTGCGCGGTACTTCACCACGTGTAGCTATTATGGTATGCGTGCCCTATGGCGCACTAAACAATATCTTAACTTCCCACCCCGGTCAGGCCTGACATGGAGTAAATCTCAGTCACCTCCTATAGGGATTTCTTCGCATGCCAGCTTTCGGTGGTGCACTTGATGAATAGTACTTTGTAATCCACAACCAGGCAATAACTTGAAACACTATACTGGGGGGGGGGGGGACACTTCAACTCTGTCCTGCTACCGGTCCCCCCGGGGAACAGCAGATAAACGAAACTGTGGACCTATGCAGTCTATAGGCCTGAACACGGCACAGTCTATTGGTCTGGGCAAGTGCCCGCTCACCACTCCGAACACGATCCCAGTCCGGAACGTCCACCCTGCTGTGTATCCGCACACATCGTCTGCAACGATCGGGTACCCGATCCAACTGATGTCCTCACTCGACAAGTCAGATGCCGCCCAGGCTCCGCAGTGGGGTGGAAGGCTCTTTGGAAGTTGTGCAAGGCCCAGGCTTCAGGCCTTGCACTGCAGCAGATCCGCACAGGAAGAAACTCTTGCTTGCAGCGCGGTGTCCAAAGAGACCGAGCTCCGCCTCGACTCCTCTTTAAATAACCCCTCCCATGAGTCTCTGCGATGGCTAACTGCACTCTGGGTGCCGAACAGGGTTCTGGGTAACGTAGTCCCGGTGCCTTAAAGGAGACCCCGCTACACACTCCCCCCACTTAAACTCTTTGGTCCCCAAAGATAACATAAACTTAAATCACAGAACGTACAACATCAATCAAACTTTCGTATGATGTTGGCAGAGGAAATTCCCACCAAAACCGAGGCGGTGAACTCCCCTGCCCACATGTCACACTATCATTAGTGTCCTGCCTAACTGTGCCAGAGAGTGAGCTGGGGTTGCCCCCCACTAAATGAACAGTGGGAGGGTCAGGCTGTTCCATACTCCTTCTGGCAGTAACCACAGTATCTTCCGCACTTCTCCCCATCTGTGGGTAAGTCAATCTTCTAGGAGGCTTTATGGCTCTTCGCTTCCTCTGTCCTCTTGGGCTCTCTGTTAGAACAGGTTCCTCCTCTGGAACCAACTCAGGAATTACTTCTGGTTCGGGAGCACTGGACTCCGGGGCATGGAGGTACAGGGACTCCCTTGGATCTTCTTCTGGGGGTAAGTCACAAGCACTCTCCCAAGAAACCGACCAAGGACTGGATGGAATGAACTCAGTAGCTTCTGCATTCAGCGTCTGATCTATGGTGTCTTCTTCAGGTGGAAGATCAATAGCAGAGGTTCCTGGGGCCTGTGAAGGCCAAAGCCAGTCAAATTCTTCTCCCTCATCTTCACTCATCTCCGAGGTCTCTGTATCCCCAATCTGAGGGGTCTGGGACCGAGTGTTCGGTCTGGGAGTATCCAGGATGGAAGTTGGCTCAGGGGAATCCGTCACAGGGGGTATCCGAACTGCCTCCGCTAGTGGGAGTAGGTGGTTCCGATGCCAGGTCTTCAAGGGCCCCACCTTCCCTTCTGGTTTAAGTCTGTAAACGGGTAGGCCTGGCAGTCTTTTGCAAACAACATAAGGTTCAGGTCTCCATCTGTCTGCAAGCTTGTGTTTTCCAGGGATCCCCAAATTCCGCAACAACACTCTGTCTGCAGGTTATAGATCCTGGATCCTAACTTTTAAGTAAAAATGTTTCTTGTTACGGGCCCCCCTTTGCTCTGAGGCCGCCTGGGCCTGTTCATAGGCCAATTTCAAATTGCGTCTGAGCCTATCGACATATCCCTTGTGGGAAGCAGCAGAACAATGGTCTATGGAAGTGCCAAAGGCCAGATCTACGGGTAATCTTGCTTCTCTCCTGAACATAAGTTGATAGGGTGAGTACCCTGTAGCATCACTGGTGGTGCTGTTGTATGCATGCACAACTGCCGCTATGTGGTAGGGTCCCCAGCATGTTGAGCAGGGTTCGGTTGAACCTCTCCGGCTGAGCATCACCTTGTGGATGATAGGGGGTAGTTCTTGTCTTCTTGATCCCCAAAGAATCCAGGAGTTTCCGGATCAATAGACTTTCAAAATCCCTTCCCTGATCTGAATGGAGCCGTTGTGGTAGCCCATAATGTACGAAGTATTTCTCCATCAGCACTTTGGCCACGGTGGAAGCCTTCTGGTCCTTGGTTGGAAAGGCCTGGGCATACCGGGTGAAATGGTCGGTTACTACCAGAACATTTCCTAGTCCACTCAGGTCGGGTTTGAGGCAGAGAAAATCAATGCATACCAGATCAAGTGGGCTTTGACTTTGCAGATGGCCCATTGGGGCAGCTTGATGAGGTAAAGTCTTTCTCTGGATGCATCGTGCACATGAGTGGCAGTATTCTTCAACTTCAGCCCTCATGCAGGGCCAATAGAAACGGTCCCTAACGAGTTGGAAAGTCCTTTCTGCCCCTAGGTGACCATGGCTGTCGTGCAGAGCAACCAGGACTGTCTCTCGGTGCTTCTCAGGCAAAAACAACTGCCATTTGTCTTCTAGGTCATCAGAGGGGCCCCTTCGGTAGACCACTCCCTGATGCACCTGTAACTTGTCCCACTCTTTCCTCAACAGGCGAGCTTCCTTTGAAGGGTGGCGTAAAAGTCTATTCGGGTCCTGATTCTCCAGGGCCTCTAGGACCAATCTCCCCATAGGGTCTTCCAATTGGTCGGATCTCAGCTCCTTCTTAGACAGTTTTGGCAAGTTATCTTCCCCCAGTTGGGTTACTCCACAGTATTGCTTGGGAACTCCTACTATGGTAACCCCTATCTCTTCTGCTCTTGAGCCGCCACTGGCTTGGAGTTCAGCCCCTTGACAGAGGGCCCGCACCCCGTCGGGTGCCACTTGGGCCCAGTCTTCTGTACTGCAAGTGGGGACGTGAAATCTTCTAGACAAAGCGTCTGCATCTCGGTTTCCAGCCCCAGGTCTGTACTTCAGGCTGAAGTCGAAGGCAGACAGCGCCGCCAGCCACCTATGTCCTGTGGCATCCAACTTTGCTGTGGTGAAGAGATAGGTGAGGGGGTTGTTGTCTGTTTTCACTGTGAATTCCGCCCCATATAAATAGTCTCTAAGTTTGTCAACTACCGCCCACTTAAGGGCCAGGAACTCCAACTTATGGGTGGGATAGTTCTTTTCGGAGGGAGTCAGACTTCTGCTCACATACGCAACAGGCCTCAGTTGCTCTTCATGCTCCTGGTACAGCACTCCTCCCAAACCATCATGGCCAGCATCTACATGAAGTTCATAAGGCTTCTTAGGGTCTGCGTAGGCCAGGACAGGGGCAGTGGTCAATGTCTTCTTCAACATCTGAAAGGCTTTCTCACACTTCTCGTTCCACTGGTCCTTGACTGACTCCCCTGGCTTTCTGGGGCCTGTGTCATCCTCTTCCCCCTCCGTCTTTAGCAGCTCATTCAGAGGCCTGGCTAGCCGAGCAAACCCCTCCACAAACCTCCTGTAATAGGAACAGAACCCCAGAAAGGATCTGAGCTCTGTCACAGTGGTGGGCCTGGGCCAGGAGGTGACTGCCTCCAATTTAGCGGGGTCTGTGGCTACCCCATCTTCAGACACTATGTGCCCCAGATAGTTGTCTGATGACTGATAGAATTGGCACTTTTCAGGTGAGAGCTTGAGTCCTTCCTCACTCAGTCTCTTCAAAACTTTCTCCAGTCTCTCCTCATGCTCTTCCAAGGTTCTTTCGAAGACAATGATGTCATCCAAGTATACGAGGACTTCGATGAGGTTCATATCTCCCACAGTCTTCTCCATGAGACGTTGGAAGGTGGCTGGAGCTCCAGACAGACCTTGAGGTATCCGGTTGAATTCAAAGAACCCTACCGGGGTTATGAAAGCCGTCTTCTCTTTGTCTTCTGGATGCATCGGGATCTGATAGTACCCGCTCTTGAGGTCCATAACACTGAACGACTTGGCTCCAGACAAGCTCTGTAGGGCATCCTCTATCCTTGGAGTGGTATACTGGTCCGGTATGGTTCTCCTATTGAGAGTCCTATAGTCTATGCACAGCCTCAGTGACCCATTCTTCTTCCGGACCACCACTATAGGCGAGGCATAGGGACTTCTAGATTCTCGAATCACCCCTATTCGCTAGAGCTCGGCGAGCTGCTCCCTCAAGTCTTCGAGGTCTGCTAACGGAACCCGCCTAACCATTTCCCTGAAGGGTTTGTCTTCCTGGAGGCGGATCCGATGGGTGGCACTCCTAGCACACCCCACATCGAATTCATCTTGGGAAAAGATCCTTTCCCACCTGGTCAACTGGGCCTTAGCTCTCTCTTTCCAAGCCCTGGGCAGATTTGGATTCTCCATGGAAAGTTTCTCCCACACAGTACTTTCTCCATCTGTCTTCTCCACATCTGGCGAAGCAACTGGGGTAGCTGGGCTCACCCGGCCCAGTAACAGCCTAGCTGGGATTTCCATGGGACCATCCGTGGTATTTCTGACGCTCACAGGCACTTTACAATGAGCCTTCTTCAGGGCCCTCACCGGGACCACTTCTGGGACTACTTCTAGGCCCGAATGTTCTTCCCTTGGGTCGGGTTCCAACATGAGAAAAGGGCCAGGCTGCTCCCCAGTGAGTTTCACTGTGGCTTTCAAGCAGGTTACTTCACCGGGCTGCGGCACTATTCCCCTTCTTTCCAGCCTCCAGACCTTCCCTACCCCCTCTTCCGGGGCCTTCTGTTCCAAGATCAGCCGTTGGTAGGCTGTCTTCAACATTGGGTGGATCTCAGTGACTGTGGGGTCTTTCCTTCTTGTTAGAGGGGCCAGAAGTCTTCGGACCAGATCCGTGTTTGTCCCTATTATCAGGGAACTCTTGTTAGCTCCAGGCGGTCGGGGGCACACCACAGCTAAGGTGTCGAACACTTCAGCCTTTCCGGCTATGGACGGGTCAAAAGTCAGTTTTATAGGCAGATAGCCATCATAAGGGAAACTCTCTGTCCCAATTCCCCATATCTCCAACTCTTCAATCTTCTGGATGGGTAGGTGACTTAAATGCTTGTCATAAAAGTCCCGGTACAACAGGGTCACATGCGCCCCAGTATCTAATATGGCTCTTGTGTAGACTCCCTCCACTTGAACTGGTACTATCGGGGAGGGACCCACCAGCTTCTCTGGATATCGCTTCGTAGGGGTCTTTTTCTTTTGATCTTTGCATTTTCCCTTTTGGCTTTCTTTCTTCCATTTCTCTTTGGACTTAAGCCTCTCCAGGGCCTGGTATGCATTGATCTCCCTCCTTTTGGTGGGTGTAACTACCCGCTGAGGGACACTACTCTCTTTCTTTGGGGTGCGTTCCTTCTGAGGAACTTTGCGTTTCTTCTGAGGGGTCTTCTCCACTCTTTTCATGTGCTTCTCATTCAGTTTGGAGCTCACTGGAGATGATGGGCACCCGGTTGACTCCTTCACCGGGGCCCGCTAAAGTTTTCCGGCGGCTTGCGGTTATTCATCTTTTTTTTCTTGGGACTGGCACACACTTTGGCAAAATGGCCAGCTCCTCCACAATTGAAACAAATCACATCCCCCCAATCTTCCAGGGATGCGGGTGCTGAGGTGTTGGGAAACAGCTCCTTCCTCTGACTTTCCCTCTCTGGTTCCCTTGACTTCTTTTCCATCAGGGAGGTCAGCATCCCCAACACTTGGGACATCTGTGACTTCAAGGTATCCACCTCTGAGTCTCTTTCCAGGGTCATGGCCGTCCTGACCATCACTGGAGGAGGATTTACCGACTCAACTGGTAGGCTCCTCTTCTTCTCCTCCAGCATAGCTTCTTCCTCTCTGACCACTCGGATCAAGTCAGGGTACTCCAGGCTCTTCCCGTCCTGTCTTGTGCGTTGGGGTCCAGGGGCTGAGATCCTCTCATCACCTGCTGAACACGGGCCTCATCCACCTTCCGTGGGTCAATCCCCTTCTTAAGAATCATCTTATGCAGGATCTTATCCAGGCGCCTCATGAACTCTGACAGCTTCTCTCCTGTCTTCTGGTAGCAGTGCTCCAGCTGATAAGTGAGCTCAGTGATTTTCTCTGTTCCACCGAACACATTCTGCAGGATATCCAGATAGTCCTGTGCATTACAGTCTGTCTTACTCATCTCTGCTTCTTTCTGTGGTCTGGGACTTCCCATTCTTCTAGGGCATGAGTGGCACCGTCTAACCACTCCTCGAACCCCTCTTCACCCGAGGGTACAGGTTTCCTTCCTGAGAATATTCTAAGCTTTCTGTATCCTGACATCTGGTAATCTGTAGGATCTTTCTTACACTGTGCCACAAGTTCCCCCAGGACTGCGCACAACTCTGCACAACTCTGCGCCGAGAGTGGCAGATGGCGACCCGGGACTTTCCCTTTTCACCTGTCTTTCTGCTTTTGGGATGGGTGATGGAGATAGTTTCGGTGTCTGAGACCGTCCTCCTGGCTTGAGCGGCAGCGCGTGTATTAGGCTATAAGTCTGATCATCTATGGCTTCTATACTTGGATTCTTGAAATGTTCTGGGACTCCGTCCTTCCATTCCACTAATGCGTGTGTCAGTGAGGAATTCGTCCTGACATCCACCACCCATGCTTTCTGATACGGTGACAGTGACATCACTAGCTGCTTCACCGCTTCTTCTTGCCAGATCCCTGGGAGTTCTGACTACTATCCTGCCCCCACGTGTAGCGCTACCCCCAGTTAAGAGAGCCGCTGGATTTGTTTACGGGCCCTGTGTACAGCACCACCAACCCCCAGCAATCTGCTCGACCCACTCTGGCACAGCTAGTCTAGGGGTTATATTTGTATCACATTCAATTAGTATTGCAAGCAATAATCTCTTAGCAGTAAGACAACACACTGAGGCAAGAGATTAAATATAACAGTTTACTCTTATATTAAAGGTAGCATAGGCAGAACACAACACATGCAATTGGCTAGCAGAGCCCTGCAGAAATCAATACAGCATACAATAATGGCACTGCGCGGTACTTCACCACGTGTAGCTATTATGGTATGCGCGCCCTATGGCGCACTAAACAATATCTTAACTTCCCACCCCGGTCAGGCCTGACATGGAGTAAATCTCAGTCACCTCCTATAGGGATTTCTTCGCATGCCAGCTTTCGGTGGTGCACTTGATGAATAGTACTTTGTAATCCACAACCAGGCAATAACTTGAAACACTATACTGGGGGGGGACACTTCAACTCTGTCCTGCTACCGGTCCCCCCGGGGAACAGCAGATAAATGAAACTGTGGACCTATGCAGTCTATAGGCCTGAACACGGCACAGTCTATTGGTCTGGGCAAGTGCCCGCTCACCACTCCGAACGCGATCCCAGTCCGGAACGTCCACCCTGCTGTGTATCCGCATACAGCGTCTGCAGCGATCGGGTCCCCGATCCAACTGATGTCCTCACTCGACAAGTCAGATGCCACCCAGGCTCCGCAGTGGGGTGGAAGGCTCTTTGGAAGTTGTGCAAGGCCCAGGCTTCAGGCCTTGCACTGCAGCAGATCCGCACAGAAAGAAACTCTTGCTTGCAGCGCGGTGTCCAAAGAGACCGAGCTCTGCCTCGCCTCCTCCTTAAATAACCCCTCCCATGAGTCTCTGCGATGGCTAACTGCACTCTGGGTGCCGAACAGGGTTCTGGGTAACGTAGTCCCGGTGCCTTAAAGGAGACCCCGCTACATGTGCGAACATGCGTTAACGGGGACATGTTTCTCGAGTAGATGTGCTCTTCAGAATTTTTAAAACCAGTATTAGCAAAGTACATGAATTAGACCAGACCTCCAAATCCTCATTTGTCACCTACCTGTAAAGTTACAACTGCAGGATTTAGTTACCAAAATTAATTAAAGTAGTTGACAGCATACAATTATGATCCAGATCCAGATGGTAGCAAATAGTTTGAACCGCATGGGGGGTGGGGTCATATGATTAACATCCTGGTTGTTCATTATTTGGGCAGATGTCTATCAGTGTCAACAGTCTGCTCTACATGCAGAACTTACTAAAGCAACCTAAGGCTACTTTCACACTGAGACGCTTTGCAGCCGCTATAGCACTAAAAATAGCGCCTGCAAAGTACCCTGAAAGAGCCTCTTCTCTCACTCCAGTGTGAAAGCCTGAGGGCTTTCACACTGGAGCGGTGCGCTGGCAGGACACTCAAAAAAGTCCTGCCAGACGCATCTTTGAGGCGCTGTAGGTGCGGTGTATACACCGCTCCTAAAGCGCCCCTGCCCATTGAAATCAATGGGCAGCGCCGCCGAATCGCTGGAAAAGCTCCCCGCTAGCGGCCGAATAGCACCGCAAAAACGATGGTAAAGCGCCGCTTTACCGCCGACAATGAAACGCCCCAGTGTGAAAGTAGCCTTAGATATCTGATCATGAGTCCACTACCTAAAGCGGTTGTATGCCCTGGAAAAAAAAAACAACCTGTAAGGCAAAGTCGGTGCACACTAGCTCATTATGAAATACTTACCTTAGAACGAAGCCCTCGCACTACCTCCCGGTCACCACAGAGGGGGCTGACATGTTCCCTCAGCGTTTCTTCTGGGTTCACGGCTCTGGGGCTGTGCGAGGGAGTCCTCCGTTCTGGCAAGGTCCGGCAGCATCCGCCGGACCTTCAGAGCACATGCGCCACTGAGGTTAGCGGCTGCACGCAAGGTGAATATCTCCTAAACCGTACAGGTTTAGGAGATATTTATTTTATCTACAGGTAGGCCTTATTATAGGCTTACCTGTAGGTAAAAATGTGCAAGCGGGGTAAACAACCGCTTTAAGGCTCCGTTCACATATATGCAAATTGGATAAGCTTTGAACTGCATTCAATTCGCATAACATGTGAATCAAAACAGCTTTCTATGGAGCGGGTTCACATATGTGCAGTGCAGCGAATTCACTGCAAATTTAAAAAGAGTCCTGTGCGTTTTTTGAGCACTGCAGCATGGTTCAGATGCAAATTTCAGGCTCATTGTCTTCTATGGGAACGCACATCGGAGCAGTTTTAACTACTTCCTTACTGGGCACATATACCCCCTTCCTGCCCAGGTGAAATTTCAGCTTTCAGCACTGTCACGCTTTGAATGACAATTGCGCGGTCGTGCGACGTGGCTCCCAAACAAAATTGACATCCTTTTTTTCGCACAAATAGAGCTTTCTTTTGGTGGTATTTGATCACCTCGGCAGTTTTTATTTTTTGCGCTATAAACAAAGATAGAGCGACAATTTTGAAAAAAAAGCAATATTTTTTAGATTTTTGCTATAATAAATATCGCAATATTTTTGGAATTTTTTTTTCCTCAGTTTAGGCCGATACGTATTCTTCTACATATTTTTGGTAAAAAAAATTGCAAGCGGCGTTTATTGATTGGTTTGCGCAAAAGTTATAGCGTTTACAAAATAGGGGGTAGTTTTATGGCATTTTTATAATTTTTTTTTTCTAGTAATGGCGGCGATCAGTGATTTTTTACGTGACTGCGACATTATGGCGGACACATCGGACACTTTTGACACTATTTTGGGACCATTCACATTTATACAGCAATTAGTGCTATAAAAATGCACTGATTACTGTATAAATGTGACTGGCAGGGAAGGGGTTAACACTAGGGGGCGAGGAAGGGGTTAATATGTTCCCTAATGTGTGATTGCTACTGTGGGGGGAGGGGACTGACTGGGGGAGGTGACCGATCTGTGTCCCTATGTACAAGGGACACAGCATCGTTCCCCTCTCCCTGACAGGACATGGATCTGTGTGTTTACACACACAGATCTATGTCCTTGTCTGTGTAACCGCCGATCGCGGGTGCCTGGCGGACATCGCGGCCACCAGGCACGCGCATCGGCATTGCAGTGACGCGCCGGGTACGTGCGCGCGCCGCCGGCGGCGCTCGCGCGCCCCCCAGTGGCCAAATTAGCGGAGGCCGTATAATAACGGCCTCCCGGCATGTAACAACCACCTCGCGGCCGTATATACTCGTACGGCGGGCGAGAGGTGGTTAAACATAAATTTGACCGGAAAAAAAATGGTCCCCCCTAATTTATACCAGGCCCTTTCTGGCCTGGTACAGATTTTAAGGGGAACTGAACGCCAAAATGAAATATAAATGGTGTGGTTCCCCCACAAATCCATACCAGACCCTTACGTTTGGTATGGATTTTGAGGGGAACCCCCACACCAAATTTCTTTTATAAAATGATTTTGGGAGGGGACCCCACAGCATTTTTTTTTTTTGCCATAGGGTTCCCCTCAAAATCCATACCAGACCCAAAGAGCATGGTATGGATTGGGGGGAGACCTGAAACCGTTTTTTTGCTTTTTTTGTGGGAAAAAAAGTCCCTAACCCTTTCCAAAAATGCACCGGCTGTAAAACGTATAGATGTGAACGTGTACCACAGCAAACCATGTTAAATGGACTGTAGTGCATTTCTGCAAACTGCAAAACGCACTACAAAACACATAGATGTGAACCGAGCCTAAATCCACTTTTTTTGTGACTGATGCAGTTCTTATTTGTTTCCGATAATCTTTTATAACCTTTTTACAGTTAATGTTGTTATTCAATTGGAAGTGAATGAATATTTTGGGCCTAGCTGTACAGAGCTAAAGAAGGATAATTGTGCTCTAATGTGCACAGCTGCTGTCAGGAGATTTCATTACTATTTCATAGTGCCTGGCAACTCATCTCAGTTCTGGTCATTTATTTGCCATGCCAAGAATGCTGGCAGTGGGCACAGACAGGTACATTGGTGTTTAGAACAGGTACATTTTCTAATTATAGTACAATGTTTATGTGATTTACTCACAAAGAAACCTGGTTTGCCTAATTAAATGTGCTTATATGACACACTTGTTGGATAATTTACATACAATGCAATTAAACTTGTCCTATCCACTTGTATTATGCTGTACCATGTCATAGGAGTATACACAGCAACACCATGTCCTATACGGAAGAATGTACAAAGAAAATGCCTATATTGTGTAGCAAGGGCCCCGACCCCTAGAGTAGTTTGACCAGACATCCCCGGTTTCAGGGGACAGTCCCCGGATTGAGGACACTGTCCCCGGACCAAGTCTGTCCCCAGTTTTGTCCCCGGATTGGATTTGAACAGGGGCCATGGGGCAATTTCACAGACAGTCAGTGCAGGGGGGTGTATTTTTCCATTTTCTGTGCCCCTTTCTGATGATCATGTGCTGGTCGGAGCGAAGGTAATATTTCTTCAGTTTCGGGTGCATGCCCATTCAGCTCCGCTCGCATGTTCTTCTGCGTTGGCTCAAGTCCCAGCCAGCCGCCTGCTTATCTCCTTGCCTTCCCTGGTGGAGTGATCTTCCTCCACTCCCCACCCAGTAGTAGCCGGGGCCCAGAGAGTAAGACTTGACAGGCTGTGAGGCGGGCAGCGGCAATGGGCAGAGAGTCGCTGATTGCCGCCATTACTAGTAAAAAAAAAATATGTCCCCGGATTTCATTTTAAAAATCTGGTCACCTTACCCTAGAGGCCTAATGATGAGTCAGGGAGAGCTGACATCCTTCTGTATATGGTGGGTTGTGAGGAATGGTGGGTGCAAAGCAAGGGAGATTCATTGAGCGCCAGACACTTCTTGAATGCAAAAGAGATTTTATTTCTCCTAACAGAATCTTGGGAAAGAGGGTTAGGGCCAGGACATCCTTAGGTAGTTGCAAGATTAATTGGCAGACTCCGAGACTTCAACAGGAGGACAGCCATGCAGTGAAAGGCATCCAGCAAGACGCCACATCTGCATGTGTAGGAATGCTGTCTCCTATGGCAACAGTCTTTAACAGTTCCTAACACAAAGTGTAACAGTTCCTTCTTTTCCACTACAATCACTTACTGTAGTTATTCAGTCCACTGAGCTCCCACACTAGAATAGATGATTCATTGCCACTGAATCCCTTGAGCTCCTCCAATCTTCACGGTAGTATCTTCATCATGAGTCACCCCCGCTTTTCTGCTGGGTCCCTAGCTTGACACTCAAGATACTTCTAAAGCTTCACCCCACTGGCCTGCTCGGTCCCTGCCTTGACACACAAGGCTGCTCTGCAAGCGTCACCTCTGCTGGCTGGGTCCCTGGCTTGATACCCACTGAAGTTTCCAGATTCTTTACCGTCCCCGGTTGGTGAGAATACTGCTCCGGTACTTGCTTCAGCTACTCACTGTGGTCCCTGGTAATAAGGTGGTTGGTCTCTTAGTGGCGAAATCTTCCCATCTACCTCCGACCACGACAAGTTCTCCGGCCGGCAAAACCGTCACTTCTGGTTGGACTGCAAGCCGCAATTCCAACCCTGTGCTTCTCTCTTGCTTCTGGATAGGCCCTCAGACAGCCTAGCAGCCAGATGTGCCCGGGATAGGCCCAAACTCTAGCCTAGCAGCCCAGGCAATACAACACATGTCCACCCAGACAGCCGTCCAGGTGGCACAGAACCCCGATTACCTGACTCCACCCAAATATATAGGTTCTCCCAGCAGGCCAAGGGATTTAAGAAAACCTTATTCCCATTGGCTGGGATATCCCATATACCCATAATATGACCTTGCAGTGCCCTTCTTATTTCTAATGCCATCAGATACCTGGTTACCTAGCGGCAAAAGAGAGAAGTGCAGCAATTACAGACTTAAGCCTCGTACACACGAACGAGTTTCTCGGCAAAAACCAGCAAGAAACTTGCTGGCAGAGATTTCTTGCCGAGAAATTTGTTCGTGTGTATGGTTTCTCGTCAAGAAAAGCGACAAGCATCTCGACGAGAAAAAAGAGAACCTGCTCTCTATTTTCTCGTCGAGATTCTCGTCAGCCTGTTTCTCGACGAGAAAATTGTGTGTGTGTACACTTACCTTTTCGCCGGGAAGCCCGCGCATGCTCGAAATGACTTCGACGCATGCGCGGTAGCTTCCTAGGCATAGGTAGGGTGAACAAAGATGGCGGCGACGGCATCGAATGTGACGAGCGCATGCTCGTCGTATTCGATGACGTCACCGCGTTCGCTCCATTCAAAGAAGGGTTCTTTGAAAGGAGCGTGTGTACACTCGGCCGGGACAAGTTTCTTGTCCAAGAATCTCATCGAAAAAAACGACATGTTTTTTTCGACGAGAATCTCGGCCGTGTGTACGAGGCATAATGCCGCGTACACACGATCATTTTTCCCGTCGGGAAAAATGACATTTTTTTTTTTCGCCGAGAAAAACGATCGTCTGTGGGCTTTATGCCGTTTTTCTCGTTGAGAAAAACGGCAGGAAAAACGACGAGAAAAATTAGAACATGTTCTAAATTTTCTCATCGTTTTTTCCATCATTTTTTTCCGCGGCAGTTTTCCCATAGGGAGACACTGCCGCGGAGCCCACAGACGGTCGTTTTTCTCGTCAAAGAAAAAAATGACGGGAAAAACGGTCGTGTGTGGGGGAACATGCCGTTCCCTCGTTTTTCTTTTTTTTTCATGCCGTGATTCACGGCGGTGTTTTCACCGCCGTGAATCACGATCGTGTGTACGCGGCATTAGAATCAAATCAATTGATCCACAACAATTAACAAAGGTAGCTATAACTGGCAGGTAAATTTAGGAGCAAGCCTAAACACCAGGGTGCTACATCTGCGATTGATGCACTCTCCTTTTAAACATGATAGTTGCTTGGCTGTAATGTTGATCTAATAACAGAGGCTGCATACAAACTATATTGCAATAAACAGTAGAATTGTGCACAATGGAAAAATTTGTTTCGTTTCTTGGGCACAACAGAAAAATTTGTTTAGTTTCGGTTCGTTTCTTTTCGGTCCTGTTGATTCGTAATCATTCGTAATTTTGCTAGACGGGATTTTTCGTGTTCGGACTAATTCGTATTTTCGCAAGTGACAATTTTCGTTGAATCGGAATGATTCATATTAATGTAAGCCTTATTTTTAGTTGATTTATAATTCGTACTTTCGGTAGAGTACATTGTTTTTCGTTGATTCTGGACACAACTCCTACTTTCGTAACTTTTTTTGGGTTCGTTGATTTGTAATTTTCCGTGTCTCTCTCACAACGACGCTGCCTATTATGCCTAATGTGCTTCGAATGGATTTGTACTTTTCTAAATACATTGCGGTTATTTGTAACGATTCGAAATCTCATATTTTACTTTCGTTTTTTACATGCGGCTATAGCCTCCGCCCCTGTACACCATTTTGAGAGGGAGTTCAGCGCTGTGAGGGAGAAGCAGAGAGCAGAGCAGAGTGTTATTGTGCTTCGAATGGATTCGTACATTCGTAACTTTTTTCATAACGAATTATGCTGAAGACATTCGGGCATTCGCTATTTGCGATATAATTTATTTCGGATTCGGTTTTATTCGTAATTGCTTTGGTCGGAAATTCGAATGCTTCCGAATGTCCGAAAGTTGCTAAATTCGGACGAATTTCGATTCATTACGAAACAAATTGCACAAGCCTTATAAACAGTTTCCCCTACCATTATACTGGAAGATAACCACAACACATAAAGTATCACAGACCTAGCTATCTGGAACTGTGCATGTGAAATAATAACAAGGACAGGGCAGAGCTACTCTGTCTGTTACAAGGATTTAGAAATACACTCCGCAGCTGCAGTTAAAGTGGATGTAAACCCGATTCATGAAATTTGACCTGAGCACATATATCTGTAGTGTTTACTTATGTCTCTCCAAAGCCCTAAGTCCAATGTCTTTCTGCTGCTCCGTTCCTCTGTTATCAGCATGAATGATAACTTCTGACAAGTTCTCCAACACACCAGATAAAAGGAGCTGAAAATTTGTGTTGGGGGGTGCTATAAATAGATTAGCAGAGAGCTGGTCTAATCACAGCACAGCTCTGCAAGTATATTCATTCCTCTGCCTATGTGGAGGGGGGTGTGTGCCTTTCCTCCAATCAGCTGTCACACAGTGTATGCCAAGACTCCACAACCACTGCTGGAGCAGGAAAAAAATAATCTAACACGATGTTCACTTTCCAAGGAATATAGAAAGATGAAAACAGCAGATATACAGTACATGTAACAATTATGTAGGGAGATTTGTTTAATCTCTGTGTATCATCTGAGGCTGTTTACTTCACTGGATATAGGAGAGGGTTTACATCCACTTTAAGTTATTAGATTATAGGAATACTTGCATAATGATCCCTTTTGACTTGGAGATGAGCAGCATTGACAGGACTTGGGGATTATGGTGTGGGGTTGGTTTTCAGGGGTTGGGCTTGGCCCCTTAGTTCTAGTGAAGGGAACTCTTAAGGTATCAGCATACCAAGACATTTTGGACAATTTAATACCCCCAACTTTGTGGGAACAGTTTGGAGATGGCCCCTTCCTGTTCCAACATGACTGCCCACAAGTGCACAAAGCAAGATTCATAAAGACATGGATGAGCGAGTTTGGGGTGGAGGAACTTGACTGGCCTGTACAGAGTCCTGACCTCGATAGAAGACTTTTGGGATTAATTAGAGCGGAAAATGCGAGCCAGGCCTTCTCGTCCAATATCAGTGCCTGACCTCACAAATGCGCTTCTAGAAGAATGGTCAAACATTCCCATAGACACACTCCTAAACCTCGTGGACTGCCTTCCCATAAGAGTTGAAGCTGTTATAGCTGCAAAGGGTGAGCCAACTCAGTATTGAACCCTACGGACTAAGACTGGGATGCAAAGTTCATGTGCGTGTAAAGACAGGTGTCCCAATACTTTTGGTAATATAGTGTATATTATTTCTATTTTGTTCTATTCTATTCTTTTCAAAATGTGAATTTCGGAAGATGGCTATATTCTTTCTATTTTGTTCTAATTTATTCTAATCGAAATTCAAATTTTTTATTTCAAAATTCAAATTTCAGAAGACAGCTATATTCTTTCCAATTTATTGTATTATTTTCTATTTTCTATTTGAATTAGAATTTCGGAAAATGGCTATATTCTTTCTATTTTATTTTAGTCTATTCTATTCGAAATTCAAATTTTAAAATTCAAAACTCGAATTTCAGAAGACGGCTATATTCCTTCTATTTTATACTGTTCTATTTTCCTCTATTAGAAATTCGAACTTCAGAAGACAGCTATATTATTTTTATTCTATTCTATTTGAAATTTGAATTTCGGAAGACAACTATATTCTTTCTATTTGATTCTATTCAAAATTCACATTTCGGAAGACAGCAATAAACTTTCTATTTTATTCTATTCAGTTCTATTCTATTCAATTCATTTTTTTATTCTGTTCTATTATTTTCTATTCTAGTCAATTCTATTCTCTTCTATTCTTATATATTCTTATTTAGCCTATTCTTGTCCTTTATTTTCTATTCTGTTTTATTCTATTCTATACTTTTCTATTATATTGTATTTGTTTCTGTTTTATTCTATTCTTTTATTTTCTATCCTGTTCATTTCTATTGTATTCTATTCTTTTCTACTCTATATGTATTTATTGCAATATGTTTACATTTCAAATTAAAATTTGAATTTAAATACATTTTCTAGTTCTAATTCATATAATTAATTTCATTATAATTAATTTCTTGAGATTAGTTTTTTTTAGATTCATTGAAATTCATTACTATTGTGATTTGGAAATTTGAATACATCTAAATCTTAGAATAATAAAAATGTTGTCCGAATTTTGATTCATAACAAAACGATTTGCACAAGTCTACTATGTAAGATGGAAGGGGCACAAATGCAAAAAGAAGAGAAACAAGGGTGCACCAGCCTGGTGTATTATCTTTGGGATAGATTTTATTAAAAAAAGAAAACATCAATACTACTCACAAGTGTAGCAGAGAAAATTGCAGTACAATGATGTTTCATGTAGATGGCAGCTGAAGGTAGAACTCGGAACCAGTGGCGTAGCGTGGGTTGTCAGCGCCCAGGGCAAGGCAAGTAATTTGCGCCCCCCTAACCTGCGGACTTTTAGCTCTCCCCGAGTCCTGTCCCTTCCCTTCCTACAATAGTATTGACCAGCCTGATTCCTACACTGACCACTACACTACACTGACCTACCTGATTCCTATACTTACCACTACACTACACTGACCTACCTGATTCCCACACTGACCACTACACTGACCACTACACTACACTGACCTACCTGATTCCCACACTGACCACTACACTGACCACTACACTACACTGACCTACCTGATTCCTATACTTACCACTACACTACACTGACCACTACACTGACCACTACACTACACTGACCTACCTGATTCCTATACTTACCACTACACTACACTGACCTACCTGATTCCCACACTGACCACTACACTGACCACTATACTACACTGACCTACCTGATTCCCACCCTGACCACTACACTACACTGACCTACCTGATTCCCACACTGACCACTACACTGACCACTATACTACACTGACCTACCTGATTCCCACACTGACCACTACACTACACTGACCTACCTGATTCCCACACTGACCACTACACTACACTGACCTACCTGATTCCTACACTTACCACTACACTACACTGACCTACCTGATTCCCACACTGACCACTACACTGACCACTATACTACACTGACCTACCTGATTCCCACACTGACCACTACACTACACTGACCTACCTGATTCCTATACTTACCACTACACTACACTGACCTACCTGATTCCCACACTGACCACTACACTGACCACTATACTACACTGACCTACCTGATTCCCACACTGACCACTACACTACACTGACCTACCTGATTCCCACACTGACCACTACACTGACCACTATACTACACTGACCTACCTGATTCCTATACTTACCACTACACTACACTGACCTACCTGATTCCCACACTGACCACTACACTACACTGACCTACCTGATTCCCACACTGACCACTACACTACACTGACCTACCTGATTCCCACCCTGACCACTACACTGACCACTATACTACACTGACCTACCTGATTCCCACCCTGACCACTACACTACACTGACCTACCTGATTCCCACACTGACCACTACACTACACTGACCTACCTGATTCCCACCCTGACCACTACACTGACCACTATACTACACTGACCTACCTGATTCCCACACTGGCCACTACACTACACTGACCTACCTGATTCCCACACTGACCACTATACTACACTGACCTACCTGATTCCCACACTGACCACTACGCTGACCTACCTGATTCCCACCCTGACCACTACACTACACTGACCTACCTGATTCCCACACTGACCACTACACTGACCACTACACTACACTGACCTACCTGATTCCCACCCTGACCACTACACTGACCACTATACTACACTGACCTACCCGATTCCCACACTGACCACCACACTGACCTACCTGATTCCCACACTGACCACTATACTACACTGACCTACCTGATTCCCACACTGACCACCACACTGACCACTATACTGACCACTGTACTACACTGACCACTACACTGACCAGGGCCAGTGCAAGGATTTTTGCCACCCTAGTTGAAACCTAATTTTGACACCCCCATTGGCTCCGCCCCTGACTATATGGTGTAGGTGGAGATTTTTGTGGCGCCTTCCAATGACCCCCCCGCCTTATAGTGGAGGTGTGCTGTGCAGTGGAGGTGTGCTGTGCGGTGCAGTGGAGGTGTGCTGTGCGGTGCAGTGGAGGTGTGCTGTGCGGTGCAGTGGAGGTGTGCTGTGCGGTGCAGTGGAGGTGTGCTGTGCGGTGTAGTGGAGGTGTGCTGTGCGGTGTAGTGGAGGTGTGCTGTGCGGTGTAGTGGAGGTGTGCTGTGCGGTGTAGTGGAGGTGTGCTGTGCGGTGTAGTGGAGGTGTGATGTGCGGTGTAGTGGAGGTGTGCTGTGCGGTGTAGTGGAGGTGTACTGGGATTGTGATGTCCAGGATGGCATAGCTGTATGACAGGTGGGGGGAGTGGGCTGGTGTGTGGAAGTCCTGCGGATCTCATTGTTCATAGAACACACAGTAAGGGTCCATGCCTCCACCCACTTTCTCTCCTGTCCCTGTGTGTGTCGTACCCCTATTTATGGACCCCTCTCAGCTCCCATCCATGGACCCCTCATCTCATGTGACAGTCCCAGCTCCTGTTAATATCATCTCCCACTGATTCCATGTCGTTCCCCCCCCCCCCCCCATGGCTGTGACAATCCCAGCTCCACTGATTTCCTCCTGTCCCATTCGTGTGTATATAGAAGTGTGTCTTTCCTCTCTTCCCTCCATCTCTCCTCCAGGCTGCTCCCTCTCTCCTCCAGGCTGCTCCCCCTCTCCTCTCCATTCCTCTCTTCTCCTCCATGCTGTGACTTTCCCTCTCCCGCATTCCTCTCTCCTCCACCCCCTGCTGCCTGCACTCTATTCCCAGCTCTGTGCTCTCCTTCCTCCCCAGCATTGGCTCAGCCTGCCTGGAAGAGTGTCAGCGGCTGCCCTCCTCCCGATCCCCGGTACCTTGCTGAAGTAATCCGGCTTGCCATGTTCGGCACCTGCTTTGCAGCCTCTGATCAGCGATATTCCCCGCCACCATGTTCAATCTCAGGCGCCCTGTGATTGGGCGTATGGGGTCATGTGCGGCGGCGGGGCTGGCCTGTCCACGATCGCGGTAGATCCTGGCGTCCCGCCTCCACCCATGTTCAGTCTCCTGCACCCTGTGATTGGGCGAAGGCGGGACTCCAGGATCTACCGCAATTGTGGACAGGCCAGCCCCGCCGCCGCACATGACCTCATATGCCCAATCACAGGGCGCCTGAGACTGAACATGGCGGCGGGCATGGGGACACAGTACATTTAGGAGGCAGCCACTGGGACTCATACTGCCGGGCGCCCCCTAAATGTTGCGCCCAGTGCGACGGCCCCCCCTGCCCCCCCCCACGCTACGCCAGTGCTCGGAACCACACTCCACAGAATCACCGAGAGCTGAGCTCTGAGGAAGAAGCTTTGAGCTTCGAAACGCGTAAGCCGGCAGTGGCCCTCATTTCATCCTCGGTGATTCTGTGGAGTGTGGTTCCGAGTTCTACCTTCAGCTGCCATCTACATGAAACATCATTGTACTGTGATTTTCTCTGCTACACTTGTGAGTAGTATTGATGTTTTATTTTTTTAATAAAATCTATCCCAAAGATAATACACCAGGCTGGTGCACCCTTGTTTCTCTTCTTCTATTTCCTAATAGAAGGGCTGCAAAGCCGGTGCCACCATCGTGCCAGATTGACTGCTGGATGATCCACTTGTGTGCAGGAGTTGTGTTCTGTTATCACAAATGCAAAAAGCAGGCCTACATTTCTGGTGGAAGGTCCACTTTGAAAGAATCACTCCTTTTTGATCATTATAGAAAGGAAGGTTGGGACTTTGAATGAGGTTCTACACATGGTGAGGGTATGTTAAAGGAACCATGTTTAATGACATAGAAAATTAATATACCGTACATACTCGAGTATAAGCCAAGTTTTTCAGCACATTTTTTTGAGCTGAAAATGCCCCCCTCGGCTTATACTCGAGTCACCTTTTTGCGCCTGATCTCCCGGAATTTTGGGGACCCGGTACCGGCCGGCCGTAGGTCCCCTGGACCCCAAACTTGGCACACATGTAGCCCCACTCTCCCTCTACAAGTGTGCAAAGTTTGTTGGCCAGGGAGCACCGATTTTTCAAAGCTGGGCACCCCTTCCATAGACTCCAATGTTAAACGTCAGTCTAGTCATGGGCACAGTGAGGCATGGGCACAGTGAGGCATGGACACAGTGAGGCAAAGTGAGGCATGCAGATTGACACCCTAGGCTTATACTCGAGTCTATACGTTTTCCCATTTTTTTGTGGTAAAATTAGGTGCCTCGGCTTATATTCGGGTCGGCTTATACTCGAGTATATACGGTAATACAATATGTAAATAATGGGGTTGCATATAAACCTACATACATATCGTGGACATTGAAGACACATGTTCGTATCAACTTGGAAACTCATGGCAATATGACAGTGCATATAAAGCATGGACATCAAGGATACAAAATAATATCAACTAAAATACATAACAGTATGGAAAATAAATGTGCAACTCCCATGAATGCATATGTGTTAAACATAAATCCTTAAAGCGGCACAATGCAATGAAAAGGCATGATGTAGGGGGTTATAGACATAATTGTTGTAGAGCAATGGATGGATCAATTGCTGATATGGGAGTGTGTTGGCATCCTAGATTGGCCGATGCGTTTCGTGTTTGTACACTCATCATGGGCGAATGCTCCCAATAATCTAAAAAGATTGAGATATGTTTAATCTAAAATAACACAAAGCATAACAGGAAGGACAAATGTGCCAGTCCTGGAAAAACTTACATGCAAATGGTGGACAGTGGGGATATGTAGAGTAATGGACCGGGGGCCAACAAGAGGGTGTTCGTCTCGGAAGCTGAGGTGATGGAACCATGTGCAGCTAGGGCATGGGCACAGGGCTGCCCAAGGATGGTCAATATGGGTTGTGCGCCAATATACTGGTGGAGTATTGAGGAACGCCATAGAGTCTATATTTAAATAGATAAAGTATTTATGAAATATAAGGGTCACACTAGACAGAGTCCAGTGGCGTGATTGGGTCATATCAAGATTACCTGGATAATGTGCAGCCGGAGATGTAGTGTCCCTATGCAGTGTGGCATACTCCATAATGAAGCAGTAAAGACTGTGTATGGGCAGCATTATATACCCCGCCAACGCCGCACGTTGGTTACCGCCAACGTAACGCCGGCTTGTCACGTGCGAGGAGGGGCTCTGGTCGGGACGGTAACAACCATTATTACCATTATATAACAGTTTTTTGTTTTTCATGTGCATGCTCCTGAAGAGTGGATGAATCCACGAAATGCATAGAGTTATTATATGCCATAGAGAGTGAGAGATCCGAGTAGTTTTCAAAAAAGTTTAAATGCACCTCATCCCGGTAATAGAAATGTAAAATAGGCGAGAAAAGTGAGACTATCGCGGTGCTTTGTAAAAAATATTACATAATCAACATCATGATTTTACAATTTTTATTAAAATATCACATAGATATTATACACATATATGAAAAAATGCTAATAAAAAAACATAGCTTGAACATATAGGAATCTTTTCTGGGTTGCTGGTTTACCCAAGGAGAGTATGGCGGGGGGTCAGGTATGATGTTATATCCCTATATATTTCGCCGGGTGTGGCTTCTTCAGGGGAATATACTGTAACCGCCCTAATTTTTGTATGCCCAGCTCTAGCAAAAAATTTAAAAAAACAACAAAATCAGGAAATGTTATACACATGTTCACATATCTTTAATTCCTATGGTTTGTATCATCATAGTTACCAGGTATGGAGCCCAGCCCCTGTTCGGCCCAGGCAGCAAAAAACACACATGCGAGTCCCACATATGCTATAGATAATTGATCACAACTGCAGGACCACGCAGGGAGCTCAGTTCAGCTGTAGGGGGCAGAGAAGACCTAGCTGAAAAGAAGATAAGTCCTAATGACTAGGGATGAGCTCGGTGTTCGAGTCGAACATACGTTTGACTCGAACATCGGCTGTTCGATCGTTCGCCGAACAACGAACGATTTGGGCCGTTCGCGCCTAATTCGCGGCCCACAATGCACTACGCCATCGCAGTGTCATCCAGGCGCTGTGATTGGCCAAGCATGCACTGTGACCCCGCATGCTTGGCCAATCACAGCGCCGGCAGCGAGGAGAGCAATGATTGGCCACAGGCAGGATGCCTGTGGCCAATTATTGCTGAGGGTGTTTAGTACACGCCCAACACTATAAAAGGCCGCCAGCACGGCGGCCTAGTGTAGTGTGTTCCGGAGCAGGGAAAGAGAAGCATAGGCAGGGACAGTGACATTTTTTTTCTTGCTTAACCTGGATTCCTTTAGTTTAGGGAAAGAGAAGGATAGGTAGGGAGAGTGCCAGTCTGTTTTACTGTGCTAAACCTTGTTTGTAGGGACAGGGAAGGACAGTGAGGGAAATTCTCATTGTGCTATACTGTGCTAAAGCATTCATCATCAACCATCTTTAAAAAAACATTTTTTATAGGGACAGAAAACTATAGGTAGGGAGAGTGTCAGTGTGTTTTACTGTGCTAAACCTTGTTTGTAGGGACAGGGAAGGACAGTGAGGGGAATTCTCATTGTGCTATACTGTGCTAAAGCATTCATCATCAACCATCTTTAAAAAAAAATTTTTATAGGGACAGAAAACTATAGGTAGGGAGAGTGTCAGTGTGTTTTACTGTGCTAAACCTTGTTTGTAGGGACAGGGAAGGCCAGTGAGGGAAATTCTCATTGTGCTATACTATGCTAAAGCATTCCTCATCAACCATCTTTAAAAAAAAAATTTTTTATAGGGACAGAAAACTATAGGTAGGGAGAGTGTCAGTGTGTTTTACTGTGCTAAACCTTGTTTGTAGGGACAGGGAAGGACAGTGAGGGAAATTCTCATTGTGCTATACTGTGCTAAAGCATTCATCATCAACCATCTTTAAAAAAACATTTTTTATAGGGACAGAAAACTATAGGTAGGGAGAGTGTCAGTGTGTTTTACTGTGCTAAACCTTGTTTGTAGGGACAGGGAAGGACAGTGAGGGAAATTCTCATTGTGCTATACTGTGCTAAAGCATTCCTCATCAACCATCTTTAAAAAAACATTTTTTATAGGGACAGAAAACTATAGGTAGGGAGAGTGTCAGTGTGTTTTACTGTGATAAACCTTGTTTGTAGGGACAGGGAAGGACAGTGAGGGAAATTCTCATTGTGCTATACTGTGCTAAAGCATTCATCATCAACCATCTTTAAAAAAAAAAAAATTATAGGGACAGAAAACTATAGGTAGGGAGAGTGTCAGTGTGTTTTACTGTGCTAAACCTTGTTTGTAGGGACAGGGAAGGCCAGTGAGGGAAATTCTCATTGTGCTATACTGTGCTAAAGCATTCCTCATCAACCATCTTTAAAAAAAAAAATTTTTATAGGGACAGAAAACTATAGGTAGGGAGAGTGTCAGTGTGTTTTACTGTGCTAAACCTTGTTTGTAGGGACAGGGAAGGACAGTGAGGGAAATTCTCATTGTGCTATACTGTGCTAAAGCATTCCTCATCAACCATCTTTAAAAAAACATTTTTTATAGGGACAGAAAACTATAGGTAGGGAGAGTGTCAGTGTGTTTTACTGTGCTAAACCTTGTTTGTAGGGACAGGGAAGGACAGTGAGGGAAATTCTCATTGTGCTATACTGTGCTAAAGCATTCCTCATCAACCATCTTTAAAAAAACATTTTTTATAGGGACAGAAAACTATAGGTAGGGAGAGTGTCAGTGTGTTTTACTGTGCTAAACCTTGTTTGTAGGGACAGGGAAGGCCAGTGAGGGAAATTCTCATTGTGCTATACTGTGCTAAAGCATTCCTCATCAAGCATCTTTAAAAAAAAAAATTTTTATAGGGACAGAAAACTATAGGTAGTGTGACAGCAGGAAGGTAAAGTCACCTGGTTGCATCCAGGGGGGTAGATATATTTCTCCCAGATTCAGGCTTTATGCCGACTTATACAACTAGGGAGGGAGTTGATGAAGCCCAGCTGAGGCTAGTGGGCTCATGGATGACTCATACCTCTAGGGAGAGGGCTGGGCGTCGTGCAGGCAGGGAGTTGATGAGACCAGCTGAAGCCTGTCAGTTCGTTTAAGGCCTCTATAAAAACTCCCAGATTCATTAGGTGTTTGCTCATGCCTGGAACCAGACCTGTGTGGACTGTCTAGGGAGAGTGAACCCCTGTGCGGTGAGAAAAAGCCTGTGTGGCTATTTGTTTGGACATTGACTAAACCAGGGACTTAGGGACTAGGACAGCACCAGGCTGATCCCAGTTGTTAGTTAGGAAACCTGCATGTTTAGTCAGAGGTCAAGCTGACCAGGATTTATTTTGTTTATGTTTCTTTTTGGCTTTGCTGTGTTTTTGTCACTGTACATAGAGAAATAAACCGCACCTTTTGATTTTGAAAACCACAACCTCCGTCTGCTGGCCCTGTTTTTGTGTGGGGAGCCCAACCAGGGGGTCACACACACCCGCTACCGAGTTAACCCCCTCACAGTTGGTGGAGAATGCGGGCAGTTTTTTTAAGCCAGCATGGAGGAGATACTGAAACAGCTGGCTCTAGCAAATGCCAATCAACAGCAGACAAATGCAGGTTTGCAAAGGAGCCTTGCAGCCCAGCAGCAAGCTCACCAACAGAGTCTGGAAGCTCAGCAACAAGCCCAGCAGCAATCTGAGGCCCGCTTCATAGACCTGTTACAGAAGCAAGAGCAGAGACTACAACAAATAGAAGCAGTAATGCAGCAACGTCCGCAGACCAGTGAGGAAAGCCGTCCCACTAATACCGCGTCCTTTGGGGTGAGTCGTTTATTGACAAAAATGACTGGAGAGGATGATCCAGAGGTATTTTTGACCACATTTGAAAGGACTGCTGAAAGAGAAAAGTGGCCTGAGGAGCAGTGGGCTGGACTGGTGGCTCCTCTGTTAACTGGTGAATCGCAGAAGGCTTACTATGACCTAGAGCCTGACCAAGCAAAAGACTATGTGATGCTAAAAGCTGAAATATTGGCAAGGCTGGGTGTCACCCTGGCTGTCCGGGCTCAGCGTGTGCATAACTGGACTTTCCAGCTTGGAAAACCCCCAGGTCTCAAATGTATGATCTCATTCACCTGAGCAGGAAGTGGCTACAGCCAGAGACTTTGTCCGCACCAGAGATTGTGGAACGTGTTGTAATGGATCGGTTTTTGAGAGCTCTTCCTACTGCCATCCAAAAGTGGGTAAGCCATGGAGACCCAGAGACGGCCGGTGGTCTTGTGGATCGTGTAGAGAAATACTTGGCTACAGAGAACCTGACGGCCTCTTCCAGAGACTCTCGGACTTTCCACCCTAAGACCAGATCATCCCCAGGGGCGGATAAGAGGATTCCAAGGGGTGAGGGTGGAGAGAGTGAGAGGGTGGGAGCTCTACCCAAAGTTTGGCGAGAACAGCCTGGGAAGTCAGGGGCTCAAGAGGCAGCCAAATGGATTGTTTGCTACCGCTGCCGGCAAGCGGGACATATTGCAGCAAATTGCCCGGTTGTGGAGGAACCCATGCAATGTGACTTTCTGACGGACCGACGTCAGTCGCTGTGTGCGACAGTCGCATGCACTGCCATTCGGGGAACTGAGAAACATTTATGCAAAATGTGTATTAATGGTAGAAATGTTGTGGTATTACTGGATTCAGGTAGCCTTGTGACCCTGATAAAGGCTGAATTAGTTAAAACAGAGGTCTCTGGGAATAGCAAGGTAGCTGTTATTTGTGTGCATGGGGACACCCGAGAGTATCCAGTGACTACAGTGTGTTTCGAGACCCCCAAAGGTACCCTCTCTCATCCAGTGGGGTTAGTATCTCAATTACCGCATGATGCCATTGTGGGAAGGGATTTTCCGAAGTTCTGGGAACTGTGGGATGATCCTGAGCCCCCCACTGGTGCCCCTATGTACCAGGAATATGATAGCCAGAACTCCTCTGAGAGTGGTGAGGACTCTCCAGAATTTCCCTTGTCAGTATTGGCAGGGGAGACTCAAGAAACTGGAGAGGAGCCCACCTCCTCAGACGAAAACCTACCGTCTGTGGAGTTTTCTGATCTGGAGGTTCACAGGGAAAATTTTGCCACAGAACAGTTAAAAGACCCCGCCCTAATAAAGGCACGGGAAAACGTAGTGGAAATAGATGGCGAGTTAGTGAACCCAGATAATACCTGCACTTACCCATACTTCAGCGTAGAGAAGGACCTACTGTATCGGGTGGCAAAAAGGGCAGAAGAAACCGTTGAGCAGCTTGTGGTGCCCAAACCTTACAGGAAGTTGGTGTTGGAGTTGGCCCATGGGCACATTCTTGGAGGTCATCTGGGGACAGAGAAAACCCGAGAGAGGGTATTACAGAGATTCTATTGGCCTGGGGTGATGAAGGACATAGAAAATTATTGTTCCTCCTGCCCTGTGTGTCAGAGGTCGGCCCCGATGCCACATTTCCGTAGCCCGCTGGTCCCTCTACCCATCATTGAGGTCCCGTTTGAGAGAATCGCAATGGATCTGGTAGGTCCTATAATCAAGTCCGCTAGGGGGCACCAGTACATATTGGTTATAATGGACTATGCCACCCGTTATCCAGAAGCGATCCCTCTCAGAAATACCTCGGCCAAAACCATAGCCAAAGAGCTATCTCTTGTTTTTAGCCGGGTGGGTATTTGTAAAGAACTGCTTACGGACCAAGGTACACCCTTTATGTCCCGGGTTATGAAAGAGCTGTGTAAATTGTTCAAAGTGACGCAATTGCGTACATCTGTGTATCACCCCCAAACCGATGGGCTGGTTGAAAGATTCAACAAAACCCTAAAACAAATGTTGAAGAAAGTGGTGGATAGAGATGGAAGGGATTGGGACTGTCTACTTCCTTATTTGATGTTTGCTATTAGGGAGGTGCCCCAATCCTCTACGGGATTCTCCCCCTTTGAGTTACTGTATGGGAGACACCCAAGAGGGCTGTTGGATATTGCCAAGGAAACTTGGGAAAGTGAGAGTTCTCCCCACAGGAGTGTGATTGAGCATGTCGCCCTGATGCAAGATCGAATTGCACAGGTAATGCCCATTGTGAAGGAACATTTGGCCCAAGCGCAGTTGGCACAGCAGAGAGTGTACAACCGTGGAGCCAAGACCCGTACCTTTTCCCCGGGGGATAGGATATTGGTACTTGTCCCTACGGTTGAAAGTAAATTCCTTGCCAAATGGCAAGGCCCCTACGAGATAATGGAAAAAGTGAGCGAAGTGAATTACAAGGTCAGACAACCAGGAAGGCGAAAGCCCGAACAGATATATCACGTTAATCTGTTGAAAGCCTGGAGGGATAGAGAGTCCCTAGTCGCAGAAACTTGGTCACCAGCTCAAACTGGTTGCGTGATTCCGGAGGTTGGAATAGCAGCCACCTTGTCACAACCCCAACAACAGGAGGTTAAGGAGTTTGTGCTTCGCAACAAGGAGGTATTCTCTGAGCTGCCGGGACAAACATCTGGGGTAGAGCATGATATTATTACCCCGCCCGGTGAAAGGGTGAAGTTAAAACCCTATCGGATCCCAGAGGCCCGACGGGAGGCAATACGGGAGGAAGTACAGAAAATGCTGAACTTAGGGGTGATAGAGGAGTCCCAAAGTGATTGGTCTAGTCCCATTGTGTTGGTGCCTAAACCGGATGGGAGCTGGCGATTTTGTAACGATTTTCGTCAGTTGAACAAAGTTACAAAATTTGACACCTACCCCATGCCACTAGGGATGAGCTTCGTGTTCGAATCGAACATACGTTCGACTCGAACATCGGCTGTTCGATCGTTCGACGAAGATCGAACGATTTGGGCCGTTCGCGCCAAATTCGAGTGACGCCAACGGCCCACAATGCACTACGCCATCGCAGTTTCATCCAGGCGCTGTGATTGGCCAAGCATGCACTGTGACCCCGCATGCTTGGCCAATCACAGCGCCGGCAGCGAGGAGAGCAATGATTGGCCACAGGCAGGATGCCTGTGGCCAATTATTGCTGAGGGTGTTTAGTACACGCCCCACACTATAAAAGGCCGCCAGCACGGCGGCCTAGTGTAGTGTGTTCCGGAGCAGGGATAGAGCAGCATAGGCAGGGACAGTGACTTTTATTTCTTTCTTGCTTAACCTGGATTCCTTTAGTTTAGGGAAAGAGAAGGATAGGTAGGGAGAGTGTCAGTGTGTTTTGTGCTTGTGCTATAGTGTGCTTAAAAAAAACATTTTTTCTAGGGACAGAAAACTGTAGGTAGGGAGAGTGTCAGTTTCTTTCACTGTGTAAGTCCTTGTTTCTAGGGACCTGGAAGGACAGTGAGTGAATTCTCCTTGTGCTATATTGTGCTTAAAAAAAACATTTTTTCTAGGGACAGAAAACTGTAGGTAGGGAGAGTGTCAGTTTCTTTCACTGTGCAAGTCCTTGTTTCCAGGGACCTGGAAGGACAGTGAGTGAATTCTCCTTGTGCTATATTGTGCTTAAAAAAAACATTTTTTCTAGGGACAGAAAACTGTAGGTAGGGAGAGTGTCAGTTTCTTTCACTGTGCAAGTCCTTGTTTCTAGGGACCTGGAAGGACAGTGAGTGAATTCTCCTTGTGCTATATTGTGCTTAAAAAAAACATTTTTTCTAGGGACAGAAAACTGTAGGTAGGGAGAGTGTCAGTTTCTTTCACTGTGCAAGTCCTTGTTTCTAGGGACCTGGAAGGACAGTGAGTGAATTCTCCTTGTGCTATATTGTGCTTAAAACAAACATTTTTTCTAGGGACAGAAAACTGTAGGTAGGGAGAGTGTCAGTTTCTTTCACTGTGCAAGTCCTTGTTTCTAGGGACCTGGAAGGACAGTGAGTGAATTCTCCTTGTGCTATATTGTGCTTAAAAAAAACATTTTTTCTAGGGACAGAAAACTGTAGGTAGGGAGAGTGTCAGTTTCTTTCACTGTGCAAGTCCTTGTTTCTAGGGACCTGGAAGGACAGTGAGTGAATTCTCCTTGTGCTATATTGTGCTTAAAAAAAACATTTTTTCTAGGGACAGAAAACTGTAGGTAGGGAGAGTGTCAGTTTCTTTCACTGTGCAAGTCCTTGTTTCTAGGGACCTGGAAGGACAGTGAGTGAATTCTCCGTGTGCTATATTGTGCTTAAAAAAAACATTTTTTCTAGGGACAGAAAACTGTAGGTAGGGAGAGTGTCAGTTTTTTTCACTGTGTAAGTCCTTGTTTCTAGGGACCTGGAAGGACAGTGAGTGAATTCTCCTTGTGCTATATTGTGCTTAAAAAAAACATTTTTTCTAGGGACAGAAAACTGTAGGTAGGGAGAGTGTCAGTTTCTTTCACTGTGTAAGTCCTTGTTTCTAGGGACCTGGAAGGACAGTGAGTGAATTCTCCTTGTGCTATATTGTGCTTAAAAAAAACATTTTTTCTAGGGACAGAAAACTGTAGGTAGGGAGAGTGTCAGTTTCTTTCACTGTGTAAGTCCTTGTTTCTAGGGACCTGGAAGGACAGTGAGTGAATTCTCCTTGTGCTTTATTGTGCTTAAAAAAAACATTTTTTCTAGGGACAGAAAACTGTAGGTAGGGAGAGTGTCAGTTTCTTTCACTGTGCAAGTCCTTGTTTCCAGGGACCTGGAAGGACAGTGAGTGAATTCTCCTTGTGCTATATTGTGCTTAAAAAAAACATTTTTTCTAGGGACAGAAAACTGTAGGTAGGGAGAGTGTCAGTTTCTTTCACTGTGCAAGTCCTTGTTTCTAGGGACCTGGAAGGACAGTGAGTGAATTCTCCTTGTGCTATATTGTGCTTAAAAAAAACATTTTTTCTAGGGACAGAAAACTGTAGGTAGGGAGAGTGTCAGTTTCTTTCACTGTGTAAGTCCTTGTTTCTAGGGACCTGGAAGGACAGTGAGTGAATTCTCCTTGTGCTATATTGTGCTTAAAAAAAACATTTTTTCTAGGGACAGAAAACTGTAGGTAGGGAGAGTGTCAGTTTCTTTCACTGTGCAAGTCCTTGTTTCTAGGGACCTGGAAGGACAGTGAGTGAATTCTCCTTGTGCTATATTGTGCTTAAAAAAAACATTTTTTCTAGGGACAGAAAACTGTAGGTAGGGAGAGTGTCAGTTTCTTTCACTGTGCAAGTCCTTGTTTCTAGGGACCTGGAAGGACAGTGAGTGAATTCTCCTTGTGCTATATTGTGCTTAAAAAAAACATTTTTTCTAGGGACAGAAAACTGTAGGTAGGGAGAGTGTCAGTTTCTTTCACTGTGCAAGTCCTTGTTTCTAGGGACCTGGAAGGACAGTGAGTGAATTCTCCTTGTGCTATATTGTGCTTAAAAAAAACATTTTTTCTAGGGACAGAAAACTGTAGGTAGGGAGAGTGTCAGTTTCTTTCACTGTGCAAGTCCTTGTTTCAAGGGACAGAGAAGGACACCTGAAGGTAGCCCTTATTGCTTTTTTCCCATCTCCCTGCAGGCCATCTATTAGAATGTCTGGAAGGCAAACAAGGAGAGGCAGACAGTCAGGAGGCAATAAAAGAGGGCAAGCAGGCTCTGTGTCTGGGGGCAACAGTGCTGGTCGTGGACGCGGTGCATTGTCATCAGCACATGGCCATGGGACACGCTTGTCCTTCTTTTCCGCAGCTGGACATGTTGAGCCACATCATGCCGAAGACTTGGTAGAGTGGATGACCAAGCCCTCCTCCTCCTCCTCATCCTCTCTCACCCAGGCTCAGGGTACTGGCAAAGCAGCTGCCAAAGCGTCCTCTTCCCTGGTATCAATGTCAGACTCATCATCAGTCACTCCTTCCCTAGACCCACCATGTCCTCCTCCTGAGGAGTCCCCCGAACTGTTTGAGCACAGTGTTGGGTACATGCTCCAGGAGGATGCCCAGCGTTTCGAAGGGTCTGATGATGAAACCCAGCTACAGGAAGGCAGTAGGGTGAGAGCAGACAGAGGGGATGCTCAAGAAGGACACCAATCTGGCAGTCATGTTCCAGCAGCTGCAGCATACTGCCAGATTGGCTCCAGTGATGAGGAGGGAGGGGATGATGAGGTCACTGACTCCACGTGGGTGCCTAATAGGAGAGAGGAGGAGGAGGAGGAGGCACATCTCCAACGAGACAGGATGCCCTTTGGTGGCCAGCGTAAGGGCAGTACACCGACGGAATCACACCGCAGAGCTCCGCCTGTGCAGGGCGCTGCCTCTGCCCGTCATTCAAAAAGTTCCTTGGTGTGGGCCTTTTTTGAGGCTAGTGCATCAGATCGCACAGCTGCTGTTTGCAACATATGTCTCAAGCGTATATCGCGTGGCCAAAACATCAGCCGCTTGGGTACCACATGCCTGACCAGACATATGTTGACCTGCCATGCAGCTCGTTGGCAAGCCTACCTCAAAGACCCACACCAAAGAACAAAGCGGACCTCTCCTTGCACCGCATCAGCTGGGATCTCCAACCCCACTATAACTTCAGTCCTCTCTGAAACATGCACTGAGAGGAATGAAGGTGTAGAATTAGGTGTGTCACAGCCAAGTACTTGCGGCCACTCTGCTAGCAGTACACCGACGTCCGATTCTAGCAGGCAAATTTCCCTGCCCCAGCTGCTGGACCGTCGAAAGAAGTTCACTCCCAGCCATCCACATGCCCAGCGGTTGAATGCTAGCTTGGCTAAATTGCTAGCGCTTCAACTGCTGCCTTTTCAGTTGGTAGACTCGGCCCCCTTCCGTGAGTTTGTGCAATGTGCGGTTCCTCAGTGGCAGGTTCCCAAACGCCACTTTTTCTCACGGAAGGCTATTCCGGCTCTCTACCGGCATGTGGAAGGCAATGTCTTGGCCTCGCTGGACAGGGCGGTCAGCGGTAAGGTGCATATTACCGCTGACTCATGGTCCAGCAGGCATGGACAGGGACGTTACCTTTCTTTCACGGCCCATTGGGTCACTCTTTTGGCAGCTGGGAAGGATGCAGGACAAGGTGCAGTAGTGTTGGAGGTTGTCCCACCGCCACGCCTCCAAAATGCTACTACTGGTTGTGACACACCTCTCTCCTCCACCCCCTCCTCTTCTTCTTCCTCCATGGCCTCTTCCTGTGGTTTGTCCTATGAACCAGCGGTGCTCCGTAGCCGTTCACGGGGCTACGCAAGTACGCAGGCAAAAAGATGCCATGCCGTGCTTGCGCTGGTGTGTTTGGGGGACAGAAGCCACACTGGGGCAGAGGTCCTGTCTGCTCTGCAGGGCCAGGCCGAGAGGTGGTTGACGCCACGCCAGCTTAAGCCAGGAATGGTGGTTTGCGACAATGGCACCAACCTCCTCTCCGCCCTCCGACAGGGACAACTGACCCATGTGCCCTGTGTGGCTCACGTCCTTAACCTGGTGGTGCAGCGGTTCTTGGGCAGGTACCCGGGCTTACAGGATGTCCTGAGGCAGGCCAGGAAAGTCTGTGTGCATTTCCGCAGATCTTATAATGCCAGTGCTCGCCTGGCTGAGCTGCAAAAGGAGTTGAACCTGCCCAAGAACCGCCTTATATGTGACATGCCCACCAGGTGGAACTCAACGTTGGCCATGCTGCAGCGGCTGCACACGCAGCAGAGGGCCATCAATGAGTACCTGTGCGACTACGGCACCAGGACAGGGTCAGGGGAGCTTGGTTTTTTTTCTCCACGCCAGTGGGGCATGATCAGGGATGCATGCACTGTCCTGGCACCATTTGAGGAGGCCACGAGGATGGTGAGCAGTGACAGTGCATGCATCAGTGACACTGTACCTCTTGTCCACCTGTTGGAGCACACGCTGCGTGGAATAATGGACAGGGCACTTGAGGCAGAACAGAGGCAGGAAGAGGAGGACTTCCTTGCCTCTCAAGGCCCCCTTTACCCAGACAGTGTTCCTTCTGTCCCACCCATCGCACAGGAAGAGGAAGAGGAGGAGGAGGAGGAGGAGGAGGATTGTGTCAGCATGGAGGTGGAGGCTGGCACTCAGCATCATCAGCAGCAGTCTTTTAGGGATGATTTACAGTCCCAAGAAACCAGTGGACTTGTACGTGGCTGGGAGGAGGTGACTGCGGATCATGTCGTCCTTAGTGACCCAGAGGACTCCGGAGCGAATGCCTCAGCAAACCTACGCTGCATGGCCTCCCTGATCCTGCAAAGTCTGCGGAAGGATCCTCGTATTCTTCGGATCAAGGAGAGGGACCATTACTGGCTGGCCACTCTCCTTGATCCACGGTACAAGGGTAAGGTTGCGGACCTTATGTTACCGTCGCAGAGGGAGCAGAGGATGAGACAACTCCGGGAGGCCTTGCAGAAAGGTCTGTGCAACGCGTTCCCAGAGACTGGGAGGTTACAAACTCCTGGTCCAGGACAACGAGTTGCTGAGGCTTCGGCCAGTCAAAGAAGGAGCGGTGGGGAAGGTGGCCGTCTGACCGATGCGTTCAGACAATTCTTTAGTCCGCAGCCCCAAAGTATAATTGGTTCCAGCAACCATCGCCAGCGTCTGATAAACATGGTGCAGGAATATCTAGGGGCAAGGTCAGACTTGGACACCTTCCCCACTGAAAATCCTCTGGCTTACTGGGTCTTGAGGATGGATCACTGGCCAGAGCTTGCACAGTATGCAATTGAGCTACTGGCCTGTCCTGCATCCAGCGTTCTTTCGGAACGCACATTCAGTGCTGCTGGAGGATTTGTCACGGATCACAGGGTGCGCCTGTCCACCGACTCGGTTGATCGACTGACTTTCATCAAGATGAACCAGTCTTGGATCACCACCAGCTACCACACACCTGATGCTGATATAACAGACTAATTGATTTTAACATGTCACATCCCTTCAAGACTGATGCTGATGCTGAGTGTCTGTGCTGTTATGTTGACTGGCTATCCTCCTCCTCCGAGTCCTCAATGATACGATTGATGATGATAGCTTGGAAGATCATTTTTGTTTATGGGTGCCGCCACCAGTGGCTAAGGCCCAATTTTTCAGCCCCTGTTTTACAGGGGCGTGTAATTACAATTTTTTTAGCAATAATTTGCCATAGGGCTCATTGCTGTGCTCCAAGTACAGTATCTGTGAGGGGTTGGAGTGTTGTGGCACCAGTGCCTAAGGCCCAATTTTTCAGCCCCTGTTTAACAGGGGCGTGTCATTACAATTTTTGAAGCAATACTTTGCAACAGGGCTCATTGCTGTGCTCCAAGTACAGTATCTGTGAGGGGTTGTAGTGTTGTGCCACCAGTGCCTAAGGCCCAATTTTTCAGCCCCTGTTCAACAGGGGCATGTAATTACAATTCTTGATCTAATAATTCACAGCAGGGCCCATTCCTGCACCCACCAAGAGTAACTCTGAGGGCTTACAGTGTTGTGTCAACACCACCACCACCACCAAAGGCCCAATTTTTCAGCCCCTGTTCAACAGGGGCATGCAATTACAATTCTTGATCTAATAATTCACAGCAGGGCCCATTGCTGCACCCACCAAGAGTAACTGTCAGGGCTTACAGTGTTGTGGCACCAGCACCACCATCAAAGGCCCAATTTTTACTACCACTGTTCAACAATTATATGTAATTACAATTCCTGATATAATAGTTGACAGCAGGGCGTTCCAGCACCAACCAAGAGTAACTGTGAGTGCTTACAGTGTTGTGCCAACACCAACAACTAAGGGGCCTATTTCTGCAGAGTATCTACGGCAGGTCCCTACTTTCAAACATCCAACTTACAAACGACTCCTACTTGCAAACGCAAGAAGACAACAGGAAGTGAGAGGAAATCTACCCCTAGGAAGGAAAATTCTCTCCTGTAAGAATTAATATGGGAGAAAGGTGTCTCCTCTGTACTGATGCTTTATCAGCAATCCTTGTTTCAAGAAAAACACCACATTTCAAAAACAGTTGTCATTGGGACGGAAAGTGAGGTGAAATGTTCTGAACAGGGGCACAGACAGCAAAACAAATGTTACAGGGGTGATAACCCTTACCTATGTTTTCCAAAAAGTTTAAAAATAGATTTTTGGGCTGGAGCTACACTTAAACAATGTACCTGTTCAAAATTACAAACAGATTCTACATAAGAACAAACCTACAGTCCCTGTCTTGTATGCACCGCCTGTATACGGCTGTTCAGAGTATATAGGGCCTTTTTTATTTTATGTGCGGGGTTCCCCTTAATATCCATACAAGACCCAAAGGGGCTGGTAATGGGCTGGGGTAGGGGGGGTGGGGGGGTCATGGGGTAGCTATGCCATTTTTCTTAAAGATTTTCATCCATATTACCGGGACCAGACATTACATTAAAGCCGCAAGCAGTTTTAAATGGCTTTTTTTTCCTTTAGAAGTGTCATTTTGTGCAGGGACAGTTCTAAACACGGGAAACACGTGGCACTTCACAGGCATACTTTAGACACCCCCCAGGTACGATATTTAAAGGAATATTTGACTTTTTTTTTTTTCACTTTATGCATCATTAAAATGACTGCTCCCGAAAAACGACCGTTTTTAAAACTTCTTTTTGCATTGATACATGTCCCCTGGTGCAGAACCCGAGTTCCCAAACCCTTTTTAGGACAATAACATGCATAATAGTTGTTATAATTAGCACTTTAGAATTCGAACGTTCGCATCCATTGTATTTAATAGGGTTCTAATGTTCGTACGAACTTTCGGTCCGTTCGCGGGTTCTGGTGCGAACCGAACCCGGGGGTGTTCGGCTCATCACTACATGCCACGTATAGATGAGTTGATCGACCGGCTGGGAACAGCCCGATACATGACGACTCTTGACCTCACAAAAGGGTATTGGCAAATTCCCCTGGCCAAGTCGGCCAAAGAGAAAACCGCATTTGTAACCCCAGACGGGGCGTTCCAATATAAGAGAATGCCGTTCGGGTTACAGAATGCGCCGGCCACATTCCAGCGGAAAATGGACCAGATACTGAGGCCCCATCGGAAGTATGCTGCGGCTTACCTGGATGACGTAATTGTCCATAGCACAGATTGGGCCTCACATCTGCCAAAAGTGCAAGCAGTCCTAGACTCTATCCGGGAAGCGGGGTTTACGGCTAACCCCAAGAAGTGTACCATTGGGCAGGAGGAGGCCAAATATCTTGGGTACACCATTGGCAGGGGAGTGATAAAACCCCAACTCAACAAAGTTGAGGCCATCCAGAGTTGGCCACGTCCCAACAGCAAGAAGCAGGTACGGGCCTTTCTGGGAATCGCGGGTTATTATCGGCGCTTCATTCCCCACTTTGCTTCTAAGGCTGTGCCCCTAACCAACCTGACGAAAGGGAAAGGGTCGGTCATGATTAAATGGACCCCCGAGGCTGAGGCAGCATTCCAATTCTTGAAACAAGCCTTATGTAGCCAGCCAGTGTTGTACTCACCCGACTTCTCTAAAGACTTTGTCGTACAAAGTGATGCGTCAGATGTGGGGTTAGGAGCAGTATTGTCCCAGGTCTGGAACGGGGAAGAGCACCCAGTCATTTACCTCAGCAGGAAGTTGAAGTCCCATGAGGTAAATTACGCCACGGTTGAAAAGGAGTGTTTAGCGGTGAAGTGGGCTCTAGATTCCCTTCGGTACTATCTGCTGGGTAGGCACTTTGACATGGTTACGGATCACGCTCCGTTAAAGTGGATGGCTCAAAACAAGGAGACAAATAGAAGAGTGAATAGGGGGTTCCTGGCCCTACAGGAATTCAACTTCACAGTAAAGCATCGCCCTGGCGTTCAAATGGGGAATGTGGATGCTTTGTCTCGAGTACATGAATGCCTGATTGCTGGTGTTCCAACCCCAAGGTTAAAACAAGAGGGGGGGTATGTGACAGCAGGAAGGTAAAGTCACCTGGTTGCATCCAGGGGGGTAGATATATTTCTCCCAGATTCAGGCTTTATGCCGACTTATACAACTAGGGAGGGAGTTGATGAAGCCCAGCTGAGGCTAGTGGGCTCATGGATGACTCATACCTCTAGGGAGAGGGCTGGGCGTCGTGCAGGCAGGGAGTTGATGAGACCAGCTGAAGCCTGTCAGTTCGTTTAAGGCCTCTATAAAAACTCCCAGATTCATTAGGTGTTTGCTCATGCCTGGAACCAGACCTGTGTGGACTGTCTAGGGAGAGTGAACCCCTGTGCGGTGAGAAAAAGCCTGTGTGGCTATTTGTTTGGACATTGACTAAACCAGGGACTTAGGGACTAGGACAGCACCAGGCTGATCCCAGTTGTTAGTTAGGAAACCTGCATGTTTAGTCAGAGGTCAAGCTGACCAGGATTTATTTTGTTTATGTTTCTTTTTGGCTTTGCTGTGTTTTTGTCACTGTACATAGAGAAATAAACCGCACCTTTTGATTTTGAAAACCACAACCTCCGTCTGCTGGCCCTGTTTTTGTGTGGGGAGCCCAACCAGGGGGTCACACACACCCGCTACCGAGTTAACCCCCTCACAGTAGGGAGAGTGTCAGTGTGTTTTACTGTGCTAAACCTTGTTTGTAGGGACAGGGAAGGACAGTGAGGGAAATTCTCATTGTGCTATACTGTGCTAAAGCATTCATCATCAACCATCTTTAAAAAAAAAAATTTATAGGGACAGAAAACTATAGGTAGGGAGAGTGTCAGTGTGTTTTACTGTGCTAAACCTTGTTTGTAGGGACAGGGAAGGACAGTGAGGGAAATTTTCATTGTGCTATACTGTGCTAAAGCATTCATCATCAACCATCTTTAAAAAAAAAAATTTATAGGGACAGAAAACTATAGGTAGGGAGAGTGTCAGTGTGTTTTACTGTGCTAAACCTTGTTTGTAGGGACAGGGAAGGACAGTGAGGGAAATTCTCATTGTGCTATACTGTGCTAAAGCATTCCTCATCAACCATCTTTGAAATCCTTGTTTTTTGGACAGTCAGGGAAATTGTCATTGTGCTATTCTGTGCGAAAGCAATCATCCTCAACCATATTTAGAAATCCTTAAGTAAAGGGACAGAGAAGGACACCTGAAGGTAGCCCTTATTGCTTTTTTCCCATCTCCCTGCAGGCCATCCATTAGAATGTCTGGAAGGCAAACAAGGAGAGGCAGACAGTCAGGAGGCAATAAAAGAGGGCAAGCAGGCTCTGTGTCTGGGGGCAACAGTGCTGGTCGTGGACGCGGTGCATTGTCATCAGCACATGGCCATGGGACACGCTTGTCCTTTTCGGCAGCTGGACATGTTGAGCCACATCATGCCGAAGACTTGGTAGAGTGGATGACCAAGCCCTCCTCCTCCTCCTCATCCTCTCTCACCCAGGCTCAGGGTACTGGCAAAACAGCTGCCAAAGCGTCCTCTTCCCTGGTATCAATGTCAGACTCATCATCAGTCACTCCTTCCCTAGACCCACCATGTCCTCCTCCTGAGGAGTCCCCCGAACTGTTTGAGCACAGTGTTGGGTACATGCTCCAGGAGGATGCCCAGCGTTTCGAAGGGTCTGATGATGAAACCCAGCTAGAGGAAGGCAGTAGCGTGAGAGCAGACAGAGGGGATGCTCAAGAAGGACACCAATCTGGCAGTCATGTTCCAGCAGCTGCAGCATACTGCCAGATTGGCTCCAGTGATAAGGAGGGAGGGGATGATGAGGTCACTGACTCCACGTGGGTGCCTAATAGGAGAGAGGAGGAGGAGGAGGATGAGGAGGAGGCACATCTCCAACGAGGCAGGATGCCCTTTGGTGGCCAGCGTAAGGGCAGTACACCGACGGAATCACACCGCAGAGCTCCGCCTGTGCAGGGCGCTGCCTCTGCCCGTCATTCAAAAAGTTCTTTGGTGTGGGCCTTTTTTGAGGCTAGTGCATCAGATCGCACAGCTGCTGTTTGCAACATATGTCTCAAGCGTATATCGCGTGGCCAAAACATCAGCCGCTTGGGTACCACATGCCTGACCAGACATATGTTGACCTGCCATGCAGCTCGTTGGCAAGCCTACCTCAAAGACCCACACCAAAGAACAAAGCGGACCTCTCCTTGCACCGCATCAGCTGGGATCTCCAACCCCACTATAACTTCAGTCCTCTCTGAAACATGCACTGAGAGGAATGAAGGTGTAGAATTAGGTGTGTCACAGCCAAGTACTTGCGGCCACTCTGCTAGCAGTACACCGACGTCCGATTCTAGCAGGCAAATTTCCCTGCCCCAGCTGCTGGACCGTCGAAAGAAGTTCACTCCCAGCCATCCACATGCCCAGCGGTTGAATGCTAGCTTGGCTAAATTGCTAGCGCTTCAACTGCTGCCTTTTCAGTTGGTAGACTCGGCCCCCTTCCGTGAGTTTGTGCAATGTGCGGTTCCTCAGTGGCAGGTTCCCAAACGCCACTTTTTCTCACGGAAGGCTATTCCGGCTCTCTACCGGCATGTGGAAGGCAATGTCTTGGCCTCGCTGGACAGGGCGGTCAGCGGTAAGGTGCATATTACCGCTGACTCATGGTCCAGCAGGCATGGACAGGGATGTTACCTTTCTTTCACGGCCCATTGGGTCACTCTTTTGGCAGCTGGGAAGGATGCAGGACAAGGTGCAGTAGTGTTGGAGGTTGTTCCACCGCCATGCCTCCAAAATGCTACTACTGGTTGTGACACACCTCTCTCCTCCACCCCCTCCTCTTCTTCTTCCTCCATGGCCTCTTCCTGTGCTTTGTCCTCTGAACCAGCGGTGCTCCGTAGCCGTTCAAGGGGCTACGCAAGTACGCAGGCAAAAAGATGCCATGCCGTGCTTGCGCTGGTGTGTTTGGGGGACAGAAGCCACACTGGGGCAGAGGTCCTGTCTGCTCTGCAGGGCCAGGCCGAGAGGTGGTTGACGCCACGCCAGCTTAAGCCAGGAATGGTGGTTTGCGACAATGGCACCAACCTCCTCTCCGCCCTCCGACAGGGACAACTGACCCATGTGCCCTGTGTGGCTCACGTCCTTAACCTGGTGGTGCAGCGGTTCTTGGGCAGGTACCCGGGCTTACAGGATGTCCTGAGGCAGGCCAGGAAAGTCTGTGTGCATTTCCGCAGATCTTATAATGCCAGTGCTCGCCTGGCTGAGCTGCAAAAGGAGTTGAACCTGTCCAAGAACCGCCTTATATGTGACATGCCCACCAGGTGGAACTCAACGTTGGCCATGCTGCAGCGGCTGCACAAGCAGCAGAGGGCCATCAATGAGTACCTGTGCGACTACGGCACCAGGACAGGGTCAGGGGAGCTTGGTTTTTTTTCTCCACGCCAGTGGGGCATGATCAGGGATGCATGCACTGTCCTGGCACCATTTGAGGAGGCCACGAGGATGGTGAGCAGTGACAGTGCATGCATCAGTGACACTGTACCTCTTGTCCACCTGTTGGAGCACACGCTGCGTGGAATAATGGACAGGGCACTTGAGGCAGAACAGAGGCAGGAAGAGGAGGACTTCCTTGCCTCTCAAGGCCCCCTTTACCCAGACAGTGTTCCTTCTGTCCCACCCATCACACAGGAAGAGGAGGAGGAGGAGGAGGAGGAGGATTGTGTCAGCATGGAGGTGGAGGCTGGCACTCAGCATCATCAGCAGCAGTCTTTTAGGGATGATTTACAGTCCCAAGAAACCAGTGGACTTGTACGTGGCTGGGAGGAGGTGGCTGCGGATCATGTCGTCCTTAGTGACCCAGAGGACTCCGGACCGAATGCCTCAGCTAACCTACGCTGCATGGCCTCCCTGATCCTGCAAAGTCTGCGGAAGGATCCTCGTATTCTTCGGATCAAGGAGAGGGACCATTACTGGCTGGCCACTCTCCTTGATCCACGGTACAAGGGTAAGGTTGCGGACCTTTTGTTACCGTCGCAGAAGGAGCAGAGGATGAGACAACTCCGGGAGGCCTTGCAGAAAGGTCTGTGCAACGCGTTCCCAGAGACTGGGAGGTTACAAACTCCTGGTCCTGGACAACGAGTTGCTGAGGCTTCGGCCAGTCAAAGAAGGAGCGGTGGGGAAGGTGGCCGTCTGACCGATGCGTTCAGACAATTCTTTAGTCCGCAGCCCCAAAGTGTGATCGGTTCCAGCAACCATCGCCAGCGTCTGATAAACATGGTGCAGGAATATCTAGGGGCAAGGTCAGACTTGGACCCCTTCCCCACCGAAAATCCTCTGGCTTACTGGGTCTTGAGGATGGATCACTGGCCAGAGCTTGCACAGTATGCAATTGAGCTACTGGCCTGTCCTGCATCCAGCGTTCTTTCGGAACGCACATTCAGTTCTGCTGGAGGATTTGTCACGGATCACAGGGTGCGCCTGTCCACCGACTCGGTTGATCGACTGACTTTCATCAAGATGAACCAGTCTTGGATCACCACCAGCTACCACACACCTGATGCTGATATAACAGACTAATTGATTTTAACATGTCACATCCCTTCAAGACTGATGCTGATGCTGAGTGCCTGTGCTGTTATGTTGACTGGCTATCCTCCTCCTCCGAGTCCTCAATGATACGATTGATGATGATAGCTTGGAAGATCATTTTTGTTTATGGGTGCCGCCACCAGTGCCTAACGCCCAATTTTTCAGCCCCTGTTTAACAGGGGCGTGTAATTACAATTTTTGAAGCAATACTTTGCAACAGAGCTCATTGCTGTGCTCCAAGTACAGTATCTGTGAGGGGTTGCAGTGTTGTGCCACCAGTGCCTAAGGCCCAATTTTTCAGCCCCTGTTTAACAGGGGCGTGTAATTACAATTTTTGAAGCAATACTTTGCAACAGGGCTCATTGCTGTGCTCCAAGTACAGTATCTGTGAGGGGTTGCAGTGTTGTGCCACCAGTGCCTAAGGCCCAATTTTTCAGCCCCTGTTCAACAGGGGCATGTAATTACAATTCTTGATCTAATAATTCACAGCAGGGCCCATTGCTGCACGCACCAAGAGTAACTCTGAGGGCTTACAGTGTTGTGGCAACGCCACCACCACCACCACCACGAAAGGCCCAATTTTTCAGCCCCTGTTCAAAAGGGGCATGTAATTACAATTCTTGATCTAATAATTCACAGCAGGGCCCATTCCTGCACCCACCAAGAGTAACTCTGAGGGCTTACAGTGTTGTGGCAACACCACCACCACCACCACCACGAAAGGCCCAATTTTTTAGCCCCTGTTCAACAGGGGCATGCAATTACAATTCTTGATCTAATAATTCACAGCAGGGCCCATTGCTGCACCCACCAAGAGTAACTGTCAGGGCTTACAGTGTTGTGGCACCAGCACCACCATCAAAGGCCCAATTTTTACTACCACTGTTCAACAATTATATGTAATTACAATTCCTGATATAATAGTTGACAGCAGGGCGTTCCAGCACCAACCAAGAGTAACTGTGAGTGCTTACAGTGTTGTGCCAACACCAACAACTAAGGGGCCTATTTCTGCAGAGTATATACGGCAGGTCCCTACTTTCAAACATCCAACTTACAAACGACTCCTACTTGCAAACGCAAGAAGACAACAGGAAGTGAGAGGAAATCTACCCCTAGGAAGGAAAATTCTCTCCTGTAAGAATTAATATGGGAGAAAGGTGTCTCCTCTGTACTGATGCTTTATCACCAATCCTTGTTTCAAGAAAAACACCACATTTCAAAAACAGTTGTCATTGGGACGGAAAGTGAGGTGAAATGTTCTGAACAGGGGCACAGACAGCAAAACAAATGTTACAGGGGTGATAACCCTTACCTATGTTTTCCAAAAAGTTTAAAAATAGATTTTTGGGCTGGAGCTACACTTAAACAATGTACCTGTTCAAAATTACAAACAGATTCTACATAAGAACAAACCTACAGTCCCTGTCTTGTATGCACCGCCTGTATACGGCTGTTCAGAGTATATAGGGCCTTTTTTATTTTATGTGCGGGGTTCCCCTTAATATCCATACAAGACCCAAAGGGGCTGGTAATGTGCTGGGGTAGGGGGGGGGGGGTCATGGGGTAGCTATGCCATTTTTCTTAAAGATTTTCATCCATATTACCGGGACCAGACATTACATTAAAGCCGCAAGCAGTTTTAAATGGCTTTTTTTTCCTTTAGAAGTGTCATTTTGTCCAGGGACAGTTCTAAACACGGGAAACACGTGGCACTTCACAGGCATACTTTAGACACCCCCCAGGTACGATATTTAAAGGAATATTTGACTTTTTTTTTTTTCACTTTATGCATCATTAAAATGACTGCTCCCGAAAAACGACCGTTTTTAAAACTTCTTTTTGCATTGATACATGTCCCCTGGTGCAGAACCCGGGTTCCCAAACCCTTTTTAGGACAATAACATGCATAATAGTCGTTATAATTAGCACTTTAGAATTCGAACGTTCGCATCCATTGTATTTAATAGGGTTCTGATGTTCGTACGAACTTTCGGTCCGTTCGCGGGTTCTGGTGCGAACCGAACCCGGGGGTGTTCGGCTCATCACTACTAATGACTAAATGCTTCCAAAATCGCAAATAGATTAAACATAACATAATATGTAGAAGGCCAGCAGGCTCAAAAAATAACTTACTCTGTTCAAAATGCTTTAAGGAAAAAATAGGCAAACGGAGGCGACCAGATGAACAGTTTCCATAGTATAGCTGGAAAAGATCACACAAAGGTCTATCCACTGTCCAGCAATATGGTATATCCTAAAAAATCAAGATAAAAATTAAAAATTAAAAAAGAAATGTTTATTATATATATATAGTGAACTCGCGAAGAAGGTTTTATTCCAGACATGAGTGTTAATGCCTGGTTAGATGAATTGCCATCCATAAGAAAAGGGAATTGCCACATAACAAGTAGCTGGATATACTAAAATACAACACACTGCACTGCTGATATACAGGGCGCACTAGAAATATAGTGTGCCATCGTCAAGCAGCATATAAGCAAAGCATGAAACCTTCCAGATCCCAAGGGTACATTACCTAAATCCAGGAAGTTCAAAATGAGGTCGCCTCCATCTGACAGCCTAAGATGGAATGGCAAGATGCTGGCGTTTTAAACCCCCTGCTCGTTCGGGCGTGCTGACGTCACCGAACGAGTGCGGACATCGAGGTGCTCACTCCTATGCAAAAGGAGAAGGACCGCCAATGAACTACGATCCCCAGAATCCTAAGCGGCGCGCGCATGCGCCGTGGTGACAGCGGCGAGAATGATTAGGCCGGTGTCACAGGAGATGGCCGAAGCTGGTGGGCAGCACTAGGGCGAGTACATGTCAGCCCAGGGGGCGGAGAAGGAGATGGAAGGGGCAGGTCAATAGAGATGTACCACTTAGGCAGAGGAGTGAAAGCACAGGGATGGGCTTCTATGCTGCAGAAGCCCTTGGGTGTCCATACAGCATGGACAAAGAGACCCACAATGCGCGCTACAGCAGTATAGGAAGTGTGACATCTGGAAAAAAGGATATTCCTGAGAATCGCATGTGTAATATCATGCACTGGGCCGGAAAAGGAAAACAATGGGCTCCTGTACCTGAATTGAAGAAAACACAATGAAAACACATACAAAAACAAAACATAATAATAATTTACAGTCATCTATTGCATAGCATATAGTGTACATAATGTCAGCAAATTTATAAAGTTTATTACATATATATGAAAAAAGAAGATTAATTAATTTCTCAACAATCGACAAGAAAGAGGGGGGGGGGGGGAATAGCAGAGGAGATGGGAAAATGAAAAAGGGAGAATAGAAAAGGACATGGAAGAAGTAAGGTAAAGAGAGTGTGGGACACAGAAAAAGCATGGCTTGAGTCCCTGATGGAAAATAGGGGTAGAAAACCAGTGGATCCGCAATATGAATATAGTAAAATATCCAATGCAGTCTTAAAACAAATATTTGTGCAACAATGTTTATATTGGTATCCTAAAGAAAAGATTTAAAACTGATATATTCATTTAAGCCAGGATAGCGAGTTGCTTTTAATTGGTGGATCCATTTGGTTTCAAGTTGCAAAAGTTTGCGGTCAATGCCGCCTCCTCTTGCATGTGTGGGTACGTGTTCAAGGGCTGTGAATGTGATCATTCCTGCCTCAAAGTCATGTTCACTACCTATATGACGGCTGATGGCAGTGGTCATTAGTCGTTTGTGAATAGGATCGATATGATCTTTTATGCGTTTGAAGAAGGGCCTTTTGGTTTTTCCCACATAAACAGCCGCAAAGACATTTTGCCAAGTACACAACACCAATGGTTTGACAGGATACTCTATGATGTATGGAATGTGTGAGGCCATTAGGAAGAATTACAGTCTGGCCATTTAGGATAAAAGAACATATGTCACATTTGTTACAAGAAAAAGTACCCGTCTGTGTACTGCATGTAGAGTCTGTGGGGTCAAAATGGCTTCGGACCAATTTATCCCTAAGGGAGGGAGCACGTCGATAAGTGATGTCTGGACGATTATTGATGTATTTGCCAGCAGTGCTGTCCGCTAGTAATAAGGGCCAATATTGTGTCAGAATGTTTCTAAACATGGTGTTTAGAGTATTGCGTAATTAGTCAAATTGGTTGAAGGGAAGATTTGGTTCTGGTAGGAAATACTAATTCATTACGATTACATTTGGAAGCTTTATTATGTGCACGTTTCAGGATTTTGTGGCTGTAGCCTGTCTTTGAGTCTATGATACAGGTTTTTAGCTGCCTTTTCAAAATCATCAACATGAGCACAGTTCCTTTTTAGTCTAATGTACTGGCTATATGGAATACTTCTGATTAGAGATTGGGGATGTCCGCTGGATGCATGTAAAATAGTGTTGCCAGATGATGGCTTACGGTATAATGAGGAATATAAAAGGCCATCTTTATCTATAGAGATTGTTAGGTCTAGAAAATTAACACAGTTCTGGCTACATTCCATGGTAAATTTTAAATTATACGGGTTTGTGGCTAGAATAGTCATGAACTGTGTCAATTCATTCTTGCTACCAGACCAGAGGAGTAGGACATCATCAATGTACCTGTACCACGAAAGGACGTGGGACAGGTACATCGGTATGTCCTCGCATGCAAAAAGTTCCTTCTCCCACCCCCCCAGGTACAGGTTGGCATAGGATGGGGCGCACTTGGTTCCCATGGCAACCCCCTGTACCTGGAGGTAGTGGGAGAGTCCGAAAAGGAACACATTGCGGGTCAAAATGAATTTTAGAAGATCCAAAATAAATGCATTATATTTGTGTGCCGAACTGCCTCTGTCTTTCAAAAGATGTTCCACAACCTCAATACCCTTGGTGTGGGGGATTGTGTTGTAAAGACTTTCTATATCAATTGCCACTAACCAAGTATTGGGGGGGACGCATGTCCCCTCGATTGTTTGTAGTAAGTCAATTGTGTCTTTGATATAGGCTGTCAATGATGTCACATGTGGGTAGAGGTAGCGATCAACCAGTGCACTGGCGTGCTCTGTGAGGCTCTGACACCCAGATACGATAGGTCGACCGGGTGGATTGGTCATGGATTTATGCAATTTAGGGAGTGCATACATAGTAGGTATTCTAGGCTCTTGGATGTTTAGATAGTGCCACGTATCTTTATCAATAAGTCCAATACGGAATGCTTTAGTGATAAGAGTAATATTCTGAAATAAAACTAGAGATCAAAGTTTTAGAGATGGGACGGTACCATTCTTTGTTTTGAAGAATCTTAAGACACATAGTTTCGTAGTCTGCTGTATTCATGATGACTACGTTGCCGCCTTTGTCGGCTGGCTTGATTGTAATATGCCTGTTGTTCTGAAGAGATTGGAGGGCTTTCTTATGTTTCAAAGAACTTTTTGCACACGAGGACATACCGATGTACCTGTCCCACGTCCTTTCGTGGTACAGGTACATTGATGATGTCCTACTCCTCTGGTCTGGTAGCAAGAATGAATTGACACAGTTCATGACTATTCTAGCCACAAACACGTATAATTTAAAATTTACCATGGAATGTAGCCAGAACTGTGTTAATTTTCTAGACCTAACAATCTCTATAGATAAAGATGGCCTTTTATATTCCTCATTATACCGTAAGCCATCATCTGGCAACACTATTTTACATGCATCCAGCGGACATCCCCAATCTCTAATCAGAAGTATTCCATATAGCCAGTACATTAGACTAAAAAGGAACTGTGCTCATGTTGATGATTTTGAAAAGGCAGCTAAAAACCTGTATCATAGACTCAAAGACAGAGGCTACAGCCACAAAATCCTGAAACGTGCATATAATAAAGCTTCCAAATGTAATCGTAATGAATTAGTATTTCCTACCAGAACCAAATCTTCCCTTCAACCAATTCGACTAATTATGCAATACTCTAAACACCATGCATCCTTTAGAAACATTCTGACACAATATTGGCCCTTATTACTAGCGGACAGCACTGCTGGCAAATACATCAATAATCGTCCAGACATCACTTATCGACGTGCTCCCTCCCTTAGGGATAAATTGGTCCGAAGCCATTTTGACCCCACAGACTCTACACGCAGTACACAGACGGGTACTTTTTCTTGTAACAAATGTGACATATGTTCTTTTATCCTAAATGGCCAGACTGTAATTCTTCCTAATGGCCTCACACATTCCATACATCATAGAGTATCCTGTCAAACCATTGGTGTTGTGTACTTGGCAAAATGTCTTTGCGGCTGTTTCTATGTGGGAAAAACCAAAAGGCCCTTCTTCAAACGCATAAAAGATCATATCGGTCCTATTCGCAAACGACTAATGACCACTGCCATCAGCCGTCATATAGGTAGTGAACATGACTTTGAGGCAGGAATGATCACATTCACAGCCCTTGAACACGTACCCACACATGCAAGAGGAGGCGCCATTGACCGCAAACTTTTGCAACTTGAAACCAAATGGATCCGCCAATTAAAAGCAACTCGCTATCCTGGCTTAAATGAATATATCAGTTTTAAATCTTTTCTTTAGGATACCAATATAAACATTGTTGCACAAATATTTGTTTTAAGACTGCATTGGATATTTTACTATATTCATATTGCGGATCCACTGGTTTTCTACCCCTATTTTCCATCAGGGACTCAAGCCATGCTTTTTCTGTGTCCCACACTCTCTTTACCTTACTTCTTCCATGTCCTTTTCTATTCTCCCTTTTTCATTTTCCCATCTCCTCTACTATTCCCCTCCCCCCCTCTTTCTTGTCGATTGTTGAGAAATTAATTAATCTTCTTTTTTCATATATATGTAATAAACTTTATAAATTTGCTGACATTATGTACACTATATGCTATGCAATAGATGACTGTAAATTATTATTATGTTTTGTTTTTGAATGTGTTTTCATTGTGTTTTCTTCAATTCAGGTACAGGAGCCCATTGTTTTCCTTTTCCGGCCCAGTGCATGATATTACACATGCGATTCTCAGGCATATCCTTTTTTCCAGATGTCACACTTCCTATACTTCTGTAGCGCGCATTGTGGGTCTCTTGTCCATGCTGTATGGACACCCAAGGGCTTCTGCAGCATAGAAGCCCGTCTCTGTGCTTTCACTCCTCTGCCTAAGTGGTACATCTCTATTGACCTGCCCCTTCCATCTCCTTCTCCGCCCCCTGGGCTGACATGTACTCGCCCTAGTGCCGCCCACCAGCTTCGGCCATCTCCTGTGACACCGGCCTAATCATTCTCGCCGCTGTCACCACGGCGCATGCGCGCGCCGCTTAGGATTCTGGGGATCGTAGTTCATTGGCGGTCCTTCTCCTTTTGCATAGGAGTGAGCACCTCGTTGTCCGCACTCGTTCGGTGACGTCAGCACGCCCGAACGAGCGGGGGGTTTAAAACGCCAGCATCTTGCCATTCCATCTTAGGCTGTCAGATGGAGGCGACCTCATTTTGAACTTCCTGGATTTAGGTAATGTACCCTTGGGATCTGGAAGGTTTCATGCTTTCCTTATATGCTGCTTGACGATGGCACACTATATTTCTAGTGCGCCCTGTATATCAGCAGTGCAGTGTGTTGTATTTTAGTATATCCAGCTACTTGTTATGTGGCAATTCCCTTTTCTTATGGATGGCAATTCATCTAACCAGGCATTAACACTCATGTCTGGAATAAAACCTGCTTCGCGAGTTCACTATATATATATATAATAAACATTTCTTTTTTAATTTTTAATTTTTATCTTGATTTTTTGGGATATACCATATTGCTGGATAGACCTTTTGTGTGATCTTTTCCAGCTATACTATGGAAACTGTTCATCTGGTTGCCTCCGTTTGCCTATTTTTTCCTTAAAGCATTTTGAACAGAGTAAGTTATTTTTTGAGCCTGCTGGCCTTCTACATATTATGTTATGTTTAATCTATTTGCGATTTTGGAAGCATTTAGTCATTAGGACTTATCTTCTTTTCAGCTAGGTCTTCTCTGCCCCCTACAGCTGAACTGAGCTCCCTGCGTGGTCCTGCAGTTGTGATCAATTATCTATAGCATATGTGGGACTCGCATGTGTGTTTTTTGCTGCCTGGGCCGAACAGGGGCTGGGCTCCATACCTGGTAACTATGATGATACAAACCATAGGAATTAAAGATGTGTGAACATGTGTATAACATTTCCTGATTTTGTTGTTTTTTTTTGATTTTTTGCTAGAGCTGGGCATACAAAAATTAGGGCGGTTACAGTATATTCCCCTGAAGAAGCCACACCCGGCGAAATATATAGGGATATAACATCATACCTGACCCCCCGCCATACTCTCCTTGGGTAATCCAGCAACCCAGAAAAGATTCCTATATGTTCAAGCTATGTTTTTTTATTAGCATTTTTTCATATATGTGTATAATATCTATGTGATATTTTAATAAAAATTGTAAAATCATGATGTTGATTATGTAATATTTTTTACAAAGCACCGCGATAGTCCCACTTTTCTCGCCTATTTGACATTATTATATGCCATGTTTTTATACCAACTATATGATTTACCTTTATGATCACCTGTACCATGTGATTTGTGAACTGTACTATTGTGTGGCAAATTGTTATTGCTGTATTTATATTTACTGAATGAATTATTGGTTTCCTTGTTCTCATGACTACTCTCATGCAACTTATCATCAATTTCCAATAAATTTAAATTACTTACACCTGCCTGCTTCATTCAAAGTCCCAACCCTTAGTCGTTCTTCTTTAGTTAGATAGGGATGGAGGCAATGACCTTACCCGGTCACCGCCTCATTTAAAGTCCCAAGTTTCTCCTTTCCCCTTTCTCCATTTCTGCAATGCTGCTAGTATTATAATACTAGAACTGTATATGAACCAGTGGCAGATTCAGAGTCTAGTCTTGGGAGGGGCACTACCAGAAAATATATATTTTTGGGGGCAATTTATCAGGGCAATTGCTGGTGTTGGCACTTCAATGATCACGGCACCATGGTTGTTATGGTGTCAGGATGATTGAAGCGCATTATTTATATTATTACATTGTAATATAAAATGAAAATTGTTCAACTCACCATAATGCATAATCAGTGGGTGCCCCGAGTGTGTCACTTGCCACATCACCTGCCACCAGATGCAGCTTGTCACTTGCCACGTCACCTGCCACACGTTGCGGATTGTCACTTGCCACGTCGCCTGCCACACGTTGCGGATTGTCACTTGCCACATTGCCTGCCACGCGTTGCGGATTGTCACTTGCCACGTCACCTGCCACACGTTGCAGATTGTCACTTGCCACATAACCTGCCACATGTTGCGGAATGTCACTTGCCTGCCACCAGATGCAGATTGTCACTTGCCACCTCACCTGCCACATGTTGCGGATTGTCACTTACCACATGTTGCGGACTGTCACTTGCCTCAAGTTGCGGAATGTCACTTGCCTGCCACCAGATGCAGATTGTCACTTGCCACCTCACCTGCCACAGCCTACTTGCTAAAGTGGTGTTTTGCTTGTCAGAGTCAGGCAGCAGAGAGATGATGTAATCTCTCTGCTGCCTGCACAGTGAGGGTGGAAGTTACTGCAGGGATGCAGGGTGGTGAGAGATGATGTCATCTCTCTGCTCTGCTCCCCCGGCCACCAGCTTGTTGATTGGCCAGCCGCCCCTCACCCACAGAGCCGACCAGCTGAACGCCCACTCTGACTCTCACTCGCCACCGAGCCGCCTACCCACGCACCCGGCAGCCCACGCTGTCACGCGCCCGTGGAGCCGCCCACGCAGACTCTCAGGCGCCGCAAATTCAGCAACTACCGCCCGCTCAGACTCTCAGGCGCTTGCAAGTTCTGCAACTACAGCCCGATCAGACTCTCAGGTGCCCGCAAGTTCCGCAACTAAACTAATTTCTCGGGGGTGGCAATTGCCCCAGTGCCTCCCCCTGGATCTGCCCCTGATATGAACTTAAAGTGTTACTAAACCCAGGACCCTGCATTACTATATCTGGTCTCCCACAGTACACAAAACATTGAAAAGCAATTATTTTAGTAAATAGCTAAGTAAATTTCTCATCAGCGATACAAATCAGTCTTGTCACCATGTCTGGCCGAGCACTGGTTAAAGCATGTAGGAGTTTTCATTCTCCTATGACTGTTCTTTGAGGCTGCATGACCCCTGACTTTCTGTCTGGACAGTGCTGATTGGCCCTGTGCTGATCACATGCACCCTCCCCCAAAGAAAATCCACACCAAATTGAGCATGTGCAGAGTGCCTCCTAGGGCTCTGTAGTATCAGGAGATGGATTGGGGACAGTAAAAGAAGGGGAGCGTCAGAGAAGACAGGATAAAGCTGCCTTTTTACAAAATGTGCAGGATTAACTCCTTAAGTTCCACAGTGAGTATAACAAGCATGCTTTACTGTATATACAGACTGATTTAACGGTTGGGGTTTTAGAAACACTTTAAGGAGACATTGAAGTTGATTAACTAAAACTAGAGAGTGCAAAATCTGTTGCAGCTGTGCATGGTAGCCAATAAGCTACTAGCTTCAGCTTGTTAAATTAATCTTTGACCAAATAAAATCTGAAAGCTTATTGGTTTCTATGTAGAGCTGCACCAGATTTTGCACGCTCCAGGTTTAGTAAATCAACCACATTATCTTGCCAATGCAGGGCAAAATGATAGTATCTCTACAAAGGAACCCATAATCACCATACCAACAATTTCCAGCTACTCCCTCCTCCTGTGCTGAAATTACTTGTGTCAGTGACCCAAGGAATCAGTGACATTACTGTCCAAATCGTGTGACACTGCTCAGGCCTAGTGATTGTCTGCTAAACCCGAACACTCATGCAAGGGAAGAGTAGTATAACATGTTTCCATAGCTCCCAACTGTCCTCGATTTCGAGGGACTGTCCCTGATTTGGAAAAAAGTCCCTCTGTCCCTCTTTCCTCCTCATTTGTCCCTCATTTTAGTATGATCTATATAGTTGCATATGTAGCGGGGTATCGTTTCCTACCCACAGACTACAGTTCCTAGCACGCTTTGTGGCACCCAGGGTGCAATTCCCCAAGCAAGGACTGCTGGGGTGGACTTTAAAAGGGAGAGGAGGAGCCTCTCTCTTTCTCTTTGGACGCCGCCCTCCCTGCAAGAGGATCCCTGCACTTACCTGCTGCGCGTGCAAGGCCTGAAGCCTGGGCCTTGCGTATGTTCCAGAGAGCCTTCCGCTCCACCAAGGAGCCTGCGGAGCATCCGATCTACCTGAGGTGCCACCATCTTCTGGAGGACTGAAGACCCGGCGCATCGTGGGCACTGTGAAGCGACTCACAGTAGCGTAGGTACCGGACAAGAGTCGGTCCGGTCTGGTGAGAGAGCGCCAGCTCAGAATCGCATCTGATTAACTTTGTTGCCTACTAACTTTGCCTAGGCCCATCAGTGATTGCAGTTATATTCTAGAGAGACTGTCTGCTGAACTGAGTTTGTTAGTCTCTCCTGCTTTACCAAGTTAGTTAATCTTCACTACCCCTTTGGATTACAGTTGTTCTTTATGTGCACCACCGAGAGTTGCTAGCGAAGATTCTTCCATAAACTATACCCCAAGTTATAGTCAGGCCTGACTGGGTAGTATAGGACATTGCTGGGCGCCATTTTTTGCTCACAAGGGAGGATAGCTGCAGCGGGGTCATTATATTACCATTGCATTGCTGAATGTTATACCCTTTTAATGTGTACACCTATATTGCAGGGATCTGCATGAGATATTGTATACAAATTACCTTTTATACTTTTACCAATAGTAAAAAGTTATAGTTAAGTAATTTGGTTGTCAGTGTCAATTACTGCGCTGGGATATAAAGGGGTTGTGCCATAACAGTATAGATATAGTACAGTTATACCATCCTTTCCCTTTCCTAACTGTGCCACGAGAGGTTAGAGCCGATTGCCAGGGGTTGACAGCGGTGCATTACAAGGCCCAAAACAAACAAGCAGCCCTCTTAAACTGAGGGTATCGCTATACGTGGGGGCTCGGTTCCGGGATCCTTGTATATTGCACGCTGCAATCAAGCTGGTCTGAAGTACCAGCATGGACTCGCAGGCAGTGACACAATGGTGCGCAGAGGAGGCTGTGGATCCAGTCCGGACGGTAGTAATTGAACTCCCGGGAGGGATCCAGGCGAGAGAAGAAGTAAAGCAGCTAGTAATGTCAATATCGCCACAATGGAAAGCATGGGCGGTGGATGTAAAGTCAGATACCTTGGGGGCATATGCACTAGTAGAATGGACAAGAGGAATTCCAGAAGAATTCAAAGGGCAGAGTTTAAAAGACATAGATGACAGAACGTATCGCTTAGTGCATACTGGGGCTGTGAAGAAAGAGTCTCCACGAACCTCCCCACCGTTATCTCCATCACTCTTCTCCAACATGGGAGGCAGTAGTGAAACAAAAGCCCCAAAGTCACCCCTGACCGCCATAGGGCCGGAACTGCTGACTGCTTTGGGGGACTTTGTTGCCAAGTGCCAGAAAACCAGCATGGTACATGTGGAAGCCGGGTACCGGAAACTCTGGGTGTTTTTAGGAACACAACCTGTGCCACCCGGGGAGGAAGACTTCGACACCTGGATTGAGCAGGCAATGCAGGCAGTAGAAGATTGGGAAGTTCCAGAAGCGCAGAAGAAGCAGCGCATCAGTGAAAGCTTGAAGGGTCCTGCTGCTGAGGCTGTGAAAAATCTTAGGTGCAGCAATACTGTGTGTACTGCAATGGATTATCTGTCTATATTGCAGGAGGAATTTGGCCAGCTGGAGAAGGTGTCAGAGCTGGTGTATCAATTTGAACATACTTTCCAACAGCCGAGGGAGAAGTTGTCCGAGTATGTCCAGAGACTGAATAGAATGCTGTGCCAGATTGTACTGAGAAAGGGAATGCAGCCACAGGTCATAGACGCTACCAGGATGAAGCAGATCCTGAGGGGAGCCCTGCGCTCGTATCCAGTTTGGCTTCACCTGAAGACCTCTGACGGAGTCATGGCTCTGAATTACACAGACCTTGTGCGGATCATAAGGGACGAAGAGGCCTTGATGAAGGATCAAGAGGGGGTTGAGAAGACCACCCCACCTGTTTCAGTGGGAGTCAGAACGGCAGTAGTTACCAAACGTGACTCAGAAGTAGAAACCTTGAAGTCTCAAATGGCCCAAGTACTGGATTTATTGACCTCTTTATTAGCCAAGAAGAAAGAAGAGATCAAAAATGGAACCGGACCGAAATGTTCCCATTCCAACATCTCCAAAAATAAGGAAGGAAATTGTCTGCTTAAATTGTGGAGGAGTTGGCCACCCTGATAGAAGGTGCCCCAGTCCAAGGAAGAACCGAGGCACTCAATACCAGCCCGCGGAAAACTTCAGAGGGCCCCGGTGAAGGAGTCAGCTGGGCGCCCGCTACCTACAGAAAGCTCCAAGAAGATCCAAAAACAAGCAGAGCAAAAAGAGAAGGGAAACAATGCCCCTCCTAAAACCTCCCATACCGCCTGTCGGGAGTTGAAATTTGACAACCGGAAAAATCAATGCATACCAGGTGTTCTGTCTCAACTACAAAGCGATAAAGTTCATCTCCAGGTTTAAGTAGGCCTTACTCAAGCTGGTTTGATATTCATCCCTTGCATCGATACAGGCAGTTTAACTTAATGAATAAACTCACAGTTAGGACGACAGACGATGAATCCTTTCGAATGTTCCGTTTAATGATGGATATTCATAGGTAGAAAAACGTTGCAGTTGTAAGCCACATGTAAGATGTTTAGCATGGAAGATATACAGGAGTAATGACCAGAATCAGGAAGTGGAGGAGACATATAAAGAACTACGGTGAGAGAGAGAGTTCAGCTAGAAAGAAGGGGACAGATCTTAAAGACACAGAGCAAGAATAATCACATAGTGTAACACAACACTCCCCGTCTGAAATCTTTAGATTTCATAACCTTAAACTAAAATATATATCTTCAAAAAGTCCAATACTGACGAATGTCCTGGAACCTGTAATGAAAAACATGCAACAAGCAAATAATAAACGTAAGTTCAACAGGATGAAGAACATAAAGTCACAGTATGATGTCTTCAAATAATTCCAAAGTTCTGAGTAGAACCTGTAGATGGCAGCAATGTACTCCCCGCCGTGCCAACAGCATGGCTAGTCCTTGCACAAGTCACTCACCTGGCAAAAGGAGTACTAACTCTGTAATTGGTCGACTAAAGGTTCGTGTCGATCCTCCCTTGGTTACCTTGACTTCTACCTTCCGGACTTTGTTATCGTCGCTGGGCATAACTTTAGTAATAAGACCCATAGGCCACTCATTCCGACAAACTTCCTTGTCTTTTAGAAGGATGAGGTCTCCAACCTTAAGATTCGGCTTAGATGCTTGCCATTTGTTACGACCTTGAAGGTGGTGAAGATACTTTTTCTTCCAGCGATGCCAGAACACATTGGCTAGATGCTGCACCTGCTTCCATTGATGCTCGTAATGGTGTGACCGCAGCTTCTGTTTTGTACTTACAGAAGTGTGGAGTGAGGTGTTCACAGTTCTTATTTCCTTATCATCTTCAGGGCTTACTAGTCCATAGGTGGTGTCGATAGTGGGTGAGTGGGAGTCCTCACACAGAAACCTTGGAGGTGACAGCCATAGGCTGTCCTGAAGAGCAGCAGGTGACACGGCTCTGGTCCCACAGTCAGCTGGGTTGAGTTCAGTGGGAACGTGATGCCATTGACTTGGTAGAGAGAATCTCTTGATACGTTCAACCCTGTTGCTGACGTACACATAAAATTGTTTTGTTTGGTTGTTTGTGTAACCAAGTACTACCTTACTGTCTGTATAGAAGGTGAAAGAATCAATTGTAGTGTCCATTTCACTTCGTATGACCTCTGCAATTTCTACTGCTAGCACGGCTGCACAAAGTTCAAGTCTTGGTATGGTATGTGCAGGCTTGGGAGTGAGTTTTACCTTGCCTAGGACAAAACTACAGTGTGATTCTCCATTCAGTTCAGAGGTCTTCAAATAGGCTACTGCAGCAATAGCTTCAACTGATGCATCAGAGAAAATATGAATCTCTCTCCGGTTAGCAGTTGAAGTGGATCCTGGAACATAGCAACGGGGAATCTGAAGTTTTTCTAGTGACTTCAAAGAATATCTCCACCTTTCCCACTTGTGTTGATTCTCACTAGGCAAGGGAGTATCCCAGTCTATGTTCTCAGTAGACAACTGTCTTAGTAAAATCTTACCTTGAATGGTAACTGGAGCAAGGAAACCCAGTGGGTCATAGATGCTATTCACCACGGACAGGACTCCTCCATTAGTGAAGGGTTTGTCACAAGTTGACACTTGGAAGGTGAATTTGTCTTGCTTGATGTTCCACAACAAACCCAGACTTCGCTGTACAGGAGGCACATCTGTACCTAAGTCAAGGTTTTTTAGACTAGTGGCATAGTCCTCAGAGTGAAAGGCATTCATAAGTTCCTGGCTGTTGGATATAATCTTGTGCAATCTAAGGTTTGCTACAGACAGCATCTCCTTTGTTCTGGTGAGAAGATCAATTGCTTCTTTAGCAGTTGGAAAAGACTTAAGTGCGTCGTCAACGTAGAAGTTTCTTTCAACAAATTGACGGGCATCAGATCCATATTCAACTTCTCCAGTCTGAACTGTTCTCCTTAGCCCATAAGTTGCCACTGCTGGGGAAGGACTGTTACCGAAGACATGTACCTTCATGCGATAATCTATAACTTCCTTGTTGAGGTCATTGTCCTTGTGCCATAGAAACCTGAGGTAGTTTCTGTTGTCTTCTCTGACGATGAAGCAGTGAAACATCTGTTGAATGTCGGCCATTACTGCTACAGGCTCTTGTCTGAAACGAATCAAGACTCCTATTAGACTGTTGTTCAAGTTGGGTCCAGTAAGGAGCATGTTGTTAAGAGAAACACCTTCGTGCTGAGCACTGGAATCAAAGACAACTCTGATTTGGTCTGGTTTGCGTGGGTGATACACGCCAAAGGATGGAAGGTACCAGCATTCTTCTCCATCCTTTAGTGGGGGAGCAGGCTCTGCATGATCTCTGTCAAATACATTTTGCATAAAGTCCACAAAGTGCTTTTGCATCTCTGGTTTCCTGCTTAAGTTTCGCTTTAAGGAGGAGAATCTACTGATGGCCTGCTGTAAGTTGTTGGGCAATCTCTCTCTTGGGAGACGAAAGGGTAGGGGTGCTACCCAGTTATTGGAGTCATCTTGAAAGAACTCATTGTCCATTACCTTGATTAATTCTTTGTCTTCCATTGAGGGAGCCAGTATGTCATCTTCACTGGTTGCTTTAAACACTGTAGAGCCGAAGTCGCCATCATGGCAGGAGAAAGGGCTTGTGTCACCTGAGATACCATGTTGCCATTCGTGGCTGGCTATCTTATCTTTCACCCAGTAGTGATGTGGGCATGGCTCAAAGTAAGTGTTTCGGCCATTTGGCAGAACATTTGTCTTGAATGACGAAATATTGGTAGGTCTTTTCATTTTGCCTATGCAGACATTGCCTATGATGACCCACCCTAGATCCGTGCGCTGGGCAAATGGGGCATCTGGGGGTCCACTGAATTGTCTGTGTACCTTGTGAACTCTTAGAATGTCTCTTCCTAACAGAAGAAGGATCTGAGCATCTTTGTCAAGCGGCGGTATCTCATTTGCTATTACCTTGAGGTGAGGGTGATGGAAAGCAGCAGCTGGAGTAGGGATTTCTTCCCTGTTAGCAGGTATCTGATTGCACTCAACAAGTGTAGGTAAGGGTAATTGCAAGTTACCTTTGAGAGAAGATACCATGAGTCCATGAGCCCTTCTTCCAGAAACCTCTATAGTTCCACTACAGGTACCCAAGGTGTAAGGATGAGCTTCGCCTTTTATTTCAAATAGATTGAACAATTCCGATTTTGCAAGTGATCGATTGCTCTGATCGTCTAAGATAGCATATGCCTTTAGAGACTTTTCTGGTTGATCCTTGTGGTATATGTTCACCAAGCATATCTTAGCACAGGACTTACCACAGCGGTCTTCTCCACAAACTTCAGTGCAGGATGAAGAAATGATGGTAGAATTAGGCACTTGGTCTGTATTCTCCCCGCCATGCGTTAACCTGGGAGGAGTGTTGGCAGGTTGTGCAGAGCTGGGCTCAAGAGGATGGAGGGCTTGCACATGTTCTTCAGAGCCACACTCTATGCACTTGATGGACACATTACAGTCCCTTGCAAAATGTTCTGTAGAAGCACAGCACCTGAAACATACCCTAAATGTCTTTAAAAGCTCCTTGCGCTCTTCCAGAGGCTTTTTTCTAAAGCCGATACATTTATTGAGGGGGTGTGGCTTCTTGTGTATGGGACACTCTCTGTTAGGGTTTTCAATCTTCCTACTCTGTTTGTTCGTGGCCAGAACTGTGGTAGGAGTGGGAAGGATGTCAGTCTTTTTCACGGACACTGGGCCTCTATGGTTTCTATAGTTGCCCTGAAGACTGGTACTCTTAGGAAAGGGTGAGAAGAGGCTGTACTCACCGTAGGAAAAACTTGGATCGTTCTTGGTCTCTGCAATTTTCCTGATGAATTCACAGAAGAAAGAGAATGGAGGGAAGGAAACCTTGTTCTCTCTTTTGTATGATGACCCTAGTGCAGTCCATTTCTCTTGCAAACCATATGGGAGCTTGGAGGCAATTGGGTTTACCCCTCTTGGAGTGTCAAGGTAACTGAGTCCAGGTAGTTTTGGGTCTGTCTTGGCTAGCTGAAGCTCAAGGAGAAGGTCACTCAGTCTCTGGAACTCCTTGTTGTCCTTACCGGATATCTTTGGGAAAGTTTCCAGACGCATGAACAAAGCATTTTCTATAGCTTCTGGACTGCCATAACTTTGCTCTAGTCGCTCCCATGCAGCTGTGAGGCCTGCAGTAGGATTGTCCATGAAAACCGATCTTAATGGCTTAACACGTGCAGCAGATAGAGGACCAAGCCATTTGATCAGCAGATTCAATTCTTGATCAGCTGTAATGCCAATATTGCTGATTGTAGTTCTGAAGGCACATTTCCAACTTCTGTAGTTCTCAGGTTGGTCATCAAAACTTGTAAGACCAGTCTTTGTGAGCTCTCTGCGAAGCATGTACCTCACAAACTCTTCTGTCTCAGTTGTCTCCGCCTTTATGTGAGATGCTGTTGGCTGTATGGTGCTGATTGCATTATCTTTGACATTGTTGTTAAAGGACACTGGGAAATATGGTGCAGCAGATGCATCCAGGTGAGTTGCTTGCTTGAAGTCAGTTGTTCCAATGGTACGTTGATTCAAGGCTGTACCGATGACTGGAGATTGATGACTTGCTTGAAGCTTGCGCTGATGCTCTGTGACTCAACACTCAGTGAGCGACTTATTAATGCCCGCGCTGAAGTGGAAGCCACTGAGTATGAAGGCAGGCAAGGTAGGCAGGTAGGAGATGCAGTGGAGTGATTTTGAGTGCAGGAAGTTGCTGGAACCTCTTTAACTTGAAGCTGTGAAGGAGTCTCTATGTAGTCGGGAGCATTGGAGACAATGGAGTGTGCACTGCAGTGGCTTAGGACATAGTCTTTAGTGCGTTTGAGGGGTTCTTCCATATCTGCTATGTTTAGGTTAATGCTGTCTTTCTCACTTGCACCTTCGTCTGCACTGATAGCTTGCTGTAGGACCCTTAGCTTTGCCATAGCTGCGTCATGTTTACACTGTTCATTTAAGGTTTCCATTGTTGCTCTTTGTCGTGCTGACTGCGCTTCCAACTCTGCCCTTTGACGTGCTGACTGCGCTTCTGACTCTGCTCTCTGAGCTTCCAACTCTGCTCTTTGACGTGCTGACTGCGCTTCTGACTCTGCTCTTTGACGTGCTGACTGCGCTTCCAACTCTGCTCTTTTTTCTGCATATGCCACCTGCACTTTGCTGGCTTCCACTTCAGCGCGGGCATTAATAAGTCGCTCACTGAGTGTTGAGTATCTTGAACTATGGGATCTTGACAAGTTTTTAGAACGTCTGGTGGAAACAGATCTGTGAGATGCAGTGTCCTGTAACAGCTTTATTTTTGCTTCTGCCTTTAATCTGGTTTGCTGGATAAAACTGTCTCTTTCAATATTGAGAGCATTGACGCGCTTTAATTGCATCATCGCACTTTCTGACTTCATGTTTTGTAAGATATTAGTGAATTTGATGCTGGTAAGCTGATAAAGCTCATATGAGGCAGAACGTTGTTTAATGGCGCCCTCTAGTGTCAGTAGTTCACGTTCAACAGACACTGTATTGGCTTCAGCAAGGATTTTCTCCCAGACTAATTCCAAGCTATTTGACAATTCAGTCCTTGAAGCTTCATAATTCTCCATTACTTTCCAAGTGGGTTTAACTGAGCGTTTGGGTAGCTCAGTTTCTTCAGGAACTTGTGGGGAGGTAGATGTGAGTTCACATGCAGAAGCTTGGTCACTCATGATAGCAGACTGACTGTGAAAGCAGGCAGGATCTGTGTGCTGAAATATGACACTGTGCAGATTGTCTCAGGCTATAAGGCTGCCATGTGCTGCTCTGTCCCTTCTGTCTTGCTATGAGGGCAGTAAATCTTGTCTGTTTCAGTACTGACATGCAGAAATCTTGTAATTAGGCTGTGAAACGCCGTTTTTCTACTGTTCTGTCTCAACTACAAAGCGATAAAGTTCATCTCCAGGTTTAAGTAGGCCTTACTCAAGCTGGTTTGATATTAATCCCTTGCATCGATACAGGCAGTTTAACTCAATGAATAAACTCACAGTTAGGACGACAGACGATGAATCCTTTCGAATGTTCCGTTTAATGATGGATATTCATAGGTAGAAAAACGTTGCAGTTGTAAGCCACATGTAAGATGTTTAGCATGGAAGATATACAGGAGTAATGACCAGAATCAGGAAGTGGAGGAGACATATAAAGAACTACGGTGAGAGAGAGAGTTCAGCTAGAAAGAAGGGGACAGATCTTAAAGACACAGAGCAAGAATAATCACATAGTGTAACACAACACCAGGTCCAAAAAGGGTTGAGGTCCAGAGAGAAATGGAAAAAGAAGAAAAAACCATTGGAAAAATCAAGGAGTCCAAAAGAGAAAATACCTCCTAAAAAGTTCCCGGATAAATTAGTTGGACCCTCCCCTCTAGTCTCCGTTCAAGTGGAGGGAGTTTACACAAAGGCACTCCTAGACACAGGAGCCCAAGTGACTCTCTTATACAGAGACTTTTATCAGAAGCATTTGAGTCACGTGCCTTTGCAGAAGCTGGAAGACCTGAAGATAGGGGGGATTGGCACTCGTAGCTTCCCCTACAACGGTTATGTTTCAATCAGGCTGGCCTTTGATCCCTCTGTGACTGGGAAGGCTGAAGTTTTTGACACCCTGGCGGTGGTTTGCCCTCGCCCACCAGGAGCCAACACGATGTCCATGTTGATAGGGACCAACACTGACTTGGTCCGGAGACTGCCGACCCCGTTAGTGCAAGAGCGGAGTTCTCCCAAACAGAAGATTCACCCCATGCTGCAACAGGTCTACCAGAAGTTGATCCTGGAGCAAAAGGCCCCGGAAGAGGGGGTGGGAAGAGTCTGGAGACTGTCTAGAAGAGAGAAGATACTGCAGCCTGGTGAGGTGACCTGTCTTCAGGCTACGGTAAAACTTTCCTGGGAGCAGCCGGGTCCCTTTGTGGTCTTGGAGCCAGACCCCTTCAATACTCATCAAGGATTGGAAGTGATCCCTGAAGTGGTCCCGTTGAGGGCATTGAAGAAGGCGAAGGGCCAGATTCCAGTGAGTGTCAGAAATGTCACTAATTCTCCTGTGAAGATCCCAGCCCGGGTGCTACTGGGCCAAGTGAATCCTGCTACCCCAGTGACCCTGTCTGAATTGAAGTCCAAAGAAGGAGAAGCCACCCTGGAGGAGCTCTGCCTTGAAGATACCACCTTGCCACTGAAATGGAAGGAGAGAGCCAAGGCTCAGCTGACTAGGTGGAGAAGAATATTCTCAGAAGATGAGTTTGACGTGGGGTGTGCGAGAAGTGCCACCCATAAAATCCATCTTCAAGAAGACAAACCCTTTCGGAAAAGGGTCCGAAGAGTTCCACTGGCTGACTTGGAAGATTTGCATGAGCAGTTGGCAGAACTAAAGAGGACAGGGGTCATCCGAGAGTCCAGAAGTCCATATGCCTCCCCCATTGTGGTGGTAAGGAAGAAAAACGGGTCGCTGAGACTCTGCATAGACTACAGGACTCTCAGGAGGACCATACCCGACCAGTACACTACCCCCAGGATAGAAGATGATTTGCAGAGTCTGTCTGGGGCCAAGTGGTTCAGTGTCATGGACCTGAAGAGTGGGTACTATCAAATCCCAATGCACCCTGAAGATAAGGAGAAGACGGCCTTCATCACCCCAGTGGGATTCTATGATTTCAATAGGATGCCCCAAGGCCTCCTTTCCAGAGGTTGATGGAGAAGGCTGTTGGGGACATGAATCTGATCGAAGTCCTGGTGTACCTAGACGACATCATTGTCTTCGGGAAGACTCTGAAGGAGCATGAAGAAAGCATGAAGAAAGATTGGAGAAAGTCCTGAAGAGACTCAGTGAAGAGGGATTAAAACTCTCCAGAGAAAAATGCCAGTTCTACCAGTCCTCAGTCCACTATCTGGGACACATAGTATCTGCAGAAGGAGTGTCTACAGACCCTGATAAACTGGATGCGGTCACCTCCTGGCCCAGACCAACTACAGTGACCGAGCTCAGATCCGTCCTAGGCTTTTGCTCCTACTACCGTAGATTTGTGGAAGGGTTTGCAAAAATTGCCAAACCCCTAAATGAGCTACTGAAGACGGAAGGAGAGGAGTATGATACTAGTCCCAGGAAGCCTGGAGAGTCCGTGGAAGACCAGTGGACAGGGGAGTGCGAGGAAGCCTTCCAGATGTTAAAGAATAGTCTTATCACTGCACCAGTCCTGGCCTATGCTGATCCCAAAATGCCATATGAACTGCATGTAGATGCCAGCCATGATGGTCTAGGAGGGGTACTATACCAAGAGTATGAAGGACAGTTGCGCCCAGTTGCCTACGTTAGTAGAAGTCTGGCACCTGCAGAAAAGAACTACGCCACCCACAAGTTGGAGTTCCTGGCCCTAAAGTGGGCAGTCGTGGACAAACTCATAGATTACCTGTATGGAGCTGACTTCACAGTAAAGACTGACAATAATCCACTCACCTCTTTCTTCACCACGGCCAAGCTGGGTGCCACTGGTCACCGTTGGTTAGCAGCCCCAGCCGGATTCAACTTCAGCCTGAAGCATAGGCCCAGAGCTGGAAACTGTGATGCAGACGCATTGTCCAGAAGAGCCCACGCACCCGCCCACCATCCAGAAGATTGGACCCAGGTAACCCCGGATGGGGTGCGGGCCTTGTGTCAAGGAGTATAACTTCAAGCTAGTGGTAGGTCAAGGGCTGAAGAGATCAGTGTTTGAGCGGTGAGGTTGCCTAAGTGTTACTGCAATGTGACCCAAGTTGGAGAGGATGACCTGCCAAAGCTATCAAAAAAAGACCTAAGGAGAGACCAGTTGGAAGATCCCTGGGGAAGATTAGCATTGGAGACATTGGAGGACCAGGATCCAGGCAGACTTCTGAAAGACCCCTCAAAGGTGGCCCGATTGGTCCATAAAGAATGGGACAAGTTACAGGTGCATCAAGGGGTGGTCTACCGAAGGGGCCCCTCTGATGACCTGGAAGAGAAGTGGCAGCTGTTTCTGCCGGAGAAATACAGAAGAACTGTTCTGGCTGCCTTACATGATAATCATGGCCACTTGGGGGCCGAACGAACATTTCAGCTTGTGAGGGATAGGTTCTATTGGCCCTGCATGGGGGCTGAAGTGGAAGTCTAGAACCTGACTTAAGTGGACAATGAAATGTTCTGGTGATAACCGACCATTTCACCCGTTATGCTCAGGCCTTTCCAGCCAAAGACCAGAAGGCATCCACTATAGCTAAAATCTTAGTGGAGAAATACTTTGTGCATTATGGGCTGCCACAACGCCTACACTCAGACCAAGGGAGAGACTTTGAGAGTCAATTAATTAAATAGTTGCTGGACTCTTTGGGTATTAAGAAAACCCGTACTACCCCTTATCACCCCCAGGGTGATGCTCAGCCGGAGAGATTCAACAGAACTCTGTTAAATATGTTGGGAACTCTGAGTAGCGAGCAGAAGCAGCATTGGAGCAAGCACATAGCAGCAATAGTGCATGCTTACAATAGTACCACTAGCGATGCCACAGGGTACTCTCCATACCGCCTAATGTTTGGCAGGGAAACAAGACTGCCTTTGGATCTGGCATTCGGCATATCAACGGATCACACTTCAGCCACCTCACATAAGGGATATGTGGATAGACCGAGGAAGAGTTTGAAGCTAGTGTGACAGCAGGAAGGTAAAGTCACCTGGTTGCATCCAGGGGGGTAGATATATTTTGCCCAGATTCAGGCTTTACGCCGACTTATACAACTAGGTGGAGAGTTGTATAAGCCCAGCTGAGGCTAGTGGGCTCATGGATGACTCATACCTCTAGGGAGAGTGTGGGGCGTCGTGCAGACAGGGAGTTGATGAGACCAGCTGAAGCTTGTCAGCTCATTTAGGCCTCTATAAGAACTCCCAGCTTCATTAGATGTTAGCTCATGCCTGGACCCAGACCTGTGTGGACTGTCTAGGGAGAGTGAACCCCTGTGCGGTGAGACAAAGCCTGTGTGGCTATTTGCTTGGACATTTAAAACCAGGGACTTAGGGACTAGGACAGCACTAGGCTGATCCCAGTTGTTAGTTAGGAAACCTGTATGTTTAGTCAGAGGTCAAATTGACCAGGATTTATTTTGTTTATGTTTCTTTTGCTTTGCTGTGTTTTTGTCACTGTAAATAGAAAATAAACCGCACCTTTTTGATTTTGAAAACCACAACCTCCGTCTGCTGGGCCTGTTTTTGTGTGGGGAGCCCATCCCGGGGGTCACACACACCCGCTGCCGAGCTAACCCCCTCACAGTTGGTGGAGAACCAGTGGCAGTTTTTTTTAAGCCAGCATGGAGGAGATACTGAAACAGCTGGCTCTAGCAAATGCCAATCAACAGCAGACAAATGCAGGTTTGCAAAAGAGCCTTGCAGCTCATCAACAGAGCCTTGCAGCTCAACAACAGAACTTCGCAGCCCAGCAGCAAGCTCATCAACAGAGCCTTGCAGCCCAGCAGCAGACAAACACAACTTTGCAACAGAGTCTGGAGGCTCAGCAACAAGCCCAGCAGCAATCTGAGGCCCGCTTCATAGACCTGTTGCAGAAGCAAGAGCAGAGACTACAACAACAGATGGAAGCAGTAATGCAGCAACGTCCGCAGACCAGTGAGGAAAGCCGTCCCACTAATACCGCGTCCTTTGGGGTGAGTCGTTTATTGACAAAAATGACTGGAGAGGATGATCCAGAGGTATTTTTGACCACATTTGAAAGGACCGCTGAAAGAGAAAAGTGGCCTGAGGAGCAGTGGGCTGGACTAGTGGCTCCTCTGTTAACTGGTGAATCGCAGAAAGCTTACTATGACCTAGAGCCTAACCAAGCAAAAGACTATGTGATGCTAAAAGCTGAAATATTGGCAAGGCTGGGTGTCACCCTGGCTGTCCGGGCTCAGCGTGTGCATAACTGGACTTTCCAGCTTGGAAAACCCCCCAGGTCTCAAATGTATGATCTCATTCACCTGAGCAGAAAGTGGCTACAGCCAGAGACTTTGTCTGCACCAAAGATTGTGGAACGTGTTGTAATGGATCGGTTTTTGAGAGCTCTTCCTACTGCCATCCAAAAGTGGGTAAGCCATGGAGACCCAGAGACGGCCGATGGTCTTGTGGATCGTGTGGAGAAATACTTGGCTACAGAGAACCTGACGGTCTCTTCCAGAGACACTCGGACTTTCCACCCTAAGACCAGACCATCCCCAGGGGCGGATAAGATGATTCCAAGGGGTAAGGGTGGAGAGAGTGAGAGGGTGGGAGCTCTACCCCAAGTTTGGCGAGAACAGCCTGGGAAATCAGCGGCTCAAGAGGCGGCAAGAAGGATCGTTTGCTACCGCTGCCGGCAAGCGGGACATATTGCAGCAAATTGCCCGGTTGTGGAGGAACCCATGCAGTGTGACTTTCTGACGGGCAGACGTCAGTCGCTGTGTGCGACAGTCGCATGCACTGCCATTCGAGGAACTGAGAAACATTTATGCAAAATGTGTGTTAATGGTAGAAATGTTGTGGTATTGCTGGATTCAGGTAGCCTTGTGACCCTGATAAAGGCTGAGTTAGTTAAAACAGAGGTCTCTGGGAATAGCAAGGTAGCTGTTATTTGTGTGCATGGGGACACCCGAGAGTATCCAGTGACTACAGTGTGTTTCGAGACCCCCAAAGGTACCCTCTCTCATCCAGTGGGCTTAGTATCTCAGTTACCGCATGACGCCATTGTGGGAAGGGATTTTCCGAAGTTCTGGGAACTGTGGGATGATCCTGAGCCCCCCACTGGTGCCCCTATGTACCAGGAATGTGATAGCCAGAACTCCCCTGAGAGTGGTGAGGACTCTCCGGAATTTCCCTTGTCAGTATTGGCAGGGGAGACTCAAGAAACTGGAGAGGAGCCCACCTCCTCAGACGAAAACCTACCGTCTGTGGAGTTTTCTGATCTTGAGGTTCACAGGGAAAACTTTGCCACAGAACAGTTGAAAGACCCCGCCCTAATAAAGGCACGGGAAAACGTAGTGAAAATAGATGGCGAGTTAGTGAACCCAGATAATACCTGCACTTACCCATACTTCAGCGTAGAGAAGGACCTACTGTATCGGGTGACAAAAAGGGCAGAAGAAACCGTTGAGCAGCTTGTGGTGCCCAAACCGTACAGGAAGTTGGTGTTGGAGTTGGCCCATGGGCACATTCTTGGAGGTCATCTGGGGACAGAGAAAACCCGAGAGAGGGTATTACAGAGATTCTATTGGCCGGGGGTGATGAAGGACATAGAAAATTATTGTTCCTCCTGCCCTGTGTGTCAGAGGTCGGCCCCGATGCCACATTTCCGTAGCCCGCTGGTCCCTCTACCCATCATTGAGGTCCCGTTTGAGAGGATCGCCATGGATTTGGTAGGTCCTATAATCATTTTCGCTAGGGGGCACCAGTACATATTAGTTATAATGGACTATGCCACCCGTTATCCAGAAGCGATCCCTCTCCGAAATACCTCGGCCAAAACCATAGCCAAAGAGCTATCTCTTGTTTTTAGCCAGGTGGGTATTTGTAAAGAACTGCTTACGGACCAAGGTACACCCTTTATGTCCCGGGTTATGAAGGAGCTATGTAAATTGTTCAAAGTGACGCAATTACGTACATCTGTGTATCACCCCCAAACCGATGGGCTGGTTGAAAGATTCAACAAAACCCTAAAACAAATGTTGAAGAAAGTGGTGGATAGAGATGGAAAGGATTGGGACTGTCTACTTCCTTATCTGATGTTTGCTATTAGGGAGGTGCCCCAATCCTCTACGGGATTCTCCCCCTTTGAGTTACTGTATGGGAGACACCCAAGAGGGCTGTTGGATATTGCCAAGGAAACTTGGGAAAGTGAGAGTTCTCCCCACAGGAGTGTGATTGAGCATGTCGCCCTGATGCAAGACCGAATTGCACAGGTAATGCCCATCGTGAAGGAACATTTGGCCCAAGCGCAGTTAGCACAGCAGAGAGTGTACAACCGTGGAGCCAAGACCCGTACCTTTTCCCCGGGGGATAGGATACTGGTACTGGTCCCTACGGTTGAAAGTAAATTCCTTGCCAAATGGCAAGGCCCCTACGAGATAATGGAAAAAGTGAGCGAAGTGAATTACAAGGTCAGACAACCAGGAAGGCGAAAGCCCGAACAGATCTATCACGTTAATCTGTTGAAAGCCTGGAGGGATAGGGAGTCCCTAGTCGCAGACACTTGGTCACCAGCTCAAACTGGTTGCATGATTCCTGAGGTTGGAATCGCATCCACCTTGTCACAACCCCAACAACAGGAGGTTAAGGAGTTTGTGCTTCGCAACAAGGAGGTATTCTCTGAGCTGCTGGGACAAACATCTGGGGTAGAGCATGACATTATTACCCCGCCCGGTGAAAGGGTGAAGTTAAAACCCTATCGGATCCCAGAGGCCCGACGGGAGGCAATACGGGAGGAAGTACAGAAAATGCTGAACTTAGGGGTGATAGAGGAGTCCCAAAGTGATTGGTCTAGTCCCATTGTGTTGGTGCCTAAACCGGATGGGAGCTGGCGATTTTGTAACGATTTTCGTCAGTTGAACAAAGTTACAAAATTTGACACCTACCCCATGCCACGTATAGATGAGTTGATCGACCGGCTGGGAACAGCCCGATACATGACGACTCTTGACCTCACAAAAGGGTATTGGCAAATCCCCCTGGCCAAGTCGGCCAAAGAGAAAACCGCATTTGTAACCCCAGACGGGGCGTTCCAATATAAAAGAATGCCGTTCGGGTTACAGAATGCGCCGGCCACATTCCAGCGGAAAATGGACCAGATGCTGAGGCCCCATCGGAAGTATGCTGCGGCTTACCTGGATGACGTAATTGTCCATAGCACAGATTGGGCCTCACATCTGCCAAAAGTGCAAGCAGTCCTGGACTCTGTTCGGGAAGCGGGGTTTACGGCTAACCCCAAGAAGTGTACCATTGGGCAGGAGAAGGACAAATATCTTGGGTACACCATTGGGAGGGGAGTAATAAAACCCCAACTCAACAAAGTCGAGGACATCCAGAGTTGGCCACGTCCCAACAGCAAGAAGCAGGTACGAGCCTTTCTGGGAATCGCTGGGTATTATCGGCGATTCATTCCCCACTTTGCTTCTAAGGCTGTGCCCCTAACCAACCTGACGAAGGGGAAAGGGTCGGTCATGATTAAATGGACCCCCGAGGCTGAGGCAGCATTCCAATTCTTGAAACAAGCCTTATGTAGCCAGCCAGTGTTGTACTCACCCGACTTCTCTAAAGACTTTGTCGTACAAAGTGATGCGTCAGATGTGGGGTTAGGAGCAGTATTGTCCCAGGTCTGGAACGGGGAAGAGCACCCAGTCATTTACCTCAGCAGGAAGTTGAAGTCCCATGAGGTAAATTACGCCACCGTTGAAAAGGAGTGTTTAGCGGTGAAGTGGGCTCTAGATTCCCTTCGGTACTACCTGCTAGGTAGGCACTTTGACATGGTTACGGATCACGCTCCGTTAAAGTGGATGGCTCAAAACAAGGAAACAAATAGAAGAGTGAATAGGTGGTTCCTGGCCCTCCAGGAATTCAACTTCACAGTAAAGCATCGCCCTGGCGTTCAAATGGGGAATGTGGATGCTTTGTCTCGAGTACATGAATGCCTGATTGCTGGTGTTCCAACCCCGAGGTTAAAACAAGAGGGGGGGGGTATGTGACAGCAGGAAGGTAAAGTCACCTGGTTGCATCCAGGGGGGTAGATATATTTCGCCCAGATTCAGGCTTTACGCCGACTTATACAACTAGGTGGAGAGTTGTATAAGCCCAGCTGAGGCTAGTGGGCTCATGGATGACTCATACCTCTAGGGAGAGTGTGGGGCGTCGTGCAGACAGGGAGTTGATGAGACCAGCTGAAGCTTGTCAGCTCATTTAGGCCTCTATAAGAACTCCCAGCTTCATTAGATGTTAGCTCATGCCTGGACCCAGACCTGTGTGGACTGTCTAGGGAGAGTGAACCCCTGTGCGGTGAGACAAAGCCTGTGTGGCTATTTGCTTGGACATTTAAAACCAGGGACTTAGGGACTAGGACAGCACTAGGCTGATCCCAGTTGTTAGTTAGGAAACCTGTATGTTTAGTCAGAGGTCAAATTGACCAGGATTTATTTTGTTTATGTTTCTTTTGCTTTGCTGTGTTTTTGTCACTGTAAATAGAAAATAAACCGCACCTTTTTGATTTTGAAAACCACAACCTCCGTCTGCTGGGCCTGTTTTTGTGTGGGGAGCCCATCCCGGGGGTCACACACACCCGCTGCCGAGCTAACCCCCTCACACTAGCTTTTGAACAGGCCCAAGTGACATCAGAGCAAAGAGGAGCCCGGAACAAGAGGAACTTTGACCTGAAAGTTCGAATCCAGGACTTTCAGCCAGGAGACAAAGTGCTGTTGCGAAACCTAGGAGTTCCAGGGAAGCATAAATTAGCAGACAGATGGAGACCTGAACCATATGTGATCTGTAAGAAGTTACCAGATCTGCCAGTATATCAGCTAAAGCAAGAAGGAAAGATAGGGCCGCTGAAGACATGGCACAGAAACCACTTACTTCCACTTTCAGAAGCGGTTCGGATACCTCCTGTAGAAGATTCCCCTGGGCCATCATCAAGCTTGGATACACCTAGGCCCAACACTCGGTCTCAGGTATCTCAGTCTGGAGAAATGGATGTCTCTGATCAGAGTGAAGAAGAAGAGCTTGGATGGTTGTGGCCCTCTCAGGCCCCGGAGCCCATGTCCATAGATCTTCCACCTTCTGAAGGTACTGTGGATTGAATGTGGAAGCCACTGAGTTTGTTCCATCTAGCCCTCTATCTGAAGAGTGGGAAGATGCCACATGGTCACCTTCTGCTGATCATCAAGATTACTCTCAACACCTTCCTGCACCTGATTTGGATGTATCGGAAGCATTGGAACCCAGTGTACCTACTCCAGAAGAAGAGCCTGTGGCGGATGAAACAGTCACCCCAAGAGAACAGAGAGCCAAGAGAGCCATTCGTCCTCCTCGGAAGTTAACCTATACCCAGATGGGGGAAAGTTCAGAGGATACAATGACCACTGCTCGAAGAACAATAACAACATCTGGTCCCTCCACTGTGCATTTGGTGGAGGGCAACCCCCGCTCACTTTCTGGCACAGTCAGGCAGGCCAACCTCATTGATGTGACCTATGGGCAGGACAAGCTCCCTTCCCCGTTTTGGTGGGAGTTTCCCAATAGTAAAAAGTTATAGTTAAGTAATTTGGTTGTCAAGCCTCGTACACACGGCCGAGATTCTCGTCGTAAAAAACATGTTGTTTTTTTCGACGAGATCCTTGGACAAGAAACTTGTCCCGGCTGAGTGTACACACGCTCATTTCAAAGAACCCGCGGTTCTTTGAATGGAGCATACGCGGTGACGTCATCGAATACGACGAGAATGCGCTCGTCACATTCGATGCCGTCGCCACCATCTTGGTTCACCCTACCTATGCCTAGGAAGCTACCGCGCATGCGTCAAAGTCATTTCGAGCATGCGCGGGCTTCCCGGCGAACAGGTAAGTGTACACACACACAAATTTCTCGTCGAGAAACAGGCTGCCGAGAATCTCGACGAGAAAATAGAGAGCAGGTTCTCTATTTTCTCGTTGAGATTCTTGTCGCTTTTCTTGACGAGAAACCATACACACGAACGAATTTCTCGGCAAGAAATCTCTGCCAGCAAGTTTCTTGCTGGTTCTTTCCGAGAAACTCGTTCGTGTGTACGAGGCTTCAGTGTCAATTACTGCGCTGGGATATAAAGGGGTTGTGCCATAACAGTATAGATATAGTACAATTATACCATCCTTTCCCTTTCCTAACTGTGCCATGAGAGGTTAGAGCCGATTGCCAGGGGTTGACAGCGGTGCATTACAAGGCCCAAAACAAACAAGCAGCCCTCTTAAACTGAGGGTATCGCTATACATATAAAATGCACTTTTTTTCTTTTAAAAAGTGTTTCCCAGTGCTAAACTTTTCATCAAATTTCTAAATTGCTGCGCTTGTAAATTTCAAAATCCAGTATAAAGGAATAATAGTGGTAAAAAAGTACTTATGGGTTTAATTAATCACTTTTTTGGGATATTTCTCCTTTAAGGGGGCATGGCAGGGGGTGTGTCCTATGCCTACATACTTTTGCTAATAGGTGTCCGTTATTCCCATTGAAAAAAGTTAAAAAATTAAGGCTTTAGTGTCACTTTTAAGTGTAAGTTTAGCCAAAACTTTTTCTCAGCTTTGGGTAGGGTAGAATTCTGTGTCCTGTTGGGGAAATTGTCTTTCACTTCCTGTCCTGGAGATTTAACAGGAAGTGAGATGAAATCTCTTATGCCCTGTACACACGATCGGAATTTCCGATGGGATAAAATCCGATGGAATTTTCCATCGGAATTCCATTCAAGCTGTCTTGCATACACACTGTCAGACCAAATTCCGACCGTCCAAAACGCGATGACGTAAAACACTACGACGAGCCGAGAAAAATGAAGTTCAATGCTTCCGAGCATGCGTCGACTTGATTCTGAGCATGCATGTTTTTTTCTCGGTTGGAGTTCCACACAGACGATCGGAATTTCCGATCGGACAGAAAAAAGTCAGATGGGGCCCACACACGGTCGCAATATTGGATCAAAAAATTCTGTGTCTCTTTTTTCATCGGAAATTCCGATCGTGTGTACAAGGCATTAGACAGTTGTATCTGAATCACATGTGGTCATTTGAAAATTTAGCTTCCCTCTTGTAACATTTTCCCAATTTTTTGTTTCAGTAATAATGGTCATCGGGACAAATAGAGGGAGTAAATCTACTGAGCAGGGACACACAATACATACAGGACAGGGGTAACAATTTCCTATTCTACCCTAAATTAAAATGTTTTCTGGCTGTACTAAAGGCAAATTGTTTCTTTCAAGCCATCAGTGCACGAGAAAAGGAAAATTAGGTCAGTATATCTCTTAGCAACCACAGACAATTCAAGTAAGTAGATGTGGTGGCTTATCACTAAAATATTGTCCTGCAGGCACATTTAATTGGCTCACCTACTGCTGGGTTCCAATCAACGCTTGTTTCTTACAAACCCCAATCCTTGGGAATAATAGTTTTGGAGGTCAGTAAAATTGTTACTGTACAGGACATGCGTAATGCATTCTAATTGCTCAGTAATTACACCATAATTGTTCAACAATATCTTTCCTTCCAACCTCTTGCATTTTGTTAGGTGTGTTGCCAAAGCTGACAGAATAATTATCCTTTAATCAGAATAAGGCTGTGAAATTCACCTGCTCTAGATTTACATAAAGGCAACCTATTGGCCTATTAAACAAGATGTTGCAAAGAGTAACTGTGATACAAAAGCTTTCTGCTTCTATTATTCTGACTACACTATTCTACAAAACTCAAAACGGGGTCAAGAGACCAAAATGCACCTCATAGGTTTTTAGGTCGAATCACATGTTACAAAAACATTAACAGTTTGCATATACAACTCTGCTTTAGGTTTACCCCTCCAACATGGCCTTGGCCATACTTAAAAGTTGCTATGCATGCTGGTTGCTATTTACATACATATAGGCCCCTTTCAGTAGGGTGACCAGACATCCCCGGTTTCCGGGGACAGTCCCCGGATTGAGGACACTGTCCCCGGACCAAGTCTGTCCCCAGTTTTGTCCCCGGATTGGATTTGAACAGGGGCTGGGGCAATATCAAAGACAGTCAGTGCAGAATTAAAAACATTTTTTGGGGAATTACACCCCCCGCTCCTACTAGTTTAGGGGATGTATTTTTTTTCATAATCTGTGCCCCTTTCTGATGATCATGTGCTGGTCGGAGCCGAGGGAATATTTCTTCAGTTTCGGGTGCATGCCCATTCAGCTCCGCTCGCATGTTCTTCTGCATTGGCTCAAGTCCCGGCCAGCCGTCTGCCTGCTTATCTCCTTGCCTTCCCTGTCAGAGTGATCTTCCTCCGCTCCCCACCCAGTAGTAGCCGGGGCCCGGAGAGTAAGACTTGACAGGCTGTGAGGAGGGCGGAGATGGGCAGAGAGTCGCTGATTTCCGCCATTACTAGTAAAAAAATATATATATATGTCCCCGGATTTCATTTAAAAAATCTGGTCACCTTACCTTTCAGTTGCCTGGACCTGATGATAGTTTGCTAAACCCTGTGTATTTCACTGCAGATTAAAGACCATGCACTCTGTTACTGGATATCAGGGAAGCAGTGGGGTATTGCTTGTGGTGCCAAATGAACAGTTAGTAAGGTAAGTGGTATCTGCTAATGGCTTATCCAGTCAGAAGGGATGTAATATTGAACACCCTGCCCATAATTATTATATTTCAACTTACCAATCTTTAAATGTGGTCAACTGCATTTTTTTTTTGGGGGGGGGGTTCTCTTTATTTCACCCGATGATCCAGCCAGTAACACACTTCCTGTCTTAAGGTGTCTCCACTCTGGATGAAGGAGCAACGTAGAAATATTTGGATAGCAGCATTGTCAATCTGGGGAGTGGGTAGTGTAAGATGCACTAGCAGATTTGGTTGGACTTGACTAACATATTATAGTTGAACTAACACTTTTTAATCAATTACATTAACATTTTTTTTTCCTTCTGGGATAAAGGTTTTACATATGTAGCGATACCCCCAAACTAAGAGAGCCGCTGGTTTTGTTTCGGGCCCTGTACACAGCACAGCCAACCCCCAGCAATCTACTCAACCCGTCTCTGGCACAGCTAGTCTAGGGGTGGTATATTTGTATAACTCTATACCAGTTCATGTACAATCCCTCAATACATTTAAACAGTGGTAGAATGTAGTAATAGACTCCAATACCAGAATGATTAAACTGTAAAAGGTTTACTTGTATATAGAGGTTAACGATTAATATCACATATAACATATGCATGCAGAGCCCTGCAGTAATACTAATACTAGTCAACTATAGTGCACAAATAGTTCTATCACACACTGACATATAGCTAGAGTCCCCGTTAGCAATATGGCGCCCAGCAATGCTATAAACTCCCAGTCAGGCCCGACTCAGTTAAAGCTCAGTCTTTAAAGGAGGAATCTTCACATGCAAGATGATCGGTGGTGCACAGACAGGAACAATATTTGTAATCAAATAATGGTCTAAGGCAATGGAAGCAACTCCCCCGAGACTATGTAACTCAGTTCTGCAACTAGTCTCCTGACAGGAAAAAGGAAAGTATAACCCGATGGGCCAAGGCAGTCAATAGGTCTAATAAAGTACTCGGTTATAGTTGTGAGCAGGTGCTCTCTCGCCCCTCCGGACTCGATCCCAGTCCGGGACTCCCACCGCTGTGTCCACACACACAGAATCTGCCACCACCTGATCTCCGGTCCACTGACGTCCCCGAAGCAGGTAGATGTCTGCAGCCACACAGGCTCCGCAGCGAGGTGGAAGGCTCTCTGGAAGAGCGCAAGGCCCAGGCCTCGGGCCTTGCACTCGCAGCAGGTCCGCACAGGAAGTCCTCTTGCCAGCCGTGCAGTGTCCAAAGAGGCCGGGCTTAGCCTCGCCCTTCCCTTTTATACCCCACCCATGAGTCTCTGCGGCAGCCCAATGCACCCTGGGTGCCAACGGGGTTCTGGGTAACATAGTCCATGGGGCCTCAACGGAGACCCCGCTACACATAAATATATTAAAAACAAAACTAAAGTGAGAAATACTTACTGGTACCTATGTTCTAACAGTCCAACGCCTGCGAGGTCCCTTTACGACATCTTCTCCTTGGTTTCTTCCAGGTATTGGACTTTAGCTGTCTTGTTTGACTGGTGCAGGATGACATCACTCCTGTTTTGTGTCAATCCTCTAACTGCCACTTTGACAGCTTATTTATTTATTTCAGGTACTTATATAGCACCATCAATTTACGCAGTGCTTTAAATATACAGTGAGGGGAAAAAGTATTTGATCCCCTGCCGATTTTGTACGTTTGCCCACTGACAAAGAAATTATCAGTCTATAATTTTAATGGTAGGTGTATTTTAACAGTGAGAGGCAGAATAACAAAAATATCCAGAAAAATGCATTTCAAAAAAGTTATAAATTGATTTACATTTTAATGAGTGAAATAAGTATTAGATCTCCTATCAATCAGCAAGATTTCTGGCTCCCAGGTGTCTTCTATACAGGTAACGAGCGGAGATTAGGAGCACTCTCTTAAAGGGAGTGCTCCTAATCTCAGCTTGCTACCTGTATAATAGATACCTGTCCACAGAAGCAATCAATCAATCAAGCAGATTCCAATCTCTCCACCATGGCCAAGACCAAAGAGCTGTCCAAGGATGTCAGGGATAAGATTGTAGACCTACACAAGGCTGTAATGTGCTACAAGACCATCGCCAAGCAGCTTGGTGAGAGGGTGACAACAGTTGGTGCGATTATTCACAAATGGAAGAAACACAAAATAACTGTCAATCTCCCTCGGTCTGGGGCTCCATGCAGGATCTCACCTCGTGGAGTTTCAATGATCATGAGAATGGAGAGGAATCAGCCCAGAACTACACGGGAGAATCTCGTCAAGGATCTTAAGGCAGCTGGGACCATAGCAGGGCTGGACTGGGACAAAAATTTGGCACTGGACTTCATCCAGACCGGCCCACTTTGACAGGTCTCTCCCATGGCGGCCGGACAAACCCGCCCCCCCCATGGCTGGCCAACCCCGATGGCCACCCAAGCACCCCTCCCCCTTCACTAGCCATTAGCCGTTCTACTTTATTAAAGTATTATTTCACCCGGGGCAAAGAATCAGTTTGGTGCCCCTCCCTAATGGGACAAGATTAGGCAGAAGTGAGAAACTCCCCGGCCATAGCTGTCGAGTCAGCTATCTGTCCCCTCCCCCGTGCTCCTTCTGGTCCCCCCCATGCTCCTCTGTCCCCCCCCCGCTCATCTGGTCCCCCCCCTGCTTCTCTGTTCCCCCACATGCTTCTCTGTTCCCCCCATGCTCCTTTGTACCCTCGTGCTTCTCTGGTCCCCCCCTGTGCTCCACTGGTACCCCCTGCTTCTCTGATCCCCCACATGCTTCTCTGTTCCCCCATATTCTTCTTTGTTCCCCCACATGCTTCTCTGTTTCTCTCCTGCTCCTCTGTTCCCCCATGCTCCTCTGTACCCTCGTGCTTCTCTGGTCCCCCCTGTGCTTCACTGGTACCCCCTATGCTTCTCTGGTCCCCCACATGCTTCTGCATTCCTCTCCTGATCTTATGTTCCCCCCATGCTCATCTGGTCCCCCCTGCTCATCTGTACCCTCGTGCTCATCTGGTCCCCCCGTGCTCCTCTTGCCCCCCTATGCTTTTCTATCCCCCCGTGCTTCTCTGGTCCCCCCATGCTTTGCTGGTCCCCCCCATGCTCCTCTATTCCCCCCCCATTGCTGCTCTGGTCCCCCGTGCTCCTCTATTTTCCCCCATGCTGTGCTGATCCCCCGCATGCTGCTCTGGTCCCCCATGTGCTCTGCTGGTCCCCCACCTGCTCCTTTGGTCCTCCATGTGCTCTGCTGGTCCCCCCATGCTGCTCTGGTCCCCCATGTGCTCTGCTGGTCCCCCACCTGCTCCTTTGGTCCTCCATGTGCTCTGCTGGTCCCCCCATTCTGCTCTGGTTCCCATGCTCCTCTATTCCTCCCCATGCTGCTCTGGTCCCCCGTGTTCCTCTATTCCCCCCATGCTGCTCTGGCCCCCCGTGCTTCTCTATTCCCCCCCCTTTGCTGCTCTGGTCCCCCATGCTCCTCTATTCCCCCCCTTTGCTGCTCTGGTCCCCCAAGCTCTATCTCCCCCCCTCCATGCTGCTCTGGTCCCCCATGCTCTGGTCCCCCGTGCTCCTCTATTCCCCCCCTTTGCTGCTCTGGTCCCCCGTTCTCCTCTATTCCCCCCCTTTGCTGCTCTGGTCCCCCATGCTCCTCTATCCCCCCCCTTGCTGCTCTGGTCCCCCATGCTTTATCTCCCCCCTCCATGCTGCTCTGGTCCCCCATTCGCCTCTATTCCCCCCCATGATGCTCTGGTCCCCCATGCGCCTCTATCCCCCCCATGGCGCTCTGGTCCCCCATGCGCCTCTATCCCTCCCATGATGCTCTGGTCCCCTGCAGCGCTCACCTCCTCTCCCTGGCTAGTTAACTTCAGTGTGACTGAATACAGACATGCTTCTCGGGAGTCGCACTGAGAAGCTCATCATACGATCTGGAAGGATGGCGGCCACACACAGCTGTGACATAAGCTTCCTCTGCACTCGTTCTCCTGGTCTTTCCTTCCCCCACTCTCCATATAGATTCTCCACGGCAGCAAACAGGTTGGAGAGCGGGGGAAGGAAAGACCAGGAGAACGAGTGCCAAGGAAGCTTATGTCACAGCTGTGTGTGGCCGTCGTCCTTCCGGACCGTAGGATGAGCTTCACTCCTGAGGAGCATGTATTCAGTCACCCTGAAGTTAACTAGCCAGGGAGAGGAGGTGAGCGATGCGGGGAGGGAGAGGAGGTGAGCGATGCGGGAAGGGAGAGGAGGTGAGCGCTGCGGGGAGGGAGAGACAGAGGATCGGAGGGGGGCGGCGGTCCACTGTCACTGAAGCCGGCCCACTGAGCCATCGGCCCACCGGGAAACTCCTGGTAGTCCCGATGGCCAGTCCATCCCTGGACCATAGTCACCAAGAAAACAATGGGAAACACACTACACCGAGAAGGACTGAAATCCTGCAGCTCCCACAAGGTCCCCCTGCTCAAGAAAGCACATGTACAGGCCCGTCTGAAGTTTGCCAATTAAATTTCAATGATTCAGAGGAGACCTGGGTGAAAGTGTTGTGGTCAGATGAGACCAAAATCGAGCTCTTTGGCATCGTAGTTACATAGCTACATAGTTAGTCAGGTTGAAAAAAGACACAAGTCCATCTAGTTCAACCATAAAAATAAATAAAAAATATCAAACAATCCAATATACCCAATCCTATACCCACAGTTGATCCACACGGGCGAGAATCCCGTCAAAAAAAAAACTTCAGTTTTCTCAACGGGATTCCTGGCAAGCTTGTCTTGCCAAGCCCTGTGTGCACATGCACATTCAAAAGAACCGCCGTTCTTTTGAATGGCAAGAACGCGGTGACGTCATCGACTACGACGAGCATGCGCTAGTCACATTCAATGCCATCGCCGCCATCTTGCTACACCCTACACTACCCTTGTATGCTACCCTTGTATGCTACCGTTCATGCGTCAAAGTCTTTTCGAGCATGCGCGGGTTTACCTGGAGACAGGTAAGCATACACATGCAGACGAGAAAATAGAGAGCAGGTTCTCTATTTTTCTCGTTGAGATTCCCGGCAGTTTTCCCAACGAGAAACCATACACACGACCGGTTTTCTCTGCAAAAAGCTCTCCCAGCAGTTTTCTTGCCGAGAAAACCGGCCATGTGTACGAGGCTGAAGGCGAAAAACCCCAGCAAAGCATGATCCAATTTAATGCAGCAAAAATTCCTTTCTGACCCCCAAGAGGCAATCGTATTTTCCCTGGATCAACTTTACCTATAAATGTCAGTACCCAGTTATATTGTGTGCACTTAGGAAAGAATCCAGGCCTTTCTTAAAGCAATCTACTGAGCTGGCCAGACCACCTCTGAAGGGAGTCTATTCCACATTTGTACAGCTCTCACTGTGAAGAAACCTTTCCGTATTTGGAGATGAAATCTCTTTTCCTCTAGACGTAAAGAGTGCCCCCTTGTTCTCTGTGTTGACCGTAAAGTGAATAACTCAACACCAAGTTCACTATATGCACACCCTATATATTTGTACATGTTGATCATATCCCCCCTTAATCGCCTCTTCCCAAGAGAGAATAAATCCAGTTCCTCTCATTTTTCCTCATAGCTGAGTTCCTCCATGCCTCTTCTCGCATCAACTCAACTCGCCGTGTTTGGAGGAGGAGGAATGCTGCCTATGACCCCAAGAACACCATCAAACATAGAGGTGGAAACATTATGCTTTGGGGGTGTTTCTGCTAAGGGGACAGGACAACTTCACCGGATCAAAGGGACGATGGACGGGGCCATGTGCCGTCAAATTTTGGGTGAAACCTCCTTCCCTCGGCTAGGGCATTGAAAATGGGATGTGGATGGGTATTCCAGTATTACAATGACCCAAAACACCTGGCCAAGGCAACAAGTGGCCTTGGCCAGGTGTTTTGGGTTACTTCTTCTTGAGCCACTCTTGACTGGCTCAAAATCGCAAATTAAGGTCCTGGAGTGGTCCTAGCCAGTCTCCAGACCTTAATCCCATAGAAAATATGTGGAGGGAGCTGAAGGTTCGAGTTACCAAAGGTCAGCCTCAAAACCTTAATGACTTGGAAAGAATCTGCAAAGAGGAGTGGGACAAAATCCCTCCTGAGATGTGTAAAAACCTGGTGGCCAACTACAAAACGTCTGACCTCTGTGATTGCCAACAAGGGTTTTGCGAAGGGGTCAAATACTTATTTCACTCATTAAAATGCAAATCAATTTAGAACTTTTTTGAAATGCGTTTTTCTGGATATTTTTGTTGTTATTCTGTCTCCCACTGTTAAAATAAACCTACCATTAAAATTATAGACTGACCATTTCTTTGTCAGTGGGCAAAACTTACAAAATCAGCAGGGGATCAAATACTTTTTCCCCTCACTGTACATTCACATCAGTCCCTGCCCCCAAGGAGCTTACAATCTAAGGTCCCTAACTCAGTCATACACACTAGGGCCAATTTAGACAGGATACAATTAACATACCAGCATGTCTTTGGAGTGTGGGAGTAAACCGGAGGAACCCACGCAGGCACAGGGAGAACATGCAAACTCTAGGCAGGTAGTGTTGTGGCTGGGATTCAAACCAACAACCCGTTTCCTGCTAGGTGAAAGTGCTAAACACTACACCACTGTGCTGCCACAACACATGTACGGGTCGGATCACCAGGTGAAAGTGAAGGGAAAAAAAAGCCTAAAAAAAGAACACTACTGCAGCCACCACATCAAAGAATTGTTAATCTACAATTTAATAAATGTTTATTTTTGTGTTTAATTTTGCATCCATTCATTCTGCTGCCAGTTTTGTGGTTTCTCAGCCCCCGCAGGTTCACCTTCCATTGAAATAATTATGGGTTCAGACTTTAAAACTTTAGTTACCATGGATGCTGAATAACCTCTCAGAGTGGGCACAAACAGGCTGATTGTTTTTTTTTTTTTTTGGGACAAACCATTTCATAGATTTGTGGTATTAGAATGATAATGAATGTCTGATAATGCTATGCATTTTGTGATTATTTTATACAAAATCTGATTAATCATTTCTGATTGTAAGAACTACGTAAATAAGCAGATTTAAAAGAGAAAATACCTGCAACAGCTGGTAAATAATCACTTGGACTGATAAAAATTCTGTTGCAAAATCATTTTGATTCATATTTTTTTGTTTTTTGAATGCTCTCGGTAACTTTATCATTTTGTCTGTCTGACTTGAATTATAAGTGTAGCACTTACCCCCATTTAAGGGACCGGCTGGTTTTGTTTTGGGTCTGCAGCAATTACCTCTCTAGAGTGGATCCCTTAGCTCCGTTGTCTAGGCAAAAACAATCTCTTGTAATAAGGCCAATGTCCACACAGGAGTAAAACCTAATCAGCAAGGCTTTATTATGTTTCTTTGAGTCAACTTGAAGAGAGAGAGAGTAGGAAGTTTGAAGAAGTAGGAGAAGTTCAGGCACGCAACACTTAAGGTTCAGTGTCTATATTCGTCGCCACTCAAGCCTGAGTGGGTATTGCTCACCCGGATAGTCCCTATGAGAGCGGTCCTAGCAGCCGGGATGGAGCACGGATATCACAGACGATGAATCCCTCTTTAGGCGAGTTTCCAGGCCTCTTCCCCGAGACAGCAGTACCATCGCTAATCTCCTGGGACTGATTCTCCCCTGGACCCCTTTCCTTAAGTTGGGCCCCCTACAAGCGGGCAGCCTGGGATCCTTCTCTGAAGCGTAGGCCCTTGCCAGCGGAGCTGGGCCCACGATGCAGCAACAGGGCCTTGGGCTGAAGGTGCCCAAGGCCTAAACACACTTGCGCACCTCGTGCCATGCGGGCCACGAGGCACGCTCACTGGACCAGAGGTCCCCCCTTGCGCCTCGGGGTCCCCCTGGAATCGCCTCACGCCTAATGGCGTCTGCCCCTTATGTATGCTCTCCCAGCATGCACAGCAGGTAGACCACGCCCACTACACAGCTGCCGAGAAGGGACACCAAGGTGCTGTGATACCCCTCGTAGTTTAACCTATGCCGATGGTGACAGTGCCACCTACAGGCAACGGAGAACACTACTGCCAGGCAGTATCACACCCAGAGCAGAGCAATATTGAATCATTGATTGGTCTGAGCCCAACTACCGGCTCAGACTACCCCTAAATTTCCACATAGCGCCCCCAAATATTGGGGGTGTCGCTATATAAGAATTCTGCCCATGCACAAAACTTACCTTATCCCCTGCACAATAAGTTCTGGGGTGGTGTTGAATGTCTGCAACACACAGTTCTGTCAAATGAGCCAAGTCCTCAAAATCTCCAACCACGTCTCTTCCAGTGACCCTCCAGCATCAGTAATTGCAGATTTAGATGACTTGGCTGTTTTCACAGAACACTGGCAGCGTATACACTACGGTACATGATATAATGAGTGAACATTGTTAGTCCACCCGCTAGTAACCAACAACATGGCCGCCTCCAGGGTGGCGACAACTTTTTTTACTCCTTAGCCGGTGTTCTGTCAAAACAGACAACTCGTGTACCGTAGTGTATACGCTGCTGGTGTTCTGTGAAAACAGCCAAGTCATCAAATACTGCTGCTGGAGAGTCACTGGAAGTAACGTAATTGGAGATTTTGACCAGTTGGCTCTTTTGACAAAACGGTGGCCATACATGGATTATAATTCGGCCCGGTTAAGCAGGAAACGGCAGAATTTTTATCATTCTTTCGATTGACTTGTGTACAACCAGCCTATTGTTTTTTTGTGATCAATCAGTGCCGCCGACCATAGCTGGCAACACTGAACACTGTATTCTGATGACGGGGAAGGCTCCACGCTGTTAGAATACAAAGGCTGAGCGGGAAGGATTCCTCCATCCACATCAATTGTGTGGATAGGGGAATTGGGTAATTTTTTTGTTCAACCCGCTGGTTGAATGAAAAAAAAAAGAATATTGTATGGCCAGCCTCAGAAAATTACAAAGTTATTTCCCAATTGAAAATTAGAATAAACGACATTTACCTTATGGAAAAAAATTTGCATACCTTGCATAATACCATGCACCTACTGGATAAAAAATGGAACCTATGGTTCAAATATTCAGATTACCTTATAGACCCATATTAGAATCCCCTTTTCACATCCAATTCTTTTATACACAAAAATAACCCCGCATTTCAAAATACTACTGAATCATTTATTTTCTATATGTAATAGATGTTGTCATAAATAAATAAAGGCGGTTACTCTGTCATAAATCCTAAAAAATAAAAATAAAAAAATTACAAAGTTTGGTAGGAGGGCCTGACCTTCATATGTTTGTATACTTTTATAAAATAATTAGGATTACTTACATAATCAATAATATATTTATGGACCTTAATAAGCTATGGACATCATCATCCCAGTCAACATTAATTGTTATTTTTAGCATTTATGAGTTTAATAGCCATTCTCTTTGATTGTACTGGCTCATAAACCATTCATCCATCAATGATATACTAAATTGTTTAGACCCTACTCTAATTTTGATCTGTCAAAAATGATGAAAGCAGAATGCTCTGTCAACTAATTAAGCCTCAATTTAGAGCTCTAATATTGAAATTCTAATTACCGTATTTTTCGGACTATAAGACGCACTTTTTTCCCCCAGAAATATGGGGGAAAATGTCCCTGCGTCTTATGGTCCGAATACATAACAGGGGCCCCGCCCCCCACCGTCGCTGGCACCGCCCCTGCCATCCGCCCCTGCCATCCGCTCACAGCCTCTGGAATCCCCCGACCGCCGCCACTGGCTCCGCCCCCCCGCCGCAGGGTCAGGGGCTTTGCGAATCGAATTAGAGCCGCTCTCTCTCTCTTTCTCTTTTGCTTACAGAAAGGGAGGGGGGCGGCGGGGGATATTCGCAGCTCTCCTCTCCCTGTCACAGCGCCGCTGCCGAGTTCTCTGGCAAATAGAGCAGCGGCGCTGTGACAGGGAGAGGAGAGCTGCGGGCTGTCTGTATATCCCCCGCCGCCCCCCTTCCCTTTCTGTAAGGAGAAGAGAAAGAGAGAGCGGCTCTAATTGGATTTGCTGGGTCGCCACCCAGCTTCCTGCCCACTGTTTCCCCCCCCATGATTGGCCACAGCAGAGGGCCAATCAGAAGACACTGGGGCATCATGGGAAATGAAGTCCCTGCAGAGTTTATGGCACCAGTTCCCCCAGCATGCAAGCACTCTGCTGGAGGGGAGGGAGGGGGTGTTAGAACTTGAAGAGGAGCAAAAGAGAATACTCTGCTGGGGGACACCACCAGAGAGCCACGCTGTACCCCGCACCACCAGAGGCACGCTGTTCCCACACCGCCAGAGAGCCACGCTGTACCCACACTGCCAGAGAGCCACGCTGTACCCACACCGCCAGAGAGCCACGCTGTACCCACACCACCAGAGAGCCACGCTGTACCCCGCACCACCAGAGGCACGCTGTTCCCACACCGCCAGAGAGCCACGCTGTACCCACACTGCCAGAGAGCCACGCTGTACCCACACTGCCAGAGAGCCACGCTGTACCCACACCGCCAGAGAGCCACGCTGTACCCACACCGCCAGAGAGCCACGCTGTACCCACACCGCCAGAGAGCCACGCTGTACCCCGCACCGCCAGAGAGCCACGCTGTACCCCGCACCACCAGAGGCACGCTGTACCCACACCGCCAGAGAGCCACGCTGTACCCACACCGCCAGAGAGCCACGCTGTACCCACACCGCCAGAGAGGGAGCCACACTGTTCCCGCACCACCAGAGAGGGAGCCACACTTTAACCGCTGTACCCGCACCACCAGAGAGGGAGAAAGACCGAGCCACTGCCAGGATACAGACATGCTACACTACTGACTAGAGTCACCCCAGGCAACCCAGAGTGAGCGAACGTCCAGCCAGAGGGATCACTGTTGCGATTTCGCTGGGTCTGGTAAGAGGGCATGTTGGCCATTATTCATTACTGTTCCCAGGGACTGAGCCATTAGGAAGTGCCTAACCTGATATCCTCTAGGCCTTATTGACCGCCACAACGTCCCTCTCTGTCCTCTTCCCACGGCGTCCCCTCTGTCCTCTTTCCACTGCGTCCCCTCTGTCCTCCTCCCAGGGCGTTACTCTGTCCTCTTCCCAGGGCGTTACTCTGTCCTCTTCCCAGCGCGTTACTCTGTCCTCTTCCCAGGGTGTCCCTTTGTCCTTCACCCACGGCAACCCTCTGTCCTCTTCCCATGAAGATGACAGGGCGGGCCTTGACAGGAAGGGGTGGGTCATATTTAAATTAGGGGGTGCGCAAGTTTAGTCAGGCCTAGGGCAGCACAAAACCTAAATACACCACTGATGGCATGGTCACTCTGCGTTTACTGTGGCATTGTCACTCTGCGTTTACTGTGGCATGGTCCCTCTGCGTTTACTATGGCATGGTCCCTCTGCGTTTACTATGGCATGGTCCCTCTGCGTTTACTATGGCATGGTCCCTCTGCGTTTACTATGGCATGGTCCCTCTGCGCTTACTATGGCAATGGTCAGGCTGCATTTAATGGGCACTGGAAAATATTTTAGTACACAATTTGGTTCAGAATATTTTTTTTCTTGTTTTCCTCCTCTAAAACCTAGGTGCATCTTATGGTCAGGTGCGTCTTATGGTGCGAAAAATACGGTATATAACTAAAACTGAAAATGTTTTATGTGTGCATTGTAAACTGAGGATTAACAGAAAACTGTGTTGGATTTGCTAACATTGATTTAATTTAGCAGAGTTCCAAAAAATAATGTGTCTGAAATTGTAGGGGTTATGAGAAATGACCATCCCCAAACAGGATATTAGGCTAAACCTATAAATAAATAAGAGAACCAAAACCGTAGCTACCGTATATACTCGAGTATAAGCGGACTTTTTCAGCACATTTTTTTTATGCTGAAAAAGCCCCCCTCGGCTTATACTCGAGTGAGGGTCTCCCGCTTTGTCAGTTTACTGTTTGGCGGCCGTCCACTGTAACACAGCCCTGCCTCCTCCTCGTCCGTGATAGATGGAACACTGAACACTGATAACAAACTGAATCAGTGTTCCGGCTATCACGGATGAGGAGGAGGCGGGGCTTTGTTACAATGGACGGCCGCCGTCTGCAGTTGCATGACACAGCAAGAGATCAAAAGGTACATGAGGCTGCAAATGGGCACAGTGAGACTGCAGATGGGCACACACAGTGAGGCTGCAAATGGGCACACACAGTGAGGCTGCAGATGCGCACAGTGAGGCTGCAGATGGGTACACACAGTGAGGCTGCAAATGATACTCGAGTCAATACGTTTTCCCATTTTTTTTTTGGTAAAATTAGGTGCCTCGACCTATATTCGGGACAGCTTATACTCGAGTATATACGGTAAATGGACGAGTGGGTTTGATAATAAAGTCAGCAGTACCTACACTGAGGACAGGGCTTCTGTAAAAATTCCTGTGAAATTAATCAGTAATCCAAACAAAGTAATAGGGAGCAGAACTCCTTCCTGCAACCAACATAATTCCACCAGTCCTGGTGGAATTGTGCACATATACCCGGGTATATATAGTTATATAATATATAACTAATATATATATATATATGTAGCGGGTATGTACTTTCCCGGGTGTGAATTTGAACTTGGCAGAGACATTGGTGATGTGTAATTCCCTGCAGCCCAGCAGGTGGCGCTGTCACCCTGGGCTGTTGTTGAATCATTGCTGTGTGTCGTGCCTCCTTTTTGTCCTCCCTCGGCAGCGGTATGGTGGGGCGGGGAACCCGCCGTGCTTGCTGGGAGAGGGTATAAAGCGGCCGGCCATCTTTGTCAAGGAGAGTCCAGGGCACCTTCAGCCTGTGGACGGTGGTTCGTGTCGGTTCTCTAGGCGGGCTTAGGCCTAGAGGACAGCCGGAGGTCGTGTTCCATCCCAGGCACCTTTAGCCTGGGGTGAGGTACTCAGATGGAGGTCTGGAGCTCAGTGCCCAACACTGAGTTCCACGAGGGAAGGAGATCCTAGGGAACCCCGGGAGTGGGTACCTGAATCCGGAAGGCGTAATGGACCGGGGGGAGCTCCTCACTCGAAGACCTGGTGCAGCAGATTGCCAGTGACGGGTGAGTCTCTCATCGGACACCGCCTGGAAGGAAATTCCCCCTCGCTCGGAGACCGCAACCCACTTTCAAGAAGGAAAGTGGAGAATACATTGTGTCTGGGCCTATTCGCATCCACACCTCCTTTTCTGTTCTGTTTCTACCAAGGGAGTTCAACTGATTGTGTTTATTCAAGAAGAATAAAGGAGTGTTGAACTTTAACGGTGTGGGGCTCATTTCCTGACAGACATTGTTCAAGGTAACTCTCGGTGGAGGCTCCAGGTGCACAACACTGACCCGAAGGTAAAAGAACTTTGCTTGTATCACACTGACACCTGTGGTGAAGGCCAGGCGTGGTGTCCCCGCTCCCTCCCCTCTAAAAGATACCCCTATACAAGAGACTGACGAGCTGAAGGAAGAGAGGGGAGTGAGGAGGGCGCTACATATATATACAGTATACATATATATATATATATATATATATATATAGTTATTTATAGAGATACCTCCATATGAACATAGCAGCAAAGTCCAGTTGCAGGGGCCCCTGAGGATGATGCAGCATCTGTCTTTGTGTTGGTGACCTGAAGACATAATAGGTGATCATGGGGGGATCCTGCAACTTTTGTCCAGCCAGCCTGGAATGGAGCTTCACACCAGCAGGAACTGTGATGTAGCACTGGAACTCAAAGTCAGCCTATCTACTCTGTACTTTAGTCCCTCTCTAATAGTTTCTACTTTGAAATGCAACCAGACCTCTAACTGGCCGGCAAATACCTAACATGGCTCTAACCCAGACCTGGGCTATCTGTGGCCTCCGGGGCCACATCTGTCCCTTTGGCTATAGTCAGCAGCACTAATCAGTATATTCTGATGGCAGAAATGTCTCCCCACTGTCTGAATACAATACCTCAGCGGGAAGAATTCCTCCATTCACATCGAGTGTGTGGATGGGGGTATAAGGTTTTTTTATTGTTTTTTTTTTTTTCTCATTCAACCTGCTGGTTGGACGAAAAAAATAATTACTAATGGATGGGCTGCCTTAGTTCAGTGTTTCCCCACAACTAATACAATTGTAAATAAAGGGTTGACAAGAGCTTGTGAAAGCTCACAGGCTGCACATTCTTTATTGCATCTGCTGAAGTCCTCCACCACATGATTTGTCAGAATCTTGGCCACCACACAGATCTCTGAGGAGCTCAAGATAACAATCACCCCACTCTTGTGCATTGACAGGGTAGGAAAAACATATTAGAAGATTTAACTTTGTTTTTCCTGGCTCCTTGTCCCTCTTTTGTAGTCTTATTGACTCACAAAGTAAATTCTTCCTTGTAGCATCATTGACCCTATGCGACTCTTGCAAGCCAAAGTTTACAGAGAGCAAAAAGGGCGCCCCAATTTTTAGGGGTGAGTTAGTTTGGTCATGGACATTAGGAAGCCAAATGTTCAATCCACTTTCAAAGTTTTTAAAGGGAATCTATATTTATATCTCTATCTCTATCATATATGTTATATATGATATTTGTTTATCTATAATGTATAAAAAATATTACATTTTAATAAGCAAATATTTTTTTTTTCATTCTTGAATAGGAGGTATTCCCTTAACCCCCTACTTAAAATATAGAATGTAACATTAAGAACAAAAATGTAATATATTGCAGCTTACCAGTTTTTCGATATGGAGGCTGCATTGTTTGTTATTTTTTCAAACCCCTTTCCTTTACTTTCACCTGGTGATCCTGCCAGTAATGCAGTTTATATACTAGGATGCAAACTTTCACTCACTGACACTGTACTGTATCTCTGGAGGAGCAGCATTGTCACCCTAGGACAAGTGTTAGGACAACAGAACAGCTCCCCCTCTCCTCATCTCCATAACTTGGGAGTTGGGATTGCTAGTCAGCAGGTAGTTGAATACTCACTGGATTTCGGTCAGGATCAATCGTTTTTTTTTTTTGTTTGTTTTTTTTCATTTTTCAAAACAGATATAACAAAACCCTTTCAATGGTATATTTACAAAAGTCCGATGGTTTTCTGTACACACGGTCGGACTTTGCTCCATCGGACTTTTGTTGGCCAAAAGTTTGTCCGTTTGCAGACCGAACTTTTGTCTGATGAAAACAAAAAAAAATAAAAAAGTTTGTCCGATGGAGCGTACACACGGTCGGATTGTTGGTCCAACTTGCTCAAAATGAAGTTTGTTGGCAAAAAGTCTGACCGTGTGTACGGGGCTTTACTGTTAGAAGTGTGGCTGTAAATGCTGTGTTAGGTAAATTTAGGTGTGCTCACTGTAATCAGTGAAGCTGTATGTGATTAATTAGGTCTGCTCGGTGTTTCAGCTGCTGCTGGTTTGATTGTTTCCTCCGTTTTCCAGAGAGCAGTAGAATTCTCTGGAACTCATGGAGCATTTCAAATAGCAGCATGAATATTTATACAGACATGGCCAATCCTAGGGAGGATGATCCTGAAGGCTGCTGGGAGTCTGTAGAAATACTCTGAGACACAGAGCTGCTGGGTCTTTTCCTCGAAAAGAGGAACACAGCCTGGAGGGCTTGCTGCCCTCCAGGGCAGCGCTGCCATGTGCTTTGTCAGAAAAGGGTACTCACTGAGGCCGAGATGCTGAGAGCAGCTCACTCTTGCGACTAAGTGCACTCCAACCCCTGGGGATGGGACAGAGGGTGGATGACACCAAGAGGCACAAGCTACCAGTAGGCTGAGCAGGACTTGCTTGCAGGTCTCAGAAGACAGGTACAGGAACTGATGGAGATCAGAACTCAGCTGGTGTGGTTGTGCAGAAAGTTCAGAACAGGCCGGGGGTCAAACACCCAAAAGGAGGACAAGTCCAAAGACAAGCAAGGGTCAAGTACTGGAGACAATCCGAGTCACAGGCAAGAAGGTCAGGTGCAGGAGGCTGGCAGAAAAGTCTGGGTCACAAGCAGGGGGTCAAACACAGGAGATAGCAGCGGATTCCAATAAGCAAGCCAAGGGTCAGGTTAGGAGAGATCAGGGTAGTCAAAGGCAATCCGGGTCACAGCAGAAGATCAGGTAGGCAGGAAAAAGGAACTTGAGTCACAGGAAGCTGAAGACAAAACATCAATTTGCTTGTGAACTTGCCCCTGCTTTTATAGGCCGCCTGAGTGACATGTGACACGTGCACTAGCGCGCGCGTGGCTCAATGGGGCCGCGAAAGCGCCGTTCCACCGCGCATGCGCAGGATGAACTGGCGCCGCTGAACAGGCAGTCTGTTTCCCTGACAGTGCCCCCTCCCCCCCGAGGGGCGGCCTCTGCACGTCCAAGCTGGACATCAGTTCTGGGTGATCCAGGTGGAAGGCCTGTATTAAACGTGGGGCATGCAGATTTCTTGAAGGTTCCCAGGAGTTATTTTCAGGGAGATACCCCTTCCATTTGATCAAGTACTGTAATTGCCTACCCCTCTTCCTGCAGTTCAGTATGGCCTCCACCTCTAACTCATCTTTCCCATCCACTTCAACTGGTGGAGGAGGAGATTCTTCTCTCCCCAAGAAGGGACTGGGAGTTACCGGTTTCAGTAAGGATGCGTGGAAGACTGGATGAATCCTGTAAGAAGTGGATAAGTTCAATTCAAACGCTACAGGGTTTACCATCCTCTTGATTTCAAATGGTCCTATACATTTTGGGCCTAGCTTCCGAGAAGGACAAGGTAGCCTGAGGTTTGCTGCTGATAGCCACACCTTTTCACCTGTTTTAAAAGCTGGGTTCTTCTTTCTCCCCTTATTGTAATGTTTCCTGTAACATAGTTACATAGTTAGTCAGGTAGAAAAAAGACACAAGTCCATCCAGTTCAACTATAAAAAAATAAAATAATAATATCATAAATCCCATATACCTAATTCTATACCCACAGTTGATCCAGAGGAAGGCAAAAAACCCCAGCAGAGCACGATCCAATTTGCTACAGCAGGGGAAAAAATTCCTTCCTGATCCCCCGAGAGGCAATCGGATATTCCCTGGATAAACTTTACCTAGAATTGTTAGTACCCAGTTATATTATGTACATATACAAGTACCTAAATAATAATAATAATTTAAGAAAGAATCCAGGCCTTTCTTAAAGCAATCTACTGAGCTGGCCAGAACCACCTCTGCAGGGAGTCTATTCCACATTTTCACAGCTCTTACTGTGTTGACCGTAAAGTGAATAACTCAACACCAAGTTCACTATATGGACCCCTTATATATTTGTACATGTTAATCATATCCTCCCTTATTCTCCTCTTCTCAAGAGTGAATAAATTCAGTTTCTCTAATCTTTCCTCATAGCTGAGCTCCTCCATGCCTCTTATCAGTTTGGTTGCCCTTCTCTGCACTTTCTCCAGTCCCCTGATATCCTTTTTGAAAACTGGTGCCCAAAACTGAACTGCATATTCCAAATGAGGTCTTACTAATGATTTGTACAGGGGCAAAATGATATCTCTCTCTCTGGAGTCCATACCTCTCTTAATACAAGAAAGGACTTTGCTCGCTTTGGAAACCGCAGCTTGGCATTGCATGCCATTATTGAGCTTATGATCTACCAAAACCCCCAGATCCTTCTCCACTACGGATCCCCCCAGTTGTACTCCCGCTAGTATGTATGATGCATTCATATTCTTAGCCCCCAAGTGCATAACTTTACATTTATCAACATTAAACCTCATTGCCACATAGTCGCCCAATTAGACAGAGCATTTAGGTTGGCTTGTAAATTGGCGACATCCTGTAAGGACGTTATTCCACTGCATAGCTTGGTGTCATCTGCAAAGACAGAAATGTTACTTTTGATCTCAGACCCAATATCATTTATAAAGATATTAAAAAGTAAGGGTCCCAACACTGAACCTTGGTGTACACCACTGATAACCTTAGACCATTCAGAGTAAGAATCATTAACCACTACTCTCTGAATTCTGTCTTTTAGCCAGTTTTCTATCCATTTATAAACTGATATTTCCAATCCTGTAGACTTTACCTTGCACATGAGCCGTGTGTGGGGATTGGGAACTGTATCGAACACTTTTGCAAAATCCAAGTATACCACATCCACCGCCACCCCTCTGTCCAAGGTTTTACTTACCTCTTCATAAAAAGAAATCAGGTTTGTCTGACAACTTCTGTCTTTCATGAATCCATGCTGTCTGTTGCTTAAAATATTTTTTTCCAGCAAGAACTCATCTATGTGGTCTTTAATTAATATCTCCAGTATCTTCCCAACTATAGAAGTTAAACTAACAGGTCTATGGTTACTCAGTAAAGACTTTGTTCCCTTTTTAAATATAGGCACCACATTGGCCCTGCGCCAATCCAGTGGTACTATTCCTGTTATTAATGAGTCCCTAAAAATTAGATACAATGGCTTTGAAATTACAGAGCTCAATTCTTTTAGGATCCGTGGATGTATGCCATCTGGTCCAGGTGCTTTATCCACCTTTATTCAGTCTAAATATTTCTGGACCATATCACTTTTGAGCCATTGTGGATTTGGGGCTGTGTCACTACCACCCCCATTTTGGACATGAGCTCCTCCATGCTCCTTTGTATACACAGAGCTGAAGAAAGTATTTAATAAATTAGCCTACTCTTTGTCCCCAGTCACCCACTCTAGATTATTTTGTAAAGGGCCTACATGCTCAGACTTGACCTTTTTACTATTAATATATTTGAAGAATTTTTGGGGGTTTGTCCTACTATCTTTAAAATTTTTGCATCCTTGATTTCCTTTTTACATATTCTGTTATATTCTTTGTAACATTTAAATTACACTAGTGTTCCCTCATTTTTAGATTTTTTAAAAGCTCTTTTCTTGTAGTTTATAGCTTTTTTAACTTTGGCCGTATTGTAAAATATGTAATATTACATCTATAACATATAACTATTGCATCTATGTATTAATTGTATGGTCCCTTGCTTGCTAGTTTAGCCCATCAGAATGCTAGGCCTAAATATACACTGTATAGTATAAAGACAAACACAGTTGCTTAGTAAAACAAGTCACATTTACTTCCTTTAAAAATAGGAAACATATCGTAACAGATATCAGATACAGTCTATAACAACTCTAATAATATACTCAACACATTTCCCCAGATACTCTTTATCGGCTGGCTTCAGATATCACATAGATTGGAGGCTCCAGCAAGCCTCATGGAGTTAGGCCCGAACCAACAGGCTGCTATTAGGCCTTTAGAGATCCATGTGGTTTCAGCAAGGTCTTAGGTCAGAAAAGGACTGAATTCATTCTTACGAACCCTTTTTACAAAAACTCACTCATTACTCATTCGAACTCCGTCCCTTGCCAACCCATTTGAATTTTGACCCAATCATTGCTCACAGGGCAGTCCTTCCTCCAGTGAATTACAACTTGGTTACTGGGGACAGACTTGCAGTCTATTGTCATTAAACTCTTTGAAGCTTCCAACACACCAGGGGGCCTCGAGACAAGCCTTTCTTTGCTATGCAAACTTTGGGGACGGCAAGTGGTTGTAACAACAGATGTGTAGAAATTTCAGCTTCCCAACAGGCCGTGAGCCACATAGGTTTTATTTTTAGCCTTTTAAACGTATTGCCCATGGGAATATAGCTTGCAGTAAGTTCACAAACAGTCTTTTTGAAGAATTCCCATTTCTGTTCTGTGCCCATTGATGCCAATATTCCCTCCCAGTCTAAGGCCCCTTTCACACGGAGGCATTTTTCAGGTGTTTTAGCGCTTAAAATAGCGCTGTAAAAATGCCTGAAATAATCCTGTCCAAGCTTTCTTAATGTGAAAGCCCTGAGGGCTTTCAAACTGAGGCGTAGTGCTGGCTGTGCGTTGGAAGAAACCCTGGAAACAGCTTTTTTGGAGCATCTTTGGGGCGCATAAAATAGCACTGTAAAAACGCCTATCCTCATTGATATGAATGAGTACCACGGTAAAAACGTGGTAAAAATGCGGTAAAAACGCCCAGAAGCTGTGGGAAGGTCACATGACCGCAGTAGAGTGGAGGATTGTGGGATACCAAATAATCCTTTTTACCGCAAAAGCGCAGTAAAAACGCAAAGGCGTTAGCGCTATTTTTAGCGCTAAAAACGTGGTAATAACGCTAATCATTTTTAGCGCGTTATTGCAACGCCTCAGTGTGAAAGGGGCCTAAGTCCTGGAGAGCAGCCATCATCCTTGGAAAATTTGCCCTCTTGAAATTAAGTGTTTTTATCTTTCCCGTATGTGATTTTTGCTTACAGCTAACATCAAATGAAATCATGTTATGGTCACTGCTACCCAGGTGTTCCTTTATCTGAACATTAGTAATATACTCTGCATGGTTTGAGATTACCAGGTCCAACAGAGCATCATTCTTAGTTGGGGCCTCAATAAACTGGACCAAAAAATTGTGCTGCAATAGGTTTATAAATGTTTGCCCTTTAACTGTCCCAGCAGTGCTTTTACTCCAGTCAATTTCTGGGTAGTTAAAATCCCCCATTATTATCACCGTCCCAGCCCTTGCAGCCCTTTCCATCTGTGCAAGGAGCTGAGTCTCCACCTCCTCATTAACATTGGGTGGTCTATAACAAACTCCAATGATTAACTTTGAACTACGCACATCTGTATGCAGTTCCACCCATAATGCTTCAGACTCATCCCTCTCTCCATCCACCAGATCCTCTTTCACACTCGCTTTGAGATCACTTCTCACATAGAGACAGACCCCTCCACCTTTCCTTTTTACCCTGTCTTTCCGAATGAGTGCATAGCCAGGAATATTAATAGCCCAGTCATGTGAGGAATGAAGCCAAGTTTCAGCAATACCAAATACATCATAGCTCTCCTCATACACCAGAGCTTCCAACTCAACTATTTTGCTTGGCAGACTTCTGGCATTGGTGAACAAACACTTTAATGCATTAATATATTTTGACCGGTCACATACTATCCTCTTAGGTGTTCCGAGATTGCAACTAGGACTTGCTACTATACTTACCTTGGGTTTATGTGCTTTGGTTACCCTACCACTAATGCCCCTAATACTACCCTCTGGAATATGTTTCACGCTGACTCTCACTATCTCTGGACCCTCCCTCCCCGTCGCCTAGTTTAAAAACCCGTCTAACTTTTTGGCCATCCTTATTCCCAGCTGATCTGCACCCTCCTCATTTAGGTGCAGTCCGTCCCTTCTATAGTACTCCAGGAAACCAAACCCCTCCTTACTACACCAGCTGTTCAGCTGAGAATACTACCTTGGAGGTTCTTTTCCTCAATTTAGCTCCCAAATTCCTAAAATCGTTCTTTAGGACACTCCATCTGCCTCTGACTTTGTCATTGGTGCCAATGTGCACCATGACAGCTGGGTCTTCCCCAGCCCCTCCCAGTAATCTGTCCACCAGATCCGTGATGTGCCGAACCCGAGCGCCCGGTAGACAACATACAGTTTGGCGCTTCAGGTCTTTATTACAGATTGCCCTCTCTGTCCTAAGAATTGAGACCCCCTACCACCAGAATCTGTCTTTCTTTTCGCTTCCCCCCCACTCTCACTGGAGGAGTTCTTCCCCCGGGAACTAGGAGAGTCCCTCAGCTCCAGCAGTGCTGGTTCCTGACTGGTTTCACCAATGTCACTCAATGGAGCATACTTATTGGGATGCTCCAGCCCTGGATCGGCCTCCCTGGCACTTCCCCCTCAACCCTTCCTGACTGTCACCCATCTACTATTGTGCCTGCACCTCTTTGTCTCCACCCACCTCTGTGCTGGCCCCTGCCATCACCTGCTGGGTACGTTTCCGGCTCTCCTTTAGTGTGGAGGGTCTTCCCAGTGCTGACAGTTGCTTCCCCAGATTCAGAACCTGGGCTTCCAGGGAAACAATGTGCTTACATTTTGCACAGCAGTAATCGCCCTCGATCAGATGATCAAGGAACGCATACATGCCGCAAGATGTACACCGAGTCGCCTCGCCACACCCGCCGGGCATCGTACCTATTAATTTAATGAGGATTAAAGATTATACCCTGTCCAAATTACCTAACAACTAGCTTCCTGACACAACTACTCAAGACAATACACAGGTACTCAACAAGACAATACACAGGTACTCAACAAGACAATACACAGGTACTCGCAGTCCTACGTGCACTCGCAGACCAGCGGACCTACGTGCACTCACAGACCAGCGGACCTACATGCACTCGCAGACCAGCATGCACTCGCAGACCAACGGACCTGCGTGCACTCGCAGACCAGCATGTACTCGCAGACCAGCGTGCACTCGCAGACCAACAGACCCGCGTGCACTCGCAGACCAACAGACCCGCGTGCACTCGCAGACCAACAGACCTGCGTGCACTCGCAGACCAGCGTGCACCCACAATGCACAAGTACTAACGATCCTCAAACACTACTCAGACAACACTCAGGTACTCAGCTACTCAGCTACTATGACCCCTGTTTTAAACTCTTGATTTTCTCACCACTTAGTCCAGTTCCACTTGGACAGAGTTCCAGCAAACTCAAGATGAGCAGGCTAAAAATGAGCTCTACAGAAATGTATATAGGCCTCAAGCACCTGTGACCAATTAACCACTCCCCTTAATTAGTAGGCTGAAGGAAAAAAAAAAAGTCCATTTAAAAAGTGCAAGAAAAAGGTGTTAAAAAGCTGCAAGGAAAAAGAGCCAAAAAGAACCTAAAATGCAACCCAGCAGTCAAAAGCAAAACTTCTTCACTCTCCACTCAAGGTCTCCACTGTCTAGCCTCCAACCAACAAGACTGGGCCTTCTGTAGCGTGTCCTGGATTTCCTGAAAGCTCCTTTGGATAGCAGTTAATCGATCTTGTACAGCGGGGACCGATGTTTCAGGAAAGGAATTTGGAAGGAAGGAAGGATGGAATCCAAAATTCGACCAAAAGGGTGTTTGGTTAGTGGCAGTATGGACGGAATTGTTATACGCAAATTCTGCATATGGAAGTAGAGAGGACCAATCATCCTGGGAGCTGGAACAAAAGCAACGGAGATACTGTTCTAAAGTTTGACTTGTTCTCTCCGCCTGGCCATTGCTTTGGGGGTGATACGCAGAAGAGAGGCAAATCTTGATTTCCAGAGCTTCTTCCAGAACTTGGAGGTGAATTGAGTACCCCTATCAGTGGTAATGCTGTCAGGTACTCCATGGAGCCTAATTATCTCTTTAATTAAAATTTTAGTTGTATCCAGAGCAGAGGGAGTGCCCACCATGAGAAGGAAGTGTGACATACCCCAGTTGAAGTCTTTGTGGATGAAACTTGTAGGGTTAATACGCTGGCCCTAGCCACCCCAATACTGTGCTTTTTTTACTTAATTTGGATGTTTTTATTGGTTTTGTATCCAGCTGAAAAAACTTTTATGCAAATAAATGTTATCAACATTTTTTACGCTATGTGGAGGCATCGCTCTTCTTTTTTTCATTTCTAACACACCATTGTCGGTGAGGCGGAAAAACGTTTGGATCTCTCCTAGTAAGTTGTGCCTGGATTCCCTATCCTTGTGATTGATCGCTGCACTTACTGGGTGGTATGTGAAACACCACCAATCTACAAAGGAGGAACCTGAATGATCCATCTTGGGATTTCGCTGGAGCATCTGTTTGGCTTTCCATGCTTGATAGATCCACCGCCGCATGGTTAGTTGGAACCACGCTGTCCGGTAAGAGTACCCATCTCTTTCTCCCCCCTTATTTGGAAGGTGAAGGCACTCCCGGGTATTGATGATTTGTGCTTCTGTTTCTTCTCATGTTGAAGGACTATTGAAATACCTACAACCATAATAGGTTTATCCCAATATAAACCTTGAAGATATCTGATATCTGCTTTCTATGGACGATCATATTGCTCACTGTTTATATATTGTTTGATGATTCACATTCACATGTTGTTTTGATTAATATATACAATATTGTTGCACATATGTTTTTGTTATGAAGGAATACATATAGCATTCCTTTTTTAGATGATATACACTATTGTAGAGATTGAGTCTCTATACAATTATAGATGGTGGTATAACACTACACTCATAATTTCTTTATAACTTTAGAAGCGCCACACTTGTATCTTTTATCTTTTTACAAACCAGTCTTTTTGTTGTGTTGGCAGCTATTATAGTATACACATTTGTAAGGTTGGCGCAATATTTAATATTTGATTTTCGATTTTTGCCATCTTGGACAATCAGTCGACAACGACCAGGACAGTGGTGAACCCTTCTGAGGAAGGTAGATCAACAATAAAGTCCATGGAGACTTCAGACCAAGGCTGCTCTGGAATGGGTAAAGGCCTTAGTAATCCCCAGGACTTGGTATTTGTCCCCTCACTGCGTTGGCACAAAATACATGACATGACATAACTTTTACAGTCCTGCCTCCAACCGGGCCACCAAAAAGAACGAGAGATGAGTTCTGAAGTCTTTTGTGTACCAAAATGACCTGCCAATTTATGGTCATGGAGCATCTTTAGGGTAGAGGGTCTTGCCTCAAGTGGAACAAACAAAAAAAATTTTGCCGACACAAAGCAGGTCATCCTGTTTTCTCAAGGAGATTACTTCAGGATCAGTACAGTGACTGGATGCCAGTTTAATGGTAGTCATCAGATCAGCATGTGCCAGCAAGGAAATGTTTTGTGGGGAAAGAATGGTGCTTGGTTCAGTAGATTGAGGAAATTCAGGGAACATCCGGGAGAGTGCGTCTGCTTTCCCATTCTTGGAACCAGGCCTATAGGAAATATGAAAATTAAACCGAGACAAAAAAAGAGCCCACCGAGCCTGCCTGGGCCTTAAACGTTTAGCAGTCCTGAGGTACTCTAAGTTTTTGTGATCTGTGAAAATCATGATGGCATGAGACGCACCCTCCAGCAGATATCTCCACTCCTCTAGGGCAAAATTGATGGCCAGCAGTTCCCGGTCACCTACGTCATAGTTCCTCTCCGGAGGGCTTAACTTCCGGGAGGCAAAAGCCACAGGATGAAGGAGGGCCTTGGGGCTCTGTCTTTGGGAGAGAATGGCTCCAGTGGCGGTTTCTGAGGCATCCACCTCCAAAACGAACGGCAAAGCTGGATCTGGGTGCTTTAGGATTGGTGCTGTAGTGAACAAGTCTTTGAGCTTGACCCATCTTTCTTTTCCACAAAGAACATGTTGGCTCCGGGCCGGTGAAGAAGGACGAATGAAGCCTTTATCTAGGTTCTTGTCAATGTAGGCCTTGAGGACCACCAACTCAGCCTCAGACAGGGTAAATATGCGCCCAAAAGGTACTTCAGAGCCAGGCAACAGTTTGATGGGGCAATCATAAGGCCGGTGAGGTGGTAGGCAATCGGCCTTTTGCTTACGGAAAACGTCCTTGAATTCGAAGTACTCTGTAGGGACGTGCTGGAAATTGTCAGGCATTGGGGCCATAGTTAGGCAAGTGGCTGGAGGTGGAGGAAGGCAGTGCTGGGAGCAGAAGGGGATGTGAAGAACACCTCTTTCTTGTTCCACCTGATGTCGGGTTCATGTGTCTGTAGCCAGGATGATGGGTAACATGGGAGAGAGAATAACGTCAAAACGTAGAGATTCCTGATGACCGGAGTCTGTGGTGACCAGGATGGGGTTATTTTCACGTATAACAAGTCCAGAGCGAGGAAGAGAGCCATCAGCCAGGTGAACTTGAAGACTCTTGGTCTGCAGTGGAATATGCAACTTTTGGGCCAGTGATGCGTCCAGGAAGGAGCTGCAGGCTCCAGAGTCAATTATTGCTGGGAGCTGGATTTCCTCTTCCGCTAGCTGCAGAGAAACAGAGATGGTGATATAAGTCTGGGAAAAGTCAATTGTTTGAAAGTTCATAATAAACTGTGAGCGTGACTTACTGGGTCTCACAGGGCAGGTGCGAAGGAAGTGTCCTGTTCCCCCACAGTACAAGCAAAGGTTGGCCTGTCGCCGATGCTGTCTTTCCTCTGAAGTCAGTGGAGCACGGATCAATCCTAGCTGCATGAGTTCCACTTCAGGGAGAGAGGTAACCGGAGGAGCAGGAAAAGGTGACTGTACAGGAGGAGACCTGGGGGGTACCCAGCCAGAACGAGGAGCCTGGAAGCGCTCTGAGCGTCTCTCACGCATGCGCCTATACAGCTTAGTTGCGGCTAGAATTAAGTCCTCCAAAGTGGCTGGGGTCTCAATCCGAGCCAACTCATCTTTTAACCCCTCTGACAGACCTTGGCGGTATTGGTATTTTAAGGCGGGTTCATTCCACTCAGTGTCAGCTGACCATTTACGGAATTCCGCAGTGTAGTCCTCTACTGGTCTTCTCCCCTGAGACAGAGTATGCAGGATGGCTTCAGCAGTTGCAGTGCGTTGGGGGGTCATCATACAGTTGAGCCATACTATCAAAAAATGTATCTACTGAGTTCAATTGAGGACTTCTCTGTTCCATCAGGCCATGGGCCCAAGCTTGTGGTTTTTCAGCAAGAAGGGAGATTAAAATTCCTACTTTAAGGGCTAGGTATAAGGAGCAGGCATTTTTAAAGGCCCAAAACTTTTTGCGGTCGCCTGAAAATCGCTCCGGCGTGGGGACCCTGGGTTCAGGAGCAGCCATAACCACCGTGGGGCTGGATGAGGCTTGAGATGTGGAGGCACCACTGGCCAATGCCTAAGTTGCGGCTGACGATGCAGGTGAGTAGGACAGCTGCTGGAGATAGCCTCTATCTGAAAGTAGCCTTCCTGCAACTTTTGGACCGCATCCGTGAGAGCTGTGACTTGCTGGCACAAGACTTCAAGAGGTGAGCGCACTCTGTCGGCCTCTGACATGGCTGTTTTGTACTGTCAGAAAAGGGTACTCACTGAGGCCGAGATCGGCTCACTCTTGTGACTAAGCGCACTCCACCCCCTGGGGATTGGACAGAGGGTGGATGGCACCAAGAGGCACAAGCTACCAGTAGGCTTAGCAGGACTTGCGTGCCGGTCTCAGAAGACAGGTACAGGAACTGATGGAGATCAGAACTCAGCTGGTGTGGTTGTGTAGAAAGTTCAGAACAGGCCGGGGGTCAAACACCCAAAAGGAGGACAAGTCCAAAGACAAGCAAGGGTCAAGTACTGGAAACTGGAGACAATCCAGGTCACAGGCAAGAAGGTCAGGTGCAGCAAGCTGGCAGCAAAGTCTGGTTCACAAGCAGGGGGTCAAACACAGGAGATAGCAGCAGAGTCCAATAAGCAAGCCAAGGGTCAGGTTAGGTGAGATTAGGGTAGTCAAAGGCAATCCGAGTCACAGCAGAAGATCAGGAAACAGGAATTTGAGTCACAGGAAGCTGAAGCCAAAACATAAATTTGCTTGTGAACTTGCCCTTTTATAGGCCGCCAGAGTGTCATGTAAAATGTGCACTAGCGCGCGTGCGCGCACGCCGCTCAATTTCACTAGCGCGCATGCGCGGGAGTAACTGGCGCAGCTGAACAGGCAGTCTGTTTCCCTGACATGCTTGCTGTTTGTGAGGCCTCCGGTGGAGGACCTGAGGGCCTGGATGCTGAAGCTACAGAGAGCTTGCTGAAGGGCTGTCATCTAAAGATCTAGTCTGGTATCACAGGAGATAGGTGTTGCTTAGATAATGGAAGGAGGCAACCAACTTTCCTTGGACTTTTGTGAGGACAGACTACTGTGAGAGATCTTAGAGACTTTTGGCCTGCTGCCACCCCTCTTGTGCTAGAGAGTCAGCTGTGTGTTTGTTTAAAGTGGACATCGGCTGGTGTCCTGAAGAGCTTAGTCTCTCTAGTTATTTGTGAAGGGACTCTGCTCTTATTGCTCTAAAGAAGAGGCTTTAACTATTTTAACTGCTTCTATTACAAAGCCAAGTCCACAGTTTGCTTGTGCAAGGACTTATGCTGATAGCTCTACAGTAGGAAGTTTACTGTCCTCAACCTGTATATAGTTATTTTTTTGTTGGCGTATCCCACTCTACTCCCTCAACCCTAACTCAGTTACTTCAAAAATAAAAACACCAAAAATAGCACCCCTAGACTTGTTATTGAGCCAAAGAGTCACTGTGGTCGTGTGTGGCTGGCTGCAGGGCAATTACAGGAAAAAGGAATCCAGGCAATTTCTAGCAGCTCCTTCGGGGGTAGCGCTACAAAAGGTATGTAAAAAATCAATGAGCATTCAGTAGCAGTTAACAGGAAAACAATGTTTAAGACAATAGCAGACTCAAATTAGTACTGAATGTGTTGTTTACTAATGCAGAAAATAAAAATTCATAAAAAGTAATGGATCTTCAGTATAGAACAAGTATGGAAGCCTTTACTTATTTGTGAGCTTTAATTTAGTTGGTAGTGGTTCTTTTGTATAAATATAACTTGTATTATAGGTTTGCTTTACTGTTTCCATATGTTTCCTAATGTTCATCATGATTAAGTGTACACAGGTTCAATCATATAAGGCTGTTTTGGGCAACATGGATTAGGCGAATAAGCCAAGGTCAAGCAGAAAGATGTGCTCTCACTCTCGGGCTACTATGCTAAACATTCAGCTCTCAGGAGGCTCTTTGTTTCTTGGCTTGAGTGATGTTGAGATACTATCATATATTCTCTCTAATAACCTTCCATGCTGTCATGCTTATCCTAGTAATGACAGTGATTAAAGGTCAAAGTATAGCATTCACAGGCAGACAAATATTGGATTAACACAAATATTACATTCTCTTCCTGTCTCTCCCTCTTTGTCTTTACCTTGATAGCTTAATCCTTTTGTTTATTTAAGAGGGTTTTATATATCTGACCACAAAGCCACACAGTCAATTAAACTTCAGATAGATTCCATTGAAGGACCAGTGTTACTGGCACAGTCTGAAGATGGCCTAACCTATGCCTAGTTTAAATTTAGATTTTTCATACCTATTAAAAAAGTGGTTGTTTACCCTTATAATTTAGGCCGTTAACATTGTTATTCAAGATACTGGAATTAAAGCAGATACCTATTCCATAAAACAAACCTGTCGCTTTGCCTATTCATTCTTTAATAACATTAAATTATTCATTAATATTATTTGTCCTCGTGCATTGTATATACTCATCTTCCCAGTGCCCCCCCCCCTCTCTTCCCCCTCACAAACTCTTTGCAAACCAGAGCCCTGTGAAATACCCTATACTTCTAGGTATGCGGTGTAGCACCTTCTAGTGTGCTACTAGTGTGAGTGCAGGTAAATTTACATTCTGACTCATGTTTAAAACCTGTGCTGAGGGGACTGTCGGTGGTCCTTGAGGCGAACCCCCTAATCTGGGGGGGGGGGGTGCTCTGCCACACATAGCAGGTCTCTCTGGAAGATAGCAGTGTGCCTAAATCTTCTCTAACTTTGCCCTGGGAGATCTCTGGAGTTAGTTGGGTAGACTGGTGAAGAAGCAGTCAGGTAGACTGGTGAAGAGTCAACTGGGTGGGCTGGTGGAGAAGCAGCCAGGTGGGCTAGCATTTCCTGCAGTGAGAGAGCTGGGACCAGTGTCTACAAGGAAGTTGGAGGTTCTCCAGGATGCAGTTTACAACTCTTTTTGCTACTTCCTAAAAGAAACTGAGAGTTCCTAGTCAGTAAGGGGCTGTTGCTTTTCTAACAGGGACTGTTAGCAACCAACAGAGCTGTTGAGAGCCTGAGCCAGCCATTCCCGCCCTCTCCACAGCCCAGCACTACACTGAGCGTGGGGGGGCAGAGCAGACAGTGGTGACTGACAGTCATCAGCTCTCTACTCACTGAGAACTGAGCGATCAGTGGTCTTTGATCACTCGGTTCTTAGTATTAGAGCTGGCGGAGGATAGATGCAGCATTGGACCAATGCTGAATGCATCTTTTTTTAATTAATTACATTTTTCATTTTTTAATTAAGTATAATTTAAAAAAAAACAACCAAACTTCTCCAAATTTAGGGTGTAACAGGTAGCATGTTGCTAAGCAAATCCTCCCCTGCAGAGCAACCACAATCCCCCCCCCCCGACAGTGTAGTTCTTCTCACAGTAGCAGTTGTCACTTTCTAAATTTGTGCAGCAGTGTGGAGCGCCAGTGGCATAACCGCGTCAAGCATTCCCTGTGTCCAGTTTACTACTGCGGCAGACGTACAGTAGTTATTAATGGAATATGAGTGTGGTAATTACTGCCCTCATAGTCCACTGACGCTTCTTCCAGCTCTGCAACTGAAAGCCCTTAACTTAGTGTAGGCAGGGAACTGGAGAAAGAGTGTGCAGGTGCAATGCTTTGCAGTCTCCTGTGAAAAAAAACAAATGGACATTTTTATATTGCAAAAATATGTTAATTTATAATTTTTTTAAAAGGTAAACTTAGCCTTTAAATGAAAGCTAAGAACGAGAAATAATTTGAATAATTTATTCAAATGTTACAGAAAAAATGAAATTGGTCATTATTATAATGATCATCACTTAGTAATTTTTCTACTCTTTTAACTTCATAAACAGTGCAAACACGTATTTAAATGAATGTCATATTCTTTAAAAACCTCCTTATTTAGTGTAGCGGGGTGTTGCTTGACGAACCCAGAGACTACTATACCCAGCGTGCATTGCCCCACGCAAGGACTGCTGGGGTGGGCTATTTAACCGAGAGGCGGACCGGAGTACGGGCTCTTTGGACATCGCCCGCCCAGCAAGTGGAACTCTGTGCTGAGTCTGTTGTTCCAGACAGGGCCTGAAGCCTAGGCCCTGTGTTTCCAAAGAGCCTTCCGTTTTCCACCAAGGAGCCTGAGGGATGTCGCATCCTGCTACCGATCTACTACTTCCAGGAGGACCGAAGACCCGGGTGTCGTGGAACCTGTGTACCGAGACACAGCAACGGACTGGTCCGGTTGGGTGAGAGAGAGCACCTGCTTAGAGATTAGTACAGGATCTCTAGGCCCAGTGTTTGTTGTTCGGGACTCACCCGTTAGAGTTTGCATACACACACCGGAGGGACAGTGCATTGAGTAGCATTAGTGACTTTATCCTTGTTCACCAAGTTTGTCAACCTTTATTCCTGTGGATTACAATTTTGTCTTCAAAAGTGCACCACCATTTGCTAGCAAAGATTCTTCTCTACGGAACTTACACATAGTTACAGTCAGGCCTGACTTATCAGTGTAGACATTTCTGGGCGCCATCTTGCCCACGAGGGAGGAGAGCTGCAAGGGGGTCCGTTAGTTATCTTTGTACAGGATTGTATATCTGTCTATTTCTGAACACCTTTTATTGCAGGGCTCTGCATATACTAAAGTGTACTGTTTTAATCTGTTTATTAATTTCCGTCAGTAAAAGTACCAGGATTAAGCAGACTAGTTGTTGGTGTTATTACTGTGCAGAAGAAACGGTCAGTGTTTGCTATATCACTGTGTGCTTTTGTTGCTGGATTGTGTTGCCTAAAGTTGCAGGCCTCACAATCCTATCATCCCCTACTAGCTGTGCCAAGGGAGGGTAGAGCGATTACCTTACTGCGCAAGAGGTGCTGGGAGGAGGACTAGGTGGCGATGCTGTGCTGAATCCAGAGTATGGCTCCTAGGAAAGACTTCTGCTGCCAGGGCCCTTGCTTCTCCTCCAGGCCGAACAGGAGGGAGGTCTCAAGACCTGTCCTAAGATTCCCAGCCAATCGGGTCTCAGGACTGGCTTCCTGATTGGCCGGGAGGAAAAGCAGGAAGACATTAGCAAATATTAATTTGCTAATGTCACACAAGTGGGTGGGCTCGGGGCGCAGTGCTCTGCACCCCAAGCCCACCCTTTTTGAAGCCAATTAGAGCCTAATCATGTGCTTAAAAAGAAAACCCCCATTGAAATCCATGTGTCCGGCACCCTGCATGTAGATTAGGGGCTGGGCGCATGGATTAGGGGGGGCAGCGTCCCTGCCCCCCTAGGGGACGGGCCGCCACTGCTCAGAGGTAATCGGATGTAAACAGACACATCCATTTACGTTTGCCTCCATTCAGATCCGCCTAAAAAACAGTTTGGAACAACTGTGTGAAAGGGGTCTATAGTATCTGGTGAAAACTAGGTGTGTTTGGTGCATACAATATTCACAGGACCCTGCTGTCACATCTTTCATGTGAATTTACATGTTGGAGTGATTTAACGCATTTGTAAAAAAAAAGATTATTTTCAATGTTCATTCCCATCTGCGTAAAAAACGCCTTGACATATGTTGATGTCGATGACGTTTTTTTCCAGCTAAACTGGCTGTGGTGCAGCAAGTACTTTGCATGTAACTGAAGCCGTGAGCCCACAAGTGTGCAGACTGCTGACAGCGGCCACAGCTGTCTACTGGTGTGTATCCAGCGAAAATCTTCCCTAACCGCAGGCAATCTCTTCTTGTTCAAATGCTTCCAAACATTGGTGGACAGCTGTGGCTGCAGTCAGCCTGTCATTGTTTTATACAGGTTTCCCCGCTAGGGCTGTTTCACACACCTCTGCTCCCAGACACAGTTTTCAGCAAGATACTTGCCACACCAAGGACAATTTAGTCATGCTCGCTTTTGCCATTACGTGCAGAGCAGCCTGCACGTCTTCTCCCTCCCGATGTGTCTCTTTCACAAGCTCAAAATTTAGGAGGTACAGTATATCAATTTACCAGAGAATTTTGCATTGGCCCCGCAACTAAAATTAACTAGAAAAAAAAAGCAAGAAACATTTTATTGCCGAGCTGTAATTGCAGTGAAGAATCAGACACCTGTAGCTGAACATCAGTGCTGAGTCTCAGTGTGTGATATTAATTCTATAAAGTAAGTGTTTGAGACTTCCAGATCTGAATGACAGGTCTGTGAATGTACCTTGACATCTGCCAACGGTGTGCTAAGCATATGCGGAAATGTCACAGATTCTGTCACGCTGACATTCAGTAGGAGCCATGGAGAATAATACAATAACAGAGCACAGCCAGCCATTGTTCCTGCTGTTATACTATTAGACCTTAGCTTGGCAGAATGCAACATAAAAACATATCCCAATTTCATGTTAATTGAATCAATTTTCTTTATGTAACATAGGATGATGTGTGATAAAAAAATTTTTTTTTACATTATTTCTAAGCAATTCTTAGTAGTAAATTCCTGACAAGTACGGTATATTATTGTGCAGTCATATTTAAGTCAATAGTAGTTTTACAGAAGTTATATGCAAATATCTACAATAAGATATTAAACACATGTCTTCCTACTCCATTTGACAATACAGTCTATGATCCATTATCCATTTCTTGAACCTTTTTTTTCATTTATATTGCTATGTATTTTACACTAAAAGTGTACTGTATGTAAATGAAAACTTTCTTTTTTAGTTTTGTATAAAGTAAGGAAGGGTTAGAACCTCGCCAAGAAATTATCGATAGGTAGTCAGCTGAAACATATGCTTCCTATATAGTATATATATATATATATATATTTTTTTTTTTATGTTAGCCACCATATAATCATTAAATATTGCTGCCCTTTAAAGAGCACTTAACAAGTAACTTGCCTCCTGCTGAAACATGCAAAACTGACATGTTCAGACAGCAATTTCACAGTGTGTTGAGTACAGAAGACGTAAGCAACAACCTCCGAATGCAGCTGTTGGGAGGCTGCTGGATCAGTAGTCTGTAAATTCTCAACTTTTGTTAAATGTAAATGTAGGTATAAGTAATTCAGAGCAGAACAGAACCAATGGCACTTTTGTGACATCCGTGTTTTTTTTTTCGTTTTTTTTTTTCTAATGAAGGAATAAACTGAGCTTAACAGACCAATGTTAGGTCTATGGGCAGGCAGATATAAATGGACATGTATACGTTTACATATTTTTTCCTTTGATCCATCACATTTAGGTCCAAAAAAGGAAGTGAACCTTTCCTGTTTTCTTTTCTAGACGGACTCAGAAGTAATCAAACGCACATTCGTTTACATCCCCCTGCCCATAGACTAACATTGAGTTTCTGTTTGGATCCCATGGGAATGGCCATGTGAAAGGGGTCTATGGAATCTGGGGAAAATTAAATGTGTTTGTTGTATATAATACAGGACCATGGTGTCAATGACTTTTTCCTGTAAATTTACATGTTTTAATTGTAGCGGGTATTTGAATTTAGGGGAGGCATCTGGGTGGTAGTGTAACCCAGATGCACTGATTGTTAGGGAATCTGAGACCCTTTTATGGTTCTTGGAAGACTCTCTGGTGGTGTGAGGTTCCCTGCGGCCTGCAGGTGGCGCTGTCACCCTGGGCCGAAGCTGAACACTCACCGCAAGACTGCATCTCTTTTTGTCCTTTCCTGGTGCTGGTACGGCGGGGCGGGAAACCTGCTGTGACGCTAAGGGAGAGGAGATAAAAGGGGCGGATGCCCTGACCTTGGGGTTCAGAGTCGGAGGACGCGGCCGCGCCCAGGCACCTTCAGCCTGGGTGCTGGCGTTCTGGAGTTCCGGGCACAGGTGCCCTTGACCTGGCCGGAGTGGGAGATGGAGTCCATCCCAGGCACCTTTAGCCTGGGGTGAGGTACTAATGCGGAAGCCTGGGACTCAGTACCTTCGACTGGGTTCCGCGAGGGTGGAGGAATCTGAGGGGGCCCCAACGCCTTGGGTGCCCGTGTCTGAGACGAGGAGGCTTGTGAAATACTTAAGTGTTCTATGGGTCTCAACTTGTCTGTGCTGTATGACTATTTATTGCTGGAAGAGAATAAATACGAGTTGGACCTTTTCAGTGTGTGGAACTCTGGTTACTGGGAGCAAAGTGAGTCATTTCGGAGAAAGGATTTGACTCTGAGACATACACACAAAACCCAATAGTTCTGGCTTTCACCTCCAGTCTCTCTGGAGGACATGGGCCGTGGTGTATCGCATCCCTCCCCCCAGTACTAACCCCCTAGACAAGACAAACAAGCCGAGAATGAGTGGGGGTGAGAGGGATGAGGTCACTACACGTGGGGGCATCGTTTCTGGGATGTGTATTGTGTCCGGAGGAGTTCAGAGTAGGTCGGCCATATTGGCCAAAGCGCCACAAGGCACACCATAGCTGCGCAGTTCCTGGACGGGAAGAAGAGAAAGCCCGCGAACAAATGCAGAGTATGGGAGGAGTCTGGCCATGTGGAAGGACACACGTGGGGATTCCGGCGCGAAGGGGTCAGTGCACATTGGAGCAGCAGCCAGTCAGGATGACCTCAAATACTCTGTGGATTTCTGTTCCTTCTACAGCGGAGATGACTTCCTTTTCTGCTCCGATCACGGACACAGGAATAAGACTAAGGCCCCGGGGGCGGTTGTCTCTGTATACCTGCAGAGACATAGAGGCCCTCGGTGTGATCTGTCCCGGCTGTTCGGGACTGGTGGTCCACTTGAAGCCGTTCGGGCGATGTGAGGTCAGCAAAGAATTCCTCTTCGAGGTGGAGCCATCCACAGATAGGCCTCGCGCCTTCCACCTCAACTACCTCACAGGTACTGCCACTCCGGAGGGAGAGATCGATGCCTATGCGGACATTCCTGCGCGCACTGACCAGGGCAAAGTGACTGCCCCAGCGGAGATTGAGAGAGAAAAATCCGAGGATGCTGCCTCGGTCACCACAAGCTCCCTGCTCCCACCGCCGAAGAGGAAAGTTGGCCTGGTGATGGCATCCTGTGGTCGTGGAAGAGCTTCGCCCGTCACTTGCCTGGCTTAGATGGATCCGGAGGGAAGAGCCCTGGACATCCCTGTTCTTCTAAAGGCCCAGGTGAGCCAGGGGTTGGGACTGTGCGTGTGGTTGGAGGTGTCGGGAGCCCACGGTCGGTGGAACCCATGGAGGGGGGTGATTCCGTGTCTACGGGGAATTACCTGCCCGCAGAGTGTTATGACACCTCCGACCTAGAGTCACTATCTGATGCCGGTGATGATGGGTAGATAGATGAAATCTTCCACAAGAAGGGATGGGACAAGATGAAGTTACCCTCGTCCCGTGTCACAAGGGACCCACCTACGTCCATTGGGGATAGTACGCCCCGGGTGGAGGCCTCGGAGCCTAGGGAAGAATCTGGTCCCCTGCCTACACTTTCCCTTCTTGAATCATCGAATGTTTCACCTGCTCCTGTTGCGGGAGTGCAACGCGCATCACTGCGGGCTCCTAGGCCCAAATCTACCGAGGTGGTTGGAGTACCTCGTCATCCTGAACCAATCGTTCTGCCTGGAGAAGGAGACCGTGCCACAATGCCACCTTTGGCAAGACTGCAGCGTCTCTTTTGTCAGAAGGTTGCCCGAGAATATGGGTGGGAATACCCATATCTACCCCGAGACTTGCTTTATGAGGTGGAGGTCTTGCGGCAGCGGTGGTACAACGAGTTTGTCTGGACAAAGCTCAAGGTACCTCACGCACGCAGATACCTCTCGTGTTCACCTACAGTCACCAGAAAATTCAAGGACTGTAGGGCAGAGTGGATGCTCGGGAGACACATTCATGCTGACAGGGTGCTAATCTGTCAGAAGGATCAAGAGAACATTGAGTACAATGTGGAAACCTGCGATAAGCATTTGAAGGCTTTGTTCCTGCCACATCCAAATTTCTATTTATAGGAGAAAAAGACTCCTTTATATTCCCTTTTTTGTTGCTGAACTTTCCAGAGTATTTGCTGGAACACAGGGACTGTGCCCTATATTTTTGGGTGTGTTTTTTTGCTCTTTGGAGAAATGGGAGCTGTTATGGTTGTTTTGTTCTCCTTCTTTCTCCTTTCATCAAGAAAAAAAATCAGTGACTTTGGGGCATAGCTAGCATAGGGTCACAGTACAGAGAAAAAAAAAAGGAAGAGAGAAAAGTTCATCTGGGTTTGAGAAGTGTCTTGACCGGGGCATTGCCACCAGGTGGCGGTGTTGCGCAACGATTGTTTTTTTTTATACACTATGCACCATGATCATTGGAGCAAGTGGGTTTCTCCCTGGATAGACCCATTCCTTCCAAGAAAACATATACATTGTGTTAGGATGTGTGTTTTCTTTTCTTTTCCCTCTGCAGGAGACTAGTCTGTCAAGGCTGCTGAGAGTGGGGTGGTTCTTAGATAGCGAGGGGGGGAAATTTCAATGTGTAAAATCATTTAAAGTTTTTTTTGATACCAAGTTCATTGTTTTATATTCCTGTTTCCCTTTCCCGTTTTAGGTCCTGGCACAATTCATGACTAAATTGTGAGGTTGAATTTTATGTGTAGTTTGGTCTCTGGGTCGAACTTATGTTACCACTCTTTGGGAGACATGGGTTTGCACCAGACACTGGCACCAGGGGGAGAGTGTAACTGGTATTTGAATTTAGGGGAGGCATCTGGGTGGTAGTGTAACCCAGATGCACTGATTGTTAGGGAATCTGAGACCCTTTTATGGTCCTTGGAGGACTCTGGTGGTGTGAGGTTCCCTGCGGCCTGCAGGTGGCGCTGTCACCCTGGGCCGGCGCTGAACACTCACTGCAAGACTGCATCCCCTTTTGTCCTTTCCTGGCGCTGGTACGGTGGGGCGGGGAACCTGCTGTGACGCTAAGGGAGAGGTGATAAAAGGGGTGGACGCCCTGACCTTGGGGTTCAGAGTCGGAGGACGCGGCCGCGCCTAGGTGCCCTTGACCTGGCCCGGAGCGGGAGATGGAGTCCATCCCAGGCACCTTTAGCCTGGGGTGAGGTACTAATGCGGAAGCCTGGGACTCAGTACCTTCGACTGGGTTCCGCGAGGGTGGAGGAATCCGAGGGGGCCCTAACGCCTTGGGTGCCCGTGTCTGAGACGAGGAGGCTGGTGAGCGGAACTTCTCCAGAAAGTCCGGCGCAGCATTTGCCGGTGACGGAGAGGCCTCCGGTAACTCTCTTGGACGGATGTCTTCCCTCTGACAGGGGCTGTGATAGCGAAGGTAATTCATGCTCTTGTTCTATATAGTCGGTGGCAGCGACTATACATCATAGCCATTGGTGACATCACAGTGGTTAGCTCTACTTAAAGGATTGTGTCTTGACCTACTCCCCACAAATACTGAAGTGTTCTATGGGTCTCAACCTGTCTGTGCTGTATGACTATTTATTGCTGGAAGAGAATAAATACGAGTTGGACCTTTTCAGTGTGTGGAACTCTGGATACTGGGAGCTAGGGATGAGCCGAACACCCCCCGGTTCGGTTTGCATCAGAACCTTCGAACGGACCGAAAGTTCGCGCGAACGTTAGAACCCTATTAAATACAATGGACGCGAACGTTCAAAATCTAAAGTGCTAATTATAACGACTAATATGCATGTTATTGTCCTAAAAAGGGTTTGGGGACCCGGGTTCTGCCCCAGGGGACATGTATCAATGCAAAACGAAGTTTTAAAAACAGCCGTTTTTCGGGAGCAGTCATTTTAATGATGCATAAAGTGAAAAAAAAAAAAGTGAAATATTACTTTAAATATCGTACCTGGGGGGTGTCTAAAGTATGCCTGTGAAGTGGCATGTGTTTCCCGTGTTTAGAACTGTCCCTGCACAAAATGACATTTCTAAAGGAAAAAAAGCCATTTAAAACTGCTTGCAGCTTTAATGTAATGTCTGGTCCCGGTAATAGGGATGAAAATCTTTGAGAAAAATGGCATGGCTACCCTACCAGCCCCCCCCCCCCCACCCCAGCCCATTACCAGCCCCTTTGGGTCTTGTATGCATATTAAGGGGAACCCCGCACACAAAATAAAAAAGGCCCTATATACTCTGAACAGCAGTATACAGGCGGTGCAAACAAGACAGGGACTGTAGGTTTGTTCTTAAGTAGAATCTGTTTGTAATTTTGAACACGTACATTGTTTAAGTGTAGCTCCAGCCATAAAATCTATTTTTAAACTTTTTGGAAAACATAGGGAAGGGTTATCACCCCTGTAACATTTGTTTTGCTGTCTGTGCCCCTTGTTCAGAACATTTCACCTCACTTTCCGTCCCTATGACAAAAGTTTTTGAAAAGTGGGGTTTTTATTGAAACAAGGATTGGTGATAAAGCATCAGTAGAGAGGAGACACCTTTTTCCCATATTAACTTTTACAGGAGAGAATTTCCCTTCCTAGGGGTAGATTTCCTCTCACTTCCTGTTGTCTCCTTCCGTTTGCAAGTAGCAGTCATTTGTAAGTTGGATGTTTGAAAGTAGGGGCCTGCCGTATATACTCTGCTGAAATTTGCCCCTTACATGTTGGTGTTGCCACAACACTGTGAGCCCTCACAGTTATTCTTGGTGGGCGCTGGAACACCCTGCTGTGAACTATTATATCAGGAATTGTATTTACATGCCATTGTTGAACAGTGGTAGGAAAAATTGGGCCTTTAGTGGTGGTGCTGGTGCCACAACACTGTAAGCCCTCATAGTTACTCTTGGTGGGCGCATGAATGGGCCCTGCTCTGAATTATTAGATCAAGAATTGTAATTACATGCCACTGTTAAACAGGGGCAGAAAAATTGGGCCTTAGGCACTGGTGCCACAACACTGCAACCCCTCACAGATACTGAACTTGGAGCACAGCAATGAGCCCTGTTGCAAAGTATTGCATCAAAAATTGTAATTAGAAAAATTGGGCCTTAGGCACTGGTGCTGGTGCCACGACACTGCAACCTCTCCCAGATACTCTAGTTGGAGTGCAGGAATAAGCCCTGCTGCAAAGCATTGCATCAAAAATTGTAATTACATGCCCCTGTTAAACAGGGGCAGAAAAAATTGGGCCTTAGGCACTGGTGCCACAACACTGCAACCCCTCACAGATACTGAACTTGGAGCACAGCAATGAGCCCTGTTGCAAAGTATTGCATCAAAAATTGTAATTAGAAAAATTGGGCCTTAGGCACTGGTGCTGGTGCCACGACACTGCAACCTCTCCCAGATACTCTAGTTGGAGTGCAGGAATAAGCCCTGCTGCAAAGCATTGCATCAAAAATTGTAATTATATGCCCCTGTTAAACAGGGGCTGAAAAATTGGGCCTTAGCCACTGGTGGCGGCACCCAGAAACAAAAAAGTTCTTCCAAGCTATCATCAAGAATCGGATCATTGAGGAGGAGGAGCATAGTCAGTCAACATAACAGGATAGTCACTCAGCATCAGCATCAGTCTTGAAGGGATGTGACATTTGAAAATAAATTATTCTGTTATATCAGCTTCAGGTGCTTGGTAGCTGATGGTGATCCAAGACTGGTTCATCTTTATGAAGGTCAGTCGATCAACCGAGTCGGTGGACAGGCGCACCCTGTGATCCGTGACAAAGCCTCCAGCAGCACTGAATGTGCGTTCCGAAAGAACGCTGGATGCAGGACAGGCCAGTAGCTCAATTGCATACTGTGCAAGCTCTGGCCAGTGATCCATCCTCAACACCCAGTAAGCAAGAGGATTTTCGGTGGGAAAGGTGTCCAAGTCTGACCTTGCCCCTAGGTATTCCTGCACCATGTATATCAGACGCTGGCAATGGTTGCTGGAACCAATCATACCTTGAGGCTGCGGACTCCTCCTCCTCGTCCTCTTCCTGTGTGATGGGTTGGACAGAAGGAACACTGTCTGGGTAAAGGGGGCCTTGAGAGGCAAGGAAGTCCTCCTCTTCCTGCCTCTGTTCTGCCTCAAGTGCCCTGTCCATTATTCCATGCAGCGTATGCTCCAACAGGTGGACAAGAGGTACAGTGTCACTGATGCATGCACTGTCACTGCTCACCATCCTCGTGGCCTCCTCAAATGGTGCCAGGACAGTGCATGTATCCCTGATCATGCCCCACTGGCGTGGTGAAAAAAAACAGAGCTCCCCTGACCCTGTCCTGGTGCCGTAGTCGCACAGGTACTCATTGATGGCCCTCTGCTGCGTGTGCAGCCGCTGCAGCATGGCCAACATTGAGTTCCACCTGGTGGGCATGTCACATATAAGGCGGTTCTTGGGCAGGTTCAACTCCTTTTGCAGCTCAGCCAGCCGAGCACTGGCATTATATGATCTGCGGAAATGCACACTGACTTTCCTGGCCTGCCTCAGGACATCCTGTAAGCCTGGGTACCAGCCCAAGAACCGCTGCACCACCAGGTTAAGGACATGAGCCACACAGGGCACATGGGTCAGTTGTCCCTGTCGGAGGGCGGAGAGGAGGTTGGTGCCATTGTCGCAAACCACCATTCCTGGCTTAAGCTGGCGTGGCATCAACCACCTCTCGGCCTGCCCCTGCAGAGCAGACAGAACCTCTGCCCCAGTGTGGCTCCTGTCCCCCAAACACACCAGCGCAAGCACGGCATGGCATCTTTTTGCCTGCGTACTTGCGTAGCCCCTTGAACACCTACGGAGCACCGCTGGTTCCGAGGACAAAGCACAGGAAGAGGCCATGGAGGAAGAAGAAGAGGAGGGGGTGGAGGAGAGAGGTGTGTCACAACCAGTAGTAGCATTTTGGAGGCGTGGCGGCGGAAAAACCTCCAACGCTACTGCACCTTGTCCTGCATCCTTCCCAGCTGCCAAAAGAGTGACCCAATGGGCCCGGAAAGAAAGATAACGTCCCTGTCCATGCCTGCTGGACCATGAGTCAGTGGTAGTATGCACCTTACCGCTGACCGCCCTGTCCAGCGAGGCATGGACATTGCCTTCCACATGCCGGTAGAGAGACGGAATCGCCTTCCGTGAGAAAAAGTGGCGTTTGGGAACCTGCCACTGAGGAACCGCACATTGCACAAACTCACGGAAGGGGGCCGAGTCTACCAACTGAAAAGGCAGCAGTTGAATTGCTAGCAATTTAGCCAAGCTAGCATTCAACCGCTGGGCATGTGGATGGCTGGGAGTGAACTTCTTTCGACGGTCCAGCAGCTGGGGCAGGGAAATTTGCCTAATAGAATCGGACGTCTGTGTACTGCTAGCAGAGTGCCCGCAAGTACTTGGCTGTGACACACCTAATTCTACACCTTCATTCCTCTCAGTTCAGAGAGAACTGAAGGTACAGTGGGGTTGGAGATCCCCGCTGATGAGGAGCAAGGAGAGGTCCGCTTTGTTCTTTGGTGTGGGTCTTTAAGATACGCTTGCCAACGAGCTGCATGGCAGGTCAACATATGTCTGGTCAAGCATGTGGTGCCCAAGTGGCTGATGTTTTGGCCACGCGAGATATGCTTCAGACATATGTTGCAAACAGCAGCGGTGCGATCTGATGCACTCGACTCAAAAAAGGCCCACACCAAAGAACTTTTGGAATAACGGGCAGAGGCAGCGCCCTGCACAGGCGGAGCTCTGCAGTGGGATTCAGTCGGTGTGCTGCCCTTGCGCTGGCCCCCCGAGGGGCAGGCCTCGTTGGAGATGTGCCTCCTCCTCATCCTCCTCCTCCTCCTCTCTCCTATCAGGCACCCATGTGGAGTCAGTGACCTCATCATCCCCTCCCTCCTCATCACTGGAGCCAATCTGGCAGTATGCTGCAGCTGCTGGAACATGACTGCCAGATTGCTGTCCTTCTTGAGCATCCCCTCTCTCTGCTCTCACGCTACTGCCTTCCTCTAGCTGGGTATCATCATCAGACGCTTCGAAACGCTGGGCATCCTCCTGGAGCCTGTACCCAACACTGTGCTCAAACCGTTCGGGGGACTCCTCAGGAGGACATAGTGGGTCTAGGGAAGGAGTGACTGATGATGACATTGATACGAGGGAAGAGGACGCTTTGGCAGCTGCTTTGCCAGTACCCTGAGCCTGGGTGAGAGAGGATGAGGAGGATGAGGAGGGCTTGGTCATCCACTCTACCAAGTCTTCGGCATGATGCCGCTCAACACGTCGAGCTGCTGAAAATAAGGACAAGCGTGTCCCATGGCCACGTGCTGATGACGATGCACCCAGTCCACGACCAGCACTGTTGTCTCTAGACACAGAGCCTGCTTGCCCTCTTTTATTGGCTCCTGACTGTCTGCCTCTCCTTGTTTGCCTTCCAGACATTCTAATGGCCTGCAGGGAGATGGGAAAACCAGCAATAAGGGGTAGCTTCAGGTGTATACTGTGCAGGAGGCACACTAGGCCCGCTGTAAGTGCTGCAGATGCCTGCCTGTGTTACACAACAGGAAAACACAGCAAAAAGGGCTAGCTTCAGGTGTATATTTTGCAGGAAGCACACTACGCCCACTATAAGTGCTGCAGATGCCTGTTAGTGTAACACAAAAGAAAAAAAAACACGAGCAATAAGGGCTAGCTTCAGGTGTATAATGTGCAGGAGGCACACTACGCCGCTGTAAGTGCTGCAGATGCCTGCCTGTGTTACACAACAGGAAAACACAGCAATAAGGGCTAGCTTCAGGTGTATAATGTGCAGGAGGCACACTACGCCCACTGTAAGTGCTGCAGATGCCTGCCTGTGTTACACAACACGAAAACACAGCAATAAGGGCTAGCTTCAGGTGTATAATGTGCAGGAGGCACACTACGCCGCTGTAAGTGCTGCAGATGCCTGCCTGTGTTACACAACAGGAAAACACAGCAATAAGGGCTAGCTTCAGGTGTATAATGTGCAGGAGGCACACTACGCCCACTGTAAGTGCTGCAGATGCCTGCCTGTGTTACACAACACGAAAACACAGCAATAAGGGCTAGCTTCAGGTGTATAATGTGCAGGAGGCACACTACGCCCGCTGTAAGTGCTGCAGATGCCTGCCTGTGTTACACAACAGGAAAACACAGCAATAAGGGCTAGCTTCAGGTGTATACTGTGCAGGAGGCACACTACGCCCACTGTAAGTGCTGCAGATGCCTGCCTGTGTTACACAAAAGGAAAACACAGCAATAAGGGATAGCTTCAGGTGTATATTTTGCAGGAAGCACACTACGCCCGCTGTAAGTGCTGCAGATGCCTGTTAGTGTAACACAAAAGAAAAAAACCACGAGCAATAAGGGCTAGCTTCAGGTGTATAATGTGCAGGAGGCACACTACGCCCGCTGTAAGTGCTGCAGATACCTGCCTGTGTTACACAACAGGAAAACACAGCAATAAGGGCTAGCTTCCGGTGTATATTTTGCAGGAAGCACACTACGCCCACTGTAAGTGCTGCAGATGCCTGCCTGTGTTACACAACAGGAAAACACAGCAATAAGGGCTAGCTTCAGGTGTATAATGTGCAGGAGGCACACTACGCCCGCTGTAAGTGCTGCAGATGCCTACCTGTGTTACACAACAGGAAAACACAGCAATAAGGGCTAGCTTCAGGTGTATACTGTGCAGGAGGCTTAGCAAAAATACTGTCCCCTGCCTATCCTTCTCTCTCCCTGCACACAAGGTTTAGCAAAGAATATCACTGACACTGTCCCTGCCTATCCTTCTCTCTCCCTGCACACAAGGTTTAGCAAAGAATATCACTGACACTGTCCCTGCCTATCCTTCTCTCTCCCTGCACACAAGTTAAATGAACAAATAGCACTGACACTGTCCCTGCCTATCCTTCTCTCTCCCTGAACCGGAACACACTACACAAGGCCGCTGCGCTGGCGGCCTTTTATAGTGTGGGTGTGTACTAAATCCCCCTGAGCTATAATTGGCCACAGGCATCCTGCCTGTGGCCAATTATGGCTCTCCTCGCTGCCGGTGCTGTGATTGGCCAAGCATGCGGGGTCACAGTGCATGCTTGGCCAATCACAGCGCCTGGATTGCACTGCGATGGGGTAGTGCATTGTGGGCCGTTCGTGTCACTCGAATTTGGCACGAACGGCCCAAATCATTCGATCTTTGTCGAACGATCAAACAGCCGATGTTCGAGTCGAATGTATGTTCGACTCGAACACCGAGCTCATCCATACTGGGAGCAAAGGGAGTCATTTCGGAGAAAGGATTTGAGTCTGAGACATACACACAAAACCCGATATATCTGGCTTTCACCTCCAGTCCCTCTGGAGGACATGGGCCGTGGTTTATCGCATCCCCCCCCCCCAGTACTAACCCCCTAGACAAGACAAACAAGCCGAGAATGAGAAGGGGTGAGAGGGGTGAGGTTGCTACATAATGAATTTGATAAAAAAAATATGAACACGTGTAAAATGCACGTGTCTTGACGTATGCTGATGTGCAATTTTTACAGAGCTGCACTGCATTACTTTATTTTTTCTGTGCATGCATGAGATTTTTCTTTTTCTTTTATGCTTAAGCAGGATGTCATATTTTTTTGCCTATCATGCGTTCTAGAGCACTTGCAGAGCGCTGTAACGCAATGCAATGCACTGTGATTAAAATATAAGTTTTTACCCAGAACATACACAAATGCAGGGCTTAGGTGTAAGTTGCCACAATTAATTTGGTCTTGTCCTTACAAGGATTGTGTTTAGTAACCCAGGCCAGCACAGCACAGCACGAGCCTGAATAATTTGCTTATGGAGATATATAGCCTTTCTATGAGGGCACATTCACACCTATTATTTAAAATGCATTAGTGTATTGAGGTGTCATTAATTTTCAATAGCAATCCAATGCACCAGGGCAATGTACCTCCAATGCACTACAAAGCATTGTAATGCACTACCATGTTTTGTGACGTGCTATGTCCAAAAAAATGGCGTGTTCACAATTTTTGGTCAATTTTGATGTGTTGACAAATATATGGGCTATTAAACAGCAATGGAGCAGACAAGTGTGAATGGGCCCTGAAGCAGCTCTGAGGGATAGCGAGGCAATTTGAAAACTCATATAGATTTCCTCATTGATCTAGAAAGGCAACAAAATCAAGGGGAAATAATTAATAAGGCATCATCCTCAATATATAGAAGAACTTTTATCGACACCTGTGTCAGTGGATTTACTGTTTATGATTGCACTACACACAAGAATAAAAATCAGGAACATTTTCAGATCGGCTCACTAAACATCAGTAAACAAATGGTTATATAAAAGTGCCATCTACTGGACACTCTATAGGATGAAGGAAAGGAAAAACAATTCAACGCAATTGCTTTAATAATCTTACATGTTTATCTTGTAACATTGATTAGATGTCACAACCTGCACATTTTGCTATTCTTTCTGTAGTTCATCAGTAAGCTAAAAAAAAATGCTGGAAAAAACCCTGGATAAAAACGCTGATAGCAGCGTTTTTTTAGTAGTGTTTTAGTAGCACTTAGGAGCGTTAGTGTTTTGTTAGCGTTTTTTGCAGTTCCTTTAAATAAATAAAAATATGCTATTAGTAGCATTTAGGAGTGTTTATTCAGCATTTTTTTCTGCTGGAAAAACACTCAAAGAAATTATACAAAAACATTTTTTATTTGGCTTCTAGAGGCTGAAGCTCAAAAAACGCTAATAGCCTAAAGTAGTGTGCATGGACACGGGATAACACTATTTAGTTTCTACTGTAGGAGCAGAAAATGGCAATAACAGATTATAGGAGCTTAAAAAAATGCTAGTTTGCATGGAGCCTTAATGTAAGAACATTTTCCTGATGCTGTTACAAATACATTTTCACAATATTAATGGACACACCAGTGTCTTTAGCAATTACCAAATTGTGTGCTGCACCTCATGGACCTTCCAGCCTTCCCTACAGCATGTGTCTTTTCTTTCTTACTTGGTTGGGGTTGGACTGTACAGCTGGGTTAGAGTTCCAGAATTTATAGGATGACTTTCAGTAAATGCAGAAGCAACCAGGAACTTTAAGAACAAAGAAGAGCTTTGATCAGCTGTGTAGCAGAAAGGACCGATACCTAAGAAACGGAGAGTGTTGGGGGGGAGGGTTTAGTCATGCACATCTCATCAGCTCATCACTAGGGATGAGCTTTGTGTTCGAGTCGAACATACGTTCGACTCGAACATCGGCTGTTCGATCGTTCGACGAAGAACGAACGATTTGGGCCGTTCGCGCCAAATTCGAGTGACGCGAACGGCCCACAATACACTACGCCATCGCAGTGTCATCCAGGCGCTGTGATTGGCCAAGCATGCACTGTGACCCCGCATGCTTGGCCAATCATAGCGCCGGCAGCGAGGAGAGCAATGATTGGCCACAGGCAGGATGCCTGTGGCCAATTATTGCTGAGGGGGTTTAGTACACGCCCCACACTATAAAAGGCCGCCAGCGCGGCGGCCTTGTGTAGTGTGTTCCGGAGCAGGGAAAGAGAAGCATAGGCAGGGACAGTGTCATTTTTTTTCCTTTACTAATCCTGGATTCCTTGTGTTTAGGGACAAATAAGGATAGGTAGGGAGAGTGTCAGTGTGTTATTCTGTGCTAAACCTTGTTTGTAGGGACAGAGAAGGACAGTGAGGGAAAGTGTCAGTGTGCTATTCTGTTCTAAACCAATCTTGCTGAACCATATTTGAAATCCTTGAGTAGGGATGAGCTTCGTGTTCGAGTCGAACATACGTTCGACTCGAACATCGGCTGTTCGATCGTTCGACGAAGATCGAACGATTTGGGCCGTTCGCGCCAAATTCGAGTGACGCGAACGGCCCACAATGCACTACGCCATCGCAGTGTCATCCAGGCGCTGTGATTGGCCAAGCATGCACTGTGACCCCGCATGCTTGGCCAATCACAGCGCCGGCAGCGAGGAGAGCAATGATTGGCCACAGGCAGGATGCCTGTGGCCAATTATTGCTGAGGGTGTTTAGTACACGCCCCACACTATAAAAGGCCGCCAGCACGGCGGCCTAGTGTAGTGTGTTCCGGAGCAGGGATAGAGCAGCATAGGCAGGGACAGTGACTGTTATTTCTTTCTTGCTTAACCTGGATTCCTTTAGTTTAGGGAAAGAGAAGGATAGGTAGGGAGAGTGTCAGTGTGTTTTGTGCTTGTGCTATAGTGTGCTTAAAAAAAACATTTATTCTAGGGACAGAAAACTGTAGGTAGGGACAGTGTCAGTTTCTTTCACTCTGCAAGTCCTTGTTTCCAGGGACCTGGAAGGACAGTGAGTGAATTGTCCTTGTGCTATATTGTGCTTAAAAAAACATTTATTCTAGGGACAGAAAACTGTAGGTAGGGAGAGTGTCAGTTTCTTTCACTCTGCAAGTCCTTGTTTCCAGGGACCTGGAAGGACAGTGAGTGAATTGTCCTTGTGCTATATTGTGCTTAAAAAAAAACATTTTTTCTAGGGACAGAAAACTGTAGGTAGGGAGAGTGTTTTTTTTTTTTCACTCTGCAAGTCCTTGTTTCCAGGGACCTGTAAGGACAGTGAGTGAATTGTCCTTGTGCTATATTGTGCTTAAAAAAAACATTTATTCTAGGGACAGAAAACTGTAGGTAGGGAGAGTGTCAGTTTATTTCACTCTGCAAGTCCTTGTTTCCAGGGACCTGTAAGGACAGTGAGTGAATTGTCCTTGTGCTATATTGTGATTAAAAAAAACATTTTTTCTAGGGACAGAAAACTGTAGGTAGGGAGAGTGTCAGTTTATTTCACTGTGAAAGTCCTTGTTTCAAGGGACAGAGAAGGACACCTGAAGGTAGCCCTTATTGCTTTTTTCCCATCTCCCTGCAGGCCATCTATTAGAATGTCTGGAAGGCAAACAAGGAGAGGCAGACAGTCAGGAGGCAATAAAAGAGGGCAAGCAGGCTCTGTGTCTGGGGGCAACAGTGCTGGTCGTGGACGCGGTGCATTGTCATCAGCACATGGCCATGGGACACGCTTGTCCTTCTTTTCGGCAGCTGGACATGTTGAGCCACATCATGCCGAAGACTTGGTAGAGTGGATGACCAAGCCCTCCTCCTCCTCCTCATCCTCTCTCACCCAGGCTCAGGGTACTGGAAAAGCAGCTGCCAAAGCGTCGTCTTCCCTGGTATCAATGTCAGACAAATCATCAGTCACTCCTTCCCTAGACCCACCATGTCCTCCTCCTGAGGAGTCCCCCGAACTGTTTCAGCACAGTGTTGGGTACATGCTCCAGGAGGATGCCCAGCGTTTCGAAGGGTCTGATGATGAAACCCAGCTAGAGGAAGGCAGTAGCGTGAGAGCAGACAGAGGGGATGCTCAAGAAGGACACCAATCTGGCAGTCATGTTCCAGCAGCTGCAGCATACTGCCAGATTGGCTCCAGTGATGAGGAGGGAGGGGATGATGAGGTCACTGACTCCACGTGGGTGCCTAATAGGAGAGAGGAGGAGGATGAGGAGGAGGCACATCTCCAACGAGGCAGGATGCCCTTTGGTGGCCAGCGTAAGGGCAGTACACCGACGGAATCACACCGCAGAGCTCCGCCTGTGCAGGGCGCTGCCTCTGCCCGTCATTCAAAAAGTTCTTTGGTGTGGGCCTTTTTTGAGGCTAGTGCATCAGATCGCACAGCTGCTGTTTGCAACATATGTCTCAAGCGTATATCGCGTGGCCAAAACATCAGCCGCTTGGGTACCACATGCCTGACCAGACATATGTTGACCTGCCATGCAGCTCGTTGGCAAGCCTACCTCAAAGACCCACACCAAAGAACAAAGCGGACCTCTCCTTGCACCGCATCAGCTGGGATCTCCAACCCCACTATAACTTCAGTCCTCTCTGAAACATGCACTGAGAGGAATGAAGGTGTAGAATTAGGTGTGTCACAGCCAAGTACTTGCGGCCACTCTGCTAGCAGTACACCGACGTCCGATTCTATTAGGCAAATTTCCCTGCCCCAGCTGCTGGACCGTCGAAAGAAGTTCACTCCCAGCCATCCACATGCCCAGCGGTTGAATGCTAGCTTGGCTAAATTGCTAGCGCTTCAACTGCTGCCTTTTCAGTTGGTAGACTCGGCCCCCTTCCGTGAGTTTGTGCAATGTGCGGTTCCTCAGTGGCAGGTTCCCAAACGCCACTTTTTCTCACGGAAGGCTATTCCGGCTCTCTACCGGCATGTGGAAGGCAATGTCTTGGCCTCGCTGGACAGGGCGGTCAGCGGTAAGGTGCATATTACCGCTGACTCATGGTCCAGCAGGCATGGACAGGGACGTTACCTTTCTTTCACGGCCCATTGGGTCACTCTTTTGGCAGCTGGGAAGGATGCAGGACAAGGTGCAGTAGTGTTGGAGGTTGTCCCACCGCCACGCCTCCAAAATGCTACTACTGGTTGTGACACACCTCTCTCCTCCACCCCCTCCTCTTCTTCTTCCTCCATGGCCTCTTCCTGTGGTTTGTCCTATGAACCAGCGGTGCTCCGTAGCCGTTCACGGGGCTACGCAAGTACGCAGGCAAAAAGATGCCATGCCGTGCTTGCGCTGGTGTGTTTGGGGGACAGAAGCCACACTGGGGCAGAGGTCCTGTCTGCTCTGCAGGGCCAGGCCGAGAGGTGGTTGACGCCACGCCAGCTTAAGCCAGGAATGGTGGTTTGCGACAATGGCACCAACCTCCTCTCCGCCCTCCGACAGGGACAACTGACCCATGTGCCCTGTGTGGCTCACGTCCTTAACCTGGTGGTGCAGCGGTTCTTGGGCAGGTACCCGGGCTTACAGGATGTCCTGAGGCAGGCCAGGAAAGTCTGTGTGCATTTCCGCAGATCTTATAATGCCAGTGCTCGCCTGGCTGAGCTGCAAAAGGAGTTGAACCTGCCCAAGAACCGCCTTATATGTGACATGCCCACCAGGTGGAACTCAACGTTGGCCATGCTGCAGCGGCTGCACACGCAGCAGAGGGCCATCAATGAGTACCTGTGCGACTACGGCACCAGGACAGGGTCAGGGGAGCTTGGTTTTTTTTCTCCACGCCAGTGGGGCATGATCAGGGATGCATGCACTGTCCTGGCACCATTTGAGGAGGCCACGAGGATGGTGAGCAGTGACAGTGCATGCATCAGTGACACTGTACCTCTTGTCCACCTGTTGGAGCACACGCTGCGTGGAATAATGGACAGGGCACTTGAGGCAGAACAGAGGCAGGAAGAGGAGGACTTCCTTGCCTCTCAAGGCCCCCTTTACCCAGACAGTGTTCCTTCTGTCCCACCCATCGCACAGGAAGAGGAGGAGGAGGAGGAGGAGGAGGATTGTGTCAGCATGGAGGTGGAGGCTGGCACTCAGCATCATCAGCAGCAGTCTTTTAGGGATGATTTACAGTCCCAAGAAACCAGTGGACTTGTACGTGGCTGGGAGGAGGTGGCTGCGGATCATGTCGTCCTTAGTGACCCAGAGGACTCCGGAGCGAATGCCTCAGCAAACCTACGCTGCATGGCCTCCCTGATCCTGCAAAGTCTGCGGAAGGATCCTCGTATTCTTCGGATCAAGGAGAGGGACCATTACTGGCTGGCCACTCTCCTTGATCCACGGTACAAGGGTAAGGTTGCGGACCTTATGTTACCGTCGCAGAGGGAGCAGAGGATGAGACAACTCCGGGAGGCCTTGCAGAAAGGTCTGTGCAACGCGTTCCCAGAGACTGGGAGGTTACAAACTCCTGGTCCTGGACAACGAGTTGCTGAGGCTTCGGCCAGTCAAAGAAGGAGCGGTGGGGAAGGTGGCCGTCTGACCGATGCGTTCAGACAATTCTTTAGTCCGCAGCCCCAAAGTATGATCGGTTCCAGCAACCATCGCCAGCGTCTGATAAACATGGTGCAGGAATATCTAGGGGCAAGCTCAGACTTGGACACCTTTCCCACCGAAAATCCTCTGGCTTACTGGGTCTTGAGGATGGATCACTGGCCAGAGCTTGCACAGTATGCAATTGAGCTACTGGCCTGTCCTGCATCCAGCGTTCTTTCGGAACGCACATTCAGTGCTGCTGGAGGATTTGTCACGGATCACAGGGTGCGCCTGTCCACCGACTCGGTTGATCGACTGACTTTCATCAAGATGAACCAGTCTTGGATCACCACCAGCTACCACACACCTGATGCTGATATAACAGACTAATTGATTTTAACATGTCACATCCCTTCAAGACTGATGCTGATGCTGAGTGCCTGTGCTGTTATGTTGACTGGCTATCCTCCTCCTCCGAGTCCTCAATGATACGATTGATGATGATAGCTTGGAAGATCATTTTTGTTTATGGGTGCCGCCACCAGTGGCTAAGGCCCAATTTTTCAGCCCCTGTTTTACAGGGGCGTGTAATTACAATTTTTTTAGCAATAATTTGCCATAGGGCTCATTGCTGTGCTCCAAGTACAGTATCTGTGAGGGGTTGGAGTGTTGTGGCACCAGTGCCTAAGGCCCAATTTTTCAGCCCCTGTTTAACAGGGGCGTGTCATTACAATTTTTGAAGCAATACTTTGCAACAGGGCTCATTGCTGTGCTCCAAGTACAGTATCTGTGAGGGGTTGTAGTGTTGTGCCACCAGTGCCTAAGGCCCAATTTTTCAGCCCCTGTTCAACAGGGGCATGCAATTACAATTCTTGATCTAATAATTCACAGCAGGGTCCATTGCTGCACCCACCAAGAGTAACTCTGAGGGCTTACAGTGTTGTGGCAACGCCACCACCACCACCACCACGAAAGGCCCAATTTTTCAGCCCCTGTTCAAAAGGGGCATGTAATTACAATTCTTGATCTAATAATTCACAGCAGGGCCCATTGCTGCACCCACCAAGAGTAACTGTCAGGGCTTACAGTGTTGTGGCACCAGCACCACCATCAAAGCCCCAATTTTTACTACCACTGTTCAACAATTATATGTTATTAAAATTCCTGATATAATAGTTGACAGCAGGGCGTTCCAGCACCAACCAAGAGTAACTGAGTGCTTACAGTGTTGTGCCAACACCAACAACTAAGGGGCCTATTTCTGCAGAGTATATACGGCAGGTCCCTACTTTCAAACATCCAACTTACAAACGACTCCTACTTGCAAACGAAAGAAGACAACAGGAAGTGAGAGGAAATCTACCCCTAGAAAGGAAAATTCTCTCCTGTAAGAATAAATATGGGAGAAAGGGGTCTCATCTGTACTGATGCTTTATCAGCAATCCTTGTTTCAAGAAAAACACCACATTTCAAAAACAGTTGTCATTGGGACGGAAAGTGAGGTGAAATGTTCTGAACAGGGGCACAGACAGCAAAACAAATGTTACAGGGGTGATAACCCTTACCTATGTTTCCCAAAAAGTTTAAAAATAGATTTTTGGGCTGGAGCTACACTTCAACAATGTACCTGTTCAAAATTACAAACACATTCTACATAAGAACAAACCTACAGTCCCTGTCTTGTATGCACCGCCTGTATACGGCTGTTCAGAGTATATAGGGCCTTTTTTATTTTATGTGCGGGGTTCCCCTTAATATCCATACAAGACCCAAAGGGGCTGGTAATGGGCTGGGGTAGGGGGGGGGTCATGGGGTAGCTATGCCATTTTTCTTAAAGAATTTCATCCATATTACCGGGACCAGACATTACATTAAAGCCGCAAGCAGTTTTAAATGGCTTTTTTTTCCTTTAGAAGTGTCATTTTGTGCAGGGACAGTTCTAAACACGGGAAACACGTGGCACTTCACAGGCATACTTTAGACACCCCCCAGGTACGATATTTAAAGGAATATTTGACTTTTTTTTTTTCACTTTATGCATCATTAAAATGACTGCTCCCGAAAAACGACCGTTTTTAAAACTTCTTTTTGCATTGATACATGTCCCCTGGTGCACAACCCGGGTTCCCAAACCCTATTTATGACAATAACATGCATAATAGTTGTTATAATTAGCACTTTAGAATTCGAACGTTCGCATCCATTGTATTTAATAGGGTTCTAATGTTCGTTCGAACTTTCGGTCCGTTCGCGGGTTCTGGTGCGAACCGAACCCGGGGGTGTTCGGCTCATCACTATCCTTGAGTTTAGGGACAGAGAGGTACAGTGAGGGAAAGTGTCAGTGTGCTATTCTGTTCTAAACCAATCTTGCTGAACCATATTTGAAATCCTTGAGTTTAGGGACAGAGAGGTACAGTGAGGGAAAGTGTCAGTGTGCTATTCTGTTCTAAACCAATCTTGCTGAACCATATTTGAAATCCTTGAGTTTAGGGACAGAGAAGGACACTCGTGGAAACTATCAGTGTGCTATTCTGTGCTAAATCTTGTTTGTAGGGACAGAGAAGGACAGTGAGGGAAACTATCAGTGTGCTATTCTGTGCTAAACCAATCTTGCTGAACCATATTTGAAATCCTTGAGTTTAGGGACAGAGAAGGACACTCGTGGAAACTATCAGTGTGCTATTCTGTGCTAAATCTTGTTTGTAGGGACAGAGAAGGACAGTGAGGGAAACTGTCAGTGTGCTATTCTGTGCTAAACCAATCTTGCTGAACCATATTTGAAATCCTTGAGTTTAGGGACAGAGAAGGACACTCGTGGAAACTATCAGTGTGCTATTCTGTGCTAAATCTTGTTTGTAGGGACAGAGAAGGACAGTGAGGGAATCTGTCAGTGTGCTATTCTGTTCTAAACCAATCTTGCTGAACCATATTTGAAATCCTTGAGTTTAGGGACAGAGAGGTACAGTGAGGGAAAGTGTCAGTGTGCTATTCTGTTCTAAACCAATCTTGCTGAACCATATTTGAAATCCTTGAGTTTAGGGACAGAGAAGGACACTCGTGGAAACTATCAGTGTGCTATTCTGTGCTAAATCTTGTTTGTAGGGACAGAGAAGGACAGTGAGGGAAACTATCAGTGTGCTATTCTGTGCTAAACCAATCTTGCTGAACCATATTTGAAATCCTTGAGTTTAGGGACAGAGAAGGACACTCGTGGAAACTATCAGTGTGCTATTCTGTGCTAATCCTTGTTTGTAGGGACAGAGAAGGACAGTGAGGGAAACTGTCAGTGTGCTATTCTGTTCTAAACCAATCTTGCTGAACCATATTTGAAATCCTTGAGTTTAGGGACAGAGAGGTACAGTGAGGGAAAGTGTCAGTGTGCTATTCTGTTCTAAACCAATCTTGCTGAACCATATTTGAAATCCTTGAGTTTAGGGACAGAGAAGGACACTCGTGGAAACTATCAATGTGCTATTCTGTGCTAAATCTTGTTTGTAGGGACAGAGAAGGACAGTGAGGGAAACTGTCAGTGTGCTATTCTGTTCTAAACCAATCTTGCTGAACCATATTTGAAATCCTTGAGTTTAGGGACAGAGAGGTACAGTGAGGGAAAGTGTCAGTGTGCTATTCTGTTCTAAACCAATCTTGCTGAACCATATTTGAAATCCTTGAGTTTAGGGACAGAGAAGGACACTCGTGGAAACTATCAGTGTGCTATTCTGTGCTAAATCTTGTTTGTAGGGACAGAGAAGGACAGTGAGGGAAACTGTCAGTGTGCTATTCTGTTCTAAACCAATCTTGCTGAACCATATTTGAAATCCTTGAGTTTAGGGACAGAGAAGGACACTCGTGGAAACTATCAGTGTGCTATTCTGTGCTAAATCTTGTTTGTAGGGACAGAGAAGGACAGTGAGGGAAAGTGTCAGTGTGCTATTCTGTGCTAAACCAATCTTGCTGAAGCATATTGCAAATCCTTGTGTTTAGGGACAGAGAAGGATAGGCAGGGGACAGTGTCAGTGTCATTGTTGCTAAGCCTCCTGCACAGTATACACCTGAAGGTAGCCCTTATTGCTGTTTTTCCCATCTCCCTGCAGGCCATCCATTAAAATGTCTGGAAGGCAAACAAGGAGAGGCAGACAGTCAGGAGGCAAAAAAAGAGGGCAAGCAAGCTCTGTGTCTGGGGGCAACAGTGCTGGTCGTGGACGCAGTGCATTGTCATCAGCACATGGCCATGGGACACGCTTGTCCTTTTCGGCAGCTGGACATGTTGAGCCACATCATGCCGAAGACTTGGTAGAGTGGATGACCAAGCCCACCTCATCCTCCTCATCCTCTCTCACCCAGGCTCAGGGTACTGGCAAAGCAGCTGCCAAAGCGTCCTCTTCTCTGGTATCATTATCTTCATTAGTCAATCCTTCCCTATACCCACCATGTCCTCCTCCTGAGGAGTCCCCCGAACTGTTTGAGCACAGTGTTGGGTACATGCTCCAGGAGGATGCCCAGCGTTTCGAAGGATCTGATGATGATACCCAGATAGAGGAAGGCAGTAGCGTGAGAGCAGAGAGAGGGGATGCTCAAGAAGGACACCAATCTGGCAGTCATGCTCCAGCAGCTGCAGCATACTGCCAGATTGGCTCCAGTGATGAGGAGGGAGGGGATGATGAGGTCACTGACTCCACGTGGGTGCCTAATAGGAGAGAGGAGGAGGAGGAGGATGAGGAGGAGGCACATCTCCAACGAGGCAGGATGCCCTTGGGTGGCCAGCGTAAGGGCAGTACACCGACGGAATCACACCGCAGAGCTCCGCCTGTGCAGGGCGCTGCCTCTGCCCGTCATTCAAAAAGTTCTTTGGTGTGGGCCTTTTTTGAGGCTAGTGCATCAGATCGCACAGCTGCTGTTTGCAACATATGTCTCAAGCGTATATCGCGTGGCCAAAACATCAGCCGCTTGGGTACCACATGCCTGACCAGACATATGTTGACCTGCCATGCAGCTCGTTGGCAAGCCTACCTCAAAGACCCACACCAAAGAACAAAGCGGACCTCTCCTTGCACCGCATCAGCTGGGATCTCCAACCCCACTATAACTTCAGTCCTCTCTGAAACATGCACTGAGAGGAATGAAGGTGTAGAATTAGGTGTGTCACAGCCAAGTACTTGCGGCCACTCTGCTAGCAGTACACCGACGTCCGATTCTAGCAGGCAAATTTCCCTGCCCCAGCTGCTGGACCGTCGAAAGAAGTTCACTCCCAGCCATCCACATGCCCAGCGGTTGAATGCTAGCTTGGCTAAATTGCTAGCGCTTCAACTGCTGCCTTTTCAGTTGGTAGACTCGGCCCCCTTCCGTGAGTTTGTGCAATGTGCGGTTCCTCAGTGGCAGGTTCCCAAACGCCACTTTTTCTCACGGAAGGCTATTCCGGCTCTCTACCGGCATGTGGAAGGCAATGTCTTGGCCTCGCTGGACAGGGCGGTCAGCGGTAAGGTGCATATTACCGCTGACTCATGGTCCAGCAGGCATGGACAGGGACGTTACCTTTCTTTCACGGCCCATTGGGTCACTCTTTTGGCAGCTGGGAAGGATGCAGGACAAGGTGCAGTAGTGTTGGAGGTTGTTCCACCGCCACGCCTCCAAAATGCTACTACTGGTTGTGACACACCTCTCTCCTCCACCCCCTCCTCTTCTTCTTCCTCCATGGCCTCTTCCTGTGGTTTGTCCTCGGAACCAGCGGTGCTCCGTAGGCGTTCAAGGGGCTACGCAAGTACGCAGGCAAAAAGATGCCATGCCGTGCTTGCGCTGGTGTGTTTGGGGGACAGAAGCCACACTGGGGCAGAGGTCCTGTCTGCTCTGCAGGGCCAGGCCGAGAGGTGGTTGACGCCACGCCAGCTTAAGCCAGGAATGGTGGTTTGCGACAATGGCACCAACCTCCTCTCCGCCCTCCGACAGGGACAACTGACCCATGTGCCCTGTGTGGCTCACGTCCTTAACCTGGTGGTGCAGCGGTTCTTGGGCAGGTACCCGGGCTTACAGGATGTCCTGAGGCAGGCCAGGAAAGTCTGTGTGCATTTCCGCAGATCTTATAATGCCAGTGCTCGCCTGGCTGAGCTGCAAAAGGAGTTGAACCTGCCCAAGAACCGCTTTATATGTGACATGCCCACCAGGTGGAACTCAACGTTGGCCATGCTGCAGCGGCTGCACACGCAGCAGAGGGCCATCAATGAGTACCTGTGCGACTACGGCACCAGGACAGGGTCAGGGGAGCTTGGTTTTTTTTCTCCACGCCAGTGGGGCATGATCAGGGATGCATGCACTGTCCTGGCACCATTTGAGGAGGCCACGAGGATGGTGAGCAGTGACAGTGCATGCATCAGTGACACTGTACCTCTTGTCCACCTGTTGGAGCACACGCTGCGTGGAATAATGGACAGGGCACTTGAGGCAGAACAGAGGCAGGAAGAGGAGGACTTCCTTGCCTCTCAAGGCCCCCTTTACCCAGACAGTGTTCCTTCTGTCCCACCCATCGCACAGGAAGAGGAGGAGGAGGAGGAGGAGGAGGAGGAGGATTGTGTCAGCATGGAGGTGGAGGCTGGCACTCAGCATCATCAGCAGCAGTCTTTTAGGGATGATTTACAGTCCCAAGAAACCAGTGGACTTGTACGTGGCTGGGAGGAGGTGGCTGCGGATCATGTCGTCCTTAGTGACCCAGAGGACTCCGGAGCGAATGCCTCAGCAAACCTACGCTGCATGGCCTCCCTGATCCTGCAAAGTCTGCGGAAGGATCCTCGTATTCTTCGGATCAAGGAGAGGGACCATTACTGGCTGGCCACTCTCCTTGATCCACGGTACAAGGGTAAGGTTGCGGACCTTATGTTACCATCGCAGAGGGAGCAGAGGATGAGACAACTCCGGGAGGCCTTGCAGAAAGGTCTGTGCAACGCGTTCCCAGAGACTGGGAGGTTACAAACTCCTGGTCCTGGACAACGAGTTGCTGAGGCTTCGGCCAGTCAAAGAAGGAGCGGTGGGGAAGGTGGCCGTCTGACCGATGCGTTCAGACAATTCTTTAGTCCGCAGCCCCAAAGTATGATCGGTTCCAGCAACCATCGCCAGCGTCTGATAAACATGGTGCAGGAATATCTAGGGGCAAGGTCAGACTTGGACACCTTCCCCACCGAAAATCCTCTGGCTTACTGGGTCTTGAGGATGGATCACTGGCCAGAGCTTGCACAGTATGCAATTGAGCTACTGGCCTGTCCTGCATCCAGCGTTCTTTCGGAACGCACATTCAGTGCTGCTGGAGGATTTGTCACGGATCACAGGGTGCGCCTGTCCACCGACTCGGTTGATCGACTGACTTTCATCAAGATGAACCAGTCTTGGATCACCACCAGCTACCACACACCTGATGCTGATATAACAGACTAATTGATTTTAACATGTCACATCCCTTCAAGACTGATGCTGATGCTGAGTGCCTGTGCTGTTATGTTGACTGGCTATCCTCCTCCTCCGAGTCCTCAATGATACGATTGATGATGATAGCTTGGAAGATCATTTTTGTTTATGGGTGCCGCCACCAGTGGCTAAGGCCCAATTTTTCAGCCCCTGTTTTACAGGGGCGTGTAATTACAATTTTTTTAGCAATAATTTGCCATAGGGCTCATTGCTGTGCTCCAAGTACAGTATCTGTGAGGGGTTGGAGTGTTGTGGCACCAGTGCCTAAGGCCCAATTTTTCAGCCCCTGTTTAACAGGGGCGTGTCATTACAACTTTTGAAGCAATACTTTGCAACAGGGCTCATTGCTGTGCTCCAAGTACAGTATCTGTGAGGGGTTGTAGTGTTGTGCCACCAGTGCCTAAGGCCCAATTTTTCAGCCCCTGTTCAACAGGGGCATGCAATTACAATTCTTGATCTAATAATTCACAGCAGGGCCCATTGCTGCACCCACCAAGAGTAACTCTGAGGGCTTACAGTGTTGTGGCAACGCCACCACCACCACCACCACGAAAGGCCCAATTTTTCAGCCCCTGTTCAAAAGGGGCATGTAATTACAATTCTTGATCTAATAATTCACAGCAGGGCCCATTGCTGCACCCACCAAGAGTAACTCTGAGGGCTTACAGTGTTGTGGTAACGCCACCACCACCACGAAAGGCCCAATTTTTCAGCCCCTGTTCAAAAGGGGCATGTAATTACAATTCTTGATCTAATAATTCACAGCAGGGCCCATTGCTGCACCCACCAAGAGTAACTCTGAGGGCTTACAGTGTTGTGGCAACGCCACCACCACCACCACCACGAAAGGCCCAATTTTTCAGCCCCTGTTCAAAAGGGGCATGTAATTACAATTCTTGATCTAATAATTCACAGCAGGGCCCATTCCTGCACCCACCAAGAGTAACTCTGAGGGCTTACAGTGTTGTGGCAACGCCACCACCACCACCACGAAAGGCCCAATTTTTCAGCCCCTGTTCAAAAGGGGCATGTAATTACAATTCTTGATCTAATAATTCACAGCAGGGCCCATTCCTGCACCCACCAAGAGTAACTCTGAGGGCTTACAGTGTTGTGGCAACACCACCACCACCACCACCACCACGAAAGGCCCAATTTTTCAGCCCCTGTTCAACAGGGGCATGCAATTACAATTCTTGATCTAATAATTCACAGCAGGGCCCATTGCTGCACCCACCAAGAGTAACTGTCAGGGCTTACAGTGTTGTGGCACCAGCACCACCATCAAAGGCCCAATTTTTACTACCACTGTTCAACAATTATATGTAATTAAAATTCCTGATATAATAGTTGACAGCAGGGCGTTCCAGCACCAACCAAGAGTAACTGTGAGTGCTTACAGTGTTGTACCAACAACTAAGGGGCCTATTTCTGCAGAGTATATACGGCAGGTCCCTACTTTCAAACATCCAACTTACAAACGACTCCTACTTGCAAACGCAAGAAGACAACAGGAAGTGAGAGGAAATCTACCACTAGGAAGGAAAATTCTCTCCTGTAAGAATAAATATGGGAGAAAGGTGTCTCCCCTGTACTGATGCTTTATCACCAATCCTTGTTTCAAGAAAAACACCACATTTCAAAAACAGTTGTCATTGGGACGGAAAGTGAGGTGAAATGTTCTGAACAGGGGCACAGACAGCAAAACAAATGTTACAGGGGTGATAACCCTTACCTATGTTTTCCAAAAAGTTTAAAAATAGATTTTTGGGCTGGAGCTACACTTAAACAATGTACCTGTTCAAAATTACAAACAGATTCTACATAAGAACAAACCTACAGTCCCTGTCTTGAATGCACCGCCTGTATACGGCTGTTCAGAGTATATAGGGCCTTTTTTATTTTATGTGCGGGGTTCTCCTTAATATCCATACAAGACCCAAAGGGGCTGGTAATGGGCTGGGGTAGGGGGGGGGTCATGGGGTAGCTATGCCATTTTTCTTAAAGATTTTCATCCATATTACCGGGACCAGACATTACATTAAAGCCGCAAGCAGTTTTAAATGGCTTTTTTTTCCTTTAGAAGTGTCATTTTGTGCAGGGACAGTTCTAAACACGGGAAACACGTGGCACTTCACAGGCATACTTTAGACACCCCCCAGGTACGATATTTAAAGGAATATTTGACTTTTTTTTTCACTTTATGCATCATTAAAATGACTGCTCCCGAAAAACGACCGTTTTTAAAACTTCTTTTTGCATTGATACATGTCCCCTGGTGCACAACCCGGGTTCCCAAACCCTTTTTAGGACAATAACATGCATAATAGTTGTTATAATTAGCACTTTAGAATTCGAACGTTCGCATCCATTGTATTTAATAGGGTTCTAATGTTCGTACGAACTTTCGGTCCGTTCGCGGGTTCTGGTGCGAACCGAACCCGGGGGTGTTCGGCTCATCACTAGTTCTAATGTTCGTGCGAACTTTCGGTCCGTTCGCGAGTTCTGGTGCGAACCGAACCCGGGGGTGTTCGGCTCATCACTACTCATCACAGGACGAGGTCAATGCGACTGGATTGGTGAAAGACCTATGGTCACACATTTTTGTAGTTTGCCTGACTTCGTAGGATTACAAATATGCTTCCCCAGAGGGAAGGAGTAAGTGCTTCAACCCCGGACTTTGGGCCCCACTCAAAATTTAGTTAAGAGACCACTGGCCAGTAATTTAGGGAAGGACTTTACAGCTATTAGACTCTATAGTGTATTTGCCATCAGTTAGGGCTATTCTTTAGCTCTTGGGCATTGGGGTTTGGAATCTGCCTCCATATCCTGTGATATTGTGTTTAATCTATATGCAGCCTTACTTGGCAACTGTATTTTACAATGATATATTGTTCCAAATTACTGGTATGCATTTGTGGCTGTTATTATTTGCTTTAATGAGGATTGCTTTCTGAACAAAATAACCCCTTTTGCAGCTTCAAGGTGTGTCAGAAAGTGTGGTACCAAATAGTAGATCATCAACATCAGGAAGTTAAATTAATGAAGAACCCAAACATCCCGCAGCTCCTTCGAAGTTGGTTCTACAAGGAGGAGTTCATTCAGGATGGCTTTCTGGCCCTTTTAAGGAGTGATGACCATGTCAACGAGCCAAGTCAGTAAAGTCAAGGTGGGCACCATTGGTTAAGAGGCCTGTCAGTAAATATGCCTGTTTCTTTATCGAGATATGCCTCTCAGGAGAAAGATATCCATTAACCAACAGAACATTGTCAGAAGCATAGTTTTTAATGCAAAAAACGTATAAATAAATTTTGCCAGACTTACCTTTTCAAGTGCTTCTTCTAAAGTTCATGTCAAGCTGGTAGGCCTTTTGCCCATGGTGCCTGTTCAAGTTAAAGGTGTATACACAAGAACTCTTCTTGATTTAGATACTCAGATGATATTGCTGATTTGAGACTTCTACAACAAACACCTGAAGCATATTTGGAAAAATCCCTACGACAGTTATCTACAGTTCAAGTTGATACTTGACCCCTTAGTCATCAGACAGCTAGGGAGCTTTGCCATTGTGTGTTACTGGAGGTTCCTAATCAAGATTATGATAAAATTGACTAGAAAAAGAAAAGAGACTTGAGGTTTAGGAGACACATCTATTACAGTCTTCAGAAATAACCATGGAGCCTTCGGTAAAGAAATTTGAGCCCAGAGAGCAAAGGGTGAATCAATAAATCTGTCCTACTGAGAAATCAATAGGTGCTTCAAGAGGGGTATGTTCTGGAAAATATATCACCAGTCAAGGGCATTACTTTACTGTACCAGTGAGTGACAGCACCTGACACACCATGGTGGGGGGTACCCTACCTATATCTTGTGCTAGAAGGTTCCACAAAATCAGTCTAGTTTTACTCACTAGGTACAGTTAGCTTAGTGACACTGTTATCTGATTACTTGTGAAATGTTATGTTTTTTTAGCTAAAACTGTAGGGTTTACAAATTTTGATCTTTGGAGGAACAGACACTTTTAGTAGGTGGAGAGTGTAGTGAAAATATGGTAAATCATTGATCCTGGGACATTGGTGTCCCCACAGTGATCGGTAACTCAGGAAGGATGAAGAGGACTCTCACTGGTTGCCGCTTCAGTCAGGGGCCTGGACCTGCCCCTGCAAAGATTTCTATTGGCTGGCGAGTGCTAGGAGGACTGTGATAAGCTGCCACTCTACACACAGAAAACTCTGGACTCACTCTGATGGCTGCCGATCTGACTAGCAGAAATGGCGGAGTGACATCAGCATGTAAAGGCCCCTCCCAACACATTTCATGCTCACCCATTTCCTTAAGGGATAGCGTCACCCTCAAAGGATCTGCTGATTAAGATTGGTACTCTGTTCTTAGCCTCGACCTCCTCAAGAACCTTAGCCCCTCTGACACACAACTTTGAGAGAATACAAGCAAACACAATGAAACACATCAAATGATTCCTGTTACCCAATGCTAGGGTTATCTTGAAAGCCAGGCAACAAACAGCAGATAAGAGTAAACTTAATATATTATTCTTCAATAAGTTGATAACAACACTAGTAAAAGCAAAGTAATAGTGATAATCCAGTCCAGCACCCAAAATGGCTAACAGTGAGAGCTAGGCATGAAAGGCGTGGGACATTCAGGTCAGCCTAAACAGTAGCAAGGCCACCCCAAGATGCAATAACAGGCAGCAATAGACTTTAAACTAAAAAAAACAGGACTATACTGCTGGTATGCATTAAAGGTGGCTATGCTAAGCCTAGACTGACTGGGAAAACAAAGTCATAATTAAACAACATGTAGGAGCATGAGGGAAACTTGTAAAATGAATGATAAGGGTAGTCTCTAAGGTTAGTCTTCTGCCGGCTAACATTGGGCTCTTCAGATGATCGTTGATGCACTTAGGGTAGTCCTTAGATCTGAATGCAGTAAAGTGGCAGGTGTACAATGTAGTCTGTGCTAGAAGCAAATCGCACCAGAGGTGGTAATGATGCACTACAGCAGCAGTTCATAGGCAGTAATGGCGCGGTCAACAAAATAGAAGTACTGTAACAGGATGGAGGGGTGCTGAAAGAGTACCACAAAGGTCCTGCTTGCAGTAACTTGACTACTACTGACAGTACAAATTAGCCTAAGGCTCTCTCAACAACTCCCAAGATGGTGATAGGCATTTAGCAGTGGAAGGGGCCTCTTCGGTACAGTTCTGATGCAGTTGAAATCCACATGGCAGAAGGAAGAAGCCAGGGAACTCTCTGGTCTCTTGGCAGCAATCTTGTCAGGTCAGCGAGGCTAATAGCGCATACACACGATCGATTTTCTCGACAGTGAAAACACCATCGAGAAAATAGACGGGAAAAACGAGGAACTGCTTGTTCCCCTACACACGGCCGTTTTTTCCGTAATTTTTTCTCTTGGTCGAGAAAAACGACCGTGTGTAGGCTCCCCGGCAGTGTTTCCTTATGGGAAAATTGCCACGGGAAAAAATGCCATGAATCACGACGAGAAAAATTAGAGCATGTTCTAATTTTTTTCGTCGTGATTAATGCCGTTTTTCTCGTTGGGAAAAATGACCAAAAGCCCACACACGGTTGTTTTTCTCGTCAAAGAGACGAGAAAAATGGTCGTGTGTACGCGGAATAATGAATGAGATTGGTGGCTTAGCAATGTTATTCCTCGTCCATTGGGCTCTTTAGAGCTGGCTCTGTCTCCTACTCCCACAGACAGGTCTCAATCTGACTCCCATGGTACCAAAAGTGCAGGCCTTTCTTGGGCAAAATAATATATTGGCCAACCCTGGCTCTTCCTGCACCCCACAGTCTGATGGGACCTATAGCTCAGAAAGTCTGCTGTTCCATTACATGGCCAACACCTCGAACTACAAAATAAAATTGCAACAGTCCTGCGAGCCACCACTCCAATCAGCTTAACCACTTAAGCCCCGGACCATTTGGTAGCTAAAGGACCAGAGGTGAATTCAGAATTTTGCACTGCGCTGCTTTAACTGTAAATTGTGCGGACATGCAATGTTGTACCCAAACGAAGTTTGCGTCCTTTTCTTCCCACAAATAGAGCTTTCTTTTAATGGTATTTGATTGCCTCTGCGATTTTAATTTTTTGCGATATAAATGGAAAAAGACAGAAAATTTTGAAAAAAAATGATATTTTCTACTTTTTGTTATAAGAAAAATCGAATAAACTCAATTTTAGTCATACATTTAGGCCAAAATGTATTCAGCCACATGTCTTTAGTAAAAAAAATGTCAATAAGCGTATATTTATTGGTTTGCGCAAAAGTTATAGCGTTTACAAACTAGGGTACATTTTCTGGAATTTACACAGCTTTTAATTTATGACATTTCTTGAGGTGCTAAAATGACAGGGCAGTACAAACCCCCCCAAATGACCCCATTTTAGAAAGTAGACACCCCAAGGAAATTGCTGAGAGGCATGTTGAGCCCATTGAATATTTTTTTTTTTGTCCCAAGTGATTGAATAATGACAAAAAAAAAATTACAAAAAGTTGTCACTAAATGATATATTGCTCACACATGCCATGGTTATATGTGGAATTGCACCCCAAAATACATTATGCTGCTTCTCCTGAGTACGGGGATACCACATGTGTGGGACTTTTTAGGAGCCTAGCCACGTACGGGACCCCGGAAACCAAGCACCGCCTTCAGGATTTCTAAGGGCGCAAATTTTTGATTTCACTCCTCACTACCTATCACAGTTTTGAAGGCCATAAAATGCCAAAATAGCACAAAACCCCCCCAAATGACCCCATTTTAGAAAGTAGACACCCCAAGGAAATTGCTGAGAGGCCTGTTGAGCCCATTGAATATTTTTTTTTTTTGTCCCAAGTGATTGAATGACAAAAAAAAATAAAAAATTACAAAAAGTTGTCACTAAATGATATATTGCTCACACATGCCATGGTTATATGTGAAATTGCACCCCAAAATACATTCTGCTGCTTCTCCTGAGTATGGGGATACCACATGTGTGGGACTTTTTAGGAGCCTAGCCACGTACGGGACCCCGGAAACCAAGCACTGCCTCCAGGATTTCTAAGGGCGCAAATTTTTGATTTCACTCCTCACTACCTATCACAGTTTTGAAGGCCATAAAATGCCAAAATAGCACAAACCCCCCCAAATGACCCCATTTTGGAAAGTAGACACCCCAAGCTGTTTGCTGAGAGGCATGGTGAGTATTTTACAGCTCTCATTTGTTTTTGAAAATGAAGAAAGAACATTTTTTTTTTCTTTTTTTTTTTCAATTTTCAAAACTTTGTGACAAAAAGCGAGATCTGCAAAATACTCACAATACCTCTCAGCAAATAGCTTGGGGTGTCTACTTTCCAAAATGGGGTCATTTGGGGGGGTTTTGTGCCATCTGGGCATTCCATGGCCTCCGAAACTGTGATAGGCAGTGAGAAGTGAAATCAAAAATTGACACCCTTAGAAAGCCTGAAGGCGGTGATTGGTTTTTGGGGTCCCGTACGCGGCTAGGCTCCCAAAAAGTCTCACACATGTGGTATCCCCGTACTCAGGAGAAGCAACAATGTATTTTGGGGTGCAATTCCACATATGCCCATGGCATGTTTGAGCAATATATCATTTAGTGACAACTTTGTGCAAAAGAAAAAAAAAATTTTTCCCGCAACTTGTGTCAACATATAAAATATTCCATGGACTCGACATGCCTCTCAGTATATAGCTTGGGGTGTCTACTTTCCAAAATGGGGTCATTTGGGGGGGTTTTGAACTGTTCTGGCATTTTATACACAACATTAGGAAGCTTACATCCACTCTTCTAACCACTTGAAGACAAAGCCCTTTTTGACACTTTTTGTTTACATGAAAACATTTTTTTATGTTGAACCCCCAAACATTATATATATTTTTAAAGCAAAGGCCCTACAGAATAAAATGGTGGGTGTTGCATTTTTTTTTCTACACAGTATTTGCGCAGTGATTTTTCAAACGCATTTTTTGGGGAAAAAATACACTTTTTTTAATTTTAATGCACTAAAACACACTATATTGCCCAAATGTTTGATGAAATAAAAAAGATGATCTTAGGCCAAGTACATAGATACCAAACACGACATGCTTTAAAATTTCGCACAAACGCGCATTGGCGACAAACTACATACATTTTTAAAAGCCTTTAAAAGCATTTACAGGTTACCCCGTTAGATTTACAGAGGAGGTCTACTGCTAAAATTACTGCCCTCGATCTGACCTTTGCGGTGATACCTCACATGCATGGTGCAATTGCTGTTTACATATGACGCCAGACCGACGCTTGCGTTCGCCATTGGGCAAGAGCAGGGCAGGACAGGGGTGCTTTTTTTTTATTTTATTTTTTTTATTATTAATTTTGCTTTTTTATTTTATTTTTAAACTGTTGCTTCCATATTTATTTATTTTTATCACTTTTATTGTTATCTCAGGGAATGTAAATATCACCTATGATAGCAATAGGTATTGACAGGTACTCTTTTTTGAAAAAACTGGGGTCTATTGGACCCTAGATCTTTCCTCTGCCCTCAAAGCATCTGACCACACCAAGATCGGTGTGATAAAATGCTTTCCCAATTTCCCAATGGCGCTTTTTATATCCGGGGGGGGACATTCCCTCCCACTGCTTGTAAAAGCAGTCCAGAGGCTAATTAGCCACTAGGATTGCTTTTACATGAAAGCCGGCCGCTGGCTGAAAAGAATGATACCAAGATGATACCTAAACCCGCAGGCATCATCCTGGTATAAACATTCAAAGTCCAGCAACATACCAGTACGTTGCTGGTCCTTGTTGGACATGTATTGTAATCTTTTTTTTCATGCAGCCTGTTGGCTGAACGAAAAAAAAAGATTGATCGGTGGGTATGCCCACCATTAGAATACCGCCCTTCATCCACCCACTTCTAATGATGGGCATACATGCACCATTTATATATGCCGAAGCATGGGGGTATCTTCTCGCAAAAGTTATGCCGCGTACACATGGTCAGACTTTTCCACGGGCAAGCCTCCGTCGGAATTTCGACCGTATGTACGCGGCATTAGGAGCAAAATCGCTCCTCCGCTCCTGCTGCCCCAATGCTTCGGCATATATGCTTTTTTTTTTTAACTGTGGTGGTGAAATCACCTCCTACAGCACTGGAGTCGCAGGGATCAGGCCTGTCTCTGCGAACGCTGCAGTTATGTGTGTTGTGTTTTGTAAGTGACAGTGATCGATCGATACTGCACTTGGGTGGCCTGAGCTGGACGGAGGGGCAAAACGCAGGTGCCAGCAGGTATCTGGGCTGATCCCGCTAACACTGCGTTTTTGGGAACCCTAAACTGCTGGGGACACTAGTATAGATCTGATCAGATCAGATATTGAGCTGATCAGATACTATACCACTAAGGAGGGTGTATGCTTCACGCGTGGGTGTTAGTGCTACTGGCACTAACCTGACGCTGCCTGGGGTGTGACGCAGACCCTCTCTGACACTAAAACCTAATTGATATCACCCGCCGGGCGATCAGGGGGTTAAATCTTTATTGGGTTATATACGGCGGGTGCCCTGACACTATAAAAAGCAAACTAACTAACCAGCGTCACCCGTAACACTTATTTGATGATCACTGGTGAAAGGGTTAACTAGGGGCAATTAGGGGGTTAAAACCTTTATTAGGTAATATATGGGGGTACCTGACGCTATATAAAAACCAGACGGCGAACCTAAAAAAAAATTACTGGCTACCTATCGGCATCACCGACACTAAGACAACGATCATAAAAACGATCGCTTAGCGACAGTGGTGATAGGGGGTGAAAGGGTTACCTGGGGGGCAATCAGGGGGTTAAACCTTTATTAGATAATATATGGGGGTACCTGACGCTATAAAAACCTGCGGCGAACCTAAAAAAAATTACTGGCTACCGATCAGCATCACTGACGCTAAGACATCGATCAGAAAAATGATCGCATAGCGACGGCGGTGCTAGGGGGTGAAAGGGTTACCTGGGGGGTGATCAAGGGGGTTAAACCTTTATTAGGTAATATATGGGGGTACCCGACGCTATAAAAACCTGCGGCGAACCTAAAAAAAATTACTGGCTACCGATCAGCATCGCCGACGCTAAGACATCGATCAGAAAAATTATCGCTTAGTGACAGTGGTGATAGGGGGTGAAAGGGTTACCTGGGGGCGATCAAGGGGGTTAAACCTTTATTAGGTAATATATGGGGGTACCCGACGCTATAAAAACCTGCGGCGAACCTAAAAAAAATTACTGGCTACCGATCAGCATCACCGACGCTAAGACATCGATCAGAAAAATGATCGCATAGCGACGGCGGTGCTAGGGGGTGAAAGGGTTACCTGGGGGGTGATCAAGGGGGTTAAACCTTTATAAGGTAATATATGGGGGTACCCGACGCTATAAAAACCTGCGGCGAACCTAAAAAAAATTACTGGCTACCGATCAGCATCGCCGACGCTAAGACATCGATCAGAAAAATTATCGCTTAGTGACAGTGGTGATAGGGGGTGAAAGGGTTACCTGGGGGGCGATCAAGGGGGTTAAACCTTTATTAGGTAATATATGGGGGTACCCGACGCTATAAAAACCTGCGGCGAACCTAAAAAAAATTACTGGCTACCGATCGGCATCACCGACGCTAAGACATCGATCAGAAAAATTATTGCTTAGCGACGGCGGTGCTAGGGGGTGAAAGGGTTATCTGGGGGGTGATCAGGGGGTTAAACCTTTATTAGGGGGGGTTAGGGGGCTACACTGGACCTAAAACTAAATGTAGTGACACTTTTACAGTCACAAATGTCACTGATTGCAGTGATCACTAAATAAATGGTCACTGCAATCAGTGACACTGTGACTGGGGGCTGGGGGGGCTGGGGGGTGATCTGGGGGTGTCTGGGGGGGCCTGGGGGGGGCGATTTATGTGCCTATGTGTCCTGGTGTCAGTGTGCTGTTTTGTGTACTAACCTGCATCTTCTCCTGTACGGCGCTCGGTATATGTGAGCGCCGCAGGAGAGATGACATCACTTCCTCCTGCCTGGCAGGCAGGGGAAGCTCTCTCATTCGCCGGGAGCGATCGAGGGGGGGTGGCCGGAATCGAACGGCCGTCCCCTCATGCCGGATCGCTCCCGAAGGTAAAATGACCACCCACTGTAAAGAAGGGGGGTCCGATCGGACCCCCCAACTATACAAAGGCAATCACGTATATGTACGTGATTCTGCCTGTCGGTGCCATTCTGCCGACGTATATTTACAGTGGGCGGTCGTTAAGTGGTTAAGTATAGAAATATAGCTGCTAGCGTGAAACACGTCTCATAAATCGCGCCAAAGACTAAATAAAATAAACAAAACGCAGCGCTAATGAAATGATAGTGCACACACCACTATATAAAAGAAGGGGGGTAAGTGTCCAGTAAGTGATGTAGATATGTGCAAGCAAATAATGCAAATGAATATATATAACAATCCAATTAAATCCGCATCACACTAAAGTGCATAAGTGCATAAACATGCATAATAAATAATGGTGATAAACAGTCCAATTCTTAAATAATGACACACAAGTCCATATAGAAGTATTCTTAGGTGCTTCAGTGCATATAAAAAATGAATACAAAATTCCACAGTGCTTCAGTGCATGTAGTAATCAGTAGCAGCAATCCAAGGGTGATGCTTAATGCAGTTCATACAGTAACACACGGCCCAGTGAGTGTTCCAAAAGTCATGCCAAGATGTAGTCACACAGGTGCTCCCCTATGGTAATGGGTCCTCACCTTAGAGCGTGTGACCTTGCAACTAAACTTGGTCTGTACATGCTTATGAACCACACCTGGGTTCTAATGGATAATCCTGGGTTCTTGGTTCCTTGGTAGGTAGCTCCAGACCATAGAATATATAAGAAAAAAACCCGGATGGTGAAAGTACCATTTTACAATATTTTATTTAAATAAAAAGAGAGATCCCCTGCCGGGGTAGTATAGGTGCAACAGTGCACCATTCTATAACAGGCTTGTAGCCAGGCCCGGATTTACTCCCTCTAGCGCCCCAAGGCCGGGTCCTTCAATGCCGCCCACCAACCCGCGCTAGTTTTAGCAGTGCTTTACCGTCGTTTTAGCAGCACTTTTCGGCCGCTAGCGGGGCGCTTTTAACCACCGCTAGTGGCCAAAAAAGGGTTAAAATCACCCTCAAAGCGCCGCTGCTGAATAGCTTTGCAGGCGCTTCGGCAGCGCTGCCCATTGTTTTCAATGGCAGGGGCGGTTTAGGAGCGCTTTATTCGCCGCTCCCGCACCACCCCAAAGATGCTGCTTGCAGGATTTTTTTTTTCCTGTCCTGCAAGCGCACCGCCCCAGTGTGAAAGCACTCGGGCTTTCACACTGGGGCTGCAGAAAAGGCAGTTTACAGATGCTATTTTTAGCACAAAAAATGCCTCAGTGTGAAAGTAGGACAGATTCTATAATTAGCAGACCCACATGAAAAGTTACCTAGGGGGGGGGGGGGGGGGGAGATGCATAAATTGTGAGATCAAAGGAATTCAGACACTACCTGTAACATTAACATTCCACTTAGACCCCTTTCACACTGAGGCACTTTGCAGGCGCTATAACGCTAAAAATAACGCCTGCAAAGCGCCTTGAAAGAGCTGCTCCTTACCCTCCAGTGTAAAAAATCCAGAGGGCTTTCACACTGGAGCGGTGCACTGGCAGGATGCTAAAAAAAGTCCTGCAAGCCGCATCTTTGGAGCGGTGAAGGAGCGGTGTATACACTGCTCCTCCACCACTACTGCCCATTGAAATGAATGGGCACCGCAGCTACTGTATACCGCCGGCAAAGTGCCGCTGCAGCGGCACTTTGCGGGTGGTTTAACCCTTTTTCGGACTCTAGCGGGGTTAAAAGCGCCCCGCTAGCGGCCGAATAGCCCCACAAAATTGACGGTAAAGCGCCGCTAAAAATAGCGGCGCTTTACTGCCAACGCCCCCACCGCCCCAGTGTGAAAGGGGCATTAGTAGTACATGTGTGTACAGATGCAACTACTCACCAGCATCTGTAGGGGGGAGGAACCAGGACATCGATGCAGAAAGGGGTAGAAAGGAGCCCTGTCATTGCATGTTGATGACTGGAGTCTGGAGGGGCGTGTCAGAGAGAGCTCTTCCTGCTAATCAACTCTGATCCCTCCTCAGCACTCTGCTCCCCATCTCCTTCATCTGCTGCAGGGATGAGCTCCGTGGAATGTAATCTCTGTCTTCTCCCCCTGACGCTTGATCTCCTCAATGTCTGCAGCTCTTCTACCACTTGTAATGTGAATGAAATCAGGCACTGGGGGGAGCGGCAGGAGGAGAATAACAGATGAGACCAGCAGGAGCCCCCCCTTCAGTCCTCTTCCGTGAGACCCTCCGTACATTCCATACACTCCGGCACACTTCCTGGTTGCTGGGGCAACGCCAAGCTCACTCACAGGCATCGCAGATTAGAAGCATCCGGATGCACTTCTTCTGCAATTGGTGGAGGGGGAGGTGGGGGGAAACTTTGTGCTGGCGAAAAATCATATCTTTTTGTTTTCTCTCCTCCTGCCGCGGGGGGCGGCGCCACCCCTGCATCCACTGCCGCCCCGAGGCCTGGCCTCGGTGGCCTTGTCCGGAATCCGGCCCTGCTTGTAGCGAGATGTACAGATCGGGATATGGTAAAAGTCCTCACAGCCTCACACAGACTCTCCTGCCGTCCTGTCCCCTCCCCAACTCGTGTCGATACAGGGGGCGTCGTATCTTCTTCAGGGGGAAATTTAATTGGACGGTGAATATGTCTATCTAATATATGTGCCGGCGGCCATTTTGCCAACTACCACGGACACTCTAGTGCTGGATTATGGTCCGCATTGAGTATACTGCATAGGGAAAACCTATTTGGATACAAATGCAGACACATAGCTATTACATCTGTATTCACTTACTACGTTATGCCAAGGCTCTACGGAGTCCTAATTGACCCATAAAGGCTGCCGCAATTTTGGTAAGGAGTTAAAATTTCGGTAAGGAGTTTAAACAGGACAGCAGTAGAGGAATATCACAATGTAGCCCTAGATGCAAGCATGTACTTACGGTAACTATGTAACCTGCTACATCATAACTCGCACAACCCAATGTATATCTAAAGCCTGAAATGTGTAAACAAGTATATAGCGAAAAATTAAAAACATATAGTATGCAGATGAATATATTAAAATTACATATTCTAGGGTGTTCCTATTACTGTCAAAATCTATGTATGCAGATAACCTATATACAAATTTAATAGATAGTGTTTAAAATGTATAAAAATATAGATAGTATAGAAATATTATTAAAGACTATCGGGATCATTGATTAATGCTTATAAAAACTATTTGATATTAAAATCAATAGTAACTAGTCTAGAATTTTTTAAAATATTAAAAATAGAACTCCTTATCAAACCAAATAGATCAAATACATCATGGGTATAGATATGTACTATAAATGGGCACTGCCAGGTGAAAAGGGAAAACTAATGCAGACTAGTAATTGCTCAGAAAACATCTCAAGTCAAAATCTTTGTTTAATCCACCCGGCACCAAAGATCCCAACTGATTTATCCACCATGATTCTCCTTTACTTATTTCCCTAATGTAGTTTGAGCCTCTCCAGTGGCGTTTGGGGGCCTCAATTCCCTAAAATTCCTGTCATAACCTTGCAGTAATACTTTCATGACCTGTCTGTCTCTTACCTGGTCTGGGTATCAGCCTTAGGGCTTGCTCTCTCACACCTGCATGGTTAAGTAATCTTCCCTCAGTGTGGCTCCACCCCAGGCTCTATCAGGAAACACTATATTAACCTGTGCACTGCAAGCCAGCCGTGCTGATCAACGTTGTTTGTTAAGCTATTGTGTGTTTGGGTTCCTGCTTGCCGTGTGCTACATCTGTCTCTGTTTTACCGATCTTGACTTGTTCTCTACTATCCCTGTCTGCTTGTGACCTTGACCTTTGGCATGTCCTTTGTTTATCCTTGTCTGCTAGTCGCCCGACCTTGGCTTATCCCCTCACTATCTCTTGTATCCTGAGTTACTGCTTCCCCTCTATCCTCTATAGTAGGGATGAGCTTCGAGTTCGAGTCGAACTCATGTTCGACTCGAACATTGCCTGTTCGCCCGTTCGCCGAACAGCAAACAAATTGGGGTGTTCGCGGCAAATTCGAAAAATCTATGGGAGAAATCTAAAGTGCTAATTATAAAGGCTTATATGCAAGTTATTGTCCTAAAAAGTGTTTGGGGACCCGGGTCCTGCCCCAGGGGACATGTATCAATGCAAAAAGAAGTTTTAAAAACGGCCGTTTTTTCGGGAGCAGTGATTTTAATAATGCTTAAAATGAAAAAATAAAAGTGAAATATTCCTTTAAATTTCGTACCTGGGGGGTGTGTATGATATGCATGTAAAGTGGCGCATGTTTCCCGTGCTTAGAACTGTCCCTGCAAAAAGTGTCATTTTTGAAAGAAAAAAATGCATTTAAAACTGACTCGCGGCTATTAATGAATTGTCGGCTCCCGGCAATACATACAAAAGTCATTGATAAAAAAAAAAAAAAAAGCGTGGGGGTTCCCCAGAATTCAATTACCAGGCCCTTCAGGTCTGGAATGGATATTAAGGGGAACCCCGCCGCAAATAAAAAAAAAATTGACGTGGGGTTCCCCCAAATATCCATTCCAGGCCCTTCAGATCTGGCATGGATTTTAAGGGGAACTCCACCCCAAATTAAAAAAAAATGGCGTGGAGTCCCCCTAAAAATCCATACCAGACCCCTTATCCGAGCACGCAACCTGGCCGGCCGCAGGGGAAAAGGGGGGGACGAGAGAGCGGCCCCCCCTCCCTCCTGAACCGTACCAAGCCACATGCCCTCAACATGGGGAGGATGTCCCCATGTTGATGGGGACAAGGGCCTCATCCCCACAACCCTTGCCCGGTGGTTGTGGGGGTCTGCGGGCGGGGGGCTTATCGGAATCTGGAAGACCCCTTTAACAAAGAGGACCCCCAGATCCCGGCCCCCCCCTATGTGAATTGGTAAGGGGTACATTGTACCCCTACCATTTCACGAAGAAAGCGTAAAAAAATGTTTAAAAAAACACACAAACACCTTGAAAAAGTCCTTTATTTAAAAAAAAAAAAACAAACCATTCCAGCGCTGAAATCCAGTGTCCCGCGGCGATCCCGATGTCCAGCGCTGTCCGTCATTGGTTGTGCCTGAGCGGACCTGATGGGGAACTCCCTCTCAGTATTTTAAATGTATAGACCCGCCCCTTCTAAAGTTCCCCATCAGGTCCGCTCAGCGGACCAGATGCGGAACATGAGAAGGGGCGGGTCTATACATGTATTACCAAAGTGAGAGAAGTTCCCCATCAGGTCCGCCCCCTCGGTATGTCAGACCCGCCTACGTCATTGGCTTGAGCGGGGAACTTCCTTCACTATGTAAATTTAAATTTACATAGTGAAGGAAGTTCCCCGCTCAAGCCAATGACGTAGGCGGGTCTGACATACCGAGGGGGCGGACCTGATGGGGAACTGCTCTCACTTTGGTAATACATGTATAGACCCGCCCCTTCTCATGTTCCGCATCTCGTCCGCTGAGCGGACCTGATGGGGAACTTTAGAAGGGGTGGGTCTATACATTTAAAATACTGAGAGGGAGTTCCCCATCAGGTCCGCTCAGGCACAACCAATGAAGGACAGCGCTGGACATCGGGATCGCCGCGGGACACTGGATTTCACCGCTGGAATGTTTATTTATTTATTTTTTTAAATAAAGGACTTTTTCAAGGTGTTTGTGTGTTTTTTTAAACATTTTTTTTACGCTTTCTTCGTGAAATGGTAGGGGTACAATGTACCCCTTACCAATTCACATAGGGGGGGGGGGCGGGATCTGGGGGTCCCCTTTGTTAAAGGGGTCTTCCAGATTCCGATAAGCCCCCCGCCCGCAGACCCCCACAACCACCGGGCAAGGGTTGTGGGGATGAGGCCCTTGTCCCCATCAACATGGGGACATCCTCCCCATGTTGAGGGCATGTGGCTTGGTACGGTTCAGGAGGGAGGGGGGGCCGCTCTCTCGTCCCCCCCTTTTCCCCTGCGGCCGGCCAGGTTGCGTGCTCGGATAAGGGGTCTGGTATGGATTTTTAGGGGGACTCCACGCCATTTTTTTTTTAAACTTGGGGTGGAGTTCCCCTTAAAATCCATGCCAGATCTGAAGGGCCTGGTAATTGAATTCTGGGGAACCCCCACGCTTTTTTTTTTTTTTTTTCTCAATGACTTTTGTATGTATTGCCGGGAGCCGACAATTCATTAATAGCCGCGAGTCAGTTTTAAATGCATTTTTTTTCTTTCAAAAATGACATTTTTTGCAGGGACAGTTCTAAGCACGGGAAACATGCGCCACTTCACATGCATATCATACACACCCCCCAGGTACGAAATTTAAAGGAATATTTCACTTTTATTTTTCCATTTTAAGCATTATTAAAATCACTGCTCCCGAAAAAATGGCCGTTTTTAAAACTTCTTTTTGCATTGATACATGTCCCCTGGGGCAGGACCCAGGTCCCCAAACACTTTTTAGGACAATAACTTGCATATTAGCCTTTATAATTAACACTTTAGATTTCGAACGTTCGAGTCCATTGTATTTAATAGGGTTCTAAAGTTTACACGAACATTTTGTCTGTTCGCAGGTTCTGGTGCGAACCGAACAGGGGGGTGTTCGGCTCATCCCTGCTCTATAGCATGGATATGCAATTAGCGGACCTCCAGCTGTTGCAAAACTACAAGTCCCATCATGCCTCTGCCTCTGGGTGTCATGCTTGCTGCTGTCAGAGTCTTGCTATGCCTCATGGGACTTGTAGTTTGGCAACAGCTGGAGGTCCGCTAATTGCATATCCCTGCTCTATAGCCTACTGTGAGCGTGAGCTGGGGGACTCTGGGGGCCGCGACCTGGATCCAGTTGCAGCCCAGTCCATCCTCACCACTAGAGGCTCTGGTGAACACCTGCTGGATCTTAGACTCCGCGCCCTGGGGAATCCTAGGCTCTAGCTCCCTGTGGGATCCCTGTTAGTGCTCAAGTGGACCTGCCTTCCTTAACCACCCAGTGTTCCATCCGCAGCAGTCAGCCATAGGGTTCACTAACTTAGCGGTGCAATCCTGACCCCATCTGTCATCTGGCCTCAGGTGACCTGACAATTCCATTCCCCTCGTGCTTTTGTTATGGACATCCCTAAAGTGAACCGACTTCAAGCACTTCAGGGATGTCCATAACAAAAGCACAAGGGGAATGGAATTTTAGGGAATTGAGGCCCCCAAACACCACTGGAGAGGCTCAAACTACATTAGGGAAATAAGTAAATGAGAATCATGGTGGATACATCAGTTGGGATCTTTGGCGCCGGGTGGGTTAAACAAAGATTTTGACTTTAGATGTTTTCTGAGCAATTACTAGTCTGCATTCGTTTTCCCTTTTCACCTGGCAGTGCCCATTTATAGTACATATCTATACCCATGATGTATTAATTTTATATATTTAATAATATTTACCCTTATCTCATTGGCGTACATTAGTATATGATTATCCCCTGGTATTTAATACCCCAGTTGTATTTGAGCTATTAGTTTTTCTAAGGAGTTCTATTTTTAATATTTGTTTTAATTCTAGACTAGGTATTATTGATTTTAATATCAAATAGTTTTTATAAGCATTAATCAATGATCCCAATAGTCTTTAATAATATTTCTATACTATATATATTTTTATACATTTTAAACACTATCTATTAAATTTGTATATAGGTAATCTGCATACATCGATTTTGACAGTAATAGGAACACCCTAGAATATGTCATTTTAATATATTCATCTGCATACTATATGTTTTTAATTTTTCGCTATATACTTGTTTACACATTTCAGGCTTTATATATACATTGGGTTGTGCGAGGTATGATGTAGCAGGTTACATAGTTAAGTACATGCTTGCATCTAGGGCTATGTTGTGATATTCCTCTACTGCCGTCCTGTTTAAACTTCTTACCGCAATTGTGGCAGCCTTTATGGGTCAATTAGGACTCCGTAGAGCCTTGGCATAACGTAGTAAGTGAATACAGATGTAATAGCTATGTGTCTGCATTTGTATCCAAATAGGTTTTCCCTATGCAGTATACTCAATGCGGACCATTACCCAGCACTAGAGTGTCCGTGGTAGTCGGCAAAATGGCCGCCGGCACATATATTAGATAGACATATTCACCGTCCAATTACATTTCCCCCTGAAGAAGATATGACGCCCCCTGTATCGACACACGTTGGGGAGGTGACAGGACAGCAGGAGAGTCTGTGTGAGGCTGTGAGGACTTTTACCATATGCCGATCTGTAAATCTCGCTACAAGCCTGTTATAGAGTGGTGCACTGTCGCACCTATACTATGTGAGTACCCAGGCAGGGGATCTCTCTTTTTATTTAAATAAAATATTGTAAAATGGTACTTGCACCATCCGGGTTTTTTACTTATATATTCTATGGTCTGGAGCTACCTACCAAGGAACCAGGAACCCAGGATTATCCATTAGAACCCAGGTGTGGTTCATAAGCGTGCACAGACCAAGTTTGGTTGCAAGGTTGCACGCTCTTAGGTGAGCGCGCATTACCATGAAAGAGCATCTGTGTGATTACACCTTGGCATGACTTTTGGATCACTCACTGGGCCATGTGTTACTGTATGAACTGCATTAAACATCACCCTTGGATTGCTGCTACTGATTACTACATGCACTGAAGCACTGTGGAATTTTGTATTCATTTTTTATATGCACTGAAGCACCTAAGAATACTTCTATATGGATTTGTGTGTCATTATTTAAGGATTGGACCTCAAACTACACCTTCCAAGATTCCAGATGTCTTGCATAGAAGTATATGGGTCATGTTGATTTGGCTTTCCCACTGCTGGCAGGAGGAGAATTTTGCAGCTCAACATTAACAACTCAGATGAGGGAAATAAAAACGGAGCATATTGTCATAGCCCAGTACCTGGCTACAAGAGTAGAAAATTGCTCCTGAGAGTTACCTGAATGTTGTAGGAAATCAGGGATCAGGAAGGCATTGGGGTCATTTACTTCTATGGATCAACTGTGCGTTTGGTGTCCTGAGAATGCAATATTTAGTTTTTTTGGGGAACTGGATTTTCACTAATTATTTAATGAAAATATCTCAGCTGCTAACACTACAGTATATACTGTATACCAAAGCTGATGTATAGGATGTTGATAAAACCCTCTTCTTTTCTGTGTTTAAGTTATGGTGGACTTAACCTTCAGCTGTCTTTTAATGACTTATATGGAAAAGCTCAACAGATAGTAATCAATTGTGAGCAAGCTGGGGTCCTGGCAGGCAGATTTAATGTTTCATCTAGAAATTGCCGAATGCAGAAGTTTAAATGTTCTATTACTTGAAGAAATCTATAAATCTAACAGTGGAAAACAGAAAATTGATGCAATGTGAATGCCAAAAGCATTAAGCAATTAGTATAGCAAATTTTATACCTAACTTAACAAAAAATAAAATATATTGAGACAGCCAGGGGAAGAAGAGAAATGGGTTACCACCAGCAGAAAAACATATTCAAAATAGCACATCTGATATTTTGGTGTAGTTAACTAGACTGGTAACCCCCCAAGGCAAGACACAGAAAGATTGTTGCTGTTTTGATACCAAGAAGTACATAGATTGGCAACAAAAGAAACTGGGGATAGAGGCATAAAGTAGGAGTCACCCTGGACATTGTGAGCACTACTGCTAGAGATAACCCAGGGGGTTTTAAGCTGTTGTCTAAATTAGATGGAGGATTGTTTGAGGTAGGTCATTTCTGGATGCACTGTTCCTCCCCCGCTTTTATGTTGATGCACAGGGTTTGGGAGGTGTGCTACTATCAGTTATAAAGGCTACACACAGTATATACCTATCTGAAATACTTTTAATCTTTCAGGAGTACAGTAAATAAACGTACCAGTTTTGAGCGTTCAAAACAGTCTGGTCTTGTATATTTTCATCAATTGTATAATGGAGGTACTAGGCTATCTTTTGACTGTGAAGTGGAAGGAAAATGATAAATGGTTTTCATTTTTTTTTACAAATAAATATTTGAAAAGTGTTGTGTGCATTTGTATTCAGCCCCTTTTACTCTGATGAACTAAAATCTAGTTGAACCAATGGCCTTCAGAAGTCACCTACTTAGCAAATAGAGTCCACCTGTGTTAGTTTAATCTCAGTATAAAGGCTTCTGTGAAGCCCTTAAAGGTTTGTTAGAGAAACTTAGTGAACACACAGCATCATGAAGGCCAAGGAACAAAGTTGTGGATGAAGTTTAAAGTAAGGTTAGGTTCTAAAAAAATATCCCAAGTTTTGAACATCTCACGGAGCACTGTTCAATCCATCATCCGAAAATGGAAAGAGTATGGCCCAACTGCAAACTTATCAATACATGACCATCCACCTAAACTGACAGGCAGGGCAAGGAGAGCATTATTCAGAGAAGCACCCAAGAGGCCCATGGTAACTCTGGAGGAGCTGCAGAGATCCACAGCTCAGGTGGGAGAATCTGTCCACAGGACAACTTGTAGTTGTGCACTCCACAAATCTTGCTTTTATGGAAGAGTGGCAAGAAGAAAACCATTGTTGAAAGAAAGCAATTAGAAGTCAGTTTGTAGTTTTCGAGAAGCCATGTGGGGGATACAGAAAACATGTGGAAGAAGGTGCTCTGGCCAGATGAGACCAAAAAATGAACTTTATGGCCTAGAAGCAAAAATCTATGTGTGGCAAAAAACTAGCACTGCACATCACCCTGAACACACCATCCCCATTGTGAGACATGGTGGTGGCAGCATCATGTTGTGGGGATGCTTTTCTTCAGCAGGGACAGAGAAGCTGGTCAGAGTTGATGGAAAGATAGATGAAGCCAAATACAGGTCAATCTTAGAAGAAAACCTGTTATGCCTTGTACACACGGTCGGATTTTCCGTCGGAATAAACTCCGACTGGTTTTTCCAACGGAATTCCGTTCAAGCTGTCTTGCATACACACTGTCACACCAAATTCCGACCGTCAAGAACGCGGTGACGTACAACACTACGACGAGCTGAGAAAAATGTAGTTCAATGCTTCCGAGCATGCGTCGACTTGATTCTGAGCATGCATGTTTTTTTCTCCATCGGAGTTCCATACAGACGAACGGAATTTCCGATAGAAATTTTTACCGTCGGAAAAAAAGAGAACACGTACTCTTTCTAAGTCCGTTGGAATTTCCGACGGAAAAAGTCCGATGGCATACACACGGTCGGAATATCCGATGAAAAAATTCCGTCTTACTTTTTCCATCGGAAATTCCGAACTTGTGTACGCGGCATTAGAGTCTGCAAAAGACTTGAAACTGGGGTGAAGGTTTACCTTCCAGCAGGACAATGACCCCAAACACACAACCAGAGCTACAATGGAATGGTTTACATCAAAGCATATTCATGTGTTAGAATGGCCCAGTGAAAGTTCAGACCTAAATCCAATTGAGAATGTGTGGCAAGAAAATTGATGTTCACAGATGCTCTTCATCCAATCTGACAGAGCTTGAGCTATTTTGCAAAAAATAATGGGAAAATATTTCACTCTAGATGTGCAAAGCTGGTAGAGAGTGGGACATACCCAAAAAGAGGTGGTTCTACAAAGTATTGGCTTGGGGGGGGGGGGGGGGGGGCTGAATACAAATGCACACCACACTTTTCAGATATTTATTTGTAAATAATTTTGCAAACCATTTATCATTTTCCTTCCACTTCACAATTATGTGCCACTTTGTGTTGATCTATGACATAAAATCCCAATAAAATACATTTACGTTTTTGGTTGTAACATGACAAAATGTGGAACATTTCAAGGGGTATGAATACTTTTTAAAGGCACTGTATATGTGTAAAAATGTAAACTTAATAAAAAGTATTTGATAAAAAAAAGAACATTAAATGGAGCATAGGGTTGACATAGGGCTAGCCTTAAAATCTGGGCTGGTTTGCTGATAGACTACCAAAAGCTTCAGGCTCTGAGCCTGCAAAAGCATCATACTAAATGTGTGGGCACTATCTTGCACATCAGACTCTCTTGCTCTTCCAGTTGCTTTGTGATCATTTATGAATCTACCGAAAAACCCTCTAATGGGATTCTAAAGGGCATGAACTCCAACTTGTAAAGTTATTTTATTTAACCTTCCTAGCGGTACTCCCGAGTCTGGCTCGGGGTTAAATTTCAGCACCAAAAGCGGTAACCCCGAGCCAGACTCGGGCTGCATCGCAGTGATCCAGGCAGAGTTACTTACCTTGTCCCCTGGATCCTGCGATGCCTCTCCGCTGTGTGATCGAGTTGTCTCCTCGCTCGATTCACACACTTCCGAGTGCCGCCGAGCTCCGTTCCCTGCGACGTTACGACGCACGGGGACGGAGATCGGCGCCAAATTCAAAAAAGTTAAAACACAGTATAAATACAGTACACTGTAATCTTACAGATTACAGTACTGTATGTAATAATTACACACCCCTTTGTCCCTAGTGGTCTGCCCAGTGTCCTGCATGCACTTTTATATAATAAAAACTTTTCTTTCTGCCTAGAAACTGGAGATTGTCCATAGCAACCAAAAAGTGTCCCTTTATGTCAAAAGTGGTTTTAGACCAGCTAAAAAACAGCGATAATAAATTAGAATCACTCGCAGAATTAAGCGATAGCGATTTGTGGGGAAATTCGTCATCAAACACTGAAAAACACTTTTATTATTATTATTATATTATTTGTTATAATTATTTTATAGTTAATTATTTTATTATAATGTATAATTTTGTTTTTTGAACTTTATCATACCCGGGATGTCTACTAGACTCTGGTTTGGACAGATTTAAGTGAGTTATTCCTAAGAATTACAGGCCTGCAATATAAAACGCCAAATTTCCATGCAGAATAATGGTACCGCTTTCAGCACCTAAAATCTGACAGAATCATACCGCCAGGGAGGTTAAAAGGTCAAAGGTTTTTATATGTAAATGTTAAAAGCCAGAAAATTGAAGCGCAAAGCTAAAACAATGCAGTTGATGCGGTTACAGTGATAACAATAGTTACAAAAGGAATAACCACAATTCTCTATTAGTGGTGCACACAAAAACAGAGTGGTATTCAATGCGTCTTGAGATATACATTGTTCCTCTTCTTCATGGGGAGAGTGGTTATAGTTACAAAACAGTATCATTTAGATACAATGCAGTGAAAAAGTATTTGCCCCCTTTCTGATTTTTTATTTTTTTTTGCATATTTGTCACACTTAAATGACTCAGATCATCAAACGAATTTTATTATTACACAAAAATAACCCAAGTAAATACAAAATGCAGTTTTTAAATGATGGTTTCATTTATTAAGGCAAAAAAGCTGTCCAAACCTACCTCGCTTTATGTGAAAAAGTAATTGCCCCCTAATTAAATAAAACCTAATAACTGGTTGGGCCACCCTCTTTCACGTTGCTGTGGAGCAATTTTGGCCCACTCTTCTTTGCAGAATTGTTTTAATTCAGCCACACTGTTTTTCCAGCATGAATGGCCGGTGTAAGGTCATGATACAGCATCTCAATTGGATTTAAGTCCAGGCTTTGACTAGGCCACTCCAAAACCTACATTTTGCTTTGTTTGAACCATTTGGAGGTGGACTTGCTGTTGTGTTTTGGATCATTGTCCTGCTGCATAACCCAAGTGCACTTGAGCTTAAGGTCACAAACTGATGGCCGGACATTCTCCTTTAGGATTTTCTGGTAGAGCTCAGAATTAATGGTTCCATTAATTATGGTAAGTCCTCCAGGTCCTGAAGCTGCAAAGCAGCCCCAGACCATAACGTTACCACCATCATGTCTGTTGGTATGATGTTCTTGTTATGAAATGCTGTATTAGTTTTATGCCAGTTGTAACAGGATGCACACCTTCCAAAAAGTTACATTTTTGTCTCATCAGTCCACAGAATATTTGCCTAAAAGTCTTGGGGATAATCAAGATGTTTTTTGGTAAATGTGAAATGAGCCTTTGTGTTCTTTTTGGTCTGCATGGCTTTGGCCTTGGAACTCTCCCATGGTTGCCATTTTTGCCCATTCTCTTTCTTATTGTTGAATAATGAACACTGATTTTAACTGAGGCAAGTGAGGCCTGCAGTTCTTTAGATGGTGTTCTTGGTTCTTTTATGACCACCTGGATGAGTCGTCGTCATGCTCTTGGCGTAATTTTTGTAAGCCGGCCATTCTTGGGAAGGTTCACCACTGTTCCAAATTATCTCCATTTGTGGATAATGGCTCTCCCTGTGGTTCACTGGAGTTCCAAAGCCTTAGAAATAGCTTTGAAACCCTTCCTAGACTGATACATGTACATTACTTTGTTTCTAATCTGTTCTTGATTTTTTTTAGATTGTGGCATGATGTGTGACTTTTTGATCTGTTAGCGTGCTTCACTTTGTCAGACAGCTTCTATTCTTGATTCAACAGGCCTGGCAGTAATCAGGCCTGGGTGTGGCAAATGAAATTTAACTCAGCTTTCCAAAAAATTGTGGTTCACAGTTCATTCATTAATCAGCATCGGAGGGGGCAATTACTTTTTCACAGCACTGTATATGTTCATAACCTAGACATCCACATAATTTAAAGACACAAGGAAGTTTGCCGCCATAAGTCACCAAGAGCCCATAAGGGGCACAGAGCCCCACCCCCAAAAGAAATGCCACACCATATGCCAGGGTCAGAATGAATCTAGGCCTTTAAGATGTGATCAACTGGTTAGCTAATTTCCAAATCACCAAAAGATATGGACAGTAGTTTTATTCATATACTTGGAACAATTTTGTCTGGAACGCAAAAGGACAGGTCAAGATGGGATGGCTTTGGCAAGCCGCCTTCCACAGCATCCGGACCTATTGCTACACCACTGTGGACAGGGCCATCTCTATCCACTGTGAGAGCTTTTGGACTCTTATACCAGAGAACCTGTTAACAAATCCATCTTGAGCTGTCCTTTTGCTTTCCGGATGATATTGTTCCAAGTATATGAATAAAGCCAATATTCATATCTTTTGTTGCTTTGGAGATTAGCTAACCAGTTGATCACATCCTAAAGGCCTAGATTCCTTCTGTCCCTGGCATATGGTGTGGCGTTACTTTTGGGGGTGGGGCTCTGTGCCCCTTGTGGGCAGTTTGAGTTGGGCCCCCCCCCAGCTCCTCACCCTCTGGACTTGTGTGTTTAAATGATGCGGATGTCTAGGTTATGAACATATATCTATATGATACTGTTTTGTAACTATAACCAATCCCCCTGAAGAAGAGGAACAGCGTAATATCTTGAAACGCATTGGATATCCACTCTGTTTTTGTGTGTACCACTGACCGAGAATTATGGTTATTCATTTTGTAACTATTGTGTAATTACTGTAACCACATCAACTGTATTGTTTTAGCTTTGCACTTCAATTTGCTGGCTTTTAACATTTACAAATAAAAACTTTTTACCTTTTTAAATAAAATAACTTTACTTCTTTGGAGTTCATGCCCTTTAAAATCCCATTAGAGTTTTTTTTTCTGTAGATTAATCAATTTCCCAACCACAGCAATTAGCATACTAAATGTATGATCATTTGTGAGCCTTGCCAGGATTTACAGTACATGGGAACTGGGAGTGGATACTGGCCTTCAAACCAGTGGTGGAGACTAGAGATGGGCCGAACACCCCCCCAGGTGAAAAGTTCGGTCCTGAGCCGCTAACTCTATTGAAGTCTATGGGAGCCAAACATGAAAAATCAATGCCTTTAAATATAGTGCATGGGGGGTCCCTTTAGTCTGCCTGCAAAGTGGCGCATCTGTAGCATGGATAGAACATGCTGCAGCAAAACTGACATTTCCAAAGAAAAAAATGAGTCAAATCATATTTAAATTGACTCAAAGTTGCAATTGCCAGCACCCGGCTATTTAAAAGAGATATAAAAAAAAAAAACATACCAGGCCCTTATCCAAGCATGCAGTCTGGCAGGCCAGGAAAGGGGGGGGGGGCGGCAGTCCTGAGCCGCAAACTCCGTTGAAGTCTATGGGAGCCAAACATGGAAAATCAATAGACCCATTTTGAAGGCTTATATGCAAGTTATTGGCCCCATAAAAAGGGTATGGGATTCTGGGTACTGCCCTGGGGGACATATATCAATGCAATTTATTTTTTCTAAGATTTTTTTTAAAGGAGCAGTGATTTGATTGATGCTTAAAATGAAACAATAAAAATGAAAAAATGCCTTTAAATATAGTGCCTGGGAGTCCCTTTAGCCTGCCTGCAAAGTGGTGCATATGTAGCATGGATAGAACATGCTGCAGCAAAACTGACATTTCTAAAGAAAAAAAAAACTAGTCAAATCACATTTGAATTGACTTGCAGTTGTAATTGCCAGCACCCGGCTATTTAAAAGAAATAGAAAAAAAAAAATCCATACAGGGCCCTTATCCAAGCATGCAGTCTGGCAGGCCAGGAAAGGAGGGTCAAGGGAGCCCTCAACATACTGGGGGTGGGTGCTTTGGGGCAGGGGGGCTGAGAGCAATCTAGGCAGTCAAGGGAAGAGAAAGATGAGGACAGACCTGCTGTCAGGGTCTGTCCCTCACATCTGATAGATACTAGGGGTCTCTCATCAAGGGAAGCTGAGCTGAGAGGACCTGCTGTGGGAAGTACCTCCGCCGCATGAGAGAAAGAGTGCTTCATAGAGAGATCTTGCTGTTGGTGCCTAACTGCCTACATCAGAGGGAGAATGGACTTGCAGCCGAGACTGCCAGAGACTGCACCTGTGCTATCCAGCACTGAGAGACAGCCTCAAGGACCCAATGGATGGATATGCTAACCGCCAAGTGTATTGAACTTCAACTGTCGCCTGCCTGGAGTGGTAAGAGGAGATACAGTTTTAACCCCTTGCTACACTCAGTTACACATAGACTGCTCTTCACTTATTAGCCCCGCAGCTATACATTACTTACTTTTAAAGGGACAGACACTTGTGTTCGAATGACAGGAGGGCCCCATCACAAGCCGGCCAACTCTATCATTAAGGTGCCAGCCAGGTACTTTGCCACCTCCTTTAAGGTGTACCCTCCTTAGTAACATTTAAATACCTGTACACTTGGATACCTGTATCTGGGTTTTCTCTACAGAGTGCACTCAAGAACATTATTGCTGAGTTATTTGGGTCTCATTTTGCTCAATAATAGTTATCTCAGTTAACGTAGATGTATTATTATACATCTATGGCTTACTAAGGCTTAAGCTATCCAGGTGCGAGTGGTCCTCCACTTCTAACTGGGTGTGTCAGTGGGGACCGAGCGGTTTTAAGAGTCGTGGCAGAAAAGAGGACCCATCATCACCAGTGGCTCCTGCGGGGGCAGACGTTACAGTGGCAGACACATACCTTCGGGGCAACTAATACTGAACACTCTGCTACCGGGACTGCAACAGCATCTAAGAATGATTTGATTGAGCTAGACCCCAGTCAGAGGAATCTCTCTTCTGGACTGACTGTAATGCAGATAAGTGATACCATGCTTACTTACATACTTCCCAGATAGCAAGAATAACTTGCCACAAATTTGTGGCAGTGTTGAACTGTAAGTCTTGTTAACACTTGCAGAGCACTTGAAGCACAAGTTCTCGTTGACACTTTTCCAATGTCTAGCAAATTTGTGTGCAAAGTCTCTAGCAAGAGCAAAGTTGCAGTAGTAAGTTTACAGCAAGAGCTCTGCAAGTCACAGTGACCCCTGTGGTGGGATGACTATTGCACAATTTAACTGAACCAGAAATTGAAGCAGACTTTCAGAATGTTTTCAAAGAAAGTTGATCTGGAGTCATACAATGCAGACTTGCTGCAATCTTGCAACAAACTTGTGAAGCCTGGCAAGTCTAGGAAGTCACTTTCAAACTTTCAGTTCAATTGCTTGCTATCTGGGTTTGTCTTTATAATCTACATATGTGCTTCTGTCTATGGATTTTGTTAAGAAACCGTTTCTCTGCTCTCCAAAGGAATGGACAGTAGAAGACTCATTCAGCCTATGGAAGCCTATGTATCCACACTGCCAAAGTTGTTTTCTTAAGGCCTGGTTGTCTGAATGTGGTGAGTACATTGCATTTCAGGAGAGAGTCAGGAGAGATGTGCTGTATTAACAGTTAAAAAAGTACTCTTTACTATCCGTATCTCAATTATTACTGCACAACTTGGCCTTTTACCCCTTTGCTATGAAAATTTCAAATTTCTAGTGACCTAGCTAGTATAGATAAGGCTGTTTTTTTTCCGAATCCTAGAAAAGCCAGATAAGTTTATACAATATCTGGTGGTTCGCTGTTAAAAACTGTAATCATCTAAATTACAACAGGCCTTACAACACAGTCTGGTCTGTTCACTCTGTGGTGAAGGGCACAAAGGTACATGTGTTTTTAAAAAATTGGGCATCCTGCTGGTGGAAGGCTGGAATTCTATATTTATCCTTGTCTAAATGGACTCACTTCTTTATAATTATTTATTTTCTAATTTTTGGAGAAATATTATTTCTATAGTGATGTTTTGTGTTTGTATGCGCCCATAAATTCGGTGTATAACTTTTGATGTCATCCTGTATTCTGGTGACTGGTAGGTGAGGCTTCTGACACAATTGATTTTCCACACTAAGTGCAAATATTTCTGTTTTAATTATAAGATTATACAATATACATGTAGCGGGGTATTGCCTTTTAAACCCCTCAGAGACTACATTACCCAGTACCCTTTTAGGCACCCAGGGTGCCTTGCCCCGCGCAAGGACTGCTGGGGTGGACTTCATAAGGGGAAGGCGGGGCCCACCTCTTTCTCTTTGGACACCGCCCGCCCAGCAAGCTGAACTGCTGTCTGAGCTCCTGTGACTTTAGGCCAGAAGCCTGGCCGTTTTCTCCAAAGAGCCTTCCGCGCGCACTGAGGAACCTGAGGGACGTCTCTCCTTGATACTGCACCTTTGCCAGGAGGACCGAAGACCTGGATGTCAATGGATCGGTTTACTTAGACACTGCAGCGGAAGAAACGGACGCGGACTGGTCCGGTTGGGTGAGAGAGCACCTGCTCATAAACAGACACAGTACCTTTGTTACCTTGGTGGATTACAATTCTGTTCTTCAAGTGCACCATCGTTGCTAGCGAAGATTTCCCTACAGAACTTCCACTTTAGTTCAGTCAGGCCTGACTGGGTAGCGTAGACATTCCTGGGCGCCATATTGCCCACGGGGTGGAAGTAGCTGCAAAGGGGGACTGTTAGAGTTGCATAACGTTGAATACTTGTTTGCTTGTTAACACTGTTTATTGCAGGGCTCTTCATATGACATGTACCCACCTGTTTTACTGCTTACCCACTAATCTAAGTAAACATACCAGGGTTAAGCATATTGGTGTCTGTGTTCTTTACTTTACAGAAGAAATAGGTAAAGGAAGTTTTAAAACATTACTGTGTATTTTTATCATGGGATTGTGCCGCTGCGTGTTACAGGCCTCACAATCCTATCATCCCCTACTAACTGTGTCAAGGGAGGTTAGAGCCGATTGCCAGGGGCTGACAGCGGTGCACTACAGGGCCCAAAAATCATACAGGCAGCCCTCTTAACTGGGGGTATCGCTACATACAGTATGCAAAGCGCTGTGTAAATTGGTGACGTTATAGAAATACATTTAATAAATAAATATATAAAGAACATAAACTGTATTTGTAATGCTTTATGTTCTACGCACTTGATTATTTTTTAAATCATCTGCTGTTCCCAATGAATTTCCACAGCATTGATAAATTAGGTTGTTATTGTATTTCTAGTTCACTAAAGTGTGTTTTAAACTGAAAACTGAATCTATACATCTGGGTTTCTCAACCTTTTTACTTTGAAGGAATCCTTAGCAAAAAGCTTGAGATCTCAGGGAACCCCTGAAAAAATTTTCAGATCTACAGCTAATGTAACATTGGTGTGATCAGCAAGCTGTTGCTATAACAATTAGTGTAAGTAGAATTAAATAATAAAATAAATATTAAAACGTACCTCTTTAAGTAGAACTGTGAATGGTCCCGCAGTATTCTGGGATGTCATGTGTCCCAAAAGACTGCAGAAGGGAGGGGGGAAAGGAGAACTTCCGCTTCTAATCTCCTAGGCAGTCTGAGAGGAGGTGGGAGAGGGTACCTAGAAAAATCGGGTACCCCCCCCCCCCTTTCTAAAAGCTCCATTTCACAAACAGGAGCAGGGGAGTAGGCCTTAAAGCCCAACTTCTCCTTTTGGATGGAGCTCTGCTGTGCTCATACTGATCTCTTACTGTGCAGTGTGGTCCTTAGCAATGTATTTTTTTTAGCTTTTTGGGATAAATGACAATGGGATAATTTTTTTAATAAATGACACTGCAATGCACTAATGTGCACATGGTATGCATTGTGGTAATGCATTCTTTACCACATTGCAAAGGTGTGAAGCAGGCCTTAGGTCCCGTTCAGATCTGGTATTTTGGGATTACAGGCGGAATTGGCGATTCCGCCAGCGATCCCAAATTGCCAGATGTGAACTGGGCCTTAGTATTTTTCTTTAATAGAGGAGATTGGATTTAAAAACAGTAAACATTTTTACTCACCTAGGTGGATACAACATCAACCCAATGCTGCATCTGTACCCCACCGGCTCTGCAGTGAGACTGCTGATCACTCTCCCATACGCACTGAGCAGAGAGCCGTGACTGTCAGTCAGTGGCTCTCTGCACTGCCCCTCCACCATTCACTGGAGTGCTGGGCTTTGGAGGGGATGGGAGGGGCTTGCTCAGACTCTCAATGGATTGCTTTGGCCTGCTGTCGGCTGAAAATGGATCACATGCGTGGGGAACAAACTGTATTTTTGTGATCCATAGGAGAAGTATAGCCAAAAAAGCTTTGGTCATACTTCTCCTTAAAGCAGTAGCAAACCACGTTTTTTTTTTTTTTTTTTTTTTTTTATTAAACCCTGCAAGACAATGGTATAATGTGCTAGTTATGCAGGCAAAATTTGCAAAATGCTGCTGTACAACTTACTAGCCACATCTCCATTCAAAAACTTTTAGCGTACTGTTTCCAATGGCACTTTATGCAATGACATACCCCTTTAGATCCAGTCTGTATGACCAGTATGATCGCCTACTAACTTGGCACCATTCACAAGACGCTTTGGATAATTGCAGTACAGAGGATATTTTTCTAATCTTTTGAAGTGTAAAAAGACGATGATTTTCCTATGCCCTGTCTCTGCAAAGTACCAACCTCAACTGGAACATGGAAGAAACAAGGAGGATTTAGCTAGAACTAAGCTAAATAGTACTAAACAGAAGGGGAGGACAGAATGAGATGCCAAAATCACATAGGTAAACAAGATGTAGTGGCTCTAAACCACCACTAGAGGTCAAAATACTACTGAATAGGGATGAGCTTCGAGTTCGAGTCGAACTCATGTTCGACTCGAACATTGCCTGTTCGCCCGTTCGCCGAACAGCGAACAAATTGGGGTGTTCGCGGCAAATTCGAAAAATCTATGGGAGAAATCTAAAGTGCTAATTATAAAGGCTTATATGCAAGTTATTGTCCTAAAAAGTGTTTGGGGACCCGGGTCCTGCCCCAGGGGACATGTATCAATGCAAAAAGAAGTTTTAAAAACGGCCGTTTTTTCGGGAGCAGTGATTTTAATAATGCTTAAAATGAAAAAATAAAAGTGAAATATTCCTTTAAATTTCGTACCTGGGGGGTGTGTATGATATGCATGTAAAGTGGCGCATGTTTCCCGTGCTTAGAACTGTCCCTGCAAAAAGTGTCATTTTTGAAAGAAAAAAATGCATTTAAAACTGACTCGCGGCTATTAATGAATTGTCGGCTCCCGGCAATACATACAAAAGTCATTGATAAAAAAAAAAAAAAAAGCGTGGGGGTTCCCCAGAATTCAATTACCAGGCCCTTCAGGTCTGGAATGGATATTAAGGGGAACCCCGCCGCAAATAAAAAAAAATTGACGTGGGGTTCCCCCAAATATCCATTCCAGGCCCTTCAGATCTGGCATGGATTTTAAGGGGAACTCCACCCCAAATTAAAAAAAAAATGGCGTGGAGTCCCCCTAAAAATCCATACCAGACCCCTTATCCGAGCACGCAACCTGGCCGGCCGCAGGGGAAAAGGGGGGGACGAGAGAGCGGCCCCCCCTCCCTCCTGAACCGTACCAAGCCACATGCCCTCAACATGGGGAGGATGTCCCCATGTTGATGGGGACAAGGGCCTCATCCCCACAACCCTTGCCCGGTGGTTGTGGGGGTCTGCGGGCGGGGGGCTTATCGGAATCTGGAAGACCCCTTTAACAAAGAGGACCCCCAGATCCCGCCCCCCCCCTATGTGAATTGGTAAGGGGTACATTGTACCCCTACCATTTCACGAAGAAAGCGTAAAAAAATGTTTAAAAAAACACACAAACACCTTGAAAAAGTCCTTTATTTAAAAAAAAACAAAAAAAAACATTCCAGCGGTGAAATCCAGTGTCCCGCGGCGATCCCGATGTCCAGCGCTGTCCGTCATTGGTTGTGCCTGAGCGGACCTGATGGGGAACTCCCTCTCAGTATTTTAAATGTATAGACCCGCCCCTTCTAAAGTTCCCCATCAGGTCCGCTCAGCGGACCAGATGCGGAACATGAGAAGGGGCGGGTCTATACATGTATTACCAAAGTGAGAGCAGTTCCCCATCAGGTCCGCCTCCTCGGTATGTCAGACCCGCCTACGTCATTGGCTTGAGCGGGGAACTTCCTTCACTATGTAAATTTAAATTTACATAGTGAAGGAAGTTCCCCGCTCAAGCCAATGACGTAGGCGGGTCTGACATACCGAGGGGGCGGACCTGATGGGGAACTGCTCTCACTTTGGTAATACATGTATAGACCCGCCCCTTCTCATGTTCCGCATCTCGTCCGCTGAGCGGACCTGATGGGGAACTTTAGAAGGGGCGGGTCTATACATTTAAAATACTGAGAGGGAGTTCCCCATCAGGTCCGCTCAGGCACAACCAATGAAGGACAGCGCTGGACATCGGGATCGCCGCGGGACACTGGATTTCACCGCTGGAATGTTTATTTATTTATTTTTTTAAATAAAGGACTTTTTCAAGGTGTTTGTGTGTTTTTTTAAACATTTTTTTTACGCTTTCTTCGTGAAATGGTAGGGGTACAATGTACCCGTTACCAATTCACATAGGGGGGGGCGGGATCTGGGGGTCCCCTTTGTTAAAGGGGTCTTCCAGATTCCGATAAGCCCCCCGCCCGCAGACCCCCACAACCACCGGGCAAGGGTTGTGGGGATGAGGCCCTTGTCCCCATCAACATGGGGACATCCTCCCCATGTTGAGGGCATGTGGCTTGGTACGGTTCAGGAGGGAGGGGGGGGCCGCTCTCTCGTCCCCCCCTTTTCCCCTGCGGCCGGCCAGGTTGCGTGCTCGGATAAGGGGTCTGGTATGGATTTTTAGGGGGACTCCACGCCATTTTTTTTTTAAACTTGGGGTGGAGTTCCCCTTAAAATCCATGCCAGATCTGAAGGGCCTGGTAATTGAATTCTGGGGAACCCCCACGCTTTTTTTTTTTTTTTTCTCAATGACTTTTGTATGTATTGCCGGGAGCCGACAATTCATTAGATTTTAAATGCATTTTTTTTCTTTCAAAAATGACATTTTTTGCAGGGACAGTTCTAAGCACGGGAAACATGCGCCACTTTACATGCATATCATACACACCCCCCAGGTACGAAATTTAAAGGAATATTTCACTTTTATTTTTTCATTTTAAGCATTATTAAAATCACTGCTCCCGAAAAAACGGCCGTTTTTAAAACTTCTTTTTGCATTGATACATGTCCCCTGGGGCAGGACCCAGGTCCCCAAACACTTTTTAGGACAATAACTTGCATATTAGCCTTTATAATTAACACTTTAGATTTCGAACGTTCGAGTCCATTGTATTTAATAGGGTTCTAAAGTTTACACGAACATTTTGTCTGTTCGCAGGTTCTGGTGCGAACCGAACAGGGGAGTGTTCGGCTCATCCCTGCTACTGAACAATAATTTCCTGATGCAACACACATAAGCAGCACATGACATTTAGACTTCATAGCCTACGTGTGCACAACTGTTTTTTTTTCTTCCCAAAACCAAATGTAGCGGGCATTGAAATTTGGGGGGGAGCATCTGGGTTATTTAACCCAGATGTACTAATTGTTAGGGAATCTAAGAATCCCTTTTGTGGTTCTTGGAGGACTCTGGTGGTGCAAGGATCCCTGTGGCCTGCAGGTGGCATTGTCGCCCTGGGCCGGAGTTGAACCTGCACCGCAAGACTGTTCCTTTTTGTCCTTTCCTGGTGCCGGTACAGCGGGGCGGACAACCCGCTGTGACGCAAAGGGAGAGGAGATAAAAGGGGCGGACGCCCTGACCTCGGGGCTCAGAGTTGGAGGACGCGGCCGCGCCCAGGCACCTTCAGCCTGGGTGCTGGCGTTCCGGAGTTCCGGGCCCAGGTGCCCTTGACCTGGCTGGAGCGAGGGATGGAGTCCATCCCAGGCACCTTAAGCCTGGGGTGAGGTACTACGGCCAAGGCCTGGGACCCAGTAACTTCGACTGGGTTCCGCGAGGGTGGAGGAGTCCGAGGGGCCCTAAGGTGTTGGGACCCGTATCTGAGGTGAGAAGGCCGGGGAGTGTAACCCTTCCGAATAGCCTGGTACAGCATTAATCCGGTGATGGTGGGGCCTCTGGTAACTCTCTTGGAGGGATGTCTTCCCCCTGACAGGGGCTGCAACGTAGCGAAGCTAACTCCAGTTCCTGTTCACTAGAGTCGCTGGAAGAGACTCTGAAGCCAAAAAGTCAATTTTACAGCCACTGTGCTTAGCAACCGTTGGTGAAACCTCAACGGTTTTGTTTCTTTGAGGATTGTGCCTTGACCTACTCCCCAACAATACTGAACTGTTCTATGGGTCTCAAACTGTCTGCTCGCAAAGGACTATTTGTTTGCCATTATGGAATAAATACGTGTTGGACCTTTTTCAGTGTGTGGTACTCCAATTACTGGGAGCAAAGGGGGGTTATCAGCAGAACAGACTTGGCTCTGAGCGTATACACAGCCCGAATGTAATCTGATGCTGGCCTTCACCTCTACATGCAGTAATCTAGAGGACATGGGCCGTGGCGCACCTCGCTCTCCCCTTCAAGGTACCTCTAGACCGAAGCCAAAGTAACCGCTAAAGAAGAGAGAGAGGGTGAGGCCGCTACACAAACTTATTACAAATTAATGTTATAAGCACCATGTCTATCTGACTGCACATTTATTTCTGTGATTTTAGTTGGGCTTTCATGAATAAAAGAATCCCGACCATAGTCTTTATTACATTGCTGTAAAATAGGAGGAAGGAAGAGGTGAGGTTATCTTGATTAAAATTGTTCAAGCATGCCCTTGATATGACAGCAACACCATAGTATTTTCTCCACTTTGTCTGATGCCTCGTACGCACGACCGGTTTTCCCGGCAGGAAAAAAAACTACGCTTTTCCCATGGGGATTCCTCTCAAGCCTGCCTTGCATACACATGTTCAGGCCAAATACCGCTGAACTTTTGACTGCCTAGAACGCGGTGACGTCAAAGACTACGACGAGCTGACAAAATGACGTTCTATGCTTCCGCGCATGCGTCAAATTGTTTACGAGTTTTTTTTTCCCTCGGGAAAGCATACACACGACGGTTTTCATGACAGGGAAAACGACCGCTGGGTATCCCGGCGGGAAAAAAGAGAACAAGTTCTCTTTTTTTTCCTGCAGTTTTCTCGTCGGGAAAACTGCGAGGGAGCATACTCACAGACGGTTTTCCCGGCCAAAAGCTGTCATGGCAGTTTTCCTGCCGGGAAAAACGGTCGTGTGTACGAGGCATCAGACATACAATTTACCTTTGACCAATGTACTTAGAATCATTATCATTCTATATTAAATGAATAGTCACCTAGGCCTAGGAAGATGACAAGGGCAGGATTTAAAAAAAAAGGGATCCAGCACCTTACATATGGGTTACATAGTTCTGTGTTCAGGACATAGCTTTAACATAGCTGGTAATTTGCTTTAATTGTCTTTGTATGATCCCCGGAGCGACCTTGTGTTTTGATTTTGCATCTGTTATGTTTCTGACTCTAGTTTTAATGCCAGTTTGGGCAGCAGGCCAAGATCCTGTTCATAAAGCCCAAGTGGCTGGCGCAGCTCCAGGCCTTTATTGAGGGAATAACTACGCAGCACTGTAATTTAACTAGCAAAATGTGGCAAATCACTGTTATTAATGCCAATAAATCTATTCCTGACAGTTGATGGCATTAAAATATCAATTTACTCAGTGAAGAAAACTCTCTCTCTTTTTGGTGGATTTGGCCTGCTATCATTTTCGGGGAGTAATGTCAGTTATTAATGACTTTCTGCTGGATTTCTTCATAGTCTACGTCCACCTAAAGCCACATGGTCATTAAATAACTGTTATTACCTGGCACTAGTACTGTTTCCACCTCTTAATACCTAACGTTACTTGTTTAAAACCTTTTTTTCCTTTTTCTTGTTGTTACCTTTTTCACATCTGGCATGACTATTGAACAGTACTGAAATACAAATGGGATTAAAGGATGTTGAAATTTCCTCTATATCCTTTTACATGAAAAATCTGAAATTAACATCGCAGACTAATGCCCAACGAAATGTTCAGTTTAAATAAGCAATATACATCTAAGGGGTATCAAACCTTGGTGTGCAAAGTGTTAGGGTGAGTTCACACCAGAACACGGTGCAGGAAACCCATGTGCCATGCATGTTTCCTGCACCAAGTTCAAAACGCACTGCAGTTGTGATCTACAGCGGGTGTCCATATTCAGGTAATGACACCCTAAGCAAGTCACAAGTGCAGTGTGTTTGCCAGCATCGGATCGCATGCACTACCTTTGGTGCGGAGTGGTGCATTCAAAATGAACAGGCTGAAATTGCATCGTATAAAACTGCATGTGCTTCGCATAAGAACACACAGCAAATTCCTGTGCGATTCCCGGTGTGGCCCGCCTTTACAGTTAATTTTCTGAAAGCAGCCACAGCCTGCTATCCAGTCTATCCTATGTTGCAGGAGAGACTCGGCTGCCCGGGACTCCCCTCCTCATTGGCTAAGCCATTTGCTCCCACTAGTGTCAATCAAACTCAGTGAACCAATGAGGAGAGAGGGGGTGGGGCCTAGCCAAATTTCCTTGTCTGAATGTACACATGAAGCCGTGGCTCGGGTGCCCCCATAGCAAGCTGCTTGCTGTGGGGGCTCTCATTAGGAGGGAAGGGTCAGGAGAGCTGAAGAGGGACCCGAGAAGAGGAGGATCTGGGTTCCTCTGAGCAAAACCACTACACAGAGCAGGTAAGTATGACATGTTTGTTATTTTTAAACAAAAAAAAAACTTTAGTATCACATTTAGTATGGTGGTTTCATGCAAGCGTATAACTGTAAATGGGTTATGGACATTTACATATTTACTCATTGTAAAAAAGCAGTAAACTAGCTTTTAAACAAGCCCTCTGTAGCTACAGGAACTGTGGACCAATTGTGTTGCTATGGCCATTTCTATAGTGACTTTATTGCAATTATATAGGGTTAGGTTTAGTAACAGCATATGTTTACAGAGGCCCTTCCCCCTCCATTGATATGTAAATAACTGAGACTGGAAGTTCTTTGCAGGAAATGGGTGGGTGGGGCTTGGAGAGCATTTGTAGAGACGTGTTTGAACAAGAGAGATGTTTTGAAAAGGACAAAAGAGGAAGACATGGCTACCTGAAGCTGAAGAGCTTTGGAGAACTTTTGAGTTGGACTGAGCAAGGAACCATGGACATTACATCTTGACCCCTAAGTTGAGTACATGTTTAGTTTACTTAATGTGTACCTATTGTACATGCTTATTTCTTTTTCGTACATCACGGGACACAGAGCGACTTAGTCATTACTAATGGGTTATATAGTTTACCTTCAGGTGTTGGCACTGGCCAATTCCAAACCGGAAGTACCCTCCCCTATATAAGCCCCTCCCACCCGGGAGCACCTCAGTTTTTTGCCAGTGTCTAAGGTGTTGGCCAAAGAGTAACATGTGTTTTCACTGGGCTTGCGTACAGGTTCTTTTGGGCCTTAGTAAGCTGTTCCGGATCCCACCAAAAAAGCTTCATAGCTAAACGGTCGGTACCCGGGCCTTGCAGCAGAAGAGCAAGGTTTTGCCTGTAATGCTTCTCTTAGGAGGGCTGGACCCTGGGATCCAGAGCTCTGGTCATACCCACGACCAAGACGCTGTCTGTGCAGGGTGCTATACAGGTCCAGGGGAGTGGAATCCTTGGGAACCCGGTCCCTGAAGGTTTAATTACAATGCCTGCCGTGATAGGTGAAGTTTGGACTTTTGTGGACCAAACAAAGTCCTGCGGCGGGGATCAGGTAAGTGGGGGCCCTCAGGAACTTGGTTCTATTGGGGGACCCCCAAGCCTAATTTGTCTTTCTGTCTGTTACCTAACGGTATTCCCGCTAAATATCTGTGTTTGCCTATAACTACTGAAAATGTAAAATTTTAATAGTAGTCAAGAAAAAAAAAAAAAAACAGGGACCGCGGTACCTGTGTTAAACCACTAGAGGCCGCTGTAGTCCATTTTTCTTGTAAATGTGGATCTTTGGTTTTCTCAACTCAAAAGATCCAGGCAGCTGGTAAGTTTCTCTGAGGGAATCCACTTCCTCTGCCCTGTTGCTGAGTTCATCCACCGCACAGGCCCTCCGGCAAAAAGGGCCCTGGCTCCTAGTCCTCTGTTGGTTTTCGAAAAGGGCGCCATTGGCGCACGGGCGCGCGCGTGGGCGCGTGCACGCGCCTCCTATGAAAAAAAAGGGGCGGGGCGGGTGGATGACGCTCGATGCGCGCCGCGGCGCTTCTGCGCATGTGCGGGCGTCCCAGCATGGTTAAAAGACACAGTACAAGTGTCAGCTGCATGCAAACAGAGCTAGCAACAAACAGTGGCACACAGAGGCGGTTGATGCAGGCATCCCCATAGAAAGGCACTTTAGTGGACACCAGCTGGTATATAGCAGCACCTGTGTTAGACTATTACCAGCAAAAATTGGTGTATGACGACGGGAATACCTCAGCTTTGTGCTTAAAGGATATGTCGTCCAGACGCTCCGGAAATAGATCTTCCAGGAAGCCAAAGGGGTCTCCATCGGGCTCTGAGGATATTGGGCATGCTTGCACTGCACCAATCTCCCCTGAGAATGCAGAGGTCAGTAGCCGTAGAAACCCCGCAGGAATGCCTGGTGCTGCGGCTGTCCCCAGTCCACCTGCTCCTGTATATATAACAGAGGAGGTTTTATCCTCAACTCTGGGAGGATTGGAAGAGAGATTAACAGCATTGATCGCTGCTTCCCTGTCACAGGAAAAGCGCGTCCGATCTCCGTCTCCTCCTTCAGAGTGCCTGTTAGTGGAGGAACAGCCCCACACAGAGATCGACCTACCTGAAGGGGGATCAGGATGAGGTTGATTCAGTTATGGAGGAATCAACAGTGGAAGAACCTTTCTCAGCTTCTCAGGCTGAAAGATTATGGGTTCAGTCTCTGACTAACATGGTCCGATCAGCATTTAAAATGCCTCTGGCGGAACCACCATCCACTACGGTTTCCTCGCTGGGGTCGCTAAAAGCTCCCCAGGCGGTCTGTTCCTTCCCAATCCACCCTTTATTAGAAGGGCTTATTTACCAGGATTGGGAGCATCCTGATAAAATATTTGCTCCCCCCAAGAGATTTCCGGTGATCTATCCCATGGAGGATAAGTTCATAAGAAAATGGAGGGTCCCTATAGTGGACGCAGCCATCTCTTCTGTTAACAAATCACTGACATGTCCAGTAGATAATGTTCCAATGTTCAAAGACCCAATAGATAAAAAATTGGAGTCTTTACTAAAATCTGCTTTCTCTACAGCAAGTATGGTGACACAACCTGCGGTAGCAGCGATTGGAGTCTGCCAAGCAGTGAAAGATCAGTTGAAACAAGTCTTAAGGGACTTACCAGATCAGCAGGCTCATGCCCTAGCTGACCTGCCTAGAGCCTTGTGTTTTGCGGTGGACGCCATAAAGGATACAATCCAACAGGCCTCCCGCTTTACGCTGTCTATAGTACATATGCGTAGGCTTCTGTGGCTCAAAAACTGGTCTGCTGAAGCTCCCTGTAAAAAACTGCTGGTTAGCTTCCCATTTCATGGAGAACGCTTATTTGGAGAAGATCTGGACAAATATATCCAGAAAATTTCTGCCGGTAAAAGTTCACTCTTACCGGTTAAGAACAAGGGTAGAAGTCCTTCTTTTAAGAGGCCTACCTCTCCAGTCCCGGGCACATCGGCTGTGAAGCAGTTCCGACGGCCTCCGCGGTCAAATTCAGGGGGCAGAAATCAGGGACAATCACAGGGTAACAAGAAGCCCTGGATCAAGAGAGGTACAAAACCTCCCCCTAAGGCATGAAGTATTGCCCCCGCTCAATCGGGTGGGGGGAAGACTTCAGTTGTTCACAGAGACCTGGCGGGACACCATCAGAGACAGATGGGTGCTCTCCGCAGTAAGTCTGGGATACAAGCTGGAGTTAAAAGGCACTCCTCCTGCCCAATTTATGAGGTCAAACGTGCCAAGAGATCCCCAAAAGAGAGGATCCCTCCTTCTGGCACTAGAACAACTATTGCTCCAAGGGGTAATCATGAAGGTTCCCCTGGAAGAAAGCGGATTCGGGTTTTACTCGAACCTTTTCACAGTCCCCAAACCAAATGGGGACGTGAGGCCCATATTAAATCTAAAAGGGCTAAACAAGTTCCTAAATATCAGGACCTTTCGGATGGAGTCGATCCGATCAGTGGCCACCGCCCTACAAGGGCAGGAATGGCTAGCCTCGATCGACATAAGGGATGCTTATCTGCATATTCCCATCCTTCCGGCCCATCAGAAATTTCTACGCTTTGCAGTAGAAGGGCGCCATTTTCAGTTCAGAGCCTTACCTTTCGGTCTGGCCACAGCACCACGAGTGTTCACAAAAATTCTGGCCCCATTATTGGCCAATCTAAGAACACAGGGTGTAACGATAATGGCATATCTAGACGACCTGCTACTAATAGACCACTCAGTGGAAAAGCTGGAAGTAGCTATTCACAAGACAATCGAGTATCTGGAATATCACGGTTGGATTATCAACCGGGACAAGTCAGCTCTAAGACCAGTCAAAAGTCTGGAATACTTAGGGCTAAGGCTGGATTCAAATCAGAGAAAGATTTTCTTACCTCCAGAGAAGGTGTCGTCTTTAAGAAATTTGACCCACTTAGTGGGTACAAAAAGAAAACCATCCATACGTCTCTGCATGAGGCTGCTGGGAAAGATGGTGGCTTCATTCGAAGCGGTACCCTACGGTCAATTCCATTCAAGGAATTTGCAAAGGGCCATACTGTCAGCCTGGAACAAAAAAGTTCAGGCTTTAGACTTACCAATGTCCCTGTCCCCTTCCGTTCGCAAGAGCCTCCATTGGTGGTTGGTGCCCCAGAATCTGGAAAGAGGGAAACCCTTCAGTCCGGTTTCTTGGAAGGTGGTCACTACAGATGCCAGCCTCATCGGCTGGGGGGCAGTGCTGGAGCAATGGTCTCTCCAGGGCAGGTGGTCAGAAGCAGAAAAGGCCCTGCCCATCAATCTCTTAGAGATACGAGCAGCCCGGTATGCCCTAGTAGCATGGACATCCAAACTCCAGGGGTCCCCTGTCAGAATTCAATCAGACAATGCCACGGCAGTGGCATATATCAATCATCAGGGTGGCACCAAAAGTCGTGCAGCCCAGAAGGAAGCAAATTGCATCCTGGAGTGGGCAGAAAGATATGTCCCAGCCATATCCGCGGTTTTCATCCCAGGAGTGGAAAATTGGAGAGCGGACTTTCTAAGTCGCCAACAATTATGCCCGGGGGAATGGTCTCTTCACCCCGAGGTTTTCCAGGCAATATGCCAGCGGTGGGGAACACCGGATGTAGATCTGCTAGCATCCAGATTCAACGCAAAGGTGGACAGGTTTGTGTCTCGCACAAGGGATCCCCTAGCTTGCGGCTCGGATGCCCTAGTGTTCCCTTGGGATCGGTTCAAGCTGATATATGCATTCCCACCGCCACAATTGTTACCGCGATTACTCCGCAGAATCAGGGTAGAAAAGAAACCAGTGATTCTGGTGGCTCCAGCGTGGCCCCGAAGGGCATGGTACGCGGAGATTGTAAAAATGTCAGTGAGGAGTCCTTGGACCCTCCCACTTCGTCCGGACCTGCTGTCGCAAGGACCGATATACCACCCTTCCTTACCAGCCCTAGGTTTGACGGCCTGGCTATTGAAGCCCACATTCTGAAAAAGAGAGGGCTCTCTAATTCTGTGGTATCTACCATGATCAATGCCAGGAAACCGGTATCCAGGCAGATCTATTATAGGATCTGGAAAGCGTACATTACGTGGTGTGAGACCAAGAAATGGCATCCACGTAAGTACATGATAGGGAGGATTCTGGACTTCCTACAGTGGGCTGTAGATAGGAAGCTGGCCTTGAGTACTATCAAGGGTCAGATTTCGGCCTTGTCAATATTTTTTCAAAGGCCCTTGGCTTCGCATTCACTAGTCAAAGCCTTTATACAAGGAGTGATGCGTATTAGCCCTCCGGTTAGTATTCCCATATGTCCTTGGGACTTAAACCTGGTTCTGTCGGTTCTACAGAAACAACCGTTTGAACCATTACAACACATTTCCTTGGTTCTTCTCACCAGGAAATTGGTTTTCTTAGTAGCCATTTGTTAGGCTAAAAGAGTGTCGGAATTAGCAGCTATGTCCTGTAAGGAGCCATATCTGGTTGTCCATAAGGACAGAGTAGTATTACGTCCTCATCCAGCCTTTCTTCCTAAGGTGGTATCGAGGTTTCATTTGAACCAAGATGTGGTTCTTCCTTCTTTTTTCCCCAAACCTAGCTCAGTAGAGGAAAAGTTATTACATTCTTTGGATGTCGTAAGAGCAGTTAAAGCTTATCTAAAAGCCACTGCTCAGATTCGCAGAACGGATTCTTTGTTTGTTCTGCCGGAAGGCCCCAGAAGGGGTCAGGCAGCATCAAAATCTACTTTAGCCAAGTGGATTCGACAGGTCATAATACAAGCCTATGGCTTGAGAAAGAGACCGCCTCCGTTCAAAGTTAGGGCGCACTCCACAAGAGCGGTTGGAACTTCATGGGCAGTGCATCACCAGGCCTCCCTGGCTCAAGTATGTAAGGCCGCAACATGGTCTTCGGTACACACGTTTACTAGATTCTATCAGGTACACGTTAGAAGTCAGGAGGATGTCGCCTTTGGGCGCAGTGTGTTGCAGGCCGCAAAAGATCCTCATGCCTGATGGCGCCCAGCTTATGTACCCCCCCCTCATTTGGCATTGCTTTGGGACGTCCCATTAGTAATGACTAAGTCGCTCTGTGTCCCGTGATGTACGAAAAAGAAAAAGGGATTTTTATAACAGCTTACCTGTAAAATCCTTTTCTTGGAGTACATCACGGGACACAGAGCTCCCACCCCTCTTTTTGGGACACTTATTGCTTGGCTACAAAACTGAGGTGCTCCCGGGTGGGAGGGGCTTATATAGGGGAGGGTACTTCCGGTTTGGAATTGGCCAGTGCCAACACCTGAAGGTAAACTATATAACCCATTAGTAATGACTAAGTCGCTCTGTGTCCCGTGATGTACTCCAAGAAAAGGATTTTACAGGTAAGCTGTTATAAAAATCCCTTTATTTGTAGGCATATATTTTGTAAGAATTGGGTTATGTTGTGCATCCAACAGTTGTATGTGCAGATTCTTTCCTTTTTAGTAAAGCATTGATACACTACAGAAGTCTAAAGCTTCCTTGGTTTTACCACAAGAACTTAATAGATAGACATAAAGCATTACAAATGGGGGCTCGAGGCCTGGATTTGTGCTAAAATTTCCACAGAAGCAGACCTGTTTTCTGTGGTGTGTTTTGTTGCATTTGCTGGGGGAAAAATGCTGCATACACTGTTTAGGAGGAGTAAGGATGCAAAGATTTCTGGTGTCCAAGAGGACTTGAAGGCGTGCACCCTTCCTATCTGGGCCAGAAATAGTCAGTGGATGTCTGTTGCAAAGGAGCTGACTGGATATGATTCTCCTTTGAACAGAGCTTGGGGGGATGGAGTCTCTGATTTTTCCTCAGATTTTAGTCTCAAACGTTTTGGTTCAGTAAGGGAGAGATGCGGGCAGTTGCTGTGTTTGGTTTGCATTTCCTGCATGCTCTACATATTGAATCTGAAAAGAGGGAAAAGGCAGAATTAGAAATAGATTTACTGAAGGAGCAGCTTGCAGTAGCATCCAAGTGTTTGGAAGAAACTGCAAGCCAGGCAAAAGATTAAGAAAGGAGGGTAATCAAAGTTAAACCTGCAGTGGCTTTGAAGTGTGTTCAAACCCCTGTAGGCCGAGCTGAAGATTTGAATGAGCGGTATGCAGCCCTCATGAATAAATCTAATGATGCTCTAACAAAGGACAAAGGCCCAAAGCCTGTAAGCAGAAGTAGGACATGTGCTACTGTTACTTCTCATAACCGGGAAGCTGAGGATTTGATCAGCTCAAATTACAGAGTTGATTCAGATACAAGGAAGGCAAGGCCTATGATCTCCAGGAGACACATGTGGATTGATTTACTAAAGGTGGGGTCCCTATAGAGGAAATAGATGGGATTCCTACACCAGCATTGTTTAAGAAGTGGAAGCAAATGGTTGGGAATGGTAGATTCAATCACATTAAGTGTTTCTGTTGCCATAAAATGGGGCATTTTGCAAAAATGTGCCATACTGTGAAGACTGCACAACAGCAGACCTCTGTTCTTCCAAGGACGGCACGGAGGGACATGCAAGTTTATTTGTTACGTTGGAAGTCAATGCCTTTCCGTGAAAGTGTTTCAAGACAACAGTGGGCACTCTACAATAGTTTTGCAGTTAGAAATGGGCAGATAGAGAAATGTGAGCAGTGAGCTATGTTTTTGGCACAGTTGGAAGGAACATATAATCTGCTTTCTCTCTTACTCTTTTCAGGTATTGAGCATCGAGAGGTGGACCAGGCAGAGCAGATGACCATGCTGGATGGTAGGAGGCAGAACAGAAGAGAGCTTGATGAAGATGCGGATGATTTCCTAAAGGTGGCTGAACTGGAGTGGACTTTCATCTGAGCATTTCCTTATGACCAAGAGAACAAGAGACTTTCATCTGGGACTTTATTTACACAAACTGCCAAAGACATGTAACCTGCTCAAAAGTAATATTGCAGCCTTCCAGGGACAAAACAAAAGTCTGACCGCCCAGATGGGGGTTGAAAGGGAATTTTTTCCTCCCATTTACAATATGGGGGGGGTTATTTCACCCTTTCCTGGACAAAAGGCTTTAAGAAGTTTCCTATATTATCATATAAAGTCAAGAGGTGGTATGTGTTGCTATGGCCATTTCTATAGTGACTTTATTGCAATTATATAGGGTTAGGTTTAGTAACAGCATATGTTTACAGAGGCCCTTCCCCCTCCATTGATATGTAAATAACTGAGACCGGAAGTTCTTTGCAGGAAGCAGGAAATGGGTGGGAGGGGCTTGGAGACCGTTTGTAGAGACATGTGTTTGAACAAGAGAGATGTTTTGAGAGGACAAAAGAGGAAGACATGGCTGCCTGAAGCTGGAGAGCTTTGGAGAACGATTGAGTTGGACTGAGCTAGGAACCATGGACATTACATCTTGTCCCCTAAGTGGAGTACATGTTTAGTTTACTTAATGTGTACCTATTGTACATTCTTATATTTGTAGGCATATATTTTGTAAGAATTGGGTTATGTTGTGCATCCAACAGTTGTATGTGCAGATTCTTTCCTTTTTAGTAAAGCATTGATACACTACAGAAGTCTAAAGCTTCCTTGGTTTAACCACAAGAACTTAATAGATAGACATAAAGCATTACAAATGGGGGCTCGAGGCCTGGATTTGTGCTAAAATTTCCACAGAAGCAGACCTGTTTTCTGTGGTGTGTTTTGTTGCTTTTGCTGGGGGAAAAATGCTGCATACACTGTTTAGGAGGAGTAAGGATGCAAAGATTTCTGGTGTCCAAGAGGACTTGAAGGCGTGCACCCTTCCTATCTGGGCCAGAAATAGTCAGTGGATGTCTGTTGCAAAGGAGCTGACTGGATATGATTCTCCTTTGAACAGAGCTTGGGGGGATGGAGTCTCTGATCTTTCCTCAGATTTTAGTCTCAAACGTTTTGGTTCAGTAAGGGAGAGATGCGGGCAGTTGCTGTGTTTGGTTTGCATTTCCTGCATGCTCTACATATTGAATCTGAAAAGAGGGAAAAGGCAGAATTAGAAATAGATTTACTGAAGGAGCAGCTTGCAGTAGCATCCAAGTGTTTGGAAGAAACTGCAAGCCAGGCAAAAGATTAAGAAAGGAGGGTAATCAAAGTTAAACCTGCAGTGGCTTTGAAGTGTGTTCAAACCCCTGTAGGCCGAGCTGAAGATTTGAATGAGCGGTATGCAGCCCTCATGAATAAATCTAATGATGCTCTAACAAAGGACAAAGGCCCAAAGCCTGTAAGCAGAAGTAGGACATGTGCTACTGTTACTTCTCATAACCGGGAAGCTGAGGATTTGATCAGCTCAAATTACAGAGTTGATTCAGATACAAGGAAGGCAAGGCCTATGATCTCCAGGAGACACATGTGGATTGATTTACTAAAGGTGGGGTCCCTATAGAGGAAATAGATGGGATTCCTACACCAGCATTGTTTAAGAAGTGGAAGCAAATGGTTGGGAATGGTAGATTCAATCACATTAAGTGTTTCTGTTGCCATAAAATGGGGCATTTTGCAAAAATGTGCCATACTGTGAAGACTGCACAACAGCAGACCTCTGTTCTTCCAAGAACGGCACGGAGGGACATGCAAGTTTATTTGTTACGTTGGAAGTCAATGCCTTTCCGTGAAAGTGTTTCAAGACAACAGTGGGCACTCTACAATAGTTTTGCAGTTAGAAATGGGCAGATAGAGAAATGTGAACAGTGAGCTATGTTTTTGGCACAGTTGGAAGGAACATATAATCTGCTTTCTCTCTTACTCTTTTCAGGTATTGAGCATCGAGAGGTGGACCAGGCAGAGCAGATGACCATGCTGGATGGTAGGAGGCAGAACAGAAGAGAGCTTGATGAAGATGCGGATGATTTCCTAAAGGTGGCTGAACTGGAGTGGACTTTCATCTGAGCATTTCCTTATGACCAAGAGAACAAGAGACTTTCATCTGGGACTTTATTTACACAAACTGCCAAAGACATGTACCCTGCTCAAAAGTAATATTGCAGCCTTCCAGGGACAAAACAAAAGTCTGACCGCCCAGATGGGGGTTGAAAGGTAATTTTTTCCTCCCATTTACAATATGGGGGGGGAGGGGTTATTTCACCCTTTCCTGGACAAAAGGCTTTAAGAAGTTTCCTATATTATCATATAAAGTCAAGAGGTGGTATGTGTTGCTATGGCCATTTCTATAGTGACTTTATTGCAATTATATAGGGTTAGGTTTAGTAACAGCATATGTTTACAGAGGCCCTTCCCCCTCCATTGATATGTAAATAACTGAGACTGGAAGTTCTTTGCAGGAAGCAGGAAATGGGTGGGAGGGGCTTGGAGACCGTTTGTAGAGACATGTGTTTGAACAAGAGAGATGTTTTGAGAGGACAAAAGAGGAAGACATGGCTGCCTGAAGCTGGAGAGCTTTGGAGAACGATTGAGTTGGACTGAGCTAGGAACCATGGACATTACATCTTGTCCCCTAAGTGGAGTACATGTTTAGTTTACTTAATGTGTACCTATTGTACATTCTTATATTTGTAGGCATATATTTTGTAAGAATTGGATTATGTTGTGCATCCAACAGTTGTATGTGCAGATTCTTTCCTTTTTAGTAAAGCATTGATACACTACAGAAGTCTAAAGCTTCCTTGGTTTTACCACAAGAACTTAATAGATAGACATAAAGCATTAAACCAATTCATCTTCAAATTAAACACTGAAGTCCATGTCTAAGGATAGGTTAACATTACTGCGGGTTGGGAATGCAAACAAAATCACGCATGTTCCTTATTCTCGGGCAAACATGCTGCTTTTTAGCATCTGCATATTGATTTAATAAAAAAAGAGCCTATAATGTATACTGCAAAAAAAAATAAAAGATTGATGTGCACCGCTAAAGTGTTCAATGGATTGCCCTACCTGCAGAAATGCTTGGAAAGAAGTTTACAAGCATTTCTGCAGAGAGGGCAATCCATTGAAATGAATGGGATACCTACATACAGAATGTTGTGATACTTTTCAAAGGGTCCGATGTCCCCACTGGCCTCTGCATCTTCTACCTGGCTTCTTCCCTTCCAGGTGCCAGGCTGTGTTCATTCTTATTGGCTGCATTGGCTCATTGGCTGCAGTAGGATGATGTCACTCCTGCAGATACACAGGAGTGCAGTCATCCCAACACACAGGTACCATGCTGGAATTTAACTAAGCTGCAAGACTGCAATAGGCAGGTAGGTTTCTTTTATTGCAAAAGAGACATTGCATGTCTCTTTTGTAATGAAGAGCCTGTCTACTCACAGTTTTTAAATGAGGGACTTTAGTTATGCTTTAATTTAGACATGCTACACTTATGTTAGGGAAAGGCAAATAGGACAGCCTAGTTTCCAAAAGTGCATAGCTGGAAAGGCAACTAAGAAAATTAAAAATAAACATTGAAGTAAAAATATGACCTGTAACACATTAAAATATTTTAAAGCAAAGCCCATGTATTTGCTTCTAAAGAATGGAAAGTTAAAGCTACATTAAGTTTCAAAAAGAGTATAAACTTCTGCATCAACATGCTTACAAGGTAACAATTAACAGATGTATAGTTATTTGTTTCTACAGTCATGATGCAGTTCAGACAGTCTGAACCATTACTTGTACAAGGATCCCTACAGCCTCGTACACACGATCGGATATCCTATGGATTCTGATCCGATGGTTTTGTCCATCGGAAATCCGATGAAGCTGACTTCCATCAGTCTTGCCTACACACCATCAGTCTAAAAACCGACCGTTCCAAACGCGGTGACGTAAAACACTCCGATGAGCCGCGAAAAATGAAGTTCAATGCTTCTGAGCATGCGTCGGCTTGATTCTGAGCATGCGTGGGTTTTTTATCCGATGGACTTGCCCATAGACGATCGGAATTTGCTATCGGTTTTTGATCCATCAGAAAAATTTAAAACATGTTCTATTTTGGATGGAAAAAAGACCAATGGGTCCCATACACGATCGGTTTGTCCGATGAAAAAAGTCCATCGGACTGTTTTTATCGGTAAAACCGATCGTGTGTCAAGGGCTTACCAGTACTACAAAAAAATAATAAAATATCAGGTCAATATAAAATTTACATGATTTATCCATAAAAAAAAAAAATAACAGTCAGAAAACCTGCCAGCTTATATACATAATAATAAAAAAAAATAGGATTTTTATAACAGCTTACCTGTAAAATCCTTTTCTTGGAGTACATCACGGGACACAGAGCGACATAGTCATTACTAATGGGTTATATAGATACCGTCAGGTGCTGGCACTGGCAACTTCCAAAACCGGAAGTACCCTCCCCTATATAAGCCCCTCCCATCCGGGAGCACCTCAGTTTTGTAGCAAAGCAATAAGTGTCCCCAAAGAGGGGCGGGAGCTCTGTGTCCCGTGATGTACTCCAAGAAAAGGATTTTACAGGTAAGCTGTTATAAAAATCCTATTTTCTTTCTCGTACATCACGGGACACAGAGCGACATAGTCATTACTAATGGGATGTCCTAAAGCAATGCCAAATGAGGGGGGGGATACACCATATATAAGCTGAGCGCTATCAGACATGAGGATCTTTTGCGGCCTGCAACACACTGCGCCCAAAGGCGACATCCTCCTGAATTCTAACGTCCACCTGGTAGAACCTAGTAAACGTGTGTACTGAAGACCATGTTGCGGCCTTACAGATTTGAGCCAGGGAGGCCTGGTGATGCACTGCCCATGAAGTTCCAACTGCTCTCGTGGAGTGCGCTCTAACTTTGAACGGAGGCGGTCTCCTTCTCAAGCCATAGGCTTGCATTATGACCTGTCGAATCCACTTGGCTAAAGCAGATTTTGACGCTGCCTGACCCTTTCTGGGGCCTTCCGGCAGAATAAACAAAGTATCCGTTCTGCGAATCTGAGCAGTGGCTTTTAGATAAGCTTTAACTGCTCTTACTACATCCAAAGAATGCAATAACTTTTCCTCTACCGAAGTAGGTTTGGGGAAAAAAGAAGGAAGAACCACATCTTGGTTCAAATGAAAACTCGATACCACCTTAGGAAGAAAGGCTGGATGAGGACGTAACACTACTCTGTCCTTATGGATAACCAGATATGGCTCCTTACCGGACATAGCTGCTAATTCCGATACTCTTTTAGCCGAACAAATGGCTACTAGAAAAATCAATTTCCTGGTGAGAAGCACCAAGGAAATATGCTGTAATGGTTCAAATGGTTGTTTCTGTAGAACCGACAGAACCAAGTTTAGATCCCATGGACATATGGGAATATTAACCGGAGGACTAATACGCATCACTCCTTGTATAAAGGCTTTGACTAGTGAATGCGAAGCCAAGGGCCTTTGAAAAAATATTGACAAGGCCGAAATCTGACCCTTGATAGTACTCAAGGCAAGCTTCCTATCTACAGCCCATTGTAGGAAGTCCAGAATCCTACCTATTACGTATTTACGTGGATGCCATTTCTTGGCCTCACACCAGGCGATGTACGCCTTCCAGATTCTATAGTAGATCTGCCTGGATACCGGCTTCCTGGCATTGATCATGGTAGATACCACAGAATTAGAGAGCCCTCCCTTTTTTAGAATGTGGGCTTCAATAGCCAGGCCGTCAAACCTAGGGCTGGTAAGGAAGGGTGGTATATCGGTCCTTGCGAAAGCAGGTCCGGACGACGTGGGAGAGTCCAAGGACTCCCCACTGAAATTTTACAATCTCCGCGTACCACGCTCTTCGGGGCCACGCTGGAGCCACCGGAATCACTGGTTTCTTTTCTACCCTGATTCTGCGGAGTAATCGAGGTAACCATTGTGGCGGTGTGAATGCATATATCAGCTTGAACTGATCCCAAGGGAACACTAGGGCATCCGAGCCGCAAGCTAGGGGATCCCTTGTCCGAGAGACAAACCTGTCCCCCTTTGCGTTGAATCTGGATGCTAGAAGATCTACATCCGATGTTCCCCACCGCTGACATATTGTCCAGAAAACCTCGGGGTGAAGGGACCCTTCCTCTGGGCCTAATTGCTGGCGACTTAGAAAGTCCGCCTTCCAATTCTCCACTCCTGGAATGAATACCGCAGATATGGCTGGGACATATTTTTCTGCCCATTTCAGGATGTAATTTACTTCCCTCTGGGCTGCACGACTCCTGGTGCCCCCCTGATGATTGATATATGCCACTGCTGTGGCATTGTCTGATTGAATTCTGACAGGGGACCCTTGGAGTTTGGATGTCCATGCTACTAGGGCATACCGGGCTGCTCGTATCTCTAAGAGATTGATGGGCAGGGCCTTTTCTGCATCCGACCATCTGCCCTGGAGAGACTATTGCTCCAGTACTGCTCCCCAGCCTATAAGGCTGGCATCTGTAGTGACCACCTTCCAAGAAATCGGACTGAAGGATTTCCTTTTTTCCAGATTCTGGGGAACCAACCACCAACGGAGGCTCTTGTGAACGGAAGGGGACAAGGACATTGTAAGTCTAGGGCCTGAACTTTTTTGTTCCAGGCTGACAGTATGGCCCCTTGCAAATTCCTTGAATGGAATTGACCGTAGGGTACTGCTTCGAATGATGCCACCATTTTTCCCAGCAGCCTCATATACAGGCGTATGGACGGCTGTCTTTTTTGTACCCACTAAGTGGATCAAATCTTTCAAAGACAACACCTTTCCTCGAGGCAAGAATATTTTTCTCTGGCCTGAATCCAACCTTAGCCCCAAGTATTCCAGACTTTTGACTGGTTTTTAGGGCTGACTTGTCTCGGTTGATAATCCAACCGTGAGATTCCAGATACTTGATTGTCTTGTGAACGACCACGTCTAGTTTTTTCACTGAGTGGTCTATCAGCAACAAGTCATCCAGATATGCCATTATCATTACACCTTGTGTTCTTAGATTGGCCAATAAAGGGCCAGAATTTTTGTAAACACTCGTGGTGCTGTGGCCAAACCGAAGGGTAAGGCTCTGAACTGAAAATGGCGCCCTTCTACTGCAAAGCGTAGAAATTTTTGGTGGACTGGAAAGATGGGAATGTGCAAATAAGCATCTTTGATGTCGATCGCGGCTAACCAATCCTCCCCTTGTAGGGCAGTGGCCACCGATCGGATCGACTCCATCGGAAAGTCCTGATATATAGGAATTTGTATAGCCCTTTTAGAATTAATATGGGCCTCCCGTCCGCGTTTGCTTCGGGACTGTAAAGAGGTTTGAGTAAAACCCGAACCCTCATTCTTCCAGGGGAACCTCCATAATTACTCCTTGGAGCAATAGTTGTTCTAGTGCCAACAGGAGGGACTCTCTCTTCCGGGGATCCCTTGGCACGTTTGACCTCAAGAATGGGAAGGAGGAGAGTCTTTTAACTCCAAACTGTATCCCAAACCTACTGCGGAGAGCACCTATCTGTCTTGATCGTGTCCCGCCAGGTCTCTTGCGAACAACTGGAGTCCTCCCCCCACCCGACTGAGTGGGGGCTTCAATGAATTTAACTTTGGGGGAGGTTTTGTACCTCCCCTGACCCAGGGTTTCTCATTACCCTGCTACTGTCCCTGTTTTTTACCCCCGGGAATTGACCGAGGAGGCCGTCGGAACTGTTACACAGCCGATGCCCCAGGGACCGGAGAAGCAGGCCTCTTAAAGAGGGACCTCTAACTCTGTTTTTAACCGGCAAGAGCGTATTTTTACCGCTGGAAATTTTCTGGATATATTTGTCCCGGTTTTCCCTGAATAAGCGTTCACCATGAAATGGGACGCTAACCAGCCATTCTTTACAGGGAGCTTCAGCAGACCAGTTTTTGAGCCATAGGAGCCTACGCATATGTACTATAGACAGCGTAAGGCGGGAGGCCTGATGGACTGAATCCTTTATGGCGTCAACCGCAAAGCCTAAGGCTCTAGGTAGATCAGCTAGGGCAAAGCCTGCTGATCTGTCAAGTCCCTCAAGACCTGTTTCAACTGATCCTTCACTGCTTAGCAGACCCCAATAGCTGCTACTGCTGGTTGTGTCACCAAGCTTGCTGTAGAAAGAAGCAGATTTTCATAAGGACTCCAATCTTTTATCTATTGGGTTCTTGAACATTTGGACATTATCCACTGGACATGTCAGTGATTTATACATACAAGAGATGGCTGCGTCCACTGTAGGGACCTTCCATTTTTTTTTTTTTTGATGAACTTATCCTCCATGGGATAGACCACCGGAAATCTCTTGGGGGAATAAATATTTTCTCAGGACGTTCCCAATCCTGGTAAATGAGCCCTTTCAGTAAAGGGTGAAGTGGAAAAGAACAGACAGTCTGGGGGCTTCTAGCGACCCCAACGAGGATACAGTAGTGGTTGATGGTTCCGCAAGGTGCATTTTTAAATGCTGATCGGACCATGTTAGTCAGAGACTGAACCCATAATCTTTCAGCTTGAGATGCTGAGAAAAGGTTCCTCCACTGTTGATTCCTCTATAACAGAATCAACCTCATCCTGATCCCCTTCAGGCAGGTCGATCCCTGTATGGGACTGTTGCTCTGCTAACAGGCACTCTGAAGGAGGAGACGGAGATCGGGCGTGCTTTCCCTGACAGGGAGGCAGCGATAAATGTTGACAATCTCTCTCTAATCCTCCCAGAGCTGAGGAAAAAACCTCCTCTGTTACATACACAGGAGCAGGTGAACTGAGGACAGCCACAGTACCAAGTACCCCTGCGGGGTCTCAACGGTCACTTACCTCTGAACTTCAGGGGAGACTGGTGCAGGAGAAGTATGCCCAAGATCCTCCGAGCCCGATGAGACCCCCTTCGCTTCCTGGAAGATTCAGTTCCGGAGCTTCTGGACGGCATATTCCTAAGCCTAAAGCTGAGGTATTCCAGCCGTAATACACCACTTTTACTGAGAATAGTCTAGCACAATTGCTGCTATATCACAGTTGGTGTCTACTAATGTGCCTTTCTAGGGGATGCCTGTATCAACCGCTTGCTGTATGCCTTTAAATGTTGCCAGCTCTGTCTCTGTACTTCATAGCCAGCTCACTACAATATTGTGGTTTTTTTAAACTGCTGGGACGCCCGCACATGCGCAGAAGCGCTGCGGCGCGCACAGAGCGTCATCCCCCAGGCTCCGCCCCCTTTCCCGGCTCACCTCTATATATAGAGGCGCGTGCACGCGCGCGGCCACGTGCGCCTTCGGCGCTAATTTCAAAAAATGGAAACAAGGGACAGGAGCCAGGGCCCCTCTTTGCCGCAGGCCGGGGGATGGACGAGCACTGCAACATGGCAGAGGAAGCAGTTTCCTATAAGCGAACTCACCATCTGCCTGGACTTTGCTCTGCTGAGAAGAAACTAGTCCACATGACAAGAAAACATTCCACAGCGGCCTCTAGTGGACAAACACAGGTACCGCAGTCTAATATATTAAATATATATATAAAAAAAATTTTTTTTTTTTTTTTTTCTTGACCACCATTAAAAATTATTACATTTTTTTAGTAGTTACAGGCATGCATAGAATTTTGCGGGAATACCATTAGGTAACAGACAGAAAGACAAATTAGGCTTGGGGGTCCCCCAATAGAACCAAGTTCCTGGGGGCCCCCACTTACCTGTTCCCCGCCGCAGGACTTTGTTTGGTCCACAAAAGCCCAAACTTCACCTATCACGGCAGGCATTGTAATCAAACCTTCAGGGACCGGGTTCCCAAGGATTCCACTCCCCTGGACCTGTATAGCACCCTGCACAGAAAACATCTTGGTCGTGGGTATGACCAGAGCTCTGGATCCCAGGGTCCAGCTCTCCTAAGAGAAGCATTACAGGCAAAACCTTGCTCTTCTCTGCAAGGCCCGGGTACCGACCGTTTAGCTATGAAGCTTTTTTGGTCGGATCCGGAATAGCTTACTGAGGCCCAAAAGAACCTGTACGCAAGCTCAGTGAAAAACACATGTTTCTTCTTGGCCAACACCTTAGACACTGGCAAAAAAACTGAGGTGCTCCCGGATGGGAGGGGCTTATATAGGGGAGGGTACTTCCGGTTTTGGAAGTTGCCAGTGCCAGCACCTGACGGTATCTATATAACCCATTAGTAATGACTATGTCGCTCTGTGTCCCGTGATGTACGAGAAAGAAATATGCTTATCCACAAGAAGCAAAGCAGGAATAAAACAATTGATGAAGAGAAGACATCACCAACTCTAGGCCTGAAAACTTACTAAAGTGCCTCAAGTCAAGCACACAACTGACAGTACAAACTGTCTGTGCTGCTTGGGTGCACCCATCCTCTGTGACTTAAAGTGAAAGGAAGGTTGGATACTCACCTTCCCAATGCTTCCTTGCCAGCATCTCCTAATGTGTATCCCTTTTCGGCCATCTTTATTAGCCAATAGCCAGTAGGGCATGACATCACTCCTGCCTATGTGCAGGTGCTAGTCATACTGGCACACAGGATCAGCCTGGCTACTATAAGATGAGCTGTGTATGCACAACCCAGTGTTACAATTCAGGGATCACTGCAAGCAGGTAGGTAAGTATGTTTTATTGCAGATGAGACATTGCATGTGTAGCGCCCCTTTACTTTTCAGGGGTGCTATGTGCTTAAATTCAGGGGTTGGTCTGAGCTAGTAGCCAGGCTCAGACCACTTTGATTTGTTAGTACCTGCTTCTGCCTGTGTGATGTAGCCTGACACACAGTTCCCTGTGGCCTGTAGGTGGCACTGCCATATCAGGTCAGGTTTGAACCATGGGTGACATTCCTATGCCTTAGGGTGTCCTCTTTCGGCAGCAGTACGGTGGGCATGGTTGGCCTGCTGTGCATGCTGGGAGAGGATACATAAGGGGCAGACGCCATTCTTTTGGGGAGTCGGTGGGAGTCTGGAGTGTGAGCGGTTCGCGCCACCCGGCCCTCCAGGCCAGGGGTGTGCTCGTGCATGGGTCTCAGGCACCTTTAGCCTGGGGCTGCAACTCCACTAGTGGGCCCAGCACCTTTAGCTGGGTCTACCTCCAAAAGAAGAATCCCAGGGTGCCTGGGAAAGGTAGGACCCGCTCTAAGAAAAGGGGACCGGGGGAGGACCTTTCTGATGGACCGGTGAGAGTTCACGGTGAAAGAGAGGCCTGGTTACCTTCTGGAGGGATTCAAAGATCCACCAAAGGCCTTGCAACGTGCTATCATTGGCACCTGTCCTTGTGTTGCAACAGCTGAGAAGTTTGGGACTTAAAGATTCTGTGGCAGAGGATCTCCCGATCGTATCTCAAGGAAAACCTAAAGTGAACGTTCGAGCATCACTCCGGCTGCTAGGATCCGCTCTTACAGGGGACTATCCGGGTGAGCTAAACCTACTCGGGATCAAGTAGCGACTATTATACCAGTTTGTGCCTGGACCTATCTCCCAAACCTTGCTGTCCTTTCTCTCATCCACCTTTCCTGTCTGCTGAACTCGAAATTGCTTGTGAAATAAACTCAGCGTTGGAGTTAAAGTGGTGTGGACATTGGCCTTACTGGGGAATAATAGAGACTTGTCCCTATACTCTAGGGGATGAGAACCAGTCTGCTGGGAGAACCTGCTGCAGGACCCAGAATTGTTAACACCGCTCAACCTCCTCAAACAGGAGGGTACGGGCAGATAGCGCGGTGTGCCTTGACCTGCAAGTGAGACGAAGGCAGGAAAAGGTCCGTGTGCTACACATGTCTCTTCTGTATAAAATGCCTGCCTGCTTACAGTGTATCCTAGTGGAACTTTTGCTATGCTTTAAAGTAATGAAATGTTATTGTCTATGTATACCCTGAGACTAATAACATAACGGATGCTTTGACAAAGCCACTCTCAAACTTGAGTTAAGAGAACTGAAAATGAGACATGTAAGAGAAATATTTGCTGAACGGAGGTGATAGAACACACTGAATATAAATATAAGCACTGCAACTATTCTCGTACAGTATATAGCCAGAAAAAAAATCTGAGTCACACCAGAAATTACTTTTATGGGTGACTTTTCCAGGGCCAGGCAGTATCACAGCCTACTGAAGTCAAGGCACTTCTGCTGCAGTCTACATGTGCTTGGTGCTGGGAGACCTATTAGCCATTGCACTCTATGGGTGGATGCCTAGAGGTGGATGCAACATCTGAGGAGCCCTAGTTCTAGCAGACTCTAAACATTGCATGGAATGGTTGCAACTGGGGGAAGTAAAATTAATAGTTTACTAATTTGATGAGGAGGGTACAGTATGCGTATGGGGGGGGGGGGGGGGGCAATAAATGTTACACAAAAACAACAATATATGTTCAGTTTATCAAACAGCCATTGGCCCTCTCCAGGAACAGAGTCCAGTTAGTTCATTACAACACCAGATCACCCCTATACTAGTTTAGCAAGTTTGTCAAGCTTACCTTCAGGGGTGCTAAGGATCGGCGTGGCCTCCACAGCCCCTTATCTCCTATTTTCATGGGAGAGGTAAAAATTACTTTTAAATGTACTGGAGTGGTAAATGTAAAAAAGCTTTGCGAATTTAAGAAACTGAAGTGTCATTGTAAAATGCTTGTATTATTATTATAATACAGGATTTATTTAGCTCCAACAGTTTACGCAGCGCTTTACAATATAAGTATAAGTCATACATGATTGTACCGCCTCTAAAGGTAAAACAATTTTTACCTTAATGCATTCCCTGCATTAAGGTAAAAAAACATTTTGCCACTTGCTGTGCCCTTATTAATGGGTGATCAAGCCCATACATCTTCCCATATAGCAAGCGCTTGCTATGGGGCAGACACAGAAGAATAGAAGACAGGAATGCCGGTGGAGGACCCCAGAAGAGGAGATTCATGACGTCTCTGTGCAATACCATTGTACAGAGCAATGTTTATTATTTTAATGAAAAAAAAAATGCCTTTAAAACTACTAACTACAAAAGCATCAGTTAGCTTAAAAATAATATATACTGTTTAGGACAGTAATGTCATATAGGTTATTTTATGGAACATCTAAATGATAGGTGGGAGATCAGTTATATTTTATGGGGATTTATTGTTCTCATTACTTTCCTTTTTTTCCTATTTTGGCAACCAATTTAGTTTCCATCTTTTTTTTAATTATTATTATTATAGCTTGTTTATCTTGGAATTCCTTATAAAGCTCCTGTCTTCTTCCAAAGTTTGCTCTGCTGTGTGGGCAGTACTTTTAAATTTAATTTGAGATTTTATTCACCAGCCATAGTATCCAGGCCAAACCAGTCATATTGCCAATGCTGTTTACAGCCTGCTAGCCTAGGACTAGAGACAAAACTGCAGGCAGCAGTAGATGGAGAGCAATCCTGAACCAACAAACCGCAAATGAAAGGCTTGCTCATTTTACAAGGTCAACACACTCTCCATGCTACAATGTGGCTGTGATTGTGTAAAGTGAGCTCTCTGTACAGCCACAGTGTAGGCTCATACAAAAATAAAGTTAGATTCCTCAATCATCAGCCTGCAACCTGCGGACAGGAAAATATCCACACTGGTGAACAACAGTTTTCACCATTGCTAAAATTTTGCTTAATGGAAAACTCTGTTTCACTCCTTAACTACTTGAGTCCCACAGTCTTTTTCTCCTTTAATCCCCTTGAATCCCATAGCATGATTTCATTCTGGCAATGTCTCATTTCCACGCATTAGAACTTTTAGCATTTTTAGACTACCCTAATATATTATACATTGTTTTCTTTGGGGACAGTTACAGTGCCTTGAAAAAATATTCATACCCCTTGACATTTTCCACATATTGTCATGTTACAACCAAAAACGTAAATGTATTTTATTTGGATTTTATGTGATAGACAGGGGCGTAACTATAGGTGGCGCAAGAGTCATGACCGCGACCAGGCTCTGTGCTGCAGGAGGCCCATGCGGCCCCCCCTTTACATATGGCCGGCGGCAACATAGGCGGCCAGGAGTACCAGTGCACCATGCACACAGGTGGCTGGAGGTGGGGGGTGACTAGCAGAGCTCCATGCTCGAGTACCGCACTGGCTGCTCTTTAGTTGTGCATTCCCCGCATGATCTGTGTCCTCGGCCGGCACCTCTGGGTCCCCCTCTCCTGCTCCATGCAGCGCCGTTCAGTCCATTGTCTGTCCTTCCCCCTGAGTCTGGCTCACACTGCACTGCATGCTTCTCCCAGGGAAACAAACTTTAAGCACACAGATACAGTGCAGCCCTGTGAGAGCCGGCTCCCCGGAGGACGCCACAGTCTTGTCTGCCAGCCCCCCTCCTCCCCCGTCCTACACAGATGATGACAGACAGGTCTTTCTGGGAGATACACTGATCGCCTGTCCAGCACGCTGGAGGGAGCCCAGGCCACCATGGATGAGTGCCCAGCCTGCAGCTTGGTCATGGTGTGTGAGATGACCCCATCCCCCACACACCATCGCATATCCCCCTCCATCAACCCTGGGGACAGAGACCCCATCACCCCTGGGGACAGGGACCCCATCTCCCCTGGGGAGAGGGACCCCATCACCCGTGAGACAGGGACCCCCATCACCCCTCAGACAGGGATCCCATGTTCCCTAAGGACAAGGACCCCATCTCCCATGGCAACAGGGACTCTCACCTGGGGACAGGGACCCTATCTCCCCAGTATACTCTGTCTCTATTCTCCCCTGATGTAGGAATTGATCCAGTTGTTTTGTGAACCTCTATGTAACTGTCCGACTGTCGCTTTAAATCTTTGTTCAGCACTGACTGACAGGTGGAACCTTTATTGCCTTACTTTTGTTCCCCTGGGGAATGTTTTAATCACCAGACACTTCCTCCTTCCTCTAGTTTGAGAGAAAGGAGGCCCTCATTGTTCCAGCATTTACAGGCAAGCTAGCAGTACCTCATGGGAAGGTGATTGATTGTTCATGGAAGTTTTCTAAAGTTTAAAGTTTGCACCCCTTGGCAAGCGGAGCAAGGTAATGCAGTAAAGGTGCATTGTCATTGTCAGTATATATGTTTTAGGCATAAATTGAGTCCATGCTGCTAGTTAAAAGATATGCTGTAGACAATCCACATGTTTGAACATATAGTCATGTTTCTTTAGATGTTTAATGTTAATTTTCTATGTGTGCAGATAATGGAACACCACTTTGTAACTCCATTTTTGTAATTCTGTTGTAACCCCCCTTTTGGTGATCTCTGTAAACTAATGTATTGTATGTCATTTTACCGTTTTCACGGTGCAAATGGTGCTTATGATGTTTATGGTGCTTAAGGTGTTTAAGGAGTCAAAAAGATTAACCTCTGTGGTGTTCAACCTTAATGCACACCTTTGAGGCAAAAGAATAAAAGTACTGCTCCCGTCAGAAGCTCTCCTCTTATTTTTTACTCCAAGCCAATGGGGCCACTACAGTAAAAACTTATCGCTGAGGGGGAGACTCTACGCCACATCTGTCATCACCGGTGTAGTGTCATATTTTGCTCCCCATCACAGATTGCTCCGGAAGTGACGTTCCGTCGCCGCCATCTTGCTACACCCCACACTCCTTCACAGTAATGATAGAGTGAGAAGGGGGCAAGCGGACATCTTGTTACATCCACCGGAGTTTTCGATTTCACGGTTGTTTTCAGCACAAAACGGAGCTTATCTGCTTAAATACAGTAGTTGGAAATCGGACGGACTGTTTAGATGTTAAATGTGAAAAACAGAGGTGTTCTGTCACATTAGCAAGCATGTAAGGTCAGCAGGTTTGCTGCTGCTTTTAAAATTTAACATCTAAACAGTCCGTTGGATTTCCAACTACTGTATTTAAGCAGATAAGCTCCGTTTTGTGCTGAAAACAACCGTGAAATCGAAAACTCCGGTGGGTGTAACAAGATGTCCGCTTGCCCCCTTCTCACTCTATCATTACTGTGCAGGAGTGTGGGGTGTAGCAAGATGGCGGCGGCGGAACGTCACTTCCGGAGCAATCTGTGATGGGGAGCAGAATGTGACAAGACACCGGCTGCGTCGCTGTTTTCATCAAACTGTGAGTAAAGGCTTCCCAACACCTCACAAGGACACGTGCGGATGCCATCTTAGCAACAGAGACTAAGCTGAAAAGAAAAACGCGTCACATGGACATTTAAATATAGCGGGCTGCTTTATACGCAGTCCAGAAATCGACTTTAATTAGTATACGGACCAAATAATGAATATTTTACTAACGCAATGATTGTTATTATATTCGTGACATGAGTGCCTAGTGTCAAATTGTAAGCAACGCTATCTCCTAAGTTTCCTAATCCACTAAACTGTTGTCAATTACATAAAGGGTAAATTGTCTGGTTAAAATATATCCGCAGTTTTTAGTTTAACAACATTTTGTCGTATGTTATTGTGACAGTAGGAGCAGAGGCGGCTCTTTAATTAGGCAAATTAGGCAATCGCCTTAGGCCTCGTCCTCAGAACGGCCTCGCGCGATTGCCTAATTTGCCTTTCAGGTCAGTGTGTGTGTTTGACTCCGACTTGCAAGCCGGCGGGGTGAGCGGGCGGTGGGCGCGCTGCACACAGCAGCAGACTGAGCTGCTGATCAATCGCGGTGCGGTCCGCGGCGGCGGACAAGGGATACAACACTTTACGAACGATCAGGCTGCCTGCGTCCAATAGGAGTCTCCACTGCCGCGGCGCCGTCCTCCTAGCCTTTCCCCTAAAGTCGGCGGCCCCAGCGCATGGCGGGAGTTGAAGTTCTCCCACAGCACAGGCACACAGACTTCAACTTGGCCCTCTGGTGCCTGTGCTTTGCAGAGACTACAACTCCCAGATTGCACTGCAGGGCACTCAGAGAGAGAACGTCACGTGTTGTCCTGCTGCCTTTAGTAGGGAACCGAGGCGAGAAGGAGCAGGTAGGTACATACATCTACTACATGGCTGTGTTTCTGGATAGGAGGAGTGGCGGGGACAGCTGCTAATGGAGGAATTGATCTGTCCATATTCCTCATGCAGCCACTGAATGACCGCTTCTTCTGCGGGCGTTCATTGGCTGCAGAAAGAATATGGAAAGTTTAATTCCTCCATTTGCAGGCGCTGGGATGGGATCTATCCACCGGAGCTCCTCCTATCCAACTTATTTTCTGGCCTGTGCTCCCTGGTTCCTCCCAGTTCTCCCTGCATACCCCCTCTGCTCCCTGGCTCCCCCCAGTGCTCTCTGGTCCCCCTGTGCTCCCTGGCTCCCCCTACTGTGCTGTCCAGTCCCCCCAATGCCCCCCATGCTCCCCCCCACTGTGCTGTCCAGTCCCCCCTGTGCTCCCTGACTCCCCCACAGTGCTCTCTGGTCCTCTCTGTGCTCCCTGGCTCCCCCCATGCTCCCCAGCTCCCCCCAGTGCTCTCTGGTCCCCCGTGCTCCCTGGCTCCCCCTACTGTGCTGTCTAGTACCTCCCACTGCCCCCATGCTCTCCCCCCCACTGTGCTGTCCAATCCCCCCAGTGCTCTCCCCCCACAGTGCTCTCTGGTCCTCTCTGTGCTCCCTGGCTCTCCCCATGCCCCCCCACGGCTCCCCAGCTCCCCCCCTGTGCTCTCTGGTCCCCTCTGTGCTCCCTGGCTCCCTCCATGCTCTCCCCCCACTGTGCTGTCCAGTCCCATCCCCACTGCTCTCCACCTCCCCCCAGTGCTCTGTGCTCCCTGGCTCCCCCTACACTGATATCCCCCCCCATAGTGCTCTCTTGTCCTCCCTGTCTCCCCCCATATTCTCCCCCCAGTGCTCTTCAACCCCCGTGCTCCCTGACTCCCCCCAACAGTGCTCTCAGGCCCCCCAGAGCTCTGCTCCCCCCCATTCTCCCTAACCCCTCCCAGTTATACCTGCACCCCCAGTGCTCTCTGCCCCCTGTGCTGTCCAGTCCCCCCAGTGCTCTCTGGTCCCCCGTACTCCCTGGCTCCCCCTACTGTGCTGTCCAGTCCCCCCCACTGCCCCCCCATGCTCTTCCCCCCCACTGTGCTGTGCTGTCCAGTCCCCCCTGTGCTCCCTGGCTCCCCCACAGTGCTCTCTGGTCCTCTCTGTGCTCCCTGGCTCCCCCCATGCTCTCCCCCCACTGCTCCCTGGCTCCCCCGATGCTCTCCCCCCACTGTGCTGTCCAGGCCCCCTCCCCCACTGCTCTCCACCTCCCCCCAGTGTTCTGTTCTCCCTGGCTCCCCCTACACTGATTCCCCCCCCATAGTGCTCTCTTGTCCTGCCTGTATTCCCCCATACTCTCCCCCCCAGTGCTCTCCAACCCCCGTGCTCCCTGACTCCCCCCAACAGTGCTCTCAGGCCTCCCAGAGATCTCTGCTCCCCCCGTGCTCCCTAACCCCTCCCAGTTCTACTTGCACCCCCAGTGCTCTCTGCCCCCTGTGCTGTCCAGTCCCCCCCAGTGCTCTTAGGCCCCCCAGAGCTCTCTGCTCCCCCCGTGCTTCCTAACCCCTCCCAGTTCTACCTGCACCCCCAGTGCTCTCTGCCCCCTGTGCTGTCCAGTCCCCCCCAGTGCTCTCTGCCCACCTGTGCTCCCTGGCTCCCCCTGTGCTTTCAAGTTCCCCCGTGCTCTCCAGCTCCCCCCTTGTGCTTTCCAGCCCCCACTTTTCTCCCTGGCTCCCCCCCATGCTCTCCACCCCACTATGCTATCTAGCTCCCCCCCAGTGCTTTTCAACTCCCCCCACCCCCCTGTGCTCCCTGGCTCCCCCCATGCTCTCCACCACACTGTGCTATCCAGCTCCACCGGTGCCAGGGTTGCCAACTTTCAGTAAATTTACGAAAAGTTTGTAAAATCCATAATTGTTGCATCTGTCCATGAATGTCTGTTACGGACACGCAGCCTACATGTCCGTAATGGACATTCAAGGACAGATGCAAAAAGTACAGATTTTACAAACTGTTCGTAAATTTACTGAAAGTTGGCAACCCTGTCCGGTGCTCTCCACCCCCCACCCTCCCTATGCTCTTCTGCCCCTCCCCCAGTACTCTCTGGCCCCTATGCTCTCTGCCCCCGCAAGGCTCTCCACTCCTGCCAGTGCACCCACCTAGTGCTCTCCAGCTCTCTCCGCCCCCCTGCTCTCCACTCCCCCAACTCCCCCAGTGCTCTTGCCCCCATACTCTCGACCCCCCCTCTGTTTCTCTCAGGCTCACTCCCATGCTCTCCACCACCCCTGTTCTCTTTTCTGGCCCTCTCACCCCCGGGCAGCTCTGCTAGGTTCCCCCCTCTTTTCCCTCCGGCTGCTGCGGGGGTCTCTCAGGCTGGGGAGCGGGGAAGGGACCGCTATCATGGGCTGCTCAGTCTATTTTTTGTCCCAGTCTGGGCCTTGCGGGCAAATTGAGCAACGAGACTTGCAAGGATCGATAGTCCTGGAGGGAGAAGAGCTCTAAAGACCTCCCAGGACTGGAGGACAGGCTGACTGGGGCTGGAAAACGAGGACGGGTAGAAGGTAAAGGTGACGAGGGACCACTCCATCTCACAGCAAACGGATCCTCTGGAAGGAGCAGGACACTGTCCCCACCCAGAATGAGAACGGACCCTGCCTGCTGCTGGGCGTCATGAACATCCTGCTGGCATGGAAGTTACCGTACCAAGCATCACGCACAACTTCCCACAGACAGGCACTGCAGACTGGGACATGGTACACAGGAGGGGCTGCAGACGGACGGGGCTAGAGATCTCTCTCTCTCTCCCCCCTCTCTCTCTCTCCCCTCCTCTCTCTCTATCTCTCTCTCCCTCTCTCTCTCTTTACCTCTCTTTCTCTCTCTCTCTCTCTTTCCCTCTCTCTCTCTCTCTTTCTTAAATTCAAATTCAAATAAGCTTTATTGGTAGGACCAAATACAGAGGCGGCTCTTTAATTAGGCAAATTAGGCGGTCGCCTTTAAGCCTCGCGCTCAAAGGGGCCTCGCGGGCCGCCTAATTTGCATACCGGAGGAGGGAGAGCACTGGAGTAGCGTGGGCAGACGGTAGACCCGTGCTGTCCCTGGGTCCGATGCCCCAGCCAACCGCGGGAGCTGCAACATTACTGACCATGTTGAACATAGTGTAAGATCGCTGCAGTGGGCTGCCCCATTATCTGACCAGCGGAGTCATCTCAGCGCGACGGCATATCCAATCGAGTGCTGGTACAGGAGATCAGGACCTGCGGGCGGTGTAGCAGGACTCGGGCAAAAATAAATCACAATGATGGCACTTAAAATTTATCAGAAGACAATACATATATACATGTACCTAAAATGTGCTATGAGCTATGCAAAGAGCTCAGGTGTGAGTGAAAACAGTCCAGGAAGGTAACCGGGCAGCCTTGCTGAGGGAGCTGAAGCCAGACCGGTCCTGATGTCATTCCGCTGAACGTAGCGTTGCGTCTCAACTGAACTTCCTGTTTGCGGTCCAGCCCTCCCTTTGGCTTTCTGAGAAGATCCTCCGGCAACATCCACCATGGATATTATCCCGGCTTCTAAAGCAGCAAACGAGGAGGTCATCTTACACTGAGACTGCTAGCTAGCGGAACACGACCACAGACCTGATCATCTATGTGCTTTATACAGTCAACTTACGAGTGAGTGCTTTAATACTATTGTATTATTAAAGTGAAACAGTTTTAACCAAGTGGCGCCCCTTTTCTGTTTTTTTCTGTTAGCAGGACTCGGGAGCAGCCCTGGAAAAAGTACATGCTTGGTGAGTGAAGGGCTGTCTGTGTGTAATAGAGGCGGCGGAGGCTGGGCGGGATAGCCGTGTCCGTGTGCCCCATTGTGGAGTGGAGGACGAGCAACTAACTTAGTGTGAGGCTGGAGGGGGAAGCATAGTGTATCAGTCCCACTCTCAGTATAACGTGTCTGTATGACTTTGCAGTGTGAGTAGGAGCCCTGAACACCCTGATATATACACTGTATCCACATATTCCAATTACCACATGTCAGCCCCCTCCTCCTTCTACCCCCCTCTGCCCCCCTCCCTCTGCCTTCTTATCTCCCCCCTTCCATTCCCCAATTTTTTCTTTACCTCCCCTTTCTCTTCTCTCCTCACTTGCCCCATCACTTGCCCCATCCTCTCTCTCCCTCTGTCCTCTCCCCCCCTCTGTCCTCTCTACCTACATCCCTCTGTCTACTCTCACCTCTCCCCCCTCCTACTGTCCAGGCTATCCTCTCCCCCCCATCCACTCTCTCCTCTCCCCCCCATCCACTCTCTCCTCTCCCCCCATCCACTCTCTCCTCTCCCCCCATCCACTCTCTCCTCTCCCCCCCATCCACTCTCTCCTCTCCCCCCCCATCCACTCTCTCCTCTCCCCCCCATCCACTCTCTCCTCTCCCCCCCCTCCACTCTCTCCTCTCCCCCCCCCACTCTCTCCTCCCCCCCCTCCACTCTCTCCTCCCTCCCCCCCATCCACTCTCTCCCCCCCCATCCACTCTCCCCTCTCCCCCTATCCACTCTCTCCTCTCCCCCTATCCACTCTCTCCTCCCCCCCATCCACTCTCTCCTCTCCCCCCCCATTCACTCTCTCCTCTCCCCCCCATCCACTCTCTCCTCTCCCCCCCATCCACTACCATGCCCTTAAATATAGTTCCTGACTGGCTTGAATCGCTGGGAAAACGCATCTACCACTTGAGCTAAACAACCCCCATCTCACAGTATGCATTGTTTGCTAATCTTATAAGTTACATGTGTAAATGCCTATGTCCTTTTGTAGTCCCTTAGTAGCAAGTTTGAGCCAACTCTCATTCAGATTAGGTTTCAGGCACACACACTTGAAAGGCAAAGGCACACTAGAACAAAATATTGTCACCCACTAAAGAAACAGACAAACCTGCCAAGTCACAACATGTGCGGTCCAGGACCAGAGAGCGAAGATTAACAGAAAAGGGCCAAGAAATGCACAAAGAAACAGTTAAGAAAAATGAAATAGCATTCAACAAGGCGTACGACTCTTGGAAGGAGCTAGCAAAAGAAATTAGGACGAAGTTAAAGAACTTCTGCCTAGCCGAAGACCTTGATAGAAGAATGAAGGAGCTTAAATGTATATATTCCCCCTCCTTTTACAGGCAATATCCTGTATGAGGTATTGGAGAAATTGGCACCTCACGCTCCATTTCAGTTGTTGATGGCTGGTGATTTTAATAATGTTCTCAATTATACGTTGGACACGTCCAACCCACATAGGGCTCCAAACCGTGAATTGTCACAGTGGGCGGATGCTGCGGGTCTTACTGAGATCTGGCGGTGGAAGCATCCTACTGACAGATGCTATTCATATCTGTCCTCGGTACATGCTTCGTCCTCCAGAATAGACCTGGCGTTTGCTAATGGAGCAATGTTGCCTCTGGTGGCTGAGACATCCTACCTTTCGGGGGGTGTCTCGGATCACACTCCTCTCCAGATTACTTTGCAAGTGGGTTCCCAGAATTCAAGGAGAGTCTGGCGTTTATCCCCTAGTTGGGTGGGGGAGCCCTCGGTGGAGGAGATGCTGCAACCACACATTGACACATTTTGGCAGGTTAACAAGGGATCGGCCACATTACATACGGAATGGGAGGCCTTCAAGGCCACCACTAGGGGGGAATACATATCAGCCATAAAAGCCCTGAGAATTGAGCGGAATAGTGTAGAAAAACAACTCCATGACAGGGAGCGGGAGTGCGCTAAGGCACATGCGGACTCACCTTCTCCTGACACGTTGGCTCAGTTGCGGTTTGCAAAGAGGAACGTATCTCTCCATTACCGAGAGACGACTACTTGTCATCTGCAAAGGAGTGCGGCGCGTGTTTTTGAACAGGGGGATAAAAACGGTAAACTCTTGGCTTTTTTGACGGCTGGGGACACGTCCCCAACGGTGGTGCCTTGCGTACTGTCCCAGTCTGGACACCAGTTGAGAGACAGGGAGGACGTAGTACGGGAGTTTGTATCCTTCTATAAGTCTCTGTACTCGCCTATAGATCCCTATGACACGGGTGACCTTGGGGTCACATTGGAGGCCCTGCGGTTGCCCGAGCTGCCAGGGGAATCTCGTCATTTTCTTGATGCCGCGTTCAGGGAGGAGGAGGTGGTCTCCGCAGTTGGGTCGTTTCCTGGTGGCAGGGCTCCGGGTCCTGATGGTCTGCCAATTGACTGGTACCGTCGTTACTCGGAGATCCTGGTGCCTAGACTACTGCAATTGTATGCCGACTGTTTTCAGAAGGAGGGCCTCCCCCCTTCCTTTTATGAGGCTCATATTGTACTGTTGGCCAAGCCGGACAAGGACCCAATGCTATGTTCTTCTTATAGGCCCATTTCTTTACTGAATATGGACTTCAAAATACTTACTAAGATGTTGGCTACTAGACTTATGTCGGTCTTGCACCATGTTATTTCCCCTGACCAGACAGGTTTCATGCCCAAGAAAGCCACGGATATCAATCTGCGTAGGGTTTTCACCCACACGCAGTTGGGCCCAGACAGTTCCAGCGGCGGGATACTGGTCTTTTTGGATTTGGAGAAGGCCTTTGATTCCGTTGACTGGAATTACATGAGGGTGGTGCTGGAGGTATTCGGTTTCGGGCCTCATTTCAGGAAGTGGATCGACATTCTATATCATTCCCCTACAGCGGCCATTACGTTAAACAATATGTTGTCGGAATTTTTTTCAGTGCGGTGGGGCACTCGCCAGGGTTGCCCTTTGTCCCCGGGTCTTTTCTCCATCATGATTGAACCCGTGGCTGCGGCCTTGCGGGCCTCTGAGGAGGTGCGGGGGATCATGGTGGGTGACTTGAACGAAAAGACGGCACTCTATGCGGACGACATGGTTCTTTTTCTGCGGGACTCCGGAAATTCCTTGTCGGCAGCACTAGATATCCTAAATTCTTTTGCACGATTTTCGGGTCTGAAAGTCAACTGGGGAAAATCCCAAATTCTATCATTCAGGACGCCATCCCCCAGGTGTGAGATTCCTATTGATTGTCCTTTACAGCGGGTGGAGGTGCTCAAATTTCTGGGGTTAAACATTTCTAATTCCGTGTCCGATTTTATTGCCTTAAATGTCGATCCACTTTTGACTAAACTGAAATCCAGGCTACAGGCATGGCAAAACTTACCTTTGACGCTCATTGGTAGGGTGAATTTAGTGAAAATTAAAATTTTACCTTTGTTTTTGTATATATTTCGGAATTCCCCTGTTTGGATACCGAGATATGTTTTTTTTAAAAATAGATAGTCTCATAACAAATTTCCTATGGCAGGGACGACGCCCTCAAATTAAATTCCGGGTGTTACAACTGCCGTGGAAACAAGGGGGACTCGCGGTCCCGGACTTCCACCGGTATTTCTTAGCCGGTCAGCTAGTATTTGTCCACAGGTGGTTCACTCTACCTGAGGACGACACTGCTAATACGCTGGAGGCGGCTGTTGTGGGTTCGTATGAGGCACTGAAGCATCTCCCGCTTCGGGGAATCAGGGCTCGGTATAGGCTCACGATATCCATGCGTGCCGCCTGTAGGGCATGGGTGGCAGTGAATAAGGTGGGTGGTGCCTCTGAAATTTCTCCTTACACACCACTTTGGAAGAATCCTCAGCTAGCACACTTTTGTGAGTACCCCGATCCAGTCACCTGGACTAAATATAGCATTAAGACTCTGAGGGACATAGTGGGGGGTGGGAAACTCTTACAGTTTGACGCCCTTAAAGCCAAGTTTGATCTGCCCAACACGCACTTGTTTCGTTTTCTTCAGCTCAGACATGCATTTAAGGCCCAATTTGATAGTGTTATCATGGAAAAAGCCCAATCCGCCCACTGTATCAGCATGGAAGGGGGTGGTGAATAGAGCTGTACCACTGTACAAAGCTACGTATGCTAGTAGGGGCGCACCTCAGAAATTTGATAAAGTATGGGGCAGTTGGATGAATAGTGAACTTACGGTGGCGGATTGAGTGGCACCCATTATAAATGCACTTGCAGTAAGAGTTGAATATGATTGTGATTATGTGACATTTCCAAACAACATATAGACTGTGACTGAGTTAAAGTGACTTTATAACTGTATTATTCCTGCTGATGGGTGGGGGTCTGGAGGGAGGGAGAGGGAGCCAATGCTGAAGAATTGTATATAGTTTGTGTTTGTGTATGGCCCACTGGGTCTGTTTGTTATGTCAAAGCTATAAATAAAACTTTTCAAAACAAAAAAACAAAAAAATGAAAGCCAAAGAAGCGTTAGAACACCAACAGTATGAGTCCATTTGCCGTAATCATTCCACTACCTCATACGTTGTTAAAAGAATGGATGCATGTACCACGTTAACAGTGGAAATCTTTAATGATCAAGTTAAGAAGGAAAAGCCTCGTACACACGGCCGAGAATCTCGTCAAGAAAAAACACGTTGTTTTTCTTGACGAGATTCTTGGACAAGAAACTTGTCCCGGCCGAGTGTACACACGCTCCTTTCAAAGAACCCACGGTTCTTTGAATAGAGCGAACGCGGTGACGTAATCGCCTACGACGAACGTGCGCTCGTCACATTCGATGCCATCGCCGCCATCTTGCTACACCCTACCTATGCCTAGGAAGCTACCGCGCATGCGTCAAAGTCATTTCGAGCATGCGCGGGCTTCCCGGAGGACAGGTAAGTGTACACACACACACTTTTCTCGTCGAGAAACATGCTGACAAGAATCTTAACGAGAAAATAGAGAGCAGGTTCTCTATTTTTCTCGTCGAGATTCTTGACGGTATTCTTGACGAGAAACATGATAGCCGCGTACACACGACCGATTTACTTGGCAAGAAAGCTCTGCCAGCAAGTTTCTTGCTGGTTCTTGCCGAGAAACTCGATCGTGCGTACGAGGCTAAAGAGTGAGGATGGTACTTAATAAAGAAGAGCACGAGTCAGTCTTTGGAAACACAGAAACAGAAACTGTCCTCTCAGAGTCATTACCAGACTCTAGCTTAAGCTCGAGAGCCACTTCCAGATCTTCTAGCAAACGCGCAGATGCAGAAGCCGACTTTGCAGCCAAGATAGAACAGGCAAAGGCGATGCAACAGATGCGTGAGCAACAAGTTAAGCTGAGCAAAATGGAGGCAGAAATTAAACTTAGGTTAGATGAGGAAAAGGTACAAAACCTACAAGGTACAAAACCTATACAAAAAAAATGAACCACAAACCTCATTAAATCTGAAGGCTGTGCCATTTCATCCTTCAAATACACCACTTGAGGTGTCAAGACCACAAGAAGAAGGTAGTCTAATTCCAGGACTTGCAAGTCTGCTCATCTCCAACCTTCTCCCTATACCTGAACCAACTGTATTTACAGGTGATCCTTTAAAGTTCATAGACTGGAAGATATCCTTTATGGCGCTGATTGATCAAAAACCAATTCCTGTGTGCGAAAAAATGCTGCACTTGAAGAGGTATCTCGGTGGTGAAGCTCATAAGACAGTGGAAGGTTTCTTCTATCGGAATTCAGAAGACGCTTATCTAGGTGCCTGGGGAATCCTACAGGTATGGAGGTCCATTCATAGTGCAAAGAGCTTTCAGAGAAAGGCCTCGTACACACGGCCGAGATTCTCGTCGAAAAAAACATGTCGTTTTTTTCGACGAGATTCTTGGACAAGAAAATTGTCCCGGCCGAGTGTACACACGCTCGATTCAAAGAACCCGCGGTTCTTTGAATGGAGCGTACGCGGTGACGTTATCGACTACGACGAGCATGCGCTCGTCACATTCAATGCCGTCGCCACCATCTTGGTATACCCTACGTATGCCTAGGAAGCTACCGCGCATGCGTCGAATTCATTTTGAACATGGGCGGGCTTCCCGGCGGACAGGTAAGTGTACACACACTCACTTTTCTCGTCGAGAAACAGGCTGACGAGAATCTCGACGAGAAAATAGAGAGCAGGTTCTCTATTTTCTCGTCGAGGTTACTTGTCGGTTTTCTCAACGAGAAACCCGATAGCCACGTACACACGACCGATTTACTCGGCAAGACATCTCTGCCAGCAAGTTTCTTGCTGGTTCTTGCCGAGAAAATCGGTCGTGTGTACGAGGCCAAAGGCTGACTAAATGGCCAAAGATATCAGCAAACGACCCTGTAGCATTAAGAGAGTTAGCGGATTTCCTTCAAGGTTGTGTGGAGGCCATTCCCCATGTTAAAGGCCTAGCTATTCTAAATGATTGTGAAGAAAACCACAACCTTCTCAAGAAACTGCCTGAATTGGTTGTGTGTAGATGGAGTCACTTCGTTGTGTACTAATTAGACAAGTCTCAAGAATGCCCAACCTTTGCTCGTTTCACAGAGTTTCTGCAGAAGGAAGCCAAGATAGCATGCAACCCCATTGCTTCCCCCTTCCTCCTCAGTACCAAGACCACAGATGAGAGAATTCCCAAAACAGCCAATGTGCTCAACACAAGCACTCAAATTAAGCCCTCCACCTCCAGTGTTCCAGAGATCTCAGCTTCAAGACCAAAACAACCTTGCCTAGTCTGCAAAGACAAAACACACAGCATCGCTAAATGTTTGACTTTTGCAGCAAAGACCATCGATGAAAGGAAGGCCTTCATTTATGAAAACCACCTCTGCTTTGGTTGCTAAAGAAAGGGCCATACTTCAAAAGACTGCAAAGGAAGACACACGTGTAGCATATGTAGTCAACGTCATCCAACCTGTTTGCACATACAGAGAAACACTGAGCCTGTCAAAACACCAAACGATGATTCAGTAGCTACGGGAGATGAGGTAAACGACAACGTTCCCAAAGTTATGTCCCATACATTGACAAGGAATTCTCTTGCCACCTCCTGCATTGTTCCAGTTCTGTTGTCAGCTGCGGCGGAGCCTCAGAGAGAAATCCAGACTTATGCCTTACTTGACACGCAAAGCAATTCAACCTTTGTTTTGGCAGACCTCGTATTTAAGCTAAGTGTGAGCACCAAGCCGTTACAGCTAAATCTCAGCACCATGACAGCCATTGATACAGTTATATCAAGCCAAATTGCTCATGGTCTACAAGTGTGTGGTTTCAACTCTAAAGCTGTAGTCCAATTCCGTCAAGCCTATACGAGAGACTTCATTCCAGTAGATAAGTCTCACATCCCCACCAAGGAGACTGCACTTCAGTGGCCACACCTCAAGCAATTGGCAAACAAGTTACAGTCACTTCAAGACTGCAAAGTCGGACTGCTGATCGGTTACGATTGCCCATCAGCACTGGCTCCCTTGGAGGTCATTACTGGCTCCGAAGATGAATCCTTTGCTCAAAAAACTATGCTCGGTTGGAGCATCATAGGATCAGCAAATTCACATCTTGATAGACAGGGTAGCCAGAGCTTCGTACACAGAGTCGCAGTAAAAAAAATGCCAATGCCCCCGGTCACTGATGTGTTAAAGGCTCTAGAAATGGACTTCTCTGAAAGATATTATGAAGATAAGTACAGGTCCTTCTCAAAAAATTAGCATATTGTGATAAAGTTCATTATTTTCTGTAATGTACTGATAAACATTAGACTTTCATATATTTTAGATTCATTACACACAACTGAAGTAGTTCAAGCCTTTTCTTGTTTTAATATTGATGATTTTGGCATACAGCTCATGAAAACCCAAAATTCCTATCTCAAAAAATTAGCATATTTCATCCGACCAATAAAAGAAAAGTGTTTTTAATACAAAAAAAGTCAACCTTCAAATAATTATGTTCAGTTATGCACTCAATACTTGGTTGGGAATCCTTTTGCAGAAATGACTGCTTCAATGCGGCGTGGCATGGAGGCAACCAGCCTGTGGCACTGCTGAGGTGTTATGGAGGCCCAGGATGCTTCGATAGCGGCCTTAAGCTCATCCAGAGTGTTGGGTCTTGCGTCTCTCAACTTTCTCTTCCCAATATCCCACAGATTCTCTATGGGGTTCAGGTCAGGAGAGTTGGCAGGCCAATTGAGCACAGTAATACCATGGTCAGTAAACCATTTACCAGTGGTTTTGGCACTGTGAGCAGGTGCCAGGTCGTGCTGAAAAATGAAATCTTCATCTCCATAAAGCTTTTCAGCAGATGGAAGCATGGAGTGCTCCAAAATCTCCTGATAGCTAGCTGCATTGACCCTGCCCTTGATAAAACACAGTGGACCAACACCAGCAGATGACATGGCACCCCAGACCATCACTGACTGTGGGTACTTGACACTGGACTTCAGGCATTTTGGCATTTCCCTCTCCCCAGTCTTCCTCCAGACTCTGGCACCTTGATTTCCGAATGACATGCAAAATTTGCTTTCATCCGAAAAAAGTACTTTGGACCACTGAGCAACAGTCCAGTGCTGCTTCTCTGTAGCCCAGGTCAGGCGCTTCTGCCGCTGTTTCTGGTTCAAAAGTGGCTTGACCTGGGGAATGCGGCACCTGTAGCCCATTTCCTGCACACGCCTGTTCACGGTGGCTCTGGATGTTTCTACTCCAGACTCAGTCCACTGCTTCCGCAGGTCCTCCAAGGTCTGGAATCGGTCCTTCTCCACAATCTTCTTCAGGGTCCGGTCACCTCTTCTCGTTGTGCAGCGTTTTCTGCCACACTTTTTCCTTCCCACAGACTTCCCACTGAGGTGCCTTGATACAGCACTCTGGGAACAGCCTATTCGTTCAGAAATTTCTTTCTGTGTCTTACCCTCTTGCTTGAGGGTGTCAATGATGGCCTTCTGGACAGCAGTCAGGTCGGCAGTCTTACCCATGATTGCGGTTTTGAGTAATGAACCAGGCTGGGAGTTTTTAAAAGCCTCAGGAATCTTTTGCAGGTGTTTAGAGTTAATTAGTTGATTCAGATGATTAGGTTAATAGCTCGTTTAGAGAACCTTTTCATGATATGCTAATTTTTTGAGATAGGAATTTTGGGTTGTCATGAGCTGTATGCCAAAATCATCAATATTAAAACAAGAAAAGCCTTGAACTACTTCAGTTGTGTGTAATGAATCTAAAATATATGAAAGTCTAATGTTTATCAGTACATTACAGAAAATAATGAACTTTATCACAATATGCTAATTTTTTGAGAAGGACCTGTATGTGTCTCAAGATGACGTTCGTTTTGTGCAATTTCTCTCTGAAACCATAATGAAAAAGAAAGATGAACACTATGAGATGCCATTACCCTTCAAAGACAACAGTCAACCGGGACTACCAAGCATTAAGAGGCTGGCCATTATTTGACTTCAACTTCTAAAGAAAAAGTTAAAAGCCAATAAACAGTACTATGAACACTACACTGCATTCATGGAAGAAACGATCAGAAAAGGTGATGCAGAACCAGCCCTTTCATTATCAGAGGAAGAAACATTGTGGTACATCCCACATCATGGGGTTTATCACCCCAAGAAGCCAGACAAGTTAAGAGTCGTCTTTGATTGTTCAGCAAAGTTTCAAGGCATCTCCCTAAATGACACCTTAATAACAGGTCCCGACCTGATAAATTCTCTAGTGGGAGTCCTCTGTCGAATCAGGAAGGAAGCAGTTGCTGTGATATGCGACATTGAAAAGATGTTTCACCAGTTCTACATCCCCCCAGAAATGCGCAATTACTTAAGGTTCCTTTGGTGGGAGAACGGCCAGTTGGAAATAGAACCCAAAGAATACAGAATGGCAGTTCACCTCTTCGGTGCCCGTTCCTCTCCAGGATGTGCCAACTTTGCCCTCAAGTATCTTGCACAACAACACAAGACAGAATATCCTTCAGCATCAGCTTTCATTGAGAAGAACTTTTATGTCGACGACGACCTAACCAGTGTTTCAACAATCAGTGAAGCTACAAATCTAATCCTCGCAAGGATTATGTAAAAATGCTGGCTTAAGACTGCATAAATTCAACTCTAATAAAAGGGACGTCCTGTCTTGTGTAGCTCCATCAGAAAGAGCAACAACTAGGTATGAGCCGAACACCCCCGGTTCGGTTCGCACCAGAACCTGCAAACGGACCGAAAGTTTGCGCGAACTTTAGAACCCTATTAAATACAATGGACCTGAACGTTCGAAATCAAAATTATCAAGACTAATATGCAAAGTTATTGTCCTAAAAAGGGTTTGGGAACCCGGGTCCTGCCCCAGGGGACATGTATCAATGCAAAAAAAGTTTTAAAAACTGAAGTTTTTTCGGGAGCAGTGATTTTAATGATGCTTAAAGTGAAAAAAAAAAAGTGAAATATTCCTTTAAATATCATACCTGGGGGGTGTCTAAAGTATGCCTGTGAACTGGCACGTGTTTCCCATGTTTAGAACTGTCCCTGCACAAAATGACATTTCTAAAGGAAAAAAAGTAATTTAAAACTGCTTGCGGCTTTAATGTAATGTCTGGTCCCGGCAATATGGATGAAAATCATTGAGAAAAATGGCATGGGTACCCCCCCTCCCGCCCACTACCAGCCCCTTTGGGTCTTGTATGGATATTAAGGGGAACCCCGCACCCAAATTAAAAAAAGTCCCTATATACTCTGAGCAGCATTATACAGGCGGTGCAAACAAGACAGGGACTGTAGGTTTGTTCTTTAGTAGAATCTGTTTGTAATTTGGAACAGGTACATTTTTAAAGTGTAGCTCCAGCCCAAAAATCTATTTTTAAAGGGGTTGTAAAGGTTAATTTTTTATTTTCTAAATAGGTTCCTTTAACCACTTCCATGCTGGGCACTTACACACCTTCCTGCCCAGACCAATTTTCAGCTTTCTGCGCTGTTGCACTTTGAATGACAATTGCGCGGTCATGCTACACTGTACCCAAACTAAATTTTTATCATTTTGTTCCCACAAATAGAGATTTCTTTTGGTGGTATTTGATCACCTCTGAGATTTTTTTTTTTCTGCTAAAAAAATAAAAAAAAGACCGAAAATTTTGAAAAAAAAAAAGGATTTTTTTGTTTCAGTTACAAAACGTTGTAAATAAGTAAGTTTTCTCCTTCACTGATGGGCACTGATGGGGCTGCACTGACGGGCATGGATAAGGCGGCACTGATGGGCACCGATGAGGTGGCACGGATGGGCACAGATAGGCGGCACGGATGGGCACAGATAGGCGGCACGGATGGGCACAGATAAGCGGCACAGATGGGCACAGATAGGCAGAATGGATGGGCACAGATAGGCAGCACGGATGGGCACAGATGGGCACGGATAGGTGGCATGGATGGGCACAGATAGGTGGCACGGATGGGCATGGATGGGCACTGATAGGTGCCAAACAATAATGCCTGCCAATCAGTGGTGCCCATTGTGGGCACTGATTGGCATCCATTGTGGGCACTGATTGGCATCCATTACTTGTATATAATTAGCATCCCTGGTGGTCTAGTGTGCAATACCTATAGGTGGGCTTCCCTGGTGGTCTAGTGGCATCCCTGGTGGTCCAGTGTGGGCACCCTCGGGGGGGCTGCGCAGATAATGGATCAGCACAAACCCCCCTGTCAGAGGAGCAGCCGATTGGCTCTCCTCTACTCGCGTCTGACAGACGCGAGTGAGGAAAAGCCGGTGACCGGCTTTTCCTGTTTACATCGTGATCAGCCGTGATTGGACACGGCTGATCACGTGGTAAAGAGTCTCCGTCGGAGACTCTTTACCTAGATCGGTGTTGCGGGGTGTCAGACTGACATCTCGCAGCAACGATCGCCGCGATGCGCGTCCAGTCAGGATTTTGAAACCACTTTGCCGCCGTCAATCTGTTATAGGGCGGGCGGCAAGTGGTTAAGCTAGTGCATTGTTGGTTCACTTACCTTTTCCTTAGATTTCCCTTCTAAATATTTTTTTTCTTTGTTTTCTTTGTCTGAATTTCTCACTTCCTGTTCCTCCTCAGTAAGCTGTTCAGTAAGCTGTTCTGGCTGACTCCACACCACTCGGATGATGGTGTGAAGTTTAGTGAGGAGAAACAGGAAGGGAGAAATTCAGACAAAGAAAAAAAACATTTAGAAGGTAAATCAAAGGAAAAGGTAAGTGAACCAACAATGCACTAGCTTAAAAGGAACCTATTTAGAAAATAAAAAACAAACCTTTACAACCCCTTTAAGCTTTTTGGAAAACACAGGGAAGGGTTATCACCCCTGTAACATTTGTTTTGCTGTCTGTGCACCTGTTCAGAACATTTCACCTCACTTTCCGTCCCAATGACAAATGTTTTTTGAAAATTTGTTTTTTTTATTGAAACAAGGATTGGTGGTAAAGCATCAGTGGAGAGCAGACACCTTTTTCCCATATTAACTCTTACAGGAGAGAATTTGCCTTCCTAGGGGTAGATTTCCTCTCACTTCCTGTTGTCTCCTTCCGTTTGCAAGTAGGAGTCGTTTGTAAGTTGGATGTTTGAAAGTAGGGGCCTGCCGTATATACTCTGCAGAAATTTGGCCCTTAGGTGTTGGTGTTGCCACAAGTTACTCTTGGTGGGCACTGGAACGCCCTGCTGTGAACTATTATATCAAGAATTGTAATTACATGCCATTGTTGGACAGGGGCAGAAAAAATGGGCCTTTGGTGGTGGTGGTGGTGTTGCCACAACACTGTAAACCCTCACAGTTACTCTTGGTGGGCGCAGAAATGGGCCCTGCTGTGAATTATTAGATCAAGAATTGTAATTACATGCCCCTGTTAAACAGGGGAAGAAAAATTGGGCCTTAGGCACTGGTGCCACAACACTGCAACCCCTCACAGATACTGTAGTTGGAGCGCAGTAGACATGTGCACTGCCAAAAAATTCGTTTTTTTCATTTTCTTTTATTTCGTTTTTTTGCTTTTTTCGGAAATTCGGAAAATTAGAAAAATTATTTTTTTTCATTTTTTGCTTTTTTCGGAAATTCAGGAAATTCAAAAAATTCTTTTTTTCCGTTTTCGTTTTTTTCGGGTTTTTTTTCATATTTTTCGGAAATTCTGGAAATTCGAAAAATTAGTTTTTTTTCGTTTTCGTTTTTTTTGTTTTGTTTTTTTTTGCTTTTTTAGGAAATTCGGGAAATTTGAAAAATTTGTTTTTTTCGGTTTCGTTTTTGGAAATCCGTAAATACGAAATCCGTAAATACGAAAATCCGAAAATAACTTTCGGAATTACGAATTTTTCAAAATTCGTTAAAAACGAATTAGAAACTAAACAAATTGCACATGTCTAGAGTGCAGCAATGAGCCCTGCTGCAAAGCATTGCATCAAAAATTGTAATTACACGCCCCTGTTAAACAGGGGCTGAAAAATTGGGCCTTAGCCACTGGTGGCGGTGCCCAGAACCAAAAATGTTCTTACAAGCTATCAGCATTATCATTGAGGAGGAAGAGGATACTCACAGTGACATTTAAAAAAAAATATTTGGTTACATCAGCATCAGGTGCTTGGTAGCTGGTGGTGATCCAAGACTGATACATTTTTATGAAGGTCAGTCGATCGACCGAGTCGGTGGACAGGCGCACCCTGTGATTGGTTACAAAGCCTCCAGCAGCACTGAATGAGCATTCCGAAAGAACGCTGGATGCAGGATAGGCCAGTAGCTCAATTTCATACTGTGCAAGCTCTGGCCAGTGATCCATCCTCAAGACCCAGTAACCCAGAGGATTTTCGGTGGGAAAGGTGTCCAAGTCTGATCTTGCCCCTAGGTATTCCTGCACCATGTAAACCATACGCTGGCGATACTTGCTGGAACTGATCATACCTTGGGGCTGCTTACTAAAAAATTGTCTGAACGCATTGGTCAGACGGCCACCTTCTCCACCGCTCCTTCTTTGACTGACTGAAGCCTCAGCAACATGTTGTCCAGGACCAGGAATTTGTAACCTCCCCTTGTAACGTGGATCAAGGAGGGTTGCCAGCCAGTAATGATCCCTCTCCTTGTTCGCACGAATACGAGGATCCTTCTGCAGGCTTTGCAGGATCAGGGAGGCCATGCAGCGTAGGTTTGCTGAGGCATTCGGTGCGGAGTCCTCTGGGTCACTGAGGATGACATGATCCGCAGCCACCTCCTCCCAGCCACGTACAAGTCCACGGGTGTCTTGGGACTGTAATTGATCCCTTGAAGACTGCTGCTGATGCTGAGTGCTAGTCTCCACCTCCATGCTGACACAATCCTCCTCCTCCTCCTCCTGTGTGATAGCTGGGCCAGCAGGAACACTGTCTGGATAAAGGGGGCCTTGAGAGGTAAGGAAGTCCTCCTCTTCCTGCCTCTGTTCTGCCTCAAGTGCCCTGTCCATTATTCCACGCAGCGTGTGCTCCAACAGATGGACAAGAGGGACAGTGTCACTGATGCATGCACTGTCACTGCTCACCATCCTCGTGGCCTCCTCAAATGGTGCCAGGACAGTGCATGCATCCCTGATCATGGCCCACTGGCGTGGGGAAAAAATCCAAGCTCCCCCTGACCCAGTCCTGGTGCCATATTGCAACAGATACTCATTGATAGCCCTCTGCTGCGTGTACAGCCACTACAGCATGGCCGACATAGTTCCACCTGGTGGGCATGTCACAGATTAGGCGGTCCTTGGGCAGGTTGTAATCCTTTTGCAGCTCAGCCAGCCGAGCACTAGCATTATATGCCTGGCGGAAATGCCCACAGAGTTTCCTGGCCTGCTTCAGGACCTCCTATAAGCCCGGGTACCTGCCCAAGAACCGCTGCACCACCAAGTTAAGGACATGAGCCAAACAGGGCACATGGGTCAGTTGTCCCTGTCGGAGGGCGGAGAGGAGGTTGGTGCCATTGTCGTAAACCACCTTCCCTGGCTTAAGCTGGCATGGTGTCAACCACCTCTGAGCCTGCCCCTGCAGAGCTGACAGAATCTCTGACCCAGTGTGGCTCCTGTCCCCCAAGCACACCAGCTCAAGCACCACATGGCATCTTTTTCCCTGCGTACTTGCGTAGCCCCTTGAACGCCTACGGAGCACCGCTGGTTCCAAGGACAACGCACAGGTAGAAGCCATGCAGGAAGAAGAAGAGGAGGGGGTGGAGGAGAGAGGTGTGTCAGAATTACCAGTAGTAACATTTTGGAGGCGTGGTGGCGGAACAACCTCCAACACTAGTGCACCTTGCCCTGCATCCTTCCTAGCTGCCAGCAGAGTCACCCAATGCGCCATGAAAGATAGGTAACGTCCCTGTCCATGCCTGCTGGACCATGAGTCAGCGGTAATATGCACCTTACCACTGACCGCCCTGTCCAGCGAGGCCAAGACATTGCCTTCCACATGCCGGTAGAGAGCTGGAATCGCCTTCCGTGAGAAAAAGTGGCTTTTGGGAACCTGCCACTGAGGAACCGCACATTCCACAAACTCACGGAAGGGGGCAGAGTCTACCAACTGAAAAGGCAGAAGTTGAAGTGCTAGCAATTTAGCCAAGCTAGCAATCAACCGCAGGGCATGTGGATGGCTGGGAACAAACTTCTTTCGGCGGTGCAGCAGCTGGGGCAGGGAAATTTGCCTGGTACAATCGGACGTCGGTGTACCGATAGTAGATTGCCCGCAAGTACTTGGCTGTGACACACCTAATTCTACACCTTCATTCCTCTCAGTGCAGGTTTCAGAGAGGACTGAAGGTATAGTGGGGTTGGAGATCCCAGCTGATGAAGAGCAAGGAGAGGTCCGCTTTGTTCTTTGGTGTGGGTCTTTTAGGTAGGCTTGCCAACGAACTGCATGGCAGGTTGACATATGTCTGGTCAAGCACGTGGTGCCCAAGCGGCTGATGTTTTGGCTACGCGAGATATGCTTTAGACATATGTTGCAAATGGCAACGGTGCGATCTGCTGCACACATCTGAAAAAAGGCCCACACCAAAGAACTTTTGGAATAACGCGCAGACAGCAGCGCCCTGCACATGCGGAGCTCTGTGCAGTGTTGCCAACCCCCTGAAGTGAAATTTACTGGCAAGGATACCAAAATTTCCGAACTGCAGCAATTTTTTACTGGCAAAAATCATGAAAATTGCTGGCTGAGCCGCATTTTTTACTGACGCTGCAAAAAAGTACCTAAAATCACTGTTTTTAGTGCTAAACAGTGCAAATATCAATATTTGAACTATAAACACACAGCTAGTGCTGTTATCAATGTGTTTAAGTTAAACAAAAGTAAAAACAATTTTTTCTCAATTTACATGAAGGTTAGGTTACTATAACCCAGCCAGCACAGAGTTCCCTCTTACATCAGAGTCTGCAGGATGCAAGGGAATTCTTATGTAAAGGGCAACGCTGCAGATCATGATGTAAGGGGGAACTCTGATGTGGAGGGGGGCTCTGGTGAATAGAGACCACCTTCCGCAGAGTGAATACACTAAGGTAAGGGGGGGGGTACTAAAACTACTAATATAAGGGGGAAACCTTTATATCAGTGCCCCCTTACATTATTGTATTCACTCACATCCTTACATCAGTGACCCCCCCCCCCTCAGAATGGCCTGGCGGCACTGTCACTGACCTCCTCTCAGGTGCACAGTGTGGGGCTCAGTCAGATGGCTCCAGCTTGGTGGCTCTGATCTCCTCTCCCCAGTCCACACTTCTGTTTCTTCCCGGGCCGTAACCCCCATCCCGGCAGCACTCCCACTCTTGACTCCTTTCTAGGATCCCCTCAGAGACTGCAGACATGATAAAAGACAAGAGATGGTCAGAGGCTGCGGACACGATACAGGAAGTGGACAGAGGCTGCGGACATACTACAGGAGGTGGACAGAGGCTGCGGACATACTACAGGAGGTGGACAGAGGCTGCGGACATACTACAGGAGGTGGACAGAGGCTGCGGACATACTACAGGAGGTGGACAGAGGCTGCGGACATACTACAGGAGGTGGACAGAGGCTGCGGACATACTACAGGAGGTGGACAGAGGCTGCGGACATACTACCGGAGGGGGACAGAGGCTGCGGACATACTACAGGAGGTGGACAGAGGCTGCGGACATACTACAGGAGGGGGGCAGAGGCTGCGGACATACTACAGGAGGTGGACAGAGGCTGCGGACATACTACAGGAGGGGGACAGAGGCTGCGGACATACTACAGGAGGGGGACAGAGGCTGCGGACATACTACAGGAGGTGGACAGAGGCTGCGGACATACTACAGGAGGTGGACAGAGACTGCGGACATACTACAGGAGGTGGACAGAGGCTGCGGACATACTACAGGAGGTGGACAGAGGCTGCGGACATACTACAGGAGGTGGACAGAGGCTGCGGACATACTACAGGAGGTGGACAGAGGCTGCGGACATACTACAGGAGGTGGACAGAGGCTGCGGACATACTACAGGAGGTGGACAGAGGCTGCGGACATACTACAGGAGGTGGACAGAGGCTGCGGACATACTATAGGAGATGCCGGTGGAGACAGGCTGTGGACATGATGGTGCCCCCCTCACCCCCTCACAGTAGCCTCCTCCTCTGTCCACCACCATATTACTTCTCCACATCATCAGTGTGCTGTGTCCTCCTCCTGTGCCCCTTTCACCACTCCACAGGTCAGGGCAGCACTGTGCTGCCCTGACCTGTGGAGAGGTGAAAGGGGCACAGGAACCAGAGGAGGACACAGCACACTGATGATTTCGAGAAGTAATATGGTGGTGGACAGAGCACATCAGTCTCTCCCCTGCATGGCACGGCTTCAGGCTCCCAGTAATGTCCAGGACGCCAGGCTCTCACTCGCTGTTCCCTTGTATCCCCCCCCAGTTTCACTGACCTCGAGTCCGTCCTCCTCACCCCTGGGCCCTGTCAGTGCTCCGCTCGCTCCGAGTCCTCCACCTATGATGAGTGTATGGCATGCACTCACTGCAGGTGACGCGCCAGCCGCTGTGGCCTTTTCAAAAATGGCGCCAGCTGCGCCATCATGTTACCGCGCGTGCACCGCCCGGCCGAGCATGAACAAGTTTCCCTGAGCTCGGCCGGCTTCTGAACGGCGCATGCGCAGTTGTATGGCCGGCTCGCGGCTATCCTTTTTCTTGGCGCCGGTGCCCATAACGGACTTTAACGTGCACCCCGAAAAAGGGGTTAAATTTGCGGGCTGTACGTAAATATACGTACGGTTGGCAACATTGGCTCTGCGGTGTGATGCAGTCAGTGTGCTGTCCTTAAGCTGGCCCCTGGAGGGCATCCTGCCTCGTTGGAGATGTGCCTCCTCCTCTCTCCTATCAGGCACCCACATGGAGTCAGTGACCTCATCATCCCCTCCCTCCTCATCACTGGAGCAAATCTGGCAGTATGCTGCAGCTGGGGGAACATGACTGCCAGATACTGTCCTTGTTGGGCACCCCCTCTCTCTGGGCTCACGTTACTACCCCCTCTCTCTGGGCTCACGTTACTGCCTTCCTATAGCTGGGTTCCATCATTGGAGCCTTCAAAACGCTGGGCATCCTCCTGGAGCATGTACCCAACACTGTGGTCAAACAGTTCGGGGGACTCCTCAGGAGGACATGGTGGGGCTAGGGAAGGAGTGACTGATGCCATTGAGCCGAGGGAAGAGGCCGCTTTGGCAGCTGCTTTGCCAGACAAAGTACCCTGAGCCTGGGTGAGAGAGGATAAGGAGGATGAGGACGGCTTGGTCATCCACTCTACCAAGTCTTGGGCATGTTGCGGCTCAACATGGCCAGCTGCCGAAAAGAAGGACAAGTGTGTCCCACGGCCACGGGCTGATGAGGATGCACCGTGTCCACGACCAGCACTGTTGCCTCTAGACACAGAGCCTGCTTGCCCTCTTTTATTGCCTCTTAACTGTCTGCCTCTCCTTGTTTGCCTTCCAGACATACTAATGGCCTGCAGTGAGATGTAGCTGCACAAAGGTGGGATGTATATTAGGCTTGTGCAATTCGTTTCGTAACGAATCGAAATTCGTCCGAATTTAGCAACTTTCGGACATTCGGAAGCATTCGAATTTCCGAACAAAGCAATTACGAATAAAACCGAATCCGAAATAAATTATACCGCAAAATAGCAAATGCCCGAATGTCTTCGGCATAATTCGTTATGAAAAAAGTTACGAATGTACGAATCGATTCGAAGCACAATAACACTCACTCTGCTCTCTGCTTCTCCCTCACCATGCTGAACTCCCTCTCAAAATGGTGTACAGGGGGCGGAGGCTATAGCCGCATGAAAAAACGAAAGTAAAATACGAGATTTCGAATCCATTCGAAGCACAATAACACTCTGCTCTGCTCTCTGCTTCTCCCTCACCGTGCTGAACCCTCTCAAAATGGTGTACAGGGGCGGAGCCTATAGCCGCATGTAAAAAACTAAAGTAAAATACGAGATTTCGAATCGTTACAAATAACCGCTACGTATTTAGAAAAGTACAAATCCATTCGAAGCACATTAGGCATAATAGGCAGCGTCGTTGTGAGAGAGACACGGAAAATTACGAATCAACGAACCCAAAAAAAGTTACGAAAGTAGGAGTTGTGTCCAGAATCAACGAAAAACAACGTACTCTACCGAAAGTACGAATTATAAAGCAACAAAAAATTCAAACGAAAAATGTCGCTTGCGAAAATACGAATTAGTCCGAACACGAAAAATCCCGTCTAGCAAAATTACGAATGATTACGAATCAACAGGACCGGAAAGAAACGAACCGAAACTAAACAAATTTTTCCGTTGTGCACAAGAAGCGAACCGAAACGGAACAAATTTTTCCGTTGTGCACAAGTCTAATGTATATGTAGCGATACCTCCAACTAAGAAGGCCGCAGATTTAGTTTGGGCCCTGAAGACAGCTCCGCCAACCCCCGGCAATATGCTCTACCCCCTACTGGCACAGCTAGTACTGACAGTAACTTGTATATCTTATACTGTATGAATAACTGAGCATTGAGACAATACTAAAATTGAAATAAGTATAAGATTTTTACTTAAGCTCTTGGTAAGAAAAGGAGTAACATCAATAACAGTTTACAGAATAATCATTAGTAATGCAGAGCCCTGCCACACTAACACACTATAGGGTTAACACACAACAAGTGCGCCACACGGGCGACCGTTAGCTAAGTGCCCTATGGTGCAGTAACCAAAACACATTAGAAACCCCACCAGGCCTGCTTCTGATATCTACAACTTAGTCCTTTTTCTTCACCGGCAGATCTTTAACGGTGGTGCACATTAACAGAGTACAAACTTTGTAATCCAATTGGTTAGGTAAAGATGGGGTAGAAACTTGGCTATACGAACGGTAGGTTCAGCTCTGACAAGGGCCTTCAATAAGAGCACCAAGAATAACTCGTAGGCCACGCCAGTCTATAGGCCTATATGCAGTAACAGTATATCGGTTGGGCATATGCCCTCTCACCCGCCCGGACTACGGTTCCAGTCCGGGAACTTCCACCAACTGTGTCCCACACACACTCAGCCTCTTCAGCGATCGGATCCCCGATCCAACAAGGCTGTAGTCGAGCGAAGTCAGATGCCACCCAGGCTCGCAGAGGGGTGGAAGGCTCATTGGTGCTGCTCAAGGCCTCAGGCTTCAGGCCTGGCACTCCGACACATCCGCACAGGAGGATCAGTCTCTGAAGTCTCGTGTCCCAAAGAGGCCGAGCCCAGCCCCTCCTCCTCCTTTTATAACCCCTCCCATGAGTCTCTGCGGTGGGAACATATGAAGAATGGGGTTCTGGGTGATGTAGTCTCTCCGCATTAAAGGGGAACACCCCGCTACACACTCCCCCCACTTGAATTCTTTGGTCCCCAAAGATAAACTCTAACAAAAACTATGTACAATTCTAGACAATTCTGCAAACGAGGTTGGCAGAGGGGATTCCCACCAAAACTGAGGGGTAGAATTCCCTTGCCCACAGGTCACATTATCATGGGTGGCCTGCCTAACTGTGCCAGAGAGTGAGCTGGGGTTGCCCTCCACTAAATGGACAGTGGAGGGATCCGGATTTTCAGCATTCCTCCTAGCGGTAACTACAGAGTCCTCTGAGCTATTCCCCATTTGTGGGTAGGTCAGCTTCCTAGGAGGCCGGATGACTCTTCGAGCCCTTTGCTCTCTTGGGACTTTTGGCTCTGGTGCCACAGGCTCCTCTTCCTCTGAGCAACCATCGTGGGCATCTTCCCAGTAATCTGCTGAAGGACTAGATGGGATGAACTCTGTGGCTTCTGGGTTCAGTGTTCCATCTGGAGTATCTTCAGTGGTTGGAAGATCTATAGTGGACGTTCCTGGAGTTGGGGAAGGCCACAACCAATCAAGTTCTCCTTCTTCTTCATTTTCACTAAGTTGAGAGGCCTCCCCATCTTCGGCTCGGGAGATCTGTGACCGAGTGTTCGGCCTAGGAGTATCCAGGATAGAGGCCTGTTCATGGGAGTCTCTCACGGGAGGTATTCTGACTGCCTCAGCAAGTGGGAGCAGGTGGTTTCGATGCCACGTCTTCAGTGGGCCTACCTTTCCTTCTGGCTTCAACTTATAGACAGGTAGGCCCGGCAACTTCCTGCAGATGACATAGGGTTCAGATCTCCATCTGTCTGCAAGTTTGTGCTTCCCAGGGACCCCAGATTGCGTAACAGCACTCGATCCCCGGGCTGTAGGTCTTGTACCCGGACCTTCAAGTCAAAGTTTCTCTTATTTCGAGCCCCCCTTTGATCTGAAGCCGCTTGAGCTTGTTCATAGGCTACTTTCAGGCTGTGTCTGAGCCTGTCCACATATCCTTTGTGGGATGTGGCTGAGGAATGGTCCAGAGGAGAGGTGCCAAAGGCCAAGTCCACAGGTAGTCTCGCTTCTCTCCCAAACATGAGTCGATATGGGGAGTAGCCTGTAGCATCACTGATGGTGCAGTTGTAAGCATGTACTAGGGCTGCTATGTGTCTGCTCCAATGTTGCTTTTTCTCACTTTCCAGAGTCCCCAACATGTTGAGCAAGGTTCGGTTAAACCTTTCCGGCTGAGCATCTCCTTGTGGGTGGTAAGGTGTAGTTCGAGTCTTCTTGATTCCCAACGAATCCAGGAGCTTCCGGATCAGTTTACTCTCAAAGTCCCTTCCTTGATCTGAATGAAGTCGCTGTGGCAGCCCATAATGTACAAAGTACTTCTCCATAAGTACCTTGGCCACGGTGGAGGCCTTCTGGTCTTTGGTTGGGAAAGCCTGGGCATACCGGGTGAAATGGTCGGTTATCACCAGAACATTTCCTAGTCCACTCAGGTCGGGTTCGAGGCAGAGAAAATCAATGCATACCAGGTCCATTGGGCCTTGACTTTGTAGATGGCCCATTGGGGCAGCTTGATGGGGTAAAGTCTTCCTCTGGATGCATCGTGCACATGAGTGGCAGTACTCTTCTACCTCTGCCCTCATGCAGGGCCAATAGAACCGACTTCTGACAAGTTGGAAGGTCCTTTCAGCTTCTAGGTGGCCATGATTGTCATGCATGGCAACTAGAACAGTCTCTCGATGTTTCTCTGGAAGGAACAGTTGCCATTTATCTTCCGAGTCATCAGAGGGGCCCCTTCGGTAGACCACTCCCTGATGTAACTGCAACATGTCCCATTCTTTCCTCAACAGCCGAGCCTCCTTTGAGGGGTGACGCAGGAGTCTGCTTGGATCCTGATTCTCCAGGGCCTCCAGGACCAATCTCCCATGGGGTCTTCCAATTGGTCACACCTCAACTCCTTCTTGGACAGTCTCGGCAGGTTGTCCTCTTCCAGTTGAGCTACTCCACAGTAGTGTTTGGGGACTCCCACCATGGTAACTCCTATTTCCTCTGCTCTGGAGCTTCCTCTGGCTTGAAATTCAGCTCCTTGACAAAGGGCCCGCACCCCGTCCGGTGCCACTTGGGTCCAATCTTCTACGTCACTGGTGGGGGAATGAGATCTCCTGGACAGAGCGTCTGCGTCTCGATTCCCAGCCCCTGGCCTGTACTTTAGGCTGAAGTTGAACCCAGACAGTGCGGCCAACCACCTGTGTCCAGTGGCGTCCAGCTTGGCCGTGGTGAAAAGGTAGGTAAGGGGGTTGTTGTCAGTCTTCACAGTGAACTCCGCCCCATACAGGTAGTCTTTGAGCTTGTCTACTACCGCCCACTTGAGGGCCAGGAACTCCAGCTTGTGGGTGGGATAGTTCTTCTCAAAGGGGGTCAGGCTTCTACTCACGTAGGCAACAGGCCGCAGTTGTCCTTCGTGTTCTTGATAAAGTTCTCCTCCCAGACCGTCATGACTAGCATCTACATGTAGTTCATAGGGTTTGGTTGGGTCTGCGTAGGCCAAGACTGGAGCAGTGGTCAGGCTCTTCTTCAACGCCTGGAAGGCCTCTTCACACTTCTGATTCCACTGATCTCTGATGGACTCTCCCGGCTTCCTGGGACCTGAGTCATCCTCTTCTCCCTCAGCCTTGAGCAGTTCATTCAATGGTCTAGCAATTCGGGCGAATCCCTCCACAAACCTCCCGTAGTAGGAGCAGAAGCCCAAGAAGGATCTGAGTTCTGTTACTGTGGTGGGCCGTGGCCAGGAGGTAACTGCCTCCAATTTCTCGGGGTCTGTGGCCACCCCTTCTTCAGACACTATGTGCCCCAGATAGTTCACAGAAGACTGGTAGAACCGACACTTCTCAGGCGAAAGCTTGAGTCCTTCCTCACTGAGTCTTCTCAACACTTTTTCCAGCCTCTCTTCGTGTTCTTCCAAGGTTCTCCCAAAGACAATGACATCGTCCAGGTATACAAGGACTTCAATAAGGTTCATGTCTCCTACAGTCTTCTCCATGAGACGTTGGAAAGTAGCTGGGGCTCCAGACAGCCCTTGGGGCATCCGGTCGAATTCAAAGAACCCCACTGGGGTTATGAAAGCGGTCTTCTTCTTGTCTTCTGGATGCATAGGGATCTGATAGTACCGCTCTTGAGATCCATAACGCTGAACCATTTGGCTCCAGACAAGCTCTGTAAGGCATCTTCTATCCTCGGAGTGGTGTACTGGTCGGGTATGGTTCTCCTATTAAGAGTCCTGTAGTCGATACAGAGCCTCAAGGATCCATTCTTCTTTCTGACCACCACTATGGGAGAGGCATAGGGGCTTCTGGACTCCCGTATCACACCAGTCCTCTTGAGTTCTGCAAGTTGTTCCCTTAGATCCTCCAGATCTGCTAGGGGGACCCGCCTGACCCTCTCTCGGAAGGGCTTGTCCTCCTGGAGGCGGATCCGATGGGTGGCACTCCTTGCACACCCCACATCGAACTCATCCTTAGAGAAGATCTTCTCCCATCTATTCAAATGGGCCCTGGCTCTCTCCTTCCAAGCCCTGGACAGATTCGGGTTTTCCATGGATATCTTCTCCCAAGTGTCTCCTCCTTCGCCCACCTCTGACAGGTTGACAGGGGCAGCGGGGCTCACTTCGCCCAACAGCATCCTGGCTGGGATTTCCATGGGGCCATCTGTATTGTTCCTAACACTCACTGGGACTCTACAATGGGCCTTCTTCAGAGCCTTCAGCGGAATCACTTCTGGTATCACTTCCAGACCGTGGGCCCCTTCCCTTGGGTCAGATTCCAACATGACAAAGGGTCCAGGCTGCTGCCAAGCAAGCTTCACAGTGGCTCTGAGACAGGTTACTTGGCCGGGCTGCAGTACTGTCCCCCCTCTTCCAAGTCTCCACACTTTCCCTATCCCTTCTCCTGGGGTCTTCTGCTCCAAGACCAGCCGTTGGTAAGCTGTCCTCAGCATGGGGTGGATCTTGGTGGCCGCATGCCCTTCTTGCTTCACTATAGGGGTCAGAAGTCTTCGGGCCAGGTCCGTGTTCGTCCCTATTATAAGGGAACTCGTGTTGGTTCCCAGCGGCCGAGGGCATACAACCGCCAGGGTGTCAAACACTTCGGCTTTTCCAGCCACCGATGGGTCAAAGATCATTCTGACAGGCAGATAGCCATCATAGGGGAAGTTCTGGGTTCCAATCCCACAAATCTCCAGTCCCTCTATCTTCCGGATGGGTATGTGACTCAAGTGCTTATCGTAGAAGTCTCTGTATAGCAGGGTCACTTGCGCCCCAGTATCCAAGATTGCTCTGGTGTAGACTCCCTCCACTTGAATGGACACTATAGGAAATGGGCCTACCAACTTCTCTGGATATGGGCCGGCAGGGGTCACCTTCTTCTGACCTTTTCCTTTTGGACTCTCTCTCGTCCTATTCCCTTTGGACTTGAACTTTCCTTGAGCCTGGTATGCATTGACTTCCCCCCTTTTATTGGGTGTAGGAACCCGCTGAGGGATGTTATTATTTTTCTTAGGTGGGCACCCCCTTTGGGGAGTGCTGTGCCTCTTCTGAGGGGTCTCGCCCCTTCTTCCTGGGGTATAGCTTTGTTGAGGGGCATTGCGTTTCCCCTTTGGTGTTTTATCCCTTTTTTCTTTTGCTTTGCATTCAGCTTGGAGCTCACTGAAGGTGATGGGCACCCGGTTGACTCCTTCACCGGGGCCCTCTGAAGTTTCCCGCCGGCTTGCGGTTGTCCGTTTTCTTCTTCTTGGGACTGGAGCATGTAGCCGCAATATGTCCAATTCCTCCACAGTTAAAGCAGACTATATCTCCGCATTCTTGTAAAGATGCGGGTGCTGAGGCAATTGGGAATAATTCCTTCCTTGGTACTTCTCTCTTGGGACCCTCTGTCTTTTCCCATCAGAGAGATCAACATCTCTAACACCCTGGACATTTGAGCTTTCAGGGTGTCTATCTCTGATTCTCTTTCAGGGGTCATCACTGGATTGACTAGCACCTGTGCGGGTACAACATTTGTTTTAATCATCTGCTGGTCCTGTTGCAGCGCCTCCTCATCTCGGATGATTTTTATCAAGTCAGCATAAGTCAGCAACGTTCCTCCTCCTGAGGTTTTCAGGTGCAGCCAGACTGGATCCGAGCGTAGCGCTCCCTTTAAGACTTGCTTCATTCTTGGCGCATCTGTATCTTGGGGCTTCATTCCCTTCTTTAACACAATCTTGCACAGCAACCTGTTCAGTCTCCTAACATACTCGGAAAGTTTCTCCTCTGGTTTTTGGAAAGTGTGTTCAAATTGGTAGACCATCTCTGTTACCTTTTCTAATTGACCAAACTCTTCCTGCAGCATGGCTAGACAGTCTTGAGCCGTGCAACCTGCATTCCCAAACCGAAAACTTTTCACTGCTTCTGCTGCTGCGCCTTTAAGGCTTTCTGTCACTCGCTGCCTCTTCTGTGCTTCAGGCACCTCCCATGCCTCCACTGCCTGTAATGCCTGCTCCACCCAGGTATCAAAATCTTCTTCCCCTGCCGGGACAGGGAGCTTCCCTGAGAATGTCTTTAGTCTCCGGTAGCTAGTTTCTACATGCACCGTACTTGTCTTCTGACATTTGGTCAGCAGATCCCCTATTGCATTTATCAGTTCTGGTGATATAGCAGTGACAGGTGCAGGCGCCACTGGGGGTGTCGCCCTGTCTTCTCTTTCCGGTGGGGTACGGGCCGCAGCCTGCGGTGATCCCGTAGGGGATGGTTCCTTCTCTACAGTTACTGCGTGCGCCAACCTATATGTTCTGTTGTCTGGCGTCCGCACACACTTGCGCCTACAGGCCTCTGGCATCCCGTCCCAGTATTCAACTAATGCATATTGATATGAGATGTCTGGGTCTGTCTTTATGTCCATCACCCACGGTGTGTGATCTGGAGTCACTGATTTCATTAATTCCTCTACCGTCTCACTCGACCATTCCTCCCCAGGGAGGCTAATGGCTATCGACTGCTTTGGCTCTGTGTTAGCGGCTTTGCACCACTCTTCTACCGCTCGTGGATCCATGGGGTCCATGCCGGCACCTCTGGCGTTCACTTGCTGCATCAGGATCCCGGACGAGAACCCCCACGTGTAGCGATACCTCCAACTAAGAAGGCCGCAGATTTAGTTTGGGCCCTGAAGACAGCTCCGCCAACCCCCGGCAATATGCTCTACCCCCTACTGGCACAGCTAGTACTGACAGTAACTTGTATATCTTATACTGTATGAATAACTGAGCATTGAGACAATACTAAATTGAAATAAGTATAAGATTTTTACTTAAGCTCTTGGTAAGAAAAGGAGTAACATCAATAACAGTTTACAGAATAATGATTAGTAATGCAGAGCCCTGCTACACTAACACACTATAGGGTTAACACACAACAAGTGCGCCACACGGGCGACCGTTAGCTAAGTGCCCTATGGCGCAGTAACCAAAACACATTAGAAACCCCACCAGGCCTGCTTCTGATATCTACAACTTAGTCCTTTTTCTTCACCGGCAGATCTTTAACGGTGGTGCACATTAACAGAGTACAAACTTTGTAATCCAATGGGTTAGGTAAAGATGGGGTAGAAACTTGGCTATACGAACGGTAGGTTCAGCTCTGACAAGGGCCTTCAATAAGAGCACCAAGAATAACTCGTAGGCCACGCCAGTCTATAGGCCTATATGCAGTAACAGTATATCGGTTGGGCATATGCCCTCTCACCCGCCCGGACTACGGTTCCAGTCCGGGAACTTCCACCAACTGTGTCCCACACACACTCAGCCTTTTCAGCGATCGGGTCTCCGATCCAACAATGCTGTAGTCGAGCGAAGTCAGATGCCACCCAGGCTCGCAGAGGGGTGGAAGGCTCATTGGTGCTGCTCAAGGCCTCAGGCTTCAGGCCTGGCACTCCGACACATCCGCACAGGAGGATCAGTCTCTGAAGTCTTGTGTCCCAAAGAGGCCGAGACCAGCCCCTCCTCCTCCTTTTATAACCCCTCCCATGAGTCTCTGCGGTGGGAACATATGAAGAATGGGGTTCTGGGTGATGTAGTCTCTCCGCATTAAAGGGGAACACCCCGCTACATATATATATATATATATATACTGATAATGCAGCTATCAGAATCAACTGCCTGCTGTGGTATTAGTATGAGAAAAGCAGCAATTGTCTTCAGTTAGTTTTAGGTGAACACTGTGCAGAGGACACTAACTGAAAATAATTACAGCTCTCTGCCTGTGGTTTTATTATGAGAACACCACAAATTGTATTCAGGTTCCTTTAAGTGAATGCTGTGCAAAGGAAAGAAGTACATTACATGAAATTAATGCAGATCCCTGCCTGTGGTTTTATTATGAGAACAAAGAAAGAAAAAAGGAGGGCGCACCGACCTAGTGTATTACCACTTAGACGTTTTATTTAAAACATAAAAAAGCAGTAATCCTACTCACAAACGGAGCTTAAATAAAAGCTTATCGGACAAATCAGCTGGAAATTCTTTGGCACCTGCCGACTGGACTCGATGACAGAGAGGGTCGGACAATACTTCAGACAACTGGATAGCTGACGCGTTTCTGGGGCGCACCCCTTTCCTCAGAGCCTAGATGGAGTAGGATTACTGCTTTTTTATATTTTAAATAAAACGTCTAAGTGGTAATACACTAGGTCGGTGCGCCCTCCTTTTTTCTTTCTTCTTTCTAGCCACATGAACACCCATTGTTCTTAGGAGGGCTGCAAGACTTTAGACTTTGCCTTTAGACGGAACCACACTACCCGTGTTTTGACGATACACCGAGAGCGCAGGAGATTTTTGTCTTTCTTTATTATGAGAACACCACTAACTGTATTCAGGTAAGCTTAAGGTGAACGCTATGCAAAGCACACAGTACACTAAGTGAAACACTGACTGCAGCTAGCACAATCACCTGCCTGCCTGTCACAGTATAGAGAATAACAGGAACGGATCTAGCTAAACTGAATACAGTGTATAAATATATATATACAACACCTAGGATGCATATATATCCTCTACACACTGTAACTGCAACTAACTAACTTGCCTGCCTGCTCTATCTAACTCAATATAAATGACACTGTCTCTCTCTCTGTCTCTTTACTTTGACCAATGCCAACACACTACACAAGGCCGCCAAGCTGGTGGCCTTATATAGTGTGGGGCGTGTACCTACTCCTCTGAGCCATGATTGGCCAAAGCCACCCTGGCTTTGGCCAATTACGGCTCTCCGTTCTTACCGCGCTGTGATTGGCCAAAGCATGCGGGTCATAGTGCATGCTTGGCCAATCATCAGCCAGCAACGCACTGTGATGCCGCAGTGAATTATGGGCCGTGACGCGGCACTCGAATTTGGCACGAATGGCCCATAATGTTCGCAATTCGGCGAACAGCCGATGTTCGAGTCGAACATGGAGCTCATCCCTAGCAACAACTAGTGAACCTCTTAAACTTAACCCAGACTCAACAACAAAAGGACAAGTACTTGGCATTCAGTTGTCAATTGAAAAGGACACCTTCAGTTTCAGCATTGACATAAATGATCGACCCTCAACTCGTTGTGGTATCCTTTCAGTCGTAGCCTCTCTTTATGATCCCCTAGGCTTCATGGGTCCCTTCATACTGAGTGGCAAGTGCATTCTCCAGGAGCTTTGTCGCAGGGGCATCAGTTGGGATGAAGCACTTCCTGAGAGCTTAAGCCCACGGTGGGAGGCCTGGAAAAGTAGTCTGCAAGCTTTAAGGGAAATCAAGATACCCAGATGCTACCACCCTGACTTCGGTAAGGTAGTGATAGGTTTAGTTCAACAGCAAGTTTTTCATCAAGAGCTAAAACTTCTTCAAAGAGGAGAAAGTCTTCCAAGTTCAAGCCCTCTTAGTTACCTTGACCCTATTCTAGTTCAAGGACTTCTTCGTGTTGGTGGAACGCTGTTGAGATCAACCCTTAGTCAAGGTGTTAGTGGGTGACAGAAGATTGCAAAAAAAGAAGGACTATGTATCAAAACCCTCAATTATTGAACGTCCTATTCCAAGCTAGCAGTTCTCATAGAAAGTAAATGAGTTGCCAGTTTAGTGATACACTAGCATACTACTGCAATACAGTAGCCAGTCAAAGAGGTACCTATAAGCTAAATTGTGTAACACTCACATTTTTATAGCGCCCATGGTTATGTTCTGTATATAATGTATGACTATAAGCCAGGGGTCTCCAAACTTTTCAACACGAGGGCCACATTGTAGATTTTACAAGTATTCGGGGGCCGAAAAAAAAAATCAGTTATGTATTAAATGTATATATTTTACATGGATCGTTTTTGTAATCAGCATGATATGATGGAGAACAAAAGAGAAAAAAACTTTAGCAAAACAACGCAAAGACATTCAAAATAAACTTGGGCCTCGGTTTCCCCATCAGAAGTGTCCCCATCAGAAGTGTCCCCAGCAATGTCCCCATCAGCACAGCCATGTCCCCATCAGCACAGCCATGTCCCCATCAGAACAGCCATGTCCCCATCAGAACAGCCATGTCCCCATCAGCACAGCCATGTCCCCATCAGCACAGCCATGTCCCCATCAGAACAGCCATGTCCCCATCAGCACAGCCATGTCCCCATCAGCACAGCCATGTCCCCATCAGAACAGCCAAGTCCCCATCAGAACAGCCATGTCCCCATCAGAACAGCCATGTCCCCATCAGCACAGCAATGTCCCCATCAGCACAGCAATTTCCCCATCAGAACAGCAATGTCCCCATCAGCACAGCAATGTCCCCATCACAAAAACAATATCCCCATCAGAACAGCAATGCCCCCATCAGAATAGCAATGTCAGCAATGTCCCCATCAGAACAGCAATGTCCCCATCAGCAGTGTCCACAGCATTGTCATCAGAAAAGCAATATTCCCATCAGAAAAGCAATATTCCCATCAGAACAGCAATGTCCCCATCAGCACAGCAATGTCCCCATCAGCACAGCCATGTCCCCATCAGCACAGCCATGTCCCCATCAGCACAGCCATGTCCCCATCAGAACAGCCATGTCCCCATCAGAACAGCAATGTCCCCATCAGCACAGCAATGTCCCCATCAGCACAGCAATGTCCCCATTAGTGATGAGCCGAACACCCCCGGGTTCGGTTCGCACCAGAACCCGCGAACGGACCGAAAGTTCGAACGAACATTAGAACCCTATTAAATACAATGGATGCGAACGTTCGAATTCTAAAGTGCTAATTATAACAACTATTATGCATGTTATTGTCCTAAAAAGGGTTTGGGAACCCGGGTTCTGCACCAGGGGACATGTATCAATGCAAAAAGAAGTTTTAAAAACGGTCGTTTTTCGGGAGCAGTCATTTTAATGATGCATAAAGTGAAAAAAAAAAAGTCAAATATTCCTTTAAATATCGTACCTGGGGGGTGTCTAAAGTATGCCTGTGAAGTGCCACGTGTTTCCCGTGTTTAGAACTGTCCCTGCACAAAATGACACTTCTAAAGGAAAAAAAAGCCATTTAAAACTGCTTGCTGCTTTAATGTAATGTCTGGTCCCGGTAATATGGATGAAATTCTTTAAGAAAAATGGCATAGCTACCCCATGACCCCCCCCCTACCCCAGCCCATTACCAGCCCCTTTGGGTCTTGTATGGATATTAAGGGGAACCCCGCACATAAAATAAAAAAGGCCCTATATACTCTGAACAGCCCTATACAGGCGGTGCATACAAGACAGGGACTGTAGGTTTGTTCTTATGTAGAGTCTGTTTGTAATTTTGAACAGGTACATTGTTGAAGTGTAGCTCCAGACCAAAAATCTATTTTTAAACTTTTTGGAAAACATAGGTAAGGGTTATCACCCCTGTAACATTTGTTTTGCTGTCTGTGCCCCTGTTCAGAACATTTCACCTCACTTTCCGTCCCAATGACAACTGTTTTTGAAATGTGGTGTTTTTCTTGAAACAAGGATTGCTGATAAAGCATCAGTACAGAGGAGACACCTTTCTCCCATATTTATTCTTACAGGAGAGAATTTTCCTTCCTAGTGGTAGATTTCCTCTCACTTCCTGTTGTCTTCTTGCGTTTGCAAGTAGGAGTCGTTTGTAAGTTGGATGTTTGAAAGTAGGGACCTGCCGTATATACTCTGCAGAAATAGGCCCCTTAGTTGTTGGTGTTGGCACAACACTGTAAGCACTCACAGTTACTCTTGGTTGGTGCTGGAACGCCCTGCTGTCAACTATTATATCAGGAATTTTAATTACATATAATTGTTGAACAGTGGTAGTAAAAATTGGGCCTTTGATGGTGGTGCTGGTGCCACAACACTGTAAGCCCTGACAGTTACTCTTGGTGGGTGCAGCAATGGGCCCTGCTGTGAATTATTAGATCAAGAATTGTAATTACATGCCCCTGTTGAACAGGGGCTGAAAAATTGGGCCTTAGGCACTGGTGGCACAACACTGCAACCCCTCACAGCAACTGTACTTGGAGCACAGCAATGAGCCCTGTTGCAAAGTATTGCTTCAAAAATTGTAATGACACGCCCCTGTTAAACAGGGGCTGAAAAATTGGGCCTTAGGCACTGGTGGCACAACACTGCAACTCCTCACAGATACTGTACTTGGAGCACACCAATGAGCCCTGTTGCAAAGTATTGCTTCAAAAATTGTAATGACACGCCCCTGTTAAACAGGGGCTGAAAAATTGGGCCTTAGGCACTGGTGGCACAACACTGCAACTCCTCACAGATACTGTACTTGGAGCACAGCAATGAGCCCTGTTGCAAAGTATTGCTTCAAAAATTGTAATTACACGCCCCTGTTAAACAGGGGCTGAAAAATTGGCCGTTAGGCACTGGTGGCACAACACTGCAACTCCTCACAGATACTGTACTTGGAGCACAGCAATGAGCCCTGTTGCAAAGTATTGCTTCAAAAATTGTAATTACACGCCCCTGTTAAACAGGGGCTGAAAAATTGGGCGTTAGGCACTGGTGGCGGCACCCATAAACAAAAATGATCTTACAAGCTATCATCATCAATCGTATCATTGAGGACTCGGAGGAGGAGGATAGCCAGTCAACATAACAGCACAGGCACTCAGCATCAGCATCAGTCTTGAAGGGATGTGACATGTTAAAATCAATTAGTCTGTTATATCAGCATCAGGTGTGTGGTAGCTGGTGGTGATCCAAGACTGGTTCATCTTGATGAAAGTCAGTCGATCAACCGAGTCGGTGGACAGGCGCACCCTGTGATCCGTGACAAATCCTCCAGCAGCACTGAATGTGCGTTCCGAAAGAACGCTGGATGCAGGACAGGCCAGTAGCTCAATTGCATACTGTGCAAGCTCTGGCCAGTGATCCATCCTCAAGACCCAGTAAGCCAGAGGATTTTCGGTGGGGAAGGTGTCCAAGTCTGACCTTGCCCCTAGATATTCCTGCACCATGTTTATCAGACGCTGGCGATGGTTGCTGGAACCGATCATACTTTGGGGCTGCGGACTAAAGAATTGTCTGAACGCATCGGTCAGACGGCCACCTTCCCCACCGCTCCTTCTTTGACTGGCCGAAGCCTCAGCAACTCGTTGTCCAGGACCAGGAGTTTGCAACCTCCCAGTCTCTGGGAACGCGTTGCACAGACCTTTCTGCAAGGCCTCCCGGAGTTGTCTCATCCTCTGCTCCCTCTGCGACGGTAACATAAGGTCCGCAACCTTACCCTTGTACCGTGGATCAAGGAGAGGGGCCAGCCAGTAATGGTCCCTCTCCTTGATCCGAAGAATACGAGGATCCTTCCGCAGACTTTGCAGGATCAGGGAGGCCATGCAGCGTAGGTTTGCTGAGGCATTCGCTCCGGAGTCCTCTGGGTCACTAAGGACGACATGATCCGCAGCCACCTCCTCCCAGCCACGTACAAGTCCACTGGTTTCTTGGGACTGTAAATCATCCCTAAAAGACTGCTGCTGATGATGCTGAGTGCCAGCCTCCACCTCCATGCTGACACAATCCTCCTCCTCCTCCTCCTCCTCCTCCTCCTCCTCTTCCTGTGCGATGGGTGGGACAGAAGGAACACTGTCTGGGTAAAGGGGGCCTTGAGAGGCAAGGAAGTCCTCCTCTTCCTGCCTCTGTTCTGCCTCAAGTGCCCTGTCCATTATTCCACGCAGCGTGTGCTCCAACAGGTGGACAAGAGGTACAGTGTCACTGATGCATGCACTGTCACTGCTCACCATCCTCGTGGCCTCCTCAAATGGTGCCAGGACAGTGCATGCATCCCTGATCATGCCCCACTGGCGTGGAGAAAAAAAACCAAGCTCCCCTGACCCTGTCCTGGTGCCGTAGTCGCACAGGTACTCATTGATGGCCCTCTGCTGCGTGTGCAGCCGCTGCAGCATGGCCAACGTTGAGTTCCACCTGGTGGGCATGTCACATATAAGGCGGTTCTTGGGCAGGTTCAACTCCTTTTGCAGCTCAGCCAGGTGAGCACTGGCATTATAAGATCTGTGGAAATGCACACAGACTTTCCTGGCCTGCCTCAGGACATCCTGTAAGCCCGGGTACCTGCCCAAGAAGCGCTGCACCACCAGGTTAAGGACGTGAGCCACACAGGGCACATGGGTCAGTTGTCCCTGTCGGAGGGCGGAGAGGAGGTTGGTGCCATTGTCGCAAACCACCATTCCTGGCTTAAGCTGGCGTGGCGTCAACCACCTCTCGGCCTGGCCCTGCAGAGCAGACAGGACCTCTGCCCCAGTGTGGCTTCTGTCCCCCAAACACACCAGCGCAAGCACGGCATGGCATCTTTTTGCCTGCGTACTTGCGTAGCCCCGTGAACGGCTACGGAGCACCGCTGGTTCATAGGACAAACCACAGGAAGAGGCCATGGAGGAAGAAGAAGAGGAGGGGGTGGAGGAGAGAGGTGTGTCACAACCAGTAGTAGCATTTTGGAGGCGTGGCGGTGGGACAACCTCCAACACTACTGCACCTTGTCCTGAATCCTTCCCAGCTGCCAAAAGAGTGACCCAATGGGCCGTGAAAGAAAGGTAACGTCCCTGTCCATGCCTGCTGGACCATGAGTCAGCGGTAATATGCACCTTACCGCTGACCGCCCTGTCCAGCGAGGCCAAGACATTGCCTTCCACATGCCGGTAGAGAGCCGGAATAGCCTTCCGTGAGAAAAAGTGGCGTTTGGGAACCTGCCACTGAGGAACCGCACATTGCACAAACTCACGGAAGGGGGCCGAGTCTACCAACTGAAAAGGCAGCAGTTGAAGCGCTAGCAATTTAGCCAAGCTAGCATTCAACCGCTGGGCATGTGGATGGCTGGGAGTGAACTTCTTTCGACGGTCCAGCAGCTGGGGCAGGGAAATTTGCCTGCTAGAATCGGACGTCGGTGTACTGCTAGCAGAGTGGGCGCAAGTACTTGGCTGTGACACACCTAATTCTACACCTTCATTCCTCTCAGTGCATGTTTCAGAGAGGACTGAAGTTATAGTGGGGTTGGAGATCCCATCTGATGCGGTGCAAGGAGAGGTCCGCTTTGTTCTTTGGTGTGGGTCTTTGAGGTAGGCTTGCCAACGAGCTGCATGGCAGGTCAACATATGTCTGGTCAGGCATGTGGTACCCAAGCGGCTGATGTTTTGGCCACGCGATATACGCTTGAGACATATGTTGCAAACAGCAGCTGTGCGATCTGATGCACTAGCCTCAAAAAAGGCCCACACCAAAGAACTTTTTGAATGACGGGCAGAGGCAGCGCCCTGCACAGGCGGAGCTCTGCGGTGTGATTCCGTCGGTGTACTGCCCTTACGCTGGCCACCAAAGGGCATCCTGCCTCGTTGGAGATGTGCCTCCTCCTCATCCTCCTCCTCCTCCTCTCTCCTATTAGGCACCCACGTGGAGTCAGTGACCTCATCATCCCCTCCCTCCTCATCACTGGAGCCAATCTGGCAGTATGCTGCAGCTGCTGGAACATGACTGCCAGATTGGTGTCCTTCTTGAGCATCCCCTCTGTCTGCTCTCACGCTACTGCCTTCCTCTAGCTGGGTTTCATCATCAGACCCTTCGAAACGCTGGGCATCCTCCTGGAGCATGTACCCAACACTGTGCTGAAACAGTTCGGGGGACTCCTCAGGAGGAGGACATGGTGGGTCTAGGGAAGGAGTGACTGATGATTTGTCTGACATTGATACCAGGGAAGACGACGCTTTGGCAGCTGCTTTTCCAGTACCCTGAGCCTGGGTGAGAGAGGATGAGGAGGAGGAGGAGGGCTTGGTCATCCACTCTACCAAGTCTTCGGCATGATGTGGCTCAACATGTCCAGCTGCCGAAAAGAAGGACAAGCGTGTCCCATGGCCATGTGCTGATGACAATGCACCGCGTCCACGACCAGCACTGTTGCCCCCAGACACAGAGCCTGCTTGCCCTCTTTTATTGCCTCCTGACTGTCTGCCTCTCCTTGTTTGCCTTCCAGACATTCTAATAGATGGCCTGCAGGGAGATGGGAAAAAAGCAATAAGGGCTACCTTCAGGTGTCCTTCTCTGTCCCTTGAAACAAGGACTTGCAGAGTGAAATAAACTGACACTCTCCCTACCTACAGTTTTCTGTCCCTAGAATAAATGTTTTTTTTAAGCACAATATAGCACAAGGACAATTCACTCACTGTCCTTACAGGTCCCTGGAAACAAGGACTTGCAGAGTGAAAGAAAAAAAACACTCTCCCTACCTACAGTTTTCTGTCCCTAGAAAAAATGTTTTTTTTAATCACAATATAACACAAGGACAATTCACTCACTGTCCTTCCAGGTCCCTGGAAACAAGGACTTGCAGAGTGAAATAAACTGACACTCTCCCTACCTACAGTTTTCTGTCCCTAGAATAAATGTTTTTTTTAATCACAATATAGCACAAGGACAATTCAGTCACTGTCCTTCCAGGTCCCTGGAAACAAGGACTTGCAGAGTGAAATAAACTGACACTCTCCCTACCTACAGTTTTCTGTCCCTAGAATAAATGTTTTTTTTTAATCACAATATAGCACAAGGACAATTCAGTCACTGTCCTTCCAGGTCCCTGGAAACAAGGACTTGCAGAGTGAAATAAACTGACACTCTCCCTACCTACAGTTTTCTGTCCCTAGAATAAATGTTTTTTTTAATCACAATATAGCACAAGGACAATTCAGTCACTGTCCTTCCAGGTCCCTGGAAACAAGGACTTGCAGAGTGAAATAAACTGACACTCTCCCTACCTACAGTTTTCTGTCCCTAGAATAAATGTTTTTTTTAATCACAATATAGCACAAGGACAATTCAGTCACTGTCCTTCCAGGTCCCTGGAAACAAGGACTTGCAGAGTGAAATAAACTGACACTCTCCCTACCTACAGTTTTCTGTCCCTAGAATAAATGTTTTTTTTAAGCACAATATAGCACAAGGACAATTCAGTCACTGTCCTTCCAGGTCCCTGGAAACAAGGACTTGCAGAGTGAAATAAACTGACACTCTCCCTACCTACAGTTTTCTGTCCCTAGAATAAATGTTTTTTTTAATCACAATATAGCACAAGGACAATTCAGTCACTGTCCTTCCAGGTCCCTGGAAACAAGGACTTGCAGAGTGAAATAAACTGACACTCTCCCTACCTACAGTTTTCTGTCCCTAGAATAAATGTTTTTTTTAATCACAATATAGCACAAGGACAATTCAGTCACTGTCCTTCCAGGTCCCTGGAAACAAGGACTTGCAGAGTGAAATAAACTGACACTCTCCCTACCTACAGTTTTCTGTCCCTAGAATAAATGTTTTTTTTAAGCACAATATAGCACAAGGACAATTCAGTCACTGTCCTTCCAGGTCCCTGGAAACAAGGACTTGCAGAGTGAAATAAACTGACACTCTCCCTACCTACAGTTTTCTGTCCCTAGAATAAATGTTTTTTTTAATCACAATATAGCACAAGGACAATTCAGTCACTGTCCTTCCAGGTCCCTGGAAACAAGGACTTGCAGAGTGAAATAAACTGACACTCTCCCTACCTACAGTTTTCTGTCCCTAGAATAAATGTTTTTTTTAATCACAATATAGCACAAGGACAATTCAGTCACTGTCCTTCCAGGTCCCTGGAAACAAGGACTTGCAGAGTGAAATAAACTGACACTCTCCCTACCTACAGTTTTCTGTCCCTAGAATAAATGTTTTTTTTAAGCACAATATAGCACAAGGACAATTCACTCACTGTCCTTACAGGTCCCTGGAAACAAGGACTTGCAGAGTGAAAGAAAAAAAACACTCTCCCTACCTACAGTTTTCTGTCCCTAGAAAAAATGTTTTTTTTAATCACAATATAACACAAGGACAATTCACTCACTGTCCTTCCAGGTCCCTGGAAACAAGGACTTGCAGAGTGAAATAAACTGACACTCTCCCTACCTACAGTTTTCTGTCCCTAGAATAAATGTTTTTTTTAAGCACAATATAGCACAAGGACAATTCACTCACTGTCCTTACAGGTCCCTGGAAACAAGGACTTGCAGAGTGAAAGAAATAAAACACTCTCCCTACCTACAGTTTTCTGTCCCTAGAAAAAATGTTTTTTTTAATCACAATATAACACAAGGACAATTCACTCACTGTCCTTCCAGGTCCCTGGAAACAAGGACTTGCAGAGTGAAATAAACTGACACTCTCCCTACCTACAGTTTTCTGTCCCTAGAATAAATGTTTTTTTTAATCACAATATAGCACAAGGACAATTCAGTCACTGTCCTTCCAGGTCCCTGGAAACAAGGACTTGCAGAGTGAAATAAACTGACACTCTCCCTACCTACAGTTTTCTGTCCCTAGAATAAATGTTTTTTTTAATCACAATATAGCACAAGGACAATTCAGTCACTGTCCTTCCAGGTCCCTGGAAACAAGGACTTGCAGAGTGAAATAAACTGACACTCTCCCTACCTACAGTTTTCTGTCCCTAGAATAAATGTTTTTTTTAATCACAATATAGCACAAGGACAATTCAGTCACTGTCCTTCCAGGTCCCTGGAAACAAGGACTTGCAGAGTGAAATAAACTGACACTCTCCCTACCTACAGTTTTCTGTCCCTAGAATAAATGTTTTTTTTAATCACAATATAGCACAAGGACAATTCAGTCACTGTCCTTCCAGGTCCCTGGAAACAAGGACTTGCAGAGTGAAATAAACTGACACTCTCCCTACCTACAGTTTTCTGTCCCTAGAATAAATGTTTTTTTTAATCACAATATAGCACAAGGACAATTCAGTCACTGTCCTTCCAGGTCCCTGGAAACAAGGACTTGCAGAGTGAAATAAACTGACACTCTCCCTACCTACAGTTTTCTGTCCCTAGAATAAATGTTTTTTTTAATCACAATATAGCACAAGGACAATTCAGTCACTGTCCTTCCAGGTCCCTGGAAACAAGGACTTGCAGAGTGAAATAAACTGACACTCTCCCTACCTACAGTTTTCTGTCCCTAGAATAAATGTTTTTTTTAATCACAATATAGCACAAGGACAATTCAGTCACTGTCCTTCCAGGTCCCTGGAAACAAGGACTTGCAGAGTGAAATAAACTGACACTCTCCCTACCTACAGTTTTCTGTCCCTAGAATAAATGTTTTTTTTAAGCACAATATAGCACAAGGACAATTCACTCACTGTCCTTACAGGTCCCTGGAAACAAGGACTTGCAGAGTGAAAGAAAAAAAACACTCTCCCTACCTACAGTTTTCTGTCCCTAGAAAAAATGTTTTTTTTAATCACAATATAACACAAGGACAATTCACTCACTGTCCTTCCAGGTCCCTGGAAACAAGGACTTGCAGAGTGAAATAAACTGACACTCTCCCTACCTACAGTTTTCTGTCCCTAGAATAAATGTTTTTTTTAAGCACAATATAGCACAAGGACAATTCACTCACTGTCCTTACAGGTCCCTGGAAACAAGGACTTGCAGAGTGAAAGAAATAAAACACTCTCCCTACCTACAGTTTTCTGTCCCTAGAAAAAATGTTTTTTTTAATCACAATATAACACAAGGACAATTCACTCACTGTCCTTCCAGGTCCCTGGAAACAAGGACTTGCAGAGTGAAATAAACTGACACTCTCCCTACCTACAGTTTTCTGTCCCTAGAATAAATGTTTTTTTTAATCACAATATAGCACAAGGACAATTCAGTCACTGTCCTTCCAGGTCCCTGGAAACAAGGACTTGCAGAGTGAAATAAACTGACACTCTCCCTACCTACAGTTTTCTGTCCCTAGAATAAATGTTTTTTTAAGCACAATATAGCACAAGGACAATTCAGTCACTGTCCTTCCAGGTCCCTGGAAACAAGGACTTGCAGAGTGAAAGAAACTGACACTCTCCCTACCTACAGTTTTCTGTCCCTAGAATAAATGTTTTTTTAAGCACAATATAGCACAAGGACAATTCACTCACTGTCCTTCCAGGTCCCTGGAAACAAGGACTTGCAGAGTGAAAGAAACTGACACTGTCCCTACCTACAGTTTTCTGTCCCTAGAATAAATGTTTTTTTAAAGCACACTATAGCACAAGCACAAAACACACTGACACTCTCCCTACCTATCCTTCTCTTTCCCTAAACTAAAGGAATCCAGGTTAAGCAAGAAAGAAATAACAGTCACTGTCCCTGCCTATGCTGCTCTATCCCTGCTCCGGAACACACTACACTAGGCCGCCGTGCTGGCGGCCTTTTATAGTGTGGGGCGTGTACTAAACACCCTCAGCAATAATTGGCCACAGGCATCCTGCCTGTGGCCAATCATTGCTCTCCTCGCTGCCGGCGCTGTGATTGGCCAAGCATGCGGGGTCACAGTGCATGCTTGGCCAATCACAGCGCCTGGATGACACTGCGATGGCGTAGTGCATTGTGGGCCGTTCGCGTCACTCGAATTTGGCGCGAACGGCCCAAATCGTTCGATCTTCGTCGAACGATCGAACAGCCGATGTTCGAGTCGAACGTATGTTCGACTCGAACACGAAGCTCATCCCTAGTCCCCATCACAAAAGCAATATCCCCATCAGAACAGCAATGCCCCCATCAGAACAGCAATGTCCCCATCAGCAGTGTCCACAGCAATGTCCCCATCAGCACAGCAATGTCCACATCAGAAAAGCAATATCCCCATCAGAACAGCAATGTCCCCATCAGCACAGCAATGTCCCCATCAGCGGCGTCCCCATCAGCAGTGTCCCCATTAGCAGCGTCCCCATCATCGCTGATGGGGACGCTGCTGATGGGGACGCTGCTGATGGGGACATTGCTGTGCTGATCGGGACACCACTGATGGGGACACCCGTGTTCCCATCAGCAGTGTCCGCATCAGCAGTGTCCCCATCAGAACAGCAATGTCCCCATCAGCACAGCAATGTCCCCATCAGAGGTGTCCCCATCAGCAGTGTCCCCATTAGCAGCATCCCCATCATCGCTGATGGGGACGCTGATAATGGGGACGCTGATGATGGGGACACCGCTGATGGGGACACTGGTGTCCCCATTTGTGATGTCCCCATTCGTGGTGTCCCCATCAGATGTGTCCCCAGCAATGTTCCCATCAGCACAGCAATGTCCCAAGAAATATCCCCATCAGCACTGTCCCCAGCAATGTCCCCATCAGCACTGTCCCCAGCAATGTCCCCATCAGCACTGTCCCCAGCAATGTCCCCATCAGCAGTGTCCCCAGAAATATCCCCATCAGCACAGCATTGTCCCCAGAAATATCCCCATCAGCACTGTCCCCAGCACTGTCCCCAGCAATGTACCCAGAAATATCCCCATCAGCACAGCATTATCCCCAGAAATATCCCCATCAGCACTGTCCCCAGCAATGTCCCCATCAGCACAGCAATCTCCCCTGCAGCGTTGCCTCCGCCTCTTACCTCCGTACCAGCTCTTCTGCAGCTCTTCTGCAGCTCTTCTCCAACTCCTGTCTCCCGCCTGCTGCTACACTCATGGAGAATCGTTAATTCAAACAGCGGGCGGGAAGAGGGGAGGCGCTGCCCCTGTGACGTCACTCGTAGAGGATTCTAATTTTAAACAGCGGGCGGGAAGAGGGGAGGTACCGCGCCTGTGACGTCACTCGTGGAGGCTTGTAATTTTAAACAGTAAGCGGGAAGAGGGGAAGAGCGGCACCTCAGCAGTCCCAGCAGCCAATGTAAAAAAAAAAACGGTGTGGGCAGCATGGTGGCTTTGTTTACACTACAGGATCTGTAAGCTGCGGGCCGGATAAAACACCCAAGCGCATACCTCCCAACTGGCACGGATTGTGCAGGTTTTACCCGCAGAGGCTCCTCCTTCCCGCACTCCCGCGAGACTATCATGTTTTCCCGCACAGCAGGAAACATGAAGAGAAGAAGAGGAGCAGCAGCAGCAGCAGCAGCAGGTAAGAGCCCCCCCCGCGATCGGCGCACTAGTATGCCCCCCCTATCGGCGGCCCCCTTTTTTTTTTAAATGTTCCGGCGGCAACCCTCACCCCCCCCCCCGTTCAACAACTTCTGTGGCAATTCCCGTTGGCAGGGGAGAGGGGAGGTATGTATAGTTATGTTTCTTTAGATGTTTAATGTATTTTATATACCGGTATATGTGTGCAGATAATGGAACACCACTTTGTAACTCCACGTTTGTAATTCTGTTGTAACCCCCTTTTTGGTGATCTCTGTAAACTAATGTATTGTATGTAATTTTACAGTTTTCACGGTGCAAATGGTGCTTATGATGCTTATGGTGCTTAAGGTTTTTAACCACTTAAGCCCCGGACCAATATGCAGCATAAAGACCAGGCCCCTTTTTTGCGATTCGGCACTGCGTCGCTTTAACTGAAAATTGCGCGGTCGTGTGACGTGGCTCCCAAACAAAATTGACGTCCTTTTTTCCCCACAAATAGAGCTTTATTTTGGTGGTATTTGATCACCTCTGTGGTTTTTATTTTTTGTGCTTTAAACAAAAATAGAGCGACAATTTAGAAAAAAATGCAATATTTTTTACTTTTTACTATAATAAATATCCCCAAAAAAGATATATGTAGCGGAGCCTCACGCTCCCTCTCTGTGATTCCTTGTGTGAGGGACTTGTGTCTAGGGGTACCTGGGAGAGGAGAGTGCAGGAACACTACGCCAAGCTCTCCCCTCGTATGTGTATGAGGTTTGAGCAGAGTTAGTTCAATTACCTGCGGGTCTGTTCACTGCATACGAAGCCTTAGTTGTTCTGTGGAGATGTGTCTGGCAATAATCGAGCCCCACACCAATCGAAAGTCCAACACTCCTTTGTGTTCACCGTATTATACGAGAAATAATCAGTTGAACTTCCAATAACAGACGAACAAGGGGGTGTGGGTACGAGTAGGCCCAGTCACAACTGAACTCTCCTATTCCTTTGCTAGCGAATAGGCCTGGCGCACGGTCTCTGCCACCGACCGTGAGTTTTGGTCGCTGCCACCGACCAGATGAACTGTTGAGGCCCCTGTCACAGGCCTAATAGCAGGTCTCTGCCACTGACCTGATTGGAATAGTTGGACCGCTGCCACCGGTCATTGAACATGGACTGAACTTCCTCTCTGAACTTGGCCCCTGTTCGGGAAAGATATCCCTCCGGGCGGTCTCTAGAGGTTCACCCGGCACTGGCAATCTGCTGCACCAGGTCTTTGGGTGAGTCCCTCCTCTGGTCCCTTACGCCTCTGGCTCTGGATTCGGGTGCCCCACTCCCGGGGCCCCCTAGGACAATCCCTCCCTTCTGGGACCCAGCGGAAGGTACTGGGCCCCAGGCCTCCGGCTGAGTACCTCACCCCAGACTGAAGGTGTCTGGGATGGAACGCGAACTCCAAGTGTCCAGGTCTAGGCCGCCTGGACACTGACCGCACAGCAGCCCTCAGGCTGAAGGTGCCTGGGACTCGAACCTCGTGACGAAGATGTCCGCCCCCTTTATACCCTCTCCCAGCAAGCACGGCGGGTGCCCCGCCGTAAAACCGCTGCGAGAGGTCACAAAGGGTACGGCACTGCAGCGATGGTTCAACCCCGGCCCAAAGTGACAGCGCCACCTGCTGGGCCGCAGGGAACTATGCATCACTGGTGTCCTCACCAGATTTAAAAGTACATACCCGCTAGACTTGTGCACAACGGAAAAATTCGTTCCGTTTCGGTTCGTTTCTTTCCGGTCCTGTTGATTCGTAATCATTCGTAATTTTGCTAGACGGGATTTTTCGTGTTCGGACTCATTCGTATTTTTGCGAGCGACATTTTTCGTTGAATTTTTTGTTGCTTTATAATTCGTACTTTCGGTAGAGTACGTTGTTTTTCGTTGATTCTGGACACAACTCCTACTTTCGTAACTTTTTTGGGGTTCGTACTTTCGGTAGAGTACGTTGTTTTTCGTTGATTCTGGACACAACTCCTACTTTCGTAACTTTTTTTGGGTTCGTTGATTCGTAATTTTCCGTGTCTCTCTCACAATGACGCTGCCTATTATGCCTAATGTGCTTCGAATGGATTTGTACTTTTCTAAATACATTGCGGTTATTTGTAACGATTCGAAATCTCGTATTTTACTTTCGTTTTTAACATGCGGCTATAGGCTCCGCCCCTGTACACCATTTTGAGAGGGTTCAGCACGGTGAGGGAGAAGCAGAGAGCAGAGCAGAGTGAGTGTTATTGTGCTTCGAATGGATTCGTACATTCGTAACTTTTTCATAACAAATTATGCCGAAGACATTCGGGCATTCGCTATTTGCGGTATAATTTATTTCGGATTCGGTCTTATTCGTAATTGCTTTGTTCGGAAATTCGAATGCTTCCGAATGTCCGAAAGTTGCTAAATTCGGACGAATTTCAATTCGTTACGAAACGAATTGCACAAGCCTAATACCCGCTACACTTATAAAAAAAAATTTTCCTCAGTTTAGGCCGATACGTATTCTTCTACATATTTTTGGTTAAAAAAAAATCGCAATCGGCGTTTATTGATTGGTTTGCGCAAAAGTTATAGCGTTTACAAAATAGGGGGTAGTTTTATGGCATTTTTATAAACTTTTTTTTTTTTACTAGTAATGGCGGCAATCAGCGATTTTTTTATTTTTTTCGTGACTGCGACATTATGGCGAAAACATTGGACACTTTTGACACATTTTTGGGACCATTGTCATTTTTACAGCGATCAGTGCAATAAAAATGCACTGGTTACTGTAAAAATGACACTGAAGGGGTTAAGTATGCCTAAGGGAGTGATTCCCACTGTTAGGGGGCGTGGCTACGAGTGACACGTCACCGATCTGATTACACAGTGACAGTGTCAGTAGGCGAGCGGGGAGATGTTGTGTTTACACTAACATCTCCCCGCTCCATCCCTCCGTGAGATGATCGCGACCACACGGCAGGCAGTTAAAGGGGACGTACAGGTACGTGATTGTGCCTGTACGAGCCATTCTGCCAGCGTATATGTGCCGAGAGCGGTCGTTAAGGAATCAAAAAGATTAACCTCTGTGGTGTTCCACCTTAATGTACGCCTTTGAGGCAAAAGAATAAAAGTACTGCACCCGTCAGAAGCTCTCCTCTCATTTTTTACTCAATGCCAATGGGGCCGCTACACCGTATGTATGAATAAATCCATAATTATTTAAGGCTAACCTGGGGCCAACCACCCTCTATTTTAGAGTATTGTATACTATTGTACATTGATTGTTATATGATGGTTTACTGTTTTTATTCAATACCTATGAATTGATGGACTAAATTGTTTTAATCATTTGTAATAAAATGTATACTTTTTTATATACTTTGGTAACGCTCTATCTACTGCCCTTAAAGTCTCATAGGGGGTTCCTTCTTTTTTGGTAAAAGGTCATGTGGGATGTGGCAGACAGTACAGTCACTAGACTACAGTTCAACACTAGCTAAGTTCTTTATTAACTATCCAATCTGACAGATCTTGAGCTATTTTGTAAAGAAGAATGGGCACAAATATCACTCTCTAGATGTGCAAAGGTGATAGAGACATACCAAAAAAGACTTGCAGCTGTAATTGCAGTGAAAGGTGGTTCTACAAAGTATTGACTCGGGGGAGCTGAATACAAATGAACGCCACACTTTTCCATTATTTATTTGTAAAAAATGTTAAAAACCATTTATCATTTTCCTCCCACTTCACAATTATGTGCCACTTTGTGTTGGTCTATCACATAAAATCCCAATAAAATACAATTACGTTTATGGTTGTAACATGACAAAATGTGGAAAATTTCAAGGGGTATGAATACTAATAATATAGGTATATATTAGGGCTGTTACTGATTAAAATTTTTGTGTTCGATTAATCGACTAATTTTGATTAATTATAACGCACATACAGATCCAACTACTTTTAGCTGATCTCCTTGCAGGCTGATTCCCAGTGCAGCTACCAACCAATGGAAAAATGGATAGCAGGATACAAAAAACACACAAAGGCATCGATGGATGGGAATAGCATTAAAACTTTTATAGTCTTCAAGTAGGTAACAAAATAAATATTGCACTGGAGATAAAATCAATGTAGCTACATAAACTGTAAAAATGGTGCGAGTAATACCAAACGGTAGCAAAATCAGTCATAAAAACATGTAGCTAAGTATGATACTGGTATAAAAATGTGTACAAAGATACCACTGCTGAAACTAGATGAGGAGGGGTTAACATCAGTCCGTCGGCATGTAGATGTCCCGTGAAGGGAACTATCACAACTCCCAGTGGATGGCTGTAGAATCCCAGGTTGATAGAGGGAAGTGTAACAGCCCTTGCGTGTGGCAGATAGTGAGGTCCCGTCGGCATGCAGATATGAAGGCACAGCAAAGGAGCCCTTCAGATGGACACGGCAAGCCCCGCCGGTATCCGTGACGTCACCGCATCTCCGACGGAACTCCCTGAAGACCCGGAAGCCGGCGGAGAGGTGAGTACCGTTCGAAAGAATTTTGATCGATTAATCAAGGAATTAATAGTTAATTTCCACAGCCCTAGTGTGTGTGTGTGTATATATATGTATGTATGTATGTATGTATGTATGTATGTGTGTGTATATATATATATATATATATATATATATATATATATATATATATATATATAATACATACAGTTGCAAAAAAAAGTATGTGAACCCTTTTGGAATGATATGGATGTCTGCACAAATTGGTCATAAAATGTGATCTGATCTTCATCTAAAGCCTCGTACACACGGCCGAAAATCTCGTCAAGAAAAAACACGTCGTTTTTCTTGACGAGATTCTTGGACAAGAAACCCGGCCGAGTGTACAGACGCTCCTTTCAAAGAACCCGCGGTTCTTTGAATGGAGCGAACGCGGTGACGTCATCGACTACGACGAGCTTCCGCTCGTCACATTCGATGCCGTCGCCGCCATCTTGCTACACCCTATCTATGCCTAGGAAGCTACCGCGCATGCGTCAAAGTCATTTTGAGCATGCGCGGGCTTCCCGGAGGACAGGTAAGTGTACACACACACAATTTTCTCGTCGAGAAACAGGCTGACGAGAATCTCGACGAGAAAATAGAGAGCAGGTTCTCTATATTTCTCGTCGAGATTCTTGTCGGTTTTCTTGACGAGAAACCATACACACGAACGATTTTCTCGGCAAGAAAGCTATCTCGGCAGTTTTCTTGTCATTTCTTGCCGAGAAACTCATTCGTGTGTACGAGGCTAAAGTCACAACAATGGACAATCACAGTCTGCTTAAACTAATAACACACAAAGAATTAAATGTTACCATGTTTTTATTGAACACATCATACTTTTTCTCCACACATAGTGTTGTGTGTTTCTTCCAAACAACTCAACTTTGGTTTCATCTGTCCACAGAATATTTTGCCAGTACTGCTGTGGAACATCCAGGTGCTCTTGTGCAGAATTTGTGCAGAAATCCATATCATTCCAAAAAGGGTTCACATACTTTTTTTTGCAACTGTACTCTGAACAGCAGTATACAGGCGGTGCAAACAAGACAGGGACTGTATGTTTGTTCTTATGTAGAATCTGTTTGTAATTTGGAACAGGTACATTTTTAAAGTGTAGCTCCAGCCCAAAAATCTATTTTTAAGCATTTTGGAAAACATAGGGAAGGGTTATCACCCCTGTAACATTTGTTTTGCTGTCTGTGCGCCTGTTCAGAACATTTCACATCACTTTCCGTCCCAATGACAAATGTTTTTTGAAAATTTGGGGTTTTTGTTGAAACAAGGATTGGTGATAAAGCATCAATGGAGAGGAGACACCTTTTTCTCATATTAACTCTTACAGGAGAGAATTTGCCTTCCTAGGGAAAGATTTCCTCTCACTTCCTGTTGTATCCTTCCGTTTACAAGTAGGAGTTGTTTGTAAGTTGGATGTTTGAAAGTAGGGGCCTGCTGTATATACTCTGCAGAAATTTGGCCCTTAGGTGTTGGTGTTGCCACAACACTGTAAGCTCTCACAGTTACTCTTGGTGGGTGCTGGAACGCCCTGCTGTGAACTATTATAGCAAGAATTGTAATTACATGCCATTGTTGAACAGTGGTAGGAAAAATTGGGCCTTTGGTGGTGGTGCTGGTGCCACAACACTGTAAGTCCTCACAGTTACTCTTGGTGGGCGCAGGAATGGGCCCAGCTGTTAAATATTAAATCAAGAAATGTAATTACATGCCCCTGTTGAACAGGGGCAGAAAAATTGGGCCTTTTGGTGGTGGTGGTGTTACCACAACACTGTAAGCCCTCACAGTTACTCTTGGTGGGCACAGGAATGAGCCCTGCTGCAAAGTATTGCATCAAAAATTGTATTTACACGCCCCTGTTAAACAGGGGCTGAAAAATTGGGCCTTAGCCACTGGTGGCGGTGCCCAGAACCAAAAATGTTCTTGCAAGCTATCATCATGATCATTGAGGAGGAAGAGGATAGTCACTCAGCATGACAGGATAGTCACTTAGCATCAGCATAGGCAGTCTTTAAGGGATCTGACATTTCAAACAAAAAAATATTCAGTTACATCAGCATCAGGTACTTGGTAGCTGGTGGTGATCCAAGACTGATTAAGTTTTATGAAGGTCAGTTGATCGACCGAGTCGGTGGACAGGTGCACCCTGTGATCAGTTACAAAGCCTCCAGCAGCACTGAATGTGCGTTCCAAAAGAACGCTGGATGCAGGACATGCCAGTAGCTCAATTGCATACTGTGCAAGCTCTGGCCAGTGATCCATCCTCAAGACCCAGTAACCCAGAGGACTTTCGATTGGGAAAGGTGTCCAAGTTTGATCTTCCCCGTAGGTATTCCTGCACCATCTAATGGCGATGGTTGCTGGAACCGATCATACCTTGGGGCTGCATACTAAAAAATTGTCTGAACGCATCGGTCAGATGGCCACCTTCTCCACCGCTCCTTCTTTGACTGACCGAAGCCTCAGCAACACGTTGTCCAGGACCAGGAATTTGTAACCTCCTAGTCTCTGGGAACGTGTTGCACAGACCTTTCTGCAAGGCCTCCCGAAGATGCTTCATCCTCTGCTCCCTCTGCGACGGCAAGATAAGGTCCGCAACCTTACCCTTGTAACGTGGATCAAGGATGCTTGCCAGCCAGTAATGATCCCTTTCCTTGATCGCAAGAATACGAGGATCCTTCCGCAGGCTTTGCAGGATCAAGGAGGCCATGCAGCGTAGGTTTGCTGAGGCATTCGGTGCGGAGTCCTCTGGGTCACTGAGGATGACATGATCCGCAGCCACCTCCTCCCAGACACGTACAAGTCCACGGGTGTCTTGGGATTGTAATTGATCCCTTGAAGGCTGATGCTGAGTGCTAGTCTCCACCTCCATGCTGACACAATCCTCCTCCTCCACCTCGTCCTCTTCCTGTGTGATAGCCAGGCCAGCAGGAACACTGTCTGGATAAAGGGGGCCTTGAGAGGTAAGGAAGTCCTCCTCTTCCTGCCTCTGTTCTGCCTCAAGTGCCCTGTCCATTATTCCACGTAGTGGGTGCTCCAACAGGTGGACAAGAGGGACAGTGTCACTGATCCATGCACTGTCACTGCTCACCATCCTCGTGGCCTCCTCAAATGGTGCCAGGACAGTGCATGCATCCCTGATCATGGCCCACTGGCGTGGGGAAAAAAATCCAAGCTCCCCCTGACCCTGTCCTGGGTCAGGGGGACAGATACTCATTGATGATACTTGCAACAGATACTCATTGATGGCCCTCTGCTGCGTGTGGCATGGCCAACGTAGAGTTCCATCTGGTGGGCATGTCACAGATAAGGCGGTTCTTGGGCAGGTTGTAATCCTTTTGCAGCTCAGCCAGCCGAACACTGGCATTATATGACCGGCGGAAATGCCCACAGAGTATTCTGGCCTGCTTCAGGACCTCCTGTAAGCCCGGGTACCTGCCCAAGAACCGCTGCACCACCAAGTTAAGGACGTGAGCCAAACAGGGCACATGGGTCAGTTGTGCCTGTCGGAGGGCGGAGAGGAGGTTGGTGCCATTGTCGCAAACCACCTTTCCTGGCTTAAGCTGGCGTGGCGTCAACCACCTCTGAGCCTGCCCCTGCAGAGCTGACAGAATCTCTGCCCCAGTGTGGCTCCTGTCCCCCAAGCACACCAGCTCAAGCACCGCATTGCATCTTTTTGCCTGCGTACTTGCGTGGCCCCTTGAACGCCTATGGAGCACCGCTGGTTCCAAGGACAAAGCACAGGTAGAGGCCATGGAGGAAGAAGAAGAGGAGGGGGTGAAGGAGAGAGGTGTGTCAGAATCACCAGTAGTAACATTTTGGAGGCGTGGTGGCAGAAAAAACTCCAACACTTCTGTACCTTGTCCTGCATCCTTCCCAGCTGCCAGCAGAGTCACCCAATGCGCCGTGAAAGATAGGTAACGTCCCTGTCCACGCCCCGTCCAGCGATGCCAAGACATTGCCTTATGCCGCATACACACGACCGTATTTCACGACGTTAAAAATGCCATTTTTTCAATTGGGCATTAAAAACGATCGTGTGTAGGCTCCAGAGCATTTTTAACGACGTGAAAAATGGCCTAGATAAAAAATGAGAACCTGCTCTGTTTTTCACGTCGTTTTTTTTAAGGACGTGAAAAGCGGTAGTGTGTATGCTTTTACGAGGGGGAAAAAAAAACGCTCAGAATCAAGTATGAGACGGGAGCGCTCGTTCTGGTAAAACTAGCGTTCGTAATGGAGATCGCACATTCGTCACGCTGTAACGGACTGAAAAGCGCGAATCGTAGCTCAACAAACTTTACTAACATGAAGGGTGGCGCCATCTGAATGGAACTTCCCCTTTATAGTGCCGTTGTACGTGTTGTACGTCACTACGCTTTGCTTGAGCTTTTTTTTTAATGAACGTGTGTATGCAAGACAGGCTTGAGAGGAAACAAGAAAAATCACGTCGAGAAAAACGTCGTTTTTGAAAATGACATTAAAAACGATCGTGTGTATGCGGCATTACACATGCCAGGAGAGAGCCGGAATCGCCTTCCGTGAGAAAAAGTGGCGTTTGGGAACCTGCCACTGAGAAACCGCACATTCCACAAACTCACGGAAGGGGGCAGAGTCTACCAACTGAAAAGGCAGCAGTTGAAGTGCTAGCAATTTAGCCAAGCTAGCATTCAACCACTGGGCATGTGGATGGCTGGGAACGAACTTCTTTCGGCGGTGCAGCAGCTGGGGCAGGGAAATTTGCCTGGTTCAATCGGACGTCGGTGTACCGATAGCAGATTGCTCGCAAGTACTTGGCTGTGACACAACTAATTCTACACCTTCATTCCTCTCAGTGCAGGTTTCAGAGAGGACTGAAGGTATAGTGGGGTTGGAGATCCCAGCTGATGAGGAATAAGGAGAGGTGCGCTTTGTTCTTTGGTGTGGGTCTTTTAGGTAGGCTTGCCAACAAACTGCATGGCAGGTCGACATATGTCTGGTCAAGCACGTGGTGCCCAAGCGGCTGATGTTTTGGCCACGCGAGATACGCTTTAGACATATGTTGCAAATGGCAATGGTGCGATCTGCTGCACATGTCTGGAAAAAGGCCCACACCAAAGAACTTTTGGAATAACGCACAGAGACAGCAGCGCCCTGCACATGCGGAGCTCTGCGGTGTGATGCAGTCGGTGTGCTGCCCTTAAGCTGGCACCTGGAGGGCATCCTGCCTCTTTGGAGATGTGCCTCCTTCTCCTCCTCTCTCTTATCAGGCACCCACCTGGAGTCAGTGACCTCATCATCCCCTCCCTCCTTACTGCCTTCCTCCAGCTGGGTTCCATCATCAGAGCCTTCAAAACGCTGGGCATCCTCCTGGAGCATGTACCCAACATTGTGGTCAAACAGGTCGGGGGACTCCTCAGGAGGACATGGTGGGGCTAGGGAAGGACTGATGCCATTGACTCTAGGGAAGAGGCCGCTTTGGCAGCTGCTTTGCCAGACAAAGTACCCTGAGTCTGGGTGAGGGAGGATGAGGAGGGCTTGGTCATCCACTCTACCAAGTCTTGGACATGTTGCGGCTCAACATGGCCAGCTGACGAAAAGTAGGACAAGCGTGTCCCACGACCAGCACTGTTGCCTCTAGACACAGAGCCTGCTTGCCCTCTTTTATTGCCTCGTGACTGTCTGCCTCTCCTTGTTTGCCTTCCAAACATACTAATGGCCTGCAGTGAGATGTAGTGTCTCTCTCTCTCTCTTCTCTCTCTTCTCTCTCTTCTCTCTCTTCTCTCTCTTCTCTCTCCTCTCGGTGCACGCTATGCAAAGTACACTAAGTGAAACACTGACTGCAGCTAGCACAATCGCCTGCCTGTCACAGTATAGAGAATAACATGAGCGGATCTAGCTAAACTGAATACAGTGTATAAATACCCTTCAGGTCTGGTATGGATTTTAAGGGGAACGCCACGCCAAATTTAAAAAAAAAATGGCGTGGGGTTCCCCCCAAAAATCCATACCAGACCCTTATCCGAGCACGCAACTTGGCAGGCCGCAGGTAAAGGGGGGGGGGACGAGAGAGCGCCCCCCCCTCCTGAACCGTACCAGGCCACATGCCCTCAACATGGGGAGGATGCTTTGGGGACAGGGGCTCATCCCCACAACCCTTGCCCGGTGGTTCTGGGTAGGCCCGGACTGGGACAAAAAATAGGCCCGGACATTTTAGACTGAGCAGCCCGGGGGGGGGGCGGTGCTTCGTGGCGGCGGTTAATGATGGGATGTGGGGTTCCAGCACCTTGTACCTCTGGACCCTTTTACATTACACAGCACCCTGCACCTCTGGACCCCTTTACATTACACAGCAGGTTTCCCTTGCATCAGAGGGGGGCGGGGTCACAAGCACGTCACTGGGAAAGCCTGGGTTTCCCCTTGTGTCAGAGGGGGCGGGGTCACGTGACGGGTGGCCCTGTCCTCGGCTACATAAGGCCTGTCAGGCTTCGGCGGCATCATTCCCGAGGTGTCTCCGCTCCGGTGAAGAGAGGACCGTGTGCTGGACGTCATCGCTGGAGCCTGGAGAGATCATCCATTGCAGGATACCGACATCACTGGAGTGGAGATCGAGAGTAGATTACCACCGCTGGAGCCTTTTTTTTTTTTTTTTTTTTAATAAAGGACTTATCCCAACTGTGTCTGTGTGTTTTTTTACAATTTTTTTACACTTTCTTTGTGAAATGGTAGGGGTACAATGTACCCCGTTACCAATTCACATAGGGGGGGCGGGATCTGGGGGTCCCCTTTGTTAAAGGGGTCTTCCAGATTTCGATAAGCCCACCGCCCGCAGACCCCCCAAAACCACTGGGCAAGGGTTGTGGGCCCTTGTCCCCATCAACATGGGGACATGGAGCTTTGGGGTCCAGACCCCAAAGCATCCTCCCCATGTTGAGGGCATGTGGCCTGGTACGGTTCAGGAGAGGGGGACACTCTCAACCCCCCTCTTTTCCTGCGGCCTGCCAGGTTATGTGCTCGGATAAGGGTCTGGTATGGATTTTTGGGGGGAACCCCACGCCATTTCTTTTTTAAATTTGGCACGTAGTTCCCCTTAAAATCCATACCAGGCCAGAAGGGTCTGGTATGGATATTTGGGGGGAACCGCACGCCATTTAAAAAAAAAAAATTGGCGCAGGGTTCCCCTTAATATCCATACCAGACCTGAAGGGCCTGGTAATTGAATTTGGGGGGGCCCTCACTCATTTTTTTTATTTTTATCAATGACTTTCAATGACTTTTCTCTGTATTACCGGGACCGGCAATTCATTACAGCCGCGAGTACTTTTAAATTACTTTTTTCCTTCAGAAATGACATTTTGTGCAGAGACTGTTCTAAGCACGGGAAACAAACGCTGCTTTACAGGCATACTATATACACCCCCCAGGTACGAAATTTAAAGGAATATTTCTATTTTATCGTTTCACTTTAAGCATTATTAAATCACTGCTCCCGAAAAAACTGTCATTTTTTAAAACTTTTTTTTGCATTGATACATGTCCCCTGGGGCAGGACCCGGGTCCCCAAACACTTTTTATGACAACAACTTGCATATAAACCTTTAAAATTAGCACTTTTGATTTTTCATGTTCGTGTCCCATAGACTTTAACAGGATTCGGATGTTCGAACAAATTTATTGCCTGTTCGCATGTTCTGGTGCAAACCGAACTGGGGGGTGTTCGGCTCATCCCTAGTCCTGACCATTGTGCACGTCTGATCTGCAACTACAGGAAATGTTTGGTTGAAGTTATTGCTGCCAAAGGAGCTTCAACCAGTTATTAAATCCAAGGGTTCACATACATTTTCCACCTGCACTGTGAATGTTTACATGGTGTGTTCAATAAAAACATGTTCTGAACAGGGGCACAGACAGCAAAACAAATGTTACAGGGGTGATAACCCTTCCCTATGTAGCAGAGCCTCACTCCCCCTCTCACCTATTGTGCATGGCTTGTGTCAAGGGGTACATGGGAGAGGAGAGTGCAGGAACACTACGCCAAGCTCTCCCCTCGTTTGTATAGGAGGGTTAAGCAAAGTTAGTACCTTTTACCTCCGGGTCTGTCCACTGCATACGAAGCCTCAGTTGTTCCATGGAGACATGTCTGCCAATAATAGAGCCCCACACACAATAGAAAGTCCAACACTCCTTTATTTCCCGTACAATAGGGTGAACACAATCAGTTGAACTTCCAATAACAGACGAACATGGGGGTGTGGGAACGAGTAGGCCCAGGCACAACTGAACTCTCCTATCCCTTTGCTAGCGAATAGGCCTGGCGCACGGTCTCTGCCACTGACCATGAGTGTTGGTCGCTGCCACCGACCGGATGAACTGTTGAGGCCCCTGCCACAGGCCTAATAGCAGGTCTCTGCCACTGACCTGATTGGAATAGTTGGACCGCTGCCACCGGTCATTGAACGTGGACTGAACTTCCTCTCTGAACTTGGCCCCTGTTCGGGAAAGATATCCCTCCGGGCGGTCTCCAGAGGTTCACCCTGCACTGGCAATCTGCTGCACCAGGTCTTCCGGTGAGTCCCTCCTCCGGTCCCTTACGCCTCTGGATTCGGGTGCCCCACTCCCGGGGCCCCCTAGGACAATCCCTCCCTTGCGGGACCCAGCGGAAGGTACTGGGCCCCAGGCCTCCGGCTGAGTACCTCACCCCAGACTGAAGGTGTCTGGGATGGAACACGAACTCCAAATGTCCAGGCCTAGGCCGCCTGGACACCGACCGCAACAACAGCCCTCAGGCTGAAGGTGCCCGGGACTCCAACCTCGTGGCGAAGATGTCCGCCCCCTTTATACCCTCTCCCAGCAAGCACGGCGGGTTCCCCGCCCCGCCGTACAACCACTGCGAGAGGTCACAAAGGGTATGATACTGGCTGCGATGGTTCAACCCCGGCCCAAAGTGACAGCGCCACCTGCTGGGCCGCAGGAAACCATGCATCACTGGTGTCCTCACCAGTTTTAAAAGTACATACCCGCTACACTCTCCCCCCTGTTATTTGACACTGGTCCCCAGTGTCTGGAGCAAACCATGCCCAAAAAGGGCCATCATAGCCTGATCCAGAAACCGACTAACGAATTTCAAAAATACAAAAGTTTTGAAAGCTAACCAAACAGTTGTGCCTGAACCTGACATGAAAAGGAAGGGAAGGGAACAACACATATCAGAATCACATGTTCACATCAACATTCCCTTACACCCATCCTGACTAAGACCCACCCCATTCTCAGTGGTCTTCATAAGATGTTCTCCTGCAGGGGGGAAAAGAAACGTTAAACACACATATCCCTGACACATATGTTTGTGTAAGAATGAAAGAACCTCTCCGCAGAGAAACCCTTTCCTTCTCTAAGTGTGTGAGTGAACAGTGAATATCGATGCGCAACACTGCCACCTGGTGACAGTGTTGCGGTAACTGCACTGGTTGAAGATCTTCTTCATTGTTTTTTTTTTTTCCTAACTACCCCAAAGTCCATAATCACTTTGTGGGATGGAAGAATGAAGAACAAACAACGGCAACAGTCCTTCAATTCCTCCAGAGAGCACAAACACCCATAGCACGGGTACAGTCACTGGGATTTCCTGGGAAACAACCCCGGAACGTTCCGTAGCAACAAAGCACTAGGCAAGGAGTCTTTTCTCCTACAAGTAGAATCTGGGATGCGGCAAGACAAGGGGCTTGAAATGCTTATCCACAGTCTCTATGTGATATTCAACCTCCTCTCCTTCTTTCCGTTGAATCAACACTTTGTCAGCGTGGATGTGCTAGGGGAACACGCGAGGTACCTGCGGGCATGTGGGACCTGAAGGCGCGTCCACACAAATTCATTGTACCAGCGTTCCCGGCAGACTTCCACTTCATACAGAAGCTCCTTAGGTAAATACGGGTACTCCAACCCGTACTCGGTAGCAACTTTTTGGCCGAAGAGACGCTGAAGTCTCGCCAGCGGAGGCATAGTGGCCCGGTCCCCCCTCACCCGGTTGGACGATGGCGTCTGGATGACGAGGTGCCTTGACCACCTCCACTCTAGGCATAGGCGGCCGCAACAACAGTCTCTTTTCCCCGGTGCCAGATGCAGGAGGCACCGGAGGTAGAAGGGCAGACTGGGGACGGGATCCCTCCTCAGGCGCTGGTGCCTCCATCTGGGGTGTACTATCCCCTGTAGACATGGGTGGATCCCTGACTCTGCGGGACGAGGAGAGAGGCATCTTGTTCCAGCCCTTCTTAGCGAAAAGTTCATCTATGATGACATCGTCTCTTGGATCGGAGAGCGATTCTAGGTCGGAGGTGTCGCACTCCTCCGCGGGCAAGTAGCCGGTAGTAGAGGCTGAATTGCTACCTCCCATGGGCACACAGGGCCGTGACTCCCCGACACCTCTGCCCCAACACCAAGTCCCTTTGCCCGGCTTACCTCGGCCCAAGGTAGAGAAGGGATGTCCGGGACCTTTCCGACCTGATCCATCCGGGGCGGGCGTAGGCGAGCAGGGTGATCCACCGCAACCGCTGGACGGGGCAACCAAGTCGGTCTTCCTCTTTGGCGGTGGACGCTGGGAAACAGTGGTGACCGAGTCAGCATCCTCGGATTTCTCCCGTACCTCAGTGATTGGGACCTTCCCTGCGGTCGCTGCAGTGTGCACAGGGATGGCTGTAAAAGCAGCGATTCCTCCTCCTTGAGTGGTGTGGCCTGTAGCGCGGTTGAGGTGGATGGTTCTGGGTTTCTCAATAGGTGGTTCCACCTCAAATAGGAACTCTCCGCAGGCCTCGCAGTGCTCAAATGGCTTTAGCTGACACACCAGTCCCGTACAGCTGGGACAAATCAAACCCAGGGCCCCAACGTCCATGCATGAGTACAGGGCGAATCGTCCCCGGGGCTTTAGCCGACCCCCGTATCCGTTATTGGAGCAGCGGTAGTCAGACTTGTGGTAGTGGGATGAATAGGAATCCACGATGCATTAGTGAACATGGCGACTCTCTGCTGATCCATTGCACACTGCCTTGTTGGCGCCAAAGTCCCCACATGTAATCCTTCACACGATTGGACTCCTCCCTTCTTGCACTCCAGTTCACTGGCTTTCTCCTTCCCTGGGTCACGCCCACGAACTGAGCAGGGAGGGTGTGCCTGATGGCGCAGTGGCCAATATGGCCGACCTACTCTGAACTCTTTCGGGCAGACACTTTCAAATTCCAACAACTCCAGCTCAATTGTAGCACGAACACATCCCGGACCAGAGCCCCCACGTGTAGTGGAGCCTCACTCCCCCTCTCACCTATTGTGCATGGCTTGTGTCTAGGGGTACATGGGAGAGGAGAGTGCAGGAACACTACGCCAAGCTCTCCCCTCGTTTGTATAGGAGGGTTGAGCAAAGTTAGTACCTTTTTTACCTCCGGGTCTGTCCACTGCATACGAAGCCTCAGTTGTTCCATGGAGACATGTCTGCCAATAATAGAGCCCCACACCAATAGAAAGTCCAACACTCCTTTATTTCCCGTACAATAGGGTGAACACAATCAGTTGAACTTCCAATAACAGACGAACATGGGGGTGTGGGAACGAGTAGGCCCAGGCACAACTGAACTCTCCTATCCCTTTGCTAGCGAATAGGCCTGGCGCACGATCTCTGCCACTGACCGTGAGTGTTGGTCGCTGCCACCGACCGGATAAACTGTTGAGGCCCCTGCCACAGGCCTAATAGCAGGTCTCTGCCACTGACCTGATTGGAATAGTTGGACCGCTGCCACCGGTCATTGAACGTGGACTGAACTTCCTCTCTGAACTTGGCCCCTGTTCGGGAAAGAGATCCCTCCGGGCGGTCTCCAGAGGTTCACCCGGCACTGGCAATCTGCTGCACCAGGTCTTCGGGTGAGTCCCTCCTCCGGTCCCTTACGCCTCTGGATTCGGGTGCCCCACTCCCGGGGCCACCTAGGACAATCCCGGGAGGTACTGGGCCCCAGGCCTCCGGCTGAGTACCTCACCCCAGACTGAAGGTGTCTGGGATGGAACACGAACTCCAAGTGTCCAGGCCTAGGCCGCCTGGACACCGACTGCAACAGCCCTCAGGCTGAAGGTGCCCGGGACTCGAACCTCGTGGCGAAGATGTCCGCCCCCTTTATACCCTCTCCCAGCAAGCACAGCGGGTTCCCCGCCCCGCCGTACAACCGCTGCGAGAGGTCACAAAGGGTATGGCACTGGCTGCGAAGGTTCAACCCCGGCCAAAAGTGACAGTGCCACCTGCTGGGCCGCAGGAAATTAAAAGTACATACCCGCTACACCTATGTTTTCCAAAATGCTTAAAAATAGATTTTTGGGCTGGAGCTACACTTTAAAAATGTACCTGTTCCAAATTACAAACAGATTCTACATAAGAACAAACATACAGTCCCTGTCTTGTTTGCACCGCCTGTATACTGCTGTTCAGAGTACAGTTGCAAAAAAAAGTATGTGAACCCTTTTTGGAATGATATGGATTTCTGCACAAATTCTGCACAAGAGCACCTGGATGTTCCACAGCAGTACTGGCAAAATATTCTGTGGACAGATGAAACCAAAGTTGAGTTGTTTGGAAGAAACACACAACACTATGTGTGGAGAAAAAGTATGGTGTGTTCAATAAAAACATGGTAACATTTAATTCTTTGTGTGTTATTAGTTTAAGCAGACTGTGGTTGTCTATTGCTGTGATCAGATCACATTTTATGACCAATTTGTGCAGATTTGACCAGTTGTCTGACCCTCCATTCATCCATGTGTCTCACTCTCCCTCATTTTAGACACAATGAAGAGTCACTTGCATTACCTTGCAGTATTTTTATTATAAAATGTTTCTTTGGTAGAGTTGGGTAAAGGTGTAGTGACATGGGATGCCCATAGATAATAGCACTTTAGTAGATTAGATTCTTAGGATAAGGCACAGCACAGATTGAAGATAGGTGAGCTGCGTCACTGCAGACTATTGCTCCCTTTGATTCCGTACTGATATCTGCAGAGTATTGCTTTAAGGATTCCTAAGTAAAACCCTTTTCTCTTTTCGTCCATGGATGGACACAGCCTTCTTAATTCTTGACATATGGGTTATGTTCCTGTTCATAGGAGAGGACTAGGCAGACATGTTAGATATTTAAATACATGTTACTTTAACAGAGTTAAACAGCCCCGCCCAGGGGGCGGTCCCTCCAGACATAACTCTCCGCCCTGCAGTTAGCAGCTCAGTTTTGTTCTGTCTAGCCGAGGAGATAGACGTGGCTCCCTTTTGGGCCCAGAGTCCTGAGGAAAATTTTTATTTTATTTTTATTTTATTTAAATTTATTTTATTTTGTGATTCTTCTATCAACAGTCGGCTGGGCGACAGGCTGGATATATAAATCCTTGTAGTCTTCCCAGTCCGGCCAGCGAGCATGTACATTCTGACGCCTTATTTGGAAGGGGTCTGTCACGATTTACCCCATGGCTCCAGGGGTGGCCGGTGAGCTTCTGCTCCAGGGTCCACATATGACTGGGCTGCTTGCTGTCTCACTCACAGTGAACCGGGCCGACAGCTACTCCGTACTACTCGGTTCTAGTCTGTCAGGGACGCACCAGCAATGTCCACGCATGGACGGGTAAGTACAGTTCCTTCCGTTTTGATGGTTTGGAACAGATGAGCTTTCCTGGAGGGTCATTAGGGGGGTCCCCTGTCCTCACTTCCCTCCCTCTGTCCCCCCACTTTCCTCCTCCCCATTGCGGGTAGGGTGCCCACGTGTCCCGGATTGCCCGGGATTATCCCGTAATTGAAATCTTTGTCCCTGGTCCCGGGCACCTTCGTTCCGGGACAATAAAGTGTCCCTGAATTGCCCCCTTGGCCGATCTGATGACTCCTAAAAATTGCCACCACATTGACACTGTCCCTCACTGCCCGCTGTGCTAGTTCTGTCCGAGACCGCCGCTTCATTTCACCCCCAGACACTGCCTGGCTCACTGCCAAAACAACTGGTTGCTAGGCATGGCCTGACTAGCGTCTAACAACCAGTGACGTCATGACGAGGAGGAGAGTGGAGCCCCAGGATTCTGAGCGAGCCGGAGGAGGATTCCTCCTCTGCGTCCTCTCGCCTAAGCTCCGCCCCGACTCCGCCCCCGACTCCGCCCCCGACTCCGGCTCTTACCTGATGGCTGTTACTGCACTGGAAGAAAGGTAGGCGAAATGCTCCCTGCACTGCTCTAACTCTGAGTAGCTCATGGTAACTCTGCTCCCTCCCATACACTGCCCCCCTCCAAACTCCAGTCATGCTGTACATTATACTGCTCTCCACTACCACTACCACCCGCTCCCAACATACTGCCCTCCATTGCCACCCCTCCTATTATACTGCCCTCCACTGCCACCCCTCCCTATTATACTGCCCACCAATAACTACCCCTATTATACTGCCCTCCACTACCACTCCCTCCCATCATACTGCCCCCTGCCATTATGCCGCCCTCTACTGCCACCCCTCCTATTATACTGCCCTCCACTAACCCCCGCCCCATCATACTGCCCTCCACTACCACCCCTCCCATCATACTGCCCTCCACTACCACCCCTCCCATCATACTGCCCTCCACTGCCACCCCTCCCATCATACTGCCCTCCACTACCACCCCTCCCATCATACTGCCCCCCACTACCACCCCTCCCATCATACTGCCCTCCACTACCACCCCTCCCATCATACTGCCCTCCACTACCACCCCTCCCATCATACTGCCCTCCACTACCACCCCTCCTATCATACTGCCCTCCACTACCACCCCTTACATCATACTGCCCTCCACTAACCCCCCTCCCATTATACTGCCCTCCACTACCACCCCTCCCATTTGCTGTCCTCCACTACCCATCATACTGCCCTCCACTACCATCATACTGCCCTCCACTACCATCATACTGCCCTCCACTACCACCCCTCCCATCATACAGCCCTCCACTACCCCCCTCCCATTATACTGCCCTCCACTACCACCCCTCACATCATACTGCCCTCCACTGCCCCCCCTCCCATTATACTGCCCTCCACTACCCCTTCCCATTATACTGCCCTCCACTGCCCCCCCCTCCCATCATACTGCCCTCCGCTACCACCCCCTCCCATAATACTGCCCCCCTACCATTATACTGCCCTCCACTGCCACCCCTCCTATTATACTGCCCACCAATAACTCCCCCTATATAACTGCCCTCCACTACCACCCCTCCCATCATACTGTCCCCCTGCCATTATACCGCCTTCTACTGCCACCCCTCCTATTATACTGCCCTCCACTAACCACCGCCCCATCATACTGCCCATCACTACCACCCCTCCCATCATACTGCCCTCCACTACCACCCCTCCCATCATACTGCCCTCCACTACCACCCCTCCTATCATACTGCCCTCCACTACCACCCCTTTCATTATACTGCCCTCCACTAACCCCCCTCCCATTATACTGCCCTCCACTACCACCCCTCCCATCATACTGCCCTCCACTACCCCCCTCCCATTATACTGCCCTCCACTACCACCCCTCCCATTATACTGCCCTCCACTAACCCCCCTCCCATTATACTGCCCTCCACTGCCCCCTCCCATCATATTGCCCTCCGCTACCACCCCCTTCCATCATACTGCCCCCTCCCATTATACTGCCCTCCACTGCCACCCCTCCTATTACACTGCCCTCCACTAACCCCCCCCATTATACTGCCCTCGACTACCACCCCCTAACATCATACTGCCCCCTCCTATTATACTGCTCTACACTGCCACCCCTCCCATTTACATTATACTGCCCTCCACTACCCCCCTCCCATTATACTGCCCTCCACTGCCATCCCTCCCATTTACATTATACTGCCCTCCACTATCCAGCCATTGTACTCTGCTACCTCCCATACACTGCACCAGGGCCCTGAAGGTTCTAATTACGCCTCTGCTGCATCCTGTATATCGCTCATCCCAGAACCCTGCACCCTGTATATAGCTCATCCCAGAACCCTGTATATAGCTCATCTCAGAACCGTGGACCCTTTATCCACTTCTCTACTGTGCACGAAAACCCCCTTCCTGCCCAAGCCATTTTTTAGCTTTCAGCGCTGTCACACTTTGAATGACAATTGCGCGGTCGTGCGACGTGGCTCCCAAACGAAATTTGTGTCCTTTTTTTCCCACAAATAGAGCTTTCTTTTGGTGGTATTTGATCACCTCTGCGGTTTTTATTTTTTGCGCTATAAACAAAAGAAGAGCGTCCAGTTTGGAAAAAAAACACTATTTTTTACTTTTTGCTATAATAAATACCCATTTTTTTTTTTTTAAATAAAATTTTCCTCAGTTTAGGCCGATACGTATTCTTCTACATATTTTTGGTAAAAAAAAAAATCGCAATAAGCGCGTATTGATTGGTTTGCGCAAAAGTTATAGCGTGTACCAAATAGGGGATAGATTTATAGCATTTTTTTTTTATTTTTTTTTTATTAGTAATGGCGGCAATCTGCGATTTTTTATTGTGACTGCGATATTGCGGCGGACACATCGGACACTTTTGACACATTTTTGGGACCATTCACATTTATACAGCTATCCCTGCTATAAAAATGCATTGATTACTGTATAAATGTGATTGGCAGGGAAGGGGTTAACCACTAGGGGGCGGGAAGGGGTTAAATATGTTCCCTCAAAGTGTTCTTACTGTGGGGGGAGGGGACTGACTGGGGGAGGTGACCGATGGTTGTCCCTATGTACAAGGGACACACCATTGGTCCCCTCTCCCTCACAGGACGTGGATCTGTGTGTTTACACACAGAGATCCACTTTCCTGCTCGTTTCCCGGGAAATCGCGGGTGCCCGGCGGCAATCGCGGCCGCCGGGCACGCGCACCGGGGCCTTGTGAACGCGGCGGGCGTGCGCGCGCGCCGCTGGTGGCGCGCACGCGCCTCCTAGCTCGTTTTAAAGGGAGGACGTCATATGACGTCCTCCCAGAACGAGAGTATCCTCCGCCCGCCGTCAATTGACAGTGGGCGTGGGACAAGTGGTTATATAGCTCATCGCAGAACCGTGGACCCTCATATAGCTCATCCCAGAATCCTGCCCTCTGTACACAGCTCATCCTAGAAACCCTGCCCTCTGTACACAGCTCATCCCAGAACCCTGCACTCTGTACACAGCTCATCCCAGAACCCTGCACTCTGTACACAGCTCATCCCAGCCCAGGAGGGAGTGGGATAAGACCTCACCGCCCTGACCTGAGCAGCAGTGGGTGCAGCATCCCCCGGAGGAACTGCAGTAATTCAGGTACAGATAACATGGGGACATACACCACAGGCTGGACCGGGCTTATGTCAGGGCTGTGGCAGGGAGAGAGCAAGCAGTAGTGGAATAGGGCAGCCATGAGGTGGGTGGTGTGCTCTGCTTTTCCTAACATTCACCTGGCATAGATTAATGGCCATCACTCCTCAGGACTCTCTGCAGGGGGCACTCTGGAGGTACTTGTCAGGGTCACCTGTGGCCAGGTGACAGATGCACACCGTAGGGGGACAGGAGTGCACCGCGAGGTAGTGAACCCTATGGCTGGCTTCTGTGGATAGGAAACTGGGTGGTTGTGGAAAGCGGGACCAGAGGAGCACAACCGGGATCCCAACGGAAGCGAGAGCCAAGATTCCCCAGGGCGCGGAGTCTAAGACCCAGCTGGTCTTCTCCAGGGCCTCTAGTGGTGAGGATGTTACGCTGCAGGCTGGGACCAGGTCGCGGCCCCTGGAGTTTCCTAGCTCACGCCCTGTAGGATAAGGGGAAGCAGCAGCACACGATAGAGAGAACCGAATAACAAGCCGAAGGTCAGGGGCCACAAGCAGACAAGGATAACGAAGAACGAGCCGAAGGTCAAGGGTCACGAGCAGACAGGGATGGTCGGGGACAAGCCAATAACGTAACAGAGAGACAGACGTAGCACACGGCAGGCAGGAACCCAAACACACAATGCCTAACAAACACGTTGATCAGCCAAGCAGGCTTGCAGTGCACAGGTTAATATAGTGTTCAGTGATAGGGCCTGGGGTGGAGTCAGGCTGGGAGGAGATTATAAAGGAAGCCAGGTGAAGGAGGTCTGGTCTCTAGATGAACACATGAGGAGGAAGGTAAGATGGCAGACAAACACTACTGCATATCCATGACAGTACTATCTGTGTGCCTCCAGAGTGCTCCTTACTTCCTCCAGAGTGCTCCCTTACTCCCTTCCCTATACTTTCTCCAGAGTGCCCCTTTACTTTCTCCAGAAGTAGTACTAAGGGGGCACTCTGGAAGAGGATGTAAGGGGGCACTACAGAGGATGTAAGGAGGCACTAAGGGGGCACCCCGGAGGATGTAGGGGGGCTCTGACTAAGTTAGTACCGCCAGAGTGCCCCCTTTCATCCCCCCTTACAACCTCCAGGTTAGTGCCTCCAGAGTGTCTCTTTACTTCCTCCAGAGTGCCCCCTTACATCCTTCGGAGTGCCCCACCACCAAGGTGGTATAGTAGTGGCTGACAGACTATCAGGAGGTGGTATCCTCTCTCCACTAACTACCCCCGCCATACACTCCGCACTCCTCTCCTGTACATATTACCCATGCCATACACGCCGCACTCCTCTCCTTTACATATTACTCCCCGCCATACACTCCGCACTCCTCTCCTGTACATATTACCCACCTCCATACACTCCGCACTCCTCTCCTGTACATATTACCCCCACCATACGCTCCGCACTCCTCTCCTGTACATATTACCCCCACCATACACTCCACACTCCTCTCCTGTACATATTACCCACCTCCATACACTCTGCACTCCTCTCCTGTACATATTACCCCCACCATACACTCCGCACTCCTCTCCTGTACATATTACCCACCTCCATACACTCCGCACTCCTCTCCTGTACATATTACCCACCTCCATACACTCCGCACTCCTCTCCTGTACATACTACTCACCACCATACACTCTGCATTCCCTATTTAACATTACCACATTCTGCACTATATAAGTCATCTCAGACTCTCTTTAACAACACCCCCTTTAAGCCAATATTTAGCGCAATTTAAGACATGTCCACAACCCGCTTTGCGCACCATATTGTTCTTCTTGATGCCTAGGACCCACTTTTGATCTTGCACACGGGCCCGCTGATTTCATGATACGCCCCTGCCCCAAAAATTGGCAGTAAAAGATGTCAAAAATCATCTTTTCGGGGGGGGGGGTGTCCCTGAATGGCAGTTTGGAAATGTGGTCACCCTAATTGTTGCGTCAGCGGGGTGTACCTGTAGGGGTCTCCGTATCCCAGTTGGGGGTTGTGGGGGTGTCGGGTCCGCTCTCTGTGGGGGTGGTGTGTTTTTTGGTAGCCTCCGCTCTGCGTTCCTGCAGCCTTCTCGTCCACCTCAGTGTGCTCGGGGGCCATTTTTGGTAGTGCCGGCACAATTTTCTAGTGTTCTTTTTCTGTATTGAAAAATTCCATTGGCGGCCATTTTGACGTAGCCACGCTGTGGCGCAGATCTTCATTGCGGGCGGCCATTTTCTTATAGTGCACGCCCTTTTTTCCTGAAGAGCCCGGCGGCCATTTTGGGAATGTTTTTTTCACTGTGTGGCTTGGCCTCTAGCGCTGGAAGCTTCCTGAAAAGCACGAATAGCGCTAATCACCTCACAGATTACCTCAGGTGTGTGAGGCAGAGCGGACAACGGTGCTGCGCAGTCTCTGGCTGGGTGGTGTGGCTCTGGGTAACCCCCCCGGTCAGCGCAGTTAGGAGGGTGAATTGTCAGTAAAGACTTATACATTGTGTTTTTACACACAAACTAATACATATACACTAAATACATACACAGTATGTGTATGTATTATACTAATGTGTTGACTAAGTCCCTATGGACTGTTAGTGGGTCAGAATGGAGTCTGAAGCAACAGGTGCACCTGCAGTTACTAGGACAATTGTCTGCAGCCCTGGATGCGGGCGTTAGGGGGGTATGAAGCGCACCTCCCCCGCCATATCCTGGGGAATGCTCTGACTTTGACTCAGGACCACTGTTCTGAGGTGTCAGAGGATGCCATCTGCCTGGAGTTTGCATGTTCATGTCTGCGTGGGTTTCCTCCAGGTGCTCCGGTTTCCTCCCACTCTCCAAAGACATGCGCTCCCTCGGCGCAATACACAGTATAAACATACACAATATGTTTATACACACACACACACTAACTACATGCACAGTATGTGTATGTATTATTACTCTCTGTGTCTGCGTGGGTTTCCTCCGGGTTCTCCGGTTTCCGACTACACTCCAATGACGTGCGTGCCTTCGGCGCAATACACAGTATTAACAATGTGTTTTTACCAACAGCACTTGTCAATGTAGTAACTGCTGGGACATCCACTGAGGTGTCAGTCTTTTTTTGGGTCGCACTAACCGACCCGCTCTATATAGGTTTTTCCTTATGATTGATTTCTTTGATGGATCATAGATAAGGAATGGGGACTGCCGCAGATGTCCTTTTTGGTCCCTCAGCGCACGGCGGTCCGTTATCCCTTTCAAGAGCATTTAAAAAAAAATGTTTTTTTCCCCATGAAGTTGACCCCCTGATATCAGGGGTACCACTAAACCGGTAGGGGGGACACCTGCTTTTAAGGACACTACTGATAGGTGATCAGAAGCGGTGACTCAGATCGTGTTTGCCATGCTGGGGTCAGCAATGCGCCCGTTAGTGGCTGCAACTTTGGTGTCTCTGACACTCACTGAATGGACAAAACATTTGTACCAGACAGTGGAGGAGCATCAGCTCTCTCAAAAAGTTGTGACACTGGCCAACCAGCAGGTGCAGGGTCTGGTGTACGTAGGTGCGGCAATCCTGGATGCGACTTCTTAGTCTCCAGAGCCTCTGTGTCCATGGTGGTCTTGCACCACTTGAGAGGGCTGATATACTGGTCCGCTGACCAAACTTCTATGGAAGCTCTGACAGATTTACCTTTCAAAGGTGGGAGGCTCTTTGGTGCCTCACTGGACGACGTTGTTAAGAATGTCACAAGAGGTAACTGAATACTTCTACCTCAGTCCACTAAGAGTAGAGGGCCGCCCCGTGAGCCGGGACCTTCCTTCCCCGTACAAAAGCGGTATTTTTTATGCGTGGTTGTCATACCCATACCGCCACAGGACAGGTTTCAGGGATTTTACTCGAATCTGTTCATGGTCCCAGAGGAGGATGGAGTCGTCCAATTCTAGACCTCAAGGCCCTCAATGCCTTTTGTGTAGCCTTCCTGTTTTCCGACTGGTGAGTTTGCGAAGTGGTCTCTCAGGGTACAAGATCGAGTTTTTCTTTCTTGTTCACCGAAAGGGTTTCTTTGCCTCAAATCTTCCTCTCCTACCATCTCGTCGGACTACCTTGATGGGGCAGTTCAAGACTTGTTGGGGGTTCAGATATTCAGGATGGAGTCGGTTCGCTCCATCCCGGGGACCTTCAGGCGTCCCTGGACATCAGGGACGCATGCTTGCATGTCCCTATATGCGACAGGCACCATGGTTTCTGCGTTTAGCGGTCAGGGAGGACCACTATTAATTTGTGGCTCTCCCTTTTGACCTAGCGTCAGCACCAAGAGTTTCACCAGGGTGCTCGCCCCGATTCTAGCCTTGCTGAGGCAGCGCGACATTGCCTTCGTAGGTGGTTTAGGTCTTCTTCTGTAACCTGTTTCCAGATTTAAATTAGAGGAGGACGTGTCTATAGTCAGACTCTCCAAGACTTTGGGTGGATGCTGTACCTCCAGATGTCGGTGCTAGTTCAGACTCAGCGCATAGAATACCTGGGGCTGTTTCTGTACTCATCGGAGGCGAGAGTTTTCTCCCTCCAGAGATGTTGCAAACGCCCCAGGCTGCAGTGAGTTGGGCCCCCTGGTAGCCTCCTTCGAGGCAGTACCGTATGCCCAATTCCACACTCGGATTGGAACAAATCCCTGTTGTCTCTGGATCATCAGATTCAGGTAAATCGCCTAGTCAGGGCCTCTCTGACTTGGTAACTGACATTCCCGGGGGGGAGTCTGGAGGGTCCAGTCGGCCCGAGGTCGCTGGACTCTGGACGAATCCCGTCTGCCGATCGATGTTCTGGAACTTCGGGCGATCAGACTGTGTCTCTCCTCGTGGTCGAGGAGACTACAAGGGCGCCCGATCAGAATCCAGTCGGCCAACGCCACGGCTGTGGCTTATGTCAACCATCTGCACATCCTGCGGTGGGCGGGAAGAAGCGTGCCGGCTCTATCGGCCGTCTGCATTCAAGGTGTAGAACTCTGGCTGGCGGACTATTTGAGTCGTCAGTTGCTGGACCAAGGGGACTGGTCATTGCATCTGGAGGTGTTTCAACTCCTTTGCCGGAAGTGGGGCACGCCGGTCATGGACCTCCTGGCTTCTCGTCTCAATCGCGTGGTGTCAAGATTCATGGCTAGGTCCAGAGATCCCTGGACAGACGCGTCAAACGCGTTGGTGGCCCGTGGGGTCAGTATCAGCTAATTTCTACCTATCCCACACTGATGTTGCTTCCTCGTCTGCTCCGCAGAGTGCAGACCGAGGGGATCCCGGTGATCCTAATCGCTCTGGATTGGCCCCGGCATCCTTGGTACGCCGACTTCTTACGCCTGGTGGTGGATGCACTGGCGACTGCCAATGCGGGAGGACCTTCTGTCTCAAGGTCCAATACTTCATCCTGCTTTACAGTCGCTGGCTTTAACGGCATGGCTATTGAAAGCCATGTACTAAGGAACCGAGGTTTTTCGGATTCGGTCATCTTGACCATGCTGAAGGCACTAAAATCTTCCTCCAGGAAGATCTACCATCGCAGCATACATCTCTATGTGCGCAAAGATGGAGTGGCGTTATAAGAACCAATGCGATATAACAATATATATATATATATACTATTGTAATCTATCATGCATATATCTATCGCAACTATGTATTAATTGTATTAGTCCCTTGTTTGCTAGTCTTACCCTTAAGAGAACTCTAGGCCTGAAGATGCACTATATAGTATAAAGACAAACACAGCTGCTCAGTAAAGAATTTACATTTATTTCCTAAAAGTAGGAATGATACATACTAACATGAAAATCTATACAGCCTATATCAACAATACTAATGAAAATTATACTTATTATCTCCTCGAGGCAAAGGTTCCTGCTGGCTGAGCTCCTGGATGTGATAGAGGGCTCTCTCCTACCCAAGCATCCTGTTTTAAAGGGTCCCATGCATACCTCATTCAAACACTCCCCTCTGCCTCTCGACCAATCATGATCCTTTCATGATTCTCGTTTGTCGTGCCATATCTAGCCTCTGGGGGCGATGTTGTCCATATAATCTCCAATATCTTGCTGGGGCCTTGACACTCTTGGTAACAGCTGCCCTTCCATTTGTCTCCGGGAAGGTGCTAAATACATTAGTACCTGGTCCATTGTTATCAACCCTTTGAGGCTTCCACCACCCCAGGGGGCCTTGACAAGACTTCCTATGTATTATTTGGGAATGGCAACTGCCATCTGGTTTTAGTTGTAAACCCGATGTGTAGAGATTTCAGCTTTCCAACATATGCCGCTTTGCGCCTAACGGGCGCACAAATCGTTCTCCAGACATGGCTCTTATTGAACAGTCCATATGGTCTTAACGCCCACCATGTCTTCTCGAACCAGTACCTTTGGAACAGTCCATAATGGTGTTACCGTGTTGCCACTTAACATAGGCTTCAGGTAGAACAGTCCATAACGGTCTTATTGTGCTGTGTTTCCCCACACGTGCCGCTTTGCTACTGGGTGACATACCTTCATCAATCTTCCGTGACAGCTTCCCTGTCACCGTTCTGTATCTTCTTCTTCTTCTTGACATCTTCCTGAAGGGATATAGTATCGGCAAGGGGTGTCCATTCGCTCACCATTCACCAATACACACTCAGAGCAACGACTCAACCATCTTTCAGCTGCAGAGCCTCGAGGAGGACCTTATTTGCCCATATTATTAGCCTAAAAATACACCTTTGTCACACTACACCATAACATAAATCAACCCACTACCATAATATTTACACATATACATATGACCCATCAAATCACGTATCCCGCTTCCAACCTCCTATAACTCCTCACCGTAAATACGGGTCGGGATTATGCAGGTTCGTTCACTATGGCCTTCCCTACCGCAATTCTGGCATGTCGGCGGTATTTCAGTGTTCTGAATTGGCAGCAAAGCCTCTAACCTGTATGAAGAGACCTCACCACCAATTCGTCCCTCAACATGCATAGACAAATGCGATACTTTCTTATATAAATGTCGCGTCCAACAACACATACCAACTTGAACCAATGACGAAACTGCAGCAATAATGAGCAATACCACAACGGGATGTATCAAATAATTCAAAATACTGTTGGCCTTACTGGAATGTCCAAATATTACCTCCCACCAAGACCCTCCCGCATCATTCTCTAGTTGATGCACTACCTCCTTAATTTCGTTCTGATCGTGATGGATGACTATAGTGGCATTAGCTCTCTCTTGCTGCAGCGTCCTCATAAGGCTCTCATCTCTATCCCAATCTGTTAACCATTCCTGTATCTGCCTTCCCATACCAAGGTTCAGGGCTCTCAGATTAACAGGGCGGTTATGGTTGATATCCACAGACAGATTGGCAACATGCGGTACCACATAATTCCATTCCTGTGTCTGGATCTCAGAGACACCGCCAAGGGTACACCATGCTCCTCTAGCTAGTGTCAGGTTCACAGAACATCCTATTTCCATGACCAACGTTACATTAGTATCCTTTAGGACAAAGAAACAAACTCTCCCATGTCCCAAATAATACACCGGTGTTCCCTTCCCGGCAATGTTTTCCCCATCCAGAACACAGAGCGAGGCATCTTCCCAACATTTCTCATTCACCACTATGTATTGACCTGGCATACATAGGATGTCATGGTCATGCTTCCGACAGAGGGAAATATCAACCTGCCTCCAGCTCCCATCCTCTCTGATCATATGTGGGTAATTTAGCCTCAGATGTAACAACGTAGAATCCCCAGTCAGCAAGCCCATTGATACCACCGAATACACAGACTGAGTCTGTACTTCTGTATATGGGATCAGTGAGGAAGCATAGCATCTCTCATAATCCAAATTAGTACAGCCCATCCAGGCATTTGACCACCACTTTGGATTAGTGTAAGAGATGTGCTTTGGTAAAATCTTACTGAGCTGTGATGCTAACTCATAAGGCCACTGCCCCTCATACAGAGATTGTACAATCAGCTTGATGTTGGTTGATAGTTCCGCCTGCCCCTGCGTGCACGCCAGAGCCCATGACATATTTTTGCCCTGTATCACCACACTATCTACCAACCTCTTAAAATGGTGGATAAAATCTTGAGCCACTTTTACCTGGGTATTTAGGTGGCGTTGTTGAATGTTATCGAGAATGTCATTGATCTCTCTCTGAGCAACAAAGCCCCGCTTGCTGTCTGAAGCTATGGCTGAGAGTTTGTTCCTCAGGAGATCGATGTCAACTCCATTAACAACGCCCATTCCGGTTCCTATTCCCCCCAATATAGTGCTGAGTACATCCCTCCTCTTCCGGTTACTCCTCAGAAATAAGCGTCCTGTCTGAACCTCATTCTGTGTCCGCCCATCCCTGGGAGCAAGCCACTGATCTACTGACCGCACTTGATTCAGAGTATACTCAGCACATATAGGGTAATAGGATTTTATCAACCACTGCGAGATGTTGAAGTGCCATGTGGTGAAGGCATACTGTACCCTGGTAGCCAGTGTTTGGGACGAGCTTAGATCTATTTGTAGTGGTTCCCCTTTCTCTAATGGGGCATGCCCCTGTGTGTGGTCACTGGCATTACCTGTGCAGGGTTTCAACCTCTCAGGTGAGACATCAACCAGGCGTATCTCCCCTATGTCCAATTCTGGTGTCCCACATGTCCAGTAACCGAGAGCTTCTCTGTAGGACTGATAAGACTGGGATACTGCGCCCACAAGGAAATTTTCACCCCGTTTATGTGTCATCTGGAGCTCCCTAGTTTGGCCAACCGACACCTTACTATGCCTAAGTGTCAGCCTCCTGGGCCTCTGCACCCTATTACTTTGGTCCTGCCAATATATGCCACACATGAAAACATACTTCCCTTCTTTCAATTCTTCACCAAAAACCCCATATCCTACGTCCCTTGTTTTCCAAGGTTTGGGTAGCTTGTAATTTTTTCCTAACCAATAACCCGTTTCATTCATATATATAGTTGCATCCACAAACGGCTGGAGGGATTCTGGTATGATATTTCGCAAGTCTTGTTTATACGCCAGTCCTTGAGATGTTATGTTAGGATTAAATCGTCCAAAAGCAAAAGAAACTTTGTATTGCAAAACGCCATGGCGACCCCATTGATATGTCTCTGGTAACTTATGTCTCTCTGATATTATCCGGACCTTTCTCCTTCTCTCAACTCCCCCCTGCCCCCACTTCTGCCCTAACAAGTTCAACATTGATGACACAGCAGAAGTGGATGCATGATTTTCCTCAGGATTTTCACTTTCCGCACCATCCCCTGAGTGTTCGTCTGAATCAATTTGAGATGTTACATGGCTCAGATGGATCGCCAACGCGATAATTATGATCCTTCTATCCATTCTCCAGAGACTTTGCCAATCTTTGCTCCACCAGGACTCTGGAAAAACAAGAACAAGAGCGGAATCAATTCTTATCAGCAGTACCTTTTACATTGATCAGCATGAACCCATTTCTCTATCTCCCTCTTTTTCATGCCTTTTGCACCCTTATTGTCCATGAGCCGCTTTACCTTGACTACCTGATCACTAAGGGCCATAGTGACTGTGAATGGTCCGGTCCAGTTCGCGTCCCATGAAGATTTGGAAACAAAGTTCTTTACCATAACCCTGTCTCCAATCTTCAAGCTAACAGGAGGCCTTTCAGGCTGCTCCTTCTCTTTAGGTGCCATGTTATTTGCAGCAAATTGCAAATACCCCTGTACCTGTTCTTGCAGCTGGACCAGAAATTTGTCCCTTTCAGCACTCTCTCTCATGGGGGTGCTAAGTATTGGGTCTGCTGGATGGCTCAGGTTCATCATTCTTCCCGTCATCAACTGATATGGGGTTAATGATGTACCTCTCGCTCCAGACCCTCGTACAGCCATCAGGATTGAAGGCAGATGAATCAGCCAGTTCTTTCCTGATTGCAGTACCATCTTTTTAAGTCTCTCTTTCAGCGTTCGATTCATCCTCTCAACCATCCCCGCTGATTGTGGATGGTATGGTACATGGGATCTCTGCTCTACTCCCAGTAGCTCACAAATATTTTTCATGACCCTGCCGGTAAAGTGAGTCCCCCTATCAGATTCCAGGACTTTGGGGAACCCCCATCTTGAAAAGACATCGGTCCACAAAGCTCTAGCTGTGGCAGTAGCAGAGTCCTTTCTCAGGGGTAGAGCCTCTACCCACTTTGAAAAAACATCCACAACTACCAGCAGATATCTGTATCCTCCAGTGGCACTTGGTAATGGACCAACAAAGTCAATCTGCAGGTTTTCCCAGGGTCCATCAGCTACTGGTACCCTTGCTAAGACTGGTTTCTGTCCCTTTGGCCTAGGGTTCATTTGTGCACAGATCAAACATTCCTGCACTACCTGTGACACTGTGTTACCCATTGCCTCCCACCAGTATCTAGCTTGCACAAATTTTAAGGTACCCTGAACACCCATATGGCCTGTTAACCTATGATTTTCCCGGACTAAATCCTTCTGATGCTGGGAGGGTACCACAAACCGTCTTCCTTCTGAAGTCTCTCTTAACAGTAGATCGTCTTGCAATACATAATTTTGGGGAGCATCCGCCGCTTTTATTTTAAGCTGCTTTTTGATTGAGCTCAAGGCCTCATCCTTATTTTGTTCAACTGCTAAACATGGGGTAGGCATCCTTAGCACCGGCAGGAGTTCATGTGACCCTGCTTTCACCTCCTGCTCCTCAAAATTATGTTCCTCCCAGGCCTGTCTCCCTTCAGCATCATAGGGTGTCCACTTGACTCCTATCAGGGCTGCCTCCTTTGCCAGCTCATCTGCCTTGTTGTTGCCCACAGTAACCTCCTCTCCACCTCTTTGGTGAGCTCTCACCTTAATAATAGTCCCATCTGGGGTGCCAAATATAAGAACCAATGTGATATAACAATATATATATATATATACACTATTGTAATCTATCATGCATATATCTATCGCAACTATGTATTAATTGTATTAGTCCCTTGTTTGCTAGTCTTACCCTTAAGAGAACTCTAGGCCTGAAGATGCACTATATAGTATAAAGACAAACACAGCTGCTCAGTAAAGAATTTACATTTATTTCCTAAAAGTAGGAATGATACATACTAACATGAAAATCTATACAGCCTATATCAACAATACTAATGAAAATTATACTTATTATCTCCTCGAGGCAAAGGTTCCTGCTGGCTGAGCTCCCGGATGTGATAGAGGGCTCTCTCCTACCCAAGCATCCTGTTTTAAAGGGTCCCATGCATACCTCATTCAAACACTCCCCTCTGCCTCTCGACCAATCATGATCCTTTCATGATTCTCGTTTGTCGTGCCATATCTAGCCTCTGGGGGCGATGTTGTCCATATAATCTCCAATATCTTGCTGGGGCCTTGACACTCTTGGTAACAGCTGCCCTTCCATTTGTCTCCGGGAAGGTGCTAAATACATTAGTACCTGGTCCATTGTTATCAACCCTTTGAGGCTTCCACCACCCCAGGGGGCCTTGACAAGACTTCCTATGTATTATTTGGGAATGGCAACTGCCATCTGGTTTTAGTTGTAAACCCGATGTGTAGAGATTTCAGCTTTCCAACAGGCGTCCACGGACGTATTCGGTTTCCAGGGTCCTGCTGTTTTTACAGCGTGGAGTGGATCGGAAACTTACCTTAAGCTCCATTAAGGGTCAGGTTTCAGCTTTGGCTGTTTTCTTTCAACGGCCTTTGGCGACCATTTCCCTGGTGGGTACCTTTTTTGTACAGGTGGTTTCGACATGTGCTTCCCCCAATTAGACCACCTCTCCTTCCTTGGGATTTGAACCTTGTGCTCTCGGTTCTTCAAGAACCTCATTTTGAGAACATCAGAGAGGTTCCTCTCTTAACACTATCTCAGAAGGTGGCCTTTCTAGTGGCCATTACGTCTGTCAGATGGGTTTCTGAATTGGCCTTGTCTTGCAAGTCACCATACTTGGTCTTCCATAAGGATAAAGCGGTACTATGTCCACAGCCTTCGTTTCTTCTGAAGGTGGTTTCGGCCTTCCACCTGAATGAGGACATTGTATCCATCCTTGTGTCCTCGGCCGTCGCATCCCGAAGAGACTGCGCTCCATACTTTAGACGTGGTACGTGCCTTGCGGGTGTACCTGTCTGCTACAGCTCGGTTCCAGGGGTCTGATTCACTGTTTGTGTCGGTGTCTGGTCCACAAAAGGACCTAGCGGTCTCGTTGGCCACCGTTTTTCGGTGGATCAGGAAGACCGTTGTGCGGGCCTATGCCCTTAAGGGGTGAGCGCCTCCCTTTCCTGTAACAGAGCATTCAACCAGGGCAATTGGTGCCTCCTGGCCTTTCCGACATCTAGCATCTGTCTCATAGGGGTGTAAGACGGCGAACTGGTCGTCTGTTCGCGCGTTCTCAAAGTTTTACAAGGTTGATGTGAGTGCATCTTCTTCGGATTCTTCCTTTGGCCGCAAGGTTTTGCAGGCGGCTGTTTGAGGTTGCAACTCCTCCGTTGAGGAGCTCTGTTTGTTTGGGGTGAAGTTAAGTGCCCTTAAGGGGCGGGCGCCCCTCCTTTCCGGTCACGGCGCTTTCAACCAGGGCAATTAGGGCTTCCTGGGTTTTCCGACATCAAGCATTTTTCTCTCACAGGTGTGCAGGGCGGCGCACTTTCTCAAAATTTTTCAAGGTTTATGTGAGTGCATCTTCAGATGCTTCCAGCGGCCGCAAGGTTTTGCAGGCGGCTGTTTAAAGTTGCAACTCCTCTGGAGCTCTGCTTGTTTGGGGTGAAGTTACCGTATATACTCGAGTATAAGCCGACCCGAATATAAGCCGGGGCACCTAATTTTACCACAAAAAACTGGGAAAACTTATTGACTTGAGTATAAGCCTAGGGTGTCCATCTGCATGCCTCACTGTGCCTCACTTTGCCTCACTGTGCCCATGCCTCACTGTGCCCATGCCTCACTGTGCCCATGACTAGACTGACGTTTAACTATGGAAGGGGTGCCCAGATTTGAAAAATCGGTGCTCCCAGGCTGTAGGTCCTCTGGACAACAAACTTTGCACACCTGTAGGGGACAAATGGGGCTATATGTGTGCAAAGTTTCGGGTCCAGGGGACCTACGACCGAACGGTACCGGGTCCCCAAAATCACCAGAGAAATTACCGTTTAACATGGGAGTCTATGGAAGGGGTGCCGGTTTTGAAAAATCGTTGCTCCCCGGATGTAGGTCCTTTGCACACTTGTAGAGGAAGAGAGGGGCTACATGTGTGCCAAGTTTGACGGCCAGTACCGGGTCCCCAAAGTCCGGGAGATCAGGCGCAAAAAGGTGACTCGAGTATAAGCCGAGGGGGGCATTTTCAGCACAAAAAAATGTGCTGAAAAACTCGGCTTATACTCGAGTATATACGGTAGTTGTTTTTCGATACTGTTCCCACCCCTCGTTTTTTTTACACTGCTTGGGGACATCCCATATGTCAAGAATTAAGAAGGCTGTGTCCGTCCATGGACGAAAAGAGAAAATAGGATTTTTTGTACTCACCATAAAATCCTCTTCTCTGTCGTCCATGGACGGACACAGCATCCGCCCCTCCTTTTTAGGTTTGTAGTGCTTGTTACGAACTGAGCTGCTAACTGCAGGGCGGAGGGTTATGTCTGGAGGGACCGCCCCCTGGGCGCGGCTGTTCAACTCTGTTAAAGTAACATGTTTTTAAATATCTAACATGTCTGCCTAGTCCTCTAGTATGAACAGGAACATAACCCATATGTCAAGAATTAAGAAGGCTGTGTTTGGAATAGTCACTCTGAATGACTTTCTGAGGTAATTAATCAGTCATCCAAATGCTGGTCCTGTGTCCGGAGCTCATTCACACAGACACCCCCCTCCGACACCACAGTCCATCTACTTGCAAATGGTACCTGAGGGACTACTAGGCCCAAAAAGTCCAGTGATATGGAAGTTGAGTTCTCCCGCCACAGCCTTCCATATTGAGTTTAAATAAGATTAGAGTCACTCCTTGTAATATCCTGCTGTGTAGGACTGACCGTGCAACATCCCGTCAAAGACACCCCCTTGTGTCGTTCAGTTACTAGGGGCAACAGCAGATATTCACAAGCTCCTTGAACAGACTCCTCTGGTCCCATCACTTTCTGTAGTGTACCCACTGACCTGTTCCATGGTCCCCGATCCATGGAAGAGACATGGTTAAACCGCACAGTCCAGCAGTAACAGTTCCAGGATGCTTGATCTTAGTTCTTAGTTCTTCCTATGCGATGTTAAAGAAAGGTGGTCCTCTTCAGTACCGTGTAGGCCCCAGACCCTCAGGCCGGGGCCTTGTCACACAGACACTACTGCTCCTATCTCTTTCCTCTCACGACTCCTCCCCAGTGGCATGTTACCTCAGTCTATATAGCAGTCCCGCCCCCTGCCAACCCTTGTTGGGGATTGGTCAAAGCTGCTATTCAAACTGCCTGTCACTCCAAGCTTCCAGCTCCGCCCCCTTCTAGAACATTCCTTCCAGAAGCAGGGCAGGAGTTCCAGAGTCTGAGCACAGGTGGCCACACCCACTTCTACTCTGACACTCCCAGTCCCAGATCAAAACAATCAGGCCTAGCATAAGGCACAGGCCTGACTAGATTTTGCCTGCACTGACAGTTTAAAACAAATAATAAAATGAAACACTATTTAGCACATACCAAAAGGTAGTGGGCGCTATATATATATATATATATATATATATATGTGTGTAGCGCCCCTCTACTTTGAGGGGTGCTATGTGCCTAAATTTAGGGGTTGGTCTGAGCTAGTAGCCAGGCTCAGACCGCTTTTATTGATAGGTTCTGTTATTTTGTCTCTTCAGGTGTTGTCAGGGTTGAACCACTGGTGACAGTGCTGTGCCTTAGGGTGTCCTCTCTCGGCAGTAGTACTGTTCTGTCTCAACTACAAAGCGATAAAGTTCATCTCCAGGTTTAAGTAGGCCTTACTCAAGCTGGTTTGATATTCATCCCTTGCATCGATACAGGCAGTTTAACTCAATGAATAAACTCACAGTTAGGACGACAGACGATGAATCCTTTCGAATGTTCCGTTTAATGATGGATATTCATAGGTAGAAAAACGTTGCAGTTGTAAGCCACATGTAAGATGTTTAGCATGGAAGATATACAGGAGTAATGACCAGAATCAGGAAGTGGAGGAGATATATAAAGAACTACGGTGAGAGAGAGAGTCCAGCTAGAAAGAAGGGGACAGATCTTAGAGACACAGAGCAAGAATAATCACATAGTGTAACACAACACTCCCCGTCTGAAATCTTTAGATTTCATAACCTTAAACTAAAATATATATTTTCAAAAAGTCCAATACTGAAGAATGTCCTGGAACCTGTAATGAAAAACATGCAACAAGCAAATAATAAACGTAAGTTCAACAGGATGGAGAACATAAAGTCACAGTATGATGTCTTCAAATAATTCCAAAGTTCTGAGTAGAACCTGTAGATGGCAGCAATGTACTCCCCGCCATGCAAACAGCATGACTAGTCCTTGCACAAGTCACTCACCTGGCAAAAGGAGTACTAACTCTGTAATTGGTCGACTAAAGGTTTGTGTCGATCCTCCCTTGGTTACCTTGACTTCTACCTTCCGGACTTTGTTATGGTCGCTGGGCATAACTTTAGTAATAAGACCCATAGGCCACTTATTTCGATAAACTTCCTTGTCTTTTAGAAGGATGAGGTCTCCAACCTTAAGATTCGGCTTAGATGCTTGCCATTTGTTACAACCTTGAAGGTGGTGAAGATACTTTTTCTTCCAGCGATGCCAGAACACATTGGCTAGATGCTGCACCTGCTTCCATTGATGCTCGCAACGGTGTGACCGCAGCTTCTGTTTTGTACTTACAGAAGTGTGTAGTGAGATGTTCACAGTTCTTATTTCCTTATCTTCAGGGTTTACTAGCCCATAGGTGGTGTCAATAGGGAGTAAGTAAGAGTCCTCACACAGAAACCTTGGAGGTGACAGCCATAAGCTGTCCTGAAGAGCGGCAGGTGACACGGCTCTGGTTCCACAGTCAGCTGGGTTGAGTTCAGTGGGAACGTGATGCCATTGACTTGGTAGAGAGAATCTCTTGATACGTTCAACCCTGTTGCTGACGTACACATAAAATTGTTTTGTTTGGTTGTTTATGTAACCAAGTACTACCTTACTGTCTGTATAGAAGGTGAAAGAATCAATTCTAGTGTCCATTTCACTTCGTATGACCTCTGCAATTTCTACTGCTAGCACGGCTGCACAAAGTTCAAGTCTTGGTATGGTATGTGCAGGCTTGGGAGTGAGTTTTGCCTTGCCTAGGACAAAACTACAGTGTGATTCTCCATTCAGTTCAGAGGTCTTCAAATAGGCTACTGCAGCAATAGCTTCAACTGATGCATCAGAGAAAATATGAATCTCTCTCCGGTTAGCAGTTGAAATGGAACCCGGAACATAGCAACGGGGAATCTGAAGTTTTTCTAGTGACTTCAAAGAATATCTCCACCTTTCCCACTTGTGTTGATTCTCACTAGGCAAGGGAGTATCCCAGTCTATGTTCTCAGTAGACAACTGTCTTAGTAAAATCTTACCTTGAATGGTAACTGGAGCAAGGAAACCCAGTGGGTCATAGATGCTATTCACCACGGACAGGACTCCTCTCTTAGTGAAGGGTTTGTCACAAGTTGACACTTTGAAGGTGAATTTGTCTTGTTTGATGTTCCACAACAAACCCAGACTTCGCTGTACGGGAGGCACATCTGTACCTAAGTCAAGGTTTTTTAGACTAGTGGCATAGTCCTCAGAGTGAAAGGCATTCATAAGTTCCTGGCTGTTGGATATAATCTTGTGCAGTCTAAGGTTTGCTACAGACAGCATCTCCTTTGTTCTGGTGAGAAGATCAATTGCTTCTTTAGCAGTTGGAAAGGACTTAAGTGCGTCGTCAACGTAGAAGTTTCTTTCAACAAATTGACGGGCATCAGATCCATATTCAACTTCTCCAGTCTGAGCTGTTCTCCTTAGCCCATAAGTTGCCACTGCTGGGGAAGGACTGTTACCGAAGACATGTACCTTCATGCGATAATCTATAACTTCCTTGTTGAGGTCATTGTCCTTGTGCCATAGAAACCTGAGGTAGTTTCTGTTGTCTTCTCTGACGATGAAGCAGTGAAACATCTGTTGAATGTCGGCCATTACTGCTACAGGCTCTTGTCTGAAACGAATCAAGACTCCTATTAGACTGTTGTTCAAGTTGGGTCCAGTAAGGAGCATGTTGTTAAGAGAAACACCTTTGTGCTGAGCACTGGAATCAAAGACAACTCTGATTTGGTCTGGTTTGCGTGGGTGATACACGCCAAAGGATGGAAGGTACCAGCATTCTTCTCCATCCTTTAGTGGGGGAGCAGGCTCTGCATGATCTCTGTCAAATACATTTTGCATAAAGTCCACAAAGTGCTTTTGCATCTCTGGTTTCCTGCTTAAGTTTCGCTTTAAGGAGGAGAATCTACTGATGGCCAGCTGTAAGTTGTTGGGCAATCTCTCTCTTGGGAGACGAAAGGGTAGGGGTGCTACCCAGTTATTGGAGTCATCTTGAAATAACTCATTGTCCATTACCTTGATGAATTCTTTGTCTTCCATTGAAGGAGCCAGTATGTCATCTTCACTGGTTGCTTTAAACACTGTAGAGCCGAAGTCGCCATCATGGCAGGAGAAAGGGCTTGTGTCACCTGAGATACCATGTTGCCATTCGTGGCTGGCTATCTTCTCTTTCACCCAGTAGTGATGTGGGCATGGCTCAAAGTAAGTGTTTCGGCCATTTGGCAGAACATTTGTCTTGAATGACGAAATGTTGGTAGGTCTTTTCATTTTGCCTAAGCAGACATTGCCTATGATGACCCACCCTAGATCCGTGCGCTGGGCAAATGGGGCATCTGGGGGTCCACTGACTTGTCTGTGTACCTTGTGAACTCTTAGAATGTCTCTTCCTAACAGAAGAAGGATCTGAGCATCTTTGTCAAGCCGCGGTATCTCATTTGCTATTACCTTGAGGTGAGGGTGATGGAAAGCAGCAGCTGGAGTAGGGATTTCTTCCCTGTTAGCAGGTATCTGATTGCACTCAACAAGTGTAGGTAAGGGTAATTGCAAGTTACCTTTGAGAGAAGATACCATGAGTCCATGAGCCCTTCTTCCAGAAACCTCTATAGTTCCACTACAGGTACCCAAGGTGTAAGGATGAGCTTCGCCTTTTATTTCAAATAGATTGAACAATTCCGATTTTGCAAGTGATTGATTGCTCTGATCGTCTAAGATAGCATATGCCTTTAGAGACTTTTCTGGTTGATCCTTGTGGTATATGTTCACCAAGCACAGGACTTACCACAGCGGTCTTCTCCACAAACTTCAGTGCAGGATGAAGAAATGATGGTAGAATTAGGCACTTGGTCTGTATTCTCCCCGCCATGCGTTAACCTGGGAGGAGTGTTGGCAGGTTGTGCAGAGCTGGGCTCAAGAGGATGGAGGGCTTGCACATGTTCTTCAGAGCCACACTCTATGCACTTGATGGACACATTACAGTCCCTTGCAAAATGTTCTGTAGAAGCACAGCACCTGAAACATACCCTAAATGTCTTTAAAAGCTCCTTGCGCTCTTCCAGAGGCTTTTTTCTAAAGCCGATACATTTATTGAGGGGGTGTGGCTTCTTGTGTATGGGACACTCTCTGTTAGGGTTTTCAATCTTCCTACTCTGTTTGTTCGTGGCCAGAACTGTGGTAGGAGTGGGAAGGATGTCAGTCTTTTTCACGGACATTGGGCCTCTATGGTTTTTATAGTTGCCCTGAAGACTGGTACTCTTAGGAAAGGGTGAGAAGAGGCTGTACTCACCGTAGGAAAAACTTGGATCATTCTTGGTCTCTGCAATTTTCCTGATGAATTCACAGAAGAAAGAGAATGGAGGGAAGGAAACCTTGTTCTCTCTTTTGTATGATGACCCTAGTGCAGTCCATTTCTCTTGAAAACCATACGGGAGCTTGGAGACAATTGGGTTTACCCCTCTTGGAGTGTCAAGGTAACTGAGTCCAGGTAGTTTTGGGTCTGTCTTGGCTAGCTGAAGCTCAAGGAGAAGGTCACTCAGTCTCTGGAACTCCTTGTTGTCCTTACCGGATATCTTTGGGAAAGTTTTCAGACGCATGAACAAAGCATTTTCTATAGCTTCTGGACTGCCATAACTTTGCTCTAGTCGCTCCCATTAGGGATGAGCTTCGTGTTCGAGTCGAACATACGTTCGACTCGAACATCGGCTGTTCGATCGTTCGACGAAGATCGAACGATTTGGGCCGTTCGCGCCAAATTCGAGTGACGCGAACGGCCCACAATGCACTACGCCATCGCAGTGTCATCCAGGCGCTGTGATTGGCCAAGCATGCACTGTGACCCCGCATGCTTGGCCAATCACAGCGCCGGCAGCGAGGAGAGCAATGATTGGCCACAGGCAGGATGCCTGTGGCCAATTATTGCTGAGGGTGTTTAGTACACGACCCACACTATAAAAGGCCGCCAGCACGGCGGCCTAGTGTAGTGTGTTCCGGAGCAGGGATAGAGCAGCATAGGCAGGGACAGTGACTTTTATTTCTTTCTTGCTTAACCTGGATTCCTTTAGTTTAGGGAAAGAGAAGGATAGGTAGGGAGAGTGTCAGTGTGTTTTGTGCTTGTGCTATATTGTGCTTAAAAAAAACATTTTTTCTAGGGACAGAAAACTGTAGGTAGGGAGAGTGTGTCAGTTTCTTTCACTGTCAAAGTCCTTGTTTCCAGGGACCTGGAAGGACAGTGAGTGAATTCTCCTTGTGCTATATTGTGCTTAAAAAAAACATTTTTTCTAGGGACAGAAAACTGTAGGTAGGGAGAGTGTGTCAGTTTCTTTCACTGTCAAAGTCCTTGTTTCCAGGGACCTGGAAGGACAGTGAGTGAATTCTCCTTGTGCTAAATTGTGCTTAAAAAAAACATTTTTTCTAGGGACAGAAAACTGTAGGTAGGGAGAGTGTGTCAGTTTCTTTCACTGTCAAAGTCCTTGTTTCCAGGGACCTGGAAGGACAGTGAGTGAATTCTCCTTGTGCTAAATTGTGCTTAAAAAAAACATTTTTTCTAGGGACAGAAAACTGTAGGTAGGGAGAGTGTGTCAGTTTCTTTCACTGTCAAAGTCCTTGTTTCCAGGGACCTGGAAGGACAGTGAGTGAATTCTCCTTGTGCTAAATTGTGCTTAAAAAAAACATTTTTTCTAGGGACAGAAAACTGTAGGTAGGGAGAGTGTGTCAGTTTCTTTCACTGTCAAAGTCCTTGTTTCCAGGGACCTGGAAGGACAGTGAGTGAATTCTCCTTGTGCTAAATTGTGCTTAAAAAAAACATTTTTTCTAGGGACAGAAAACTGTAGGTAGGGAGAGTGTGTCAGTTTCTTTCACTGTCAAAGTCCTTGTTTCCAGGGACCTGGAAGGACAGTGAGTGAATTCTCCTTGTGCTAAATTGTGCTTAAAAAAAACATTTTTTCTAGGGACAGAAAACTGTAGGTAGGGAGAGTGTGTCAGTTTCTTTCACTGTCAAAGTCCTTGTTTCCAGGGACCTGGAAGGACAGTGAGTGAATTCTCCTTGTGCTAAATTGTGCTTAAAAAAAACATTTTTTCTAGGGACAGAAAACTGTAGGTAGGGAGAGTGTGTCAGTTTCTTTCACTGTCAAAGTCCTTGTTTCCAGGGACCTGGAAGGACAGTGAGTGAATTCTCCTTGTGCTAAATTGTGTTTAAAAAAAACATTTTTTCTAGGGACAGAAAACTGTAGGTAGGGAGAGTGTGTCAGTTTCTTTCACTGTCAAAGTCCTTGTTTCCAGGGACCTGGAAGGACAGTGAGTGAATTCTCCTTGTGCTAAATTGTGCTTAAAAAAAACATTTTTTCTAGGGACAGAAAACTGTAGGTAGGGAGAGTGTGTCAGTTTCTTTCACTGTCAAAGTCCTTGTTTCCAGGGACCTGGAAGGACAGTGAGTGAATTCTCCTTGTGCTAAATTGTGCTTAAAAAAAACATTTTTTCTAGGGACAGAAAACTGTAGGTAGGGAGAGTGTGTCAGTTTCTTTCACTGTCAAAGTCCTTGTTTCCAGGGACCTGGAAGGACAGTGAGTGAATTCTCCTTGTGCTAAATTGTGCTTAAAAAAAACATTTTTTCTAGGGACAGAAAACTGTAGGTAGGGAGAGTGTGTCAGTTTCTTTCACTGTCAAAGTCCTTGTTTCCAGGGACCTGGAAGGACAGTGAGTGAATTCTCCTTGTGCTAAATTGTGCTTAAAAAAAACATTTTTTCTAGGGACAGAAAACTGTAGGTAGGGAGAGTGTGTCAGTGTCTTTCACTGTCAAAGTCCTTGTTTCCAGGGACCTGGAAGGACAGTGAGTGAATTCTCCTTGTGCTAAATTGTGCTTAAAAAAAACATTTTTTCTAGGGACAGAAAACTGTAGGTAGGGAGAGTGTGTCAGTTTCTTTCACTGTCAAAGTCCTTGTTTCCAGGGACCTGGAAGGACAGTGAGTGAATTCTCCTTGTGCTAAATTGTGCTTAAAAAAAACATTTTTTCTAGGGACAGAAAACTGTAGGTAGGGAGAGTGTGTCAGTTTCTTTCACTGTCAAAGTCCTTGTTTCCAGGGACCTGGAAGGACAGTGAGTGAATTCTCCTTGTGCTAAATTGTGCTTAAAAAAAACATTTTTTCTAGGGACAGAAAACTGTAGGTAGGGAGAGTGTGTCAGTTTCTTTCACTGTCAAAGTCCTTGTTTCCAGGGACCTGGAAGGACAGTGAGTGAATTCTCCTTGTGCTAAATTGTGCTTAAAAAAACATTTTTTCTAGGGACAGAAAACTGTAGGTAGGGAGAGTGTGTCAGTTTCTTTCACTGTCAAAGTCCTTGTTTCCAGGGACCTGGAAGGACAGTGAGTGAATTCTCCTTGTGCTAAATTGTGCTTAAAAAAAACATTTTTTCTAGGGACAGAAAACTGTAGGTAGGGAGAGTGTGTCAGTTTCTTTCACTGTCAAAGTCCTTGTTTCCAGGGACCTGGAAGGACAGTGAGTGAATTCTCCTTGTGCTAAATTGTGCTTAAAAAAAACATTTTTTCTAGGGACAGAAAACTGTAGGTAGGGAGAGTGTGTCAGTTTCTTTCACTGTCAAAGTCCTTGTTTCCAGGGACCTGGAAGGACAGTGAGTGAATTCTCCTTGTGCTAAATTGTGCTTAAAAAAAACATTTTTTCTAGGGACAGAAAACTGTAGGTAGGGAGAGTGTGTCAGTTTCTTTCACTGTCAAAGTCCTTGTTTCCAGGGACCTGGAAGGACAGTGAGTGAATTCTCCTTGTGCTAAATTGTGCTTAAAAAAAACATTTTTTCTAGGGACAGAAAACTGTAGGTAGGGAGAGTGTGTCAGTTTCTTTCACTGTCAAAGTCCTTGTTTCCAGGGACCTGGAAGGACAGTGAGTGAATTCTCCTTGTGCTAAATTGTGCTTAAAAAAAACATTTTTTCTAGGGACAGAAAACTGTAGGTAGGGAGAGTGTGTCAGTTTCTTTCACTGTCAAAGTCCTTGTTTCCAGGGACCTGGAAGGACAGTGAGTGAATTCTCCTTGTGCTAAATTGTGCTTAAAAAAAACATTTTTTCTAGGGACAGAAAACTGTAGGTAGGGAGAGTGTGTCAGTTTCTTTCACTGTCAAAGTCCTTGTTTCCAGGGACCTGGAAGGACAGTGAGTGAATTCTCCTTGTGCTAAATTGTGCTTAAAAAAAACATTTTTTCTAGGGACAGAAAACTGTAGGTAGGGAGAGTGTGTCAGTTTCTTTCACTGTCAAAGTCCTTGTTTCCAGGGACCTGGAAGGACAGTGAGTGAATTCTCCTTGTGCTAAATTGTGCTTAAAAAAAACATTTTTTCTAGGGACAGAAAAATGTAGGTAGGGAGAGTGTGTCAGTTTCTTTCACTGTCAAAGTCCTTGTTTCAAGGGACAGAGAAGGACACCTGAAGGTAGCCCTTATTGCTTTTTTCCCATCTCCCTGCAGGCCATCTATTAGAATGTCTGGAAGGCAAACAAGGAGAGGCAGACAGTCAGGAGGCAATAAAAGAGGGCAAGCAGGCTCTGTGTCTGGGGGCAACAGTGCTGGTCGTGGACGCGTTGCATTGTCATCAGCACATGGCCATGGGACACGCTTGTCCTTCTTTTCGGCAGCTGGACATGTTGAGCCACATCATGCCGAAGACTTGGTAGAGTGGATGACCAAGCCCTCCTCCTCCTCCTCATCCTCTCTCACCCAGGCTCAGGGTACTGGAAAAGCAGCTGCCAAAGCGTCCTCTTCCCTGGTATCAATGTCAGACTCATCATCAGTCACTCCTTCCCTAGACCCACCATGTCCTCCTCCTGAGGAGTCCCCCGAACTGTTTCAGCACAGTGTTGGGTACATGCTCCAGGAGGATGCCCAGCGTTTCGAAGGGTCTGATGATGAAACCCAGCTAGAGGAAGGCAGTAGCGTGAGAGCAGACAGAGGGGATGCTCAAGAAGGACACCAATCTGGCAGTCATGTTCCAGCAGCTGCAGCATACTGCCAGATTGGCTCCAGTGATGAGGAGGGAGGTGATGATGAGGTCACTGACTCCACGTGGGTGCCTAATAGGAGAGAGGAGGAGGAGGAGGATGAGGAGGAGGCACATCTCCAACGAGGCAGGATGCCCTTTGGTGGCCAGCGTAAGGGCAGTACACCGACGGAATCACACCACAGAGCTCCGCCTGTGCAGGGCGCTGCCTCTGCCCGTCATTCAAAAAGTTATTTGGTGTCGGCCTTTTTTGAGGCTAGTGCATCAGATCGCACAGCTGCTGTTTGCAACATATGTCTCAAGCGTATATCGCGTGGCCAAAACATCAGCCGCTTGGGTACCACATGCCTGACCAGACATATGTTGACCTGCCATGCAGCTCGTTGGCAAGCCTACCTGAAAGACCCACACCAAAGAACAAAGCGGACCTCTCCTTGCACCGCATCAGCTGGGATCTCCAACCCCACTATAACTTCAGTCCTCTCTGAAACATGCACTGAGAGGAATGAAGGTGTAGAATTAGGTGTGTCACAGCCAAGTACTTGCGGCCACTCTGCTAGCAGTACACCGACGTCTGATTCTAGCAGGCAAATTTCCCTGCCCCAGCTGCTGGACCGTCGAAAGAAGTTCACTCCCAGCCATCCACATGCCCAGCGGTTGAATGCTAGCTTGGCTAAATTGCTAGCGCTTCAACTGCTGCCTTTTCAGTTGGTAGACTCGGCCCCCTTCCGTGAGTTTGTGCAATGTGCGGTTCCTCAGTGGCAGGTTCCCAAACGCCACTTTTTCTCACGGAAGGCTATTCCGGCTCTCTACCGGCATGTGGAAGGCAATGTCTTGGCCTCGCTGGACAGGGCGGTCAGCGGTAAGGTGCATATTACCGCTGACTCATGGTCCAGCAGGCATGGACAGGGACGTTACCTTTCTTTCACGGCCCATTGGGTCACTCTTTTGGCAGCTGGGAAGGATGCAGGACAAGGTGCAGTAGTGTTGGAGGTTGTCTCACCGCCACGCCTCCAAAATGCTACTACTGGTTGTGACACACCTCTCTCCTCCACCCCCTCCTCTTCTTCTTCCTCCATGGCCTCTTCCTGTGGTTTGTCCTATGAACCAGCGGTGCTCCGTAGCCGTTCACGGGGCTACGCAAGTACGCAGGCAAAAAGATGCCATGCCGTGCTTGCGCTGGTGTGTTTGGGGGACAGAAGCCACACTGGGGCAGAGGTCCTGTCTGCTCTGCAGGGCCAGGCCGAGAGGTGGTTGACGCCACGCCAGCTTAAGCCAGGAATGGTGGTTTGCGACAATGGCACCAACCTCCTCTCCGCCCTCCGACAGGGACAACTGACCCATGTGCCCTGTGTGGCTCACGTCCTTAACCTGGTGGTGCAGCGGTTCTTGGGCAGGTACCCGGGCTTACAGGATGTCCTGAGGCAGGCCAGGAAAGTCTGTGTGCATTTCCGCAGATCTTATAATGCCAGTGCTCGCCTGGCTGAGCTGCAAAAGGAGTTGAACCTGCCCAAGAACCGCCTTATATGTGACATGCCCACCAGGTGGAACTCAACGTTGGCCATGCTGCAGCGGCTGCACACGCAGCAGAGGGCCATCAATGAGTACCTGTGCGACTACGGCACCAGGACAGGGTCAGGGGAGCTTGTTTTTTTTTCTCCACGCCAGTGGGGCATGATCAGGGATGCATGCACTGTCCTGGCACCATTTGAGGAGGCCACGAGGATGGTGAGCAGTGACAGTGCATGCATCAGTGACACTGTACCTCTTGTCCACCTGTTGGAGCACACGTTGCGTGGAATAATGGACAGGGCACTTGAGGCAGAACAGAGGCAGGAAGAGGAGGACTTCCTTGCCTCTCAAGGCCCCCTTTACCCAGACAGTGTTCCTTCTGTCCCACCCATCGCACAGGAAGAGGAGGAGGAGGAGGAGGAGGAGGAGGAGGAGGATTGTGTCAGCATGGAGGTGGAGGCTGGCACTCAGCATCATCAGCAGCAGTCTTTTAGGGATGATTTACAGTCCCAAGAAACCAGTGGACTTGTACGTGGCTGGGAGGAGGTGGCTGCGGATCATGTCGTCCTTAGTGACCCAGAGGACTCTGGAGCGAATGCCTCAGCAAACCTACGCTGCATGGCCTCCCTGATCCTGCAAAGTCTGCGGAAGGATCCTCGTATTCTTCGGATCAAGGAGAGGGACCATTACTGGCTGGCCACTCTCCTTGATCCACGGTACAAGGGTAAGGTTGCGGACCTTATGTTACCGTCGCAGAGGGAGCAGAGGATGAGACAACTCCGGGAGGCCTTGCAGAAAGGTCTGTGCAACGCGTTCCCAGAGACTGGGAGGTTACAAACTCCTGGTCCTGGACAACGAGTTGCTGAGGCTTCGGCCAGTCAAAGAAGGAGCGGTGGGGAAGGTGGCCGTCTGACCGATGCGTTCAGACAATTCTTTAGTCCGCAGCCCCAAAGTATGATCGGTTCCAGCAACCATCGCCAGCGTCTGATAAACATGGTGCAGGAATATCTAGGGGCAAGGTCAGACTTGGACACCTTCCCCACCGAAAATCCTCTGGCTTACTGGGTCTTGAGGATGGATCACTGGCCAGAGCTTGCACAGTATGCAATTGAGCTACTGGCCTGTCCTGCATCCAGCGTTCTTTCGGAACGCACATTCAGTGCTGCTGGAGGATTTGTCACGGATCACAGGGTGCGCCTGTCCACCGACTCGGTTGATCGACTGACTTTCATCAAGATGAACCAGTCTTGGATCACCACCAGCTACCACACACCTGATGCTGATATAACAGACTAATTGATTTTAACATGTCACATCCCTTCAAGACTGATGCTGATGCTGAGTGCCTGTGCTGTTATGTTGACTGGCTATCCTCCTCCTCCGAGTCCTCAATGATACGATTGATGATGATAGCTTGGAAGATCATTTTTGTTTATGGGTGCCGCCACCAGTGGCTAAGGCCCAATTTTTCAGCCCCTGTTTTACAGGGGCGTGTAATTACAATTTTTTTAGCAATAATTTGCCATAGGGCTCATTGCTGTGCTCCAAGTACAGTATCTGTGAGGGGTTGGAGTGTTGTGGCACCAGTGCCTAAGGCCCAATTTTTCAGCCCCTGTTTAACAGGGGCGTGTCATTACAATTTTTGAAGCAATACTTTGCAACAGGGCTCATTGCTGTGCTCCAAGTACAGTATCTGTGAGGGGTTGTAGTGTTGTGCCACCAGTGCCTAAGGCCCAATTTTTCAGCCCCTGTTCAACAGGGGCATGCAATTACAATTCTTGATCTAATAATTCACAGCAGGGTCCATTGCTGCACCCACCAAGAGTAACTCTGAGGGCTTACAGTCTTGTGGCAACGCCACCACCACCACCACCACGAAAGGCCCAATTTTTCAGCCCCTGTTCAAAAGGGGCATGTAATTACAATTCTTGATCTAATAATTCACAGCAGGGCCCATTGCTGCACCCACCAAGAGTAACTGTCAGGGCTTACAGTGTTGTGGCACCAGCACCACCATCAAAGCCCCAATTTTTACTACCACTGTTCAACAATTATATGTAATTAAAATTCCTGATATAATAGTTGACAGCAGGGCGTTCCAGCACCAACCAAGAGTAACTGAGTGCTTACAGTGTTGTGCCAACACCAACAACTAAGGGGCCTATTTCTGCAGAGTATATACGGCAGGTCCCTACTTTCAAACATCCAACTTACAAACGACTCCTACTTGCAAACGAAAGAAGACAACAGGAAGTGAGAGGAAATCTACCCCTAGAAAGGAAAATTCTCTCCTGTAAGAATAAATATGGGAGAAAGGGGTCTCATCTGTACTGATGCTTTATCAGCAATCCTTGTTTCAAGAAAAACACCACATTTCAAAAACAGTTGTCATTGGGACGGAAAGTGAGGTGAAATGTTCTGAACAGGGGCACAGACAGCAAAACAAATGTTACAGGGGTGATAACCCTTACCTATGTTTCCCAAAAAGTTTAAAAATAGATTTTTGGGCTGGAGCTACACTTCAACAATGTACCTGTTCAAAATTACAAACAGATTCTACATAAGAACAAACCTACAGTCCCTGTCTTGTATGCACCGCCTGTATACGGCTGTTCAGAGTATATAGGGCCTTTTTTATTTTATGTGCGGGGTTCCCCTTAATATCCATACAAGACCCAAAGGGGCTGGTAATGGGCTGGGGTAGGGGGGGGGGTCATGGGGTAGCTATGCCATTTTTCTTAAAGAATTTCATCCATATTACCGGGACCAGACATTACATTAAAGCCGCAAGCAGTTTTAAATGGCTTTTTTTTCCTTTAGAAGTGTCATTTTGTGCAGGGACAGTTCTAAACACGGGAAACACGTGGCACTTCACAGGCATACTTTAGACACCCCCCAGGTACGATATTTAAAGGAATATTTGACTTTTTTTTTTCACTTTATGCATCATTAAAATGACTGCTCCCGAAAAACGACCGTTTTTAAAACTTCTTTTTGCATTGATACATGTCCCCTGGTGCAGAACCCGGGTTCCCAAACCCTATTTATGACAATAACATGCATAATAGTTGTTATAATTAGCACTTTAGAATTCGAACGTTCGCATCCATTGTATTTAATAGGGTTCTAATGTTCGTTCGAACTTTCGGTCCGTTCGCGGGTTCTGGTGCGAACCGAACCCGGGGGTGTTCGGCTCATCACTAGCTCCCATGCAGCTGTGAGGCCTGCAGTAGGATTGTCCATGAAAACCGATCTTAATGGCTTAACACGTGCAGCAGATAGAGGACCAAGCCATTTGATCAGCAGATTCAATTCTTGATCAGCTGTAATGCCAATATTGCTGATTGTAGTTCTGAAGGCACATTTCCAACTTCTGTAGTTCTCAGGTTGGTCATCAAAACTTGTAAGACCAGTCTTTGTGAGCTCTCTGCGAAGCATGTACCTCACAAACTCTTCTGTCTCAGTTGTCTCTGCCTTTATGTGAGATGCTGTTGGCTGTATGGTGCTGATTGCGTTATCTTTGACATTGTTGTTAAAGGACACAGGGAAATATGGTGCAGCAGATGCATCCAGGTGAGTTGCTTGCTTGAAGTCAGTTGTTCCAATGGTACGTTGATTCAAGGCTGTACCGATGACTGGAGATTGATGACTTGCTTGAAGCTTGCGCTGATGCTCTGTGACGTATGAAGGTAGGCAGGTAGGAAATGCAGTGGAGTGATTTTGAGTGCAGGAAGTTGCTGGAACCTCTTTAACTTGAAGCTGTGAAGGAGTCTCTATGTAGTCGGGAGCATTGGAGACAATGGAGTGTGCACTGCAGTGGCTTAGGACATAGTCTTTAGTGCGTTTGAGGGGGTCTTTCATATCTGCCATGTTTAGGTTAATGCTGTCTTTCTCACTTGCACCTTCGTCTGCACTGATAGCTTGCTGTAGGACCCTTAGCTTTGCCATAGCTGCGTCATGTTTACACTGTTCATTTAAGGTTTCCATTGTTGCTCTTTGTCGTGCTGACTGCGCTTCCAACTCTGCCCTTTGAAGTGCTGACTGCACTTCCAACTCTGCCCTTTGAAGTGCTGACTGCACTTCCAACTCTGCCCTTTGACGTGCTGACTGCGCTTCCGACTCTGCTCTCTGACGTGCTGACTGCGCTTCCAACTCTGCTCTTTTTTCTGCATATGCCACCTGCACTTTGCTGGCTTCCACTTCAGCGCGGGCATTAATAAGTCGCTCACTGAGTGTTGAGTATCTTGAACTATGGGATCTTGACGAGTTTTTAGAACATCTGGCGGAAACAGATCTGTGAGATGCAGTGTCCTGTAACAGCTTTATTTTTGCTTCTGCCTTTAATCTGGTTTAAGGAAAAAAAGTTGGTGGAAATCGCGCTACCCCGTGACCAATCACTGTGACAGTGAACAAGTGGATTAAAAATCAACAGTTAACCCATACATCACAAATCAGAAATGAACGGATAAGTGAAAAAAGGTTATGTATATAAAACAAACTATAAATCTATGAACATTAGATAAATAAAAAATGGTCCATCAAAAAAGTTTGTTTAAATAAAGTCCAAAGTATTAACACCAGTGCTTTATGTAGAAATCATAAACAAATTGTGCTGTGTCCACATTCATCTGTGACATTCCACCACCAAAACTCAGGATTTCTCCTTACCAGCTGTACATGACCCCCTATTACAGAGGGTCAGTGTGTGCATTCAGTAGTTTCTCCCACAGGTCACCGCAGCACACAACACAAGAGATTCCTAAGATACCGACCTCCGGTTCTCATCAATGGGCTCATATGTATAAAAAGAATGGAACACACTCCACATAGTGCATTATATCTTTTTTTAAAATTTATTCCATAAAAAGCAAGTATTGCACTTACATGTATGCAGTTAAAAAATCGCCTGATTACGTCTGGTGTGCCGGCCGTAGCACATTCAACAGACACCCGTCCTTGTTGGAAATATCAGAGGTGACGACAGCGCTCCGCTCCGCCCTACGTCCGTTTCGTAACAGTTTACTTCTTCCTGGGGCACGGGGCGGCACACTGCGTCACCTCTATTTATACTCTGAAACAACCAAGCCTCATTCTGGATCCGAACCATCCACCGGACATGCGCAGCCACTCAGATCACACTGATATGGGTGCTGGCCGCATACACTGCCTTGATTCGCTGGATTGTTTGAAGGACACATGGCTGAGCCAATGGGCTCAACCTTAGCCTTCAAAGCATCCCCAGCGTCCCTCTAGCACGGATCCCATAGTATGCTGTATGGGCATCCCCAGCGTCCCTCTAGCACGGATCCCATAGTCTGCTGTGTGGGCTAACCAAAGCACACACAAACTAATGAAGAAGCCTGGCTTAAGTATATCTTTTGACCCACTTCGTCCTGCCCAAAAAACAGTGTGGACTGGACTAGAGACTGGTCAATAGAAATAAAGTTATAAAAAATATATATATGGGGTCCTACACGCATGTAGTGACACCTAGTGGACACTTTTCACACTGCTCCGTACACAGAGACCAACACAATGAAGGTGTCAGACCCTGTACAGGGAACATACCAAGTCGTACCAAATTTAACCAGTGCCAGTATTAGCAAAATCAAAAATGGACAACTGATGTGCAGTGAACCATATTTAAAGGCCATATTGTGAATTACACAACTTCACAATATCTGCACATCCCTTCCCCAAAGGTTTGGACAGGAAGTCCAGTCATTGTGGACATGGGTGTCACTCATCAGCCGCAGCCAGAGTGACCCCTAGTGGGCAAACCACAAATGATTCTCCGAATACATGGACAAAGCACTGAAAAGTGCCCGTCCAGGTCCAGGAAATGCAGACTAAATGCTCTCATAGACAGCCTATTTGTTCCTGCACATTATAATTAACCATTTAAAATTAAATGGATTAAAAATGAAGCAAATCCACTAATGAACTTGCCATATATTGGGAATGTGAGCCACTGCTTCCAGAGGCCTATGCTCCAACAATATACACCTCTCTAAATCTCATTCTCAGCTACCCTTGTGAGAGATAGAGGGGGAGGGGCAAGGGAAATGGGAGAGGAGAAAGGGGGGGGTTTTGAGTGGGGGTTGTCAACTTTGGCTATAACGTCAGAATCAAGACGCATGGGACCATATAACCAACCGCTATGATGAAAATAATAAAAAATTGTTTATTGTGATATGGGAACTAACCCATAGTGGTGAAGGACCCAATTACCAAAGATTAATTAATTAATTGGCCTCCATACTACTGGAACTGGGATTGTGACAGTGATACGATACCTAATAGTCCGTGTATGTGTAAGGAACACAAAACGAGGCCAAGTTGATCCAGTGCGACAACAATTAATTGATCAACATTTGCTAAATCACATGAAATTACAAAACTATATAATTGTCATAAAACCATATTCGAAAATTATGCAATGACAAAATTATAAATTATACATAAATAGTGATGACATATATGTGATGGTGCATAACTGATAGCCGTTGTATATGCATTCAAGAATTATTAATAAATGCGTTGACGTCTGTGTCGACGTTTAACCCAAAAGGGACATATGACTTTAATCTATGTATCCAAAACATTTCTTGTTTGGAAATTTCCCTAACGAGTGAGCTCCCTCTCCAATGGGGTTTGTACTTATCTATCCCCATATAGAGAGTATTAGACGGGTCCCTCTGATGCACTTCATCATAATGTCTAGAGACTGAGTGCTTGGGAAACCCTACTTTGATATTACTGATGTGCTCATTCAATCTTACTTTTAGGGCCCTTTTAGTCCTCCCCACATATTGCAACCCGCATGGGCATTGGATAAGGTAGACCACTCCCTCTGTGGCACAGGTAATAAATGGTTCCACTTCAAACACTCTAGACGTGCTGGTGGACACAAAATTACAGATCTTTCTGTCTTTGCACCTATTCATAGAGCAAACTCTACAGGAATTACAGCGATAGAATCCCGTGAGGTTTTGAAAGAAGACCCTATTGGCTTTTGGAGGGTCAGAGACACTGGGGGAGATCCTGTTGCCAAGCGAGGAGACCCCCTTAAAAATGATTTGGGGTTTCGCCGGCAATATGGTTTTCAAAACCTGATCGCTTTCCAGAATGTGCCAGTGTTTCTGTATTAGCTGCTTCACCTTGCGGTGTTGTGTGGAGTACGTAGTGATGAAAGGCATCGAGATCTTATTAGTCCTCAGTTGATGTTGTTTATCTACCAGAAGTAGAGACCTATCCATCTCTCTGACTTCCTTCACCGTCTGGGCTAATACTTGAGAGTCATAACCCTTTTCTATGAATCTGGCTGACATTATAGATGCCTGGGTGTCAAAAGTGTCAACCTTAGTGCAGTTACGTCTAAGGCGTGTGAACTGCCCTCGGGGGACAGCTTTCAGCCAGGGTTCGTGATGGCAACTGTCCAAAGCAATATATGAATTGCGATCAGTTGCCTTAAAGTAGGTTGATGTCACAAATTTGTCATCTTCCACCCTGATTGTTAAATCCAGGAAGTTGATCTGCTCCATGCTAGCCTCAAAATTAAATCTAATGCCCCTTTCATTGTTGTTTAGGGATGCCATGAAATTCAAAAGTTCCGGCTCTGTGCCATACCATAGGAGGAGGACGTCATCAATGTAGCGAGCCCAAAGGGCCAACTCCGGCCTCCTAGGAGCATTGATGACGTCCTCCTCCCACTTGGCCATGAACAGATTGGCCAGGCTCGGGGCATACTTAGCCCCCATCGCTACGCCTCTATCCTGACGATAGAATTGTTGATCAAACAGAAAATAGTTGTGCGTAGCGGCATAATTCAATAGTTCCATGATGAAGTCCGTCTGGGTTGTTGATAATCCAGAATCCCTCATTAGGTATAACTTCACTGCCTCCAACCCCAAACTGTGAGGGATGATGGTGTATAGCGAAGTTACGTCCGCTGTTACCATCCATAGGCCATTCTTAGGTGTGAGGCCGGTTAACAAATTAATCACCTGCTTAGTGTCCTTAATATAGGAAGGAATCCTCCTCACTAGTGGTTGGAGGTAGTGATCAATATATTTGCCCACCCGGGACGTAATTGAGTCTATCCCACTCACAATGGGACGTCCCGGGGGGCAAATGAGGCTCTTATGAATTTTAGGAAGGTAATAGATAATTGGGATCCGGGGGGCAACAGGCACCAAAAACAGTTTCTCCTTCTTAGTGAGGATGCCTGTATGGAAACCTTGGTCCACAATTATCTCTAGTTCCTTCTTATACCTAATGGTGGGGTCCCTGTTTAGGGGGGTGTAGGTCTCATTGTCCCCCACAATTCGATTTAACTCTGTTGTGTAGTCACAGCGGTCCAAGACCACTATACCACCCCCCTTATCTGCTGGTCGAATGACCAGTGATTTGTTCTCACACAGGGAATCCAAACCTAATTCCAAATCTCGTGACATCTTAGTCTTTTTGACTTTGATGTCTTCGAGATCCCTCAGTACCACGTCCTTGAACACCCTAATGGACGGGGCAAGTGAGCCAGGGGGGTTGAAAAGTGAGGCATTTGATAGACCAGAATGTTGAAATTCAGTGGCAATCGATATCCCCTCAGTAATCGGATTAGAATTCATGTACCGCTGGATGTTGAGTTTACGTACATATTTATGTACGTCCATGAAAGTCTGGAACTTACTCATACCTCTCGGTGGGGCAAATTTCAGACCCTTATCAAGGATCTTTTTTTCAGATTCCGTTAGTACCTGTTTACTGAGGTTAAATATCCCAGTCCCTAAACTCTTTTTCTTTTTTGCTGACTGTACATGCCTCCCCCCTCTCGTTCCTCTCTTAACTCTATAGGCCTTCTTGGGCCTCGGCTGTTCCTGGGAAAATCCCAATTCTGACTCCTCTGCCCACCAACAGGTCCATCATAGTAGCCAAACCTTGGATGGGCATAGCCTTGATCATATCCACCCTGGTAGTGACCTCCACGGTATCCTCTCAGTGAGTCATAACCAAACCCTCTTTCATTAAACCCCCCCGGTGTTCCTATGTCAGACAAGGGAAAAAACCTGTTACGTGTGGGAACATTGTAAGCATGGTCGCCCCCCTCCCTGCTGGGGTATGATTGATCTTCCCAATATTGACTCTGGGAGTATTGGGGTGGTCCCCTTTGATCTCTATCCCACACTTGGGATGAGTCCGGTTGGGGACTCTGGACTTGGTAATCCCATTTATGAGTGATCTTACTCTTTTTCCCCACTGGGGGTGATGCTGGGTTCTTTTTAGATGGTTTTACTCGATTCTGATTGCTCATTGCTTTGTTTTTATTAGGGGGATCTTTTTTCGGTGAGGGATGAGCCTCTCTCCTTAATTGGGTGAGGGTGGGGTTGACACATCCCTCGTTGGGTGTTGTCCCTGGGGGCAAGGTGTCCATTGCATTACCCCCCTCATTTTGTGACGCCAACTTTCTTTGCCAAGCAAATATGAGGCCAGACTGATAGTCCTCCTTATCCCTAATATATTTTTTCTTTTTTTTAAATTTTTGGTCTCTATCCTCTTTCTCAAGAGTTTTTAGAAGGATCTTTGAGCATTCTTTATATTCCTCCCCAGTATTGAAGGGTGCTAATTTGTCTTTCACAAGTTTGACCTCAATATCAAGACGTATAAGTTTTTCACGTTTCCTCTCTGTGAGGAAACGGAGGAAATTCACACCGGAGTCATTAAAATATTTGAACCAGCTGGTGAGGTCTGATTCGCCTATTTGAGGACTGACCTCCCATCTCAAGCTCCTAGGGACCATAGATGCTTTTATATAGGTCTCTAGGAACACAATGTCCCATTGTGTGTGTATTTCCGATGTTGTGAGGTTTTTTAATCGCATAAACAAACCACTCACATCTGATTCAGAGGATATAGGGTTTGTGTCAAACACACCCTCTGTGTCGACAACCCTAGATGCTCTAAAATCAAAAATATCCATATTGAACTGGACAACTGTATATAAAGCTGCAGTGAATAAGTAGGTAAGTGAAATGGAGAAGAAGGAGAAAAACTGCGCTAAATAAATAAATTAAGAAAAAAAGAAAGAAAAAAACTCCAGACGTTTAACTGGTAGCTTTGTAGCTATGGAGAGCTGCGATTAGAGATGTAAACTACCATACATGGTAATGATTAAGGAAAAAAAACTGTTGATTTTTAATCCACTTGTTCACTGTCACAGTGATTGGTCACGGGGGTAGCGCGATTTCCACCAACTTTTTTTCCTTAATCATTACCATGTATGGTAGTTTACATCTCTAATCGCAGCTCTCCATAGCTACAAAGCTACCAGTTAAACGTCTGGAGTTTTTTTCTTTCTTTTTTTCTTAATTTATTTATTTAGCGCAGTTTTTCTCCTTCTTCTCCATTTCACTTACCTACTTATTCACTGCAGCTTTATATACAGTTGTCCAGTTCAATATGGATATTTTTGATTTTAGAGCATCTAGGGTTGTCGACACAGAGGGTGTGTTTGACACAAACCCTATATCCTCTGAATCAGATGTGAGTGGTTTGTTTATGCGATTAAAAAACCTCACAACATCGGAAATACACACACAATGGGACATTGTGTTCCTAGAGACCTATATAAAAGCATCTATGGTCCCTAGGAGCTTGAGATGGGAGGTCAGTCCTCAAATAGGCGAATCAGACCTCACCAGCTGGTTCAAATATTTTAATGACTCCGGTGTGAATTTCCTCCGTTTCCTCACAGAGAGGAAACGTGAAAAACTTATACGTCTTGATATTGAGGTCAAACTTGTGAAAGACAAATTAGCACCCTTCAATACTGGGGAGGAATATAAAGAATGCTCAAAGATCCTTCTAAAAACTCTTGAGAAAGAGGATAGAGACCAAAAATTTAAAAAAAAGAAAAAATATATTAGGGATAAGGAGGACTATCAGTCTGGCCTCATATTTGCTTGGCAAAGAAAGTTGGCGTCACAAAATGAGGGGGGTAATGCAATGGACACCTTGCCCCCAGGGACAACACCCAACGAGGGATGTGTCAACCCCACCCTCACCCAATTAAGGAGAGAGGCTCATCCCTCACCGAAAAAAGATCCCCCTAATAAAAACAAAGCAATGAGCAATCAGAATCGAGTAAAACCATCTAAAAAGAACCCAGCATCACCCCCAGTGGGGAAAAAGAGTAAGATCACTCATAAATGGGATTACCAAGTCCAGAGTCCCCAACCGGACTCATCCCAAGTGTGGGATAGAGATCAAAGGGGACCACCCCAATACTCCCAGAGTCAATATTGGGAAGATCAATCATACCCCAGCAGGGAGGGGGGCGACCATGCTTACAATGTTCCCACACGTAACAGGTTTTTTCCCTTGTCTGACATAGGAACACCGGGGGGGTTTAATGAAAGAGGGTTTGGTTATGACTCACTGAGAGGATACCGTGGAGGTCACTACCAGGGTGGATATGATCAAGGCTATGCCCATCCAAGGTTTGGCTACTATGATGGACCTGTTGGTGGGCAGAGGAGTCAGAATTGGGATTTTCCCAGGAACAGCCGAGGCCCAAGAAGGCCTATAGAGTTAAGAGAGGAACGAGAGGGGGGAGGCATGTACAGTCAGCAAAAAAGAAAAAGAGTTTAGGGACTGGGATATTTAACCTCAGTAAACAGGTACTAACGGAATCTGAAAAAAAGATCCTTGATAAGGGTCTGAAATTTGCCCCACCGAGAGGTATGAGTAAGTTCCAGACTTTCATGGACGTACATAAATATGTACGTAAACTCAACATCCAGCGGTACATGAATTCTAATCCGATTACTGAGGGGATATCGATTGCCACTGAATTTCAACATTCTGGTCTATCAAATGCCTCACTTTTCAACCCCCCTGGCTCACTTGCCCCGTCCATTAGGGTGTTCAAGGACGTGGTACTGAGGGATCTCGAAGACATCAAAGTCAAAAAGACTAAGATGTCACGAGATTTGGAATTAGGTTTGGATTCCCTGTGTGAGAACAAATCACTGGTCATTCGACCAGCAGATAAGGGGGGTGGTATAGTGGTCTTGGACCGCTGTGACTACACAACAGAGTTAAATCGAATTGTGGGGGACAATGAGACCTACACCCCCCTAAACAGGGACCCCACCATTAGGTATAAGAAGGAACTAGAGATAATTGTGGACCAAGGTTTCCATACAGGCATCCTCACTAAGAAGGAGAAACTGTTTTTGGTGCCTGTTGCCCCCCGGATCCCAATTATCTATTACCTTCCTAAAATTCATAAGAGCCTCATTTGCCCCCCGGGACGTCCCATTGTGAGTGGGATAGACTCAATTACGTCCCGGGTGGGCAAATATATTGATCACTACCTCCAACCACTAGTGAGGAGGATTCCTTCCTATATTAAGGACACTAAGCAGGTGATTAATTTGTTAACCGGCCTCACACCTAAGAATGGCCTATGGATGGTAACAGCGGACGTAACTTCGCTATACACCATCATCCCTCACAGTTTGGGGTTGGAGGCAGTGAAGTTATACCTAATGAGGGATTCTGGATTATCAACAACCCAGACGGACTTCATCATGGAACTATTGAATTATGCCGCTACGCACAACTATTTTCTGTTTGATCAACAATTCTATCGTCAGGATAGAGGCGTAGCGATGGGGGCTAAGTATGCCCCGAGCCTGGCCAATCTGTTCATGGCCAAGTGGGAGGAGGACGTCATCAATGCTCCTAGGAGGCCGGAGTTGGCCCTTTGGGCTCGCTACATTGATGACGTCCTCCTCCTATGGTATGGCACAGAGCCGGAACTTTTGAATTTCATGGCATCCCTAAACAACAATGAAAGGGGCATTAGATTTAATTTTGAGGCTAGCATGGAGCAGATCAACTTCCTGGATTTAACAATCAGGGTGGAAGATGACAAATTTGTGACATCAACCTACTTTAAGGCAACTGATCGCAATTCATATATTGCTTTGGACAGTTGCCATCACGAACCCTGGCTGAAAGCTGTCCCCCGAGGGCAGTTCACACGCCTTAGACGTAACTGCACTAAGGTTGACACTTTTGACACCCAGGCATCTATAATGTCAGCCAGATTCATAGAAAAGGGTTATGACTCTCAAGTATTAGCCCAGACGGTGAAGGAAGTCAGAGAGATGGATAGGTCTCTACTTCTGGTAGATAAACAACATCAACTGAGGACTAATAAGATCTCGATGCCTTTCATCACTACGTACTCCACACAACACCGCAAGGTGAAGCAGCTAATACAGAAACACTGGCACATTCTGGAAAGCGATCAGGTTTTGAAAACCATATTGCCGGCGAAACCCCAAATCATTTTTAAGGGGGTCTCCTCGCTTGGCAACAGGATCTCCCCCAGTGTCTCTGACCCTCCAAAAGCCAATAGGGTCTTCTTTCAAAACCTCACGGGATTCTATCGCTGTAATTCCTGTAGAGTTTGCTCTATGAATAGGTGCAAAGACAGAAAGATCTGTAATTTTGTGTCCACCAGCACGTCTAGAGTGTTTGAAGTGGAACCATTTATTACCTGTGCCACAGAGGGAGTGGTCTACCTTATCCAATGCCCATGCGGGTTGCAATATGTGGGGAGGACTAAAAGGGCCCTAAAAGTAAGATTGAATGAGCACATCAGTAATATCAAAGTAGGGTTTCCCAAGCACTCAGTCTCTAGACATTATGATGAAGTGCATCAGAGGGACCCGTCTAATACTCTCTATATGGGGATAGATAAGTACAAACCCCATTGGAGAGGGAGCTCACTCGTTAGGGAAATTTCCAAACAAGAAATGTTTTGGATACATAGATTAAAGTCATATGTCCCTTTTGGGTTAAACGTCGACACAGACGTCAACGCATTTATTAATAATTCTTGAATGCATATACAACGGCTATCAGTTATGCACCATCACATATATGTCATCACTATTTATGTATAATTTATAATTTTGTCATTGCATAATTTTCGAATATGGTTTTATGACAATTATATAGTTTTGTAATTTCATGTGATTTAGCAAATGTTGATCAATTAATTGTTGTCGCACTGGATCAACTTGGCCTCGTTTTGTGTTCCTTACACATACACGGACTATTAGGTATCGTATCACTGTCACAATCCCAGTTCCAGTAGTATGGAGGCCAATTAATTAATTAATCTTTGGTAATTGGGTCCTTCACCACTATGGGTTAGTTCCCATATCACAATAAACAATTTTTTATTATTTTCATCATAGCGGTTGGTTATATGGTCCCATGCGTCTTGATTCTGACGTTATAGCCAAAGTTGACAACCCCCACTCAAAACCCCCCCCTTTCTCCTCTCCCATTTCCCTTGCCCCTCCCCCTCTATCTCTCACAAGGGTAGCTGAGAATGAGATTTAGAGAGGTGTATATTGTTGGAGCATAGGCCTCTGGAAGCAGTGGCTCACATTCCCAATATATGGCAAGTTCATTAGTGGATTTGCTTCATTTTTAATCCATTTAATTTTAAATGGTTAATTATAATGTGCAGGAACAAATAGGCTGTCTATGAGAGCATTTAGTCTGCATTTCCTGGACCTGGACGGGCACTTTTCAGTGCTTTGTCCATGTATTCGGAGAATCATTTGTGGTTTGCCCACTAGGGGTCACTCTGGCTGCGGCTGATGAGTGACACCCATGTCCACAATGACTGGACTTCCTGTCCAAACCTTTGGGGAAGGGATGTGCAGATATTGTGAAGTTGTGTAATTCACAATATGGCCTTTAAATATGGTTCACTGCACATCAGTTGTCCATTTTTGATTTTGCTAATACTGGCACTGGTTAAATTTGGTACGACTTGGTATGTTCCCTGTACAGGGTCTGACACCTTCATTGTGTTGGTCTCTGTGTACGGAGCAGTGTGAAAAGTGTCCACTAGGTGTCACTACATGCGTGTAGGACCCCATATATATATTTTTTATAACTTTATTTCTATTGACCAGTCTCTAGTCCAGTCCACACTGTTTTTTGGGCAGGACGAAGTGGGTCAAAAGATATACTTAAGCCAGGCTTCTTCATTAGTTTGTGTGTGCTTTGGTTAGCCCACACAGCAGACTATGGGATCCGTGCTAGAGGGACGCTGGGGATGCCCATACAGCATACTATGGGATCCGTGCTAGAGGGACGCTGGGGATGCTTTGAAGGCTAAGGTTGAGCCCATTGGCTCAGCCATGTGTCCTTCAAACAATCCAGCGAATCAAGGCAGTGTATGCGGCCAGCACCCATATCAGTGTGATCTGAGTGGCTGCGCATGTCCGGTGGATGGTTCGGATCCAGAATGAGGCTTGGTTGTTTCAGAGTATAAATAGAGGTGACGCAGTGTGCCGCCCCGTGCCCCAGGAAGAAGTAAACTGTTACGAAACGGACGTAGGGCGGAGCGGAGCGCTGTCGTCACCTCTGATATTTCCAACAAGGACGGGTGTCTGTTGAATGTGCTACGGCCGGCACACCAGACGTAATCAGGCGATTTTTTAACTGCATACATGTAAGTGCAATACTTGCTTTTTATGGAATACATTTTAAAAAAAGATATAATGCACTATGTGGAGTGTGTTCCATTCTTTTTATACATATGAGCCCATTGATGAGAACCGGAGGTCGGTATCTTAGGAATCTCTTGTGTTGTGTGCTGCGGTGACCTGTGGGAGAAACTACTGAATGCACACACTGACCCTCTGTAATAGGGGGTCATGTACAGCTGGTAAGGAGAAATCCTGAGTTTTGGTGGTGGAATGTCACAGATGAATGTGGACACAGCACAATTTGTTTATGATTTCTACATAAAGCACTGGTGTTAATACTTTGGACTTTATTTAAACAAACTTTTTTGATGGACCATTTTTTATTTATCTAATGTTCATAGATTTATAGTTTGTTTTATATACATAACCTTTTTTCACTTATCCGTTCATTTCTGATTTGTGATGTATGGGTTAACTGTTGATTTTTAATCCACTTGTTCACTGTCACAGTGATTGGTCACGGGGTAGCGCGATTTCCACCAACTTTTTTTCCTTAATCATTACCATGTATGGTAGTTTACATCTCTAATCGCAGCTCTCCATAGCTACAAAGCTACCAGTTAAACGTCTGGAGTTTTTTTCTTTCTTTTTTTCTTAATTTATTTATTTAGCGCAGTTTTTCTCCTTCTTCTCCCTTTAATCTGGTTTGCTGGATAAAACTGTCTCTTTCAATATTGAGAGCATTGACACGCTTTAATTGCATCATCGCACTTTCTGACTTCATGTTTTGTAAGACATTAGTGAATTTGATGCTGGTAAGCTGATAAAGCTCATATGAGGCAGAAAGTTGTTTAATGGCGCCCTCTAGTGTCAGTAGTTCACGTTCAACAGACACTGTATTGGCTTCAGCAAGGATTTTCTCCCAGACTAATTCCAAGCTATTTGACAATTCAGTCCTTGAAGCTTCATAATGCTCCATTACTTTCCAAGTGGGTTTAACTGAGCGTTTGGGTAACTCAGTTTCTTCAGGAACTTGTGAGGAGGTAGATGTGAGTTCACATGCAGAAGCTTGGTCACTCATGATAGCAGACTGACTGTGAAAGCAGGCAGGATCTGTGTGCTGAAATATGACACTGTGCAGATTGTCTCAGGCTATAAGGCTGCCATGTGCTGCTCTGTCCCTTCTGTCTTGCTATGAGGGCAGTAAATCTTGTCTGTTTCAGTACTGACATGCAGAAATCTTGTAATTAGGCTGTGAAACTCAGTTTTTCTACTGTTCTGTCTCAACTACAAAGCGATAAAGTTCATCTCCAGGTTTAAGTAGGCCTTACTCAAGCTGGTTTGATATTCATCCCTTGCATCGATACAGGCAGTTTAACTCAATGAATAAACTCACAGTTAGGACGACAGACGATGAATCCTTTCAAATGTTCCGTTTAATGATGGATATTCATAGGTAGAAAAACGTTGCAGTTGTAAGCCACATGTAAGATGTTTAGCATGGAAGATATACAGGAGTAATGACCAGAATCAGGAAGTGGAGGAGATATATAAAGAACTACGGTGAGAGAGAGAGTCCAGCTAGAAAGAAGGGGACAGATCTTAAAGACACAGAGCAAGAATAATCACATAGTGTAACACAACAAGTACAGTAGGCGTGGTAAACCTGCTGTGCATGCTGGGAGTGCCTGGAGTAAGGGGGAGAGTTCCGAAGTTACAGAGTTCGGGTCGCGTGACCTGGCCCTCCAGGCCAGGGGTGTGCGCTGCATCGGTCCCAGGCACCTTTAGCCTGGGGCTGCAACTTCGCCATTGGGCCCAGCACCTTTTAGCTGGGGCTCATCTCTAAGAGGAGGAATCCCAGGGTGCCCCTGAGAGGGGACCCGCTCTAAGAAGAGGAGACCGGGGGAGGACCTTTCTGATGGACCAGTGAGAGAGTTCACGGTGAAAGAGAGGCCCGGTAAACTTCTGGAGGGAATCCAATATTCATCCAAGGCCTTGTAATGTGCAGCAACTTGCACCTATTCTTGAATTACAAGCGCTGAGAGGTTCAGGGCTCAGAGATTCTGTGGCAGAGGATCTCCAAGGAAAACTTAAGTGAAGTAAAGTTTGTGCATCACTCTGGCTGCTAGGACCGTGAGAGGGGACTATCCGGGTGAGAAGAGTCCACTTGGGATTGAGTGGTGATATTAAGTGCCAGAACCTGCCTTCCTGTTCCTTTTATTCTTCAACTCCAACTTTCCTATCCAGTTTTCAGCATAAAGAAAATAAACCTCCCTTCATTAAGGTTTAACCTTGTCTGGACATTGGCTTTAGGCCCCGTTCACACCTATGCGAATTGGTTGCGGCTTACACCGCATCCAATTCGCATAACATTATAAAATACATTGATTCCAATGAGGCTGGTTCACATATGTGCGATGCATTCGCACTGCGCATTGCCGAAAAAACGTGTGCGTTCTCTAGGCATTGCGGTGCGGCTCAGGTGCGAATTTAGGCCCATTATGTTCTATGGGCACGCATCTGATTCGCACATGTGTTGCGTTCTGAACAGGGATCTTGAGGGGGAACTCCACAACGCAATGGAACCGCTGAACGACTTATTGCGAACTTGGCAAAGACTCCAAGCTCAAAAACGCAACGCATAGGTGTGAACCTAGCCTTATTGGTGCACCTACAACAGACTCTTCCCTACACTCTAGGGGTGAGAACCAGCCGAGGGAAGGTAACTCGCTGCGGGACCCAACAATTTCTGAACACCGCTCCCCCTCTTATTCAAGAAGGAATCTGGGCATTGTGGTACGGTGTGTCCCGCCTTGAGGAGGTAAGGCCAGGGATCCGTGTGCTACGTATATATATAATTTTTTCTTTTTTGGGGGAAACAAATAGTAACATGTTGAATTCTTATGATCGTTGACTCTGTCTGGAAAATACCACATTAGAGTCATTTGATGGAGCTTACAACCATAGGAAATCAATGTATTAAGAAAAATAGGGTTTGAATATGAGATGACTGGGTGAATGTTTGTGACATTTGTTTAATTTGTTTTTTAAAAATAGAGCCCTTAGGCCCGGTTCACACAGGGGCGGCATGACTTCGGGGGCGACCTCGGCAGTGCGGTCTCAAGACGACTTGAGACGCCCGCCGAGGCGATTTGCATAATGACTTCTGTATAGAAGTCAATGCAAGTCGCCCTGCGTCGCCCCCAAAAGTAGTACAGGAACCTTTTTCTAAGTCGGAGCGACTCAGGTCGCTCCTATTAGAACGGTTCCATAGCACAGACCGGGACGCGACTCCTCAGGCGACCGAGTCGCCTGAGGAGTCGCCCCTATGTGAACCGGGCCTAAGTGTCTGTGAACACTCCTGCCTTTCCTATCTTCATCACAACTCTGTAAGGGCTTGACTTATTGGACACTTTAATTGCTTCCCCTATCAGTCATCAGTGATGCTCTGTGTAAGCAACTGGACCACCAGTCCTGAAATATTAGGTGTTGTACATATGGGCATCAGCATGTGAAACAGCAATATGTACAGGAAGCTTTTTAAAGCATTCAGCAAAGACATCTGGCAGCTTTGCTGAAGTTGAAACTTCAGTATAAAAATTTTAAAAATAGATTTTAATGGGAGTGCTGACTGCCACTTCAGCAGGCTACCTAGCAGCTTATGTACAGCGACAGCACCCTCAATTATGATCTGTGTTTAACTTTCCCAAATTGGAACTGAACTTTGCTTTAAATCAGTGGTCTCCAAACTGCGGCTGGATGCAACCTTTGGCTTGCCTTTATCCATTCCTTGGGGCACTATTCTTCCCACTGATACCAAGCAGTATTCCGCCCACTGTCACCAACAGTGGGGCATAATTTCTGCCACTGACATCAACATTGGGACACTATTCCTGCCACTAACACGAATGATATGTAATATTCCTCCTCCTACTAACCACAGGCGCTATTTTATTTATTTTTTTACCCCCACCAATACCACCAAACCTAAGGCACTGTTTACTCAGACTGACCCTGAGACAATTTCTACTCTCACTGGCCACAATTCAGCCCCCTTAAAGTATTGTGAATGAGGTTGTGTTTCGCGCTACTCAAGAGTAATGGAATGGTGACTAGAGTAACTAACAATGGCTGCAAAATCAATCTGTGTTCACCTAACACATAAACAGTGATAAAAAGAAGGGGGATTTTGGCTAAAGAAAAATGGGTATCGCACATAAAACACTTCTGTGTCACATAATAACGCTTATGTATATATCTAATAAAAATATGTATTTTTATTAGATATGTCCAAATGGGTTTTTTATTCGATGAATGTCCAAATGGGTTTAGGATCAATGGAGTTATATTCCTCCATTGATCCTAAACCCATTTGGACATTCATCGAACATCATTTATTGCAATATTGAACTTTTGGCACAATTTTGGTTTAGTTTTTATATATATATATATATATATATATATATATATATACACACCTGCACTTTATTTGGGTGGTTGAATTATTAGCACATACTATTCATTTGCACAAATTTTATCACTGTGTACATATTTTTATTAGATGTATAAATAAGCGTTATTATGTGGCACAGAAGTGTTTTATGTGTGATACCCATTGTAACTAGCCCCTAACTCGCTCGGTTCCACTCTCCCGACACTCCTCTGCTACTATTGGATCATATTGCAGATCGCAACGTCTGATGGTTCGGTCATCCGATGCTCCAGGATTCAAACTACAGCTATGTGACATTCTAATCCATTTGTGATAGCTCAGAATAAACACCAGGCAGGCTGTATGTAAGTTCAAACAGGAATCTCCTTTTATTGGATGCACACACACACTTTTATACAGCAGTTTGAACACCCTGCCCCCAACAACCACTTTCCTATTGGTCAATTGTAAAGTCCATTGTATTTCTCAATTAGGTTCTCTTGGCCATGCAAATGAGGACTTGAAACAGGGTCAGCAGGAATTGGTCCGATAGCATGAATAGGAGAACTGAGATGTGTATTGACACAGAATGTGTATTGACACAGAAGCCCCAGGGGGTAATTAAAGTACATAAACAAACAGTCAAACACAGAACAATGCATTCCTTCCAGACCATGGAGCCGTCTGGAGGGGGGGGGGGTTAGCCTTAAGACAGGGCAGAAGACCCCCCCACTGTGTAATAGATTCAAAGGAGAAATACTTCAGTATTCCAAGGTTCATGACATTACTCCCTCCTGGGAAATAGTCCAACAGCCACAGTGAGACCCCAAACGGGTCAACTCGAGGATGTTGGAAAAGTAGTCTTAAGGTTCCAGGTCTGTCTGCCGGGATAACCCATCCGCATTCCTGTCTTGAGGCCCTGGCCCATAATCAGAAGGCATGAGGCTAGCATTCAGTCCTCTCCAAAAGCCTCTGTCCCTGCTTGGTCTGTCACACCCATTTTTCTTTAGCGCAAAATCCCCCTTCTTCTTTTTACCCCTTAAAGTATTACTAAACCCACAACAGTAAAATCAGTCTGTATATGCAGTAAAGCATGCTGGTTATACTAACGGTGAAACCTAAGGGATTAATCCTCTGCATTGTGTAAAAAGGCAGTTTGATCCTGTCTTCTCTGATCCTCCCCTTCTTACACTGTCCCCAATCCATCTGTTGATAGTACAGAGCCTTTGGAGTCACTCTGCATGTGCTCAGTTTTGTGTGTATTGCTAGAGTTTTTTTTCTTTTTTTTCTTGGGTGGGTGCATGTGATCAGCACAGGGCCAATCAGCACTGTCCAGACAGAGGGTCAGGGGTCCTGCAGCCTCATGAGACAGTCAGGGTAGAATGAAAACTCCTCCTACAAGCTTTACACTTCCCTTGTGCAAGCTGAAGCCTATGTGTACAGGTCTGTGGTGCGTTTTCAGAGCCTGGGGTTCCTATAATTTACTAATATCTCCATCAAGCATCTGAGAAAATCCATGTATGTTCCTTCTGCGTGAATGCCTGCAAAATCAATTGTTACTAGGCTATTTTCTTTCCGGGATTGCTCCTCTTCATTTATACAAAAAAGTGTGAATTAAAAAAATACTATTACATTATGGGGGTTATTTACTAAAGGCAAATCCACTTTGCACTACAAGTGCACTTGGAAGTGCAGTTGCTGTAGATCCGAGGGGGACATTCAAGGAAAATAAAAAACAGCATTTTTTGCTTGCACATTATTGGATGATAAAATCAGCAGAGCTTCCCCTCATTTCAGAGCTTTCCCTTTAGATCTACAGCGATCTAAATCAACTGCACTTCCAAGTGCACTTGTAGTGCAAAGTGGATTTGCCTTTAGTAAATCACCCCCTATGAGTCTGTAATTGGTGCCAAAGCTGTGTGATTTTTTTATTTTTAATAAATTTGAAAAGGTTTCAAACTTCTTTCTCTTTGTCATTATGGGGTATTGTTTGTAGAATTTTGAGGAAAATAATGAATTTAATATATATATTTTTTTAAACACAGCCTTTTAAAGCAGGCAACCTAGTCAGAAAATAAGATCTGTGATATGGGACATCCTCAGCTGTTTCCTACAAGGACATCATGATGCTTCTACTATTGCAGTGAGCAGCAGCAAGGTTAAATCTTCATAGCTACCAGCTGGCCTTTTTTACACAACAGTTCTGCTGTTTTCCCTATTTGTTCATCCTGCGTGGGGCAGACGGAAAAGAACAGCTAATCCTTCATACCACAGTAGAGCAGAGCTCCCTTTCTGTACTGCTCATATTATAGATCTGACAGACACACTGCTGCACATCCTCCCCCTGGATCATTAGCCCTCTGCATCTACAAGAGGCTCTCTGAGATGTCTCACAGTGATCCTTGCCTCTGTGTGTTCCTTAGTGATTCATGTGCTGGAAGCAGCAGATTAATAATAACCAGGCAGGGAAGAGAAGAGAAGTGAAGCAATTTAGCCAATCATTCCTCGGCCTTGAAGCTGCTGTGTGTTCATTGTGAGAAATGTTGGCAGAGTAGGGAAATTACAGCATGAATGGTTGTAAGGAGGCAGCAGGCTGGCCCGCTTGGATTACTTTTTCATGTCTTTCTTATGTAAATCTTCAGGGAGAAAAATAATAGGAACAATTTGTTCAACACATAACAAATATACATATTGCTGTTAATTGAGGTATGTGTAACTATGTGAACATAAAAGTCTACTTTCATAAGTGAGCGACCTTGGGGACAGGGGGTACATAATCAAAGTGTATCTAAACCCAGAAACAAAAAGGTAATAGAATTCAGTTTACTATAAGGTGACCAGATTTTTAAAATGAAATCCGGGGGCATATTTTTTTTTTTACTAGTAATGGTGGCAATCAGCGACTCTCTGCCCATCGCCGCCGCCGCCCGCCTCACAGCCGGTTATGTAAACCCTCGTGTTTTTTCAGTTTAATGCATTCATCCTATGCATTAAGGCGAAAAAACATCTTGCAGTGACCGGCCTCCTAGCCCCCCCCCGTTTTACTTACCTGAACCCCGAATTTCCCTCGGCGCGTCGTCCCTTTCTCCACAGGGTCCCGGCTCTTGATTGACTAGATTGATAGCAGCGCAGCCATTGGCTCCCACTGCTGTCAATCAAAACCTATGAAGCAAGAAACATACATTTGGCGGCTATGGACCCCGAATGAATGACTCGGGAGCGCGCCCGCAAGGTAACCACCCGGGAGACCCCAGAAGTCGGTGTTCAGGGCCACTCTGTGCAAAATGAGCTGCACAGTGAAGGTAAGTATGATATATGTTTGTTATTTAAAAAAAAAAAGATCCTTTACAATCACTTTAAGTCTTACTCTCGGCTACTACTGGGTGGGGAGTGGAGGAAGATCACTCTGCCGGGGAAGGCACGGAGATAAGCAGGTTGGGTGGCTGGCCGGGACTTGAGCCAAGGCAGAAGAACATGCTAGTGGAGCTGAATGGGCACCCGAAACTGAAGAAATATTCCCTCCGCTCTGACCAGCACATGATCATCAGAAAGAGGCACAGGTAATGGAAAAAAATACACCCCCTAATCTAGTAGGAGCAATGGAGCGGGGGTGAGCAATTCAGATTTTTGTATTTTTTATTCTGCACTGACTGTCTTTGAAATTGCCCCAGCCCCTATTCAAATCCAATCCGGGGACAAAACCAGGGACAGACTTGGTCCGGGGACAGTGTCCTCAATCCGGGGACTGTCCCCAGAAACCGGGGATGTCTGGTCACCCTAGTTTACTAGTCCTTGGTGTGGAGGTTGCACTAGTTGTCTTCTTTCTGGCTTTTTTTTTTTTTTTTGCCGTTTACTGTTCCTGGCCCTGGGTGGCTATGTCGCTCCTTCACTATATCTAGTGAGGGAGCTATGGTTATTACCCTAGGCTGCTTGCCTACAAACATGTCTATATCTCTTCATCTCCATTACACGAGTAGCACCCTCCTAGCGTAGCATGCTCGGCAAATTTTGTTTTTGGTTTCTGCAATCAAGGGAGTAGTGATTGTTTAGTCTGTAAAAGTGGGAGAGAAAATGCGCTGACAAAAAAGAGAAAACAGGTTGAGAAAAGCCGTTAGCAAAAACAGTCAGATACACTGTGCTATACAATTTAACCTCCCTGGCGGTATGATTATGTCAGATTTTAGGTGCTGAAAGCGGTACAATTATTTTGCATGGAAATTTAGCGTTTTATATTGTAGGCCTGTAATTCTTAGGAATAACTCACTTAAATCTGACAAACAAGAGTCTAGTAGACATCTCGGGTATGATAAAGTTTGAAACATGAAATCCTTAATTATAATATAATAAATAATTATAACAAATAATAATGTAGCACACTCCCCCCCTTCACCTGCCTTTGGCTCCCCGCAGGTAGAGAGGGCACACCACGCCACCCTCCTGTGTAAAGAGGTTGAGCAGTGTTGTTGGCGGGTCTCCACAGCCAGAAACCAGAATCCTCCAGAGAATGGTTCTCACCTCTACAATTGACAGAGATAAGTCCTTGTTCCCCCCAGTGACTTGAATGTCCACACCAGTTGCAACTCCAACGTAGAATTAATTTTCTCGTAAATAACAGTCTCTGATAAGCAAAGGTTGGAGTAAAGACAGGACAGTATAAGGTGTGGGAGAGGTCCAGGCACAAACGTAATCACTTCACTGCTCGGCTTCTCAAGCAGACTCAGCCCAGATGGATAGTCTCCCTAGGTAGGGACTAGCAGCCAAATGGTACTCGAACTTAACCGCACAGTCTCTGCCACAGACTGGATGAACTTGATCTCTGCCACAGACCTGGTGAACTTGGTGTTTCAAAGCTTGACCTCTTTGTAAGGAGAAGACATCCCTCCAGAGAGTTACCGGGCCCCTTCCTTCACCGTGACTTCTCACCGGTCCCTCTGAACAGTTCCTCCCTCTGCCTCCTCGTCTAAGTTATGGGTCCCCTCGCAAAGACGACACCCTGGGATTCCTCGATCCTTGATGGGCCCCAGCCGAAGGCGCTGGGCCCAAGGCCTTTGCTGCAGTCCCAGGGCTAAAGGTGCCTGGGACTGATTCACCAACCTCCACCAAAGGTGCCCAGGGCGGACAGGAACACACTCCCTGGGGTAGGACCCCCGGCCACGACAGACTGCGCAGAACCCCGAACAGGCAGCGTCTGCCCCTTTTTATATCCTCTCCCAGCATGCACAGCAGGCCTACCACACCCACTGTACGGCTGCTGAGAGGGGACACACAAGGCACAGCACTATATCAGCGGTTCAACCCTGGCCTACCATGGCAGCGCCACCTGCAGGCCACAGGGAACTGTACACTGATACTCTCCCTGCGGACAAAAATGGTTGACAGAATCCTGACAATTGGGGTGTTTGAGCATAACTACCACTCAAACACTTCCCCTAAATTTAGGACCCCGCTACACTAATATAATAATAATAAAAATTATTCAATAATGTAATCAAATCAAAAACACTGAAATTTGCTCAGTTGCAGAATTGTCGCTGTCATTAGATTTAGTGTTTGATGACGAATTTCCCCACAAATCGCTATCGCTCAATTCTGCAAGTGATTCTAATTTATTATCGCTGTTTTCTAGCTGGTCTAAAACCACTTTTGACATAAAGGGACACTTTTTGGTTGCTATGGACAATCTCCAGTTTCCAGGCAAAAAAAACTGTATTTATAATATAAAAGTGCATGCAGGGCACTGGACAGACCACTAGGGACAAAGGGGATATGTAATTTTTAAGATTACAGTGTACTGTATGTGTATTGTGTTTTTACTTTTTTGAATTTGGCGCCGATCTCCGCCCCCGTGCGCCGCAACGTTGCAGGGAACGGAGCTCGGCGGCACTGTGTGAATCGAACGAGGAGACAGCTCGCACACACAGCGGGGAGACATCGCAGGATTCAGGGGACAAGGTAAGTAACTCTCCCTGGATCCTGCGATGCAGCCTGAGTCTGGCTTGGGGTTACCGCTTTTGGTACTGAAATCTCACCCCGAGCTTGACTTGAGAATACCGCCAGGGAGGTTAAACAAAAATTATGCAGAGCTTTTGGTAAAAATTGTGCCAGAAATAATTAAATCAGTCCATAGAAATAATAAGTAAATAGTGCCAAAAATGTATCAAAAAAATTCAAAAGATAATGTTTGTGTTATACGTGCTAAAAATAAAAATCATAAAAATGTGCGTACATGCCCTCAATGACGTCAGTTGTGACTAAACATGTAGGGCGGAGCCTACGTACGTGCTGTTGCCACACTTGTCTTGCTGTGTGCACAAACTGATCTATCTCCATGCATGGTTTATTTTTCCTGGATTGATTTTACGTTTATTGTCTCATATGTGATGTGAGTATTTTTAATCCCTTTACAACATTAAAGTCTGTTTACAGTTTTACACTATGTGGATGCTTCTTTATTCTGTATTCATGATGAACATCCATTTTCCTACATCCACTGAGATACATTTGGATTATTTGGCATTATAATGTTCCTGGAGGACATGTGATGCCTGACTTATGAGGATATATCATACTAAGCGCATTTGACTTTGTAATAGAGTCCTGAAACTCTAGTAAGAGTCCATACTACATTTATTGTTTAGTCTGGTCTATTCAGGGTTTCACATGCTGAGAATTTGATTGCTTCCCCCTGACTCCAGAAGACATTTCTAGAGCTTAGGAAGGGAGAATTCAAAGCATGAATACTGATCAGGGCCTAGCCAATCCCTGGAGAGTTGTGCCCAGATGGTGGCTGGGAAGCTGAAAAATAGTCTGGAGTCATAATTGTCCTTTCCCCAGCAAGGAGAGTTCAAAGCCTCAGGTGGCTATTGCCCCAGAAGCAGCATGTGTTTCTGTTTTCTGAGGTCTCAGTGATGGCAGAACTGGGACCTGGAAGTGATCTGGAACTGACTGCAGGACTTTACCAAAGGGATCTGGTCTAGAGAAGCACTGTCTCACTCAGTGGATTCTGTCTGGGAGAAGATGGAATCCGTCCTGGGGACTTGTGGGTAGGGATGAGCTTCGTGTTCGAGTCGAACATACGTTCGACTCGAACATCGGCTGTTCGATCGTTCGACGAAGATCGAACGATTTGGGCCGTTCGCGCCAAATTCGAGTGACGCGAACGGCCCACAATGCACTACGCCATTGCAGTGTCATCCAGGCGCTGTGATTGGCCAAGCATGCACTGTGACCCCGCATGCTTGGCCAATCACAGCGCCGGCAGCGAGGAGAGCAATGATTGGCCACAGGCAGGATGCCTGTGGCCAATTATTGCTGATGGGGTTTAGTACACGCCCCACACTATAAAAGGCCGCCAGCGCGGCGGCCTTGTGTAGTGTGTTCTGGAGCAGGGAAAGAGAAGCATAGGCAGGGACAGTGTCATTATTTTTCCTTTACTATCCCTGGATTCCTTGTGTTTAGGGACAAATAAGGATAGGTAGGGAGAGTGTCAGTGACAGTGTGCTATTCTGTGCTAATCCTTGTTTGTAGGGACAGAGAGGTACAGTGAGGGAAAGTGTCAGTGTGCTATTCTGTTCTAAAACTATTTTGCTGAACCATATTTTCAATCCTTGAGTTTAGGGACAGAGAGGTACAGTGAGGGAAAGTGTCAGTGTGCTTTTCTGTTCTAAAACTATTTTGCTGAACCATATTTTCAATCCTTGAGTTGAGGGACAGAGTAGGACAGTGAGTGAAACTGACAGTGTGCTATTCTGTTCTAAACCAATTTTGCTGTTCCATATTTTCAATCCTTGAGTTGAGGGACAGAGAGGTACAGTGAGTGAAACTGACAGTGTGCTATTCTGTTCTAAACCAATTTTGCTGTTCCATATTTTCAATCCTTGAGTTGAGGGACAGAGAGGTACAGTGAGTGAAACTGACAGTGTGCTATTCTGTTCTAAACCAATTTTGCTGTTCCATATTTTCAATCCTTGAGTTGAGGGACAGAGAGGTACAGTGAGTGAAACTGACAGTGTGCTATTCTGTTCTAAACCAATTTTGCTGTTCCATATTTTCAATCCTTGAGTTGAGGGACAGAGAGGTACAGTGAGTGAAACTGACAGTGTGCTATTCTGTTCTAAACCAATTTTGCTGTTCCATATTTTCAATCCTTGAGTTGAGGGACAGAGAAGGACACTCTTAGAAATTATCAGTGTGCTATTCTGTGCTAAATCTTGTTTGTAGGGAGGGACAGAGTAGGACAGTGAGGGAAAGTGTCAGTGTGCTATTCTGTTCTAAAACTATTTTGCTGTTCCATATTTTCAGTCCTTGAGTTGAGGGACAGAGAGGTACAGTGAGTGAAACTGACAGTGTGCTATTCTGTTCTAAACCAATTTTGCTGTTCCATATTTTCAATCCTTGAGTTGAGGGACAGAGAGGTACAGTGAGTGAAACTGACAGTGTGCTATTCTGTTCTAAACCAATTTTGCTGTTCCATATTTTCAATCCTTGAGTTGAGGGACAGAGAGGTACAGTGAGTGAAACTGACAGTGTGCTATTCTGTTCTAAACCAATTTTACTGTTCCATATTTTCAATCCTTGAGCTGAGGGACAGAGAAGGACACTCGTAGAAATTATCAGTGTGCTATTCTGTGCTAAATCTTGTTTGTAGGGAGGGACAGAGTAGGACAGTGAGGGAAAGTGTCAGTGTGCTATTCTGTTCTAAAACTATTTTGCTGTTCCATATTTTCAATCCTTGAGTTGAGGGACAGAGAGGTACAGTGAGTGAAACTGACAGTGTGCTATTCTGTTCTAAACCAATTTTGCTGTTCCATATTTTCAATCCTTGAGTTGAGGGACAGAGAGGTACAGTGAGTGAAACTGACAGTGTGCTATTCTGTTCTAAACCAATTTTGCTGTTCCATATTTTCAATCCTTGAGTTGAGGGACAGAGAGGGACAGTGAGTGAAACTGACAGTGTGCTATTCTGTTCTAAACCAATTTTGCTGTTCCATATTTTCAATCCTTGAGTTGAGGGACAGAGAGGTACAGTGAGTGAAACTGACAGTGTGCTATTCTGTTCTAAACCAATTTTGCTGTTCCATATTTTCAATCCTTGAGTTGAGGGACAGAGAGGTACAGTGAGTGAAACTGACAGTGTGCTATTCTGTTCTAAACCAATTTTGCTGTTCCATATTTTCAATCCTTGAGTTGATGGACAGAGAGGTACAGTGAGTGAAACTGACAGTGTGCTATTCTGTTCTAAACCAATTTTGCTGTTCCATATTTTCAATCCTTGAGTTGAGGGACAGAGAAGGACACTCGTAGAAATTATCAGTGTGCTATTCTGTGCTAAATCTTGTTTGTAGGGAGGGACAGAGTAGGACAGTGAGGGAAAGTGTCAGTGTGCTATTCTGTTCTAAAACTATTTTGCTGTTCCATATTTTCAATCCTTGAGTTGAGGGACAGAGAGGTACAGTGAGTGAAACTGACAGTGTGCTATTCTGTTCTAAACCAATTTTGCTGTTCCATATTTTCAATCCTTGAGTTGAGGGACAGAGAGGTACAGTGAGTGAAACTGACAGTGTGCTATTCTGTTCTAAACCAATTTTGCTGTTCCATATTTTCAATCCTTGAGTTGAGGGACAGAGAAGGACACTCTTAGAAATTATCAGTGTGCTATTCTGTGCTAAATCTTGTTTGTAGGGAGGGACAGAGTAGGACAGTGAGGGAAAGTGTCAGTGTGCTATTCTGTTCTAAAACTATTTTGCTGTTCCATATTTTCAGTCCTTGAGTTGAGGGACAGAGAGGTACAGTGAGTGAAACTGACAGTGTGCTATTCTGTTCTAAACCAATTTTGCTGTTCCATATTTTCAATCCTTGAGTTGAGGGACAGAGAGGTACAGTGAGTGAAACTGACAGTGTGCTATTCTGTTCTAAACCAATTTTACTGTTCCATATTTTCAATCCTTGAGCTGAGGGACAGAGAAGGACACTCGTAGAAATTATCAGTGTGCTATTCTGTGCTAAATCTTGTTTGTAGGGAGGGACAGAGTAGGACAGTGAGGGAAAGTGTCAGTGTGCTATTCTGTTCTAAAACTATTTTGCTGTTCCATATTTTCAATCCTTGAGTTGAGGGACAGAGAGGTACAGTGAGTGAAACTGACAGTGTGCTATTCTGTTCTAAACCAATTTTGCTGTTCCATATTTTCAATCCTTGAGTTGAGGGACAGAGAGGTACAGTGAGTGAAAATGACAGTGTGCTATTCTGTTCTAAACCAATTTTGCTGTTCCATATTTTCAATCCTTGAGTTGAGGGACAGAGAGGTACAGTGAGTGAAACTGACAGTGTGCTATTCTGTTCTAAACCAATTTTGCTGTTCCATATTTTCAATCCTTGAGTTGAGGGACAGAGAGGTACAGTGAGTGAAACTGACAGTGTGCTATTCTGTTCTAAACCAATTTTGCTGTTCCATATTTTCAATCCTTGAGTTGAGGGACAGAGAGGTACAGTGAGTGAAACTGACAGTGTGCTATTCTGTTCTAAACCAATTTTGCTGTTCCATATTTTCAATCCTTGAGTTGAGGGACAGAGAGGTACAGTGAGTGAAACTGACAGTGTGCTATTCTGTTCTAAACCAATTTTGCTGTTCCATATTTTCAATCCTTGAGTTGAGGGACAGAGAGGTACAGTGAGTGAAACTGACAGTGTGCTATTCTGTTCTAAACCAATTTTGCTGTTCCATATTTTCAATCCTTGAGTTGAGGGACAGAGAAGGACACTCGTAGAAATTATCAGTGTGCTATTCTGTGCTAAATCTTGTTTGTAGGGAGGGACAGAGTAGGACAGTGAGGGAAAGTGTCAGTGTGCTATTCTGTTCTAAAACTATTTTGCTGTTCCATATTTTCAATCCTTGAGTTGAGGGACAGAGAGGTACAGTGAGTGAAACTGACAGTGTGCTATTCTGTTCTAAACCAATTTTGCTGTTCCATATTTTCAATACTTGAGTTGAGGGACAGAGAGGTACAGTGAGTGAAACTGACAGTGTGCTATTCTGTTCTAAACCAATTTTGCTGTTCCATATTTTCAATCCTTGAGTTGAGGGACAGAGAAGGACACTCGTAGAAATTATCAGTGTGCTATTCTGTGCTAAATCTTGTTTGTAGGGAGGGACAGAGTAGGACAGTGAGGGAAAGTGTCAGTGTGCTATTCTGTTCTAAAACTATTTTGCTGTTCCATATTTTCAGTCCTTGAGTTGAGGGACAGAGAGGTACAGTGAGTGAAACTGACAGTGTGCTATTCTGTTCTAAACCAATTTTGCTGTTCCATATTTTCAATCCTTGAGTTGAGGGACAGAGAGGTACAGTGAGTGAAACTGACAGTGTGCTATTCTGTTCTAAACCAATTTTGCTGTTCCATATTTTCAATCCTTGAGTTGAGGGACAGAGAGGTACAGTGAGTGAAACTGACAGTGTGCTATTCTGTTCTAAACCAATTTTGCTGATCCATATTTTCAATCCTTGAGTTGAGGGACAGAGAAGGACACTCGTAGAATTTATCAGTGTGCTATTCTGTGCTAAATCTTGTTTGTAGGGAGGGACAGAGTAGGACAGTGAGGGAAAGTGTCAGTGTGCTATTCTGTTCTAAAACTATTTTGCTGAACCATATTTTCAATCCTTGAGTTGAGGGACAGAGAGGTACATTGAGTGAAACTGACAGTGTGCTATTCTGTTCTAAACCAATTTTGCTGTTCCATATTTTCAATCCTTGAGTTGAGGGACAGAGAGGTACAGTGAGTGAAACTGACAGTGTGCTATTCTGTTCTAAACCAATTTTACTGTTCCATATTTTCAATCCTTGAGCTGAGGGACAGAGAAGGACACTCGTAGAAATTATCAGTGTGCTATTCTGTGCTAAATCTTGTTTGTAGGGAGGGACAGAGTAGGACAGTGAGGGAAAGTGTCAGTGTGCTATTCTGTTCTAAAACTATTTTGCTGTTCCATATTTTCAATCCTTGAGTTGAGGGACAGAGAGGTACAGTGAGTGAAACTGACAGTGTGCTATTCTGTTCTAAACCAATTTTGCTGTTCCATATTTTCAATCCTTGAGTTGAGGGACAGAGAGGTACAGTGAGTGAAACTGACAGTGTGCTATTCTGTTCTAAACCAATTTTGCTGTTCCATATTTTCAATCCTTGAGTTGAGGGACAGAGAGGTACAGTGAGTGAAACTGACAGTGTGCTATTCTGTTCTAAACCAATTTTGCTGTTCCATATTTTCAATCCTTGAGTTGAGGGACAGAGAGGTACAGTGAGTGAAACTGACAGTGTGCTATTCTGTTCTAAACCAATTTTGCTGTTCCATATTTTCAATCCTTGAGTTGAGGGACAGAGAGGTACAGTGAGTGAAACTGACAGTGTGCTATTCTGTTCTAAACCAATTTTGCTGTTCCATATTTTCAATCCTTGAGTTGAGGGACAGAGAGGTACAGTGAGTGAAACTGACAGTGTGCTATTCTGTTCTAAACCAATTTTGCTGTTCCATATTTTCAATCCTTGAGTTGAGGGACAGAGAAGGACACTCGTAGAAATTATCAGTGTGCTATTCTGTGCTAAATCTTGTTTGTAGGGAGGGACAGAGTAGGACAGTGAGGGAAAGTGTCAGTGTGCTATTCTGTTCTAAAACTATTTTGCTGTTCCATATTTTCAATCCTTGAGTTGAGGGACAGAGAGGTACAGTGAGTGAAACTGACAGTGTGCTATTCTGTTCTAAACCAATTTTGCTGTTCCATATTTTCAATCCTTGAGTTGAGGGACAGAGAGGTACAGTGAGTGAAACTGACAGTGTGCTATTCTGTTCTAAACCAATTTTGCTGTTCCATATTTTCAATCCTTGAGTTGAGGGACAGAGAGGTACAGTGAGTGAAACTGACAGTGTGCTATTCTGTTCTAAACCAATTTTGCTGTTCCATATTTTCAATCCTTGAGTTGAGGGACAGAGAGGTACAGTGAGTGAAACTGACAGTGTGCTATTCTGTTCTAAACCAATTTTGCTGTTCCATATTTTCAATCCTTGAGTTGAGGGACAGAGAAGGACACTCGTAGAAATTATCAGTGTGCTATTCTGTGCTAAATCTTGTTTGTAGGGAGGGACAGAGTAGGACAGTGAGGGAAAGTGTCAGTGTGCTATTCTGTTCTAAAACTATTTTGCTGTTCCATATTTTCAATCCTTGAGTTGAGGGACAGAGAGGTACAGTGAGTGAAACTGACAGTGTGCTATTCTGTTCTAAACCAATTTTGCTGTTTCATATTTTCAATCCTTGAGTTGAGGGACAGAGAAGGACACTCGTAGAAATTATCAGTGTGCTATTCTGTGCTAAATCTTGTTTGTAGGGAGGGACAGAGTAGGACAGTGAGGGAAAGTGTCAGTGTGCTATTCTGTTCTAAAATTATTTTGCTGTTCCATATTTTCAATCCTTGAGTTGAGGGACAGAGAGGTACAGTGAGTGAAACTGACAGTGTGCTATTCTGTTCTAAACCAATTTTGCTGTTCCATATTTTCAATCCTTGAGTTGAGGGACAGAGAAGGACACTCGTAGAAATTATCAGTGTGCTATTCTGTGCTAAATCTTGTTTGTAGGGAGGGACAGAGTAGGACAGTGAGGGAAAGTGTCAGTGTGCTATTCTGTTCTAAAACTATTTTGCTGAACCATATTTTCAATCCTTGAGTTGAGGGACAGAGAGGTACAGTGAGTGAAACTGACAGTGTGCTATTCTGTTCTAAACCAATTTTGCTGTTCCATATTTTCAATCCTTGAGTTGAGGGACAGAGAGGTACAGTGAGTGAAACTGACAGTGTGCTATTCTGTTCTAAACCAATTTTGCTGTTCCATATTTTCAATCCTTGAGTTGAGGGACAGAGAAGGACACTCGTAGAAATTATCAGTGTGCTATTCTGTGCTAAATCTTGTTTGTAGGGAGGGACAGAGTAGGACAGTGAGGGAAAGCGTCAGTGTGCTATTCTGTTCTAAAACTTTTTTGCTGAACCATATTTTCAATCCTTGTGTTTAGGGACAGAGAAGGATAGGCAGGGGACAGTGTCAGTGTCATTGTTGCTAAGCCTCCTGCACAATATACACCTGAAGGTAGCCCTTATTGCTGTTTTTCCCATCTCCCTGCAGGCCATCCATTAAAATGTCTGGAAGGCAACCAAGGAGAGGCAGACAGTCAGGAGGCAAAAAAAGAGGGCAAGCAGGCTCTGTGTCTGGGGGCAACAGTGCTGGTCGTGTACGCGGTGCATTGTCATCAGCACATGGCCATGGGACACGCTTGTCCTTGTTTTCGGCAGCTGGACATGTTGAGCCACATCATGCCGAAGACTTGGTAGAGTGGATGACCAAGCCCACCTCATCCTCCTCATCCTCTCTCACCCAGGCTCAGGGTACTGGCAAAGCAGCTGCCAAAGCGTCCTCTTCTCTGGTATCATTATCTTCATTAGTCAATCCTTCCCTAGACCCACCATGCCCTCCTCCTGAGGAGTCCCCCGAACTGTTTGAGCACAGTGTTGGGTACATGCTCCAGGAGGATGCCCAGCGTTTGGAAGGATCTGATGATGATACCCAGCTAGAGGAAGGCAGCAGCGTGAGAGCAGAGAGAGGGGATGCTCAAGAAGGACACCAATCTGGCAGTCATGCTCCAGCAGCTGCAGCATACTGCCAGATTGGCTCCAGTGATGAGGAGGGAGGGGATGATGAGGTCACTGACTCCACGTGGGTGCCTAATAGGAGAGAGGAGGAGGAGGAGGAGGATGAGGAGGAGGCACATCTCCAACGAGGCAGGATGCCCTTGAGTGGCCAGCGTATGGGCAGCACACCGACGGAATCACACCGCAGAGCTCCGCCTGTGCAGGGCGCTGCCTCTGCCCGTCATTCAAAAAGTTCTTTGGTGTGGGCCTTTTTTGAGGCGAGTGCATCAGATCGCACAGCTGCTGTTTGCAACATATGTCTCAAGCGTATATCGCGTGGCCAAAACATCAGCCGCTTGGGCACCACATGCTTGATCAGACATATGTTGACCTGCCATGCAGCTCGTTGGCAAGCCTACCTTAAAGACCCACACCAAAGAACAAAGCTGACCTCTTCTTGCACCGCATCAGCTGGGATCTTCAACCCCAGTATACCTTCAGTCCTCTCTGAAACCTGCTCTGAGAGGAATGGAGGTGTAGAATTAGGTGTGTCACAGCCAAGTACTTGCGGGCACTCTGCTAGCAGTACACCGACGTCCGATTCTAGCAGGCAAATTTCCCTGCCCCAGCTGCTGGACCGTCGAAAGAAGTTCACTCCCAGCCATCCACATGCCCAGCGGTTGAATGCTAGCTTGGCTAAATTGCTAGCGCTTCAACTGCTGCCTTTTCAGTTGGTAGACTCGGCCCCCTTCCGTGAGTTTGTGCAATGTGCGGTTCCTCAGTGGCAGGTTCCCAAACGCCACTTTTTCGCACGGAAGGCTATTCCGGCTTTCTACAGGCATGTGGAAGGCAATGTCTTGGCCTCGCTGGACAGGGCGGTCAGCGGTAAGGTGCATATTACCGCTGACTCATGGTCCAGCAGGCATGGACAGGGACGTTACCTTTCTTTCATGGCCCATTGGGTCACTCTTTTGGCAGCTGGGAAGGATGCAGGACAAGGTGCAGTAGTGTTGGAGGTTGTTCCACCGCCACGCCTCCAAAATGCTACTACTGGTTGTGACACACCTCTCTCCTCCACCCCCTCCTCTTCTTCTTCCTCCATGGCCTCTTCCTGTGCTTTGTCCTCGGAACCAGCGGTGCTCCGTAGGCGTTCAAGGGGCTACGCAAGTACGCAGGCAAAAAGATGCCATGCCGTGCTTGCGCTGGTGTGTTTGGGGGACAGGAGCCACACTGGGGCAGAGGTCCTGTCTGCTCTGCAGGGGCAGGCCGAGAGGTGGTTGACGCCATGCCAGCTTAAGCCAGGAATGGTGGTTTGCGACAATGGCACCAACCTCCTCTCCGCCCTCCGACAGGGACAACTGACCCATGTGCCCTGTATGGCTCACGTCCTTAACCTGGTGGTGCAGCGGTTCTTGGGCAGGTACCCGGGCTTACAGGATGTCCTGAGGCAGGCCAGGAAAGTTTGTGTGCATTTCCGCAGATCTTATAATGCCAGTGCTCGCCTGGCTGAGCTTCAAAAGGAGTTGAACCTGCCCAAGAACCGCCTTATATGTGACATGCCCACCAGGTGGAACTCAACGTTGGCCATGCTGCAGCGGCTGCACACGCAGCAGAGGGCCATCAATGAGTACCTGTGCGACTACGGCACCAGGACAGGGTCAGGGGAGCTCAGGTTTTTTTCACCACGCCAGTGGGGCATGATCAGGGATGCATGCACTGTCCTGGCACCATTTGAGGAGGCCACGAGGATGGTGAGCAGTGACAGTGCATGCATCAGTGACACTGTACCTCTTGTCCACCTGTTGGAGCACACGCTGCGTGGAATAATGGACAGGGCACTTGAGGCAGAACAGAGGCAGGAAGAGGAGGACTTCCTTGCCTCTCAAGGCCCCCTTTACCCAGACAGTGTTCCTTCTGTCCCACCCATCGCACAGGAAGAGGAGGAGGAGGAGGAGGAGGATTGTGTCAGCATGGAGGTGGAGGCTGGCACTCAGCATCATCAGCAGCAGTCTTTTAGGGATGATTTACAGTCCCAAGAAACCAGTGGACTTGTACGTGGCTGGGAGGAGGTGGCTGCGGATCATGTCGTCCTTAGTGACCCAGAGGACTCCGGACTGAATGCCTCAGCTAACCTACGCTGCATGGCCTCCCTGATCCTGCAAAGTCTGCGGAAGGATCCTCGTATTCTTCGGATCAAGGAGAGGGACCATTACTGGCTGGCCCCTCTCCTTGATCCACGGTACAAGGGTAAGGTTGCGGACCTTATCGTACCGTCGCAGAGGGAGCAGAGGATGAGACAACTCCGGGAGGCCTTGCAGAAAGGTCTGTGCAACGCGTTCCCAGAGACTGTGAGGTTACAAACTCCTGGTCCTGGACAACGAGTTGCTGAGGCTTCGGGCAGTCAAAGAAGGAGCGGTGGGGAAGGTGGCCGTCTGACCGATGCGTTCAGACAATTCTTTAGTCCGCAGCCCCAAAGTATGATCGGTTCCAGCAACCATCGCCAGCGTCTGATATACATGGTCCAGGAATACCTAGGGGCAAGGTCAGACTTGGACACCTTCCCCACCGAAAATCCTCTGGCTTACTGGGTCTTGAGGATGGATCACTGGCCAGAGCTTGCACAGTATGCAATTGAGCTACTGGCCTGTCCTGCATCCAGCGTTCTTTCAGAACGCACATTCAGTGCTGCTGGAGGATTTGTCACGGATCACAGGGTGCGCCTGTCCACCGACTCGGTTGATCGACTGACTTTCATCAAGATGAACCAGTCTTGGATCACCACCAGCTACCACACACCAGATGCTGATATAACAGACTAATTGATTTTAAAATGTCACATCCCTTCAAGACTGATGCTGATGCTGAGTGCCTGTGCTGTTATGTTGACTGGCTATCCTCCTCCTCCTCCTCAATGATACGATTAACGATGATAGCTTGGAAGATCATTTTGGTTTATGGGTGACGCCACCAGTGGCTAAGGCCCAATTTTTCAGCCCCTGTTTAACAGGGGCGTGTAATTAAAATTTTTGATGCAATACTTTGCAACAGGCCTCATTGCTGTGCTCCAAGTACAGTATCTGTGAGGGGTTGCAGTGTTGTGCCACCAGTGCCTAAGGCCCAATTTTTCAGCCCCTGTTCAACAGGGGCATGCAATTATAATTATTGATCTAATAATTCACAGCAGGGACCATTGCTGCGCCCACCAAGAGTAACTGTCAGGCCTTACAGTGTTGTGGCACCAGCACCACCATCACCACCACCACCACCACCAAAGGCCCAATTTTTCAGCCCCTGTTCAACAGGGGCATGCAATTATAATTATTGATCTAATAATTCACAGCAGGGACCATTGCTGCGCCCACCAAGAGTAACTGTCAGGCCTTACAGTGTTGTAGCACCAGCACCACCATCACCACCACCACCAAAGGCCCAATTTTTCAGCCCCTGTTCAACAGGGGCATGCAATTATAATTATTGATCTAATAATTCACAGCAGGGACCATTGCTGCGCCCACCAAGAGTAACTGTCAGGCCTTGCAGTGTTGTGGCACCAGCACCACCATCAAAGGCCCAATTTTTACTACCACTGATCAACAATTATATGTTATTACAATTCCTGATATTATACTTGACAGCAGGGCATTCCAGCACCCACCAAGAATAACTGTGAGTGCTTTCAGTGTTGTGCCAACACCAACACCTAAGGGGCCAATTTCTGCAGAGTATAAACGGAAGGTCCCTACTTTCAAACATCCAACTTACAAACTACTACTACTTGCAAACGGAAGAAGACAACAGGAAGTGAGAGGAAATCTACCCCTTGGAAGGAAAATTCTCTCCTTTAAGAATTAATATGGGAGAAAGGTGTCTCCTCTCTACTGATGCTTTATCACCAATCCTTGTTTCAATAAAAACACCACATTTCAAAAACAGTTGTCATTGGGACGCAAAGTGAGGTGAAATGTTCTGAACAGGGGCACAGACAGCAAAAAAAATGTGACAGGGGTGATAACCGTTCCCTATGTTTTACAAAAAGCTAAAAAAAAGGAATTTGCCATGGAGCTACACTTAAACAATGCAGCTGTTCAAAATTATAAACAGATTCTACATAAGAACAAACCTACAGTCCCTGTCTTGTATGCACCGCCTGTATACGGCTGTTCAGAGTATATAGGTCCTTTTTTATTTTGTGTACGGGGTTCCCCTTAATATCCATACAAGACCCAAAGGGGCTGGTAATGGGCTGGGGTAGGGGGGGGGGGGGGGGGGTTGATGGGGTAGCTATGCCATTTTTCCTAAAGATTTTCATCCATATTACCGGGACCAGACATTGCATTAAAGCCGCAAGCAGTTTTAAATGACTTTTTTCCCTTTAGAAATGTTATTTTGTGCAGGGACAGTTCTAAACACGGGAAACACGTGGCACTTCACAGGCATACTTTAGACACCCCCCAGGTACAATATTTAAAGGAATATTTGATTTTTTTTTTCACTTTATGCATCATTAACCACTTCAATACCATGCACTTATGCACCTTCCCGCCCAGGCCAATTTTCAGCTTTCAGTACTCTCACACTTTGAATGACAATTACTTAGTCATGCTACACTGTATCCAAACAACATTTTTATCATTTTCTTCTCACAAATAGAGCTTTCTTTTGGTGGTATTTAATCGCCACTGGGTTTTTTATTTTTTGCGATATAAGCAAAAAAACAGCAATTTTTTTTAAAAAAAACACTTTTTTTTAGTTTCTATTGTAAAATTTTGCAAATAAGTAATTTTTCTTCATAAATTTGTGCCAAAATGTATACTGCTACATATCTTTGGTAAAATGAACCCAAATTAGTGTATATTATTTGGTCTTTGTGAAAGTTATAGAGTCTACAAACTATGGTGGCAATCACTGAAAATTTATCACATCTGATCACGCCTGATGTACTGAAGGGATATCTCATTTCTTGAGACACTAACAAGCGAGGAAAGTACAAATACCCCAAAATTACCCCTTTTTGGAAAGTAGACAGTCCAAGGTATTTACTAAGAGGCGTGGTGAGTTTTTTGAAGTTGTATTTTTTTCCCACAATTCTTGGGAAAATTTAATTATTTTTTTTTTTTTTACACAAACTGGTCATATTAACAGTTTTTTTCTCTCACACAGCATATGCATAATTGCAACTACACCCCAAAATACATTCTGCTACTCCTCCTGAGTGTAGCGATACCACATGTGTGAGACTTTTACACAGCCTGGCCATATACAGAGGCCCAACATTGAAGTAGCACTTTCAGGCGTTCTACAAGCATAAATCGCACATATCCTTTCTCAACCACCTATTACACTTTTGAAGGCCCTGGAGCACCAGGACAATGGAATTTTCCACAAAATTACCCCATTTTGGAAAGCACACACCCCAACGTATAATCTATGAAGCATTATGAGTCTTTTGAACGGTTCATTTTTTTCCAGAAGGTTTTGGAAAATGTGGAGAAAAAATGAAAATGCATTTTTTTTACACAAAGTTGTCCATTTATAAGATATTTCTAACGCATAGCATATATATAGCAAAAATGACACCCCAAAATGCATTCTGCTACTCCTCCTGAGTATAGCGATACCACATGTGTGAGACTTTTACACAGCCTGGCCATATACAGAGGCCCAACATTGAAGTAGCACTTTCAGGCGTTCTACAAGCATAAATCGCACATATCCTTTTTCAACCACCTATTACAATTTTGAAGGCCCTGGAGCACCAGGACAATAGAATTTTCCACAAAATGACCCAATTTTGGAAAGCACACACCCCAACGTATAATCTATGAAGCATTATGAGTCTTTTGAACGGTTCATTTTTTTAAAGAAGGTTTTGGAAAATGTGGAGAAAAAATGAAAATGCATTTTTTTTACACAAAGTTGTCCATTTATAAGATATTTCTAACGCATAGCATATACATAGCAAAAATAACACCCCAAAATGCATTCTTCTACTCCTCCTGAGTATAGTGATACCACATGTGTGAGACTTTTACACAGCCTGGCCATATACAGAGGCCCAACATTGAAGTATCACTTTCAGGCGTTCTACAAGCATAAATCGCACATATCCTTTCTCAACCACCTATTACAATTTTGAAGGCCCTGGAGCACCAGGACAATAGAATTTTCCACAAAATGACCCCATTTTTGAAAGCACACACCCCAACGTATAATCTATGAGGCATTATGAGTCTTTTGAACGGTTCATTTTTTTCCAGAAGGTTTTGGAAAATGTGGAGAAAAAATTAAAATGCATTTTTTTTACACAAAGTTGTCAATTTATAAGATATTTCTAACACATAATATGTACATAGCAAAAATTACACCCCAAAATGCATTCTGCTACTCCTCCTGAGTATGGCGATACCACATGTTTGAGACTTTTACACAGCCTGGCCACATACAGAGGCCCAACATCCAAGTAGCACCTCCAGGCATTCTAGCAGCATTAATTGCACATATCATTTTCTGACTACCGATCACATTTTTGAAGGCCCTTCATATATCTAACACATAGCAGGTACATACCAAATAACAAAAGATTACCTGTGGTTTTAGAAGTGCAGTGGTCCACAGAGGAGAGCATCGGTCCAGGCAGCAGGCAGGGATGAGGTCAGCGACAGCAAAAGCAATCATCCAGGCAGCAGGCAGGAATACTGTCCATAGTTCGCACAGGCAGAGATACTGTCAGCACAGCCAGAGCACAGCCAAAGCACAGGTCCAGGTAGCAGGCAGAGGTGTCCTATCCTATCGATGATATCTTTGATATATTGGAGGTAGTGGAGTCGGTGATTTTGAGTTGCTTTTTGGTAGCAGACAAATGAATTAAAAAGGGCCATGTGAAACAGGTGAAACGCAACTTTTTTGTGCCAATAATGGGACTTTCTGGTTGATAAGTAGGGCTGTAGCATCTGGTCGTTTAAATCCACCCCCCCCCATGTACAAATTGTAGTCGTGGACACATTCAGGCTTTACAATGGAGCCGCGTCTTCTTGGGATCTCCACCATGGTGTCATTGTGGATCGTAGAGAGGATGTGGACATCTTTCTTGTCCCTCCACTTCATGGCCAACACCTCCTCGTTCCTCATGGATGCCGATTCTCCAGGTCGCAATTTTTTTTCAATAAATTTTGTGGGAATCCCTTCCGTTTTTTTTTTTAAGGTACCGCAGGCCGGGGTTTGTTTACTGTAAAGGTGGCGAAAAAGGGGCAGGCTGATATAATAATTATCAACATATAAATGGTAACCTTTTCCGAACAGGGGGTATGCCAACTCCCAGACAATTTTCCCACTGGTTCCAATATATGTGGGGCAATCACGGGGCTGGAGCTGGGAGTCTTTGCCTTCGTAGATCCTGAATTTGCAGACGTATCCAGTGGCTCGATCACATAATTTATTTAATTTTAACCCATACCTGGCTCTCTTGCTTGGTATGTACTGCTTGAACTGCAGTCGGCCGGTGAAATGTACGAGGGACTCGTCCACACAAATTTTTTGGTCTGGGATGAAAACTTCTTAAAATCGCTGGGAAAAGGCATTGATTAGGGGGCGTATCTTGTACAATTTGTCGTAGTTGGGATGATCTCGGGGAGGGCACTGTGAATTGTCATTGAAGTGGAGAAAGCGCATAATCATGTTGTATCTTTTCCTGGACATGACAGCGGAATATATGGGCATGTGTTGGATGGGGCGTTTGGACCAATATGAATGGACTTCGTTCTTTTTTGTAAGCCCCATATTGAACATAAGGCCCAAAAATAATTTAAATTCCTCCAATGTTAGACGCCGCCACTGGAACATGCGGGCGTAGGAAGAATCGGGGTTGGCAGCAATAAATTGGGATGCATACAGATTCGTTTGATCCACTATATTCTGCAGCAAATCTTGTGGGAAAAATAAACAAAAATAATCAAATTTAGAAAAATTTGTAGTGTCGGGCTGCACACCTGGCTGTGCGGTGAAAGGGGGGATGATAGCGGATCCTGAGTTGGCAGGCACCCATAAGGGGTTTGCCAGGGCATCGGGAAGGTAGGATTGGGGCTGGATTCTTCGGGTTGGGCGTGCATTTCCATTGCTTGTACTGGGCTCCTCTTCCTGGGGTATGGCGCTGCTGGTGGTGGGCAGTTCTCCTGATCTTTGTGCTGATCTTGGTGCTGATCTTGGTGCCGATCGCATTCTTTTGGGAGGGACGGTTTCCTCCGGGGTCTCGGACTCTGAGCCACTATCCTCCACTGGCTCGTATTCCGAACCAGAATCGGATAATGGGAGCTCCCCGCTGCTCTCATCATCCGACATGGCAAGAATGGCATATGCCTCCTCAGGTGTGTAAACCCTTTGGGACATTATGGCAGTGCTTATTGGTGGGCCTGTGTAATGGTACTGCTGGTGGTAGTGGTGGCGGTCTGTGTGGTAGTACCGATGGAGGTATTAGTGGTGGGCCTGTGTGGTGGTACTGATGGCGGTATGGGTGGTGGTGGTACCAATGGCGGTACAGGTGGTGGTGGTACCGATGGCGGTACGGGTGGTGGTGGTGGCGGTGGTAGCGATGGCGGTATGGGTGGTGGTGGTACCGATGGCGGTACAGGTGGTGGTGGTACTGATGGCGGTACAGGTGGTGGTGGTACGGGTGGTGATGGTACCGATGGCGGTACAGGTGGTGGTACAGGTGGTGGTGGCACTACCGACGGTGGTACGGGTGGTGGTACTGGTGGTGGTACCGATGGCGGCACTAGTGGTGATACTGGTAGCGGGCCTGTGTGGCAGTATAGATGCTGGGCCTGGTGGCGGTACTGGTGGTGGTTGTTGTTACGGGTACCGATGGCGGTACTGGTAGCCTGTGTGGCGGTGCCAATGGCGGTACCGATGGAGGTGGGCCTGTGACAGATGATTGACAGATGGGCTGATTGATTGACAGATGGGCTGATTGATTGATTGACAGATGGGTTGATTGATTGACAGATGGGGTGATTGATTGACAGGTGGGGTGATTGATTGACAGATGGGCTGATTGATTGACAGATGGGCTGATTGACAGATGGGCTGATTGACAGATGGGCTGATTGACAGATGGGCTGATTGGCAGATGGGCTGATTGGCTGGGCTGATTGATGTGCTGGGCTGTGTGACAGGTCCTCTTTATGGGGGGGGGGGGCGTGTTGTGCACTGTAAACTTATGTAGACAAACTACACTGAGCTAACTTACTGATCTCTTCTCTCTCCTCACAGATCGGTGTGTGAGGAGAGAGCAGGGATCAGGTAGTAACTCCTGTGGAGTTTGTTTACATTTGTGACCGGCCGTGATTGGACACAGCCGGTCACGTGGTAAACGGCCAATTCATTGGCTGTTTACTCTGATCGGGGACGCGCTGTGTCCAAGGGACACTCGCCTTCCCCGATCCCCGCTCTGCAAGCCTGTGGCGGCGCGCACGGAGCACGCCGCCGAGTTTGTTTTGACAGGTGATCGGCTGTGACTTTGACACAGCCGATCACATGGTAAACAGCCAATGAAATTGGCTGTTTACCGTGATCGGGGAAGCGCTGTGTCCGAGGGACACATGCCGTCCCCGATCACCGTGCTGCGCGCCCCCGCGGGCGCGCGCAAGGCAATATCCTGCAGGACGTCATATGACGTCCAGTATCGATATTGCAACCACTTCCCAGACGTCAATTCGCTATTGACTGGGCGGGAAGTGGTTAAAATGACTGCTCCCGGAAAACGTCCGTTTTTAAAACTTCTTTTTGCATTGATACATGTCCCCTGGTGCAGAAGCCGGGTTCCCAAACTCTGTTTCGGACAATAACATGGATAATAGTCGTTATAATTAGCACTTTAGAATCCGAACGTTCGCATCCATTGTATTTAATAGGGTTCTAATGTTCGTGAGAACTTTCGGTCCGTTCGCGGGTTCTGGTGCGAACCGAACCCGGGGGTGTTCGGCTCATCACTACTTGTGGGCAATGACTCTGAATTTACTTCTGGTGACTGTGTGCTTTTGGAATATAAGTGCGAGAGGTTGCTTGGACTGAGACTGCTCTCATTAGGTCTCAGATACTGGCCATTGGCTGTCCTCAGCAGTGTCTTGGACTGTGAGCTTGAAAAATGGATGGTTCATCTGTAATGTACACTGTTTCTAAGATTGCATTGGGTACCAAAAGCTGTGCAGTGGTGCAGGGCAATGGACTGTTGTTTGGGTGGATGGTGGCTTCTGTACTGTTTGGAGCAGAACCAGATAAAAACAGCGTCTCCTGTGGGGGTAACTCTGCACATGAATGCTGCATATAGAACGTGACAAGGATACTGCATTTCTGGTATTTTTTCTATTTGGTTAAAATGTTCTTAACCTGAAAAGCAAAAACAAAATCTAATGCATCCACACCTAAGTACTGTAAACTGCAATATATAACATTTTAGTTCTTGGGTTTAGTTATCCTTTAACCACTTAAGCCCCGGACCATTTGGTAGCTAAAGGACCAGAGGTGAATTCAGAATTTTGCACTGCGCTGCTTTAACTGTAAATTGTGCGGACATGCAATGTTGTACCCAAACGAAATTTGCGTCCTTTTCTTCCCACAAATAGAGCTTTCTTTTAATGGTATTTGATTGCCTCTGCGATTTTTATTTTTTGCGATATAAACGGAAAAAGACCGAAAATTTTGAAAAAAAATGATATTTTCTAATTTTTGTTATAAGAAAAATCGAATAAACTAAATTTTAGTCATACATTTAGGCCAAAATGTATTCAGCCACATGTCTTTAGTAAAAAAAATGTCAATAAGCGTATATTTATTGGTTTGCGCAAAAGTTATAGCGTTTACAAACTAGGGTACATTTTCTGGAATTTACACAGCTTTAAATTTATGACTGCCTATCTCATTTCTTGAGGTGCTAAAATGGCAGGGCAGTACAAAACCCCCCCAAATGACCCCATTTTAGAAAGTAGACACCCCAAGGAAATTGCTGAGAGGCATGTTGAGCCCATTGAATATTTTTTTTTTGTCCCAAGTGATTGAATAATGACAAAAAAAAAATAAAAAAATTACAAAAAGTTGTCACTAAATGATATATTGCTCACACATGCCATTGTTATATGTGGAATTGCACCCCAAAATACATTCTGCTGCTTCTCCTGAGTACGGGGATACCACATGTGTGGGACTTTTTAGGAGTCTAGCCACGTACGGGACCCCGGAAACCAAGCACCGCCTTCAGGATTTCTAAGGGTGTAAATTTTTGATTTCACTCCTCACTACCTATCACAGTTTTGAAGGCCATAAAATGCCAAAATAGCACAAACCCCCCCCCCAATGACCCCATTTTAGAAAGTAGACACCCCAAGGAAATTGCTGAGAGGCCTGTTGAGCCCATTGAATATTTTTTTTTTGTCCCAAGTGATTGAATAATGACAAAAAAAAATAAAAAATTACAAAAAGTTGTCACTAAATGATATATTGCTCACACATGCCATGGTTATATGTGGAATTGCACCCCAAAATAAATTTTGCTGCTTCTCCTGAGTACGGGGATACCACATGTGTGGGACTTTTTAGTAGCCTAGCCGCGTACGGGACCCCGAAAACCAATCACCGCCTTCAGGATTTCTAGGCACAAATTTTTGATTTGACTCCTCACTACATATCACAGTTTCGAAGGCCATAAAATGCCAAAATAGCACAAAACCCCCCCCCCCAAATGACCCCATTTTGGAAAGTAGACACCCCAAGCTGTTTGCTGAGAGGCATGGTGAGTATTTTACAGCTCTCATTTTTTTTTGAAAATGAAGAAAGAACATTTATTTATTTATTTTTATTTTTTTTTCAATTTTCAAAACTTTGTGACAAAAAGCGAGATCTGCAAAATACTCACAATACCTCTCAGCAAATAGCTTGGGGTGTCTACTTTCCAAAATGGGGTCATTTGGGGGGGTTTTGTGCCATCTGGGCATTCCATGGCCTCCGAAACTGTGATAGGCAGTGAGAAGTGAAATCAAAAATTTACACCCTTAGAAAGCCTGAAGGCGGTGATTGGTTTTTGGGGTCCCGTACGCGGCTAGGCTCCCAAAAAGTCTCACACATGTGGTATCCCCGTACTCAGGAGAAGCAACAGAATGTATTTTGGGGTGTAATTCCACATATGCCCATGGCATGTTTGAGCAATATATCATTTAGTGACAACTTTGTGCAAAAAATAAAAAAATGTAAAAAAAAAATATTTTTTCCGCAACTTGTGTCAACATATAAAATATTCCATGAACTCGACATGCCTCTCAGTATATAGCTTGGGGTGTCTACTTTCCAAAATGGGGTCATTTGGGGGGGTTTTGAACTGTTCTGGCATTTTATACACAACATTAGGAAGCTTACATCCACTCTTCTAACCACTTGAAGACAAAGCCCTTTTTGACACTTTTTGTTTACATGAAAACATATTTTTTTTTGCAAAAAAATTATGTTGAACCCCCAAACATTATATATATTTTTAAAGCAAAGGCCCTACAGAATAAAATGGTGGGTGTTGCATTTTTTTTTCTACACAGTATTTGTGCAGCGATTTTTCAAACGCATTTTTTGGGGAAAAAATACACTTTTTTAAATTTTAATGCACTAAAACACACTATATTACCCAAATGTTTGATGAAATAAAAAATATGATCTTAGGCCGAGTACATAGATACCAAACACGACATGCTTTAAAATTTCGCACAAACGCGCATTGGCGACAAACTACATACATTTTTAAAAGCCTTTAAAAGCCTTTACAGGTTACCCCGTTAGATTTACAGAGGAGGTCTACTGCTAAAATTACTGCCCTCGATCTGACCTTTGCGGTGATACTTCACATGCATGGTGCAATTGCTGTTTACATATGACGCCAGACCGACGCTTGCGTTCGCCATTGGGCAAGAGCAGGGCAGGACAGGGGTGCTTTTTTTTTTTTTTTTTTTTTTTTTTTTTTTTTTATTATTAATTTTGCTTTTTTATTTTTTTTTAAACTGTTGCTTCCATATTTTTTTTTATTTTTATCATTTTTATTGTTATCTCAGGGAATGTAAATATCCCCTATGATAGCTATAGGTAATGACAGGTACTCTTTTTTGAAAAAACTGGGGTCTATTGGACCCTAGATCTTTCCTCTGCCCTCAAAGCATCTGACCACACCAAGATCGGTGTGATAAAATGCTTTCCCAATTTCCCAATGGCGCTTTTTATATCCGGGGGGGGACATTCCCTCCCACTGCTTGTAAAAGCAGTCCAGAGGCTAATTAGCCACTAGGATTGCTTTTACATGAAAGCCGGCCGCTGGCTGAAAAGAATGATACCAAGATGATACCTAAACCCGCAGGCATCATTCTGGTATAAACATTCAAAGTCCAGCAACATACCAGTACGTTGCTGGTCCTTGTTGGACATGTATTGTAATCTTTTTTTTCATGCAGCCTGTTGGCTGAACGAAAAAAAAAGATTGATCGGTGGGTATGCCCACCATTAGAATACCGCCCTTCATCCACCCACTTCTAATGATGGGCATACATGCACCATTTATATATGCCGAAGCATGGGGGCATCTTCCCGCAAAAGTTATGCCGCGTACACATGGTCAGACTTTTCCACGGGCAAGCCTCCGTCGGAATTTCGACCGTATGTACGTGGCATTAGGAGCAAAATCGCTCCTCCGCCCCTGCTGCCCCAATGCTTCAGCATATATGTTTTTTTTTTTTTAACTGTGGTGGCGAAATCACCTCCTACAGCACTGGAGTCGCAGGGATCAGGCCTGTCTCTGCGAATGCTGCAGTTATGTGTGTTGTGTTTTGCAAGTGACAGTGATCGATCAATACTGCACTTGGGTGGCCTGGGCTGGACGGAGGGGCAAAACGCAGGTGCTAGCAGGTATCTGGGCTGATCCCGCTAACACTGCGTTTTTGGGAACCCTAAACTGCTGGGGACGCTAGTATAGATCTGATCAGATCAGATATTGATCTGTTCAGATACTATACCACTAAGGGGGGTGTATGCTTCACGCGTGGGTGTTAGCATTACTGGCACTAACCTGACGCTGCCTGGGGTGTGACGCAGACCCTCTCTGACGCTAAAACCTAATTGATATCACCCGCCGGGCGATCAGGGGGTTAAACCTTTATTGGGTTATATACGGCGGGTGCCCTGACACTATAAAAAGCAAACTAACTAACCAGCGTCACCCGTAACACTTATATGATGATCACTGGTGAAAGGGTTAACTAGGGGCAATTAGGGGGTTAAAACCTTTATTAGGTAATATATGGGGGTACCTGACGCTATATAAAAACCTGACGGCGAACCTAAAACAAAATTACTGGCTACCGATCTGCATCACCGACACTAAGACAATGATCATAAAAACGATCGCTTAGCGACAGTGGTGATAGGGGGTGAAAGGGTTACCTGGGGGGCGATCAAGGGGGTTAAACCTTTATTAGGTAATATATGGGGGTACCCGACGCTATAAAAACCTGCGGCGAACCTAAAAAAAATTACTGGCTACCGATCAGCATCACCGACGCTAAGACATCGATCAGAAAAATGATCGCTTAGTGACGGCGGTGCTAGGGGGTGAAAGGGTTACCTGGGGGGTGATCAAGGGGGTTAAACCTTTATTAGGTAATATATGGGGGTACCCGACGCTATAAAAACTTGCGGCGAACCTAAAAAAAATTACTGGCTACCGATCAGTATCACCGACGCTAAGACATCGATCAGAAAAATGATCGCTTAGCGACGGCGGTGCTAGGGGGTGAAAGGGTTATCTGGGGGGCGATCAGGGGGTTAAACCTTTATTAGGGGGGGTTAGGGGGCTACACTGGACCTAAAACTGAATGTACTGACACTTTTACAGTCACAAATGTCACTGATTGCAGTGATCACTAAATAAATGGTCACTGCAATCAGTGACACTGTGACTGGGGGCTGGGGGGTGATCTGGGGGGTGATCTGGGGGTGTCTGGGGGGGCCTGGGGGGGCGATTTATGTGCCTATGTGTCCTGGTGTCAGTGTAGTGTTGTGTGCACTAACCTGCATCTTCTCCTGTACGGCGCTCGGTATATGTGAGCGCCGCAGGAGAGATGACATCACTTCCTCCAGCCTGTGTAAACAGTACACAGGCAGGGGAAGCTCTCATTCGCCGGGAGCGATCGAGAGGGGGTGGCCGGAATCGAACGGCCGTCCCCTCATGCCGGATCGCTCCCGAAGGTAAAACGACCACCCACTGTAAAGAAGGGGGGTCCGATCGGACCCCCCAACTATACAAAGGCAATCACGTATATGTACGTGATTCTGCCTGTCGGTGCCATTCTGCCGACGTATATTTACAGTGGGCGGTCGTTAAGTGGTTAAAAAACAAGTCCTAAGTCAAGCTTTGTTTCTGGTCACAGACCCAGCACTTAGTGGGTCATTTTACCCTTCTTTAACCACTTGACAACTGGGCACTTAAACCCCTTTAATAACCAGACCAATTTTCAGCTTTCGGTGCTCTCACATTTTGAATGACAATTGCTCAGTCATACAACACTGTACCCATATGAAATTGATGTCCTTTTTTTTCACACAAATAGAGCTTTCTTTTGGTGGTATTTAATCACCATTGGGTTTTTTACTTTTTGCGCTATAACAGAAAAAAGACTGAAAATTCTGTAAAAATAATTTTTCTTCGTTTCTGTTATAAAATTTAGAAAATTAGTAATTTTTCTTCATAAATTTTGGCCAAAATTTATACTGCTACATATCTTTGATAAAAATAAGTATAAATTGGTGTATATTATTCGGTATTTGTGAAAGTTATAGAGTCCACAAGCTATGGTGCCAATATCTGAAAATTGATCACACCTGAAGTACTGATGGCCTATCTCATTTCTTGACACCCTAACATGTCAGAAAAGTACAAATACCCCCCAAATTACCCATTTTTGGAAAGAAGACATTCAAGGGTATTTAGAAAGAGGCATGGTGAGTTTTTTTGAAGTTGTCATTTTTTCCCACAATTCTTTGCAAAATCAAGATTTTTCTTTTCCTTTTCTCTCAAAATTGTCATATTAGTAGGTTATTTCTCACACACAGCATATGCATACCACAAATTACACCCCAAAACACATTCTGCTATTAGTCCTGAGTATGATGATACCACATGTGTGAGACTTTTACACAGCGTGGCCACATACAGAGGCCCAACATGCAGGGAGCACCTTCAGGCGTTCTGGAGCACCCAGGCCAATTCTCACATTTCTCTCCTACATGTAAAAATGTATTTGCTAGAAAATTACATAGAACCCCAAAACATTATATATGTTTTTTTAGCAAAGACGCTAGAGAATACAATGGCGGTCATTGCAACTTTTTATCTTACACAGTATTTGTGCAGCAATTTTTTGAACACATTTTTTTGGGGAAAAAAAACAGTTTTGTGCTTTAAAAAAAAAAAAAACAGTAAAGTTAGCCAATGTTTTTGCATAATGTGAAAGATGAAGTTACGCTGAGTAAATGGATACCTAACATGTCATCCTTCAAAATTGCACACGCTCGTGGAATGGCGCCAAACTTCACTACTTAAATATCCCCATAGGCGACGCTTTAAATATTTTTACTGGTTACATGTTTTTTAGTTACAGAGGAGGTCTAGGGCCAAAATAATTGCTCTCGCTCTAACGTTCGCAGCGATACCTCACATGTGCTTTAAAAAAAAAAAAAATCTTAATTGTTTATTTTACTTTATTTATTTTAGTTTGACACGTTTTTCCCCTAAAATAATTTTTTTGATCACTTTTATTCCTATTACAAGGAATGTAAAAATCCCTGTTAATAGGAATATGGCATGACAGGTCCTCTTTACAGTGAGATATGGGGTCAGTAAGACCCCACATTTCACCTCTATGCTGGGAAGCCTGAAATAAAATAAAAAAACGACCCTGGCTTTGATCGTTGCGGTGAGTCGGTAGAAGCACCGGAGGGTGGCGGGAGGGGGGGGACGTCCCCCCTCGCCTCCCGTAAGAAAGATCAAGTGGTGGAACAGCCGCTATGATCATTCTTATGGTGTAGGGAATCGCTGGCTGAAAAAGCCGATATCTGAATGATGCCTGTAGCTGCAGGCATCATTCAGATATCCCTGCACAAATTCAAGGATGTCATATGACGGCCGGTGGGCGGAAAGTGTTTAAAACGCATTTTTTTATTTTTTTAACACAAAGTTGTCCATTTATAGAATATTTCTAACACATAGTATGTACACACCAAAAATTACACCCCAAAATATATTCTCCTACTCCTCCTGAGTACGGCGATACCACATGTGTGAGACTTCCACAGCCTGGCCACATACAGAGGCCGAGTACAGCCGGGTATGGCTGGGTATGGCTGGGTATGGCTGGGTAGGGATGGATCTCTCCCATCTCACACTGTACCGATTGGTACAGAGAGGGGAGAGAGGAACCGGCGTCATGGCATGACGTCGGTTTGTTTACAAGTGATCGCTCCGTCATTTGACGGAGCGATCACGTGGTAAACGGCCGCTATCAGCGGTGATTTACCGTGATCCGTGTGCGCGCCCCAGAGGGCAGAGGAGGAGCTGTAAAGCATGCAGGGAATCCAGGAAGTTGAGGAAAGGGATGACAAGCAAACAGGTAGCACTCACAGCATGAAAGGGAAGTTTTCTAGTAAACATATTTTGGATTGTCAAAAGTAACTAATATTTGTATTGCTATTACAATGAAAGTGAGTGCTGTGAATGGAGAACTCCAACACCAAAAGAGACTTTTCAGGTTAGCTTATATTCAATTGTCAAATATAACTATTGATGTTTTGCTAACTCTCACACCTACTCTCCCTGTAACCTTAAACCTTAGATGAATCCTTTTTTTTTGTACATTTAAGCCCTTGTTTGCACACTTACTTCTCCTATACCCATATCTTCTGCATCACAGACCAGCTCTTCCTGAACTGAAACAGTTTAGAGCTCTGCTGGAAATTAGATTTCCAAGAAGGTTCTTAAACTAAAAGAACCAAGCATTGACTAATAACAAGTAGGATATACAGTAAATAATTATAGGTGATTGTGAGTTATGAACAATATAATATCTTCTTGGCTGTGTTTCTTACCTTATAATATGTCTTCCTATATACAGAAATGTCAAATGAAATGGTTAAATAGGTTAAATGAATGCCCAGATCTCCAGGTATGTTCTCCATCTACAATGGTTTGTTAAAATTGTTCTTAAATGTTGGCAACTATGTAATACTAAGCAATATTCTATAGAATTTTGATTTGGTTTTGGTGTTTGCATGTTAAAAAGTACACTCCTGAGCACACTTGCTTTGCTAGGTATGAACATGATTCTGTGGTTATTGTGGTTAGCAAAGGAATTCAAATGGAGGATGGAGACTAATGCTATTGAGAGCTTCCGCCAGATTAACATCGACCTCTCTGTGTACTGGATGCAAAGTAGGAAACCAGTTCTTCAAGTTTTATTGGAAGGAGAAGAGGGGGTATGGAGCTGGGGAGACTCAAAGCAAATTGAGTTCTGGAAAAAAATAGTGAGTGGACCAGAGTTAAAAAAATATGATATACTGTAACAAGATTGCTGATGAAGGCAAGAAATTATAAGGATGGTGGGATGCTTACTCACCAAGCCTTTTTGAGAAATACAGAAAAACAATTACTTTGGGTCTGGAGTGAAAATTGGAGTGATAAACCTAATGAGAACAGTCAGATTTTAACAAGTAAGTCATATAAGAAATGAAAAATAAGTGTAGCGGGGTGCTAAATTTAGGGGTAGTGTTTGGGTGGTAGTTATGCCCAAACACCCTAATTTGTCAGGGTTTTGCAATCATTTTATCCGCAGGGAGAGTATTGGTGTACAGTTCCCTGTGGCCTACAAGTGGCGCTGCCATAGTAGGCTAGGGTTGAACCACTAATACAGGGCTGTGCTTTTTGTGTCCCCTCTCGGCAAACGTACGGTAGGGCGGGGTTAACCTGCTGTGCATGCTGGGGGAGGAGATAAAAGGGGCAGACACTGCCTGTTCGGGGTTGTGGTTAGTCGGTGGGGTCCTACCCCAGGTTCTTGTTCCAGTCCCCCCTGGGTGCCCTAGGCCCAGGGGCGGGTGTTCTCTGTTCCTGTTCCATCCTGGGCACCTTTAGTCCCAGGGTGAGGTCCTACTCTGCTGTTCCTGTCCGTCCTGGGGAATTGCAGCAAAGGCCTGGGCCCAGCACCTTTGGCTGGAGCCCATCGGGGATCGAGGAATCTCAGGGTGCCGCCTTGCGAGGGGACTCGTATCTGAGTAGAGGAGGCCGGGTGAGGAACCGGGTAAGGAACCGTTCCGAATGACTGATGCGGTAGTCACGGTGAAGGAAATGGTCCCGGTAACTCTCTGGAGGGATGTCTTCTCCCTAGGCCAAGGCCAAGTTCACCAGGTCTGTGATAGAGGCTGTTGTGTTACACTATGTGATTTTTCTTGCTCTGTGTCTTTAAGATCTGTCCCCTTCTTTCTAGCTGAACTCTCTCTCTCACCGTAGTTCTTTATATATCTCCTCCACTTCCTGATTCTGGTCATTAATCCTGTATATCTTCCATGCTAAACATCTTACATGTGGCTTACAACTGCAACGTTTTTCTACCTATGAATATCCATCATTAAACGGAACATTCGAAAGGATTCATCGTCTGTCGTCCTAACTGTGAGTTTATTCATTGAGTTAAACTGCCTGTATCGATGCAAGGGATGAATATCAAACCAGCTTGAGTAAGGCCTACTTAAAGCGGAGGTTCTGCGGTGCATTTTTTTTTTTTTTATAATCATTGTATGTCAAATCATTAGCAGTGTATGTACTCACGTCCGCGGCTCTTTAAAACTGTCCATGTCACTTTTCCGTCTAAAAAAGAGTTTATAAAACTCTTCCTTATTTTCCCATTTTGCTTGTGGGCATCTTGAAGCCCACAAGCATATCCTTCCGGTTAGAGAACAATTCCTCTCTCCCGGCATTCAGCGCTGATCTCGCGCACGCGCAGTGTTGACGGCGAGCAGCGCCGTCAACACTTGCAGGTTGCCATGACAACCTGCATAAACATTTAAAGTTCACACCCACTACACGCCCAGATGTGATGCAAGGGAAAGAAAAATAAACAGCATGAACGGATAACAACACTCTTGAGACACAGCTGTGCAGGTAATGTTTATTTCTCCCTCTCTGGCAAAGCAATTCTAAAATTGTATTATTTAATTCAGAGCATATATATAGATATTAAAAAAAGCAATGTATTTTTGTGAGTATATTTGTGTATGTGTATATATATATATATATATATATATATATATATATATATATATATATATATATATTGTGACAGCAGGAAGGTAAAGTCACCTGGTTGCATCCAGGGGGGTAGGTATATTTCTCCCAGATTCAGGCTTTATGCCGACTTATACAACTAGGGAGAGAGTTGATGAAGCCCAGCTGAGGCTAGTGGGCTCATGGATGATTCATACCTCTAGGGAGAGTGCTGGGCGTCATGCAGGCAGGGAGTTGATGAGACCAGCTGAAGCTTGTCAGCTCGTTTAAGGCCTCTATAAAAACTCCCAGCTTCATTAGGTGTTTGCTCATGCCTGGAACCAGACCTGTGTGGACTGTCTAGGGAGAGTGAACCCCTGTGCGGTGAGACAAAGCCTGTGTGGCTATTTGTTTGGACATTTACTAAACCAGGGACTTAGGGACTAGGACAGCACCAGGCTGATCCCAGTTGTTAGTTAGGGAAACCTGCATGTTTAGTCAGAGGTCAAGCTGACCAGGATTTATTTTGTTTATGTTTCTTTTTGCTTTGCTGTGTTTTTGTCACTGTAAATAGAGAAATAAACCGCACCTTTTGATCTTGAAAACCACAACCTCCGTCTGCTGGGCCTGTTTTTGTGTGGGGAGCCCATCCAGGGGGTCACACACACCCGCTACCGAGCTAACCCCCTCACAGTTGGTGGAGAACCAGTGGCAGTTTTTTTTTAAGCCAGCATGGAGGAGATACTGAAACAGCTGGCTCTAGCAAATGCCAATCAACAGCAGACAAATGCAGGTTTGCAAAAGAGCTTCGCAGCCCAGCAACAAGCCCAGCAGCAATCTGAGGCCCGCTTCATAGACCTGTTGCAGAAGCAAGAGCAGAGACTACAACAACAGATGGAAGCAGTAATGCAGCAACGTCCGCAGACCAGTGAGGAAAGCCGTCCCACTAATACCGCGTCCTTTGGGGTGAGTCGTTTATTGACAAAAATGACTGGAGAGGATGATCCAGAGGTATTTTTGACCACATTTGAAAGGACTGCTGAAAGAGAAAAGTGGCCTGAGGAGCAGTGGGCTGGACTGGTGGCTCCTCTGTTAACTGGTGAATCGCAGAAAGCTTACTATGACCTAGAGCCTGACCAAGCAAAAGACTATGTGATGCTAAAAGCTGAAATATTGGCAAGGCTGGGTGTCACCCTGGCTGTCCGGGCTCAGCGTGTGCATAACTGGACTTTCCAGCTTGGAAAACCCCCCAGGTCTCAAATGTATGATCTCATTCACCTGAGCAGGAAGTGGCTACAGCCAGAGACTTTGTCCGCACCGGAGATTGTGGAACGTGTTGTGATGGATCGTTTCTTGAGAGCTCTTCCTACCGCCATTCAAAAGTGGGTAAGCCATGGAGACCCAGAAACAGCCGGTAAACTTGTGGATCGTGTAGAGAGATACTTGGCTGCAGAGAACCTGACGGCCTCTTCCAGAGACTCTCGGACTTTCCACCCTAAGACCAGACCATCCCCAGGGGCGGATAAGATGATTCCAAGGGGTGAGGGTGGAGAGAGTGAGAGGGTGGGAGCTCTGCCCAGGGTTTGGCGAGAACAGCCTGGGAAGTCGGGGGCTCAAGAGGCAGCCAAAAGGATTGTTTGCTACCGCTGCCGGCAAACGGGACATATTGCAGCAAATTGCCCGGTTGTGGAGGAACCCATGCAATGTGACTTTCTGACGGACAGACATCAGTCGCTGTGTGCGACAGTCGCATGCACTGCCATTCGGGGAACTGAGAAACATTTATGCAAAATGTGTATTAATGGTAGAAATGTTGTGGTATTACTGGATTCAGGTAGCCTTGTGACCCTGATAAAGGCTGAATTAGTTAAAACAGAGGTCTCTGGGAATAGCAAGGTAGCTGTTATTTGTGTACATGGGGACACCCGAGAGTATCCAGTGACTACAGTGTGTTTCAAGACCCCCAAAGGTACCCTCTCTCATCCAGTGGGGTTAGTATCTCAATTACCGCATGATGCCATTGTGGGAAGGGATTTTCCGAAGTTCTGGGAACTGTGGGATGATCCTGAGCCCCCCACTGGTGCCCCTATGTACCAGGAAGGTGATAGCCAGAACTCCTCTGAGAGTGGTGAGGACTCTCCAGAATTTCCCTTGTCAGTATTGGCAGGCGAGACTCAAGAAACTGGAGAGGAGCCCACCTCCTCAGACGAAAACCTACCGTCTGTGGAGTTTTCTGATCTTGAGGTTCACAGGGAAAATTTTGCCACAGAACAGTTAAAGGACCCCGCCCTAATAAAGGCACGGGAAAACGTAGTGGAAATAGATGGCGAGTTAGTGAACCCAGATAATACCTGCACTTACCCATACTTCAGCGTAGAGAAGGACCTACTGTATCGGGTGGCAAAAAGGGCAGAAGAAACCGTTGAGCAGCTTGTGGTGCCCAAACCTTACAGGAAGTTGGTGTTGGAGTTGGCCCATGGGCACATTCTTGGAGGTCATCTGGGGACAGAGAAAACCCGAGAGAGGGTATTACAGAGATTCTATTGGCCTGGGGTGATGAAGGACATAGAAAATTATTGTTCCTCCTGCCCTGTGTGTCAGAGGTCGGCCCCGATGCCACATTTCCGTAGCCCGCTGGTCCCTCTACCCATCATTGAGGTCCCGTTTGAGAGGATCGCAATGGATTTGGTAGGTCCTATAATCAAGTCCGCTAGGGGGCACCAGTACATATTAGTTATAATGGACTATGCCACCCGTTATCCAGAAGCGATCCCTCTCCGAAATACCTCGGCCAAAACCATAGCCAAAGAGCTATCTCTTGTTTTTAGCCGGGTGGGTATTTGTAAAGAACTGCTTACGGACCAAGGTACACCCTTTATGTCCCGGGTTATGAAAGAGCTGTGTAAATTGTTCAAAGTGACGCAATTGCGTACGTCTGTGTATCACCCCCAAACCGATGGGCTGGTTGAAAGATTCAACAAAACCCTAAAACAAATGTTGAAGAAAGTGGTGGATAGAGATGGAAAGGATTGGGACTGTCTACTTCCTTATTTGATGTTTGCTATTAGGGAGGTGCCCCAATCCTCTACGGGATTCTCCCCCTTTGAGTTACTGTATGGGAGACACCCAAGAGGGCTGTTGGATATTGCCAAGGAAACTTGGGAAAGTGAGAGTTCTCCCCACAGGAGTGTGATTGAGCATGTCGCCCTGATGCAAGATCGAATTGCACAGGTAATGCCCATCATGAAGGAACATTTGGCCCAAGCGCAGTTGGCACAGCAGAGAGTGTACAACCGTGGAGCCAAGACCCGTACCTTTTCCCCGGGGGATAGGATATTGGTACTTGTCCCTACGGTTGAAAGTAAATTCCTTGCCAAATGGCAAGGCCCCTACGAGATAATGGAAAAAGTGAGCGAAGTGAATTACAAGGTCAGACAACCAGGAAGGCGAAAGCCCGAACAGATCTATCACGTTAATCTGTTGAAAGCCTGGAGGGATAGAGAGTCCCTAGTCGCAGAAACTTGGTCACCAGCTCAAACTGGTTGCGTGATTCCGGAGGTTGGAATAGCAGCCACCTTGTCACAACCCCAACAACAGGAGGTTAAGGAGTTTGTGCTTCGCAACAAGGAGGTGTTCTCTGAGCTGCCGGGACAAACATCTGGGGTAGAGCATGATATTATTACCCCGCCCGGTGAAAGGGTGAAGTTAAAACCCTATCGGATCCCAGAGGACCGACGGGAGGCAATACGGGAGGAAGTACAGAAAATGCTGAACTTAGGGGTGATAGAGGAGTCCCAAAGTGATTGGTCTAGTCCCATTGTGTTGGTGCCTAAACCGGATGGGAGCTGGCGATTTTGTAACGATTTTCGTCAGTTGAACAAAGTTACAAAATTTGACACCTACCCCATGCCACGTATAGATGAGTTGATCGACCGGCTGGGAACAGCCCGATACATGATGACTCTTGACCTCACAAAAGGGTATTGGCAAATTCCCCTGGCCAAGTCGGCCAAAGAGAAAACCGCATTTCTAACCCCAGACGGGGCGTTCCAATATAAGAGAATGCCGTTCGGGTTACAGAATGCGCCGGCCACATTCCAGCGGAAAATGGACCAGATACTGAGGCCCCATCGGAAGTATGCTGCGGCTTACCTGGATGACGTAATTGTCCATAGCACAGATTGGGCCTCACATCTGCCAAAAGTGCGAGCAGTCCTAGACTCTATCCGGGAAGCAGGGTTTACGGCTAACCCCAAGAAGTGTACCATTGGGCAGGAGGAGGCCAAATATCTTGGGTACACCATTGGCAGGGGAGTAATAAAACCCCAACTCAACAAAGTCGAGGCCATCCAGAGTTGGCCACGTCCCAACAGCAAGAAGCAGGTACGAGCCTTTCTGGGAATCGCGGGTTATTATCGGCGCTTCATTCCCCACTTTGCTTCTAAGGCTGTGCCCCTAACCAACCTGACGAAAGGGAAAGGGTCGGTCATGATTAAATGGACCCCCGAGGCTGAGGCAGCGTTCCAATTCTTGAAACAAGCCTTATGTAGCCAGCCAGTGTTGTACTCACCCGACTTCTCTAAAGACTTTGTCGTACAAAGTGATGCGTCAGATGTGGGGTTAGGAGCAGTATTGTCCCAGGTCTGGAACGGGGAAGAGCACCCAGTCATTTACCTCAGCAGGAAGTTGAAGTCCCATGAGGTAAATTACGCCACGGTTGAAAAGGAGTGTTTAGCGGTGAAGTGGGCTCTAGATTCCCTTCGGTACTATCTGCTAGGTAGGCACTTTGACATGGTTACGGATCACGCTCCGTTAAAGTGGATGGCTCAAAACAAGGAGACAAATAGAAGAGTAAATAGGTGGTTCCTGGCCCTACAGGAATTCAACTTCACAGTAAAGCATCGCCCTGGCGTTCAAATGGGGAATGTGGATGCTTTGTCTCGAGTACATGAATGCCTGATTGCTGGTGTTCCAACCCCAAGGTTAAAACAAGAGGGGGGGGTATGTGACAGCAGGAAGGTAAAGTCACCTGGTTGCATCCAGGGGGGTAGGTATATTTCTCCCAGATTCAGGCTTTATGCCGACTTATACAACTAGGGAGAGAGTTGATGAAGCCCAGCTGAGGCTAGTGGGCTCATGGATGATTCATACCTCTAGGGAGAGTGCTGGGCGTCGTGCAGGCAGGGAGTTGATGAGACCAGCTGAAGCTTGTCAGCTCGTTTAAGGCCTCTATAAAAACTCCCAGCTTCATTAGGTGTTTGCTCATGCCTGGAACCAGACCTGTGTGGACTGTCTAGGGAGAGTGAACCCCTGTGCGGTGAGACAAAGCCTGTGTGGCTATTTGTTTGGACATTTACTAAACCAGGGACTTAGGGACTAGGACAGCACCAGGCTGATCCCAGTTGTTAGTTAGGGAAACCTGCATGTTTAGTCAGAGGTCAAGCTGACCAGGATTTATTTTGTTTATGTTTCTTTTTGCTTTGCTGTGTTTTTGTCACTGTAAATAGAGAAATAAACCGCACCTTTTGATCTTGAAAACCACAACCTCCGTCTGCTGGGCCTGTTTTTGTGTGGGGAGCCCATCCAGGGGGTCACACACACCCGCTACCGAGCTAACCCCCTCACAATATATATACACATACATATATAAACATGTGTTAATTTATTATGTGTGTGTGTAAGAGTATATATTTATATATAACAAAAAGATTGTCACATAAAATTTTTATTTTTTTGAGGATATTTGTATACATATATATATATATATATATATATATATATATATACACACACACACACACACACACACACACACACACATAATAAATTAATACATGTTTATATATGTATGTGTGTGTATATATATATATATATATACATATATATATATATATATATATATATTTCACGTATATAAAACTTTGATTAAATTATGTATGTGTGTATATGTATATATATATATATATATAGAATTATTTATATATATAAATATATTAAATTATATATATATATTTAATTAGATATGTGTGTTTGTGTATATATATATATATATATATATATATATATATATACGTACACACCTCTATATATATATATATATATATATCTATATATATATATATATATATATTTATATATATATATATATATATATATATTTATATATATATATACATATACACATACATATATACACACACATACATATATATACACACACACACACACATATACATGTATATATATATATATGTATATATATATATAGATATATATATATATATATATATATATATATATATATATATATATATATATATAACTATATATCTAAATATCTATATTTCTATATTTCTATATATTTTATTTTTGTCATTTTTATTGTAAAAATAGATATTACATTTTGATTTTTAGATAGAGATTTCTTTAATTTTATATAAGTATATTTATATTGCAATCTAAAATTAATTTATTTTATTTTTTTGCTTTTTCTGTCAAAATTAAATACACAGCTTCATATTCAAAAATCACATCAAATAGAAATGGTACGTCCCTTTTTTTTTATCAACAGTTTTCACACTGCATGTATGTATCCCTTTTTTTTTTAATATGACTATTTTTTTTATTTTTTTTTAAAGGACAATACTCAAGAAAATCGGGCTAACAGCTTGCTCAGTTATCACTCTTTGTCACAGGATGAAAGAGTTAGTAATGTATTATTAATCAATATATATATATTTTTTTTTTACTATTTTTTTATTTTTTAATATAATTATTTAATAAAAAAAATGTATTTCAGCGAAGTATAATGGTAGCTCAGTTACTTGCAAGGTATCCAGACAAAAAATCGGATAGAGCCTTTCCAAGAAATCCAACAGTAGATGCTTCCAATTCGTCGTCGACTCAAGAGACATCAGAGGAGGATCGAATTGGAAACACACAATGGTGTTTGTGTCAGTGTTGCATAGCCATGCCAACACAAATAGAATCGGTTTGTTGTCGTGAAATACATCAAGTTGAAGTCTGTATACCAGAGGGAGAAAAATGCATAACAACCACACCCATATTCTGCTCCCAGATGGCAACAGAGGAACATGTAAGAATAACATTCATGACTATGCATCTGGAGGATTTGCCTGTCGTGGATGCTGACAACAATAGGTAAATAGACTAATCTTTTATATATTTATTGTCATAATATTTATTTTTAAAAAAAGAAAAATTATATATTTTTTTTTTATAGACGTTTGCGTAAAACAGCATATCGGTCTTTTATTGCCTGGACTTATGGATTTCTTAGAAAGGGAAACAGACGTGTCATTCCATCTTGCGCTGTAAAATTAATCCGTGAAGTATTTCCCGATCCAAATGGTTCTTATGTTGGTTTTATGTATTCTGATGATTATGATGCATCAGAAATGGCATTTCATTATTTTATTTTTTTTAATTGTGTTTCAATGTTTAATATTTGTTAAATTATTATAAAAAAAAATTGTTAAATTTAAAAAAAACATTTATAGTATAGAAATGTGTTTAATTATTTTTAAAATTTAATTTTCTACAGTTATATAATTTGTACAGACTTCTGAAATATACGTATTAATCTTGAAATTAAACACACAAATTTTCAAAAGCAAAAATTTTTATTTATTTAAAAACACAAAAAAAAAACAAAGTGTATAAAAACATTTTTAATAAAAAAAAAATATTTACATTTATATTATATTGTTTATTTTAACACAGAAAACTATACAGATATGTACACCAAAAATTCCATAATTGTAGTCTTATTTAGCAACTTTTGGAAATCGTGACATGTGTTCCTTTACTGCGACACTTGTTTCAGGCCTTTCAATTGGGGCAATGTTTCTCGGCATGAGTTTGTTTTTGGATTCCCAAGAAGAAATTAGTGTACCCTCAACAATGCTAATCATGTCGGATAGCATAATGTAAAGATGTTCGTTATTCATGTTTTCAAAAACATTACGCACAACCCATTTTTTTCTACCTCTTGGAAATTCCAGATTTTTACGTTCAACAACAAATTCTTGTCCACTTTCATCTTTTTTTTTGTCAGAGCGGGGTTTCGTATCACATTGTGATTGTGGCATAAAGCAGCCAATTTTGTCCTTGCTTCCATGGAATCAAATCTGTAATGAATTCTTTTGGGCCGATATTTAAGAATCATACTGTGGTATGTTTCAATAACCCCTGTCTGACAAAAAAAAGTTAGATGCTTTATGTCTTTATCCAATTGACTATCCAAGACAATTGTGGACAATGAATGAAATGCAGGTGTGTTTCTGCTTATCCAGGGAACAGGATGAGAATCCACACTGAGTGGATCGTGTAAGCATTTGTGCTGTACACCGTCAATTTCCCATTCATGAACATTTACTACATGATATAGTAGAGATTGCCAAAGCTCTCTGAAAAGCGTCTCTTCTCCCTCACAACGTCTACTACAAAAATAGAAATGCAGCAAAATGGGTCCAATCCATGGTAAAATTGCGCGGTTTATTTTTTTCTTTGAAATTTGCATCAATTTTCTTTGTATATTTTTCACGTAATGCCACATATCAAATTGATGGTTTATGTTTTTGTATTTTTCGTTTGTCGAAAGTAGTTTACGAATACCAGTGTGCCGATCCGTTCCCACAAATTGAACATCCAATCCATTGTCAATTATGCGATCTAAACATTTGGTAAATCCAAACTTCTCCATCGCAACAGAAGAAGTGGTCTGTGACACCTGCACTAGTTCAAAGTCCACAATTTTCTTTGAACTAAAATCCATGAACGTGTATGTAGAATACTTTGCTGAAAACCCTGGGCTATCACATTGCCCATCCCCTAACAAGAAGACTGGTTTTCCTAACAATTCCTCATTGATATTATAAATCATACTTTGCCAACTATGATCAATTGCTTTAAAAACAAAAGCATTTTGAGATCTGTGGAAAGAAGTTTTTCCAAAAATTTGTATGCCACAGAGATCAAACATTTCTCTTACTTTTGCGTAGCTTCCTCCAGTTAAAGTTATTGCCCCAGAAAGCATAATATTACCAGCCGAATAATGTTTAACTTTGGGCTGGCTTTCCCAAAGTTTTGACTTGTGAAAATCTGTACAGATTGAGTGAACAGAAATCATTGTGCCAATTATTTTTTTCTCAATCTTTCGGATTTTTGAAAAACAGCCAGGTTCAGGGCAAATCATCGCATAAAGTAGTTTATCAAGGCAGCTTTCGAAAACAATTAATTTTTTCTCTTTGACCAAATTCAAGGGACGAGGAAGTGCATCTTCTGTTTCAATTTTCACCTCACTTTCACAAAGACTATGATCGCCTTTTTGGGGTGTATCACAATCTGACTCGTGAAAGCTCGGATCCTCCAGATAAGCCAATTTTCTTTTAGTCCCAACTTCTGGACTTTCAACATACGGGTTGAAGGCTGATTGACTATTTCCTGGTATTAGCGAAGGGGTAGACAAGACAGGTAAAGCGGGCGAAAAAGAGATCACCGATTGAACTTCTTTTGTCTTTTGATGACTTTTTGGTGTTGACACTAGTAGTGGTGTCATTAAAAGATCCTCTTTACTGCAATATGAATGTTCTAAAAAAATAGTATCACTTGTAACCTCAGATTCCACAAATTCAGAATGTCCACGGCCAGTTTGTGTGTTGGCATCGTTATTTGACACTTGTTTACATTGACTACTAACATGACATTGGCAAGTACATGTAGCACTCTCCATGGCTGTCTGAGAGGTTCCAGCCTTCATGTGTTGTGTCATCCATATTTTTTTCAAACGATTAAGCCATTTATTTCCATATTTTTCGGTAGTTCCTGTTTCGGTAAATATGGTACGAACAGATTCAGGCCTTAATCTCCTTTGACTTCCCCTCATAATAAAGCACTCACTTTCAAAATGTGAAGAACACATCCGATAAATATCTGAACGAATGTCCGCTTTGATAATTGGTATATATTCATCTACCATTCCTGTGTCCATTCCAGCATTGCGCAGCCATAATTTTATTTTCTGTTCCTCTTTTGGAAAAGCAAAATAACTTACTTTGCTTTCTTTATTTCCTGGAGTAGTGCAGTTTGAACAAAATTTTGCCATGCATCCTGGCATTTCTACTGCTTATATAAAAAATCAGAGTTAGTGAAGAACAAAATTTAGATTTATATTAAAAATATAGACAAAAGACAACAACGCTTTAATTTCATAATATAATATATCTTTATTTTAATTTATGTAGTGACATTAAAAAATAATAATTTTTACAAATATATTATTCTTACACAGAGAGTCGAAAAATTTATGAAAATAAAACAAGTTCAATAAAAATATATAAAAAAAATAAATATATAAATACAGCGAGAGACCTAGAGAGTAAGAGAGAGGGTTACATAAAGGGAAAGAGGGAGAGAGGTATAGATGGAGTAACAGAGGTACAGAGGGAAAGAAAAAGAGGTACAGGCAGAGAGAAACAGAGAGTGAATGACGGATAAAAAAAAGGGAAAAGGGTAGAGAGAGAAAGGGAGAGAGTGAAAGAGGGAGTGATATAAGGAAAGAAAGTGGAAGTGTGGGATAGAGGGGGAGAGAGAGAGAGAGAGAGAGGGAGGTAGAGAGAGAGAGAGAAGGAGAGGGAGGGAGATGGAGAGAGAGGGAGAGAGAGAGAGAGGGGGAGAGAGAGAGAGGGAAAGAGAAAAAAAAGGGAAAAAGGGAAGAGCAACAGAGAAAAAGGGAAATAGAGAAAGAGGGAGTGATATAAGGAAAGAAAGTGAAAGTGTGGGATAGAGGGAGAGAGAGAGAGAGAAATAGAGAGAGAAGGTAAGAGATAAAAAAAGGGAAAAAGGGAAGAGCAAGAGAGAGAAAGGGAAAGAGAGAAAGAGGGAGTGATATAAGGAAAGAAAGTGGAAGTGTGGGATAGAGGGAAAGAGAGAGAGAGAAATAGAGAGAGAAGGTAAGAGATAAAAAAAGGGAAAAAGGGAAGAGCAAGAGAGAGAAAGGGAAAGAGAGAAAGAGGGAGTGATTTAAGGAAAGAAAGTTGAAGTGTGGGATAGAGAGAGAGAGAAGGAGAGGGAAAGAGAGGGAAAGAGAGGGAGAGAGAAGGAGAGGGAGGGAGAGGGAGAGAGAGAGAGGGAGAGAGAGAGGGAGAGAGAGGGAGAGAGAGAGAGAGAGGGAGAGAGAGGGAGAGAGAGGGAGAGAGAGTGAGAGAGAGGGAGAGAGAGGGAAAGAGAAAAAAAGGGAAAAAGGTAGAGGAAGAGAGAGAACGGGAGAAAGAGGGAGTGATATAAGGAAAGAAAGTGGAAGTGTGGGAGAGAGAGAGAGAGAGGGAGAGAGAGGGAGAGAGAGGGAGAGAGAGGGAGAGAGAGGGAGAGAGAAAAAAAGGGGAAAAGGTAGAGGAAGAGAGAGAACGGGAGAAAGAGGGAGTGATATAAGGAAAGAAAGTGGAAGTGTGGGATAGAGGGAGAGAGAGAGAGAGAGAAGGTAAGAGAGAAAAAAAAGGGAAAAAGGGAAGAGCAAGAGAGAGAAAGGGAAAGAGAGAAAGAGGGAGTGATATAAGGAAAGAAAGTTGAAGTGTGGGATAGAGAGAGAGAGAGAGAGAGAAGGAGAGGGAAAGAGAGGGAAAGAGAGGGAGAGAGAAGGAGAGGGAGGGAGAGGGAGAGAGAGAGGGGGAGAGAGAGGGAGAGAGAGGGAAAGAGAAAAAAAAGGGAAAAAGGTAGAGGAAGAGAGAGAACGGGAGAAAGAGGGAGTGATATAAGGAAAGAAAGTGGAAGTGTGGGATAGAGGGAGAGAGAGAGAGAGGGAGAGAGAGAGAGGGAGAGAGAGGGAGAGAGAGGGAGAGAGAGGGAGAGAGAGGGAATGAGAAAAAAAGGGAAAAAGGTAGAGGAAGAGAGAGAGAACGGGAGAAAGAGGGAGTGATATAAGGAAAGAAAGTGGAAGTGTGGGATAGAGGGAGAGAGAGAGAGAGAGAAGGTAAGAGAGAAAAAAAAGGGAAAAAGGGAAGAGCAAGAGATAGAATGGGAGAGAGAGAAAGAGGGAGTGATATAAGGAAATAAAGTTGAAGTGTGGGATACAGGGAGAGAAAGAGAGAGAGAGAGAGAGAGAGAGAGAGGGAGGGAGAGAGAGTGAGAGAGAGGGAAAGAGAAAAAAAAGGGAAAAAGGTAGAGGAAGAGAGAGAACGGGAGAAAGAGGGAGTGATATAAGGAAAGAAAGTGAAAGTGTGGGATAGAGGGAGAGAGAGAGAGAGAGAGAAGGTAAGAGAGATAAAAAAGGGAAAAAGGGAAGAGCAAGAGAGAGAAAGGGAAAGAGAGAAAGAGGGAGTGATATAAGGAAAGAAAGTTGAAGTGTGGGATAGAGAGAGAGAGAGAGAGAAGGAGAGGGAAAGGAAGGGAAAGAGAGGGAGAGAGAAGGAGAGGGAGGGAGAGAGAGGGAGAGAGAGAGAGAGGGAGAGAGAGAGAGAGAGGGAGAGAGAGTGAGAGAGAGGGAGAGAGAGGGAAAGAGAAAAAAAGGGAAAAAGGTAGAGGAAGAGAGAGAACGGGAGAAAGAGGGAGTGATATAAGGAAAGAAAGTGGAAGTGTGGGATAGAGGGAGAGAGAGAGAGAGAGAGAGAGAGAGAAATAGAGAGAGAAGGTAAGAGATAAAAAAAAGGGAAAAAGGGAAGAGCAAGAGAGAGAAAGGGAAAGAGAGAAAGAGGGAGTGATTTAAGGAAAGAAAGTTGAAGTGTGGGATAGAGAGAGAGAGAGAGAAGGAGAGGGAAAGAGAGGGAAAGAGAGGGAGAGAGAAGGAGAGGGAGGGAGAGGGAGAGAGAGAGTGGGAGAGAGAGAGGGAGAGAGAGAGAGGGAGAGAGAGGGAGAGAGAGTGAGAGAGAGGGAGAGAGAGGGAAAGAGAAAAAAAAAGGGAAAAATGTAGAGGAAGAGAGAGAACGGGAGAAAGAGGGAGTGATATAAGGAAAGAAAGTGGAAGTGTGGGATAGAGGGAGAGAGAGAGAGAGAGAGAGAGAGAGGGAGAGGGAGAGGGAGAGAGAGAGAGAGAGAGAGAGGGAGGGAGAGGGAGAGAGAGAAAAAAAGGGAAAAAGGTAGAGGAAGAGAGAGAAAGAGGGATAGAGGGAGAGAAAGAGGGAATGAGGGGAAGAGAGAGCAAGAGAGACAAAGAGTGATAGATGGATAAAGAAAGGGAATGAGGGAGAAAGAATAATAAAAATATATATATATATACCAAGAGTACTAATAAGATAATCTTGCATGGGTTTGAAAAATTCAAATCAACTTGTCTTGTGTAATCTAGGAAACAATAAAAAAAATATAATAAAATTATATGTTGTATTAAAATATATGTTTTTTTTTACAAGATGTGATATTTAATATGTTTGTTATATTAGAAACAAAGTGAGAAGTATATATATATATACACACACATTATATATATATATATATATATATATATATATATATATTACACACACACACCAAAAATATACCTTCTAAAAGTATATAAAAAATAAAAAAAACTCATTTTTTTTTAAGTTATTTGTATTTATAGACAATAAAAGACATATGCACACACGCAAACATTCAACACATGACAAAGACCTAAAAAATTATTATAAAATTATTAATAAAAATAAAATGTTAAATTAGATCTATAATAATATGAATTTTCTTTTTAAAAAAACACAAAATATGTAGAAGGATAGAATGTTTTTAAAAAATTATTTATTAATAAAAGAATAATTTTTTTTTATTTGTTTTTTTAGGATTAAGCATAAAAAAAAGAGAGAATATAAACGCACACACATAAAAAATATTTAATTTAGAACACTTATTAATACATTTTACATTATAAATTTATATAAATGTGATCAATATACATACCTGTAAATATATGCAAGTAAACGTGGAAGAAACTGATGATCTGTTCCTTTCTTTGAAGACGAACAAATAAAAATTACCTTTAAAAAAAAAAAAAAAAGTAAAAAAAAAATTACAATGAATGAAAACATAAATAGACATTGAACATATATGTATAAAAATAAAATTGCTTACCTTTCAAGTAATTTGCGAAGATAAATCGATAATCGAATTTTTCGATGAGATGATTGGTATGCCGTCCTTAACCTCGTGTCCGCAGGTGTATAATGGCAAAATACACCCGCGTGCCCTTATCTAAAATGGCGGAATTAGATCCGCCCCCCTCGTCACGTGACCGACCGGCTAGACGAGTCACGTGACGATACAATTATCGTGAGATCTCACTGGAAGGAAGCTGGGCAAGTTGATCCCAGGAGGCACTGCGGGAATAGGACGTAGGAAAGGACACGCCTACTCCCGCGGGAGTGAATACCGGAAGAAGCATCTTCTAAATCATTTATTAGCAAAACTATGAAGGATAAAAAAAAAAGGTTAGTGATCGGGTTATGTACTTGCTAAGCGCAAGTAATGTATTTAAAGTCGAATATGTGGGTGAACCTCCGCTTTAAACCTGGAGATGAACTTTATCGCTTTGTAGTTGAGACAGAACAGTAGAAAAACTGAGTTTCACAGCCTAATTACAAGATTTCTGCATGTCAGTACTGAAACAGACAAGATTTACTGCCCTCATAGCAAGACAGAAGGGACAGAGCAGCACATGGCAGCCTTATAGCCTGAGACAATCTGCACAGTGTCATATTTCAGCACACAGATCCTGCCTGCTTTCACAGTCAGTCTGCTATCATGAGTGACCAAGCTTCTGCATGTGAACTCACATCTACCTCCCCACAAGTTCCTGAAGAAACTGAGTTACCCAAACGCTCAGTTAAACCCACTTGGAAAGTAATGGAGAATTATGAAGGTTCAAGGACTGAACTGTCAAATAGCTTGGAATTAGTCTGGGAGAAAATCCTTGCTGAAGCCAATACAGTGTCTGTTGAACGTGAACTACTGACACTAGAGGGCGCCATTAAACAACTTTCTGCCTCATATGAGCTTTATCAGCTTACCAGCATCAAATTCACTAATGTCTTACAAAACATGAAGTCAGAAAATGCGATGAGGCAGTTAAAGCAGGTCAACATTCTTAATCTTGAAAGAGACAGTTTTATCCAGCTAACCAGATTAAAGGCAGAAGCAAAAATAAAGCTGTTACAGGACACTGCATCTCACAGATCTGTTTCCACCAGACGTTCTAAAAACTCGTCAAGATCCCATAGTTCAAGATACTCAACACTCAGTGAGCGACTTATTAATGCCCGCGCTGAAGTGGAAGCCAGCAAAGTGCAGGTGGCATATGCAGAAAAAGAGCAGAGTTGGAAGCGCTGTCAGCACGTCAAAGAGCACAGTCGGAAGCTCAGTCAGCCCATCAAAGAGCAACAATGGAAACCTTAAATGAACAGTGTAAACATGACGCAGCTATGGCAAAGCTAAGGGTCCTACAGCAAGCTATCAGTGCAGACGAAGATGCAAGTGAGAAAGACAGCATTAACCTAAACATAGCAGATATGGAAGACCCCCTCAAACGCACTAAAGACTATGTCCTAAGCCACTGCAGTGCACACTCCATTGTCTCCAATGCTCCCGACTACATAGAGACTCCTTCACAGCTTCAAGTTAAAGAGGTTCCAACAACTTCCTGCACTCAAAATCACTCCACTGCATTTCCTACCTGCCTACTTTGCCTGCCTTCATACGTCACAGAGCATCAGCGCAAGCTTCAAGCAAGTCATCAATCTCCAGTCATCGGTACAGCCTTGAATCAACGTACCATTGGAACAACTGACTTCAAGCAAGCAACTCACCTGGATGCATCTGCTGCACCATATTTCCCTGTGTCCTTTAACAACAATGTCAAAGATAACGCAATCAGCACCATACAGCCAACAGCATCTCACATAAAGGCGGAGACAACTGAGACAGAAGAGTTTGTGAGGTACATGCTTCGCAGAGAGCTCACAAAGACTGGTCTTACAAGCTTTGATGACCAACCTGAGAACTACAGAAGTTGGAAATGTGCCTTCAGAACTACAATCAGCAATATTGGTATTACAGCTGATCAAGAATTGAATCTGCTGATCAAATGGCTTGGTCCTCTCTCTGCTGTACGTGTTAAGCCATTAAGATCGGTTTTCATGGACAATCCTACTGTAGGCCTCACAGCTGCATTAGAGCGACTAGAGCAAAGTTATGGCAGTCCAGAAGCTATAGAAAATGCTTTGTTCATGCGTCTGGAAACTTTCCCAAAGATATCCGGTAAGGACAACAAGGAGTTCCAGAGACTGAGTGACCTTCTCCTTGAGCTTCAGCTAGCCAAGACAGACCCAAAACTACCTGGACTCAGTTACCTTGACACTCCAAGAGGGGTAAACCCAATTGTCTCCAAGCTCCCGTATGGTTTGCAAGAGAAATGGACTGCACTAGGGTCATCATACAAAAGAGAGAACAATTTTTCCTTCCCTCCATTCTCTTTCTTCTGTGAATTCATCTGGAAAATTGCAGAGACCAAGAACGATCCAAGTTTTTCCTACGGTGAGTACAGCCTCTTCTCACCCTTTCCTAAGAGTACCAGTCTTCAGGGCAACTATAGAAACCATAGAGGCCCAGTGTCCGTGAAAAAGACTGACATCCTTCCCACTCCTACCACAGTTCTGGCCACGAACAAACAGAGTAGGAAGATTGAAAACCCTAACAGAGAGTGTCCCATACACAAGAAGCCACACCCCCTCAATAAATGTATCGGCTTTAGGAAAAAGCCTCTGGAAGAGCGCAAGGAGCTTTTAAAGACATTTAGGGTATGTTTCAGGTGCTGTGCTTCTACAGAACATTTTGCAAGGGACTGTAATGTGTCCATCAAGTGCATAGAGTGTGGCTCTGAAGAACATGTGCAAGCCCTCCATCCTCTTGAGCCCAGCTCTGCACAACCTGCCAACACTCCTCCCAGGTTAACGCATGGCGGGGAGAATACAGACCAAGTGCCTAATTCTACCATCATTTCTTCATCCTGCACTGAAGTTTGTGGAGAAGACCGCTGTGGTAAGTCCTGTGCTAAGATATGCTTGGTGAACATATACCACAAGGATCAACCAGAAAAGTCTCTAAAGGCATATGCTATCTTAGACGATCAGAGCAATCGATCACTTGCAAAATCGGAATTGTTCAATCTATTTGAAATAAAAGGCGAAGCTCATCCTTACACCTTGGGTACCTGTAGTGGAACTATAGAGGTTTCTGGAAGAAGGGCTCATGGACTCATGGTATCTTCTCTCAAAGGTAACTTGCAATTACCCTTACCTACACTTGTTGAGTGCAATCAGATACCTGCTAACAGGGAAGAAATCCCTACTCCAGCTGCTGCTTTCCATCACCCTCACCTCAAGGTAATAGCAAATGAGATACCGCCGCTTGACAAAGATGCTCAGATCCTTCTTCTGTTAGGAAGAGACATTCTAAGAGTTCTCAAGGTACACAGACAAGTCAGTGGACCCCCAGATACCCCATTTGCCCAGCGCACGGATCTAGGGTGGGTCATCATAGGCAATGTCTGCATAGGCAAAATGAAAAGACCTACCAACATTTCGTCATTCAAGACAAATGTTCTGCCAAATGGCCGAAACACTTACTTTGAGCCATGCCCACATCACTACTGGGTGAAAGAGAAGATAGCCAGCCACGAATGGCAACATGGTATCTCAGGTGACACAAGCCCTTTCTCCTGCCATGATGGCGACTTCGGCTCTACAGTGTTTAATGCAACCAGTGAAGATGACATATTGGCTCCTTCAATGGAAGACAAAGAATTCATCAAGGTAATGGAAAGGAGTTCTTTCAAGATGACTCCAATAACTGGGTAGCACCCCTACCCTTTCGTCTCCCAAGAGAGAGATTGCCCAACAACTTACAGCAGGCCATCAGTAGATTCTCCTCCTTAAAGCGAAACTTAAGCAGGAAACCAGAGATGCAAAAGCACTTTGTGGACTTTATGCAAAATGTATTTGACAGAGATCATGCAGAGCCTGCTCCCCCACTAAAGGAGGGAGAAGAATGCTGGTACCTTCCATCCTTTGGCGTGTATCACCCATGCAAACCAGACCAAATCAGAGTTGTCTTTGATTCCAGTGCTCAGCACGAAGGTGTTTCTCTTAACAACATGCTCCTTACTGGACCAAACTTGAACAACAGTCTAATAGGAGTCTTGATTCGTTTCAGACAAGAGCCTGTAGCAGTAATGGCCGACATTCAACAGATGTTTCACTGCTTCATCGTCAGAGAAGACAACAGAAACTACCTAAGGTTTCTATGGCACAAGGACAATGACCTCAACAAGGAAGTTATAGATTATCGCATGAAGGTACATGTCTTCGATAACAGTCCTTCCCCAGCAGTGGCAACTTATGGGCTAAGGAGAACAGCTCAGACTGGAGAAGTTGAATATGGATCTGATGCCCGTCAATTTGTTGAAAGAAACTTCTACGTTGACGACGCACTTAAATCCTTTCCAACTACTAAAGAAGCAATTGATCTTCTCACCAGAACAAAGGAGATGCTGTCTGTAGCAAACCTTAGACTGCACAAGATTATATCCAACAGCCAGGAACTTATGAATGCCTTTCACTCTGAGGACTATGCCACTAGTCTAAAAAACCTTGACTAAGGTACAGATGTGCCTCCTGTACAGCGAAGTCTGGGTTTGTTGTGGAACATCAAGCAAGACAAATTCACCTTCCAAGTGTCAACTTGTGACTAGTGATGAGCCGAACACCCCCGGGTTCGGTTCGCACCAGAACCCGCGAACGGACCGGAAGTTCGAACGAACATTAGAACCCTATTAAATACAATGGATGCGAACGTTCGAATTCTAAAGTGCTAATTATAACAACTATTATGCATGTTATTGTCCTAAAAAGGGTTTGGGAACCCGGGTTCTGCACCAGGGGACATGTATCAATGCAAAAAGAAGTTTTAAAAACGGTCGTTTTTCGGGAGCAGTCATTTTAATGATGCATAAAGTGAAAAAAAAAAAGTCAAATATTCCTTTAAATATCGTACCTGGGGGGTGTCTAAAGTATGCCTGTGAAGTGCCACGTGTTTCCCGTGTTTAGAACTGTCCCTGCACAAAATGACACTTCTAAAGGAAAAAAAAGCCATTTAAAACTGCTTGCGGCTTTAATGTAATGTCTGGTCCCGGTAATATGGATGAAATTCTTTAAGAAAAATGGCATAGCTACCCCATGACCCCCCCCCCCCTACCCCAGCCCATTACCAGCCCCTTTGGGTCTTGTATGGATATTAAGGGGAACCCCGCACATAAAATAAAAAAGGCCCTATATACTCTGAACAGCCGTATACAGGCGGTGCATACAAGACAGGGACTGTAGGTTTGTTCTTATGTAGAATCTGTTTGTAATTTTGAACAGGTACATTGTTGAAGTGTAGCTCCAGCCCAAAAATCTATTTTTAAACTTTTTGGAAAACATAGGTAAGGGTTATCACCCCTGTAACATTTGTTTTGCTGTCTGTGCCCCTGTTCAGAACATTTCACCTCACTTTCCGTCCCAATGACAACTGTTTTTGAAATGTGGTGTTTTTCTTGAAACAAGGATTGCTGATAAAGCATCAGTACAGAGGAGACACCTTTCTCCCATATTTATTCTTACAGGAGAGAATTTTCCTTCCTAGTGGTAGATTTCCTCTCACTTCCTGTTGTCTTCTTGCGTTTGCAAGTAGGAGTCGTTTGTAAGTTGGATGTTTGAAAGTAGGGACCTGCCGTATATACTCTGCAGAAATAGGCCCCTTAGTTGTTGGTGTTGGCACAACACTGTAAGCACTCACAGTTACTCTTGGTTGGTGCTGGAACGCCCTGCTGTCAACTATTATATCAGGAATTTTAATTACATATAATTGTTGAACAGTGGTAGTAAAAATTGGGCCTTTGATGGTGGTGCTGGTGCCACAACACTGTAAGCCCTGACAGTTACTCTTGGTGGGTGCAGCAATGGGCCCTGCTGTGAATTATTAGATCAAGAATTGTAATTACATGCCCCTGTTGAACAGGGGCTGAAAAATTGGGCCTTAGGCACTGGTGGCACAACACTGCAACCCCTCACAGATACTGTACTTGGAGCACAGCAATGAGCCCTGTTGCAAAGTATTGCTTCAAAAATTGTAATGACACGCCCCTGTTAAACAGGGGCTGAAAAATTGGGCCTTAGGCACTGGTGGCACAACACTGCAACTCCTCACAGATACTGTACTTGGAGCACAGCAATGAGCCCTGTTGCAAAGTATTGCTTCAAAAATTGTAATTACACGCCCCTGTTAAACAGGGGCTGAAAAATTGGGCGTTAGGCACTGGTGGCGGCACCCATAAACAAAAATGATCTTCCAAGCTATCATCATCAATCGTATCATTGAGGACTCGGAGGAGGAGGATAGCCAGTCAACATAACAGCACAGGCACTCAGCATCAGCATCAGTCTTGAAGGGATGTGACATTTTAAAATCAATTAGTCTGTTATATCAGCATCAGGTGTGTGGTAGCTGGTGGTGATCCAAGACTGGTTCATCTTGATGAAAGTCAGTCGATCAACCGAGTCGGTGGACAGGCGCACCCTGTGATCCGTGACAAATCCTCCAGCAGCACTGAATGTGCGTTCCGAAAGAACGCTGGATGCAGGACAGGCCAGTAGCTCAATTGCATACTGTGCAAGCTCTGGCCAGTGATCCATCCTCAAGACCCAGTAAGCCAGAGGATTTTCGGTGGGGAAGGTGTCCAAGTCTGACCTTGCCCCTAGATATTCCTGCACCATGTTTATCAGACGCTGGCGATGGTTGCTGGAACCAATCATACTTTGGGGCTGCGGACTAAAGAATTGTCTGAACGCATCGGTCAGACGGCCACCTTCCCCACCGCTCCTTCTTTGACTGGCCGAAGCCTCAGCAACTCGTTGTCCAGGACCAGGAGTTTGCAACCTCCCAGTCTCTGGGAACGCGTTGCACAGACCTTTCTGCAAGGCCTCCCGGAGTTGTCTCATCCTCTGCTCCCTCTGCGACGGTAACATAAGGTCCGCAACCTTACCCTTGTACCGTGGATCAAGGAGAGTGGCCAGCCAGTAATGGTCCCTCTCCTTGATCCGAAGAATACGAGGATCCTTCCGCAGACTTTGCAGGATCAGGGAGGCCATGCAGCGTAGGTTTGCTGAGGCATTCGCTCCGGAGTCCTCTGGGTCACTAAGGACGACATGATCCGCAGCCACCTCCTCCCAGCCACGTACAAGTCCACTGGTTTCTTGGGACTGTAAATCATCCCTAAAAGACTGCTGCTGATGATGCTGAGTGCCAGCCTCCACCTCCATGCTGACACAATCCTCCTCCTCCTCCTCCTCCTCCTCCTCTTCCTGTGCGATGGGTGGGACAGAAGGAACACTGTCTGGGTAAAGGGGGCCTTGAGAGGCAAGGAAGTCCTCCTCTTCCTGCCTCTGTTCTGCCTCAAGTGCCCTGTCCATTATTCCACGCAGCGTGTGCTCCAACAGGTGGACAAGAGGTACAGTGTCACTGATGCATGCACTGTCACTGCTCACCATCCTCGTGGCCTCCTCAAATGGTGCCAGGACAGTGCATGCATCCCTGATCATGCCCCACTGGCGTGGAGAAAAAAAACCAAGCTCCCCTGACCCTGTCCTGGTGCCGTAGTCGCACAGGTACTCATTGATGGCCCTCTGCTGCGTGTGCAGCCGCTGCAGCATGGCCAACGTTGAGTTCCACCTGGTGGGCATGTCACATATAAGGCGGTTCTTGGGCAGGTTCAACTCCTTTTGCAGCTCAGCCAGGCGAGCACTGGCATTATAAGATCTGCGGAAATGCACACAGACTTTCCTGGCCTGCCTCAGGACATCCTGTAAGCCCGGGTACCTGCCCAAGAACCGCTGCACCACCAGGTTAAGGACGTGAGCCACACAGGGCACATGGGTCAGTTGTCCCTGTCGGAGGGCGGAGAGGAGGTTGGTGCCATTGTCGCAAACCACCATTCCTGGCTTAAGCTGGCGTGGCGTCAACCACCTCTCGGCCTGGCCCTGCAGAGCAGACAGGACCTCTGCCCCAGTGTGGCTTCTGTCCCCCAAACACACCAGCGCAAGCACGGCATGGCATCTTTTTGCCTGCGTACTTGCGTAGCCCCGTGAACGGCTACGGAGCACCGCTGGTTCATAGGACAAACCACAGGAAGAGGCCATGGAGGAAGAAGAAGAGGAGGGGGTGGAGGAGAGAGGTGTGTCACAACCAGTAGTAGCATTTTGGAGGCGTGGCGGTGGGACAACCTCCAACACTACTGCACCTTGTCCTGAATCCTTCCCAGCTGCCAAAAGAGTGACCCAATGGGCCGTGAAAGAAAGGTAACGTCCCTGTCCATGCCTGCTGGACCATGAGTCAGCGGTAATATGCACCTTACCGCTGACCGCCCTGTCCAGCGAGGCCAAGACATTGCCTTCCACATGCCGGTAGAGAGCCGGAATAGCCTTCCGTGAGAAAAAGTGGCGTTTGGGAACCTGCCACTGAGGAACCGCACATTGCACAAACTCACGGAAGGGGGCCGAGTCTACCAACTGAAAAGGCAGCAGTTGAAGCGCTAGCAATTTAGCCAAGCTAGCATTCAACCGCTGGGCATGTGGATGGCTGGGAGTGAACTTCTTTCGACGGTCCAGCAGCTGGGGCAGGGAAATTTGCCTGCTAGAATCGGACGTCGGTGTACTGCTAGCAGAGTGGGCGCAAGTACTTGGCTGTGACACACCTAATTCTACACCTTCATTCCTCTCAGTGCATGTTTCAGAGAGGACTGAAGTTATAGTGGGGTTGGAGATCCCAGCTGATGCGGTGCAAGGAGAGGTCCGCTTTGTTCTTTGGTGTGGGTCTTTGAGGTAGGCTTGCCAACGAGCTGCATGGCAGGTCAACATATGTCTGGTCAGGCATGTGGTACCCAAGCGGCTGATGTTTTGGCCACGCGATATACGCTTGAGACATATGTTGCAAACAGCAGCTGTGCGATCTGATGCACTAGCCTCAAAAAAGGCCCACACCAAAGAACTTTTTGAATGACTGGCAGAGGCAGCGCCCTGCACAGGCGGAGCTCTGCGGTGTGATTCCGTCGGTGTACTGCCCTTACGCTGGCCACCAAAGGGCATCCTGCCTCGTTGGAGATGTGCCTCCTCCTCATCCTCCTCCTCCTCCTCTCTCCTATTAGGCACCCACGTGGAGTCATTGACCTCATCATCCCCTCCCTCCTCATCACTGGAGCCAATCTGGCAGTATGCTGCAGCTGCTGGAACATGACTGCCAGATTGGTGTCCTTCTTGAGCATCCCCTCTGTCTGCTCTCACGCTACTGCCTTCCTCTAGCTGGGTTTCATCATCAGACCCTTCGAAACGCTGGGCATCCTCCTGGAGCATGTACCCAACACTGTGCTGAAACAGTTCGGGGGACTCCTCAGGAGGAGGACATGGTGGGTCTAGGGAAGGAGTGACTGATGATTTGTCTGACATTGATACCAGGGAAGACGACGCTTTGGCAGCTGCTTTTCCAGTACCCTGAGCCTGGGTGAGAGAGGATGAGGAGGAGGAGGAGGGCTTGGTCATCCACTCTACCAAGTCTTCGGCATGATGTGGCTCAACATGTCCAGCTGCCGAAAAGAAGGACAAGCGTGTCCGATGGCCATGTGCTGATGACAATGCACCGCGTCCACGACCAGCACTGTTGCCCCCAGACACAGAGCCTGCTTGCCCTCTTTTATTGCCTCCTGACTGTCTGCCTCTCCTTGTTTGCCTTCCAGACATTCTAATAGATGGCCTGCAGGGAGATGGGAAAAAAGCAATAAGGGCTACCTTCAGGTGTCCTTCTCTGTCCCTGGAAACAAGGACTTGCAGAGTGAAAGAAAAAAAACACTCTCCCTACCTACAGTTTTCTGTCCCTAGAAAAAATGTTTTTTTTAATCACAATATAGCACAAGGAAAATTAACTCACTGTCCTTACAGGTCCCTGGAAACAAGGACTTGCAGAGTGAAAGAAAAAAAACACTCTCCCTACCTACAGTTTTCTGTCCCTAGAAAAAAATGTTTTTTTTAATCACAATATAGCAAAAGGACAATTCACTCACTGTCCTTCCAGGTCCCTGGAAACAAGGACTTGCAGAGTGAAAGAAACTGACACTGTCCCTACCTAGAGTTTTCTGTCCCTGGAATAAATGTTTTTTTCAGCACAATATAGCACAAGGACAATTAACTCACTGTCCTTACAGGTCCCTGGAAACAAGGACTTGCAGAGTGAAAGAAAAAAAATACTCTCCCTACCTACAGTTTTCTGTCCCTAGAAAAAAAATTTTTTTTAATCACAATATAGCAAAAGGACAATTCACTCACTGTCCTTCCAGGTCCCTGGAAACAAGGACTTGCAGAGTGAAAGAAACTGACACTGTCCCTACCTAGAGTTTTCTGTCCCTAGAATAAATGTTTTTTTTAATCACAATATAGCACAAGGAAAATTAACTCACTGTCCTTACAGGTCCCTGGAAACAAGGACTTGCAGAGTGAAAGAAAAAAAACACTCTCCCTACCTACAGTTTTCTGTCCCTAGAAAAAAATGTTTTTTTTAATCACAATATAGCAAAAGGACAATTCACTCACTGTCCTTCCAGGTCCCTGGAAACAAGGACTTGCAGAGTGAAAGAAACTGACACTGTCCCTACCTAGAGTTTTCTGTCCCTGGAATAAATGTTTTTTTCAGCACAATATAGCACAAGGACAATTAACTCACTGTCCTTACAGGTCCCTGGAAACAAGGACTTGCAGAGTGAAAGAAAAAAAATACTCTCCCTACCTACAGTTTTCTGTCCCTAGAAAAAAATGTTTTTTTTAATCACAATATAGCAAAAGGACAATTCACTCACTGTCCTTCCAGGTCCCTGGAAACAAGGACTTGCAGAGTGAAAGAAACTGACACTGTCCCTACCTAGAGTTTTCTGTCCCTAGAATAAATGTTTTTTTTAATCACAATATAGCAAAAGGACAATTCACTCACTGTCCTTCCAGGTCCCTGGAAACAAGGACTTGCAGAGTGAAAGAAACTGACACTGTCCCTACCTAGAGTTTTCTGTCCCTAGAATAAATGTTTTTTTTAATCACAATATAGCAAAAGGACAATTCACTCACTGTCCTTCCAGGTCCCTGGAAACAAGGACTTGCAGAGTGAAAGAAACTGACACTGTCCCTACCTAGAGTTTTCTGTCCCTAGAATAAATGTTTTTTTTAATCACAATATAGCAAAAGGACAATTCACTCACTGTCCTTCCAGGTCCCTGGAAACAAGGACTTGCAGAGTGAAAGAAACTGACACTGTCCCTACCTAGAGTTTTCTGTCCCTAGAATAAATGTTTTTTTTAATCACAATATAGCAAAAGGACAATTCACTCACTGTCCTTCCAGGTCCCTGGAAACAAGGACTTGCAGAGTGAAAGAAACTGACACTGTCCCTACCTAGAGTTTTCTGTCCCTAGAATAAATGTTTTTTTTAATCACAATATAGCAAAAGGACAATTCACTCACTGTCCTTCCAGGTCCCTGGAAACAAGGACTTGCAGAGTGAAAGAAACTGACACTGTCCCTACCTAGAGTTTTCTGTCCCTAGAATAAATGTTTTTTTTAATCACAATATAGCACAAGGAAAATTAACTCACTGTCCTTACAGGTCCCTGGAAACAAGGACTTGCAGAGTGAAAGAAAAAAAACACTCTCCCTACCTACAGTTTTCTGTCCCTAGAAAAAAATGTTTTTTTTAATCACAATATAGCAAAAGGACAATTCACTCACTGTCCTTCCAGGTCCCTGGAAACAAGGACTTGCAGAGTGAAAGAAACTGACACTGTCCCTACCTAGAGTTTTCTGTCCCTGGAATAAATGTTTTTTTCAGCACAATATAGCACAAGGACAATTAACTCACTGTCCTTACAGGTCCCTGGAAACAAGGACTTGCAGAGTGAAAGAAAAAAAATACTCTCCCTACCTACAGTTTTCTGTCCCTAGAAAAAAATGTTTTTTTTAATCACAATATAGCAAAAGGACAATTCACTCACTGTCCTTCCAGGTCCCTGGAAACAAGGACTTGCAGAGTGAAAGAAACTGACACTGTCCCTACCTAGAGTTTTCTGTCCCTGGAATAAATGTTTTTTTCAGCACAATATAGCACAAGGACAATTAACTCACTGTCCTTACAGGTCCCTGGAAACAAGGACTTGCAGAGTGAAAGAAAAAAAATACTCTCCCTACCTACAGTTTTCTGTCCCTAGAAAAAAATGTTTTTTTTAATCACAATATAGCAAAAGGACAATTCACTCACTGTCCTTCCAGGTCCCTGGAAACAAGGACTTGCAGAGTGAAAGAAACTGACACTGTCCCTACCTAGAGTTTTCTGTCCCTAGAATAAATGTTTTTTTTAATCACAATATAGCAAAAGGACAATTCACTCACTGTCCTTCCAGGTCCCTGGAAACAAGGACTTGCAGAGTGAAAGAAACTGACACTGTCCCTACCTAGAGTTTTCTGTCCCTAGAATAAATGTTTTTTTTAATCACAATATAGCAAAAGGACAATTCACTCACTGTCCTTCCAGGTCCCTGGAAACAAGGACTTGCAGAGTGAAAGAAACTGACACTGTCCCTACCTAGAGTTTTCTGTCCCTAGAATAAATGTTTTTTTTAATCACAATATAGCAAAAGGACAATTCACTCACTGTCCTTCCAGGTCCCTGGAAACAAGGACTTGCAGAGTGAAAGAAACTGACACTGTCCCTACCTAGAGTTTTCTGTCCCTAGAATAAATGTTTTTTTTAATCACAATATAGCAAAAGGACAATTCACTCACTGTCCTTCCAGGTCCCTGGAAACAAGGACTTGCAGAGTGAAAGAAACTGACACTGTCCCTACCTAGAGTTTTCTGTCCCTAGAATAAATGTTTTTTTTAATCACAATATAGCACAAGGAAAATTAACTCACTGTCCTTACAGGTCCCTGGAAACAAGGACTTGCAGAGTGAAAGAAAAAAAACACTCTCCCTACCTACAGTTTTCTGTCCCTAGAAAAAAATGTTTTTTTTAATCACAATATAGCAAAAGGACAATTCACTCACTGTCCTTCCAGGTCCCTGGAAACAAGGACTTGCAGAGTGAAAGAAACTGACACTGTCCCTACCTAGAGTTTTCTGTCCCTGGAATAAATGTTTTTTTCAGCACAATATAGCACAAGGACAATTAACTCACTGTCCTTACAGGTCCCTGGAAACAAGGACTTGCAGAGTGAAAGAAAAAAAATACTCTCCCTACCTACAGTTTTCTGTCCCTAGAAAAAAATGTTTTTTTTAATCACAATATAGCAAAAGGACAATTCACTCACTGTCCTTCCAGGTCCCTGGAAACAAGGACTTGCAGAGTGAAAGAAACTGACACTGTCCCTACCTAGAGTTTTCTGTCCCTAGAATAAATGTTTTTTTTAATCACAATATAGCAAAAGGACAATTCACTCACTGTCCTTCCAGGTCCCTGGAAACAAGGACTTGCAGAGTGAAAGAAACTGACACTGTCCCTACCTAGAGTTTTCTGTCCCTAGAATAAATGTTTTTTTTAATCACAATATAGCAAAAGGACAATTCACTCACTGTCCTTCCAGGTCCCTGGAAACAAGGACTTGCAGAGTGAAAGAAACTGACACTGTCCCTACCTAGAGTTTTCTGTCCCTAGAATAAATGTTTTTTTTAATCACAATATAGCAAAAGGACAATTCACTCACTGTCCTTCCAGGTCCCTGGAAACAAGGACTTGCAGAGTGAAAGAAACTGACACTGTCCCTACCTAGAGTTTTCTGTCCCTAGAATAAATGTTTTTTTTTAAGCACACTATAGCAGAAGCACAAAACACACTGACACTCTCCCTACCTATCCTTCTCTTTCCCTAAACTAAAGGAATCCAGGTTAAGCAAGAAAGAAATAACAGTCACTGTCCCTGCCTATGCTACTCTATCCCTGCTCCGGAACACACTACACTAGGCCGCCGTGCTGGCGGCCTTTTATAGTGTGGGGCGTGTACTAAACACCCTCAGCAATAATTGGCCACAGGCATCCTGCCTGTGGCCAATCATTGCTCTCCTCGCTGCCGGCGCTGTGATTGGCCAAGCATGCGGGGTCACAGTGCATGCTTGGCCAATCACAGCGCCTGGATGACACTGCGATGGCGTAGTGCATTGTGGGCCGTTCGCGTCACTCGAATTTGGCGCGAACGGCCCAAATCGTTCGATCTTCGTCGAACGATCGAACAGCCAATGTTCGAGTCGAACGTATGTTCGACTCGAACACGAAGCTCATCCCTACTTGTGACAAACCCTTCACTAAGAGAGGAGTCCTGTCCGTGGTGAATAGCATCTATGACCCACTGGGTTTCCTTGCTCCAGTTACCATTCAAGGTAAGATTTTACTAAGACAGTTGTCTACTGAGAACATAGACTGGGATACTCCCTTGCCTAGTGAGAATCAACACAAGTGGGAAAGGTGGAGATATTCTTTGAAGTCACTAGAAAAACTTCAGATACCCCGTTGCTATGTTCCAGGATCCACTTCAACTGCTAACCGGAGAGAGATTCATATTTTCTCTGATGCATCAGTTGAAGCTATTGCTGCAGTAGCCTATTTGAAGACCTCTGAACTGAATGGAGAATCACACTGTAGTTTTGTCCTAGGCAAGGCAAAACTCACTCCCAAGCCTGCACATACCATACCAAGACTTGAACTTTGTGCAGCCGTGCTAGCAGTAGAAATTGCAGAGGTCATACGAAGTGAAATGGACACTACAATTGATTCTTTCACCTTCTATACAGACAGTAAGGTAGTACTTGGTTACATAAACAACCAAACAAAACAATTTTATGTGTACGTCAGCAACAGGGTTGAACGTATCAAGAGATTCTCTCTACCAAGTCAATGGCATCACGTTCCCACTGAACTCAACCCAGCTGACTGTGGGACCAGAGCCGTGTCACCTGCCGTTCTTCAGGACAGCTTATGGCTGTCACCTCCAAGGTTTCTGTGTGAGGACTTTTACTTACTCCCTATTGACACCACCTATGGGCTAGTAAACCCTGAAGATGATAAGGAAATAAGAACTGTGAACACCTCACTCCACACTTGTGTAAGTACAAAACAGAAGCTGCGGTCACACCATTACAGGCATCGATGGAAGCAGGTGCAGCATCTAGCCAATGTGTTCTGGCATCGCTGGAAGAAAAAGTATCTTCACCACCTTCAAGGTCGTTACAAATGGCAAGCATCTAAGCCAAATCTTAAGGTTGGAGACCTCATCCTTCTAAAAGACAAGGAAGTTTGTCGGAATGAGTGGCCTATGGGTCTTATTACTAAAGTTATGCCCAGCGACGATAACAAAGTCCGGAAGGTAGAAGTCAAGGTAACCAAGGGAGGATCGACATGAACCTTTAGTCGACCAATTACAGAGTTAATACTCCTTTTGCCAGGTGAGTGACTTGTGCAAGGACTAGCCATGCTGTTGGCACGGCGGGGAGTACATTGCTGCCATCTACAGGTTCTACTCAGAACTTTGGAATTATTTGAAGACATCATACTGTGACTTTATGTTCTTCATCCTGTTGAACTTACGTTTATTATTTGCTTGTTGCATGTTTTTCATTACAGGTTCCAGGACATTCGTCAGTATTGGACTTTTTGAAAATATATATTTTAGTTTAAGGTTATGAAATCTAAAGATTTCAGACGGGGAGTGTTGTGTTACACTATGTGATTTTTCTTGCTCTGTGTCTTTAAGATCTGTCCCCTTCTTTCTAGCTGAACTCTCTCTCTCACCGTAGTTCTTTATATATCTCCTCCACTTCCTGATTCTGGTCATTACTCCTGTATATCTTCCATGCTAAACATCTTACATGTGGCTTACAACTGCAACGTTTTTCTACCTATGAATATCCATCATTAAACGGAACATTCGAAAGGATTCATCGTCTGTCGTCCTAACTGTGAGTTTATTCATTGAGTTAAACTGCCTGTATCGATGCAAGGGATGAATATCAAACCAGCTTGAGTAAGGCCTACTTAAACCTGGAGATGAACTTTATCGCTTTGTAGTTGAGACAGAACAGAGGCCTTGAGTAAAGCGTGAGTGTCATTTGGCTGCTAGTCTTGTCCTAAATAGACTATCCATTTGAGGCTGAGTCTGTTCGAGAAGCTGAACAGTGAAGTGACTGAGATTGTGCCTGGACCTCTCCCCACATCTTGTGCTGTCCTTTTTCTTGCTCTAACCTTTGTTCCTATCAAGAGACTGTTATTTGCTAAGAGAAGAAATAAACTCTCGGTTGGAGTTACAGCAAGTGTGGACATTCTATTCACTGGGGGAAACAAGTACTCAAATCTGTTATCCACAGAGGTGAGAAAACATTTTCTGGCTCAGCTGTGAAATGACCCACCAACAACACCGCTCAACCTCTTAATACAGGAGGGTACGGGCTTGTGGCATGGTGTGCCCCTTCTTCCTGCGAAGAGCCGAAGAACAAGGCAGGTAAAAGGGGGTCTGTGTGCTACACGTGGGGGCTCGAGTCTGGGATTATTTCACAGGAAAAGAGGCCCAGAATTTGAACTTGTTCCCCTGTGAAGTTCCGTGGAGGTCAGCCATCTTAAAAGTGACTGCGCCATGAGGAGAGCCCATCCTGCGTGGTTCGTGGGCATGCCTACACAGGAGAGGCCCGCGAACATTGCAGGAGATGGGAGGAGTCTTGCCGTGTGAAGAGTTGCACGTGGTGACTTTGGCGCCAGAGAGACAGTGCGCGATGAATCAGCAAGTGAGTGACATGGCGTCTAATGCCACAGGAATTCCGAGTTCAACCACCATGAATGTTACCTCCTTTGCTGCTTCCGTTAAGGATACAGAAATTTGAGTGAACCCCCGGGGCCGCTTCGCGCTCTGTGTTTGCGGAGAAGTGGAGGCCCTTTGAGTGGTTTGTCTCGGATGCCAGGGACTGGTGGTACATCTTAAACCCTTCGGGAGATGTGAGCAGTGTAAGGAGTTCTTGTTTGAAGTGGAGCAACCTACAGAAAAGCCTCTGGCCTTATGCCTGAACTGCTTTACAGGCGCCACCACTTTGGAAGAAGGAACCAGAGCTTCCACAGTCACCCCTGCGCGCACTGTTGAGACTTCGGTGAAAGTCGCGAGTGAAAGTGTTCCAGTTCTTGAGGAACCGGAGTTCGAGAGACCGGAGGATGCTGTTTCGGTCTTTATGGAGTCCTCGCTCCCACTGCCCAAGAGGAAGGTCGGCTATGTTACAGCTTCCTGCTGCCATGGTAGAGTCACACCCCAGCGCTTGCCCGGATCAGATGCTTCCGTGGGAAAAAGTTCCGGACGTCCCACTTCAGCTACAAGCCGAGTTAAGCCGGGAAAAGGGACCTTGGCTAAGGTCCGAAGTTTCGGGGATGTTTGGGTCAGGGATCCCAGGGCCCTTGAACTGGTTAGAGGCGGTGATTCATCATCCAACTGGAGTTACCTGCCGGTGGAGGAATGTGATACCTCCGACCTGGAGTCAGTCTCCAATCCAGGGGATGATGTGGTCATTGATGAGTTGTTTGAGCGGAAGGGTTGGGATAAGATGCCCCTGTCCTCGTCCCGAAGGAAAGAGGACTCACCCATGTTCACTGGGGATACCAAACCCCGGGTGGAGGCCCCGGGGCCTGAGGAGGAGTTTGTCCCACTGTCTACCCTTCCACCATCGGAGATGCCTGCACCTGTTGCCGAGGTGTCCAGAGTGTCACTACGGGCCCTTATAACTGGTCCGGAGGCAGTGAAAGTGCCTCGACACCCAGATACCATAGTTTTGCCAGGGACGGGAGATCGAGCGACCATGCCGCCATTGTCTCGGTTACAGAGGTTGTTCAACCAAAGAGTTGCAAGCGAGTACGGATGGGAATACCCGTACTTACCAAAATAACTTTTATTTGAGGAAGAGGTCCATAGATGTCGTTGGTATGCGGATTTTGTATGGACTCACTTGAAGGTACCCCAGGTCCGGAGGTACTATTCTTGTTCTGCTGCAGTTACCAAACGTTTCAAAGACTGTAATGAGTCTTGGATGCTGGGAAGGCATATACATGCCGATAAGGTGGTTGTTTGCAGGAAAGACAAGGACAATGCAGAATACCACATAGACACGTTTGATAAGAACTGGAAGCCATTGGTATTGCCAGACCCGCAATACTATCTTTAGAGACTGAACTCTTGTGTTGCCTTTTTGCTTTATTCTGGAGTGTACTCTCCTGGAGCCAAGAACTCTGACCCTTGCATAGGGTTTTTTTTTTTCTCCCTCTTACAGTATCAAAAAAACAGAGACTTTGGGGTAGAATAGCTTAGAGAAAGGGCCAAAGGAGAAGAAGCAGGAAGATTGGGAGACCCTTAGGAAAACTTCTTCGTTCTCCCAACAGGTGTCTTGAGGGTGGCACTTCCACTAGGTGGCGGTGTTACATAACTTTTTACATTGCAGTTCAAATGCAACTTACTTTTAGAAGGGAGAGGTTTTTCTCTCGGAGAATCTCCCCATTCCAATGTACATAGTTTAGAATGTAAATTATTGGTTGTGTGTTTTCTTCCTCCACAGGCGGACGCCGAGCAAACAACTGAGAATGGGGTGGGTTTAGCTATTGTAGACGGGAGGAGAATGTAAATCATAAATGTGTTTATGTAACATTGAGAATGTGATGTACACATGTGTTTTCTTTGCTCTTCTTTCACCTCTGCATTTAACTCCCTTTTCCCCATATTCAGGTTCTGGCACAATCTAATTTTTTTTCTTTTGTCCTCCAAATTTGTTTTTTTTAGATAGTTTCTGGAATGGGCCTATGTTAACTCAGGCTTGAGAGGCATAGGCTTGCTCCAGACACTGGGGACCAGTGTCCATTAGTAGGGGGAGTATGTAGCGGGGTGCTAAATTTAGGGGTAGTGTTTGGGTGGTAGTTATGCCCAAACACCCTAATTTGTCAGGGTTTTGCAATAATTTTATCCGCAGGGAGAGTATTGGTGTACAGTTCCCTGTGGCCTACAGGTGGCGCTGCCATAGTAGGCTAGGGTTGAACCACTAATACAGGGCGGTGCTTTTTGTGTCCCCTCTCGGCAAACGTACGGTAGGGTGGGGTTAACCTGCTGTGCATGCTGGGGGAGGAGATAAAAGAGGCAGACGCTGCCTGTTCGGGGTTATGGTTAGTCGGTGGGGTCCTACCCCAGGTTCTTGTTCCAGTCCGCCCTGGGCGCCCTAGGACCATGGGCAAGTGTTCTCTGTTCCTGTTCCATCCTGGGCACCTTTAGTCTCAGGGTGAGGTACTACTCTGCTGTTCCTGTCCATCCTGGGTGCGTGGACTCGGGAATTGCAGCAAAAGCCTGGGCCCAGCACCTTTTGGCTGGAGCCCATCGGGGATCGAGGAATCTCAGGGAGCCGCCTTGCGAGGGGACCCGTATCTGAGTAGAGGAGGCCGGGTGAGGAACCGTTCCGAAGGACTGATGCGGTAGTGACGGTGAAGGAAAGGGTCCCGGTAACTCTCTGGAGGGATGTCTTCTCCCTAGGCCTAGGCCAAGGCCAAGTTCACCAGGTCTGTGATAGAGGCCTTGAGTAAAGCGCGAGTGTCATTTGGCTGCTAGTCTTGTCCTAAATAGACTATCCATTTGAGGCTGAGTCTGTTCGAGAAGCTGAACAGTGAAGTGATTGAGATTGTGCCTGGACCTCTCCCCACATCTTGTGCTGTCCTTTTTCTTGCTCTAATCTTTGTTCCTATCAAGAGACTGTTATTTGCTAAGAGAAGAAATAAACTCTTGGTTGGAGTTACAGCAAGTGTGGACATTCTATTCACTGGGGGAAACAAGTACTCAAATCTGTTATCCACAGAGGTGAGAAAACATTTTCTGGCTCAGCTGTGAAATGACCCACCAACAACACCGCTCAACCTCTTAATACAGGAGGGTACGGGCTTTTGGCATGGTGTGCCCCTTCTTCCTGCGAAGAGCCGAAGAACAAGGCAGGTAAAAGGGGGTCTGTGTGCTACATAAGAATAGGAATCAGTTAATGGTCATGTTTTAACTGTTTTGACAAAATATTTTGTGGAAATTCAGTAAAGATATCATGACAATTTGTTGGCAGTATAGCCCCTTAAAAACAGCATGCACCATATTCAGGAAAGCCTTGCAACAGTTTTGCAAAGCCTTCTGACACATTTACCAGATTCAGATAGTTCTTACCACCACTTTTAGAATCTGTAGCTTTGGCTGCGACAGATTCCAAAACAATTGCCGCCAGTTCATAGATAAGTGGTAAGACCAACTCTGAGTTGGTGTACAGAGAGAGAGAGAGAGAGAGACCAGTTCACCACTGGCATTATAGGAAAGATTGACGCATCTCTAGCCCTATTTAGCAGCTGACAGCTGAAAGAAAACAAAAGGCCTGGGAGTTCAAGTGCAGTATCAGGAATATATTGTAACAGAAATCCAGCATTACACAATAGACCAGGCAGGAAGGAAACCCGTCCGGGAACACTCACAAGTTGTAACAGCGATGAGACAGTAGATTGAAGACTCAGAGGTGCCAAAAGCACCTGTTGCAAGGAGCGGAATGCGGCCTGGCCAGTCCATACCCAAATGGGGAGGCTTCCAGGAAGGTTGGCATGACCCTGCACTTTCCCTAATCCTCTGGAACCTCTCTCTGATGTTAATCACTGTCTCTGACAGGCAAGTATCCTGTCCCTACCCCGCCACTCGCAAATATGCATGCCAAGTCTGGGAGCCAGGGCCTTGTATAGGCTCTGCCCTACCCAAGATGGCCACCGAGATCACATGGGGCAGCAGCCTCCAATTGGATCGCTGTCTCCCTGTGACTGAGTAAATCATAGAGAAACGTTCTTCCCCATCTGCATTGCCACTGCAGAAGAGCACCACCTGCAGTGGAGAAAAGAGAATGCACCTGCCTATGTGTGAAAAAATATATATACACTTAGGCAGGTACATTACCTGTAAGCTTCAGTGAAGTCACAGATTGCCGGGGTGAAGATATAACTCAGAGGACATGTAAGGGTACAAAAAAAAAAGTCTACGGCTAAGTTTTCAAACATTTACAAAATACAGTACGGATACACAGCTTATGGTTTTAAAAAATAAATCATAACATTTCATTGTTCTTTTTTACTCAAAGAATTGTATAGAACATTGTATGTCAATGAGCCATCTCTGTAAACTAATAAACAGTATGCTGTCTTTCATGTCACATGTTGTACAGCAAAATGTTGGCATGGTATAAAATGACAGATTGTCACTGGGCCCACCTGTTTACACCTACCCTGTGTCCTTGAGTGCTTCAGCATTAGGAAAGGTCAGCACTTGTAAGATATAGTTATTTTACTGCAAACTGTGATCATCTACTTCTACTGACAATGTATAGCAATATTCCTTAGGCACATGCTTACCGGAGTCCAGGCCGTAGCTGTCATGTAAGGTCTTGTTCAGATGGGCGCTATGCTGCATGTTGCAGATGCACCTTGACATTCTGCATTTATCTTCTTCAGGTAGATATTCTTCCCTGCATGGATGATGGACATCATTCACCTTAACGGATGAACGGAGCTGTCATTCTGGTGAACAGAAGGACAATGGTGGTGTTATAATACACTCAGAGATGCGTCTCCTTGCACACAAACACCTATCCTTCATTCACATGGGTATGTCTAAGCGGAACCGGTCTTTCATGGAGGAATGTGAAGTAAGGAGTTGACTATTTTTACTAAATGTAATGGCTACTTTTTTTTATATTATTTTTCAAGGCGTGAGTAGTGAATCTCCCAGGAATTCTCTTTTCGTGTTCTAGTCTGCTATTGGGACCAGTTAGGCAGTGTATGATCAGTTTTATATTCTAATAAAGAGGCCACTCAGTCCCCTTGTGGTGCATGAAGTGATAATATTACTGTCACCAGTAGTGTAGTTATGGACGGAGGTATTTATTAGATGTGTTAGACAGAGGATAATTTCTCCCTACTTCACACATATGTCACACTGCACTTATTCTGAAAGGACGCACAGCCGGCTTATTGTGTTCTGTCACATTATTTTTTCTTTTACTATTATGTTTTACATTGTCTCGACAAAGGTTCTGCATAATATTCTGGATAGCCATGACAGGAGGAAGAAACTAGAACTGTGGCTAGAAGATAATTCTTTAACTGAAGGCTTTGTAAGTACAGATATTTGAAGCAGACACATAAATGGACACTCGTCCTGTTCTCCTACCTGCAGTTATCATTCATTATTATTATCTTTTATTCATAAAGTGTCAACATATTACACAGTGCTGGTGATATGTGTAATTCATCTTCTTTTTCTGTGGGATAATGCAATCGAAATTAAATTCTCAGCTAGCATAATAGAAAAATTATTTCTACTTAAAAGATGAGAAGTTAGAGTCATCTTGTTTATTTATATGCAGTATTAAAGGGGTTGTAAGGGTATTTTTTTTTTTTTAAAAATAACAAACATGTCAGACTTACTTCCAATGTGCAGTTCGTTTTGCACAGAGTGGCCCTGATCCTGGTCTTCTGGGGTCCCTCGGCGGCTGTCTCGGCTCCTCCCTGCAAGAGCTAACCTTCATGGGAAGCTCTCTCCCTAGGGGGTTAGCTTGCGGGCGCGCTCCCGTGATACAGGCGGCGGCTATAGCCACCGACTGTATCACTCGGCCCCGCCCCCCCCGGTGCGCCGCGTCATTGGATGTGATTGACAGCAGTGCGAGCCAATGGCTGCGCTGCTTTCAATCTCCAATGAAGAGCCGCCTCAAGCTGGGGGAAACCATCGTGGGATCGCGCCCATGGAGTTTCGGTTGCATTAAGGTGAAAAAACACAAAGCTTTACAACCCCTTTAATTTACATGAAACGGAACTCCCAAATTGAGTTTGAGGCAGACACAAATTAATGCAGCTCAGGAATTTATTAATACTTCATTAAAAATATTTTTCAAATGTAAGCAGCAGGGATGAGCCGAGCACCCCCCTGTTCGGTTCGCACCAGAACCTGCGAACAGACAGAATGTTTGCGTGAACTTTAGAACCCTATTAAATACAATGGACTCAAACGTTCAAAATCTAAAGTGCTAATTATAAAGGCTTATATGCAAGTTATTGTCCTAAAAAGTGTTTGGGGACCCGGGTCCTGCCCCAGGGGACATGTATCAATGCAAAAAAAAGTTTTAAAAATTGACGTTTTTACGGCAGCAGTGATTTTAATAATGCTTAAAATGAAAAAATAAAAGTGAAATTTCCTTTAAATTTAGTACCTGGGGGGTGTGTATAATATGCCCGTGCTTAGAACTGTCCCTGCACAAAATGTCATTTTTGAAGGAAAAAAAGTCATTTAAAACTCACTCGCGGCTATTAATGAATTGTTGGCTCCCGGCAAAACATAGAAAAGTCATTGATATAAAAAAAAAAAAAAAAAAGCGTGGAGGTCCCCCCAAATTCAATTACCAGGCCCTTCAGGTCTGGTATAGATATTAAGGGGAACCCCGCCGCAAATTAAAAAAAAAATGCGTGCGGTTCCCCCCAAATATCCATACCAGGCCCTTCAGATCTGGCATGGATTTTAAGGGGAACTCCACCCCAAATTTTAAAAAAAATGGCGTGGAGTCCCCCCAAAAATCCATACCAGACCCTTATCCGAGCACGCAACCTGGCAGGCCGCAGGAAAAGAGGGGGGGACGAGAGAGCGCCCCCCCCTCCTGAACCGTACCAGGCAACATGCCCTCAACATGGGGAGGATGTCCCCATGTTGATGGGGACAAGGGCCTCATCCCCACAACCCTTGCCCGGTGGTTGTGGGGGTCTGCGGGCAGGGGGCTTATCAGAATCTGGAACATCCCCACAACCCTTGCCCGGTGGTTGTGGGGGTCTGCGGGCAGGGGGTTTATCAGAATCTGGAAGACCCCTTTAACAAAGGGGACACCCAGATCCCGCCCCCCCTATGTGAATTGGTAAGGGGTACATTTGTACCCCTACCATTTCACGAAGAAAGTGTAAAAAAATAAAAAAAACACACACCGACACCTTGGAAAAGTCCTTTATTAAAAAAATAAAAAAAAACAAAAAAAAAAAAAACATTCCAGCGATGAAATCCAGTGTCCCACGGCGATCCGATGTCCAACGCTGTCTGTCATTGGCTGAGCCTGAGCGGACCTGATGGGGAACTTCCTCAGCAGTCTATTAAATGTATAGACCCGCCCCTTCTAAAGTTCCCCATCAGGTCCGCTCAGCCAATGACTAGGTGTAAGGCTGAGGACCTGATGCGGAACACTTTCTTTGTGAAATGGTAGGGGTACAATGTACCCCTTACCAATTCACATGGGGGGGGCTTGGATCTGGGGGTCCCCTTTGTTAAAGGGGTCTTCCAGATTCCGAGAAGCCCCCTGCCCGCAGACCCCCACAACCACCGGGCAAGGGTTGTGGGGATGAGGCCCTTGTCCCCATCAACATGGGGACATCCTCCCCATGTTGAGGGCATGTGGCCTGGTATGGTTCAGGAGGGGGGGGGCGCTCTCTCATCCCCCCTCTTTTCCTGTGGCCTGCCAGGTTGCGTGCTCGGATAAGGGTCTGGTATGGATTTTTGGGGGGACACCACGCCATTTTTTTTTACATTTGGGGTGGAGTTCCCCTTAAAATCCATGCCAGATCTGAAGGGCCTGGTATGGATATTTGGGGGGAACCGCACGCATTTTTTTTTTTAATTTGCGGCGGGGTTCCCCTTAATATCTATACCAGACCTGAAGGGCCTGGTAATTGAATTTGGGGGGACCCCCACGTTTTTTTTTTAATCAATGACTTTTCTATGTATTGCCGGGAGTCGACAATTCATTAATAGCCGCGAGTGAGTTTTAAATCACTTTTTTCCTTTCGAAATGACACTTTGTGCAGGGACAGTTCTAAGCACGGGAAACATGCGCCACTTTACATGCATATCATACACACCACCCCCCCCCCCCCCCAGGTACAAAATTTAAAGGAATATTTCACTTTTATTGTTTCACTTTAAGCATTATTAAAATCACTGCTCCCAAAAAAAGGCAGTTTTTAAAACTTATTTTTGCATTGATACATGTCCCCTGGGGCAGGTCCCGGGTCCCCAAACACTTTTTATGACAATAACTTGCATATAAGCCTTTATAATTAGCACTTTAGATTTCTCCCATAGAATTTTCGAATTTGCCGCGAACAGGCAATGTTCGAGTCGAACATGAGTTTGACTCGAATTCGAAGCTCATCCCTAGTAAGCAGTAAAAGAATCAAAATTTTACTTGGTATCAGCCTTTTGCAGTCTGCTATACAACAGATCTCAGACTGGAAGAGGGAGAAGAAGCGCAAAGAGACAGCCAGCTGTGCTGCAGTGCTCATGTGCTAACAAGGAATATGCTGATACGGGGGAAGAGTGACAGAGAAATTAGCTTCTTCTGTCTTTTTTGCATGACTAAAGGATACGTCAACTTCGGTTCCCTCAACCCTTTTAAATAAAGACACAGATTGCGTGACATGGTTTTAAACTGCCACAGCAATCATTTTATTAACAAATTAACCACTTAAGCCCCGGACCATTTTGGCTGGTTAACCACTTAAGGACCGGACCAATACGCAGCTTAACCACTTAAGCCCCGGACCATTTTGTAGCTAAAGGACCAGAGCTGTTTTCAGAATTTTGCACTGCGCTGCTTTAACTGTAAATTGTGCGGACATGCAATGTTGTACCCAAACGAAATTTGCGTCCTTTTCTTCCCACAAATAGAGCTTTCTTTTAATGGTATTTGATTGCCTCTGCGATTTTTATTTTTTGCGATATAAACGGAAAAAGACAGTAAATTTTGAAAAAAAATGATATTTTCTACTTTTTGTTATAAGAAAAATCGAATAAACTCAATTTTAGTCATACATTTAGGCCAAAATGTATTCAGCCACATGTCTTTAGTAAAAAAATGTCAATAAGCGTATATTTATTGGTTTGCGCAAAAGTTATAGCGTCTACAAACTAGGGTACATTTTCTGGAATTTACACAGCTTTTAATTTATGACTGCCTATCTAATTTCTTGAGGTGCTAAAATGGCAGGGCAGTACAAACCCCCCCCAAATGACCCCATTTTGGAAAGTAGACATCCCAAGGAAATTGCTGAGAGGCATGTTGAGCCCATTGAATATTTTTTTTTTGTCTCAAGTGATTGAATAATGACTAAAAAAAAAAAAATATTACAAAAAATTGTCACTAAATGATATATTGCTCACACATGCCATGGTTATATATGGAATTGCACCCAAAATACATTTTGCTGCTGCTCCTGAGTACGGGGATACCACATGTGTGGGACTTTTTGGGAGCCTAGCCACGTACGGGCCCCCGAAAACCAAGCACCGCCTTCAGGATTTCTAAGGGCGCAAATTTTTGATTTCACTCCTCACTACCTATCACAGTTTCGAAGGCCATAAAATGCCAAAATAGCACAAAACCCCCCCAAATGACCCCATTTTGGAAAGTAGACACCCCAAGCCATTTGCTGAGAGGCATGGTGAGTATTTTACAGCTCTCATTTGTTTTTGAAAATGAAGAAAGAAAATTATTATTTTGATTTTTTATTTTTTTTTCAATTTTCAAAACTTTGTGACAAAAAGCGAGATCTGCAAAATACTCACCATACCTCTCAGCAAATAGCTTGGGGTGTCTACTTTCCAAAATGGGGTCATTTGGGGGGGTTTGTGCCATCTGGGCATTCCATGGCCTCCGAAACTGTGATAGGCAGTGAGAAGTGAAATCAAAAATTTACACCCTTAGAAAGCCTGAAGGCGGTGCTTGGTTTTTGGGGTCCCGTACGCGGCTAGGCTCCCAAAAAGTCTCACACATGTGGTATCCCCGTACTCAGGAGAAGCAACAGAATGTATTTTGGGGTGTAATTCCACATATGCCCATGGCATGTTTGAGCAATATATCATTTAGTGACAACTTTGTGCAAAAAATAAAAAATAAAAAAATAAATTGTCTTTTTTCCGCAACTTGTGTCAACATATAAAATATTCCATGGACTCGACATGCCTCTCAGTATATAGCTTGGGGTGTCTACTTTCCAAAATGGGGTCATTTGGGGGGGTTTTGAACTGTTCTGGCATTTTATACACAACATTAGGAAGCTTAAATCCACTCTTCTAACCACTTGAAGGCAAAGCCCTTTTTGACACTTTTTGTTTACATGAAAACATTTTTTTTTTTTGCAAGAAAATTATGTTGAACCCCCAAACATTATATATATTTTTAAAGCAAAGGCCCTACAGATTAAAATGGTGGGTGTTGCATTTTTTTTTTCTACACAGTATTTGCGCAGCGATTTTTCAAACGCATTTTTTGGGGAAAAAATACACTTTTTTTTTAGCACTAAAACACACTATATTGCCCAAATGTTTGATGAAATAAAAAAGATGATCTTAGGCTGAGTACATAGATACCAAACACGACAAGCTTTAAAATTTCGCACAAACGCGCATTGGCGACAAACTACATACATTTTTAAAAGCCTTTACAGGTTACGCCGTTAGATTTACAGAGGAGGTCTACTGCTAAAATTACTGCCCTCGATCTGACCTTCGCGGTGATACCTTACATGCATGGTGCAATTGCTGTTTACATATGACGCCAGACCGACGCTTGCGTTCGCCATTGGGCAAGAGCAGGGCAGGACAGGGGTGCTTCTTTTTTTTTTTTTTTTATTATTATTAATTTTGCTTTTTTATTTTATTTTTAAACTGTTGCTTCCACATTTTTTTTTTCATTGTTATCTCAGGGAATGTAAATATCCCCTATGATAGCAATAGGTAGTGACAGGTACTCTTTTTTGAAAAAACTGGGGTCTATTGGACCCTAGATCTTTCCTCTGCCCTCAAAGCATCTGACCACACCAAGATCGGTGTGATAAAATGCTTTCCCAATTTCCCAATGGCGCTTTTTATATCCGGGGGGGGACATTCCCTCCCACTGCTTCTAAAAGCAGTCCAGAGGCTAATTAGCCACTAGGATTAGTTTTACATGAAAGCCGGCCGCTGGCTGAAAAGAATGATACCAAGATGATACCTAAACCCACAGGCATCATTCTGGTATAAACATTCAAAGTCCAGCAACATACCAGCAAGTTGCTGGTCCTTGTTGGACATGTATTGTAATCTTTTTTTCATGCAGCCTGTTGGCTGAACGAAAAAAAACGATTGATCGGTGGGTATGCCCACCATTAGAATACCGCCCTTCATCCACCCACTTCTAATGATGGGCATACATGCACCAATTATATATGCCGAAGCATGGGGGCATCTTCCCGCAAAAGTTATGCCGCGTACACATGGTCAGACTTTTCCACGGGCAAGCCTCCGTCGGAATTTCGACCGTATGTACGCGGCATTAGGAGCAAAATCGCTCCTCCGCTCCTCCGCCCCTGCTGCCCCAATGCTTCGGCATATATGCTTTTTTTTTAACTGTGGTGGTGAAATCACCTCCTACAGCACTGGAGTCGCAGGGATCAGGCCTGTCTCTGCGAACGCTGCAGTTATGTGTGTTGTGTTTTGTAAGTGACAGTGATCGATACGGCACTTGGGTGGGTAGGGCTGGACGGAGGGGCAAAACGCAGGTGCTAGCAGGTATCTGGGCTGATCCCGCTAACACTGCATTTTTGGGAACCCTAAACTGCTGGGGACGCTAGTATAGATCTGATCAGATCAGATATTGATCTGTTCAGATACTATACCACTAAGGGGGGTGTATGCTTAACGCGTGGGTGTTAGCGCTACTGGCACTAACCTGACGCTGCCTGGGGTGTGACGCAGACCCTCTCTGACGCTAAAACCTAATTGATATCGCCCGCCGGGCGATCAGGGGGTTAAACCTTTATTGGGTTATATACGGCGGGTGCCCTGACACTGTAAAAAGCAAACTAACTAACCAGCGTCACCCGTAACACTTATATGGTGATTACTGGTGAAAGGGTTAACTAGGGGCAATTAGGGGGTTAAAACCTTTATTGGGTAATATATGGGGGTACCTGACGCTATTTAAAAACCCGACGGCGAACCTAAAAAATAGTCACATGGTCCCATGACGTCACAGTCACATGCTCCGGGGCACATGGCAAGGGAGCATGTGACTGTGACGTCATGGGACCATGTGACTGTGACGTCATGAGAAGCCTATAATAATCTCTGCGGACCAAAGATTTAACATTACTGCGAGAGGAAGCGTTGAGTCAACATCGAGGAGGAGAAGAGGGAAGAAGACGCCGACGGCGACGACGGAGAAGACCGGCCCCTCTACTAGCAAAAGAGCTACCAAGAAGTTAGTGGAGGGGCCGGCAGAAGGACGACGGAGAGCCGGACGGAGAAGACCGGGTCTCCGCTAGCAAAAGAGCTAAAAAGAAGTTAGCGGAGGCCCGGCGGAAGAAAGAACCGGAGAGCGTGGCGACGACACCGGAGACCCCCGAAGTCGGAAGAAGACCTCCGGAGCGGTGCAATAAAATACTTTTAAAAACTGTGTTGTGTTTTTATTACCATTTTTTTCCCACCAGGTGAATGGGTAGGGGTACGATGTACCCCATACTCATTCACATAGGGTGGGGGGGCCGTTATCTGTGGGCCCTCTTATTAAAGGGGGCTCCCGGATTCCGATAAGCCCCCCGCCCGCAGACCCCGACAACCAACGGCCAGGGTTGTCGGGAAGAGGCCCTGTCCTCATCAACATGGGGGCAGGGTGCTCTGGGGTGGGGGGGCCGCAGGTCGCCCCCCTGCCCCAGAGCACCAAACCCCCCATGTTGAGGGCATGTGGCCTGGTACGGTTCAGGAGGGAGGGGGGCCGCTCTCGTCCCCCCCTCTTCCCCTGCGGCCTGCCAGGTTGCGTGCTTGGATAAGGGTCTGGTTTGGATCCAGAGGGGGACCCCCACGCCGTTTTTTCGGCGTAGGGTTCCCCTTCAAATCCAGACCAGACCCAAGGGCCTGGTATGCTCCTGGAGGGGGAACCCACGCCGTTTTTTTCTTTAAAAATTGGCGTGGAGTTCCCGCTCAGGATTCATACCAAACGCAGTGCCTGGTATTGGCGGGAATCCGCGTCGGATCCCCGCTCAATACAGTGTCGCGTCTCCTCGCTATTGCAGCGAGCGCGACACGTGTCGCCACCCTGCTGCCGAGATCTCGGCACTCCTGTCGCCGAGAATCTCGGCGATGGGAGCGCGATAGAAATACAATATCGGCGGCACCTACTGTATGGGGTACCTGACGCTATAAAAACCTGCGGCGAACCTAAAAAAAATTACTGGCTACCGATCTGCATCACCGACGCTAAGACAGCGATCAGAAAAATGATCGCTTAGCGACGGCGGTGCTAGGGGGTGAAAGGGTTATCTGGGGGCGATCAGGGGGTTAAACCTTTATTAGGGGGGGTTAGGGGGCTACACTGGACCTAAAACTAAATGTAGTGACACTTTTACAGTCACAAATGTCACTGATTGCAGTGATCAGTAAATAAATGGTCACTGCAATCAGTGACACTGTGACTGGGGGCTGGGGGGTGATCTGGGGGGTGATCTGGGGGGGCGATTTATGTGCCTATGTGTCCTGGTGTCAGTGTAGTGTTTTGTGCACTAACCTGCATCTTCTCCTGTGCGGCGCTCGGTATATGTGAGCGCTGCAGGAGAGATGACATCACTTCATCCTGCCTGTGTAAACATTACACAGGCAGGGGAAGGATTCGATTCGCTGGGAGCGATCGAGAGGGGGTGGCCGGAATCGAACGGCTGTCCCCTCATCCCTGATCGCTCCCAAACGAATAACGGCCGCTCACTGTAAAGAAGGGGGGTCCAATCGGACCCCCCAACTATACAAAGGCAGTCATGTAGATATACGTGATTCTGCCTGTCGGTGCCATTCTGCCGACGTATATTTACAGTGGGCGGTCGTTAAGTGGTTAATGACCAGAGGTGTTTTCACAATTTGGCACTGCGCTGCTTTAACTAGAAATTGTGCGGACATGCAATGTTGTACCCAAACAAAATTTGCGTCCTTTTCTTCCCACAAATAGAGCTTTCTTTTTAATGGTATTTGATTGCCTCTGCGATTTTTTCTTTTTTGCGATATAAACGGAAAAAGACCGAAAATTTTGAAAAAAAAAACATATTTTCTACTTTTTGTTATAAGAAAAATCGAATAAACTACATTTTAGTCATACATGTAGGCCAAAATGTATTCAGCCACATGTCTTTAGTAAAAAAATGTCAATAAGCGTATATTTATTGGTTTGCGCAAAAGTTATAGCGTCTACAAACTAGGGTACATTTTCTGGAATTTACACAGCTTTTAATTTATGACTGCCTATCTCATTTCTTGAGGTGCTAAAATGGCAGGACAGTACAAAACCCCCCCAAATGACCCCATTTTGGAAAGTAGACACCCCAAGGAAATTGCTGAGAGGCATGTTGAGCCCATTGAATATTTTTTTTTTGTCCCAAGTGATTGAATAATGACAAAAAAATAAAAAATAATACAAAAAGTTGTCGCTAAATGATATATTGCTCACACATGCCATGGTTATATGTGGAATTGCACCCCAGAATACATTTTGCTGCTCCTGAGTACGGGGATACCACATGTGTGGGACTTTTTGGGAGCCTAGCCGCGTACGGGACCCCAAAAACCAATCACCGCCTTCAGGATTTCTAAGGGTGTAAATTTTTGATTTCACTCCTCACTACCTATCACAGTTTCGGAGGCCATAAAATGCCAAAAAAGCACAAAACCCCCCCCAAATGACCCCATTTTGGAAAGTAAACACCCCAAGCTATTTGCTGAGAGGCATCTTGAGCCCATTGAATATTTTCTTTTTTTGTCCCAAGTGATTGAATAATGACAAAAAAAAATGTACAAAAAGTTGTCACTAAATGATATATTGCTCACACATGCAATGGTTATATGTGGAATTACACCCCAAAATACATTTTGCTGCTTCTCCTGAGTATGTGGATACCACATGTGTGGGACTTTTTGGGAGCCTAGCCTAGCCTAGCCTAGCCTAAATCAAAAATGTACACCCTTAGAAAGCCTGAAGGCGATGCTTGGTTTTTGGGGTCCCATACACGGCTAGGCTCCCAAAAAGTCCCATACATGTGGTATCCCCGTACTCAGGAGAAGCAACAGAATGTATTTTGGGGTGCAATTCCACATATAACCATGGCATGTTTGAGCAATATATCATTTAGTGACAACTTTTGTAATTTTTTTTCTTTTGTCATTATTTAATCACTTGGGACAAAAAAAAAAATATTCAATGGGCTCAAGATGCCTCTCAGCAAATAGCTTGGGGTGTCTACTTTCCAAAATGGGGTCATTTGGGTGGGTTTTGAACTGTCCTGACATTTTATGCACAACATTAGGAAGCTTATGTCACACATTTGCAAAAAAATTACGTTGAACCCCCAAACATTATATATATATATTTTTAAAGCAAAGGCCCTACAGATTAAAATAGTGGGTGTTGCATTTTTTTTTCCACACAGTATTTGCGCAGCGATTTTTCAAACGCAATTTTTGGGGGAAAAATACACTTTTTTTTATTTTAATGCACTAAAACACACTATATTGCCAAATGTTTGATGAAATAAAAAAGAGGATCTTAGGCCGAGTACATGGATACCAAACACGACATGCTTTAAAATTGCGCACAAACGCGCATCGGCGACAAACTACATACATTTTTAAAAGCCTTTTAAAGCCTTTACAGGTTACCACATTAGCTTTACAGAGGAGGTCTACTGCTAAAATGACTGCCCTCGATCTGACCTTCGCGGTGATACCTCACATGCATGGTGCAATTTCTGTTTACATATGACGCTAGACCGACGCTTGCATAAGCAGGGGGGGGGCAGGGGTGCTATATTTTTTTTTTATTATTATTATTTATTTTGCTTTTTTTTATTTTTAAACTGTTCCTTCCATTTTTTTTTTTTTTTACCATTTTTATTGTTATCTCAGGGAATGTAAATATCCCCTATGATAGCAATCGGTAGTGACAGGTACTCTTTTTTGGAAAAAATTGGGGGGTTAGACCCTAGATCTTTCCTCTGCCCTCAAAGCATCTGACCACACCAAGATCGGTGTGATAAAATGCTTTCCCAACTTCCCAATGGCGCTGTCTATATCCGGGGGGGGGGGGACATTCCCTCCCACTGCTTGTAAAAGCAGTCTAGAGGCTAATTAGCCGCTATAATTGCTTTTACATGAAAGCCGACCACTGGCTGAAAAGAATGATACCAAGATGATACCTAAACCCGCAGGCATCATTCTGGTATAACCATTCAAATTCCAGCAACATACCAGTACGTTGCTGGTCCTTGTTGAACATGTATTGTAATCTTTTTTTTCATGCAGCCTGTTGGCTGAATGAAAAAAAAGAGATTGATCGGTGGGTATGCCCACCATTAGAATACCTCCCTTCTTCCACCCACTTCTAATGATGGGCATACATGCACCATTTATATATGCCGAAGCATGGGGGCATCCTCCCACAAAAAAGTTATGCCGCGTACACGCGGTCGGACTTTTCCACGGGCAAGCCTCCGTCAGAATTTAGACCGTATGTACGCGGCATAAAAGGTTATGCCACGTACGTACGGTCAGACTTTTCCACGGGCAAGCCTCCGTCGGAATTTTGACCGTATGTACGCGGCATCGGGGCCAGCGCTACCACTAGGCGAAGTAGGCAGCCGCCTAGGGGCGCACTACCACCTAGGGCGCAACCACAGCCTCTGTCCTGTGTGACAGTGTGAGCTAGGCTCTCCTCTCTCCTGATCACTGGCCTGGCCCCATTAAGTGTGCCGCCACGGCGCCACCAAATTCCCCCCATGTGTAGCGCAGAGCGCCCCGCTGCGCTGTCACACCTCAGTCCTCAGACAGGTATAATCACACAGCGCCGCTCCGGGACTCCTTTGCTCCAGCCTGTCCCTCTGGTGCGGCGCTGTGTGTCTTGTGTGTGCAGTGGAGGGGTGGGGCTGAGAAGTAGCTGACTGACCTCCCGCCCAGCGAGGACTCCATGGAGCGGGTGGATGGCATTGGCAGCGGCGCGGCGCTGGCCTGGCCCTGGCGGGGACTCCGTGGAGAGGATGGATGGCGCTGGCCTGGCCCCTGAGCAGAGCCCTGATGATGGCTAGTGATGAGCCGAACACCCCCGGGTTTGGTTCGCACCAGAACCCGCAAACGGACCGAAAGTTCGTACGAACATTAGAACCCTATTAAATACAATGGATGCGAACGTTCGAATTCTAAAGTGCTAATTATAACGACTATTATGCATGTTATTGTCCTAAAAAGGGTTTGGGAACCCGGGTTCTGCACCAGGGGACATGTATCAATGCAAAAAGAAGTTTTAAAAACGGTCGTTTTTCGGGAGCAGTCATTTTAATGATGCATAAAGTGAAAAAAAAAAAAAAGTCAAATATTCCTTTAAATATCGTACCTGGGGGGTGTCTAAAGTATGCCTGTGAAATGCCACGTGTTTCCCGTGTTTAGAACTGTCCCTGCACAAAATGACACTTCTAAAGGAAAAAAAAAACATTTAAAACTGCTTGCGGCTTTAATGTAATGTCTGGTCCCGGTAATATGGATGAAAATCTTTAAGAAAAATGGCATAGCTACCCCATGACCCCCCCCTACCCCAGCCCATTACCAGCCCCTTTGGGTCTTGTATGGATATTAAGGGGAACACCGCACACAAAATAAAAAAGGCCCTATATACTCTGAACAGCCGTATACAGGCGGTGCTTACAAGACAGGGACTGTAGGTTTGTTCTTATGTAGAATGTGTTTGTAATTTTGAACAGGTACATTGTTTAAGTGTAGCTCCAGCCCAAAAATCTATTTTTAAACTTTTTGGAAAACATAGGTAAGGGTTATCACCCCTGTAACATTTGTTTTGCTGTCTGTGCCCCTGTTCAGAACATTTCACCTCACTTTCCGTCCCAATGACAACTGTTTTTGAAATGTGGTGTTTTTCTTGAAACAAGGATTGGTGATAAAGCATCAGTACAGAGGAGACACCTTTCTCCCATATTAATTCTTACAGGAGAGAATTTTCCTTCCTAGGGGTAGATTTCCTCTCACTTCCTGTTGTCTTCTTGCGTTTGCAAGTAGGAGTCGTTTGTAAGTTGGATGTTTGAAAGTAGGGACCTGCCGTATATACTCTGCAGAAATAGGCCCCTTAGTTGTTGGTGTTGGCACAACACTGTAAGCACTCACAGTTACTCTTGGTTGGTGCTGGAACGCCCTGCTGTCAACTATTATATCAGGAATTGTAATTACATATAATTGTTGAACAGTGGTAGTAAAAATTGGGCCTTTGATGGTGGTGCTGGTGCCACAACACTGTAAGCCCTGACAGTTACTCTTGGTGGGTGCAGCAATGGGCCCTGCTGTGAATTATTAGATCAAGAATTGTAATTGCATGCCCCTGTTGAACAGGGGCTGAAAAATTGGGCCTTTCGTGGTGGTGGTGGTGGTGTTGCCACAACACTGTAAGCCCTCAGAGTTACTCTTGGTGGGTGCAGGAATGGGCCCTGCTGTGAATTATTAGATCAAGAATTGTAATTACATGCCCCTTTTGAACAGGGGCTGAAAAATTGGGCCTTTCGTGGTGGTGGTGGTGGTGGTGGTGGCGTTGCCACAACACTGTAAGCCCTCAGAGTTACTCTTGGTGGGTGCAGCAATGGGCCCTGCTGTGAATTATTAGATCAAGAATTGTAATTACATGCCCCTGTTGAACAGGGGCTGAAAAATTGGGCCTTAGGCACTGGTGGCACAACACTGCAACCCCTCACAGATACTGTACTTGGAGCACAGCAATGAGCCCTGTTGCAAAGTATTGCTTCAAAAATTGTAATGACACGGCCCTGTTAAACAGGGGCTGAAAAATTGGGCCTTAGGCACTGGTGGCACAACACTCCAACCCCTCACAGATACTGTACTTGGAGCACAGCAATGAGCCCTGTTGCAAAGTATTGCTTCAAAAATTGTAATTACACGCCCCTGTTAAACAGGGGCTGAAAAATTGGGCCTTAGCCACTGGTGGCGGCACCCATAAACAAAAATGATCTTCCAAGCTATCATCATCAATCGTATCATTGAGGACTCGGAGGAGGAGGATAGCCAGTCAACATAACAGCACAGGCACTCAGTATCAGCATCAGTCTTGAAGGGATGTGACATGTTAAAATCAATTAGTCTGTTATATCAGCATCAGGTGTGTGGTAGCTGGTGGTGATCCAAGACTGGTTCATCTTGATGAAAGTCAGTCGATCAACCGAGTCGGTGGACAGGCGCACCCTGTGATCCCTGACAAATCCTCCAGCAGCACTGAATGTGCGTTCCGAAAGAACGCTGGATGCAGGACAGGTCAGTAGCTCAATTGCATACTGTGCAAGCTCTGGCCAGTGATCCATCCTCAAGACCCAGTAAGCCAGAGGATTTTCGGTGGGGAAGGTGTCCAAGTCTGACCTTGCCCCTAGATATTCCTGCACCATGTTTATCAGACGCTGGCGATGGTTGCTGGAACCGATCATACTTTGGGGCTGCGGACTAAAGAATTGTCTGAACGCATCGGTCAGACGGCCACCTTCCCCACCGCTCCTTCTTTGACTGGCCGAAGCCTCAGCAACTCGTTGTCCAGGACCAGGAGTTTGTAACCTCCCAGTCTCTGGGAACGCGTTGCACAGACCTTTCTGCAAGGCCTCCCGGAGTTGTCTCATCCTCTGCTCCCTCTGCGACGGTAACATAAGGTCCGCAACCTTACCCTTGTACCGTGGATCAAGGAGAGTGGCCAGCCAGTAATGGTCCCTCTCCTTGATCCGAAGAATACGAGGATCCTTCCGCAGACTTTGCAGGATCAGGGAGGCCATGCAGCGTAGGTTAGCTGAGGCATTCGGTCCGGAGTCCTCTGGGTCACTAAGGACGACATGATCCGCAGCCACCTCCTCCCAGCCACGTACAAGTCCACTGGTTTCTTGGGACTGTAAATCATCCCTAAAAGACTGCTGCTGATGATGCTGAGTGCCAGCCTCCACCTCCATGCTGACACAATCCTCCTCCTCCTCCTCCTCCTCCTCCTCCTCTTCCTGTGCGATGGGTGGGACAGAAGGAACACTGTCTGGGTAAAGGGGGCCTTGAGAGGCAAGGAAGTCCTCCTCTTCCTGCCTCTGTTCTGCCTCAAGTGCCCTGTCCATTATTCCACGCAGCGTGTGCTCCAACAGGTGGACAAGAGGTACAGTGTCACTGATGCATGCACTGTCACTGCTCACCATCCTCGTGGCCTCCTCAAATGGTGCCAGGACAGTGCATGCATCCCTGATCATGCCCCACTGGCGTGGAGAAAAAAAACCAAGCTCCCCTGACCCTGTCCTGGTGCCGTAGTCGCACAGGTACTCATTGATGGCCCTCTGCTGCGTGTGCAGCCGCTGCAGCATGGCCAACGTTGAGTTCCACCTGGTGGGCATGTCACATATAAGGCGGTTCTTGGGCAGGTTCAACTCCTTTTGCAGCTCAGCCAGGCGAGCACTGGCATTATAAGATCTGCGGAAATGCACACAGACTTTCCTGGCCTGCCTCAGGACATCCTGTAAGCCCGGGTACCTGCCCAAGAACCGCTGCACCACCAGGTTAAGGACGTGAGCCACACAGGGCACATGGGTCAGTTGTCCCTGTCGGAGGGCGGAGAGGAGGTTGGTGCCATTGTCGCAAACCACCATTCCTGGCTTAAGCTGGTGTGGCGTCAACCACCTCTCGGCCTGGCCCTGCAGAGCAGACAGGACCTCTGCCCCAGTGTGGCTTCTGTCCCCCAAACACACCAGCGCAAGCACGGCATGGCATCTTTTTGCCTGCGTACTTGCGTAGCCCCTTGAACGGCTACGGAGCACCGCTGGTTCAGAGGACAAAGCACAGGAAGAGGCCATGGAGGAAGAAGAAGAGGAGGGGGTGGAGGAGAGAGGTGTGTCACAACCAGTAGTAGCATTTTGGAGGCGTGGCGGTGGAACAACCTCCAACACTACTGCACCTTGTCCTGCATCCTTCCCAGCTGCCAAAAGAGTGACCCAATGGGCCGTGAAAGAAAGGTAACGTCCCTGTCCATGCCTGCTGGACCATGAGTCAGCGGTAATATGCACTTTACCGCTGACCGCCCTGTCCAGCGAGGCCAAGACATTGCCTTCCACATGCCGGTAGAGAGCCGGAATAGCCTTCCATGAGAAAAAGTGGCGTTTGGGAACCTGCCACTGAGGAACCGCACATTGCACAAACTCACGGAAGGGGGCCGAGTCTACCAACTGAAAAGGCAGCAGTTGAAGCGCTAGCAATTTAGCCAAGCTAGCATTCAACCGCTGGGCATGTGGATGGCTGGGAGTGAACTTCTTTCGACGGTCCAGCAGCTGGGGCAGGGAAATTTGCCTGCTAGAATCGGACGTCGGTGTACTGCTAGCAGAGTGGCCGCAAGTACTTGGCTGTGACACACCTAATTCTACACCTTCATTCCTCTCAGTGCATGTTTCAGAGAGGACTGAAGTTATAGTGGGGTTGGAGATCCCAGCTGATGCGGTGCAAGGAGAGGTCCGCTTTGTTCTTTGGTGTGGGTCTTTGAGGTAGGCTTGCCAACGAGCTGCATGGCAGGTCAACATATGTCTGGTCAGGCATGTGGTACCCAAGCGGCTGATGTTTTGGCCACGCGATATACGCTTGAGACATATGTTGCAAACAGCAGCTGTGCGATCTGATGCACTAGCCTCAAAAAAGGCCCACACCAAAGAACTTTTTGAATGACGGGCAGAGGCAGCGCCCTGCACAGGCGGAGCTCTGCGGTGTGATTCCGTCGGTGTACTGCCCTTACGCTGGCCACCAAAGGGCATCCTGCCTCGTTGGAGATGTGCCTCCTCCTCATCCTCCTCCTCCTCCTCTCTCCTATTAGGCACCCACGTGGAGTCAGTGACCTCATCATCCCCTCCCTCCTCATCACTGGAGCCAATCTGGCAGTATGCTGCAGCTGCTGGAACATGACTGCCAGATTGGTGTCCTTCTTGAGCATCCCCTCTGTCTGCTCTCACGCTACTGCCTTCCTCTAGCTGGGTTTCATCATCAGACCCTTCGAAACGCTGGGCATCCTCCTGGAGCATGTACCCAACACTGTGCTCAAACAGTTCGGGGGACTCCTCAGGAGGAGGACATGGTGGGTCTAGGGAAGGAGTGACTGATGATGAGTCTGACATTGATACCAGGGAAGAGGACGCTTTGGCAGCTGCTTTGCCAGTACCCTGAGCCTGGGTGAGAGAGGATGAGGAGGAGGAGGAGGGCTTGGTCATCCACTCTACCAAGTCTTCGGCATGATGTGGCTCAACATGTCCAGCTGCCGAAAAGAAGGACAAGCGTGTCCCATGGCCATGTGCTGATGACAATGCACCGCGTCCACGACCAGCACTGTTGCCCCCAGACACAGAGCCTGCTTGCCCTCTTTTATTGCCTCCTGACTGTCTGCCTCTCCTTGTTTGCCTTCCAGACATTCTAATGGATGGCCTGCAGGGAGATGGGAAAAAAGCAATAAGGGCTACCTTCAGGTGTCCTTCTCTGTCCCTTTACTTAAGGATTTCTAAATATGGTTGAGGAGGATGATTGCTTTCGCACAGAATAGCACAATGACAATTTCCCTGACTGTCCAAAAAACAAGGATTTCAAAGATGGTTGATGAGGAATGCTTTAGCACAGTATAGCACAATGACAATTTCCCTCACTGTCCTTCCCTGTCCCTACAAACAAGGATTAGCACAGTAAAACACACTGACACTCTCCCTACCTATAGTTTTCTGTCCCTATAAAAAATGTTTTTTTAAAGATGGTTGATGATGAATGCTTTAGCACAGTATAGCACAATGAGAATTTCCCTCACTGTCCTTCCCTGTCCCTACAAACAAGGATTAGCACAGTAAAACACACTGACACTCTCCCTACCTATAGTTTTCTGTCCCTATAAAAAATGTTTTTTTAAAGATGGTTGATGATGAATGCTTTAGCACAGTATAGCACAATGAGAATTTCCCTCACTGTCCTTCCCTGTCCCTACAAACAAGGATTAGCACAGTAAAACACACTGACACTCTCCCTACCTATAGTTTTCTGTCCCTATAAAAATGTTTTTTTAAAGATGGTTGATGATGAATGCTTTAGCACAGTATAACACAATGAGAATTTCCCTCACTGTCCTTCCCTGTCCCTACAAACAAGGATTAGCACAGTAAAACACACTGACACTCTCCCTACCTATAGTTTTCTGTCCCTATAAAAAATGTTTTTTTAAAGATGGTTGATGATGAATGCTTTAGCACAGTATAGCACAATGAGAATTTCCCTCACTGTCCTTCCCTGTCCCTACAAACAAGGATTAGCACAGTAAAACACACTGACACTCTCCCTACCTATAGTTTTCTGTCCCTATAAAAAATGTTTTTTTAAAGATGGTTGATGATGAATGCTTTAGCACAGTATAGCACAATGAGAATTTCCCTCACTGTCCTTCCCTGTCCCTACAAACAAGGTTTAGCACAGTAAAACACACTGACACTCTCCCTACCTATAGTTTTCTGTCCCTATAAAAAAAGTTTTTTTAAAGATGGTTGATGATGAATGCTTTAGCACAGTATAGCACAATGAGAATTTCCCTCACTGTCCTTCCCTGTCCCTACAAACAAGGTTTAGCACAGTAAAACACACTGACACTCTCCCTACCTATAGTTTTCTGTCCCTATAATTTTTTTTTTTAAAGATGGTTGATGATGAATGCTTTAGCACAGTATAGCACAATGAGAATTTCCCTCACTGTCCTTCCCTGTCCCTACAAACAAGGATTAGCACAGTAAAACACACTGACCCTCTCCCTACCTATAGTTTTCTGTCCCTATAAAAAATGTTTTTTTAAAGATGGTTGATGATGAATGCTTTAGCACAGTATAGCACAATGAGAATTTCCCTCACTGTCCTTCCCTGTCCCTACAAACAAGGATTAGCACAGTAAAACACACTGACACTCTCCCTACCTATAGTTTTCTGTCCCTATAAAAAATGTTTTTTTAAAGATGGTTGATGATGAATGCTTTAGCACAGTATAGCACAATGAGAATTTCCCTCACTGTCCTTCCCTGTCCCTACAAACAAGGTTTAGCACAGTAAAACACACTGACACTCTCCCTACCTATAGTTTTCTGTCCCTATAAAAAATGTTTTTTTAAAGATGGTTGATGATGAATGCTTTAGCACAGTATAGCACAATGAGAATTTCCCTCACTGTCCTTCCCTGTCCCTACAAACAAGGATTAGCACAGTAAAACACACTGACACTCTCCCTACCTATAGTTTTCTGTCCCTATAAAAAATGTTTTTTTAAAGATGGTTGATGATGAATGCTTTAGCACAGTATAGCACAATGAGAATTTCCCTCACTGTCCTTCCCTGTCCCTACAAACAAGGTTTAGCACAGTAAAACACACTGACACTCTCCCTACCTATAGTTTTCTGTCCCTATAAAAAATGTTTTTTTAAAGATGGTTGATGATGAATGCTTTAGCACAGTATAGCACAATGAGAATTTCCCTCACTGTCCTTCCCTGTCCCTACAAACAAGGATTAGCACAGTAAAACACACTGACACTCTCCCTACCTATAGTTTTCTGTCCCTATAAAAAATGTTTTTTTAAAGATGGTTGATGATGAATGCTTTAGCACAGTATAGCACAATGAGAATTTCCCTCACTGTCCTTCCCTGTCCCTACAAACAAGGATTAGCACAGTAAAACACACTGACACTCTCCCTACCTATAGTTTTCTGTCCCTATAAAAAATGTTTTTTTAAAGATGGTTGATGATGAATGCTTTAGCACAGTATAGCACAATGAGAATTTCCCTCACTGTCCTTCCCTGTTCCTACAAACAAGGATTAGCACGGTAAAACACACTGACACTCTCCCTACCTATAGTTTTCTGTCCCTATAAAAAATGTTTTTTTAAAGATGGTTGATGATGAATGCTTTAGCACAGTATAGCACAATGAGAATTTCCCTCACTGTCCTTCCCTGTCCCTACAAACAAGGATTAGCACAGTAAAACACACTGACACTCTCCCTACCTATAGTTTTCTGTCCCTAGAAAAAATGTTTTTTTAAAGATGGTTGATGATGAATGCTTTAGCACAGTATAGAACAATGAGAATTTCCCTCACTGTCCTTCCCTGTCCCTACAAACAAGGATTAGCACAGTAAAACACACTGACACTCTCCCTACCTATAGTTTTCTGTCCCTATAAAAAATGTTTTTTTTAAAGATGGTTGATGATGAATGCTTTAGCACAGTATAGCACAATGAGAATTTCCCCCACTGTCCTTCCCTGTCCCTACAAACAAGGATTAGCACAGTAAAACACACTGACACTCTCCCTACCTATAGTTTTCTGTCCCTATAAAAAATGTTTTTTTAAAGATGGTTGATGATGAATGCTTTAGCACAGTATAGCACAATGAGAATTTCCCTCACCGTCCTTCCCTGTCCCTACAAACAAGGATTAGCACAGTAAAACACACTGACACTCTCCCTACCTATAGTTTTCTGTCCCTATAAAAAATGTTTTTTTAAAGATGGTTGATGATGAATGCTTTAGCACAGTATAGCACAATGAGAATTTCCCTCACTGTCCTTCCCTGTCCCTACAAACAAGGATTAGCACAGTAAAACACACTGACACTCTCCCTACCTATAGTTTTATGTCCCTATAAAAAATGTTTTTTTTAAAGATGGTTGATGATGAATGCTTTAGCACAGTATAGCACAATGAGAATTTCCCTCACTGTCCTTCCCTGTCCCTACAAACAAGGATTAGCACAGTAAAACACACTGACACTCTCCCTACCTATAGTTTTCTGTCCCTATAAAAAATGTTTTTTTAAAGATGGTTGATGATGAATGCTTTAGCACAGTATAGCACAATGAGAATTTCCCTCACTGTCCTTCCCTGTCCCTACAAACAAGGATTAGCACAGTAAAACACACTGACACTCTCCCTACCTATAGTTTTCTGTCCCTATAAAAAATTTTTTTTAAAGATGGTTGATGATGAATGCTTTAGCACAGTATAGCACAATGAGAATTTCCCTCACTGTCCTTCCCTGTCCCTACAAACAAGGATTAGCACAGTAAAACACACTGACACTCTCCCTACCTATAGTTTTCTGTCCCTATAAAAAATGTTTTTTTAAAGATGGTTGATGATGAATGCTTTAGCACAGTATAGCACAATGAGAATTTCCCTCACTGTCCTTCCCTGTCCCTACAAACAAGGATTAGCACAGTAAAACACACTGACACTCTCCCTACCTATAGTTTTCTGTCCCTATAAAAAATGTTTTTTTAAAGATGGTTGATGATGAATGCTTTAGCACAGTATAGCACAATGAGAATTTCCCTCACTGTCCTTCCCTGTCCCTACAAACAAGGATTAGCACAGTAAAACACACTGACACTCTCCCTACCTATAGTTTTCTGTCCCTATAAAAAATGTTTTTTTAAAGATGGTTGATGATGAATGCTTTAGCACAGTATAGCACAATGAGAATTTCCCTCACTGTCCTTCCCTGTCCCTACAAACAAGGATTAGCACAGTAAAACACACTGACACTCTCCCTACCTATAGTTTTCTGTCCCTATAAAAAATGTTTTTTTAAAGATGGTTGATGATGAATGCTTTAGCACAGTATAGCACAATGAGAATTTCCCTCACTGTCCTTCCCTGTCCCTACAAACAAGGTTTAGCACAGTAAAACAGACTGACACTCTCCCTACCTATCCTTCTCTTTCCCTAAACTAAAGGAATCCAGGTTAAGCAAGAAAAAAAAATGTCACTGTCCCTGCCTATGCTTCTCTTTCCCTGCTCCGGAACACACTACACTAGGCCGCCGTGCTGGCGGCCTTTTATAGTGTGGGGCGTGTACTAAACACCCTCAGCAATAATTGGCCACAGGCATCCTGCCTGTGGCCAATCATTGCTCCCCTCGCTGCCGGCGCTGTGATTGGCCAAGCATGCGGGGTCACAGTGCATGCTTGGCCAATCACAGCGCCTGGATGACACTGCGATGGCGTAGTGCATTGTGGGCCGCAAATTAGGCGCGAACGGCCCAAATCGTTCGTTGTTCGGCGAACGATCGAACAGCCGATGTTCGAGTCGAACGTATGTTCGACTCGAACACCGAGCTCATCCCTAATGATGGCTGACGAAGCACCAAAGCAAAGAGCAGAGGTAAGAAGGAGGACGGATCGATCTACATGCTGTATGAGGGGGAGGGGAGGGGAGGGGGAGGGGGAAGTCCTGTAAGGGGGGGTCAGTGTATGTGTCATGCAAGGGGGGGTCAGTGTATGTTTTCTGTAAGGGGGGGTCAGTGTATGTGTCCTGTAAGGGGGGGTCAGTGTATGTATCATGTAAGGGGGGGTCAGTGTATGTATCATGTAAGGGGGGGGTCAGTGTATGTGTCCTGTAAGGGGGGGTCAGTGTATGTGTCCTGTAAGGGGGGGTCAGTGTATGTGTCCTGTAAGGGGGGTCAGTGTATGTGTCCTGTAAGGGGGGTCAGTGTATGTGTCCTGTAAGCAGTGGCGTATCCAGGGTATGGCAAGACATGGCAAGTGCCATGGGCGCTAAATGAAGGGGGCACTGGTGAGTGGCTGGCAGTCTACACACTGCTCAGAGATGACCCCAAGCAAAGCACACAGTCGGTGCTCTCCTCTCCATGAAGGTCTGGGAAAGTGTTTAGTGTTTGGGTCAGGTGACTCCCCCCCTCGGCACATCCCAGCAATGTTCTCCCTGCAGGGTGGGCGCTCACTCTCCGTGTATACGGGTGGGCAGTGGGAGGAAGTTGCTGCACATGAGAAGAGCGGAGTTGTTGCACATCTGTGCCCATCCCCCCCTCCCCCCTCCCCAATTACAAAGAGAGTCACGGCAATTGCAGAGCGATTCTCTGTGTGTGTCTCCCTTCCCCTCCTGTAAGCTCTCAGCTGCTGGAGGGATAGACAGAGAATCGCTCTGTACTGTGTGAAGTGCTCACATGATGATATTTGAGTGTCCCGACTCCCGACCATCACAGGGAGGGGGGATATTTGCATCTCATCTCATCAGCCAATAAAACGTTGCTCATGTTGCAGCCCCTCCCACCCGCCACATTTTGACTTCACTTCCAGGAAGAAGCCAGAATCAGTCCTCAGTGTGCCAGCAGCCATGTGAGTTTTTTTCTTTATGTTTACTTAAGTTCAGGGAGGGGGAGAAGAAGGTTCTGCAGCAGATTTGTGCTTTTAATGCAGGTGATGGAGGAAGAGGGGATCAGGATCAGTATTCTTTTATCTAAGCATGTTGTCATATATTTACTTTGACACTCTACCACCCTAACCTGGCACTCTACCACCCTAACCTGGCACTCTACCACCCTAACCAGGCACTCTACCACCCTAACCAGGCACTCTACCACCCTAACCAGGCACTCTACCACCCTAACCTGGCACACTACCACCCTAACCAGGCACACTACCACCCTAACCAGGCACTCTACCACCCTAACCAGGCACTCTACCACCCTAATCAGGCACTATACCACCCTAACGCTACCATCCTAGCCTGGCACTCTACCACTCTAGCCTGGCACTACTGTATATCACCTAACCTGGCACTTTGTGTTGGTCTATTACATAAAATCCCAATAAAATAAATTTTTGGTTGTAACATGACAAAAGGTGGAAAATTTCAAGAGTTATGAATACTTTTTCAAGGCACTGTGTGTGTGTGTGTGTGTGTATATGTGTATATATATATATAGTTGGGCCCCCTACTTTTGTTCCTGTCCCTCCCATGTGCCCCCCCTAAATATGAACACCAGCGATACCACTGTTGCACAGAAGACAGAGTGACAGCGCAGCAACAGGAGATTCAGGGGCTACTTGTGCAGCAATCGGAGGCACAGCGCTGTCCCGGAGTGATCGGTGGGGACAGATGGTGCGGGGTGCCGGGCACTGATCGCACCGTTGCTCGAGTATCGCTATGTCCTGTGGCTCAGGATCATGCAGAAGAGTGTGTGCTATAACGAGGGTTACACTCTGTACCTAGCTCTCCTGGCCTGCAAAGAGGGCACCAAGAGGGGGCAACTCACCAAGACCAACAGTTAGCATGACAAGTGGTTCTCCCTCTTCTGCTTCGAGGGAGAGCAGAGCACCTGACCCTCCAGGCTCTACATGCTGGAGGGTGCCAGCTGTGAGAGGATCCCACCCCACCCATAGTGGGCAGCGAGGGCAAGAAGAGCATGGAGAAGCAGGTATCCACCTACCAACGTCTACCTATATATACTGGGCTCCATTCCTGCCCAGGACACTAGCTACATGGAGTTAGCATGTTCTCCCTGTGTGGTTCCTCTCCTACTCCAAACACATGCAGGTAGGTGAATTGTACCCAGCAGTGTACATGGCTGATCACATTAAAAACTGACCCTACAATCATAGAGGACTCTACACATATCTATGTATACTTCCATTCAGTCCTGTCCAGCTCTTGGCAGATTTTAGGCCATTGCTCATCTTGGATCATTTTTCGGACATGGGGTGATCACCCATGTAGATTGCCACTTTATACAGACAGGGGACCATCACCTACCAACATGGCTTTGGAGTGTGCCCACACCAAGAGAACATGCAAACTACATGCAGATAGCTTCCTGGCCCAGATTCAAACCAAGTGAGGCAAGTCCCAACCACTAACCTACTGTTCTCACTATATACCTGTATATACTGACAGTATTATCTGAAAGACGGGTTTCAAATGTTTTGACAGGGGCGCAGTTTCAGTGTTTGCCATAGGCGCCATTTTCACTAGATACGCCTCTGCCTGTAAGGGGGGGTCAGTGTATGTGTCCTGTAAGGGGGGGTCAGTGTATGTGTCCTGTAAGGGGGGGTCAGTGTATGTGTCCTGTAAGGGGGGGTCAGTGTATGTGTCAGGTAAGGGGGGTCAGTGTATGTGTCAGGTAAGGGGGGTCAGTGTATGTGTCAGGTAAGGGGGGGTCAGTGTATGTGTCAGGTAAGGGGGGGTCAGTGTATGTGTCAGGTAAGGGGGGTCAGTGTATGTGTCAGGTAAGGGGGGTCAGTGTATTTTTCAGGTAAGGGGGGGGTCAGTGTAATTGTCAGGTGGGTTAGTGTAGGGGACAGGAGGTTAGTGTAGGGGTCAGATAGGTCACATGTGTTGCAAGGGCAAGTTAAAGTGGAGTCAGGGGCGCAGCCGGGGGGGGCGGCAAAATTAGGTTTCGCCTAGGGTGTCAAAGATCCTTGCACCAGCCCTGCGCGGCATTAGTAGCAAAATCGCTCCTCCGCCCCTGCTGTCCCCCATGCTTCGGCATATATGCTCTTTTTTTTTACTGTGGTGGTGAAATCCCCTCCTACAGCGTTGGAGTCATGGCTTTATGTATCGTGGGAGCAAATGCTGTTGCTGTAAAGATAAATAAATCCGCGCTGCAACTGAATGGCATACCTGAAAACAAAAAGTTACATACCTGAAAAGCAAGCATGATAAAACATTGCAGAATAGAATACAGTAAAAAAGAGCAGAATAATAGAGAGAAAATAGAGAGAGAGAACAAAACGACAACTATTTTTTTTTTTTATTTTTTTAATATTTTTTTGTGTTTTTGTTTTTTACGTTTTTTTTTTTGTTTGTTTTTTACACTTTTTTTTTTTACTCAACTGTAACGGTTCGGGTCTCTCAAAATGTGATGGCATCCTGGGAAACCCTGTGTAAGTGTGTCCTAGTCTGTGAAATGCTGTACCCTATACTAAAACTTCACTTTTGAGTGGTAGCGTTCAAAACATTTACCAATGCACAGACCAGGATTGTCAGGACAGAGTGGACAAAAATAACGGGTGTCACGCCTAAATCCGCGCTTGCTACAGACACGACATCTTTTTTGGGGGGCTCGTTGGGTAGGGGTACTCTCGAGGACATACGGATAATGCCTCTCATGCAGCCGGCTTACTGCATTTGGTAGGGGATGGTGAGGTGCAGAACCGCCTGGATACAGGAGTTCTGTGACTATCTCATCCTGGAATTTTAGGAGAGATAAAATCCCGCCTGAAGCTCTGTATAGCACATGAGCGTTCAGCAAAGCCAATTGGAATAAGGATAGAGACACTTTTTTGTACCAGAGTCTCGCCTTGCGGGCAATGTGATACGGCGCCAACTTCTGGTCGTTGAGGTCCACCCCTTCCCATATTTTGGTTATATTCGTGGACACAGAGGGGTTTCTCCACAACACCAGTCGCCGTACGAATTTGGACTGTCGTGTCTGCATGAAGGGAGGTAAGAAGGAAAACATTCTTAATATCCCTCCACTTCACAGCGAGCAAATTATTACACTTCAAGCAGGCTCTCTCCCCCAGCCTAAGACAGGAATCTACAAGCCCCTGGGGAAAGCCCCAGCGATTAGGTCGCACGGTGCCACATGCTCCAATCTGATGATCAAACAAGTGACTAAACAGTGGCACGCTCATGTAATAATTGTCCACATACAAGTGGTACCCCTTTCCGAATAAGGGTGAGACCAAATTCCACACTATCTTGCCAGCGCTCCCTATGTAATCCGGGCAGTTGACCGACTCAATCTGACTATCTTTTCCCTCATAAACCGTAAAGCTCCATACATAGCCTGTTGCCCTGTCACAGAACTTATAGAGCTTGACCCCGTATCTGGCACGCTTGCTGGGAAGGTACTGCTTGAAAGACAAGCGGACAGAAAATTTAATCAGGGACTCATCAACACAGACAACTTGATCGGGAATAAACAAGGCTGCAAAACGTTCGTTGAAGTGGTTTATGAGGGGCTGAATTTTGTAGCGCCGGTCGTATTCAGGGTCTCCAAGTGGACGACAAAGTTCATTGTCGTTGAAATGCATGAACCGCAAAATCTGCTCGTATCGTGTCCTGGGCATGGAGGCAGAGAACACGTGCATGTGGTCAATTGGGTGCGTGGACCAATAAGCACGTATTGCCGAAAATTCATGTGTGCCCATGTTGAGGCAAAGGCCCAGAAAGGTCTTAAATTCGGAAACCGTAATTGGTCTCCAATTTCTGGCAAGGGAAGGCAACTGGGGATTAGCGGCGATGAATTGACCAGCATATAAATTACTCTGGTCCACAATAGATCTATAGAGATCTTCCGTGAAAAACAGTGAATAAAAATCAAGTGGCATAAAATCAGCCGTTTCCACCTGAATAACGGGTTGGGCAGTGAATGGGTGAAGTACAGGTGCTGCAGAAGTGGTGGGGACCCAATCAGGATAGACGAATTCTGCAGGAAGGGTACTATGGGCACGACGGGCCTCCTCAACAACCTCAGAAGATCGGGATCGGGTGCGCCTGACCTTAGCAGGGACCTCATCATCTTCGTCGCCCGGGCTATCTGACATGGAGCCGCTGTCTTCTACAGGAAGGTATTCTGAGCCTGAATCTGACAGATCCGTGACCTCCTCTTCACTATCTGTCATGCTCAGAATCTTGTAGGCCTCTTTACTAGTGTACCTTCGATTTGCCATTTTGGGCTCTAAATTTAGGGGTACACTAGTAAGATTCACAGGAAAAAAAAGCACCTGACTGTCGTCAGCAAATATCTCAAACGCTACAAAAAAAAAACTGTTAGTGATCGCAGGGATCAGGCCTGACTCTGCGAACGCTGCAGTTATGTGTGTTGTGTTTGGTAAGTGACCATGATCGATCGATACTGCACTTGGGTGGGCTGGGCTGGGCGGAGGGGCTAAACGCAGGTGCTAGCAGGTATCTGGGCTGATCCCGCTAACACTGCGTTTTTTGGAACCCTAAACAGCTGGGGACGCTAGTATAGATCTGATCAGATCAGATATTGATCTGTTCAGATACTATACCACTAAGGGAAGTGTATGCTTTGCGCGTGGGTGTTAGCGTTACTAGCACTAACCTAACGCTGCCTGGGGTGACGCAGACCCTCTCTGGCGCTAAAACCTAATTTATATCACCCGCCGGGCGATCAGGGGGTTAAACCTTTATTGGGTTATATATGGCGGGTGCCCTGATGCTATAAAAAGCAAACTAACCAACCAGCGTCACCCGTAACACTTATACGGTGATCACTGGTGAAAGGGTTAACTAGGGGCAATCAGGGGGTTAAAACCGTTATTAGGTAATATATGGGGGTACCTGGCGCTATATAAAAACCTGACGGGTAACCTAAATAACTAACTGGCTAACCAGTGTCACCAGTGACACTTATACAGTGATCACTGGTGAAAGGGTTAACTCTAGGGGCGATGAAGGGGTTAAACCTTTATTATATAATATATGGGGGTACCTGATGCTATAAAAACCTGCGGCGAACCTAAAAAAAATAACTTGCTACCTAGGGGCACCACCGACACTAATACAGCGATCGGGAAAACGATTGCTTAGTGACGCTGGTGATAGGGGATGAAAGGGTTACCTGGGGGGGCAATCAAGGGGTTAAACCTTTATTAGGGGGGTAGGGGGCTACCGTGGACCTAAAGGGGCCTAAACCTAACTGCCCTGCAACTTTTTACTATCACAGATGACACTAAATGCAGCGATCAGAAAAAAAATGATCACTGCAATCAGTGACACTGTGACTGGGGGCTGGGGGGTGATCTGGGGGTGACTGGGGGGTGTAAGTGTGCCTACGTGTATTATTGTCAGTGGGCTGTTGGTGCACTTACTGTGAGATGTCTTCTCTCCTCGCGCCGGATCGAAAAGACCGCCACGAGGAGAGATGACATCACTTCCTCTGCCTGTGTTTACATGTACACAGCAGAGGAAGCATATCATTCGCTGGGAGCGATCGCGAGGGGGTGGCCAGAAACGAATGGCCATCCCCTCATCACGGATCGCTCCCGCAATAATAACCACCGCTCACTGTACCGGAGGGGGGTCCGATCGGACCCCCCACCCATACGAAGGCAGGCACGTACAGGTACATGAGTTTGCCTGTCCGTGCCATTCTGCCGACGTATATGTACAGTGAGCGGTCGTTAAGGGGTTAAAGACCAGGCCCCTTTTTGCGATTCGGCACTGCGTTGCTTTAACTGACAATTGCGCGGTCGTGCGACTTGGCTCCCAAACAATATTGACGTCCTTTTTTTCCCACAAATAGAGCTTTCTTCTGGTGGTATTTGATCACCTCTGCGTTTTTGTTTTTTTTGCGCTATAAACAAAAATAGAGCGACAATTTTGAAAAAAATTCAATATTTTTTACTTTTTGCTATAATAAATATCCCCCAAAAATATGTAAAAAAAAAAATGTTTTCCTCCGTTTTTGCCCGATACGTATTCTTCTACATATTTTTGGTAAAAAAAATCGCAATCTGCGTTTATTGATTGGTTTGCGCAAAAGTTATAGCGTTTACAAAATAGGGGATAGTTTTATGGCATTTTTATAATTTTTTACATTTTTTTACTAGTAATGGCAGCGATCAGTGATTTTTTTCGTGACTGCGACATTATGGCGGACACATCGGACACTTTTGACACATTTTTGGGACCATTGTCATTTTCACAGCGATCCGTGCTATAAAAATGCACTGATTACTGTGAAAATGACACTGGCAGTGAAGGGGTTAACCACTAGGTGGCGATGTAGGGGTTAAGTGAGGGGGGGTTGGGCTCTGTGTCACATGACACTGATCTTCGCTCCGAGTACACGGAGCTGAGATCAGTGTCATTGTCACTAGTCAGAGCACAAGCATCTCCCCGCTCTATACCTCCGTGAGACGATTGCGGGGATCCCTGCGGCGATCGAGTCCGCGGGACCCACGGTCCGACTCGCGGGGAAGGCGGCAGGGTCGCGAGCGCGCTGGCGGCGCGCCTGCGCACGCGACCACACTGCAGGCATTTAAAAGGCCACATACAGGTATGTGATTATGCCTGTCCGTGCCATTCTGTATATATACAGTGGGCGGTCGTTAAGTGGTTAATAAATAACATCAACTACAACAATTTCAATAATGCAAATTTAACAAAGCAACCAGGAGGGGGTCTTTGGGTGTCCTTAAGGCACTCTTTTGTGATTATAATTACCCATGTCCTCAGCTGCACCCCAATCACCTCGAAAACGATTATGGACTCAACATACTTACATTTTCCCCCAGGAAACCTAGCTCCTAGGAGAACCACCTGTAGCGGGGTCTCCTTTAAGGCCCCGGGACTACGTTACCCAGAGCCCCGTTCAGCACCCAGGGTGCATTTAGCCACCGAAGAGACTCCTGGGAGGGGCTATATAAGAAGAGGGCGAGGCGGAGCTCGGCCTCTTTGGGACACCGCGCTGCAATCAACAGGTCTTCCTGTGCGGATCTGCTGCAGTGCAGGGCCTGAAGCCAGGGGCCTTGCACAAACTTCCAGAGAGCCTTCCACCCCACTGCGGAGCCTGGGTGGCACCTGACTTGACGAGTTTGGACATCAGTTGGACCGGGGACCCGGCCATTGCGGACACTGTGTGCGGAGACACAGTAGGTGGAAGTCCCGGACTGGGATCGCGTCCGGAGTGGTGAGCGAGCACCTGCTCATTCATATAAACTGTACTTTAACTAGGCCTAGAGACTGCCTTGGCCCTCCTGGTTCTATTTACTGTCCCACAGGAGACTATTGGCGGAACTGAGTTGAGTAGTCTCCTGTGAGTGGTTCATTCTCCCTTTTTAATTTTCCTACCCGTTGGATTACAAATTACTGTTCCTGTTGTGCACCACCAGTCAAGTTGCATGCGAAGAAATTGATCTTCCAGAGACTTAGTCTAAAGCTGGGTCAGGCCTGATCCGTAGGTAGAACTTTTGTTGCTCCACCATAAGGGCGCATAGATAGAGATAGTTGCACTTGACGGGAAATCGTCTGTATTATAACTTCTGTCTGCAGGGCTCTGCCGACATATATGTGTTAACCTTGTGCCTTTTATCCAAAGTAAAGAAACGTTATATTTTATCATTTGCTATCAGTGTGTTATCTTCTTGCAAAGAGGTTACCCTTGCAATACAGATAGATTGTGTGCATATACTGTTAGATTGTGATACGAGAACAATCCCTAGACTAGCTGTGCCAGAGTGGGTCGAGTAGATTGGCGGTGCTGTACACAGGGCCCGAAACAAATCCAGCGGCTCTCTTAACTGGGGGTAGCGCTACACACCAATAACCAATTGGAAGTGCCATACCCTAGATGAGCCCCCAATTTTTGTAACAATATAATTAAACACTGACCCCCAAAGACCCCCTGACCCGCCAAGCTGCTGTGTCAAATGGTCAATTGTTATTATTATTGTAGCGGGGTCTCCTTTAAGGCCCCGGGACTACGTTACCCAGAACCCCGTTCGGCACACAGAGTGCAGTTAGCCACCGCAGAGACTCATGGGAGGGGTTATTTAAGGAGGAGGCGAGGCGGAGCTCGGCCTCTTTGGGACACCGCGCTGCAAGCAAGAGTTTCTTCCTGTGCGGATCTGCTGCAGTGCAAGGCCTGAAGCCTGGGCCTTGCGCAACTTCCAAAGAGCCTTCCACCCCACCGCGGAGCCTGAGTGGCATCTGACTTGTCGAGTGAGGACATCAGTTGGATCGGGGACCCGATCGTTGCAGACGCTGTGTGCGGAGACACAGCAGGTGGAAGTCCCGGGCTGGGATCGCGCCCGGAGTGGTGAGCGAGCACTTGCTCAATCCAATAGACTTTACTGATTCTAGGCCTATAGACTGCCGTGGCTCACCGATTGTTTGCTTGTTGTTCCACTGGGGGGACCGGTTGCAGGACAGAGTTGAAGTGTCCCCCCCCCCCCATCATAGTGTTCTTAGTGATTGCCAGTTGTGGATTACAAATACCATTCATCAAGTGCACCACCGAGAGTTTGCATGCAAAGAAATCCCTATAGAAAGGACTGAGATTTATTCTGGTCAGGCCTGGCCAGGGTGGGGATATAGGAGATTGTTTAGTGCGCCACAGGGCGTGTATACCATAATAGCTACGCGTGGTGGATTACCGCGCAGCGCCATTATTGTGTGCTATATTGATTGCTGCAGGGCTCTGCAAGTCAGGTGTGTGTGTATTATATCCTGTCTAAACCTTTTCTTTTACAACCAAAGTAAACGGTTATGCTTAATCTCTAACATTGGTGTGTTGTCTTACTGTAAGGAGTAGTGATGAGCCGAACACCCCCGGGTTCGGTTCGCACCAGAACCCGCGAACGGACCGAAAGTTCGCACGAACATTAGAACCCTATTAAATACAATGGATGCGAACGTTCGGATTCTAAAGTGCTAATTATAACGACTATTATCCATGTTATTGTCCTAAACAGAGTTTGGGAACCCGGGTTCTGCACCAGGGGACATGTATCAATGCAAAAAGAAGTTTTAAAAATGGACGTTTTCCGGGAGCAGTCATTTTAATGATGCATAAAGTGAAAAAAAAAAGTCAAATATTCCTTTAAATATTGTACCTGGGGGGTGTCTACAGTATGCCTGTGAAGTGCCACGTGTTTCCCGTGTTTAGAACTGTCCCTGCACAAAATAAAATTTCTAAAGGAAAAAAAAGCCATTTAAAACTGCTTGCGGCTTTAATGTAATGTCTGGTCCCGGTAATATGGATGAAAATCTTTAAGAAAAATGGCATAGCTACCCCATCAACCCCCCCCCCCCCCCTACCCCAGCCCATTACCAGCCCCTTTGGGTCTTGTATGGATATTAAGGGGAACCCCGCACACAAAATAAAAAAGGCCCTATATACTCTGAACAGCCGTATACAGGCGGTGCATACAAGACAGGGACTGTAGGTTTGTTCTTATGTAGAATCTGTTTGTAATTTTGAACAGCTACATTGTTTAAGTGTAGCTCCAGCCCAAATACCTATTTTTAAGCTTTTTGGAAAACATAGGGAAGGGTTATCACCCCTGTAACATTTGTTTTGCTGTCTGTGCCCCTGTTCAGAACATTTCACCTCACTTTGCGTCCCAATGACAACTGTTTTTGAAATGTGGTGTTTTTATTGAAACAAGGATTGGTGATAAAGCATCAGTAGAGAGGAGACACCTTTCTCCCATATTAATTCTTACAGGAGAGAATTTTCCTTCCAAGGGGTAGATTTCCTCTCACTTCCTGTTGTCTTCTTCCGTTTGCAAGTAGTAGTCGTTTGTAAGTTGGATGTTTGAAAGTAGGGACCTGCCGTATATACTCTGCAGAAATTGGCCCCTTAGGTGTTGGTGTTGGCACAACACTGTAAGCACTCACAGTTACTCTTGGTGGGTGCTGGAACGCCCTGCTGTCAACTATTATATCAGGAATTGTAATAACATATAATTGTTGAACAGTGGTAGTAAAAATTGGGCCTTTGATGGTGGTGCTGGTGCCACAACACTGTAAGGCCTGACAGTTACTCTTGGTGGGCGCAGCAATGGGCCCTGCTGTGAATTATTAGATCAATAATTATAATTGCATGCCCCTGTTGAACAGGGGCTGAAAAATTGGGCCTTAGGCACTGGTGGCACAACACTGCAACCCCTCACAGATACTGTACTTGGAGCACAGCAATGAGGCCTGTTGCAAAGTATTGCATCAAAAATTGTAATTACACGCCCCTGTTAAACAGGGGCTGAAAAATTGGGCCTTAGCCACTGGTGGCGGCACCCATAAACCAAAATGATCTTCCAAGCTATCATCATTAATCGGATCATTGAGGAGGAGGAGGAGGATAGCCAGTCAACATAACAGCACAGGCACTCAGCATCAGCATCAGTCTTGAAGGGATGTGACATTTTAAAATCAATTAGTCTGTTATATCAGCATCAGGTGTGTGGTAGCTGGTGGTGATCCAAAACTGGTTCATCTTGATGAAAGTCAGTCGATCAACCGAGTCGGTGGACAGGCGCACCCTGTGATCCGTGACAAATCCTCCAGCAGCACTGAATGTGCGTTCTGAAAGAACGCTGGATGCAGGACAGGCCAGTAGCTCAATTGCATACTGTGCAAGCTCTGGCCAGTGATCCATCCTCAAGACCCAGTAAGCCAGAGGATTTTCGGTGGGGAAGGTGTCCAAGTCTGACCTTGCCCCTAGGTATTCCTGCACCATGTATATCAGACGCTGGCGATGGTTGCTGGAACTGATCATACTTTGGGGCTGCGGACTAAAGAATTGTCTGAACGCATCGGTCAGACGGCCACCTTCCCCACCGCTCCTTCTTTGACTGCCCGAAGCCTCAGCAACTCGTTGTCCAGGACCAGGAGTTTGTAACCTCCCAGTCTCTGGGAACGCGTTGCACAGACCTTTCTGCAAGGCCTCCCGGAGTTGTCTCATCCTCTGCTCCCTCTGCGACGGTAACATAAGGTCCGCAACCTTACCCTTGTACCGTGGATCAAGGAGAGTGGCCAGCCAGTAATGGTCCCTCTCCTTGATCCGAAGAATATGAGGATCCTTCCGCAGACTTTGCAGGATCAGGGAGGCCATGCAGCGTAGGTTAGCTGAGGCATTCAGTCCGGAGTCCTCTGCGTCACTAAGGACGACATGATCCGCAGCCACCTCCTCCCAGCCACGTACAAGTCCACTGGTTTCTTGGGACTGTAAATCATCCCTAAAAGACTGCTGCTGATGATGCTGAGTGCCAGCCTCCACCTCCATGCTGACACAATCCTCCTCCTCCTCCTCTTCCTGTGCGATGGGTGGGACAGAAGGAACACTGTCTGAGTAAAGGGGGCCTTGAGAGGCAAGGAAGTCCTCCTCTTCCTGCCTCTGTTCTGCCTCAAGTGCCCTGTCCATTATTCCACGCAGCGTGTGCTCCAACAGGTGGACAAGAGGTACAGTGTCACTGATGCATGCACTGTCACTGCTCACCATCCTCGTGGCCTCCTCAAATGGTGCCAGGACAGTGCATGCATCCCTGATCATGCCCCACTGGCGTGGTGAAAAAAACCCGAGCTCCCCTGACCCTGTCCTGGTGCCATAGTCGCACAGGTACTCATTGATGGCCCTCTGCTGCGTGTGCAGCCGCTGCAGCATGGCCAACGTTGAGTTCCACCTGGTGGGCATGTCACATATAAGGCGGTTCTTGGGCAGGTTCAACTCCTTTTGCAGCTCAGCCAGGCGAGCACTGGCATTATAAGATCTGCGGAAATGCACACAGACTTTCCTGGCCTGCCTCAGGACATCCTGTAAGCCCGGGTACCTGCCCAAGAACCACTGCACCACCAGGTTAAGGACGTGAGCCACACAGGGCACATGGGTCAGTTGTCCCTGTCGGAGGGCGGAGAGGAGGTTGGTGCCATTGTCGCAAACCACCATTCCTGGCTTAAGATGGCGTGGCGTCAACCACCTCTCGGCCTGCCCCTGCAGAGCAGACAGGACCTCTGCCCCAGTGTGGCTCCTGTCCCCCAAACACACCAGCGCAAGCACGGCATGGCATCTTTTTGCCTGCGTACTTGCGTAGCCCCTTGAACGCCTCTGGAGCACCGCTGGTTCCGAGGACAAAGCACAGGAAGAGGCCATGGAGGAAGAAGAGGAGGGGGTGGAGGAGAGAGGTGTGTCACAACCAGTAGTAGCATTTTGGAGGCGTGGAGGTGGAACAACCTCCAACACTACTGCACCTTGTCCTGCATCCTTCCCAGCTGCCAAAAGAGTGACCCAATGGGCCGTGAAAGAAAGGTAACGTTCCTGTCCATGCCTGCTGGACCATGAGTCAGCGGTAATATGCACCTTACCGCTGACCGCCCTGTCCAGCGAGGCCAAGACATTGCCTTCCACATGCCTGTAGAGAGCCGGAATCGCCTTCCGTGAGAAAAAGTGGTGTTTGGGAACCTACCACTGAGGAACCGCACATTGCACAAACTCACGGAAGGGGGCCGAGTCTACCAACTGAAAAGGCAGCAGTTGAAGCGCTAGCAATTTAGCCAAGCTAGCATTCAACCGCTGGGCATGTGGATGGCTGGGAGTGAACTTCTTTCGACGGTCCAGCAGCTGGGGCAGGGAAATTTGCCTGCTAGAATCGGACGTCGGTGTACTGCTAGCAGAGTGGCCGCAAGTACTTGGCTGTGACACACCTAATTCTACACCTTCATTCCTCTCAGTGCAGGTTTCAGAGAGGACTGAAGGTATAGTGGGGTTGGAGATCCCAGCTGATGCGGTGCAAGGAGAGGTCCGCTTTGTTCTTTGGTGTGGGTCTTTAAGGTAGGCTTGCCAACGAGCTGCATGGCAGGTCAACATATGTCTGATCAAGCATGTGGTGCCCAAGCGGCTGATGTTTTGGCCACGCGATATACGCTTGAGACATATGTTGCAAACAGCAGCTGTGCGATCTGATGCACTCGCCTCAAAAAAGGCCCACACCAAAGAACTTTTTGAATGACGGGCAGAGGCAGCGCCCTGCACAGGCGGAGCTCTGCGGTGTGATTCCGTCGGTGTGCTGCCCATACGCTGGCCACCCAAGGGCATCCTGCCTCGTTGGAGATGTGCCTCCTCCTCATCCTCCTCCTCCTCCTCTCTCCTATTAGGCACCCACGTGGAGTCAGTGACCTCATCATCCCCTCCCTCCTCATCACTGGAGCCAATCTGGCAGTATGCTGCAGCTGCTGGTGCATGACTGCCAGATTGGTGTCCTTCTTGAGCATCCCCTCTCTCTGCTCTCACGCTACTGCCTTCCTCTATCTGGGTATCATCATCAGATCCTTCGAAACGCTGGGCATCCTCCTGGAGCATGTACCCAACACTGTGCTCAAACAGTTCGGGGGACTCCTCAGGAGGAGGACATGGTGGGTCTAGGGAAGGACTGACTAATGAAGATAATGATACCAGAGAAGAGGACGCTTTGGCAGCTGCTTTGCCAGTACCCTGAGCCTGGGTGAGAGAGGATGAGGAGGATGAGGTGGGCTTGGTCATCCACTCTACCAAGTCTTCGGCATGATGTGGCTCAACATGTCCAGCTGCCGAAAAGAAGGACAAGCGTGTCCCATGGCCATGTGCTGATGACAATGCACCGCGTCCACGACCAGCACTGTTGCCCCCAGACACAGAGCTTGCTTGCCCTCTTTTTTTGCCTCCTGACTGTCTGCCTCTCCTTGTTTGCCTTCCAGACATTTTAATGGATGGCCTGCAGGGAGATGGGAAAAACAGCAATAAGGGCTACCTTCAGGTGTATACTGTGCAGGAGGCTTAGCAACAATGACACTGACACTGTCCCCTGCCTATCCTTCTCTGTCCCTAAACACAAGGATTTGCAATATGCTTCAGCAAGATTGGTTTAGCACAGAATAGCACACTGACAGTTTCCCTCACTGTCCTTCTCTGTCCCTACAAACAAGATTTAGCACAGAATAGCACACTGATAGTTTCCACGAGTGTCCTTCTCTGTCCCTAAACTCAAGGATTTCAAATATGGTTCAGCAAGATTGGTTTAGAACAGAATAGCACAATGACAGTTTCCCTCACTGTCCTTCTCTGTCCCTACAAACAAGATTTAGCACATAATAGCATACTGATAGTTTCCACGAGTGTCCTTCTCTGTCCCTAAACTCAAGGATTTCAAATATGGTTCAGCAAGATTGGTTTAGAACAGAATAGCACACTGACACTTTCCCTCACTGTACCTCTCTGTCCCTAAACTCAAGGATTTCAAATATGGTTCAGCAAGATTGGTTTAGAACAGAATAGCACACTGACAGTTTCCCTCACTGTCCTTCTCTGTCCCTACAAACAAGATTTAGCACAGAATAGCACACTGATAGTTTCCACGAGTGTCCTTCTCTGTCCCTAAACTCAAGGATTTCAAATATGGTTCAGCAAGATTGGTTTAGAACAGAATAGCACAATGACAGTTTCCCTCACTGTCCTTCTCTGTCCCTACAAACAAGATTTAGCACATAATAGCATACTGATAGTTTCCACGAGTGTCCTTCTCTGTCCCTAAACTCAAGGATTTCAAATATGGTTCAGCAAGATTGGTTTAGCACAGAATAGCACACTGATAGTTTCCCTCACTGTCCTTCTCTGTCCCTACAAACAAGATTTAGCACAGAATAGCACACTGATAGTTTCCATGAGTGTCCTTCTCTGTCCCTAAACTCAAGGATTTCAAATATGGTTCAGCAAGATTGGTTTAGAACAGAATAGCACACTGACACTTTCCCTCACTGTACCTCTCTGTCCCTAAACTCAAGGAGTTCAAATATGGTTCAGCAAGATTGGTTTAGAACAGAATAGCACACTGACACTTTCCCTCACTGTACCTCTCTGTCCCTAAACTCAAGGATTTCAAATATGGTTCAGCAAGATTGGTTTAGAACAGAATAGCACACTGACAGTTTCCCTCACTGTCCTTCTCTGTCCCTACAAACAAGATTTAGCACAGAATAGCACACTGATAGTTTCCACGAGTGTCCTTCTCTGTCCCTAAACTCAAGGATTTCAAATATGGTTCAGCAAGATTGGTTTAGAACAGAATAGCACACTGACACTTTCCCTCACTGTACCTCTCTGTCCCTAAACTCAAGGATTTCAAATATGGTTCAGCAAGATTGGTTTAGAACAGAATAGCACACTGACAGTTTCCCTCACTGTCCTTCTCTGTCCCTACAAACAAGATTTAGCACAGAATAGCACACTGATAGTTTCCACGAGTGTCCTTCTCTGTCCCTAAACTCAAGGATTTCAAATATGGTTCAGCAAGATTGGTTTAGAACAGAATAGCACAATGACAGTTTCCCTCACTGTCCTTCTCTGTCCCTACAAACAAGATTTAGCACATAATAGCATACTGATAGTTTCCACGAGTGTCCTTCTCTGTCCCTAAACTCAAGGATTTCAAATATGGTTCAGCAAGATTGGTTTAGCACAGAATAGCACACTGATAGTTTCCCTCACTGTCCTTCTCTGTCCCTACAAACAAGATTTAGCACAGAATAGCACACTGATAGTTTCCATGAGTGTCCTTCTCTGTCCCTAAACTCAAGGATTTCAAATATGGTTCAGCAAGATTGGTTTAGAACAGAATAGCACACTGACACTTTCCCTCACTGTACCTCTCTGTCCCTAAACTCAAGGAGTTCAAATATGGTTCAGCAAGATTGGTTTAGAACAGAATAGCACACTGACACTTTCCCTCACTGTACCTCTCTGTCCCTAAACTCAAGGATTTCAAATATGGTTCAGCAAGATTGGTTTAGAACAGAATAGCACACTGACAGTTTCCCTCACTGTCCTTCTCTGTCCCTACAAACAAGATTTAGCACAGAATAGCACACTGATAGTTTCCACGAGTGTCCTTCTCTGTCCCTAAACTCAAGGATTTCAAATATGGTTCAGCAAGATTGGTTTAGAACAGAATAGCACACTGACACTTTCCCTCACTGTACCTCTCTGTCCCTAAACTCAAGGAGTTCAAATATGGTTCAGCAAGATTGGTTTAGAACAGAATAGCACACTGACACTTTCCCTCACTGTCCTTCTCTGTCCCTACAAACAAGGTTTAGCACAGAATAACACACTGACACTCTCCCTACCTATCCTTATTTGTCCCTAAACACAAGGAATCCAGGATTAGTAAAGGAAAAAAAATTACATTGTCCCTGCCTATGCTTCTCTTTCCCTGCTCCGGAACACACTACACAAGGCCAACATTGGCATGCTTGGCCAATCACAGCGCCTGGATGACACTGCGATGGCGTAGTGCATTGTGGGCCGTTCGCGTCACTCGAATTTGGCGCGAACGGCCCAAATCGTTCGTTCTTCGTTGAACGATCGAACAGCCGATGTTCGAGTCGAACGTATGTTCGACTTGAACACAAAGCTCATCCCTAGCAAGGAGGCTGCCCTTTACCATACCCATTGATTGTGAAAAAAATATAACCCCTAGACTAGCTGTGCCAGAGTGGGTCGAGCAGATTGCCGGGGGTTGGTGGTGCTGTACACAGGGCCCGAAAACAAACCCAGCGGCTCTCTTAACTGGGGGTAGCGCTACATTATTAAAAAATGTTAATAAAAATTAGTAAACACAAGAAATTGCCCTACCAATCCCAAGTACATCAGGAACCCAGAATACAGGGCGGTTGGGAGGGGGTGCTTCCTCTTCATCAGAACTCTCTGGAATGAATACCCAGCATCCCTTGCAAATACCAACCTTTGCGGCTCAATCCTGCCCATCTGAACTTCAGCCTCCAATCCAGTAAGAACTACATCCTTTCCCCACTTCCATCATATTTAACCCTTCTCTGACCTGTTCCTCCCTTTAGTCATGCCGACCCTTCATCCATTCCTTCTTCTCCAGGTTGCACTAGCTTAACTGTAGCAGAGCAAAAATGGGTATCCTGCCCTGCCAGACAGGGCTGTGCTATGTGGCAAAGCAGAGTAAATCTCAAGGCTGGATGAACAGAATCACAAATCCCTTGGCATGTAAAACAATTCCCTTATATATATTTCATCTCTGTATTTAGCTGTTTTCCTGGAGCTTTTAAGGGGATTTTTGATGCCTATAGACATTAAGGAATGTTTTTACATGCCTGGGGTATTGTCCAAGTACCGGCTGTATGCCATTTTTCCACATCACCTTATCTTAACTAAAATGACTTAGCCCAGACATCTAATTTGGGTTTAAATGGCCATAGCAGCCCTTTTATTACATAACCAACCATAAAAACTTTTATTACATCATATACGGAATGAAAAACATGTTATAACCTTTCTGACTGAAAATCACTGCCTGCTTTTTGTCTTAGGATTATTGAAGGCACCCACTGACTGGCCCAATGGCTGTATATGGCCCACCTTGTCTTTCCACGGCCCCCAGCTGCAAATTACGCCAGCTCGGGGACAATTGTTTGGCCAATTAACCAGCCGATACAGCCAACTGCACCATCACGTGTTACATTCCCCTTTAATAGGGCAGTTACACCCATACCATAGATGGGCCCAACCCCTCGTTCTCCAAAGAGCGTAACCATCCCCGCCTTCAAAAACCCTACAACCTCTGCCACAGACGGCCAGCGAGAAACCTCACGCCTGGGCGGTCCGCCACACCAGCAGGGCACGCTGGGACCCGTGAACCACACCCAACGCAATCCAAGCGCCCTTCCCTCTCTGGTCAGTCTTTGACCTGTTGTTGATGAAAAGAGAGACCTCCCCCTCCCGGAGCACCATGTTGCTCACATCTAAACCACCCCCGCCCTTTTTGGACTTGCACACCAATTCACTGACCCTCAACGCCCCAAAAAAGGCCAAAATAAAAGCCGTCCTAAAAAGAGCCGCTTCATGAGCCGACGTGCACACCCCGTCCAGGCTACCCAGGAGGGCTCCCAACATGTCAAAGGAGATCGGCCGACGCGAGTCCGGCACGGCCTTGCCCCTACGATAGCCTCTCAGCACCTTTTTAACCAACGCATGCTTAGTGACATCCCGGACCCCCGAAACCTGAAACAAAAAGGCCAAGCCCGCCATGTTCTGCCCCAATTTAGAGACAGAAACCCCCTTTTCCACATTCCTCCCAATAAAATCCAGAATCAGGCCCAAATGACTATCATCATCAGGACAGCCTCCTGCCCCTTGTACCAGAGCCCGCCACTCACCCCACACCTTCTCGTATGCGCTCCAAGTGGCCGGGCACACCGAATTCCGAAGAAGCCCAATCAGCGAGCGAAGGCGATGTCCCACAAGTGATCCGGGCAAGGCCTCCCATGTTGCTCCGCTCCCGGCGCCAAGACACGGAATCTGTCCCACTGCAAGCGAGACAACGCATCAGCCACATCGTTCTGGACACCCGGTACATGCACCGCACACACAAAGCAATTGAAACACAAACACTGCAACACCAGATGTCTAAGGAAACGCACCACCGGAGGCGAGGATGCCGAAACCTTGTTAATGGCCTGTACCACCCCAAATTGTCACAATGAAAACGCACTCGCCTGTTCCTGAACTCTTCCCTTCAAATATCCACAGCCAGCACTATGGGAAACAATTCCAAAAGCACCAGGTTGCCCAGCAATCCCGCCTCACTCCATGAGTCCGGCCACCTGCCCTCACTCCACTGATCCCCCAGAATCGCCCCATACCCCACTGCCCCAGCCGCATCGGTAAATAAATCCAAATCACAATCCGACACCATCTCCTCCATCCACAAGGACCGCCCGTTGTATTGATCCAGAAACATCTGCCAGACCCGTAAGTCATCCTTATGCTCCGCGGTCAAATGAATGTAATGGTGCGGTGCTTTGACCCCAGACGTGGCAGCCGCCAAACGCCTGCAGAAAATCCGACCCATTGGCATAATACGGCAAGCAAAATTCAGCTTGCCCAGCAAAGACTGCAGGGCACGTAATTGAATCTTTTTGCTACCGAGAGTAACGGACACCCCAGCACGCACGTCCTCCACCTTATCACTCGGGAGCCTGCATTCCATCAACTCTGAATCGATCACGATCCCCAGGAATTTAAGCGAGGTAACCGGACCTTCCGTCTTCTCGGTCGCCAACGGCACCCCGAACAACCCAAAGACATGCTGCAAAGCTGCCAACAGCGTATGGCACACCCTGCCCACCCCAGGGCCGATCACCAAGAAATCGTCCAGGTAGTGGATAACGGACTGCAAACCTGAAACATCCCGCACCACCCAGTCCAAGGACGAGCTAAAAGATTCAAACAATGAACAGGAAACCGCACAGCCCATGGGCAAGCAGAGATCCACATAGTAATGCTCGTCCCATACACAGCCCAACAGGCGGAAGCTGTTCGGATGCACCGGCAAGAGGCGGAAAGCCGACTCAATGTCAGTTTTAGCCAGCAGAGCCCCCTTTCCAAACTTACGCACCCAAGCCACAGCCTTGTCGAACGACGCATACGAGACAGCACAAAATTCGCGATCAATGGCATCATTGACCGAATCACCCTTAGGATGGGACAAATGATGGATCAGCCAAAAGGAATTGGGCTCCTTCTTAGGGACTACCCCCAACGGAGAGACAACCAATCCGTCCAAAGGGGGCGAAGGGAAAGGGCCCGCCATCCTACCCAAGGCCACCCCTTAGCCAGCTTGGCCGACACCACCGAAGGTTGTAGCCTGGCTGACCGCAAGTTGGAGGGGACGGGAGGAACGCTAGCCAACTCACAGGGTATCACAAAACCGTCAGAAAAGCCGTGGAATAGGAGCCGAGCCGCCGCCCGGTCCGGGTATCTACTTAGAAACGGAGCCAACTTTTCCACCCTCACCGGAGTCCTCCCTCTTGCCAGCCTCACCGAACTTACCCTTGTTATGCTTGAAACACTTTGCGAGCGGGTGCGCTCCCCTGCATCCAGAGCACTCATGGCGAAAATGACAGGATCCCCCAAATCTGCAGGTCCCTTCATTGTACTGCCAGCAGAATCCCTTACGCTTTCCAGCCGATGGCGACGAGGATCCGGATCCACCACCAGCCCCCCCCTTGAAAGGGAGCGCTGGCGGCCCGCGCCTGAGTCATCAGCCTCAGCCATAAATTCATATCCTTGTGGTTCCACCGAAGTTCGGGCTGGATAGCTTTCCGCTGCCGGAACTGCTCATCGTATCTCAGCCAGGCCACACCCCCATAGACCCGCTGAGCCTCGGCAATACCATCTGAATAGCCAAAAAGCGCCGAGCAATGCTCGGGAGCCTTCTCGCCAATAACACTAGCTAGAATGTTAAACGCTTGGAGCCAATTACCAAACGTCCTAGGAATAAGCCGGTAGCGCCGCCGTTCTTCCTCCTCCTTTTTGCTCTCGTCCGGCTTGCCCTTGTCCAGGTTGAATTTTTCCAGGGGCAACAAGGAGAATATCTCCACATATTCCCCCTTCCAAATCTTGTCACGCACCTCCTGTTTCAAATGAGCACCCAGCGGTCCCTCGAAGCATGCGTAGAACTCGCACTTTGCTGCATCCCCTAAACGCACGTCCTCCACGGCCCACGACGTCTTCTTGCACCCTTCCGCAGACTTGTCCAGCGCAGTCGGCGGAGCCTCCACTGGGGCAACTGACCCCCCTTGTTGACCCGCCTCCCCCACAGGAGCCATAAACGACTGAACCCCGTCTCCTTGCTGTGCGACCCCCAACAGCGAACCCTGGCTGACCACCGCCCCGGATTGAACCGCGGGAGCCCGCGCTTCCGTCCAAGCCGCCGCCGGGGAAACGACCCCAGCCGACCCCACCGTGTCACAGCGAGCCAGCATCTCACTGAACCCTGTAAGAAAAGCTTGCAGGACGCTGGCCACGCTACCCCCCGCGGCTGCCGTCACCGGCACCACCGTCGGAAGCACCCCCGGAACGGCGCCCGACCCCTGCAAGAGACCCTGTACTCCACTGCCACCCTGCAACCCCACCTGCTGAGCCACCCCCAGACCAGAGCCTGACCCCACCGGCAGCCCATGCACCCCACTGCTACCAGCCCTAACCCCCTGCTGCGGAACCCCGGACACAGAGCCCACCCCCGGAGCCTGCCCCAGATTGATGACCCCTAAGACACCACCATCCATCCCACACGGCACACCAGACCTGACAGGAGACACATACATGTTATACTCACCAGGCTGTCCAGACCTCGCAACCGTCGATCCAGATCCCTGCAGTGCCTCATCCGACCCCCGCTCCGGGCCTTCCACAGCGTCCATCTCTTCCTCCTCCGACGAAGACAGCTCCCCCTCCGAGCGGACTACATCTCCCAGCAGCCGGCGGCCTCCCGACCTGTCGCCCGGCGCGCGCGGGCCGATGACGTCACACGCGGCTGCTGCAGCCGAACGTCTCCCACGCTGCGCTCTCTGCCTGGACGGACGAGCAGAAGCCGTCCACCGCTCCTTACTAGGTGCCGATGCGCCGCCCGCTCCTCCTCGCACACCTCCGCTTCTCCTCTTATCAGCCCCGGCCGTCCCAGGAAGCAGGCCAGCACTGGGCGATCTCGCTCTCCCTCGCAGGGCCGCACCAGCGGCGGGAAGGGGACCCGCCGTGACGGCCGTAGGGTCCCGGGATTCAGACAGGGGGGGCGAGAGCGGGAAGATGACCCCCGCTTACCCCCGGGGCACGCCTCTGAAGGGGATTCCTCCCAGCTCCGCCAGCCTGACGAGATGGCGTTCTCTTGGCAGCGGTAGCTGAAGGGTCCAGGGTTGGGCTCCCAGCGCGGCGACTACCCCTCGGGGTCCATTCAGGGCTCAAACGCACAGGAGGCCTAGACCTCCTAGCGCGTGGATGTTCAGGGGCAGGTGTAGCAGGTACCTGCCCCGACCCCGGCATAAGTCCAGAAAACTGCGAACGCAGCCACTGCGGCCCATTGGCAACCGCCGCAGCGCGAATGTCTGCCATCAAGCTCTCAAGGTCCTCCATTACAAAGCACACCACCGCAGCAACGAGGAGAATCTTGTCTTTAGCTGTCCTCTGGTCTGACTGAAACCTGGAGGGCAGTCCCCCCTTAGTAACCCCTTGGGACCACCCTGCCACACCCTGCCACACCCTACTATCCTCCAATAAAATGTATTTGGTATTATAACTCCTGTATTCATTTTTATTAACCCCGACCTAACCTTCTAGCCTTCCTGTTCAAACCCCATCATGTAGGCCTTACGCTTATGCTGTGCTTGCGCTCCTGGCCTGTCCTGTATACTTGTAGGCCTTCCCCCTGCACAAGCCAGCTGAGGGAATAATCATATGTTTGGGAAAGATTTGTTGGCCTATTGTTATTACTGTAATTGGTGATGTTTTTAGTACAATCATTGTATAATCAGCTGTCATGGGGAAACCAGGTAGAATTGCACATTGACCCACACGCTTGCTACATCACTTAGTATGTCAGGCAGCCCTTGAGTTCCAGCCATTCTATGATTGTCTCATTTACACTAGAGGTAGCCCTCTGAAGAGTGTCTATGGTGGATCACTTTTCAGGAGGGGTTTAACAGGCGGTGAGGCTGCTTCCTTACCACCTATTTTAACCCCTAAAAGCCTGCACTACCACGGGACATTTAGTTGAATGGGTTGTTTTAATTGAATAGTACTGCCTGCTGAATGTTGGAGGGGAGAATAATTTTTGCAAATATATATTATCCTTGTGAATTTTGACAGCCTGCCTTACACTGGAGCGGTATGACTTTTAAATTTAATTTACAGCTTTGATGCTAGCCCAGGTCCCCATGTGTTTTTTAGTAAACAGCCTGGCCATTGCTTCCCTACACAGCTGGTAGTATACTTGGTTGTATAGTTTTTTACCTTTGTACACTTTTAAATAAAAACGGTATCACACTATATCCGTTTATTTTATTTTTTTGTGTGACTCTTTGCGGTGGAGCTTTTAACTCATTCTAGAGTGGAAGATTGATATTCACCCTGTTTATAAAGAAGTTTTTTGATTGATCCACTGGAGATTGGAGAGATTGGAAATCAAGAGTACCTGTTACATGCCTGATGGTCATTTATGGCCAAATATTTCCGGTGAGCACATTTGAGTGTCGCGTCGGGTGAAGCACTTATTTAGTATACTGCACCCTTATTTGTTATATGCCTGATGGTCATTTATGGCCGAATATGTCTGGTGAGCACATTTGAGTGTCACGTTGGGTGGAGCACTTATCCAATATACTGCACCCTTTCAAGAGCACGTGGTTGGATTCCGATCACACTGATTATAACTTAATTAGCCTATTTCTGCAATTATTTCTTTGAATATTTTTCATATATTTGGTGTTTATGGACATTATTTACTTGTTGCGCCCTTATATCGTTCTCTTCATATATTATCCTTGTACCACTGCATTTGCAGCTTGGGTGGGTGCGGGAGTTGGGGGTTTCCTGTTTTTACAACCCCCAAACAAAAGTGTAAACTAGTCCTCAAGATCTTACTGAGAAGAGCGTTCTTTGAGAATGATGTCAGCACCAGAGGAGGCATTTTCTCAGTTTTCCTTCACTCATAGGTGTGCGCAGCCTATTGGATTAGGGTGTGCACCCCAAAGCTCAAACACACACTACCGATCACTCACTGTGTTCACAGAAAGGGAAGGGGCCAGTAAATCACATATTTACCAACCCCTTCCCCACTCATCCTAAAACATCCCCTTATGTGTGCCCGCAGCAGCAGCCGGTGAGAGAGGAGAGGGAAGCTGTGGGTGGAAGGGGGGCTCAGGGCAGAAGGGGGAATCTGTGCTGTACAGGGTGATTAGGGTGTGCCTGGGCACACCTGGCACACCCTGTGCGCACGCCTATGCCTTCACTACTTATTCAGTGTAGTGTTCTAACAGGCCACAGGAAAGAAACACACGGGGTTCACTTATGCCAATTTTTCTCAACCTTTTCAACACAGAGAACCCCTTGAAATAACTCTCTGGTCTCAGCGAATCCCTGCTAAAAAGTTCTATATCTACAACTCTTGACACATTAGTGTGATGGTCGGTGGGAAGAATGCTCCATACACTTGTGGACATTGGGAAGAATTACCCCCTTACAGATAGCTAAAAAGATCAATGGTTTCAGTAGGAACTTATCTGAGAGGCAGAAATTGCTAATTTTTTGGGGAACCCCTAGCAATGTCTGGAGGAATCCTAGGGTTCTGTGGAACCCTGGTTGAGAAACCCTGATCTACTGTATGTAATGGTCTAATGGATCTTTAAACTGGCTAGTCACAGGGTGAGAGGCAGCAAAGGGACTTGAATTTTTACATTAGAGGGCCACAGACTAACAGAGCAGTTTTGAACTAAGCTGTGTGAGATATATGGATTTACATTGCTGTGTCATCTCTGGGCAAGAATCCTAGTCACAAAAGGAGACATGCTCCCTCCTTTCCCCTGCAGCAGCTAATGACTGGACTGGAGTGGTTTAAATGTAGGTAAGTACACAGATATTTTTTTATACAGGTTGGGCAGGAGATGTGTGTGTGTGTGTGTGGGGGGGGGGGGGTACATTTTTAAGAATAATTAGGCTTTACTCTCATTTTAACTCACATGCACTTTGAAAAACATCTTTGAGGTTTGTCTGCTTTAAATGATCTGTCCAATAACCAGAATGTGCAAATTTCATTTCTTTACCCCTCGCCCTCTCTTTAGGTTTTGACATACCCGTGCCAGCCATATCCCATGTCTTACTGATTTGTTTCAGCTGTACCACTGGTATAAATCGGATAACTTTCCAAATAGTACGTTTAGGATTTCTTTGGCATCTGCTTCCTTGAATCTATTTAAAAGACTTTCAAATATTACTGAGCCCTGGTGAAGAGGGGTGTGGGGGTTGCTCCCACAACGTGCCGGCTGTTTTGTTAATAAATAAAGCAATTTTTGACTCCTTTTATGAATTTGGTTTGGTGCTCATTCTTTTGGTTTAAGCTTTGAGTGACGTTCCTTGGTGATAATTGGAGGGTAGGCCTGGTTGCATGTGAGCTGCCTCACTACAGCCAATGAGCCTTCAAATGAGTATCTTCTTTTTCATTACTGTATTAATAAGCTTTGAAGTCCCAGGATCCCCTGGATCTATCCGTTTGATATCTTGTGTCTAATCCCTGAAGTATACAGTACACATCCGGCCTGGTACGGTATCAAGCCATTAATATATCCATAACTTTGTTTTGACCTCCTTTTCCTAGCTATTCTCATCATAGTAAAATCAATTTTATATTACTGTGAATACTTTGTGTAACCTAGGGGCACAGATGAGAAATATTCATGACCATCATTTCCCTTTAGCCACTTAAAAGGGACTTAAATTTTCCTATCATAAGAAGACTCGTTCATAGCAGGGGCCGTATCCAATTGGCAGCTGTCATGAGGTTGAAGGAGCCCCCTGCTGATAAAAAGCACTTTATCCATGAGGGGGAAGAGCCAAGGGAAATAACTGTGTGTGTATATGGATGGCTGCACAAGGCAAGTGCAGCAATCCCATTTCATTTCAGGCGTTCCGTTCCTGCCCTGTTGCTCTAGGCAACCAGCTTGAGTGGGGATATTGTTTCTAACATTAAAAACTGATTACAGCTTACTTCACTGCCTCATACTGTCTTAGAAAGGATTAGGAGGGAACGCAGAGCTGGCTTAGGCACTGTGTTAACAAAGCCTCAAAGGCACCTGCAGATTTCCCTATTCGTGAAGTGATTAACTTATTTAGTAACGGCGGAGAAATATGAGCAGTCAGGAAGAGCTACTTATTAAGTGCTAGAACAACTGGTGCTCTGAGAACAGCTCCTTGCTTTATTGTGTTCTGAGTGTTCCAAATGAGCTCTCTGGCTTCAAATCACTGCTCCAGGAAAAAGAAAAGAAAGTGCAGCACTCAATAATTTCTCACGTTTCATTAACCCAAGCTCATAAGGAAGCCAGGCATGAGGCTCTAGGTTACTTCAATTTATGAAAAGGGTGGGTGGAGGGGTCATGTCATTAGAGCAACCTTAAGACCAGAGCGGAAGGGCCAGATTTATTTAACAGATCAATGATAACAATTTTGTATTGATCTAAAGGCCTGTTGCTGGATAAATGAAACATTGCTCTCCTTTATTCTGATATACTGACTCAATTAATTTTAGCTTCATGCTTTATTTCCTCGGCTGTGGGCACCAGATGGATGTTCTGCTGTTTGCTGTGTCCCACTCACTGCCACTTCCAAGCCCATTTTGTTTTGGCTGCTTGTTCGCATGAGAAATTGTAAAAGATGTAGTTGAAGCGGGCATGTGACTGCAAGAGCGGGCAGGTGGCCAGCCCAGCAGATGGGATCAAGAATGCACAGCCATCTTGTGAATACTGAATAAAGTGCATGGAACTATCATAGCTCCACCAAAATCTCACTGTATTAATTCATTAGGGATAAGGAATGATCAATTGTTTGGTTTCCTATCGCAACAAAGAGTGTGAGCCAGACACAGATATAAAAATATCCTCATGTTGGCATCATCCCATTAACAAGCATATTTGACCACAAAGATAATCCAGTGGAAAGGAGAGCCACTTTCAAATTGAAGGAAAGGAAAACTCCAAAAAAACACAGATAAAAGGGGCCTTTGAATGTGAAAATCAAATGGGGAAATAACACAAATATGAAAGTGTAGCGCTACCCCCAGTTAAGAGAGCCGCTGGTTTGATTTTCGGGCCCTGAGTACAGCTCCACCAACCCCCGGCAATCTTGTACAGTCCCCTGTGGCACAGTTAGTCTAGGGATGTTTTCTATCGCAATCTACACCTGGTAACATACACACTTTAACCCCAGATTAAGTATAAGCACTATGGGTAATGATAACACAGTGATAGCAAGTGCAAGGTATAACAGCTTTACTTTAGGTTAAAAGGGCATGGGTTAAAACATAACATATAACTGGCTTACAGAGCCCTGCAGCAATAGATGTAATATATATATATAGCAATAGCACAGCGCGGTAATCCACCACGTGCAGCTATTGCTATCTACGCGCCCTATGGCGCACTAAATAATATTCTATCTCCCCTCCCTGGTCAGGCCTGACATAGAATTGAATTAAACTCAGGCCTCGTACACACGGCCGATTTTCTCAGCAAGAACCAGCAAGAAACTTGCTGGCAGAGAGGTCTTGCCGAGTAAATCGGTCGTGTGTACGCGGCTATCGGGTTTCTCATCGAGAAAACCGACAAGAAACCTCGACGAGAAAATAGAGAACCTGCTCTCTATTTTCTCATCGAGATTCTCCTCGGCATGTTTCTCGACGAGAAAAGTGAGTGTGTGTGTACACTTACCTGTCCTCCCGGAAGCCCGCGCATGTTCGAAATGAATTCGACGCATGCGCGGTAGCTTCCTAGGCATACGTAGGGTATACCAAGATGGCGGCGACGGCATCGAATGTGACGAGCGCATGCTCGTCGTAGTCGATGACGTCACCGCGTACGCTCCATTCAAAGAACCGCGGGTTCTTTGAAACGAGCGTGTGTACACTCGGCCGGGACAAGTTTCTTGTCCAAGAATCTCGTCGAAAAAAACGACATGTTTTTTTCAACGAGAATCTCGGCCGTGTGTACGAGGGCTGAGTCTTTTGAATAAAGATTTCTTCGCATGCAAACTTGAAATGGTGGTGCACATTCCGGAACAGTATTGTAATCCACAAAGTAGGCAGTCACAAGGAACACTATGCTGGAGACCCTTTAACTCTGTCCTGCAACCGGTCTCCAGCGGAAACAATAAATGACCGGTGGGCCAAGGCAGTCTATAGGCCTAAACACAGTACAGCCTATTGGATTGAGCAGGTGCTCGCTCACCACTCCGGACGCGATCCCAGTCCGGGACCTCCACCTGCTGTGTCTCCACACACAGCGTCTGCAACGATCGGGTCCCCGATCCAACTGATGTCCGCAGCAAACAAAGTCAGGTGCCACCCAGGCTCTGCAGTGGAATGGAAGGCTCTTCGGAAGTTGCGCAAGGCCCCAGGCTTCAGGCCTTGCACTGCAGCAGATCCGCACAGGAAGAAGCTGTTGCTTGCAGCGCGGTGTCCAAAGAGGCCAAGCTCCGCCTCGCCTCCTTCTTAAATAGCCCCTCCCATGAGTCTCTGCGGTGGCAACAGTGCACCCTGGGTGCCAAACAGGACTCTGGGAGATGTAGTTCCGAGAGTCTTAAAGGAGACCCCGCTACACACTCCCCCCACTTGAACTCTTTGGTCCCCAAAGATAATTTTTTTAGCATACACTACGTACAATTCTAGACAATGCTGTGTACGATGTCGGCAAAGGGAACTCCCACCAAAACTGAGGGTTTGAATTCCCTTGCCTACAGGTCACACTATCATGAGTGGCCTGCCTAACTGTGCCAGAGGATGAATTGGGGTTGCCCTCCACCAAATGAACAGTGAAGGGAACTGGATGCTCTGTGCTCCTCCTTGCAGTGACCCCTGCCTCCTCTGAGCTCTTCCCCATTTGTGAGTAAGTTAACTTCTTGAGAGGCCTTATGACTCTTCTAGCTCTTTGCTCTCTTGGGACTTCTGGCTGGGACACTGCAGGCTCCTCTCCTGGAACAGGCTTGAGGGATTCCGCTGGCTCTGAAACACTTAGTTCAGGATCCTGGAGGTACATAGAGTCCCTTGGGTCCACCTCTGAGTATGTGTCACAGGCATCTTCCCAGCAATCTGACAAAGGGCTGGATGGAACGAATTCAGTAGCTTCCGCATTCAGTGTTCTGTCTATAGTGTCTTTGGCAGGAGGAAGATCTATAGCAGAAGTTCCCGGAGTTGGGGAAGGCCATAACCAATCAAGTTCCTGTCTCTCATCTTCACCTTGCTCAGAGGTCTCTACATCTTGATTTTGGGAGGACTGGGACCGAGTGTTTGGCCTAGGGGTATCCAGAATGGAGTCTGGGCTTGAGGAGTCCCTTGCAGGAGGTATCTGAACTGCTTCAGCAAGTGGGAGTAAGTGGTTTCGATGCCAAGTCTTCAATGGGCCCACCTTCCCTTCTGGCTTCAATTTATAGACAGGTAGGCCCGGCAGCTTCTTACAAATGACATAGGGTTCAGGTCTCCATCTGTCTGCAAGCTTGTGCTTCCCAGGGACTCCCAGGTATCGTAGAAGAACTCGGTCTCCTGGTTGCAGGTCCTGGATCCGAACCTTCAGGTCGAAGTTCCTCTTGTTGCGGGCCCCCCTTTGGTCTGAAGCCGCTTGGGCTTGTTCATAGGCCACCTTCAAGCTGTGTCTGAGTCTGTCCACATATCCCTTGTGGGATGTGGCTGAGGAATGGTCTATGGAGGTGCCAAAGGCCAGGTCTACCGGTAATCTTGCTTCTCTTCCGAACATGAGACGGTAGGGGGAGTAGCCTGTAGCATCACTTGTGGTACTATTGTAAGCATGGACTATAGCCGCTATGTGCTTGCTCCAATGTTGTTTCTTCTCGCTACTCAGGGTCCCCAACATATTGAGCAGAGTTCGGTTGAACCTCTCCTGTTGAGCATCCCCTTGTGGGTAGTAAGGAGAGGTTCGGGTCTTCTTGATCCCTAAGAAATCCAGGAGCTTCCGAATCCGTCGACTTTCAAAGTCTCTCCCTTGGTCTGAGTGAAGTCGCTGTGTTAGCCCATAATGGATGAAATACTTCTCCATAAGTACCTTGGCCACCGTGGAAGCCTTCTGGTCTTTGGTTGGGAAAGCCTGGGCATACCGGGTGAAATGATCGGTTACTACCAGAACATTTCCTAGTCCACTCAGGTCCGGTTTGAGGCAGAGAAAATCAATGCATACCAGATCAAGTGGGCTTTGACTTTGCAGATGGCCCATTGGGGCAGCTTGATGAGGTAAAGTCTTTCTTTGGATGCATCGTGCACATGAGTGGCAGTATTCTTCAACTTCAGCCCTCATGCAGGGCCAATAGAAACGGTTCCTAACTAGAGATGGCCTTGCGGTTCGCCCCGCGGCGAATTTTGCGCATTCGCGGTTCGCGAAACCGGCGGACATATGGCGCTATTCGCGGACGGTTCGCGGCCACCATATTCTGAATCTTTTACATTGTGGAACTTTGACCTATGACACATCCATCATGTGGTACAGGACAGCCAATGAGACATTTCAGCAGATGGACATACCCCCTACCTTATAAATAGACCTGATCTGGCTGCCATTTTACATTCTGTTATTTGTCAGCGTAGGGACAGGTTGCTGTGTGGAGCAGGGACAGACTGTAATCCTAGCTATTAGGTCCACAAAAGTCCTTTTAAGGACTGGTATAGGTGTACAATTGTTTTGTGTGCAGTGTATAGGGGTGTAATACACTTTTAGTTAATTTCAATTGTGCAGCATTGGGACTGCAGTGCTGAGCGGTTCTGCAGCTGTCTTTAGTCAGTGTAGGAAGGTTGCTGTGTGTACTAGCAGGGACAGACTCTACTAAAACAAAAGTCCTTCTAAGGACTGGTATAGGTGTACAGTCCACAAAAGTCCTTTTACGGACTGGTATAGGTGTACTATTTTTTGTGCAGTAAATAGGGGTGTACTACACGCATAAAATACTCTAGGAAGAATAGTATAGTGCATTTCTACTGTGCAGCTTCTGAGCGGTTCTGCTGCAGCTCTTTTCTTGGTTTAGGTAGAAATTGCCGCTGTGTGTCACAGGCACGGACTAGCGACTAAAATCGCTAACCAATAAAGCTCCCCAAAAGTTCATTTTAAGGACTGGTATAGGTGTACTATTTGGTGTGCAGTATATAGGGGTCTAATACACGCATAAAAAACTTTCAAACATACTATATAATATATACTATACTATATAATATATAGTGCATTTCAACTGTGCAGCATTTCTACTGTGCAGCTTCTGAGCGGTTCTGCTGCAGCTCTTTTCTCGGTTTAGGTAGAAATTGCCGCTGTGTGTCGCAGGCACAGATTAGCGACTAAAATCGCTAACCAATAAAGCTCCCCAAAAGTTCATTTTAAGGACTGGTATAGGTGTACTATTTGGTGTGCAGTATATAGGGGTCTAATACACGCATAAAAAACTTTCAAACATACTATATAATATATACTATATAATATATAGTGCATTCCAACTGTGCAGCATTTCTACTGTGCAGCTTCTGAGCGGTTCTGCTGCAGCTCTTTTCTCGGTTTAGGTAGAAATTGCCGCTGTGTCACAGGCACAGACTAGCGACTAAATCGCTAACCAATAAAGCTCCACAAAAGTTCATTTTAAGGACTGGTATAGGTGTACTATTTGGTGTGCAGTATATAGGGGTCTAATACACGCATAAAAAACTTTCACATATAGGAAGAATAGTATAGTGCATTTCTACTGTGCAGCATTGTGACTGCTGAGAGGTTCTGCAGCGATACTACAAAGAGTGACAAACGCAATTAGAAAAAAGTATTATAACTGCTGTGATAGACCAGTGGCCCCCGAAAACGACAGTTTGAAGCGGGGTGTTATATACCTTCTTCCACATATACTGCCCTTCTCTACAGCCTTTTGTCACAGGGTCATTTAAAAAGATGACAGGCAGAGGAAGAGGCAGGCCCTTCCGCAGGGGTGGTAGGGGTAGGGCAGGAGCACCAGGCCGGAGCCAAAGTGGGAAGTTGCATAAGGTGCGTTCGATTACGTCAAAGGACGCACCAGACTTGGTTGAGTGGCTCACTCAGCCTTACTCTTCTGCACCCTCCTCATCCTCTCTATCTGCACCCTCTTCACTCTCTGCTGTGTGCACCCCCAAAGACACTACCACCAAAACCACCGCCACCATATACCCTCCGCTTGAGTCACAGGAATTATTTTCCGATCCATCACAAGACTTCTCTGATGCGCAGGCATTCTTGACATTGGATCAGGAAGAGGAGGTAGCAACAACCGCCACTCAGCAGTCTGACGACAGTACCCAGATCAGCCCAAGGATGTTGGTCCCCGCTGTTGCTGCCTACTCCGAGATCTCTAATGTTAGTGGTGGGGAAGGTGACGTAGATGATGATGTGTCTATGGACGTCACGTGGGTGCCCACAAGAGAGGACCAGGAGGGGAGTTCAGAGGGAGAGATGGACCAGCAGATAGGGAGGAGAGGCAAGCGGAACTTACATTGCACAGGAGTGACAAACAAGACTGCTAATGTATCAGGACTCAGAGCGAGCCATCAACCATGTACAGTCACATCTGGCGCTCCCAGGTCGCCGGCACATGGCTCCACAGTGTGGGCTTTTTTTAACGTGTCCGCTGCTGACAATAGTGTTGCCATCTGCAGCCTTTGCAGTCAACGCATAAGTCGCGGTAAGCCCAACACTCACCTAGGGACGACCGCCTTAAGAAGGCACATGAACTCCCATCACCGAGCCCAGTGGGAGCAACGCCGTCAGAACCCACAAAGCCAAACTCCAGGCTCTCACCGTCCAGCCTCTTCTACTACTTCTCCTCTCTCTTCACAGTTGTCCTCCACTCCACCTTCCATCATTCCGTCCCCAAGTTTATCTGGAAAAAGGCAGGCTTCCGTGGGCCAAATGTTCGAGCGTAAAAGAATGATGACGCCGGATAACCCTTTTGCCCAACGGTTGACCGCTGGCTTGTCAGAACTCCTAGCCCGCCAACTACTGCCATATAAACTGGTGGACTCGGAGGCCTTTCGAAAATTTGTGGCCATTGGAACACCACAGTGGAAGGTCCCAGGAAGGAAATATTTCTCCCAGAAGGGCATCCCAGAGCTATATGGCCATGTTCAGCGGCAAGTGAATGTATCTCTGGCACACAGTGTCGGTGCCAAGATACATCTGACCACAGACACGTGGTCTAGCAAACACGGGCAGGGAAGGTATATTACTTTTACTGCCCACTGGGGGAACCTTCTGACGGCCGTCAAGCATGTAACCCGTGGCACCCGTGTAGATTTGGTTTTACCGCCACGGATTGCATGCAGGCTTGCCTCTTCTTCTTCTCCTCCTCCTCCTCCTACTCCATCCTCCCTCTCCTCCTCGGCTGACTCCTCCTCTTCCGCTGCTACCGTCTCTTCCGCTGCGCCGCCCAAGATCCCCAGAACCTATTCGACATGCCAGGTGAGACGTTGCCATGCTGTGCTGCGTCTGTTGTGCCTGGAAGCCAAGAGCCACACTGGCCCTGCACTCCTTTCAGCTTTGCGTTCACAGGCAGATCAGTGGCTAACACCGCTCAATTTCACAGTTGGTAAAGTGGTGTGCGACAACGGTGCCAATCTGCTGAGCGTGTTGAAACAGGGCAAAATTACACACGTGCCATGCATGGCACACGTCTTGAACTTGGTCGTGCAGCGATTCGTTGTCAAATACCCTGGGGTCCAGGACGTCTTGCGGCAGGCAAGGAAAATCTCAGCCCATTTCAGAAGATCTTACACGGCCATGGCTCGCCTTGCTGACATTCAGCGGCGACACAATCTGCCGGTCAGATGTCTTATTTGTGACTGCCCGACGCGATGAAACTCAACCTTGTATATGCTTGATAGGCTGCTCCAGCAGAAACGTGCAGTTAACGACTACCTGTACGAACTCTGCGCCAGAACAGGTTCTGGGGATCTTGTTTTTTTTTCACCGCGTCAGTGGCTGCTCATGCGCGACGCATGCAGACTTTTGCGGCCATTTGATGAGATCACCAAACTGGTCAGTCGCAGCCATGGTGCCATCAGTGACATCGTACCTTATGCCTTCTTTATGGAGCGTGCATTGCGTCGTGTCATTGATCAAGCCGTCGAGGAGCAGGAGCAGGAAGATGAGGAAGTCGCAATGATGGATGAATTCCCAGGGGGGGCTACTCTATCTGAGACAAGTCAACAACAGGAGTCTGAAGAGGAGTCAGAGGAGGATGGTGCCGGGGCGGATGAGGAGGAGCAAGAAGAGCATGCTTTAAACCTTTCTGGGATCCCTGCTGTTGTTCGTGGATGGGGGGAGGAGATCGAGGACGACATTATCCTGGATGATGACGAGCAGGAGCCAGGCCACCACACTGCTTCCAGTTTAGTGCAAATGGGGGCCTTCATGCTCCAGTGTTTTAAGAGGGACCTCCGTATAAAAAGCATAAAGGGCAAGGACCATTACTGGGTGGCAACGTACTTGGACCCCCGGTACAAACAAAAAATGGCAGAAATGTTACCACCATCACAGAGGGCTGTCAGAATGGAGCACTTCCAGGCCTTGCTTCGAGAAATGCTGCATTCTGCTTTTGCGTGCGCTGGCAGAGGAATTTCCACTCCCAGAGGAACAGTTGTGAATACCAATCCAACAGCGCCTGCAAGAAGAGGGCGGTTTGAAGATGTCTTGGTCACTTCTGATATGAGATTATTCTTTCAGCCGACCTATCGACAGGTCTCATCCGGATCCAGCATCAGGGAATGCCTAGATCGACAGGTGTCCGACTACATCGGATTAACGGCCGATGTGGACGCTCTGAGAAGTGATGAACCCCTGGACTACTGCAGGAAGTCCAGAACTCTGCCTATAACGTACTTTTATACCAGGAGAGCAGCTGAGCAGACGTATTACAGAGCAGCTCCTGACATCCAGGGCTGCATTTTTTTTCCCTCCCCTTGTCCCCCCCCCCCTCACCAGGGGTCACCAGGGGTTGCCTAGTGGTCCACAGCTCCCTTAGACCCAGCGACCCCCCAGCCCGTCCTCGGGCACCACCGAGGCCGCCATCCACCGCTCCGGGCATCCCTATCCACAGCACCCAGACCTCCAGCCAATCAGACGTTGTTGCAGGAGCTCCGCTCCATCCAAGGCTGTACAGTCCTCCACTCCCCCCCTCTCAGTCAGAGTAACCAGGGGCTGCGGCTATCGTTCCCCACTGACCCGGGGTCCCCCCCCCTCCAGCCCAGTCCTTCCTCTTACCGCCGCCGCCGTAGTCCTTCATCAGCCGTCTTCCGGCATCCCGTTCCCCGCAGCCGCCGGCAGGAAAGTCCGCGGCTGCGGCCCAGCTTTCGCCAGTCCAAGCTTCCTCCAGTATCTGGGATCACTCAGCGATCCACCAGGAGCACCCTTTACTGCCCCCCGCTCTCGGAGCTCCCCCCTGACGGCAGCGGGCCGCCTAGGCAACGCAAGCAGCTGCCTGACCCGGCCAGGATAGACCGCGGCTCCGGCCTAGGCCCCGGCGGCCATCTTGGTCCACCCAATTCGGCTTCTAACACCGTCTCCCGGCCCCCCTTGGAACATACCCACCCGGTATAACTACCGGACTGCATCTCCATCAGGGTTGACCACTTGTGTCCCCCATGGGGTCACTTTTGAAGTGGCAGTCGGTAGGACGACACTGAGATTGGCCTGGTAAGCAGCGGCCATCTTAGGACACCCAAGAACTTCAAAAAAAAAAAACGTCTTTCTCCTCTTCTGGTTTTCCCCACTTCTACTGACATCCCCCCCCCCTAGCACAACCGGGTTTCCCCAACCTGTAACACCAGGCACCACCCTCTTTAAAAACTCTTCAAACTCTTTTTCTACTTAGAACGGATAGCTCACCCCCCCCGACGCACCCAGGCTGCATAGACCTACAGCATCGTCCACCGCTACTCCGCTACACAGAGCGGGAGGCAGGAACTCCGGTCGCACCACTTCACAGAGCAATCCACATACATGGTCCAAGGAAACAAACGTGTGTGGCAGGAGCTCTGACCATCAGGACATCTAGGACTCATTCCTGGAACCTCTGTGCTTTCTCTCCCCCAACAAACGGGAACCTGACGACCGGTGGCCTCCTTTGGACCCCACTCCCCCCCCCCCCAGTCAAGTCCCCCAGCTCACCATCACACTGCCCACAGCCGCCGCCTGTCGCCTGCCGCCATCTGGGCACCAGCCTTTAGACCGCTAGACCTGCAGGACAGACCGCGGCTGTGACATAGCTCCAGCCAACCCATCATCCTCTCCCCAATTCTTTTTCCAGCGGGCATGCGTGCTCCTACCTGGTAAGTACATTGGGGCACCTCCAACCCATAGGAAGTTGATCCAGGGTTCACCCGATCGCCTCTCTGGGGGTCAGGAAGGAATTTTTCCCCTGCTGTAGCAATTGGCCTTGGCTCGGTTGGGGTTTTTCGCCTTCCTCTGGACCAACGGGGGGTGGTTTAGGTCATTGGGCCCTTTCACTATCGCCATTCAGTCTTGTTTTTCCCATTATGTGCAATTTTAAATACTCAGCGGACACCCTCCACAGGCTAAGGAATACCGCCTTAACACTACCAACCTCCACCCAAAAAATACTACGGAAAGAACAACTGCTAAGGATCAATCGGCAATCAACCATCAAAAACACGAAGAGACCACTTCCACTACAACACATATCATGCGCCCGGATCAACACAAGATCTGCAGTCAAGCACAGAAAGGAAATCCACGACTTCATCACCCAAAACAACATAGATTGCCTCTTTATCACGGAAAGCTGGCTAACACCCGACTGTAACACCATCCTAACAGAACTGGTGCCTGAAAACTACTGCATCCTAACGGAGCATAGAATAGGACAGAGAGGAGGAGGCCTAGCAGTAATCTTCAAATCTCACCTCTCGCTCATCAAACCGAAGCTACAGACCCCATTGCCTTTCATGGAGACACTCACTCTGCATCTTCAAACAACACCTCAAGACACCGTTCACATACTGCTATGCTACAGACCACCAGGACCAAAGACAAATCTCCTCACATCTTTCACCAAATTCATCTCGACATACACCTAGAAGTCCAAAAACTTTTTATTACTCGGGGACTTCAACCTCTGGGCTAACTCCGCCCAGGACCCCATTGCCACATCCTGCATCAACCATCTGGAAGAACTAGGTCTGCAGCAACTGATAAATGCCCCCACGCATGGATCGGGTCACATTCTTGACCTCATCTTCAAACAAAATATGGACGTCAACACACTGGACAACATGCCGTTACCATGGACGGACCACCACGCTATCAAATTTAAAATCACCACCAACACCATCTCCCAAAAACCGAAGCACTCAATAACAACATACTGGACAAGATCTCAGAAGAAACTACACTCTGAACATTTCAAAACTACACTATCAAAAAAAATAGGAACACTAAATCAAAACCACTCAACGGAACAAACACTCAGCTCCTTAAACACAGCATTACTACAAACAGCAGACAGTCGCGCCGAGACGTAGAGCACTCATCCGCAGAAACAATTCGGGATGGTTTAATGACACTCTGACTCTACTGAAGCAAGAACGCAGAAGAGCTGAAGGAGCCTGGAGAAGAAACCCAACAAAGGAAAACCACTCTAACTATAAAACACTCACTAATAAATACCATAAAGCGATCTTCAAAGCAAAAAAAGAATATTTCTCAAACGCCATCACAAATGCCCTAAACCGACCTCGCAAACTTTTCAAACTTGTCGCGCAAACTATGAACCCCGCCTGTTTGGACCCCCCAACAAACGAAACTCAAGAATTCTGCAATGAGCTATCGGATTTTTTTATCGACAAAATCGAAAACATTCAAGAAATTATTCAAAAGAAAAAACCATCCAACCTCACTCAGGCTAAAAAAGAAGAGGAAATCAAGATACAATCGATTAAATTTTCGCTGGTCCCTATCACCATCGACATCACCAAAAACATCATCAGAAGTCTCAGAGACAGCACATCACCAAATGACATAATTTCTACAAAACTCCTGAAAGAATGTACAGACATTCTGGCACCCTCCATAACACACCTCATAAATCAATCGTTCAAAGAAGGCATTGTGCCGATCTCCCTCAAGCAAGGCATAGTCAAACCCCTCCTAAAGAAGCCCAACCTCGACCCTAAAGACCCAAGCTACCGCAGGCCGATAAGTCTCAACACCATCTCAAAGATCATGGAGAAAGCAGTAGTACAACAACTACAACTCCATTTGGACTCCCATAAACTCTTGGACCCACTACAATCAGGCTTCCGCCCAGGCCATGGCACAGAAACGGCACTTCTCAAAATATGGGATGACGCCCTCGAAGCAGCAGATGACGGAGAATCATGTCTTCTGGTGCTGCTGGATCTTAGTGCAGCGTTCGACACAGTAGATCACGAAACTTTACTTATCCACCTTAAAGAAGTAGCAGGAGTAGCAGACCCTGACCTACACTGGTTCGCATCCTTCTTAGAAAATCGCTCCCAGACAGTGAAACTAGGAGTCTTCACCTCTGAAACTCGCGCAATTTCTTGCGGAGTCCCTCAAGGATCACCCCTTTCACCCGTGCTCTTCAACATCTACCTCCGCCCACTACTTAAAATCATCAGGAAACAGGATCTGTGCTACCACTCATATGCTGACGACACCCAAATCTACTTTCGTATCACCGGAAAAAAAGACCAATATCGAGGACTGGAAGAGTGCCTCGCATTGATCGATGATTGGATGACGGAGAGTTCCCTCAAACTCAATGGATCCAAAACAGAACTTCTTCTACTCCACGCAAACCAAAAGACAAAAACAAAGACGTCTTGGACACCACCCACCATTCTTGGAAAGACCGTTACCCCGAGCACCAAAGTTAAAAGTCTCGGAGTCATCCTTGACTCGGAGATGTCGATGGATGCACAAATAGGATCAGTAGTAAGCGGATCGCACCATCTTCTTCGTCTGTTACGGAGACTCATCCCCTTCATCCCGGAAGAGGACACAGCAGTAGTAGTTGGAACAATCATCAACTCCCAACTCGACTATGCAAACTCCCTCTACATAGGACTACCTAAATATCAGATCTCGCGCCTACAAGTCGTCCAGAACACGGCAGCCAGACTGGTAACAGGGAAAAAACCTTGGGAATCGATCACCCCTTCACTGAGGACCCTGCATTGGCTAACCGTAAAGGATCGGGTCACGTTCAAGACCCTCTGCCTCACCCACAAGTGCACACAAGGAAACGCACCTCAATATTTATGCGAGAAAATAAACCACTACTCCCCCAAACGCATTCTCCGATCAACCAATCAAAACCTCCTTCACATCCCCAAATCCCGCTACAAATGGAAGGGAGAATGAAGATTTGCAGTCCAAGGACCACGGCTATGGAACGCTCTTCCCACGGACATCCGCATGGAAGAAAACCATCGGGCTTTCAGGAAAAAACTTAAGACCCCACCTCTTCTGATGGATCAGGACGTCACTGGATGCAAAGCGCCTTGAGGCGATTCAGTTCGCATTTGTAGCGCTATACAAGTTGTTCACTCACTCACTACTGGGTGGGCAGGCTTGACCTCTGGCCAGAGCTTGCACAATTTGCAATGGAACTGTTGGCTTGCCCCTCGTCCAGTGTCCTGTCTGAAAGGACGTTCAGCGCAGCAGGGGGGATCGTGACCGATAAGCGCACTCGCTTAGCTCACGACAGTGTTGACTACCTCACATTTATAAAAATGAATGAGGCATGGATCTCTGAGGAATTCAACACGTGTGACCAGTAGACCATGTTTCATTCAAATTCCTCATGACAGGCCACAAATATCCACCACCACCTATAACAATTATTCATGGTCCTTGTCTTCTTGGGTAAATACAGCGGCATAAAAGGCCTTTTATGTCCGTTGAATGCCTAATTTTTGGGGCCTGTAGTGCCCGAAACGTATTTATCCTGTGAATGCCTAATGTACCTCCAGCCACAGAATTTAAAGTTCTTTGCTGTCAGATGAATGCCTGTTGGCTAATTTTTGGTGCCTGTACTGGCCGACACTTCTTTATCCAGGCTGTGAATGCCTAATTTTTCAGACTGGAATTGAAAATCAATTCCGCTAAATTGTGGAACGGATGCGGACCCATTTTACAGACGTGTGAATGGACCCTATATGTATTTGACATGTATTTACCGGCTGCTGTCAGTTCCGGCTGATTTAGGCCGAGCTATTACAATAAAACCGAGCAATATTACAAAAAACGAAATAAACGTTATAACTGTATAAACGATTTTATACAACTTATAAAAAAAAAACATTTATGGCAACTTTTCCAATAGCAGGATCATCTCATGCACCCCCTTCATAGCCTGGCCTTGCGTCTCTTCCATGGCCTTCATGCGCTCCTGAATTGACAAAAAATTTCAGATCAAAAAAGAGTGCTTGTCGTTGTCGATCTCAAATTTGCTTAATACTTCTGTTATGTCATAGTCCATGTTGTGGGACTATGTGTGCACAGCTAGTAATTATTTTGTGGCTGCAAATATGACCTGGAGGTTTTTAATGTTCGCCTCCCATTGAAATGAATGGGGCCCGCCGCGAACCCGCGGTTCGCGAACATTTACCCGCATTCGCGAACCGTCCCGGGAGATGTTCGTTCATCCCTATTCCTAACCAGTTGGAAGGTCCTTTCCGCCCCTAGGTGTCCATGATTGTCATGCAGGGCAACCAAGACAGTCCCTCGGTGTTTCTCGGGGAGAAACAGTTGCCATTTGTCTTCCAGGTCTTCAGAGGGGCCCCTTCGGTAGACCACTCCCTGATGCACCTGCAACCTGTCCCACTCTTTCCTCAACAGGCGAACTTCCTTTAAAGGATGGCGCAGGAGTCTATTTGGATCCTGATTCTTCAGGGCCTCCAGAACCAATCTCCCCATAGGGTCTTCAATTTGGTCACATCTCAACTCCTTCTTTGACAGTTTTGGCAGATTATCTTCTTCCAACTGGGTTACCCCACAGTATTGCTTGGGAACTCCTACCATGGTAACTCCTATCTCTTCTGCCCTTGAGCCTCCTCTGGCTTGAAGTTCAGCCCCTTGGCAAAGGGCCCGCACCCCGTCAGGTGCCACTTGGGTCCAGTCTTCTGTATCACTAGTAGGGGCATGAGATCTTCTAGACAGGGCGTCTGCGTCTCGATTCCCAGCCCCAGGCCTGTATTTCAGGCTGAAATTTAACCCAGACAGTGCAGCCAGCCATCTATGTCCTGTGGCATCCAGCTTTGCTGTGGTGAAGAGATAAGTAAGGGGGTTGTTGTCGGTTTTCACAGTCTGCCCCATACAGGTAGTCTTTAAGTTTGTCAACTACCGCCCACTTGAGGGCCACAAACTCCAGCTTATGAGTGGGGTAGTTCTTTTCAGAGGGGATCAGACTCCTGCTCACTGTCATGGATATGCAGTAGTGTTTGTCTGTCAGCTTACCTTCCTTCCCATGTGTTCATCTTAGAGGCCTGAGCCCTTTCACCTGGCTTCCTTTATAATCTCCTCCCAGCCTGACTCCACCCCAGGCCCTATCACTGAACACTATATTAACCTGTGCACTGCAAGCCTGCTTTGCTGATCAACGTGTTTGTTAGGCATTGTGTGTTTGGGTTCCTGCCTGCCGTGTGCTACGTCTGTCTCTCTCTTACGTTATTGGCTTGTCCCCGACTATCCCTGTCTGCTCGTGACCCTTGACCTTCGGCTCGTTCTTCGTTATCCTTGTCTGCTTGTGGCCCCTGACCTTCAGCTTGTTATTCGGTTCTCTCTTATCGTGTGCTGCTGCTTCCCCTCTTTTCCCCTTATCCTACGGGGCGTGAGCTAGGAAACTCCAGGGGCCGCGACCTGGTCCCAGCCTGCAGCTAACATCCTCACCACTAGAGGCCCTGGAGAAGACCAGCTGGGTCTTAGACTCCGCGCCCTGGGGAATCTTGGCTCTAGCTTCCGTTTGGATCCCGGTTGTGCTCCTCTGGTCCCGCTTTCCACAACCACCCAGTTTCCTATCAGCAGAAGCCAGCCATAGGGTTCACTACCTCGCGGTGCACTCCTGTCCTCCTACGGTGTGCATCTGTCACCTGGCCACAGGTGACCCTGACAGTTTGATCAGCCATGAACCCGGCTGACATCCCGCTACCCGCGGATGATCCATTGCAGGTGTGAGGGGGTTAGCTCGGCAGCGGGTGTGTGTGACCCCCGGGATGGGCTCCCCACACAAAAACAGGCCCAGAAAACGGAGGTTGTGGTTTTCAAAATCAAAAAAAGGTGCGGTTTATTTTCTATTTACAGTGACAAAACACAGCAAAGCCAAAAGAAACATAACCAAAATAAATCCTGGTCAACTTGACCTCTGACTAAACATACAGGTTTCCTAACTAACAACTGGGATCAGCCTAGTGCTGTCCTAGTCCCTAAGTCCCTGGTTTTAAATGTCCAAGCAAATAGCCACACAGGCTTTGTCTCACCGCACAGGGGTTCACTCTCCCTAGACAGTCCACACAGGTCTGGTTCCAGGCATGAGCTAACATCTAATGAAGCTGGGAGTTCTTATAGAGGCCTAAATGAGCTGACAAGCTTCAGCTGGTCTCATCAACTCCCTGTCTGCACGACGCCCCACACTCTCCCTAGACATATGAGTCATCCATGAGCCCACTAGCCTTAGCTGGGCTTATACAACTCTCCACCTAGTTGTATAAGTCGGCGTAAAGCCTGAATCTGGGCGAAATATATCTACCCCCCTGGATGCAACCAGGTGACTTTACCTTCCTGCTGTCACATACCCCCCCCTCTTGTTTTAACCTCGGGGTTGGAACACCAGCAATCAGGCATTCATGTACTCGAGACAAAGCATCCACATTCCCCATTTGAACGCCAGGGCGATGCTTTACTGTGAAGTTGAATTCCTGGAGGGCCAGGAACCACCTATTCACTCTTCTATTTGTTTCCTTGTTTTGAGCCATCCACTTTAACGGAGCGTGATCCGTAACCATGTCAAAGTGCCTACCTAGCAGGTAGTACCGAAGGGAATCTAGAGCCCACTTCACCGCTAAACACTCCTTTTCAACGGTGGCGTAATTTACCTCATGGGACTTCAACTTCCTGCTGAGGTAAATGACTGGGTGCTCTTCCCCGTTCCAGACCTGGGACAATACTGCTCCTAACCCCACATCTGACGCATCACTTTGTACGACAAAGTCTTTAGAGAAGTCGGGTGAGTACAACACTGGCTGGCTACATAAGGCTTGTTTCAAGAATTGGAATGCTGCCTCAGCCTCGGGGGTCCATTTAATCATGACCGACCCTTTCCCCTTCGTTAGGTTGGTTAGGGGCACAGCCTTAGAAGCAAAGTGGGGAATGAATCGCCGATAATACCCAGCGATTCCCAGAAAGGCTCGTACCTGCTTCTTGCTGTTGGGACGTGGCCAACTCTGGATGGCCTCGACTTTGTTGAGTTGGGGTTTTATTACTCCCCTCCCAATGGTGTACCCAAGATATTTGGCCTCCTCCTGCCCAATGGTACACTTCTTGGGGTTAGCCGTAAACCCCGCTTCCCGAACAGAGTCCAGGACTGCTTGCACTTTTGGCAGATGTGAGGCCCAATCTGTGCTATGGACAATTACGTCATCCAGGTAAGCCGCAGCATACTTCCGATGGGGCCTCAGCATCTGGTCCATTTTCCGCTGGAATGTGGCCGGCGCATTCTGTAACCCGAACGGCATTCTTTTATATTGGAACGCCCCGTCTGGGGTTACAAATGCGGTTTTCTCTTTGGCCAATTTGGCCAGGGGGATTTGCCAATACCCTTTTGTGAGGTCAAGAGTCGTCATGTATCGGGCTGTTCCCAGCCGGTCGATCAACTCATCTATACGTGGCATGGGGTAGGTGTCAAATTTTGTAACTTTGTTCAACTGACGAAAATCGTTACAAAATCGCCAGCTCCCATCCGGTTTAGGCACCAACACAATGGGACTAGACCAATCACTTTGGGACTCCTCTATCACCCCTAAGTTCAGCATTTTCTGTACTTCCTCCCGTATTGCCTCCCGTCGGGCCTCTGGGATCCGATAGGGTTTTAACTTCACCCTTTCACCGGGCGGGGTAATGATGTCATGCTCTACCCCAAATGTTTGTCCCGGCAGCTCAGAGAATACCTCCTTGTTGCGAAGCACAAACTCCTTAACCTCCTGTTGTTGGGGTTGTGACAAGGTGGCTGCTATTCCAACCTCAGGAATCACGCAACCAGTTTGAGCTGGTGACCAAGTGTCTGCGACTAGGGACTCTCTATCCCTCCAGGCTTTCAACAGATTAACGTGATAGATCTGTTCGGGCTTTCGCCTTCCTGGTTGTCTGACCTTGTAATTCACTTCGCTCACTTTTTCCATTATCTCGTAGGGGCCTTGCCATTTGGCAAGGAATTTACTTTCAACCGTAGGGACAAGTACCAGTATCCTATCCCCCGGGGAAAAGGTACGGGTCTTGGCTCCACGGTTGTACACTCTCTGCTGTGCTAACTGCGCTTGGGCCAAATGTTCCTTCACGATGGGCATTACCTGTGCAATTCGGTCTTGCATCAGGGCGACATGCTCAATCACACTCCTGTGGGGAGAACTCTCACTTTCCCAAGTTTCCTTGGCAATATCCAACAGCCCTCTTGGGTGTCTCCCATACAGTAACTCAAAGGGGGAGAATCCCGTAGAGGATTGGGGCACCTCTCTAATAGCAAACATCAGATAAGGAAGTAGACAGTCCCAATCCTTTCCATCTCTATCCACCACTTTCTTCAACATTTGTTTTAGGGTTTTGTTGAATCTTTCAACCAGCCCATTGGTTTGGGGGTGATACACAGATGTACGTAATTGCGTCACTTTGAACAATTTACACAGCTCCTTCATAACCCGGGACATAAAGGGTGTACCTTGGTCCGTAAGCAGTTCTTTACAAATACCCACCCGGCTAAACACAAGAGATAACTCTTTGGCTATGGTTTTGGTCGAGGTATTTCGGAGAGGGATCGCTTCTGGATAACGGGTGGCATAGTCCATTATAACTAATATGTACTGGTGCCCCCTAGCGGACTTGATTATAGGACCTACCAAATCCATGGCGATCCTCTCAAACGGGACCTCAATGATGGGTAGAGGGACCAGCGGGCTACGGAAATGTGGCATCGGGGCCGACCTCTGACACACAGGGCAGGAGGAACAATAATTTTCTATGTCCTTCATCACCCCCGGCCAACAGAATCTCTGTAATACCCTCTCTCGGGTTTTCTCTGTCCCCAGATGACCTCCAAGAATGTGCCCATGGGCCAACTCCAACACCAACTTCCTGTAAGGTTTGGGCACCACAAGCTGCTCAACGGTTTCTTCTGCCCTTTTTGCCACCCGATACAGTAGGTCCTTCTCTACGCTGAAGTATGGGTAAGTGCAGGTATTATCTGGGTTCACTAACTCGCCATCTATTTTCACTACGTTTTCCCGTGCCTTTATTAGGGCGGGGTCTTTCAACTGTTCTGTGGCAAAGTTTTCCCTGTGAACCTCAAGATCAGAAAACTCCACAGACGGTAGGTTTTCGTCTGAGGAGGTGGGGTCCTCTCCAGTTTCTTGAGTCTCCCCTGCCAATACTGATAAGGGAAATTCCGGAGAGTCCTCACCACTCTCAGGGGAGTTCTGGCTATCACATTCCTGGTACATAGGGGCACCAGTGGGGGGCTCAGGATCATCCCACAGTTCCCAGAACTTCGGAAAATCCCTTCCCACAATGGCGTCATACGGTAACTGAGATACTAAGCCCCCTGGATGAGAGAGGGTACCTTTGGGGGTCTCGAAACACACTGTAGTCACTGGATACTCTCGGGTGTCCCCATGCACACAAATAACAGCTACCTTGCTATTCCCAGAGACCTCTGTTTTAACTAACTCAGCCTTTATCAGGGTCACAAGGCTACCTGAATCCAGCAATACCACAACATTTCTACCATTAACACACATTTTGCATAAATGTTTCTCAGTTCCTCGAATGGCAGTGCATGCGACTGTCGCACACAGCGACTGACGTCTGCCCGTCAGAAAGTCACACTGCATGGGTTCCTCCACAACCGGACAATTGGCTGCAATATGTCCCGCTTGCCGGCAGCGGTAGCAAACGATCCTTCTTGCCGCCTCTTGAGCCGCTGATTTCCCAGGCTGTTCTCGCCAAACTTGGGGTAGAGCTCCCACCCTCTCACTCTCTCCACCCTTACCCGCCCCTGGGGATGGTCTGGTCTTAGGGTGGAAAGTCCGAGTGTCTCTGGAAGAGGCCGTCAGGTTCTCTGTAGCCAAGTATTTCTCCACACGATCCACAAGACCATCGGCCGTCTCTGGGTCTCCATGGCTTACCCACTTTTGGATGGCAGTAGGAAGAGCTCTCAAAAACCGATCCATTACAACACGTTCCACAATCTTTGGTGCGGACAAAGTCTCTGGCTGTAGCCACTTTCTGCTCAGGTGAATGAGATCATACATTTGAGACCTGGGGGGTTTTCCAAGCTGGAAAGTCCAGTTATGCACACGCTGAGCCCGGACAGCCTGGGTGACACCCAGCCTTGCCAATATTTCAGCTTTTAGCATCACATAGTCTTTTGCTTGGTCAGGCTCTAGGTCATAGTAAGCCTTCTGCGATTCACCAGTTAACAGAGGAGCCACCAGTCCAGCCCACTGCTCCTCAGGCCACTTTTCTCTTTCAGCAGTCCTTTCAAATGTGGTCAAAAATACCTCTGGATCATCCTCTCCAGTCATTTTTGTCAATAAACGACTCACCCCAAAGGACGCGGTATTAGTGGGACGGCTTTCCTCACTGGTCTGCGGACGTTGCTGCATTACTGCTTCCATTTGTTGTAGTCTCTGCTCTTGCTTCTGTAACAGGTCTATGAAGCGGGCCTCAGATTGCTGCTGGGCTTGTTGCTGAGCTTCCAGACTCTGTTGGTGAGCTTGCTGCTGGGCTGCAAGGCTCTGTTGATGAGCTTGCTGCTGGGCTGCGAAGTTCTGTTGTTGAGCTGCAAGGCTCTGTTGATGAGCTGCAAGGCTCTTTTGCAAACCTGCATTTGTCTGCTGTTGATTGGCATTTGCTAGAGCCAGCTGCTTCAGTATCTCCTCCATGCTGGCTTAAAAAAAAACTGCCACTGGTTCTCCACCAACTGTGAGGGGGTTAGCTCGGCAGCGGGTGTGTGTGACCCCCGGGATGGGCTCCCCACACAAAAACAGGCCCAGAAAACGGAGGTTGTGGTTTTCAAAATCAAAAAAAGGTGCGGTTTATTTTCTATTTACAGTGACAAAACACAGCAAAGCCAAAAGAAACATAAACAAAATAAATCCTGGTCAACTTGACCTCTGACTAAACATACAGGTTTCCTAACTAACAACTGGGATCAGCCTAGTGCTGTCCTAGTCCCTAAGTCCCTGGTTTTAAATGTCCAAGCAAATAGCCACACAGGCTTTGTCTCACCGCACAGGGGTTCACTCTCCCTAGACAGTCCACACAGGTCTGGTTCCAGGCATGAGCTAACATCTAATGAAGCTGGGAGTTCTTATAGAGGCCTAAATGAGCTGACAAGCTTCAGCTGGTCTCATCAACTCCCTGTCTGCACGACGCCCCACACTCTCCCTAGACATATGAGTCATCCATGAGCCCACTAGCCTTAGCTGGGCTTATACAACTCTCCACCTAGTTGTATAAGTCGGCGTAAAGCCTGAATCTGGGCGAAATATATCTACCCCCCTGGATGCAACCAGGTGACTTTACCTTCCTGCTGTCACACAGGGCATAGTTTGCAGACTTGAAACCCAGGAATCGAATCAGACTCAGGTGATGCGATTCCTCCAGGATCTGGCTTCTCGCTTCGAGCAGCTTCAGGCCTCCTTGGGAACCCTGAATCCGCAACCTCAAATACAATCAGCGGCTGCACCTATTGCACCAGTCGCAGCCACACACTCACTACAACTGCCAGCTCCGTCCCGTTTCTCTGGGGACTCCAAGGCTTGCAGGGGGTTCCTTAGCCAATGCACGATTCATTTTGAGCTCTAGCCCCAAAACTTCCTGTCTGATCGGGCTAAGGTAGCCTATATCATTTCCCTCCTCTCTGGTGAAGCTTTAGCCTGGGCAGCCCCTCTGTGGGAACTGAATGATCCAGTGGTTTCTAGCCTGTCTGGCTTCTTGAAACTTTTTCGGAATATCTTCGAAGAACCGGCTCGTGTCTCTTCAGCGGCCAGCGCCCTTTTACGTCTCCGCCAAGAGTCTGCTTCTGTGGGACAGTATGCCCTTCATTTCTGCATACTGTCGGCTGAGTTGAGCTGGAACAATGAGGCCTTAGTCGCAACCTTTTTGCATGGCCTGTCTGATAGAGTGAAGGATGAATTAGCAGGAAGAACCATCCCCACTGATCTGGCCGGCGTTATCTCCTTGTGTAACCAGATCGATATTCGCTTTCAGGAGAGGACCTTAGAAAAGCAACGCCAGCACTCCTTGGTTCTTAGTCAGCCTGAGCTCCCCTCTCTTCGACCTGTAGAACATCTCCTACCAGCTGAGGAACCCATGCAGCTGGGTCGGACCAGGCTATCCCCCGAGGAACGTGCTAGGCGCAGAACTCTTGGTCTGTGTCTTTACTGTGGGGGCAAAGGTCATTTTCGTGACACTTGCTCTCTTTGTCCAGAAAAACGTTCGGGTCCACTTCATCTGGAAAGTGGAGTATTGGACCCAGAAATATCACCTTCCCCTTCTCGTCTTCTGCTTTCTGTGTTCCTTCATGTTGGTGCTTCTTCTCATTCGGTCTCAGCATATCTGGATTCCGGAGCCGCTGGTAATTTCATGGACTGGGAAATCGCATCGTCCATGAGACTTACTCTTTTGCCCCTCACCACGCCATTGGTGGTCTTGGCGATTGATGGTACTGTTCTCCCAGGGGGACCTATCCGCTTCCAGACCCTCCCTGTTAAGATGTCGGTAGGGACACTCCACCAGGAGTGGATATCCTTCCTTATCTTACCCAAGGCCTCAACGCCTATAATTTTGGGTCTCCCATGGTTACAGCTCCATTCTCCTCATATGGACTGGACTACTGGACAGATCCTGGCTTGGGGTCCCTCCTGTTCCTCGTCCTTCCTACCCAAGGTTGCCCCCTGTGAATCTGAGCCGGTCATTCATTCCAGGTTGCATAACCATTTACATTTCTCTGTCCCTAACCACCCTTGGATGCACAGCCAGGCTAGCTTGTCTACAAGTCCTGCAGTCGCTACGTCTTGCGATACGATTCAGGTAGTCGCTACACCTGACTCAGCTATTCACTCTGCCTCTGTACTAGTTATGCCAGTCCAGCCCATGCCCAGTGAGCCTCCTACTTTTTCTTGTTTGGGACATTCTGCTTGTCCTTCAGCTATTCAGCTTGACTCCGGCGACATGTCACCTTCTAACCAACCTGACTTCAGGGTTCCACTGACATCTGCCCAGTCTGATGGTCCTGTGCAAGATGACCAGTTCCCCTTTAAGGGTCTAGGGGACTCTCCTCAGATTCCTGTTGATCCTCTCATGCCCTTGCTTATTCCTAGAGAGCCTTTGGTCCTCAATAGATCTTCTTGTCATCTCCCTACCTCGTTTTCGGTCTCTGAGGATAATCTTAAGTACGAGGTTAGACAAGTTCTGGATTCTCGGCTCTGCAGAGGCATTCTTCAGTACCTTGTGCATTGGAGAGGTTTTGGTCCTGAGGAAGCGTCTTGGATCGCTGCATCTGATGTCGCTGCACCTCATCTGTTGAGAAGGTTTCATCAGAGATTTCCCTTTAAGCCTGGGTCCAGGCGGGGGAGGGTCCATAAGAGGGAGGGTACTGTCATGGATATGCAGTAGTGTTTGTCTGTCAGCTTACCTTCCTTCCCATGTGTTCATCTTAGAGGCCTGAGCCCTTTCACCTGGCTTCCTTTATAATCTCCTCCCAGCCTGACTCCACCCCAGGCCCTATCACTGAACACTATATTAACCTGTGCACTGCAAGCCTGCTTTGCTGATCAACGTGTTTGTTAGGCATTGTGTGTTTGGGTTCCTGCCTGCCGTGTGCTACGTCTGTCTCTCTGTTACGTTATTGGCTTGTCCCCGACTATCCCTGTCTGCTCGTGACCCTTGACCTTCGGCTCGTTCTTCGTTATCCTTGTCTGCTTGTGGCCCCTGACCTTCAGCTTGTTATTCGGTTCTCTCTTATCGTGTGCTGCTGCTTCCCCTCTTTTCCCCTTATCCTACGGGGCGTGAGCTAGGAAACTCCAGGGGCCGCGACCTGGTCCCAGCCTGCAGCTAACATCCTCACCACTAGAGGCCCTGGAGAAGACCAGCTGGGTCTTAGACTCCGCGCCCTGGGGAATCTTGGCTCTAGCTTCCGTTTGGATCCCGGTTGTGCTCCTCTGGTCCCGCTTTCCACAACCACCCAGTTTCCTATCCGCAGAAGCCAGCCATAGGGTTCACTACCTCGCGGTGCACTCCTGTCCCCCTACGGTGTGCATCTGTCACCTGGCCACAGGTGACCCTGACACTCATGTAGGCAACGGGTCGCAGTTGTCCTTCATGCTCCTGATAGAACACTCCTCCCAGATCGTCATGACTGGCATCTACATGGAGTTCATAAGGTCTCTTTGGGTCTGCATAGGCCAAGACAGGGGCGGTGGTTAGGCTTTTTTTTAACATCTGAAAGGCCTCTTCACACTTTTGGTCCCACTGGTCTTGGGCTGACTCTCCCGGCTGCCTGGGACCCGAGTCATCCTCTTCCCCTTCCGTCTTGAGTATATCATTCAGGGGTCTGGCAATTCGGGCAAACCCCTCCACGAACCTTCTATAATAGGAACAGAACCCCCGGAAGGATCTGAGTTCTGTTACCGTGGTAGGTCATGGCCAGGAAGTAACTGCCTCCAACTTCTCAGGGTCTGTGGCTACCCCTTCTTCAGACACTATGGGGCTGATTTACTAATAACAGTGCGCTGCGCTAGTTCTAACCTTAATTGCTGCGCCGGATAACTCCTTCACTGGGCGCAGGAAGCAGCGGCGCACTGTTATAGTAAATAGAAATGTCAGCGGCGCTCTATTGAAAATGAATGGTTCCCTATGGGAGCCCATTGATTTGAATAGAGGTCGCCCGGGAAGTCGGATCCGACTTGCGGGCGACTCGTGTGCTGGCTGACACAGGGACAGCGCGACTTTGCGAGGCAATCTGGACACGACCTGAGCGTGCAGCAGCCGCTCAAGTCGTGTCCTAGAGGCGACTAGCCGGCCGAGAATGTGTCCAGCGCGATGTCATCGCGCTGGTCCTTGGCAGCCTCGCTGTCCCATGTTTGGTATGAATCATGAAGGGGAACTTCAGGCCAAATTTTAATGAAAAAACCGGCATGGGTTCCCCTTCAGGAGCATACCAGGCCCTTAGGTCTGGTCTGGATTCTAAGGTGAACCCCCTAAGCCGAAAAACGGCGTGGGGGTCCCCCCAAAATCCAAACCAGACCCTTCGGTCTGGTCTGGATTTTAAGGTGAACCCCTCAAGCCGAAAAACGGCGTGGGGGTCCCCCCAAAATCCAAACCAGACCCTTATCCGAGCATGCAACCTGGCAGGCCGCAGGGGAAAAGGGGGGGACGAGAGCGGCCCCCCCTCCCTCCTCAACCGTACCAGGCCGCATGCCCTCAACATGGGGGGTTTGGTGCTTCGGGGCAGGGGGGCGACCTGCGGCCCCCCCCACCCCAAAGCACCCTGACCCTGACCACCAACGGCCAGGGTTGTCTGGAAGAGGCCCTTGTCCCCATCAACATGGGGGCAGGGTGCTTTGGGGTGGGGAGGGCCGCAGGTCGCCCCCCCTGCCCCGAAGCACCAAACCCCCCATGTTGAGGGCACGTGGCCTGGTACGGTTCAGGAGGGAGGGGGGCGCTCTCTCGTCCCCCCCTTTTCCCCTGCGGCCTGCCAGGTTGAGTGCTCGGATAAAGGGTCTGGTGCATATTCTAAGGGGACCCCACGCAATGTTTTTTTTGTTTTTGGTGCGGGGTTCCCCTTAAAATACATGCCAGACCTGAAGGGCCTGGTATGGATTCTGGGGGGACCCCCACGCCATTCTTTTTTCATTTTTTGGGGGGGTCCCCTTTGAATCCATACTAGACCCAAGGGCCTGGGGGGACCCCCACGCCATTTTTTTTTCATTTTTTTGGGGGGTCCCCTTTGAATCAAGGGCCTGGTATGGACCTGGGGGGGGACCCCACGCTGTTTTTTTGTTTTTGTTTTTGTTTTTTGAACCGTTTTTTTTTTTACATTTCCTTTAACAACCAGCTATAAACAGGTCAAACAAAAAATCGCCGCAAAATTGCGGTACTTGCGTTTTGGATGTGGGTCCATTGAATTCTATTACATCCAAAACACTGTTTTTGTCCTGGCACGGCCAATTTTTTGGTATAATGTGAAAGATGTTGTTATGCTGAGTAAATAGATACCTAACACGTCACGCTTTAAAATTGCGCACACACATGGCATGACACCAAACTTCAGTAATTAACCACTTCAATACCATGCACTTATACAGCTTCCTGCCCAAGCCAATTTTGAGCTTTCAGCGCTGTCGCAATTTGAATGACAATTGCGCGGTCATGCTACACTGTACCCAAACAAATTTTTTATCATTTTGTTCCCACAAATAGAGCTTTCTTTTGGTGGTATTTGATCGCCTCTGTGATTTTTATTTTTTGCACAACAAATAAAAAAAGAGCGAAAATTTTGAAAAAAACGAAGTTTTTCTTTTGTTTCTGTTAATTTTTTTGTAAATAAGTACCTTTTCTACTTCACTGACGGGCACTGATAAGGCGGCACTGACGGGCACTGATAAGGCGACACTGATGGGCACCGATGAGGTGGCTCTGATGATGGGCACTGATAGGCGGCACTGATGGGCACTGATATGTGGCACTGGTATGCGGCACTGATTGGCACTCATAGGCGGCACTCATGGGCACTTATAGGCGGCACTGATAGGTGGGCATTTATGGGCACGGATGGGCACTGATAGGTGGCGCTGATGGACACTAGTAGGTGGCACTGATGGACACTGATGCCCAGCAATGCCAGCCACCACACATTGTGGTGGTGCCATCATAGTGCCAGTCAGTGCCCATTTGTACACGGACACGGCTGATCACGTGGTAAAAAGCCTCCGCCGGAGGCTTTTTACCGAGATCAGTGTAGCGGTGGGTCAGACTGACCCACCGCTTCACCGATCGCCGCGATGCGCGCCCCCTCGGGCGCGCGGCGGCTGTTATCCCGCAGGACGTCATATGACGTCCAGTGTGGATAACACAACCACTTCCCAGACGTCAATCTGCTATTGACGGGGCGGGAAGTGGTTAAAAATCTCCCTAGGCGATGCTTACATTTTTTTTACACGTTACCATTTTGGCATTACAGAGGAGGTCTAGTGCTAGAATTGCTGCACTCGTTCTAACGCACGCAGCAATAATTCACATGTGTGGTTTGAACGGCGTTTACATATGTGGGCGGGACTTACGTGTGTGTTCGCTTCTGAGCGTGAGCTACCGGGGACATGGGCGTTTATTTATTTTTTTTACTTTTTTGTATTTCTTACTCTTTTTTTATTTTTTTTTATTTTTTTGGGATCTCTTTTATTCCTATTACAAGGAATGTAAACATCCCTTGTAATAGGAATGTGTGTGACAGGTCCTCTTTATGGAGAGATGCAGGGTCAATAAGACCCCGCATCTCTCCTCCAGGCTGGAAAATAGGATTTTTATAACAGCTTACCTGTAAAATCCTTTTCTTGGAGTACATCACGGGACACAGAGCGACATAGTCATTACTAATGGGTTATATAGTTACCGTCAGGTGCTGGCACTGGCAACTTCCAAAACCGGAAGTACCCTCCCCTATATAAGCCCCTCCCATCCGGGAGCACCTCAGTTTTGTAGCAAAGCAATAAGTGTCCCCAAAGAGGGGCGGGAGCTCTGTGTCCCGTGATGTACTCCAAGAAAAGGATTTTACAGGTAAGCTGTTATAAAAATCCTATTTTCTTTCTCGTACATCACGGGACACAGAGCGACATAGTCATTACTAATGGGATGTCCTAAAGCAATGCCAAATGAGGGGGGGGATACACCATATATAAGCTGAGCGCTATCAGACATGAGGATCTTTTGCGGCCTGCAACACACTGCGCCCAAAGGCGACATCCTCCTGACTTCTAACGTCCACCTGGTAGAACCTAGTAAACGTGTGTACCGAATACCATGTTGCGGCCTTACAGATTTGAGCCAGGGAGGCCTGGTGATGCACTGCCCATGAAGTTCCAACTGCTCTCGTGGAGTGCGCCCTAACTTTGAACGGAGGCGGTCTACTTCTCAAGCTATAGGCTTGTATTATGACCTGTCGAATCCACTTGGCTAAAGTAGATTTTGACGCTGCCTGACCCTTTCTGGGGCCTTCCGGCAGAATAAACAAAGTATCCGTTCTACGAATCTGAGCAGTGGCTTTTAGATAAGCTTTAACTGCTCTTACTACATCCAAAGAATGCAATAACTTTTCCTCTACCGAAGTAGGCTTGGGGAAAAAAGAAGGAAGAACCACATCTTGGTTCAAATGAAAACTCGATACCACCTTAGGAAGAAAGGCTGGATGAGGACGTAACACTACTCTGTCCTTATGGATAACCAGATATGGCTCCTTACAGGACATAGCTGCTAATTCCGATACTCTTTTAGCCGAACAAATGGCTACTAGAAAAATCAATTTCCTGGTGAGAAGCACTAAGGAAATATGCTGTAATGGTTCAAATGGTTGTTTCTGTAGAACCGACAGAACCAAGTTTAGATCCCATGGACATATGGGAATATTAACCGGAGGACTAATACGCATCACTCCTTGTATAAAGGCTTTGACTAGTGAATGCGAAGCCAAGGGCCTTTGAAAAAATATTGACAAGGCCGAAATCTGACCCTTGATAGTACTCAAGGCAAGCTTCCTATCTACAGCCCATTGTAGGAAGTCCAGAATCCTACCTATTACGTATTTACGTGGATGCCATTTCTTGGCTTCACACCAGGCGATGTACGCCTTCCAGATTCTATAGTAGATCTGCCTGGATACCGGCTTCCTGGCATTGATCATGGTAGATACCACAGCATTAGAGAGCCCTCTCTTTTTTAGAATGTGGGCTTCAATAGCCAGGCCGTCAAACCTAGGGCTGGTAAGGAAGGGTGGTATATCGGTCCCTGCGAAAGCAGGTCCGGACGATGTGGGAGGGTCCAAGGACTCCCCACAGACATTTTTACAATCTCCGCGTACCATGCTCTTCGGGGCCACGCTGGAGCCACCAGAATCACTGGTTTCTTTTCTACCCTGATTCTGCGGAGTAATCGAGGTAACAATTGTGGCGGTGGGAATGCATATATCAGCTTGAACTGATCCCAAGGGAACACTAGGGCATCCGAGCCGCACGCTAGGGGATCCCTTGCCCAAGAGACAAACCTGTCCACTTTTGTGTTGAATCTGGATGCTAGCAGATCTACATCCGGTGTTCCCCACCGCTGACATATTGTCCGGAAAACCTCGGGATGAAGGGACCATTCCCCTGGGCATAATTGTTGGCGACTTAGAAAGTCCGCCTTCCAATTCTCCACCCCTGGAATGAATACCGCAGATATGGCTGGGACATATCTTTCTGCCCATCTCAGGATGTAATTTACTTCCCTTTGGGCTGCACGACTCCTGGTGCCCCCCTGACGATTGATATATGCCACTGCTGTGGCATTGTCTGACTGAACTCTGACAGGGGACCCTTGGAGTTTGGATGTCCATGCTACTAGGGCATACCGGGCTGCTCGTATCTCTAAGAGATTGATGGGCAGGGCCTTTTCCGCATCCGACCATCTGCCCTGGAGAGACCATTGCTCCAGTACTGCTCCCCAGCCTATAAGGCTGGCATCTGTAGTGACCACCTTCCAGGAAATCGGACTGAAGGATTTCCCTCTTTCCAGATTCTGGGGAACCAACCACCAGCGGAGGCTCCTGCGAACGGAAGGGGACAAGGACATTGGTAAGTCCAGAGCCTGAACTTTTTTGTTCCAGGCTGACAGTATGGCCCTTTGCAAATTCCTTGAATGGAATTGACCGTAGGGTACTGCTTCGAATGATGCCACCATTTTTCCCAGCAGCCTCATGCACAGGCGTATGGATGGCTGTCTTTTTGAACCCACTAAGTGGATCAAATCTCTCAAAGACGACCCCTTTTCTTGAGGCAAGAAAATCTTTCTCTGGTCTGAATCCAGCCTTAGCCCCAAGTATTCCAGACTTTTGACTGGTTTTAGGGCTGACTTGTCTCGGTTGATAATCCAACCGTGATATTCCAGATACTTGATTGTCTCGTGAACAACCACTTCTAGTTTTTCCACTGAGTGGTCTATCAGCAACAAGTCGTCTAGATATGCCATTATCGTTACACCTCGTGTTCTTAGATTGGCCAATAATGGGGCCAGAATTTTTGTGAACACTCTTGGTGCTGTGGCCAGACCGAAGGGTAAGGCTCTGAACTGAAAATGGCGCCCTTCTACCGCAAAGCGTAGAAATTTTTGGTGGGCTGGAAAGATGGGGATGTGCAAATAAGCATCTTTGATGTCGATCGAGGCTAACCATTCCTCCCCTTGTAGGGCAGAGGCTACCGATCGGATCGACTCCATCCGGAAAGTCCTGATATGTAGGAATTTGTTTAGCCCTTTTAGATTTAATATGGGCCTCACGTCCCCGTTTGGCTTCGGAACTGTAAAGAGGTTTGAGTAAAACCCGAACCCCCATTCTTCCAGGGGAACCTCTATAATTACTGCTTGAAGCAATAATTGTTCCAGTGCCAACAGGAGGGATCCTCTCTTCTGGGGATCCCTTGGCACGTTTGACCTTATAAAGCGGGAAGGAGGGGAGTTTTTTAACTCCAATTTGTATCCCAGATTTACTGCGGAGAGCACCCATCTGTCTCGGATCGTGTCCCGCCAGGTTTCTGTGAACAACTGAAGTCTTCCCCCCACCCGATTGGGTGGGGGCAACCCTTCATGCATTTGACTTTGGGGGAGGTTTTGTACCTCTCCTGCTCCAGGGCTTCTTGTTACCCTGCAACTGTCCCTGATTTTTACCTCCGGGATTTGACCGGGGAGGCCGTCGGAACTGTTTCACAGCCGATTTCCTAGGGACTGGAGAAGCCGGCCTCTTAAAGGAGGGACCTCTAACTCTATTTTTAACCGGCAAAAGTGTACTTTTACCGCTGGAAATTCTCTGGATATACTTGTCCAGGTCTTCCCCGAATAAGCGCTCCCCATGAAATGGGAAGCTGACCAGCAATTTTTTACAGGGAGCTTCAGCAGACCAGTTTTTGAGCCATAGAAGCCTGCGCATATGTACTACAGACAGCGTAAGGCGGGAGGCCTGATGGATTGAATCCTTTATAGCGTCCACCGCAAAGCATAAGGCTCTAGGTAGATCAGCTAGGGCAAGAGCCTGCTGATCCGGCAAGTCTCTTAAGACCTGTTTCAACTGATCCTTCACTGCTTGGCAGACCCCTATAGCTGCCACTGCTGGTTGTGTCACCAATCCTGCTGTAGAAAAAGCAGATTTCAATAATGACTCCAATTTTTTATCTATTGGGTCCTTGAACATTTGGACATTTTCCACCGGACATGTCAGTGATTTATTCACACAAGAGATGGCTGCGTCCACTGTAGGGACCTTCCATTTTCTGATGAACCTATCCTCCATGGGATAGACCACCGGAAATCTCTTGGGGGGAGTAAATATTTTGTCAGGATGCTCCCAATCCTGGTAAATGAGCCCCTCCAGTAAAGGATGGATCGGAAAGGAACAAACAGTCTGGGGAGCTTTTAGCGACCCCAACGAGGAGACAGAAGTGGAGGATGGCTCCGCAAGTGGCATTTTAAATGCTGATCGGACCATATTAGTCAGGGACTGAACCCATAACCTCTCAGCATGTGATGCTGAGAACGGCTCTTCCACTGTTGATTCCTCTACAACCGAATCAACCTCATCCTGATCCCCCTCAGGTAGGTCGACCTCTGTATGGGACTGTTGCTCTGTTAACAGGCACTCTGAGGGAGGAGACGGAGATCGAGCGCTCTGTGACAGGGAAGCAGCGATTAATGCTGACAATCTCTCTTCCAGTCCTCCCAGAGCTGAGGAAAAAACCTCCTCTGTTACATACACAGGAGCAGGTGAACTGAGGACAGCCACAGTACCAGGTACTCCTCTGATTCTTCAGGGGAGACTGGTGCAGCCAAAGCATGCCCAAGATCCTCAGAGCCCGATGGAGACCCCCTATTCCTCCTGGAATTTCTAGTCCCGGAGTTTTTAGACGGCATATTCCTAAGCCACAAAGCTGAGGTATTCCAGCCGAAATACACCAGTTACTGATAATAGTCTAGCATAAATGCTGCTATAATAAACAGTTGGTGTCTACTAATGTGCCTTTCTAGGGGATGCCTGTATCAACCGCTTGCTGTATGCCTTTAAATGTTGCCAGCTCTGTCTCTGTACTTCATAGCCAGCTTACTACAATATTGTGGCTTTTAAAAACCTGCTGGGACGCCCGCACATGCGCAGAAGCGCTGCGGCGCGCACAGAGCGTCATCCCCCAGGCTCCGCCCCCTTTCCCGGCTCACCTCTATATATAGAGGCGCGTGCACGCGCACGCGCGCGGCCACGTGCGCCCTCGGCGCTAATTTCAAACATGGAAACCAGGGACAGGAGCCAGGGCCCCTCTTTGCCGCAGGCCGGGGGATGGACGAGCACTGCAACATGGCAGAGGAAGCAGTTTCCTATAGGAGAACTCACCAACTGCCTGGACTTTGCTCTCTGAGAAGAGACTAGTCCACATGACAAGAAAACATTCCACAGCGGCCTCTAGTGGACAAACACAGGTACCGCAGTCTAATATACTAAATATATATAAAAAAAAACTTTTTTTTTTTTTTTTTCTTGACCACCATTAAAAATTATTACATTTTTTTAGTAGTTACAGGCATGCACAGAATCTTGCGGGAATACCATTAGGTAACAGACAGAAAGACAAATTAGGCTTGGGGGTCCCCCAATAGAACCAAGTTCCTGGGGGCCCCCACTTACCTGTTCCTCGCCGCAGGACTTTGTTTGGTCCACAAAAGCCCAAACTTCACCTATCACGGCAGGCATTGTAATCAAACCTTCAGGGACCGGGTTCCCAAGGATTCCACTCCCCTGGACCTGTATAGCACCCTGCACAGAAAACATCTTGGTCGTGGGTATGACCAGAGCTCTGGATCCCAGGGTCCAGCTCTCCTAAGAGAAGCATTACAGGCAGAACCTTGCTCTTCTCTTTGCAAGGCCCGGGTACCGACCGTTTAGCTATGAAGCTTTTTTGGTCGGATCCGGAATAGCTTACTGAGGCCCAAAAGAACCTGTACGCAAGCTCAGTGAAAAACACATGTTTCTTCTTGGCCAACACCTTAGACACTGGCAAAAAACTGAGGTGCTCCCGGATGGGAGGGGCTTATATAGGGGAGGGTACTTCCGGTTTTGGAAGTTGCCAGTGCCAGCACCTGACGGTAACTATATAACCCATTAGTAATGACTATGTCGCTCTGTGTCCCGTGATGTACGAGAAAGAAAGCATGATATTATTCCAAAAAAATCACCAATCTCATGCTGACAGCCAAGATCACGGCTTGGTTAACATACGGGAATACGGCATGATGTCATAACGTCGTGCCCGCGCCTCCGACGGTTATAGAGATGACTGATGACCATCTGGTCACCAGTCATCTCCAAATCGTTCTCCGAGCCCCAGATGGCACGGGAGAGCCCGGAGAAGCACCGGATGGCGGCAAGACGGGGGGTGGGGGGAACGTCCCCTCCCCCCGCCTATAAGAACGATCAAGCGGCCGAACTGCCACTATGATCATTTTTATTGTGCACAGAATCGCCGGCTGAAAAGAATATCTGAATGATGCCTGCAACTGCAGGCATCATTCAGATGTCACCGCCCAAAGCCAAGGATGTCATTTGACGGTGGGCAGTAGGAAACTGGTTTAATATTTTTTTAAAAAGGTCATTTTTCTTCTTCATTGATGTACACTGATGAGACTGCACTGATGGGCACCGATAAGGTGGCAAGGGTGGGCACTGAGAGGTGGCATTGCTATTTGGCACTGGTGGGCAGTGAGAAGTGGCACTGCTAGGTGGCAATGATAGTTGGCAGTGATGGGCACTGATAGGCACTGGCAGCACTGCTAGGTGCCACTGATTGGCACCAGTGGTGGGCATTGATAGGTGGCACTGGCAGGGGCTACTAATTGTCACAGATGATGCAGAATTGCCTCTTCCTCTTCGGGCCCCATGTCCCTTGCACATAAGCCGGTGATTGCCTTTTTTTTATGCTCACGCTGTCAGCACAAGGAGAAAACAAAAACCATTACCCAGCTTTTGTTTACATCACGTGATCAGCTGTCATTTGCTGACAGCTGATCACATGGTAAAGGGCAGGGATCGGCCCCTTAATTGGATCTGTCATCACCCGAGTCTCAGTGACTCTGTGACCACAGCGCGCGCAAAGGGGAGGCCTTTTATTGACGGACTCCTGGCAATTGAGGACCATGCTGTGGCCGTCGATCAGTTATAGCGCTGATCTCAAGTGATTAAAGAGGGCCTAAATGGGCCATTGACATGCATCACAATTCAACTTAGGAATGAGTCTTTGAAAAGTTAAACTAAATAATTTGGTCACTTTATCCTTCCAAATAATTCACTTCCTGTCACATAGCCACACAGGAAGTGATGGAAAATCCCTAACAATGTCTTTCCTTGGGGACACACAGGTCAGTCTAAATACTTTCCCCATTATGCACATTGCACTCGAGCATATTGCGGGGTACACCACAAATTATTATTAGGTGGTTTGGACTGTGGGGTTTATTTACTAAAGGCAAATCTACTTTGCACTACAAGTGCACTTGCTGTATATCTGAGGGGGACATGCAAGCCAAAAAAAAAACATCTTTGCTTTTACATGATTGTAACATCCAATCACCAGTACTTTCCCTCAGATTTTCAGCAGCTACACTTTTACTGCAGAGTGGATTTGTCTTTACTAAACCCCAAACTACCAATGATTTGGGGTGTACACAACAAAGTGCTAGAATGCAATTTGCTTAATGGGGACACTAGTTAGATGGATCTGTGTGTCCCCAAGAAAAGCCATTGGTAGGGTTTTACCTTCACTTCCTGTTTAGCTGTGTGACAGGAAGTGAAGCCAATGTTAAGAAAAGGAGACAAAGGCCAAACTACAAAAAAATATCTAAAAAAAAAAAAAAAAACACACACGCAGGGGTTCTAACACTTACTTTGTTTCCCTCAAAATGCCCACAATTAGAATTGTATGGCCTTGAGCTATTTTTAAGTGCAGTACTCTAAATCAGTGCTTCTCAAGTACCCCCAACAGGCCATGTTTGCAGGTTTTCCTTCATCTTGCACATGTGCTTTAAATCACAGTCAATGGTTTTGATTTTTGGACAGCAATTCTCGATAAGCTAAATTCACAAAACATGTCCTGTTGGGGGTACTTGAGGACTGAGGCTGAGAACCACTGCAGTAAAAAAGGAAAATTGAATACTTACCGCTCTGTATTTCATTTCCTGGTGACGTTCCATGGCAACACACAATCCATGCATATACTACCATGAAGGCACCAGATTAGACAAATCACACCTGTTTTGTTTTGACATGCCAATCAGCTGTCACATTTGTTGCAAACACAAAACAAACATCAAAACTTTCCATCTAATTTTATTGTTCAACAAAACAAAAGGCAAAATAAAAAACATGGTCAATTTGAAACAGTTACAGACTCAACATCTTGAGCAATTTTTGGCCAAAAAAATGCAGCAGACAATTAAATCAAAGTGAACAAACAACACACATTAACAACATCAGAATTATTTCAGGGGAACATATCTCCCCCACACCAAAAATATACAATCCACATAAGTTAAACAATCACTTGTTTTGCAAAGACATAAAAAATAAAATACATGTGTTACAAACTCGATAAGGACACCAACATGTACATTTTACCCCCCACACACACTTGCCTCTTCTCAAGGCAAGCGACTGAATGCTCTGTGAGCTTTATATAACATATGTTTGTGTGCTAATGAGGCAATTGAAAACACATGCACAGTCCATGAAACACCCAAAATGCAAGTTCTCCCAATGTAGAGACTGAAATTCAAAGTGGGCACACCTGTTAAGGATGTCCTTCAATTTCTAACCCATAAAAACACTCTCTGAGTGAGCATGCCCAGAAATATCCAAGCGCTGTTCACACACAAAAAGCACGCCAAAAAAAATAACTGGCTGGGCATGTGCAGAACAACACCAATGCAGCTAGCAAAAAATAACCCCCCCACCTCCCCCTGTCCAAAATTAAGCACATCATCCAGCATGCTACAAAATTAGAGATGGGACAATCACCCCTCCCCCCCACCAACAAATACCATTGCAGTCTATGGGAACTGACTTGTTAATTTTGCTAGTCCCCACTTGGCTGGCTTATCTTCTAGTTATTGGCCTTAAAATGGGGGCCCAGGTCCCACCCTAAGGGACATATATCAATGTCACCAATTTGGAAAACACCAAAAACAAAACAAGGAGAAGTGCCTTTAAATATGCCAAATTGCTTAAGGGCCATTTCACACCACATGCAGTCCATTGCGTTTTTTATGCATCCAAAATGCATGGAAAGTTGGTTATATGGTTCTAAATGGCAGTGTTTGTTCCAGTGCGTTCCAGTTCCACCAAAAAAGTAGAACATGCTGCATTTTACCTGCACTGGACTGTACTGCACTGCACTGCATCCGGTGTGAACTGGCCCTAAATATCATCCCCGGGGGGTGTCTATAGTATGCCTGTAAAGTAGCACATGTTTTCCATGTTTATAACAGTTGGAGAGCAAAATGACATTTCTAAAGTAAAATAATAGTCATTTAAAAGTCCTTGCGGCTGTAATGAATTGCTGGTTCCTGTCAATACAGATAAAAGTCATTGAAAGTCTTTGCTAACCAAAACGCATCATAAACGCACAGGAACACACCTAAATGCACCAAAAACGCACTGGAACACACTTGTCCTTATCTATGGTTAATAAAAAAGAGGGGTGAAAAAAAAAGCACTGGACTGCATCAAAAACTTACCAAAAATGCACTGGAACGCATGAAAAACGTGCATGCAGAAAAGCACCTGGAACGAGCCGGATTGCGTTTCTATGGTGTGAACTGGCCCTAGTTCACACTATAGAAACGCAGTCTGGGTGCGTTCCAGGTGCTTTTCTGAATGCGCGTTTTTGACACATTCCAGTGCATTTTTGAGGCGTTTTTGATGCAGTCCAGTTTTTTTTCCCCCTCTTTTCACTTAGGACAAGTGTGTTGCAGTGCGTCTTTGGTGCATTTAGGTGCGTTGCGGTGCATTCCAGTGCATTTTTGGTACGTTCCGTTGCGTTTTTGATGTGTTTTACTGGGGTCCAGTACAGTTTTGTACCTAAAAAATGCATCATGACCAATTATTTTTTGGCTTTCTGAAATGCACTGGAACGGACTGCAGTGGTGTGAACTATGCCATTGGCATTAATGTGATCAACTTTCTTTGCGTTTTTCAGGCATCAAAAAAACGCACTGCACTGCATCCGGTGTGAACTGGCCCTAAATATCATCCCCGGGGGTTGTCTATAGTATGCCTGTAAAGTAGCACATGTTTTCCACGTTTATAACAGTTGGAGAGCAAAATGACATTTCTAAAGTAAAATAATAGTCATTTAAAAGTCCTTGCGGCTGTAATGAATTGCTGGTTCCTGTCAATACAGATAAAAGTCATTGAAAGTCTTTGCTAACCAAAAAAAAAATGCGTGGGGTTCCCCCCAAATATCCAAACCAGGCCCTTCAGATCTGGCATGGATTTTAAGGGGAACTCCACCCCAAATTAAAAAAAAAATGGCATGGAGTCCCCCTAAAAATCCACACCAGACCCTTATCCGAGCACATAACCTGGCCGGCCGCAGGGGAAGAGGGGGGGGATCAGAGAGCGCCCCCCCTCCCTCCTGAACCGTACCAGGCCACATGCCCTCAACATGGGGAGGATGTCCCCATGTTGATGGGGACAAGGGCCTCATCCCCACAACCCTTGCCCGGTGGTTGTGGGGGTCTGCGGGCGGGGGGCTTATCGGAATCTGGAAGTGCCCTTTAACAAAGGGGACCCCCAGATCCCGCCCCCCTGTGTGAAATGGTAATGGGGTACAAATGTACCCCCTACCATTTCACAAAGAAAGTGTAAAAAATGTAAAAAATGACGAGCCGGTTTTTGACAATTCCTTTATTAATGTCTTTTCTTTTCTTCCATCTTCTTCCTTCTTCTTCTTCCATCTTCTTCTTCCATCTTCTTATTTTCTCCATTCGGGTTTCTTCCTTCATCTTCCTCTTCCTCTTCCTCTTCCGCATCTTGCTCCGGCGTCTTCCCTTCTCCTTTCTTCTTCGGCAGCTCCGTTTGAATTGGAGGTTCCCGCTGTGCGACGCTTCAGTTCCCCTCTGGGTCCGCTTACACCCGGTGACCCCGCCCCCCTCTGACGCACATGGATTTCACGGGGACTTTCCCCGTGGTGACAGAGGGGGGCGGTGCCACCGGGTGTAAGCGGACCAAGTGGAGAACTGAAGCGTCGCACAGCGGGAACCTCCAATTCAAACGGAGCGGCCGGAGAAGAAAGAAGAAGGGAAGATGCCGGGGCAAGATGCGGACGAGAGGAAAGGAGGAAGAGGAAAGGAGGAAGAGGAAAGGAGGAAGAAACCCGAATGGAGAAAAGAAGAAGATGGAAGAGGAAGAGGAAGAAACCCGAATGGAGAAAAGAAGAAGATGGAAGATGGAAGATGGAAGAGGAAGAGGAAGAAACCCGAATGGAGAAAAGAAGAAGATGGAAGAGGAAGATGGAAGAGGAAGAAACCCGAATGGAGAAAAGAAGAAGATGGAAGAGGAAGAAACCCGAATGGAGAAAAGAAGAAGATGGAAGAAGAAGTTGGAAGAAGAAGAAGAAGGAAGAAGATGGAAGAAAAGAGAAGACATTAATAAAGGAATTGTCAAAAACCGGCTTTGGTCATTTTTAAAATTTTTGACACTTTCCTTGTGAAATGGTAGGGGTACATTTGTACCCCATTACCAATTCACATGGGGGGGGTGCTGGGATCTGGGGGTCCCCTTTGTTAAAGGGGTCTTCCAGATTCCGATAAGCCCCCTGCCCGCAGACCCCCACAACCACCGGGCAAGGGTTGTGGGGATGAGGCCCTTGTCCCCATCAACATGGGGACATCCTCCCCATGTTGAGGGCATGTGGCCTGGTACGGTTCAGGAGGGAGGGGGGGCCGCTCTCGTCCCCCCCCTCTTCCCCTGCGGCCGGCCAGGTTATGTGCTCGGATAAAGGGTCTGGTATGGATTTTTGGGGGAACTCAACGCCATTTTTTTATAAAATTTGGGGTGGAGTTCCCCTTAAAATCCATGCCAGATCTGAAGGGCCTGGTTTGGATATTTGGGGGGAACCCGCACGTCATTTTTTTTTAAATTTGCAGCGGGGTTCCCCTTAATATCCATTCCAGACCTGAAGGGCCTGGTTATGGAATTTGGGGGGACCCCTACGCTTTTTTTTTTTTGGTTAGCAAACACTTTCAAAGACTTTTCTCTATATTGCCGGGGGCCGACAATTCATTACAGCCGTGGCTGCTTTTAAATGGGTTTTTTTTCCTTTAGAAATGTCATTTTGCTGGTGCACTGGCAAGTTCAGAGCTGCGCCTGTTCAACTTATGCAAATTGACTTAGGTGACTTGACATTTACTAAGATTTTGCCAGCGCAGTGTCTTGGCGCATTTAAACCATTGAAATTCCCGCGCTGAGCTCAAAAAAACCTCCCGCAGCTCGAATCGTACTTGCCGGCGCAGCGGGCTGGTTTTGAAAAAGTTACTTTCCCACTCTATTTTGGGCATATTAGTTATTTGGGCCGGTGTCACTACACTTCCTCACATCACCCCATGTCACCCCCAATATTTTCTCACTTCCAACTTCTTTATATTTAGATTTTAACATGCCCTGCGCCAGGTCCATAGTAGCGCACTGAGCGCCTCCTCCTCATGGCGCAAACGTTTGGTAAATCAGCCCCTATGTGTCCCAGATAATTAAGGGAAGATTGGTAGAACCTACACTTCTCTGGCGAAAGCTTGAGCCCCTCCTCACTGAGTCTTCTCAAAACTTTCTCCAGCCTCTCTTCGTGTTCTTCCAAGGTCCTCCCGAAGACAATGACATCGTCCAAGTACACAAGGACCTCGATAAGGTTCTTGTCTCCTACAGTCTTCTCCATGAGACGTTGGAAGGTGGCTGGGGCTCCGGACAGTCCCTGGGGCTTTCGGTCAAATTCAAAGAACCCCACTGAGGTTATGAAGGCTGTCTTGTCCTTGTCTTCCGGATGCATAGGGATCTGATAGTATCCACTCTTGAGGTCCATCACGCTGAACCACACGCTCTGTAGGGCATCCTCTATCCTCGGAGTGGTGTACTGGTCAGGGATGGTTCTCCTGTTGAGGGTCCTGTAGTCTATACACAACCTCAACGATCCATTCTTTTTTCTGACTACTACTATCGGAGAGGCATAGGGACTTCTAGACTCCCGGATCACACCGATCCTCTTGAGTTCTCCAAGTTGTTCCCTCAGATCTTCCAGGTCTGCTAATGGGACTCGCCTGACTCTCTCCCTGAAGGGCTTATCTTCCTGGAGGCGGATTCGATGGGTGCGCACTCCTCGCACACCCCACATCGAACTCATCTTGAGAGAATATCTTCTTCCACCTGGTCAACTGGGCCTTGGCTCTCTCTTTCCAAGCCCTGGGCAGGTTTGGGTTCTCCATGGAGAGTTTCTCCCAAACATTCCCTCCTTCACCCGTCTTCTCTGCATCCGACAGAGCAACTGGGGTAGCAGGGCTCATCTGGCCCAGCAACATCCTGGCTGGGATCTCCATGGGGCCATCCGTAGTATTCCTGACACTCACAGGGACCTTATAGTGGGCCTTCTTCAGAGCCCTCAGTGGGACCACTTCTGGGATTACTTCCAAACCCGAGTGTTCTTCCCTTGGGTCTGGCTCCAACATGACAAAGGGTCCAGGTTGCTCCCAAGTAAGCTTCACAGTGGCTCTGAGAGAGGTTACTTCGCTGGGCTGCAACACCACTCCCTTCTTTTCAAGTCTCCAGACCTTCCCCCACTCCCTCTTCCGGGGCCTTCTGCTCCAGGACCAACCGCTGGTAGGTTGTCTTCAAGATGGGGTGAATCTTGGTGGCGGCCGAGTCTTTCCTGCTTGCAAGAGGGGTCAGAAGCCTCCGGACCAGGTCCGTGTTCGTTCCTATTATTAAGGAACTCTTGTTGGCTCCAGGCGGCTGACGGCACACAACTGCCAGAGTATCAAACACTTCAGCCTTCCCGGCCACAGATGGGTCGAAGGTCAGTTTTATGGGCAGGTAGCCATCATAAGGGAAGCTCTGGGTCCCGATTCCCAGATTTCTAGTTCTTCTATCTTCTTGATGGGTAGGTGACTTAAAAGTCCCGATACAACAGGGTCACCTGTGCCCCTGTCTCCAATATGGCTTTTGTGTAAACTCCCTCCACTTGAATGGTCACTATGGGGGATGGGCCCACCAGCTTCTCTGGATATCGCTTCAAAGGGGTCTCTTTTCTTGGATCTTTGCGTTTCCCTTTTGTACTTCCTTTTTTCCACTTCTCTTTGGACTTAAGCCTCTCCTGGGCCTAGTATGCATTGATCTCCCTCCTGTTAACGGGTGTAACTACCCGCTGAGGGACATTACACTCTTTCCTTGGGGTACGTTCCCACTGAGGAACCTTGTGTTTCTTCTGAGGGGTCTTGTCCTCTCTTTTCTTGGGCTTCTCATTCAGTTTGGAGCTCACTGAAGATGATGGGCACCCGGTTGACTCCTTCACCGGGGCCCTCTGGAGTTTCCCGCCGCCTTGCGGTTGTCTGCTTTCTTTTTCTTGGGACTGGAACATACAGCTGCAATATGGCCAATCACTCCACAGTTAAAACAGATCACATCCCCCCAGTCTTGTAGGGGAATGGGCACTGAAGCATCTGAGAACAACTCCTTCCTGGGTCCCTCTCTCTCAGGAACCCTTGAATCTTTTGTAATCAGGGAGGTCAGCATCTCTAACACCTGAGACATTGCGATTTTAAAGCGTCTACTTCTGGGTCTCTTTCTTTTGTCATCACCGAGTTGACTATCACTGGTGCAGCAGAAGTATGTGCCTTGATCACTTGTTGATCCATCTGTAGTGACTCCTCATCCCTAATAATTTTTTATCAGATCAGAGCAAGTCAGTGACATTCCCCCTCCACTGGTTTTCAGGTGAAGCCAGACTGGATCCGAGCGTAATGCTCCCTTTAACACTTGCTTCATTCTTGCCGCATCTGTGTTTTGGGGCAACATCCCTTTCTTCAACACGATCTTGCAAAGCATCTTGTTGAGTCTTCTTACATACTCTGAAAGCTTCTCATTCGGCTGTTGGAAAGTATGTTCGAATTGGTACACTAATTCTGTCACCTTCTCCAGCTGACCGAACTCCTCTTGTAACATGGCTAAACAGTCCTGAGCTATGCAATCAGCATTGCCAAACCGGAAGCTTTTCACCGCATCTGCTGCAGCGCCTTTCAAACTTTCTATCGCGCGCTGTCTCTTCTTCGCTTCAGGCACCTCCCATGCCTCTACTGCTAATAGTGCCTGCTCAACCCAGGTATCGAAATCTTCTTCCCCTACAGGGACAGGAAGTTTACCTGAGAATGTCTTTAGTCTGCGGTAGCTAGCCTCTACATGTACCATACTTGTCCTCTGGCACTTTGCTAGCATATCCCCTAAGACGTTTATTAATTCTGATCCTATGGTAGTGACCGGTGCCGCCAGGGGCGTCGCCCTTTATTTCCTTTCAGGTGAGACACGGGGTGTCCCTTGTGGTGATCCCATTGGGGATGGTTCCGTCTTAACGGTTATTGCGTGCGCCAACTTATAAGTTCTATTGTCTGGGGTGCGCACACATCTGCGCTTAAAGGTTTCCGGCATTCCGTCCCACCATTCTATCAGCGCATACTGATATGAGATGTTTGGGTCTGACTTCATGTCCATCACCCATGGTGTACGATCTGGGGACATTGACACCACCAGTTTCTCTACCGTCTCTGTTGACCATTCCTCCCCTGGGAGGCTGATGACCACCGACTGATCTGGTTCTGTCTTAGCTGCTTCGCACCATGCTTTAACTTCTAACGGGTCCATGCCAGTACTTTTGGCGTGTTCACCTGCTGTATCAGGATCCCGGACTCGAGAGCCCCCACGTGTAGCGCTACCCCCAGTTAAGAGAGCCGCTGGTTTGATTTTCGGGCCCTGAGTATAGCTCCACCAACCCCCGGCAATCTTGTATAGTCCCCTGTGGCACAGTTAGTCTAGGGATGTTTTCTATCGCAATCTACACCTGGTAACATACACACTTTAACCCCAGATTAAGTATAAGCACTATGGGTAATGATAACACAGTGATAGCAAGTGGCAAGGTATAACAGCTTTACTTTAGGTTGAAAGGGCATGGGTTAAAACATAACATATAACTGGCTTACAGAGCCCTGCAGCAATAGATGCAATATATATATATATATAGCAATAGCACAGCACGGTAATCCACCACGTGCAGCTATTGCTATCTACGTGCCCTATGGCGCACTAAACAATATTCTATCTCCCCTCCCTGGTCAGGCCTGACATAGAATCAAACTCAGTCTTTTGAATAAATGTTTCTTCGCATGCAAACTTGAAATGGTGGTGCACGTTCAGGAACAGTATTGTAATCCACAAAGTAGGCAGTCACAAGGAACACTATGCTGGAGACTCTTTAACTCTGTCCTGCAACCGGTCTCCAGCGGAAACAGCAAATAAATGATCGGTGGGCCAAGGCAGTCTATAGGCCTAAACACAGTACAGCCTATTGGATTGAACAGGTGCTCGCTCACCACTCCGGACGCGATCCCAGTCCGGGACCTCCACCTGCTGTGTCTCCACACACAGTGTCTGCAACAATCAGGTCCCCAATCCAACTGATGTCCGCAGCAAACGAAGTCAGGTGCCACCCAGGCTCTGCAGTGGGATGGAAGGCTCTTCGGAAGTTGCGCAAGGCCCCAGGCTTCAGGCCTTGCACTGCAGCAGATCCGCACAGGAAGAAGCTGTTGCTTGCAGCGCGGTGTCCAAAGAGGCCGAGCTCCGCCTCGCCTCCTTCTTAAATAGCCCCTCCCATGAGTCTCTGCGGTGGCAACACTGCACCCTGGGTGCCAAACAGGACTCTGGGAGATGTAGTTCGGAGGGTCTTAAAGGAGACCCCGCTACAAAAGTATAAAAAGACACAAGTGTATTGTATCACATTAAAATGGAATGCCATCTAATTAAAACGACAAAATAAGAGACTTTAGGCAGACGATATTCGATGATACAAGCGTGTAAAATCAACGCATTTCGCTATATTAGCTCCTTCAGGATTTACACTTGAAGATGGCAACTAGAAAATAAAACAATGAACATGACACCAACTAATAAAACATATGTGAGCAGAGACAGTGCATATTAATTCATTCGTTTAACCCGGGAGGACAGAAAGAAAGGGAGGGGAGAGGGGAAAAGAGAAGGGGGAAGGAAAGAGAAGAAAAAAAAGGGGGTGTCAAAACAGCATTCATGGGGGGACAATAAAAGATATGGGGGGTACCAGCCGATCAGCCCGGGGTGTCTTTTTTTTTTTTTCTCTCTTTCCCATTCTTTCCTCTTTCTCCCTTTTCCCTTCTCACCTTCCTTCCTTTCTCACCTCCCTGGTTAAACAAATTAATTAATTAACGAATTAATATGTGTTATAATAACAGTGTTGCATGACTGCAAAATTGTCATTCAAGGTGCCTGGACTGGAAGGGGGTGAAAGGAGCCGGACTTGAAGTGATTAATGGTAATATACATATTGTGATTGTGAAAAGGTTAATATTCCAAAAGCATGGAGTATAGAATATACAAAGAAAAAAAGCCGCTGCTCCAGGTGTATGATGATAACCTGAGGTGGAATGTCTCGTAGAGTGCCAACCCCGGCCCGCCTCTGTGGGAAACTTGTAAGAAAAGAAATGGCTGCACATCCAGGAATTACGATTGCCTTTTATTGTTCAAAGTGATAACACCAAAGACACCAACACGAGGTCACGTAGACGTGTTTCACACAAACATCTTGTGCTTAATTATTACAATGACTAAAATAACTGATAGATCTTAAATAGACCGCCCCAGTAACTGGAGTATAAAATAGTTACATAATAATTATTGGAGTGTCACTTTTACAAAATAGGTTACCTGTAAATTAGCTTATACAGTATGCGATTGAGGTTTGGTGCAGATTCCTTGTGTAGCACTAGGGATGGGCCCGGTGCTCGATTCGAACCCATGTTCGAATCGAGCATCGGGCGTTCGCTCGCTCGTCGAGCCCAGAACTATTTGGGCCGTTCGCATCACATTCGTGTGATGCGAGCGGCCCCGCAATGCATTGCGGCCGGCGCGGCCGGCGCAGTGCATTGCTGGCTGATGATTGGCCAAGCATGCACTGTGACCCCGCATGCTTGGCCAATCACAGCGCCCGAAACTCGGAGAGCAATAATTGGCTACAGGCAGGACGGCTGTAGCCAATTACAGCTCAGGGGCTTTAGTACACGCCCCACCATTTAAAAGGCCGCCACGCCATCGGCCCCGGTCACATGAGTTCCGGCTTTAGGAGAGATTAGTCTGCTGATTCTGTCTTTGCTTGATACTGAAAGATTTGCTCTTCTTTGCTAAACCATTGGCTATTTCTTTGCTAAACCATTGCTACCTAAGTCATTGATCGTTCATTGCTGCTGATTGCACAGTTAGTGTGTTATTAGCTGCTGCTGGGGATTAGTCTGGTGCGTGCTTACTGTTAGTACAGTATTGCAGTAGTACCAACCGCAGTGCTGTTAGCACAGCATTGCACCCCAACAGCACCCATAGGACTTCTAGTGTGTTAGTGGCAGCAAACAGAGCTCCTATATTTTCTTCTCAGCAGCACCCATAGGACTTCTAGTGTGTTAGTGGCAGCAAACAGAGCTCCTATATTTTCTTCTCAGCAGCACCCATAGGACTTCTAGTGTGTTAGTGGCAGCAAACAGAGCTCCTATATTTTCTTCTCAGCAGCACCCATAGGACTTCTAGTGTGTTAGTGGCAGCAAACAGAGCTCCTATATTTTCTTCTCAGCAGCACCCATAGGACTTCTAGTGTGTTAGTGGCAGCAAACAGAGCTCCTATATTTTCTTCTCAGCAGCACCCATAGGACTTCTAGTGTGTTAGTGGCATCACACAGAGCTCCTATATTTTCTTCTCAGCAGCACCCATAGGACTTCTAGTGTGTTAGTGGCAGCAAACAGAGCTCCTATATTTTCTTCTCAGCAGCACCCATAGGACTTCTAATGTGTTAGTGGCATCACACAGAGTTCCTATATTTTCATCTCAGCAGCACCCATAGGACTTCTAGTGTGTTAGTGGCATCACACAGAGCTCCTATATTTTCTTCTCAGCAGCACCCATAGGACTTCTAGTGTGTTAGTGGCAGCAAACAGAGCTCCTATATTTTCTTCTCAGCAGCACCCATAGGACTTCTAGTGTGTTAGTGGCATCACACAGAGCTCCTATATTTTCTTCTCAGCAGCACCCATAGGACTTCTAGTGTGTTAGTGGCAGCAAACAGAGCTCCTATATTTTCTTCTCAGCAGCACCCATAGGACTTCTAGTGTGTTAGTGGCAGCAAACAGAGCTCCTATATTTTCTTCTCAGCAGCACCCATAGGACTTCTAGTGTGTTAGTGGCAGCAAACAGAGCTCCTATATTTTCTTCTCAGCAGCACCCATAGGACTTCTAGTGTGTTAGTGGCAGCAAACAGAGCTCCTATATTTTCTTCTCAGCAGCACCCATAGGACTTCTAGTGTGTTAGTGGCAGCAAACAGAGCTCCTATATTTTCTTCTCAGCAGCACCCATAGGACTTCTAGTGTGTTAGTGGCAGCAAACAGAGCTCCTATATTTTCTTCTCAGCAGCACCCATAGGACTTCTAGTGTGTTAGTGGCAGCAAACAGAGCTCCTATATTTTCTTGTCAGCAGCACACATAGTACCTATAGTGTGTTAGTGTCAGCACCCATAGGACCTACAGTGTGTTGTGAGCACACATAGGAGTTCTATTTTTTATACTATATACACTACCGACTACAATGGCTGGAAGACCGCCAAGGAGAGGCAGAGCGTGCCGAGGCAAGAACACAGGGCAGGCAGGCTCTGTTTCTAGAGACAACAGTGCTGGCCGTGGACGTGGTCGTGCATCGTCATCAGCACGTGGCCATGGGACACGCTTGTCTTTGTTTTCGGCAGCTGGACATGTGGAGCCGCATCATGCCGAAGGCTTGGTAGAATGGATGACCAAGCCCTCCTCATCCTCCTCATCCTCTCTCACCCAGGCTCAGGGTACTGGCAGAGCAGCTGCCAACGCGTACTCAATGGCATCATCAGCCACCCCTTCCCTAGACCCACCATGTCCTCCTGAGGAGTCCCCCGAACTGTTTGAGCACAGTGTTGGGTACATGCTCCAGGAGGATGCCCAACGATTCGAAGGCTCGGATGATGATACCCAGCTTGAGGAAGTCAGTAGTGTGCGCGCAGAGAGAGGGGATGCTGAAGGACAGCAATCTGGCAGTAGTGTTCCACCAGCTGCAGCTTACTGCCAGGTTTGCTCTAGTGGTGAAGAGGGAGGGGATGATGAGGTCACTGACTCCACGTGGGTGCCTGAAGGGAGAGAGGAGGAGGAGGAGGAGGATGCAGCGTCACATGTCCAACGAGGCAGGATGCCCCCTGGAGGCCAGCTAGAGGCCAGCACAGCAACTGTACCACACCGCAGAGCTCCGCCTGTGCAGGGCGCTGCCTCTGCACGTTATCACAAAAGTTCTTTGGTGTGGGCCTTTTTTGAGACGAGTGCATCAGATCGCACCACTGCTATTTGCAATATTTGTCTCAAGCGTATCTCGCGTGGCCAAAACATCAGCCGCTTGGGCACCACAAGCATGAGCAGACATATGTCGACCTGCCATGCAGCTCGTTGGCAAGCACACATAAAAGACCCACACCAAAGAACAAAGCGGACCTCTCCTTGCTCCTCATCAGCTGGGATCTCCATCCCCACTATATCTTCAGTCCTCTCTGAAAGCTGCTCTGAGAGGACTGAAGGTGTAGAATTAGGTGTGTCACAACCAAGTACTTGCAGTACACCGACGTCTGATTGTAGCAGGCAAATTTCCCTGCCCCAGCTGCTGGACCGTCGAAAGAAGTATACTCCCAGCCATCCACATGCCCAGCGGTTGAATGCTAGCTTGGCTAAATTGCTAGCACTTCAACTGCTGCCTTTTCAGTTGATAGACTCGGCCCCCTTCCGTGAGTTTGTTCAATGTGCGGTTCCTCAGTGGCAGGTTCCCAAACGCCACTTTTTCTCACGGAAGGCGATTCCGTCTCTCTACTGGCATGTGGAAGGCAATGTCCATGCCTCGCTGGACAGGGCAGTCAGCGGTAAGGTGCATATTACCGCTGACTCATGGTCCAGCAGGCATGGACAGGGACGTTATCTTTCTTTCACGGCCCATTGGGTCACTCTATTGGTAGCTGGGAGGGATGCAGGACAAGGTGCAGTAGTGTTGGAGGTTGTTCCGCCACCACGCCTCCAAAATGCTACTACTGGTTGTGACACACCTCTCTCCTCCACCCCCTCCTCTTCTTCTTCCTCCATGTCCTCTTCGAGTGCTCTGTCCTCGGAACCAGCGGTGCTCCGTAGGCGTACAAGGGGCTACGCGAGTACGCAGGCAAAAAGATGCCATGCCGTGCTTGCGCTGGTGTGTTTGGGGGACAGGAGCCACACTGGGCCAGAGGTTCTGGCAGCTCTGCAGGGGCAGGCCGAGAGGTGGTTGACGCCACGCCAGGTTAAGCCAGGAATGGTCGTTTCTGATAATGGCACCAACCTCCTCTCCGCCCTGCGACAGGGGCAGCTCACCCATGTGCCCTGTATGGCTCACGTCCTCAACCTGGTGGTGCAGCGGTTCTTGGGCAGGTTCCCGGGCTTACAGGATGTCCTGAGGCAGGCCAGGAAAGTCTGTGTGCATTTCCGCCGATCTTATAATGCCAGTGCTCGGCTGACTGAGCTGCAAAAGGAGCTGAACCTGCCCAAGAACCGCCTAATATGTGACATGCCCACCAGGTGGAACTCAACGTTGGCCATGCTGCAGCGACTGCACACGCAGCAGAGGGCCATCAATGAGTACCTTTGCGACTACGGCACCAGGACAGGGTCAGGGGAGCTTGGCTTTTTTTCCCCACGCCAGTGGAGCATGATCAGGGATGCATGCACTGTCCTCTCACCATTTGAGGAGGCCACGAGGATGGTGAGCAGTGACAGTGCATGCATCAGTGACACTGTACCTCTTGTCCACCTGTTGGAGCATACGCTGCGTGGGATAATGGACAGGGCACTTGAGGCAGAACAGAGGCAGGAAGAGGAGGACTTCCTTGTCTCTCAAGGCCCCCTTTATCCAGACAATGTTCCTTCTGTCCCACCCATCACACAGGAAGAGGAGGAGGAGGAGGAGGAGGATTGTGTGAGCATGGAGGTGGAGCCTGGCACTCAGCATCAGCAGCAGCAGTCTTTTAGGGATGATGTACAGTCCCAACAAACCAGTGGACTTGTACGTGGCTGGGAGGAGGTGGCTGGCGATCATGTCATCCTCAGTGACCCAGAAGTCTCCGGACCGAATGCCTCAGCTAACCTACGCTGCATGGCCTCCCTGATCCTGCAAAGCCTGCGGAAGGATCCTCGTGTTCTTCGGATCAAGGAGAGTGACCATTACTGGCTGGCCACTCTCCTTGATCCACGGTACAAGGGTAAGGTTGCGGACCTTATCTTGCCGTCGCAGAGGGAGCAGAGGATGAGACATCTCAGGGAGGCCTTGCAGAAAGGTCTGTGCAACGCGTTCCCAGAAACTGGGAGGTTACAAACTCCTGGTCCTGGACGACAAGTTGCTGAGGCTTCGGTCAGTAGCAGAAGGAGCGGTGGGGAAGGTGGACGTCTGACCGATGCGTTCAGACAATTTTTTAGTCCGCAGCCCCAAGGTATGATCGGTTCCAGCAACCATCGCCAGCGTCTGATATACATGGTGCAGGAATACCTAGGGGCAAGGTCAGACTTGGACACCTTTCCCACCGAAAATCCTCTGGCTTACTGGGTCCTGAGGATGGATCACTGGCCAGAGCTTGCACAGTATGCAATTGAGCTACTGGCCTGTCCTGCATCCAGCGTTCTTTCCGAACGCACATTCAGTGCTGCTGGAGGATTTGTCACCGATCATAGGGTGCGCCTGTCCACCGACTCGGTTGATCGACTGACCTTCATAAAAATGAATCAGTCTTGGATCACCACCAGCTACCAGACACCTGAAGCGGATATAACGGAATAATTTATAATGTCACATCCCTTCAAGACTGCCTATGCTGATGCTGAGTGACTGTCCTGTTATGTTCACTGACTATCCTCTTCCTCCTCAATGATCCATGCCACCACACCAGTGCCTAAGGCACAATTTTTCAGCCCCTGTATAACAGGGGCGTGTAATTACAATTTTTTTAAAAGATGCTTCGCAACAGGTGTGACTGCTGTGCTCAGAGTACAGTATCTGTGAGGGGTTGCAGTGTTGTGGCACCAGCACCAGTGCCTAAGGCACAATTTTTCAGCCCCTGTTGGGGCGTGTAATTACAATTTTTTGGGCAATGCTTTGCAACAGGTCTCATTGCTGTGCTCAGAGTACAGTATCTGTGAGGGGTTGCAGTGTTGTGGCACCAGCACCAGTGCCTAAGGCACAATTTTTCAGCCCCTGTATAACAGGGGCGTGTAATTAAAATTTTTTAAAAAGATGCTTCGCAACAGGTGTGACTGCTGTGCTCAGAGTACAGTATCTGTGAGGGGTTGCAGTGTTGTGGCACCAGCACCAGTGCCTAAGGCACAATTTTTCAGCCCCTGTTGGGGCGTGTAATTACAATTTTTAGGCAATGCTTTGCAACAGGTCTCATTGCTGTGCTCAGAGTACAGTATCTGTGAGGGGTTGCAGTGTTGTGGCACCAGCACCAGTGCCTAAGGCACAATTTTTCAGCCCCTGTATAACAGGGGCGTGTAATTACAATTTTTTAAAAAGATGCTTCGCAACAGGTGTGACTGCTGTGCTCCAAGTACAGTATCTGTGAGGGGTTGCAGTGTTGTGGCACCAGCACCAATGCCTAAGGCACAATTTTTCAGCCCCTGTTTAACAGGGGCGTGTAATTACAAATCTTGATCTAATAGTTCACAGCAGGGCCCATTCCTGCGCCCACCAAGAGTAACTATGAGGGCCTACAGTCTTGTGGCAACACCGTCCACCACCACCACCACCACCAAAGGCCCAATTTTTCTGCCCTGTTCAACAGGTGCATGCAATTACAAATCTTGATCTAATAACTCACAGCAGGGCCCATTCCTGCACCCACCAAGAGTAACTGTGAGGGCTTACAGTCTTGTGGCAACACCGACCACCACCACCACCAAAGGCCCAATTTTTCTGCCCGGTTCAACAGGTGCATGCAAGTACAAATCTTGATCTATTAACTCACAGCAGGGCCCATTCCTGTGCCCACCAGTCTTGTGGCTACACCAACATCTAATAGGGCAAATTTCTGCAGAGTATATACGGCAGGCCCCTACTTTCAAACATCCAACTTACAAACGACTCCTACTTGCAAACGGCAAGAGAAAACAGGAAGTGAGAGGAAATCTACCCCTAGGAAGGAAAATTCTATCCTGTTAGATTTAATTTGGGAAAAAGGTATCTCCTCTCTACTGATGCTTTATCACCAATCCTTGTTTCAATTAAAACCCCACTTTTCCAAAAACATTTGTCATTGGGACGGAGAGTGAGGTGACATGTTCTGAACAGATGTGCAAAGACAGCAAATGTTACATGCCATTTTTCTCAAGGATTTTCAGCCATATGGCGGCCAGGACAAGACATGACATTAAAGCCGCAAGTGGTTTTAAATGGCTTCTTTTTTTCCTTTACAAATGTCATTTTGTGCAAGGACAGTTCTAAACACGGGAAACACATGCCACTTCACAGGCATACTTTAGACACCCCCCAGGTACCATATTTAAAGGAAAATTTCACTTTTTTTTTTTCACTTTATGCATCATTAAAATGACTGCTCCCGAAAAAACTTTAGTTTTTAAAATTTCTTTTTGCATTGATATATGTCCCCTGGGGCAGGACCCGGGTCCCCAAACCTGTTTTATAACATTAACATGCATATTGGCCGTTGTAATTAGCAATTTTGATTTCGAACGTTCGCGTCCATTATAACGAATAGGGTTCGAAAATTCGCGCGAACTTTCGGTCCGTTCGAAGGTTCTGGTGCGAACCGAACCCGGGGGTGTTCGGCTCATCCCTATGTAGCACCCTCTACCTTAAGTAGGTAGGTGCTAGAGTAGTGGATTTTGTACTGTCAGCGCGGGTAATTTTAGGCAGGCCTATGCTGTGGGCTAGGCCTGTTTGTTTTGACCTGGGGGCAGGGGAGTTCTGGAAAAGAGGCAGGGCAGAGAGCTAGAGTGGCATGGGGTTTATGTGGGAGCCCTGGCCAATCCCCAACTAGGATTGGCAGGGGGCAGGCCTCCTATATATACCCATGGTCAGCCTGCTGTGGGAGAAGTTGTTGGGTGGAAGAACTGAATGATGGAGTGTTAGACTGTCGTGGTCTGAGGGAACCCCCTTTCTGGGGGGGGTGAACTCAGGCCTGGAGCTCGGGAGCTGGGAGGGAGCCTCTCTCTACATAGTCATTGAGAGGTGTCCTGGAACAGGAGCAGGAAGAGGACAGTTGGGAGCACTGCCAAGCAAGTCATTCAGGAGGGAAACCATGCCAGGGTCGGTGAGTGAGAAGCACAGTGTGAATCTCTGGGAGAGACATGCCAGGATTTGGATGTGGAGCCAGAGGGAGAGTCTGTGGTGTTGTTTTGGAGTCAAGTTGTTGCAGCCACGAGGGCTGGCAGGATTTGCATTGGACGTGCTGGGATCAGTAGTCCACCAAGTGTCAGTTAGCACATTTATTCTTCTCAACTAAAACGGTTGCTACCACAAAGGGGACTGCAAACACCTGCCTGTAAAAGGCTATTTGGAAAACGTTAGGACTTATTCAGAGTGAGGCCTAGCCATGTGCTAATGGTGACAGGTACCTAGATTTGTACAGTGAAATGAAGCAAGTGATCTCAAGTAGTGTGCTGGAGGAGATGTGCAGAGGAAGATACTGTCAAATTTAGACTCAACCAACATTGATTTAATTGAGAAGTATTCATCATATGGGCATCCCATGTCCCTTTTCCCCATCCAAGTTTAATCCCCTAACAAAAACAAGCAAGAGACTTTTCATTGTTTGGGAAAGTGTGCCAAAACTGCATGTCTGACCAGCAGGGTGAAATGTGTGAATGTTAGAACACGTAGTGACCCCACGAGGGCACCGATACACTTGGTTCAGTGGTATTGAGAATAAGAGATACACCTCCTGACTGGCTTAGTCAGGGAAACTTACTGGGAAAATAATTATTTACAGTACATATTGTAGCAGAAGAATTTCAGCATCATAACTGCTTATAGGTAAATAACCCAAATACACAGATGAGCTCATAGATCATACTATTTTACCATTCTGTAAATCCCAAACTTTAATATTTCATCTTGCATTACTGCAAGGTAACCCCCAATAGTGATGACAATTGAAGTTGGCATTATATGATATTCAATCTATCAAACCAACATGACTGCATGGTATACTGCACGTTATAGGTTTTATGACCATTTCATCATTTCTAAATGCACTAAAGGGAAGCTAATACTAGGTGATACAGTGCCTAGAAAAAGTATTCATACCCCTTGAAATGTTCCATATGTTGTCATGTTACAACCAAAAACTGTATTTTATTTATCATTCAGGTGTAGCGCACACTGCCCTCTCCCCACTCCCCTCTATTAAAGTTTTCCAACTCGCACTGTCTCTGGTCTAGGGGTATGATAGGGGAGGGAGAGGGGTGGGCTACGCCAGGCTTCCACCACAGTTGTGTATGTGGTCGCAGCAATGTCTCTTGTTACCTTTGGGTCTGTGCTGTGCATCGGATCCTCCCTACAAGAGTCTCCCTGAACCTCGTCTGCCAGAAATTGAGTCACACACCGTCAAAGTCCAACACTCCTTTATTCAGAACATAACATGGACTCCCTTGGCTATAGAACAGAAAAGGAGGTGTGTGTACGAATAGGCCCAGACACAAGTTCTATCATCCACTCTCCTCCCTGAGAGTGATCTATGGTCTCCGCACGAGGGAAATTCTCCTTCCGGACGGTCTCCGACAAGAGACTCACCCGTCACCGGCAGTCTGCTGCACCGGGTCTTCAGATGAGGAGCTCTTCCCGGTCCATTACGCCCACCTCGGATTCAGGCATCCATCCCCGGAGTGCCTTAGGATCCTTCCCTCGCGAAACTCAGTGTTAGGCACTGAGCTCCGGACCTCTATCCAAGTACCTCATCCCAGGACTAAAGGTGCCAGGGATGGAACACGATCTCCGGTGGTCCTCTAGGCCTAGGCCGCCTAGAGGACGGACACGAACCACCGTCCGCAAGCTGAAGGTGCCTGGGACGAAGACCCCCGTGACCAAGATGGCCGGCCCCTTTATACCCTCTCCCAGCAAGCACGGCGGGTTCCCCGCCCCACCATACCGCCGCTGGGAGAGGACAAAAAGGAGGCCCACCACACAGCGATATCCATCCGTCAGCCCATGGGTACAGTGCCACCCAGTGGACCGCCGGAACACACCACCGGTGTCACCGAAAAGATTCAAATTTACCCCGGGAAAGTAAGTACCCGCTACACAGATTTAGGTCTGAACTTTGACTGGGCAATTCTAACACATGAATATAAGTTGTTGTCCTGCTGGAAGGTGAGCCTCTGCCCCAGTCTCAAGTCTTTTGCAGACGCTAATGCCTTGTACACACAATCGGATTTCCGATGGAATAAAATCCGATAGACTTGTTTAATCGGAAATTCCGATCGTGTGTGGGCCCCATCTGATTTTTTCCATCGGATTAAAAAAATAGAACATGTTTTAAATTTTTCCGATGGAAAAAAATCCACGCATGCTCAGAATCAAGTCGACGCATGCTCGGAAGCATTGAACTTCATTTTTCTCGGCTCATATGAGTGTTTTACGTCACTGGACGGTCGGAATTTAGTTTGACAGTGTGTATACAAGACTGATGGAAGTCAGCTTCATCGGAATTCCGACGGAAAATTCCATCGGAAATCCGATTGTGTGTACAAGGCATAACAGGTTTTCTTCTAAGATTTCCCTGTATTTGGCTTCATCCATCTTCCCATCAACTCTGACCAGCTTCCCTGTCCCTGCTGAAGAAAAGCATCCCCACAACATGATGCTGCCACCGCTATGTTTCACGGTGGAGACAGTGTGTTCCGGGTGATGTGTAGTGTTAGTTTTCCGCCACACATAGCGTTTTGTTTTTAGGCCGAAAAGTTCAATTTTGGTCTTATCTGACCAGGGCGCTTTCTTCCACATGTTAGCTGTGTCCCCCATGTGGCTTCTTGCAAACTGCAAATGGGACTTCTTATGGCTTTCTTTCAACAATGGCTTTTTTCTTGCCACTCTTCCATAAAGCCCAGATTTAGTCGACTAATAGTTGTACTGTGGACAGATTCTCCCACCAGAGCTGTGGATCTCTGCAGCTCCTCCAGAGTTACCATGGGCCTCTTGGCTGCTTCTCTAATTAATGCTCTCCTTGCCGGCCTGTCAGTTTAGGTGAATGGCCATGTCATGGTAGGTTTGCTGTTATGCCATATTCTTTCCATTTTCGGATGATGGATTGAACAGTGCCCCTCCATGAGATGTTCAAAGCTTGGAATATTTTTTTATAACCTAACCCTGCTTTAAACTTCTCAACAAGTTTATATCTGACCTGTCCGGTGTGTTCCTTGGCCTTCATGATGCTGTTTATTCACTATGGTTCTCTAACAAACCTCTTCACAGAACAGCTGTATTTATACTGAGATTAAATTACACACCAGTGGACTCTATTTACTAATTTGGTGACTTCTGAAGGCAATTGGTTCCACTAACTAATTTTTAGTGAGGGGTATCAGAGTAAAGGTGGCTGAATACAAATGCACGCTACACTTTTCACATATTTGTTTGTAAAAATAATTTGAAAACCATTTATCGTTCCTTCTACTTCACAATTATGTGCCACTTTGTGTTGGCCTATCACATAAAATCCCAATAAAATACATTTACATGTTTGGTTATAACATGACAACATGTGGAAAATTTCAAGGAGTATGAATATTTTTTCAAGGCACTGTAGTAGTACTGCCTTTGAAGTGAGCTAACATTTTTTGACCTAAATACCCTCAGGAAAGCATAAGGGTTGATAATTTCTTTGATTATAATTTCCCATAGTTAGATAAAACTGGATGGCAAATAAGGCAGTAAATGTAACCATTTACCTGCATGAAGGTACTTCTATGTTTTAGTAACCCTGGAGGAAGCAACTTGTTATCTTCTATGCAACCTTGGACTGGGATTGTACAGGAGTCACATGTAAATGCAGGAATAATTGCTTGAGGTGCTGGAGGGCATTATCTTCAGTCTTATGTTATCTATAAAACTGCTCCATGACGCTTGGTATCGTATCAATCTGTTTTACTTCTTATGCCACGTACAAACGATCGGAATTTCCGACAACAAATGTTCGATGTGAGCTTTTGGTCGGATATTCCGATTGTGTGTAGGCTCCATAGGACATTTGCTGTCGGAATTTCCGACAACAAATGATTGAGAGCTGGTTCTCAATTTTTCCAACAACAAAAGTTCTTGTTGGAAATTCCGACTGTGTGTAGCCATTTCCGTCGCACAAAAGTCGACGAATCGTTGTACTTCATTTTTCTCGGCTCGTAGTATTGTACGTCTCCGCATTCTTGACCAAATAACAATAAAAAAAATAAAAACAATCTGCTCATGCTCTGGTTTCAAGGACTACCAGGCCACCCTGCAAGAAATTCATACTTGTATTTAAATAGAAGTAAATCGCCCCACCACATCATTTAAGTGCAAGCACCCATAGATGCATGTGCATACCATAAGATGTGGTTTGAGTACCCAAGGATACCCAGAACTCAGGCGCTCACTAATGCAAATAACAAATTATTTCATAAAGTTAGCGGTTGGCCTTGCCCCTTCCTGCAGAATCTCTTTGGTCAATGAAGCGACTCAACAAGCTCAGTGACCAAAAGCAAGGCACAGGAGTGCATGCCGAGAATAATACTGAAAGTGCAAAATTAAAGTGTTATTAAACCTAGGCTATGAAAAACTCTCATTACATACTATATAACAGAGCGTGCATACTCACAAAGGCACTAAAGCAGGGGTCTCCAAACTGCGGCCCAGCTTCTCTTTATCTGGCCCTTGGGGCACTTTTCCCTCCACTGATACAAGACACTATGGGGTTGATTTACTAAAGGTAAATCCACTCTGCACTACAGGTGCACTTGGAAGTGCAGTCGCTGTAGATCTGAGGGGTAGATCTGAAATGAGGGGAAGCTCTGCTGATTTTATCATCCAATCATGTACAAGCAAAAATGCTGTTTTTTATTCTCCTTGCATGTCCCCCTAGGATCTACAGCGACTGCACTTCCAAGTGCACTTTCAAATGCACTTGCAGTGCACTAAAGTGGATTTACCTTTAGTAAATAAACCCCTATACCTCCCACTGACACCAACAATGGGACACTGTAGGGTTGACATACTAACTGTGCACTTTGCAAAGTGCAGTTGCACTCTGCAAGAGCTGTTGCTCCAGAGCTTAGTAAATGAGGGGAAGCAACAATGCTGTTTTTTTATTTTCCTTGCACGTCATTGGGTATTCTTTTGCAAAGTGAAGCTTCATTTCATTTACTAAGTTCTGGAGCAACTGCACTTGCAGAGTGAACCTGCATTTTGCAAAGTGCAGTCTATTTGCCTTTAGTAAATCAACCCCTTTGAGTGTGTGTCAGACCAGCCCTGGTTGGTACTGTGCCAGTCACATGACTTAAAAAAAAAAAAAGCTTTATTTTGGTTCAATGGCATCTGCATCCAAGGGCCTTTTCTTTTTTTTTTTTTTTTTTTTACAGGTATTAGAAATTTAATTTGATAAGTTTAATACTGATTTATATTAAAACTAAGCTTTTCTGTGAGTTTCTTAGTAAATGTAATGTAAATGTAATCAATCAGCATACTATATCCTGTCCCCATAGTGTTTAGCAATAGGAGGACAGGGAGTAAGAGGGAAGGAGGGGAGCGTAATTTACCACTGCGTATACGCCCACATGTGTGACTCTATAGTCATGTGGGCTGCACAGATGATAAATAAAAGAGAAAATGAAGAGCTTAGAAGAGACCTGAAATATGAGCATGCTCAGTAGAGGACACCAGTTGGTCTATACAATCTCAGCCTGCAGTGGAGAAAGTGGGGGGGAGAAGTTAAGAGGAACAGCTGAAGGCAGGATAAACCATGTATATTTCACTCTACAGAAAATGAATGCTTTAGTGCAGAGGCTCCAAACTTTCTAAACAAAGGACTAGTATACTGTCCTCCAGACTTTAGGGGGGCGGGTCTGTGGCCATTGGGAGTAGAAATTGTCCTGGCGTCAGTGGGAGTAAACAATACATGTTTGGTATTAGGGGGAGGAATAGTGCACTATTGCTAGTGTCAATTGGAGGAATAGTACCCCATTGTTGAAATCAGTGGGAGAAATAGTGCCCCATCGTTGGTGTTAGTATGAGGATCAGTGCCCCATTGTTGAATGTCAGTAGCAGGAAGAGGTCACGTCACTTCCGGTTTCTCCCATGCTCGAAGGGAACACACGCCGTAATACAATCTCTGCAGGCTATCCTCAGTGCCAGGCTAAGGCTAAATGTAAGTGGGGAACCTTCATGTTTTATGTATGATTTTAAATAAACCAACAGTATTGTAGTGTCCCTTTGTTACTTCCATATGGGATTTTTTGGTGGAGAGGAGGTCACAGAGGAGTCATCTGGTAACCTAGAGTATCCTATCCAGGAGTTCCCAAAAGCGCATTAGACCTTCTTTTTAAATAAAGAGGTCACATCCATCTGGTGAGCAGCTTTCAATTCAGATCACATTGGGTGGATTTATATTGATATGGTGAAGGAATTCCCTTTTACTTTCAGTGTGGGTCTACTAATCAAGACACACCATTGGAAATATGGACCTATGAAATTATGATTTGTCTAATTTTTTTTTTTTCACTACCAATTTATATATGTTTTTTTTATTACACTTTATATTTTCACTTCATGAATGATATCTGTTTGATATAAGGAAATATTGCACTTTATGCATACATTCACTTTACTTCATGGTATTGATACTGTATATAAGGAATAATCGCTTAGCGCCCCCTATCACCTAATCTTGTTTCACTTGCACAGTGACAGGTTCACTGTTTTTTGGGGAGCAGCTTTGTACCAAAGGTATTAGCATATTTATTGTTTGGTGCAAGGTTTTTTTTTTCACAAGGAAAATTTAAAAAAATGAATTTTTGCTTGCACATGATTGGATGATGGAAGTCAGCAGAGCTTCTGCTCATTTACTAAGCTCTGGAGCAACTCTGCAGAGTGCAACTGCACTTTACAAAGTGCACAGTCTATTTGCCTTTAGTAAATCAACTCCACTGAATTAACACTCTGGGGTTGATTTACTAAAGGTAAATAGACTGATAGCATTTCTTGTTCATACATCACGGGACACAGAGCAGCATAGTCATTACTATGTGGGTTATATAGAATTACCTTCAGGTGCTGGCACTGGCAACTTCCAAAACAGGAAGTACCCTCCCCTATATAAGCCCCTCCCATCCGGGAGTACCTCAGTTTTTTGCCAGTGTCTAAGGTGTTGGCCAAGGTTAACATGTATTCATCTGGGCTTGTGTACAGGTTCTCTGGGCCTTAGCAAGCTATTCCGGATCCGACCAAAAAAGCTTCATAGCTAAACGGTCGGTACCCGGGCCTTGCAGAGAAGAGCAGGGTTTTGCCTGTAATGCCTCTCTTAGGAGGGCTGGACCCTGGGATCCAGAGCTCTGGTCATACCCAAAACCAAGAGGCTATCTGTGCAGGGTGCTATACAGGTCCAGGGGAGTGGAATCCTTGGGAACCCGGTCCCTGAAGGTCTAGTACAATGCCTGCCGTGAGAGGTGAAGTTTGGGCTTCTGTGGACCAAACAAAGTCCTGCGGCGGGGAAAAGGTAAGTGGGGGCCCCTCAGGAACTTGGTTCTATTGAGGGGACCCCCAAGCCTAATATGTCTTTCTGCCTGTTACCTAAAGGGTATTCCCGCTAATAGCTGTATATGCCTAAGAAATCCTAGAAATGTTTTTTCATAAGGGAAGTTTTAAAAAAACTGTAAACCTGGAAATGTTTTTTCATAAAGGAGGTTTAAAAAAAAAAAAAAAAAAAAAGACAAAGGTGCGGTACCTGTGTTTGTCCACTAGAGGCCGCTGTGGAACGTCTTTTTTCTTGGGACTATTCCTTCCATGGTGAAAGTCCAGGCAGATGAGTGAGCTCTCTATCAGGGAAGCTGCATTCCTCTGTCATGCTGCCAAGTAGTTTCCTTCCATCCCCGAGTCCTGGTGAAACAGGGACCCTGGCTCCTCTCCCTACATGGCGCCAAGAGCGCACACGTGCACGCGCGCGCGCGCGCACACATGCTTTCCTTTTATAAGGTTTAGCTTCAAAAAGGGGGCGGAGCCTGGCGGATGACGCGCTCTGTGCGCCCAGCGCTTCTGCGCATGTGCGGGCGTCCCAGCAAGATAAAAGGACTCAGTCCACGCTGCTTGCTATGGACACAGAGCATGAAAAGGAGCTGGTAGCATGGTATAGGGGCTTACAGCGGGCGGTTGATACAGGCATCCCCAGAAAGACGCATTAGTAGACACCCACTGATGTACATAGCAGCAAATTGCATTAGACTATTTCAGTAAGGGGTGTATTGCGGCTGGAATACCTCAGCTTTGAACTAAGGAATATGCCGCCTAAAAAACTCTGAGATATACCTCTCAGGAAGTGTAGGGGGTCTCCATCGGGCTCTGAGGATCTGGAGCAGTCATCTGCACCCTCCTCCCCTGAGAAATCAGAGGTTAATACCCATAAGGAACCCCCGGGAGTGCCAGGTACTGCGGCTGTCCTCAGTCCACCTGCTCCTGCATATATAACAGAGGAGGTTTTTTCCTCAACTCTGGAGGGATTGGAGCAGAGATTGGCTGCATTGATCGCTTCTTCTCTACAGGAAAGAAAGCGCGCCAGATCTCCATCACCTCCATTAGAGTGCCTGTTGGCAGAGCAACAGTCCCAGGAAGGGACCGACCTACCTGAAGGGGATCAGGAGGAGGTTAGCTCTGTTTTTGAGGAATCGACAGTAGATGAACCATTTTCAGCATCACAGACTGAAAGATTGTGGGTCCAGACCCTAACTGACATGGTTCGATCTGCATTTAAAATGCCTCTTGTTGAACCATCAACTACTGCTGTCTCCTCATTGGGGTCGCTAAAAGCTCCCCAGGTTAATTGCTCCTTTCCAATACATCCATTATTGGAAGGACTTATATACCAGGACTGGGAACATCCTGATAAACTATTTGTTCCGCCTAAAAGGTTTCCGGTGATCTATCCCATGGAGGAAAAGTTCACCCAGAGATGGAATGTTCCTACGGTGGATGCAGCCATCTCTTCTGTGAACAAATCACTGACATGTCCAGTAGATAATGTTCAAATGTTCAAAGATCCAGTGGATAAAAAATTGGAATCTTTATTAAAATCTGCTTTTTCCACAGCAGGGGCTGTTACACAGCCAGCAGTGGCAGCTATTGGGGTCTGCCAAGCTTTAAAGGATCAAATGAAAATGGTCCTGAGGGATTTGCCAGACCAGCAGGCCCAGGCTCTGGCTGATCTGCCTAGAGCATTATGCTTTGCGGTTGACGCCATCAAGGATTCTATCCATCAGGCCTCCCGCCTCACGCTGTCTTTGGTACATATGCGTAGGCTTCTGTGGCTCAAAAACTGGTCTGCTGAAGCTCCCTGTAAGAAGCTCTTAGTTAGCTTCCCATTTCATGGGGAACGCCTTTTTGGCGAAGACCTGGATAAGTATATCCAGAAGATTTCCAGTGGTAAAAGTACTCTCTTACCGAGTAAAAAGAGGTCTAGGGGTCCATCTTTTAAGAGGACTACCTCTCCTATCCCTGCGACGTCTGCTACTAAGCAGTTCCGACGGCCTCCTCGGTCAAACTCAGGAGGTAAAAATCAGGGACAGCCACAGGGTAATAAAAAGCCCTGGATCCGAAGAGGTACTAAACCAGCCTCCAAGTCAAGCCTATGAAGGGCTGCCCCCACTCAAACGGGTGGGGGGAAGACTTCAGTTGTTCGCAGAGACCTGGCGGGAGACGATCAAAGACAGATGGGTGCTCTCCGCAGTAACTCTGGGATACAAGTTGGAGTTAAAAGAGTCTCCTCCGTCCCATTTTATGTGGTCAGGCATGCCAAGAGACCCTCTGAAAAGAGGGTCTCTCCTATTGGCGTTAGAACAACTATTGCTCCAAGGAGTAATTATGGAGGTTCCTATGGAAGAGTGGGGGTTGGGTTTCTACTCAAACCTTTTCACAGTCCCGAAGCCAAACGGGGACATAAGACCCATATTGGACCTAAAGAGTCTAAACAAATTTCTAAACGTCCGGTCTTTCCGGATGGAGTCGATCCGATCGGTCACCGCTGCCCTACAAGGGGAGGAATGGTTAGCCTCGATCGACATCAAAGATGCTTACTTGCATGTTCCCATCTTTCTAGGTCATCAAAAATTCCTACGCTTTGCAGTAGAAGGGCGCCATTTTCAGTTCAGAGCCTTACCATTCGGTCTGGCCACAGCACCACGAGTGTTCACAAAAATTCTGGCCCCACTGTTGGCCGATCTAAGAACACTGGGTGTAACGATAATGGCATACCTAGACGACCTGTTGTTGATGGACCACTCAGTTGCCAAGCTAGAAGTGGTAATTGTCGATACAATCAAGTATCTAGAGTCTCACGGTTGGGTCATCAACCTGGACAAGTCAGCCCTACAGCCAGTGAAAAACCTGTTATATCTAGGGCTACGGCTGGATTCAGACCAGAGGAAGATTTTCTTACCTCTAGACAAGGTATCCTCTTTGAGGGCCTTGGTCCGTCTGCTTTGTGCAAAAAGACAGCCGTCCATACGCCTGTGCATGAGGCTGCTAGGAAAGATGGTAGCATCATTCGAAGCTGTGCCATACGCCCAATTCCACTCAAGGAATTTACAAAGGGCCATATTGTCAGCCTGGAACGGAAAAGTTCAGGCTCTAGACTTCCCGATGGCTTTGTCCCCTTCCGTTCGGAAGAGTCTCTGCTGGTGGTTGATCCCCCAGAATCTCCAGAAGGGAAAACCCTTCAGCCCGATATCTTGGAAGGTGGTCACTACAGATGCCAGCCTTATAGGCTGGGGGGCAGTACTGGAGCAATGGTCTCTCCAGGGCAGATGGTCAAATGTAGTAAAAACCCTGCCCATCAATCTCTTAGAGATACGAGCAGCCCGGTACGCCCTAGTAGCCTGGACATCCAGACTCCAAGGGTCCCCTGTCAGAATTCAATCAGACAATGCCACAGCAGTGGCATATATCAATCATCAGGGAGGCACCAGGAGTCGTGCAGCCCAGAGGGAAGTAAGTCACATCCTGGAATGGGCAGAAAAGCATGTCCCATGTATATCAGCTGTCTTCATTCCAGGGGTGGAGAATTGGAAGGCGGACTTTCTGAGTCGCCAACAGTTATGCCCAGGGGAATGGTCCCTTCATCCCGAGGTCTTCCGAGCAATATGTCAGCGGTGGGGAACACCGGATGTAGATCTGCTAGCATCCAGATTCAACGCAAAGGTGGACAGATTTGTCTCCCGGACAAGGGATCCCCTCGCTTGCGGCTCGGATGCTCTGGTGTTCCCTTGGGATCAGTTCAGACTGATATATGCATTCCCTCCTCTACAATTGTTGCCTCGACTCCTTCGCAGAGTCAGGTTGGAGAAGAAGCCGGTGATCCTGGTGGCTCCAGCGTGGCCCCGAAGGGCCTGGTACACGGAGATCATCAAAATGTCTGTGGGGAGTCCTTGGACCCTTCCACGTCGTCCGGACCTGCTTTCGCAAGGACCGATATACCACCCTTCCTTACTAACTCTAAGTTTAACGGCCTGGCTATTGAATCCCACATCCTAAAGAAGAGAGGTCTCTCTAACTCTGTGGTATCAACTATAATCAATGCCAGGAAGCCTGTATCCAGGCAGATCTACTATAGAGTTTGGAAGGCGTACATCACTTGGTGCGAGGCCAGAAAATGGCATCCACGTAAGTACGTTATAGGCAGAATTCTGGACTTCCTGCAGTGGGCTGTAGACAGGAAGTTTGCCTTAAGTACTATCAAGGGCCAGGTTTCGGCCTTGTCAATACTATTTCAAAGGCCCCTGGCTATGCATTCACTTGTCAAATCCTTTATGCAAGGTGTGACTCGTATTATTCCACCGATTAAGGCTCCCATATGCCCATGGGATCTAAATTTGGTTCTGTCGGTTCTGCAGAAGCAGCCATTTGAACCTTTGCGGCACATTTCCTTGGTTCTACTCACCAGGAAATTGATATTTTTAGTAGCCATATGCTCGGCTAGAAGAGTGTCGGAATTAGCCGCCATGTCCTGTAAAGAGCCATATCTGGTTATCCATAAGGACAGAGTAGTATTACGTCCTCACCCAGCCTTTCTTCCTAAGGTGGTATCGAGGTTTCACTTGAACCAGGATGTGGTTCTTCCTTCTTTTTTCCCCAAACCAAGCTCGGTAGAGGAAAAGTTATTGCATTCTTTGGATGTAGTAAGAGCAGTTAAAGCTTATCTAAAAGCCACTGCTCAGATTCGTAGAACGGATTCTTTGTTTGTTCTGCCGGAAGGCCCCAGAAAGGGTCAGGCAGCATCAAAATCTACTTTAGCCAAGTGGATTCGACAGGTCATAATACAAGCCTATGGCTTGAGAAGTAGACCGCCTCCGTTCAAAGTTAGGGCGCACTCCACGAGAGCAGTTGGAACTTCATGGGCAGTGCATCACCAGGCCTCCCTGGCGCAAATTTGTAAGGCCGCAACATGGTCTTCAGTACACACGTTTACTAGGTTCTACCAGGTGGACGTTAGAAGTCAGGAGGATGTCGCCTTTGGGCGCAGTGTGTTGCAGGCCGCAAAAGATCCTCATGCCTGATGGCGCCCAGCTTATGTATGGTGTATCCCCCCCCTCATGTGGCATTGCTTTGGGACGTCCCACATAGTAATGACTATGCTGCTCTGTGTCCCGTGATGTATGAACAAGAAAGTAGGATTTTTAAAACAGCTTACCTGTAAAATCCTTTTCTTGGAGTACATCACGGGACACAGAGCTCCCACCCCTCTTTTGGGGACACGTATTGCTTTGCTACAAAACTGAGGTACTCCCGGATGGGAGGGGCTTATATAGGGGAGGGTACTTCCTGTTTTGGAAGTTGTCAGTGCCAGCACCTGAAGGTAATTCTATATAACCCACATAGTAATGACTATGCTGCTCTGTGTCCCGTGATGTACTCCAAGAAAAGGATTTTACAGGTAAGCTGTTTTAAAAATCCTACTTTTTGCTTGCACATGATTTGATGACGAAAGTCAGAAGAGCCTTTGCTCATTTACTAAGCTCTGGTGCAACTGCTCTTAGGCCCCTTTCACACTGGGGCGGTTTGCAGGCGCTATTTTGCTAAAAATAGCGCCTGCAAACCGAGCCTAAACAGCGGCTCCTTTCTCTCCAATGTGAAAGCCCTGAGGGCTTTCCCACTGGAGCGGTGCGCTAGCAGGACGGTAAAAAAAGTCCTTACAGAGTGCATTTGCCTTTAGTAAATCAACCTCCCTGACTCTGCTGGATCTGCAGCTGGGGCAGCCTATTGCATGTCTTGGGGAAGGGAAGCATTGATAGGGAACTTGATAAATTAGATAAAAGGACATCTTATAGGTAAGGGTGTTGAGGTGTTTAGGTTATTGATCTGGGGTAATGTATCTTTAAAGTTAAGTCTTTATTTAAAGAATCATTACATGTATTTAAATGGAACTAGTGTAAAAACCTGAATTTGTCATGATTTGAGCTTCTGTTATTCCCCTGTACAACAGCAATCGGGTATCATGTGTAGCACCCTGGTGTTTAGGCAGAGTTGCTAACAAATTTAGTTTGCCAGGTAGTAATTGTCCTGGCCAATTGTTAGGAGATCCACAGATTTTTCCCTAATTCTGGAAATGCTGCACTTCTCTCTTCTGTCACTGGGTGGCATTGTAGCTGGTGACATTAGATAAGACAAGGGCATAGCAAGGACTGATTATGAATGGATGGGCAAGGGGCCAATGGGCAAGGGCTTCTTTAAGCTTCTTGGCCTGCTGGGAGAGCCTATTTATTTGGGGGGAGTCGGGTGAACGGGGTTCTGCGCCACCTGAACGGCTGTCTGGGTGGACGTGTGTTATAGCGATCTGGGCTGCTAGGCCGGAAGCCTGAGGCCTAAACCGGGGACACCTGGCTGCTAGGCTGCCTGAGTGCTATCCAGGAGCAGGAGAAGCAGCGTAGGGTTGGGACTGCAGGATTGGAGTTCAGAAGGTTCAGCCGGACGGGGGAACCAGTTGTGGTTAGAGGTAGAGGGGAAGCTGTCGCCACTAAGGGACCATCTACCTTGTTACCGGAGACTACTGTGAGTAAGCTTAAGCAAGTACCTGAGCAGTCTTCTCACCAGCCGGGGACAGTGAAGAAGTGGGAAAGCATCAGCCAGTACCAAGCCAGGGACCCAGCAGGATAGCGGGGGTGATGCTTGAGGATTATACAGCAGGATTGCTGTGGAAGAGCTCAGGGGATCCAATGACGACTGAGATCTGGAAGTATAGTGAGAGACTGGGAGCTCAGTGAGTGAAGATCTACAGTGGGATACTGTGAGATATGTAAAGGACTGTTCTGTGTTACCAAGAGTTAAGTACATTTGCCGTTAGTGACTGTTACAAGATTAGTTGCCATAGGAGACAGCAGTCCTACCTATACAGAAGTGTTATCCGGCTGGAGGCCTTCCACTGTATAGCTGTCTACCTATAGAAGTCTCGGAGTCTGCCAGTGACCATTGCATCCACTCAAGGGTGTCCTGGCCCTAACCCTCTCTTTCCCAGTTCTGTTAAGAGACAAAAAAAAAATCTCTTGTTCGCATTCAAAAGTGACTGGCGCCCATCATTTCTTCTTGTATCACACCCACCATACCTGGGAACCCACTCTACAAGGAAGGATGTCAGCTCTACCTAACCTTCAAGGTCACCATTAGGCTTCTGGAGGCCCGGGACCTTGCTACACATGCATTCACTTGGGCTACCAATGAACATGACAGGAGGAGAGATGGCTACCTGAAGCTGTTCCCTCGTCCTCACTGTCTAATCACAGGCAGGGGGTGGGGTGGTGACCAAATTGTGTGGCATAACTGCAACAGGAAAAAGTCAGATCACTAGGCTAGTTATACAGACTTGAAGGGTTGTGAAAATCTCAGAACTGAATGGACAGAAATACATATCATTTGACATGTAAGATATCTCACATTTAGCTGTTAGCCTGGAGTTCTGTTTTAATTGATCTGGTTGGTTTAAATATTTTTGTTTGAGTACTGCTTCACTTTAATATTGACTTTCAAAATCCTTACTGAATCCCCAAAATAGCCCATGTTTCTGACTGAGGTGTGCAAGACATTATTGATTGCCTTGGAATGTGTATTTTAAGAGAATTTATAAACCTAATTCTACAACAGTTTCCACTGATTTTGTAACCCAATCATTAGGAAAAAATATTTGAACTACTGTGTTCTAGCTGCAAAAATGTACTATTGTCTGTACAAATTACTGCCACTTCAACTAATGATCTCATTTATGGTCCTGATGGAGGTAATTAAATGTGAATATAAAAACACAGCTTTCTTGTTTAGTGCTCTTTCAAACCGATATTGTAATGGAAAGCCATCAGCAGCTAATAGGCTCACTAATCCTGACCAGGGCTGGGCCAACTGCCCAGAGATCTCATCTATCACTTGTGCTGTCGCAGGCACAATAATATACCAGTGCTCTTGGAGTTCACATTGTGCTGGACATGATTCCTTGTGGAAATGCAAGTGTCTTCTACCCGCAGTACAGTTAGAGCTCAAAAATATTGGGAATGCCATGTACTAGGGAAAGCTTGACATTTGGGTTTCTCTTCTGTTGAAATCTTCAGTATGTTACTGTATTATTGCAATTAGAGGCACGGTTGGAATGAATGTTTGCACAAAGGTTAACGTGCACCTGTGCCCAGAATATAAACATTAAATCATTCCCATATTCTTAACAAAAAGTAAAGGAGCTTTACAACAGGCAATGCCTGATCTATCTAACTGCTTTTAATGTGAAGGTATTCATTCTCAAAATTTTACAGCAAAGACCCCAGAGTTTGGTTTCAGTCAATTTCTATGAATTTAGGGTGCACGCACACTGGCAGTTTCAACCATGCTCCAGCATGGTTCACCTTCCTTGTCCGCCTCATTTGTGTAGTGTGAGTGCTCTGAATTGTGCCCGAAAACGGGTAAGCACACCATGACCAGGACTATTTGGAAAAAGTGGTCCCGGGCATAGTTCACTTGTTTTTGGTGCAGTTCACTTCAGTGTGAGTGCAAACTGTTCCTGAGCACAGAACTTTCCACAGATGACTGAGCACAAAAGCAAGGATTTCTATGATCTGGTTGACAAAAGGGATCATGTAAGTGTGCTTGGGAACCCTTGCTTATGGCCCAGTGAAAAGTTGTGGTTGTAGACATGGTGCATCCTCTGCAGGCAAGGCAGTGTCCTTTATTTCTGCTGCTGGCCGTGTTATTGAGCCACAACATGCAGAAGAGTTGGTGGAGTCAATAACTAAGCCATCCTCATCCTCCTCATCCTCTGTCACCCGGGCTCATACTAGTTTGCTTTCCACCGCTCTGCCAAGGCGGCGTATTCCACCGGCTCCTTGTCCACAGCTACTCCTTCCGTAGCCCCACAATCAGGCACCTGAATTATTCGATCATAGTGTCAGTTACATGCTGCTGGAGGATGTGCAGCAATTTGAATGTCCGATGTTGGTTCCCATGTTGGGGAAGGGAAGGAAGTAAAATGAGCCTAGAGAGAGCCACAACTGAAAGCGCTGATCGGGACAGTCTTGTATGGACAAATTCTCAGAAGAAATCAATGAGATAAAATCATGTCAATTTATTGATAACATGTAGTGAATGAATGAACCATTAGACATGTGCACACTGAAATATTTTGTTTCGGAATTTCGTTTTCGTCCAAAAAATAAATTTATTTGGTTACTCCCGAAATTCGTTTTTATTTATTTTGTTTCGGTAAAAAATGCATTCGTTCGAAAATCCAAATTAATTAAGGTTGAATCTGTCAATTGAATGCTTATGGTGTCTGTCGAATGTTCTAAGAAGATTTGATAAAGCAGCTAAACTGTACGACGCCACAATCGTACTTTTCCGGTCGAATGCTCCGCCCACAAGCTATAGTAGAATTCTAATGTTGTATGACTAGTAATAATTATATTCATTAATTATTATTACTAGTCAACCAACAGTAGAATTCTTCTATAGCCTATGGGCTGAGCATTTGACCATAAATGTCCGCTCGTGGCGATTGTATGTTTTTAGCTGCTTCGTCGAATCTTCATGTCTCTATAATGTCAAATCTTTTCTCTCTATGTCGAATCTTTTCTCTCTATGTCTAATAATCTTGGACTAATAGAGTTAGGTTAGGCACATTCAACCGCAGGTTCGATAGACACAGATCGCTATTGTCACCGTCATGTGAAATCTATCTGTATCAAACTGTTGTCGCAACGAAACGAAAATAAAGCATTTTTTACGTTGGATCTTTCGGATTTCGGATTCTGCGCGTTCGTTATCGTTTGTTAAAATGAACGCGAAAATCCCAGAAATTCGGAAGAAAATGCATTCGGACAAAAAGGAATGCACATGTCTATGAACAATTAAAATCTCCTGGCATGGATGGAACAACTGTAAAACTTGCTCCCCGCTGTGACAATACCTTGTAGAAGTGGTCAGAAGTGGGCTGGCTTGATCAAGCGATGCTGCAGTGGTAGAACTCTCATGTCCCCGGAAACATGCAATGAGAAGGGGGAAACCAGCACGTGCAGAGCCAGATGGGAGGTGCAATGCCTCAACCAAAGCCCCGGTAGTGGATGCCACGGTGGCGAGACAGCCGTGAAAGTAAGAGGGACCAGGAGGCAGCCGGGAAGAACGCTGATAGGAACCAGCAGGCGAAAAACACGCTCGGGGAAGACATATTCAGAACGAGGCTTGAAACACAGGATGGTGGAGAGCAAGCCGAGGAGAGTGGAGGAGAATGGCTGTCATGACAACGTGTTTCATGACATGGCATTTCTTCAAGTCTTGCCACCTTGCCATCCACTACTGGGGCTTCGGTTGAGGCATGGCACCTCCCATCTGCACGTGCTGGCTTCTCCCTTCTCAGTGGATGTTTCCAGGCACATGAGAGTTCTACCACCGCAGCATCGCTTCACCAAGCCAGCCCTCTTCTGACCGCTTCTACAAGGTAGCAAGTTTTACAGTTATTCCATCCATGCAAAGAGATTTTAATTGTTCATTCATTTACTACATGTTATCAATAAATTGACACATGATTTTATCTCATTGATTTCTTCTGAGAATTTGTCCATACAAGACTGTCTTGATCAGCGCTTTCAGTTGTGGCTGCCTTTGAATGTTTAGACTTTGCAAAATGCTCATCCTTTCAACTGACAAATGTGAGTGCAATATAATTTGGTTTTAATTCGATTCAATAAGTGATTAATTGCACGTGATTATGCGCTTGCCTGTTTTATTTAAATTTTCTATTATTTTCAAGTTTAGTGCTTTCCCTTGATGAGTCTAGAGATAGCTGCAGAAGATCTTTCAATTTGGATTACACACATGGACTGTTGATTGGTCTCAGATTTAAAGGCATATAGTGCGGAAAATGTTAAAGTGTTTTATCTGTGACCCTGTTGTATTTAAACCCCTAAAAACCAGCACATCTTTAAAAGTGCATACATTCTTGGAGTTCTTCTTTAATTGAAAACAATCAAGAAAGACGTAGCTCAGTGACACAGGCATCTACAAAAGGAATGTCACCTTTTGATTAGCATACTGTTATCTGCTTTATTTAGCCAGAAGAACTTTCCAATTCACAAGGTTTTAGTAGAGATAATAAAAATAAGATATTACATTCCCCATGTAATTGTGTTACTTAAGTCTCACTACCCTACTTGGTAATGACCACAGCTACTTTGCCTGATGCCAATGGCACTGGCATCCAGTAACCATATTTATCCAGAAGGTTCACAGGTAATATAGCTTACATTGGCAGACTTTGCCTATAAAGCCAATTAATATAGTCTTCTGTAGACTCTTTCTAATTTTTGACAGTGCTTACAACCCTAACCTGCAACATTTTACTTTTTTAAAAGGGGTGGTTAAAACAAGCAGATGTGTCCTCGGGACTCAGTTCTGCTTTAACCACTTCCCTACCCGCCCATAGTCAAATGACGTCCACAGATGGGATCTCCCATCTTGGGTGGACGTCATATGATGTCCTGGGCTTTGTGGGGGAATATCTGAATGATGCCTGCAGCTAGAGGCATCATTCAGATATCCTTCTGTTCTGCCGGTGATTTTGTGCACCATAAGAACGATCATAGCGGCGGTTCTTATAGGCGGCGGGAGGGGACATCCCCCTCGCGCCGCCATCCGGTGCTTCTCCGGGCTCTCCCGTGCCATCGGGGGCCCAGAGAATGAATCGTCCGGCGCACGATAGGAAGCATAGAGATGACTGGTGACCAGATGGTCACCAGTCATCTCTGACCGTCGGAGGCCCGGGCGCGATGTGATAACGTCATGCCCGGGTCCTCAGATGTAAACAAAGCCGCCATTGCGGCTAGTAAACATGAGATCAGTGAAATTTTTTTCACGATCTCATGCTTTCCAGCCTGGAGGAGAGATGTGGGGTCTTATTGACCTCGCATCTCTCAATAAAGAGGACCTGTCACACACATTCCTATTACAAGGGATGTTTACATTCCTTTTAATAGGAATAAAAGTGATAAAAAAAAAAAAATTGTAAAATAAGTGTAAAAATTTCAAAAATTAAGTAAAATAAAAAAATGTAATAATAAAAAAATAAAATAAAACGCCCCTGTCCCCGGTAGCTCGCGATCAGAACCGAACGCACACGTTAGTCCCGCCCACATATGTAAACGCTGTTCCCAAAAAAAGTGTCAGTTAATGTCTGATTTGTCCGCCGCAATATCGCAGTCCTGCTATAAGTCGCTAATCGCCACCATTACTAGTAAAAATAAATAAATAAAAATCCCATAAATATATCCCAGTTTGTAGATGCTATAACTTTTGCGTAAACCAATCAACATACGCTTATTGGGATTTTTGTTACAGAAAATATGTAGCAGAAGGCATATTGGCCTAAATTGATGAAGAAATTAAATTATTGGATGTGTTTTATAGCAGAAAGTAAAAAATATTGTTTTTTTTTTTTTTTTTAATTGCCTGTCGTTTTTTGTTTATAGTGCAAAAAAAAACCAAAAAACACAGAGGTGATCAAATACCAACAAAAGAAAGCAATAAAGCTCTATTTGTGAGCAAAAAGGACAAAAATGTTATTTGGGTACAGTGTCGCATGACCGCGCAATCGTCAATTAAAGTAATGCAGTGCCCTATCCCAAAAAATTACCTAGTCATGAAGGGAGGTAAATCTTCCAGAGCTGAAGTGGTTAAAAGTCAAGCAGCTATAGTATTGGTAGCTGCTGACTTTTGGGGCGGTGCGCTTGCGGGACGTTAGGAAAAGTCCTGCAAGGCTGCAAGCAGCATCTTTGGGGCGGTGCTCCCAAAACACCGTGCCCATTGAAGTCCAGTGAAAAGTGATTCGGAAGTGCCGCAACACGGGCACGTTTGACCCCTTCTTTTAATGGTTAAAAGCACTTCGCTAGCGGCTGAAAAGCGTTGCTTAAACAGCGCTAAAGCGCAGTTAAACGAGCAGTGCTTTAGCGCTAACGCGGCCGCGGCTCAGTGTGAAAGGGATCCAAGTGCTAGAAAAAGGTTTACATTGTACCAGCTTGCTTTCTAGCATACCTAAACGAAAGGTAATGCTTGTATTATTCATTTTTGAAAGTTTTAGACTATTAAGACTACAGAGTATTTGCAATATATACTCGTGATTTATGTGACTGATGGAGCACAGTGAGTTTATTTTTGCCCTTTGTAATGAATACATGCATATGCTCCAAACATTTGAAGTGTGCAAGTTTTGTAAACTTGTAATAACAATCCAGAACAGGAGGTATATATAAGACAGCATTACCAACCTTAAAACTTGCACCTTGTACTAAGTTATTATATGTAGCGGGGTGTCACTTTAATGAGTACAAAGACTACTATACCCAGTATGCAGCGGGACACCCACAGTGCATTGCCCGGCGCAAAGACTGCTGGGGAAGGACTATTTAAGCGGGGAGGAGCAACACGTGGGTCTCTTTGGACACCGCCCTGCTAGCAAGTGGAGCCTACGTTGGGGCCTGTTGCTTTGGACTAGGCCGGAGAGTCTGGGCCTAGTGAATCCGAAGAGCTTGCTGATCTTCACGGGGGAACCCAGAGCCGACTCGTCCATCAATCTCCCTCGGAGGGACGGGAGGATCGGAGACTACGGGTGTCATGAGACTGTGTTCTGAAGCCCAGCTACGGAAGTCGGTTGTACGGACTGGTCCGGTCGGGTGAGAGAGCACTTGCTCAGGATTCATTGTTTTATCTTTTAGGCCCAATGTTCCTTGGTCAGGGCCCACCATTACCGCAGTATTACATTACACGCCAGAGGAACAGTGTGTTGTGCAGCCGGAGTTAAGTTCTTATTGCATGCTGAATAATTAACTACTTAATACCTTTGGATTACAAATAACCTTCAAAGTGCACCACCATTGCTAGCGAAGATCCTTCTCAACGGAGTAACTGTGAGTGAGATAGTCAGGCCTGACTGTTAAGCAGGGAGATATTGTTTGGGCGCCATATTGGCCACGAGAGGAAAGCTCGCAAGCGTAGTTACTAAAGACATTCAGTGTGTATAAGACTGTTATACCTTAGTCCTTGTTTATTTGCTTAACCTTTAATATTGCAGGGCCCTGCATAGGTAAATGTACTATTGTCTAACCTTATATCTTCTACTCAGTAAAAGTATTTGTGGTTAAGCAAAACACGTTGTGTGGTGTACTGTCTATTCCAGCTGAAGCGGCTAGCTCAGGTAACTTGATATTAACTGACTGTGTGTGTTTTACTGTAGAGTGGTGATTCCTATAGCGTAACGGGTTTCACACTTCCATTTGCGCTAGCTGTGCCAAGGGAGGTTAGAGACAGTTTCTGGGGGTTGACAGCAGGGTGTTACAGGCCCAAAATTATATCCGCAGCCCTTTTAGCTGGGGGTATTGTTACACGTGGGGGCTCGAGTCCGGGATCCTGTACGCTGCAATCAAGCCTGCCATAAGTACCGGCATGGATCCTTTAACGGTGACCCAGTGGTGCGCATCAGTCAGCGCTTTTCCAGACATGGCTGTAGTCGTTGAACTCCCCAGAGAAGACTGGTCGGGGAGCGATGTAGACAGGCTCATGGAGTTACTGTCCCCGAGCCAGAGGGCATGGTTAATTGACCTCAGGCCAGACGAGGGGGCCTCCCGTACCTAAGCATTGGTGGAATGGAAGGATGAGATACCTGAGAGTTTCAGAGGCCAGAGTGTACAGTCCATAGACCAGAAAACATACCGCTTAGCACATGCGAAGTCTATAAAGAAATAACCCCCCGAACCGGGCCCCTAGGGAAAAGCAGCCAAAAGAGACAACGATCTCCGCGGCGCCTCTGAAAACTATAGGCCCCAAACTCCTCAACGCTTTAGGGAACCTTGTCACAAAGTGGCACAAGAGTAACACGGTGTGTGTGGTGAGACTGGGTACCGGAAGCTGAGATTTTTTTCGGGTAAACAGCCTGTACCACTCGAGGAAGAGGACTTTGATACGTGGATGGAACAAGCAATGCAGGCTGTGGAAGAATGGAAAGTGACGGAAGCCCAGAAGAAACAGCGCATAAACTAAACCTTAAAGGGGGCCGCTGCAGAAGCTGTGAAGAATCTTAGATTCAGCAATACCTCTTGTACTGCCTATGACTACTTAACTATGCTGCAGGAGGAGTTTGGCCAGTTAGAGAAGGTTACTGACTTAATCTACCAGTTTGAGCATACTCTTCAACAGCCAGGAGAATGATTTTCTCAATATGTCCAAAGGTTGAATAAAATGCTCTGCCAGATAGTCCTGAAGAAAGGGATGGTACCACAGGCCATAGATGCAGCCAGGATGCGGCAGGTCATGAGGGGAGCACTGCGCTCTGATCCAGTCTGGCTCCATCTGAAGACTACCGGAGGAGTTATGTCCTTAAGCTATCCGGACCTTGTGCATGTAGTGAGAGATGAAGAGGCTTTACTCAATGACCAACAGGCAACTGAGAAACCCATTCCTTCTCCCTCAGCGGGGGTTGGGTCTGTTATGGCCACAGAATGGGACTCTGAGGTGGCTGTCTTAAAGTCACAGATGGCCCAAGTGTTGGAAATGCTGACTTCTTTAATGGCTAAAAATTCAGGAGCTACAAAAAAAAAGACTTAAAGAAGGAAGTGTTTCAGAATGCCCCAACACCAGTCTTCCAGCAGGAGAAGAAGAAGTTTGTTTTAACTGTGGAAGGGTTGGACATTACGGGCGGGTGTGCCCCAGCCCGAAGAGATCCCAAAGCACAGATCGCAAGCCGGCGGAAAACTCCAGAGGGCCCCGGTGAAGGTGTCAACCAGGTGCCTGTCAGTTCCAGCAAGCTCCAAAGGGATCAGAGAACAGGAGAAGCAAAGAAGGGGGACAATTCCCCACCCCACCAACTTAATACTTCTCACTTTAAGTCCAAACCTAAACCTTGGCAGGAAATTAATGCATACCAGGCCCAACAAGGCTTAAGATCTAGAAAAAGGTTAAGGAAGAAGAAATCACAGAAGGCCAAACCCATGGAATCCAGGAAGGAGACCTCTCCAAGGAAATTCCCTGTTAAAGTGGTAGGACCCTCCCCGGTGGTTCCCATTCAAGTGGAGGGGATCTACACGAAGGCCATCCTCGATACGGGAGCTCAAGTGACCCTTTTGTACCGGGACTTCTACCAGAAACATCTGAGACATTTGCCATTGCAGAAGCTAGAAGACTTGGAAATATGGGGACTTGGAACCCAAAACTTCCCGTATGATGGATACCTCTCAGTTAGACTGGCCTTCGACCCCTCAGTAGCCGGGGACGCAGAGATCTTCGACACATTGGCGGTAGTTTGTCCTCGCCCGCCAGGAGCCAACAAGTTCCCTCATAATAGGGACCAATACTGACCTGGTCAGGAGACTACTGGCCCCTATAGCCCAGGAGCAGGACGCCCCAACAGCCAGAATTCACCCTATGTTGCAACGGGCCTATCAACGGCTGGTGTTAGAACAGAAGGCTCCAGAAGAAGGAGTGGGAAAGGTCTGGAAGTTAGACAAGAAGGAGAGGATATTACAGCCTGGGGAAGTAACTTGCCTGAGGGCCACCGTAAAACTCACCTGGGAGCAATCTGGTCCCTTCTTAGTCCTAGAACCAGATCCTTTGGACACCCATCAAGGGCTGGAAGTAATTCCTGAGGTAGTTCCATTGAGAGCTCCGAAGAAGGCTAATGGCAGGGTGTCGGTGAGCATCAGGAACACTACCGACACACCTGTGAAGATCCCTGCCCGGATGCTGTTGGGCCAAGTGAATCCTGCCACCCCGGTTGCCTTGTCAGACTTGAAGAAGGAAAAGGAGGAGAGAGCTATTGTGGAGAGACTCTGTTTGAAAGATACCGCTTTGCCACCGGCCTGGAAGGAGAGGGCCAGAGCCCAGTTGACTAGGTGGCGGAAGATCTTCTCCAAGGACGAGTTTGATGTGGGATGTGCAAAAAGTGCTACTAACAGCATCCGCCTGCAGGAGGACAAGCCGTTTAGGGAAAGAGTCCAGCGGGTCCCCTTGGCTGATTTGGAAGATCTGCGCGAGCAACTATCAGAACTCAAGAGAACCGGTGTCATCCGAGAGTCTAGGAGCCCATATGCCTCCCCAATAGTGGTGGTCAGTAAAAAAAATAGGTCATTGAGGCTATGTATTGATTATTGGACCCTCAATAGAAGAACGATACCCGATCAATACACCACTCCACGAATAGAGGATGCCTTACAGAGTTTGTCTGGAGCAAAGTGGTTCAGTGTAATGGAATTGAAGAGCGGGTATTACCAGATTCCAATGCACCCTGAAGATCGAGAAAAGACAGCATTCATTACCCCTGTGGGGTTCTATGAATTCAATCGCATGCCTCAAGGCCTATCAGGAGCTCCGGCCACTTTCCAGCGACTCATGGAAAAGACGGTGGGGGGCATGAACCTTATTGAAGTGCTGGTTTATCTGGATGACATCATTGTGTTCGGGAAAACTCTAGAAGAGCATGAGGAGAGGCTGGAGAAGGTCTTGAAGAGACTCAGTGATGAGGGACTCAAACTTTCTTTGGAGAAGTGCCAGTTTTACCAAACTTCAGTTCACTACCTGGGGCACATTGTGTCTGCCGAAGGAATGCCCACAGATCCAGAAAAGTTGGAGGCAGTTACCTCCTGGCCCCGGCCCACCACAGTGGCTGAGCTCAGGTCGTTTCTGGGGTTTTGCTCCTACTACCGAAGGTTTGTGGAGGGATTTGCCAAAATCGCCAAGTCGTTTAATGAACTCCTGAAGACCGAAGGAGAAGAAGATGACTCAGGGCCCAGGAAACCAGGGGAGTCTGTAGAAGACCAGTGGACTGTGAGCTGTAAGGAGGCTTTCCCGAGATTGAAGGAGAGCCTGACCACTGCCCCCCGTCTTGGTTTATGCGGGCACCAGAAAGCCGTATGAGTTACATGTGGATGCCAGTCATGATGGTCTGGGAGGAGTGCTGTATCAAGAGCATGATGACCAGCTGAGGCTCGTTGCTTATGTGAGCAGAAGTTTGACCTCGGCTGAAAAGAATTACCCTACCCACAAGTTGGAATTCTTGGCCTTGAAATGGGCTGTAGTGGATAAGCTGAAGGACTACCTGTATTGAGCTGAGTTTGTGGTAAAGACAGACAATAACCCGCTCACCTACCTCCTGACTACAGCCAAACTGGATGCCACCGGCCACCGTTGGCTGGCAGCTTTCCCCGGATTCACTTTCAGTCTAAAATACAGACCTGGGACTGGAAACAGAGACGACGATGCCTTATCCAGAAGGCCTCATGCTTCCCCAAATCCTACAGAGGACTGGACTCGGCTGGCCCCAGAGGAAGTGCGAGCCTTGTGCCAGGGAGCGGAGTTCCAGACCAGTGGAGGGTCCAGAGCCGAAGAAATAGGAGTCTCGGTTGTTGGAATACCCAAGTATTACTGTGATGTGACCCAGATTGGAGAAGAGAACCTACCCAAACTTTCAAAGAAGGATCTAAGAAGAGATCAACTGGAAGACCCGCTGGGGAGATTGGCTCTGGAAGCATTGGAAAACCAAAACCCAGACTTACTTCTGAAGGACCCATCAAAGGAGGCTCACCTATTAAGAACAGAATGGGACCAGTTACAGATGCATCAAGGGGTGGTCTACCGAAGGGGCCCCTCTGATGATTTGGAGATAAGTGGCAACTGTTTCTGCCCGAGAAGCACCGGAAGACTGTTCTGACCTCTTTGCATGATAATCATGGCCACCTGGGGTCGGAAAGAACTTTTCAGCTCGTAAGGAACAGATTTTACTGGCCCTGTATGCGGGTTGAAGTGGAGGAATATTGTCACTCATGTGCAAGATGCATACAAAGAAGGACTCTGCCTCATCAAGCTGCCCCAATAGGCCACCTACAAAGTCAAGGGCCCTAGGATCTGGTATGCATTGATTTTCTCTGTCTAGAACCTGATTTGCGTGGGCATGGGAATGTTCTGGTGATAACCGATCATTTCACTAGATCTGATCCTTGGCTGGGAATGCCTGAGCGTAAGGCCTCCACAGTGGCTAAGGTTCTTGTTGAAAAGTTCTTTGTACACTACGGACTACCTCAACACCTCCACTCAGACCAGGGAAGAGATTTCGAAAGCAGACTGATACGGAAACTGCTAGATTCACTGGGTATAAAGAAGACCCGAACCACCCCATACCACCCACAAGGGGATGCCCAACCTGAACGATTCAATCGGACATTGTTGAATATGCTGGGGACATTGAGTAGTGAAAAGAAGCAGCATTCGGGCAAGCATGTGGCCGCCATTGTGCATGCATACAATAGTACGACTAGTGATGCCACTGGGTATTCCCCATACAGACTGATGTTCGGCAGGGAAGCAAGACTACTGGTAGATCTGGCCTTTGGCACTTCAATAGATCATACATCAGCAGCTTCCCACAAGGGGTATGTGGATCGGTTGCGACAGAGTTTAAGACTGGAGTACGAGCAGGCCCAAGCGACTTCCGATCAAAGAGAAGCCCGGAATAAGCGGAGTTATGACCTCAAGGTACGAATTCATGATCTACAGCCAGGAGACAGGGTGCTGTTGCGGAACTTAGGCATTCCAGGGAAGCATAAGCTGGCCGACCGGTGGAGGTCACAACCATATGTAATCTGTAAACAATTGCCAGGTTTGCTGGTGTATCAACTCAAGCCAGAAGGAAGTGTGGGGCCGTTGAAGACATGGCACAGGAATCACTTGCTGCCCCTCTCCGAAGCAGTTTGTTTGCCTCCTATCTCGGATCCTTCTGAGCCCCTTTCAGCCTCCAATACCCCTAGGCCTGTCACCAGATCTCAAGCAATTCTTTCAGGAGAGATGGATGCTCAAGATCAGAGTGAAGATGAGGAATTGGTTATGGTCATCTCGAGTACCTGAGCCCATGACCATGGCCTCCCCATCATCTGAAGTTATCACTGGGGACACTTTAAATGCTGAGGCTGCTGAGTTCATACCACTTGATACTCCTACTGGAAAAGAGTTTAGAGCATCCTCCCATTCTTCAGTAAAAGACCCCAGGGAGTCCTTGTACCTCTCTGCACCTGATTTAGATGCCCCTGGACCAACGGAACCCAATACACCTGACTTAGTAGAGGGAGAATTGAAAGAACCCCCTGCAGTTGGGACCCCGGCTCCTAGGGAATAAAGAGAGAAGAGAACCATCCACCCCCCAAGAAGGCTAACCTACACTCAAATGGGGGAGTGCTCGGAAGAGACTGTTGTTACTGCAAGAAGGACAGTAGATAAGCCTGGTCCCTCTACTGTGAATTTTGTGGAGGGCAACCCTAGCTCACTCCTTGGCACAGTTAGACAGGCAACTTCCACTAATGTGACCTGTGGGCAGGACAACCTCTCTTCCAAAGCTTGGTGGGAAGTTCCTCTGCCAGGCTCCTTTGTAGCCGTGAATTGTATCATGTGTGCATATGCTAACAATGTTCTTTGACTGCTTATCTTTGGGGACCAAAGATTCAAAGTGGGGGGAGTGTGTAGCGGGGTGTCACTTTAAGGAGTACAAAGACTACTTACCCAGTATGCAGCGGGACACTCACAGTGCATTGCCCGGCGCAAGGTCTGCTGGGGAAGGACTATTTAAGCGGGGAGGAGCAACACGTGGGTCTCTTTGGACACCGCCCTCCTAGCAAGTGGAGCCTACGTTGGGGCCTGTTGCTTTGGACTAGGCCGGAGAGTCTGGGCCTAGTGAATCCGAAGAGCTTGCTGATCTTCACGGGGGAACCCAGAGCCGACTCATCCATCAATCTCCCTTGGAGGGACGGGAGGATCGGAGACTACGGGTGTCGTGAGACTGTGTGCTGAAGCCCAGCTACAGAAGGCGGTTGTACAGACTGGTCCGGTCGAGTGAGAGAGCACTCAGGATTCATTGTTTATCTTTTAGGCCCAGTGTTCCTTGGTCAGGGCCCACCGTTACCAGAGTATTACATTGCACGCCAGAGGAACAGTGTGTTGTGCAGCCGGAGTTAAGTTCTTATTGCATGCTGAATAATTAACTACTTAATACCTTTGGATTACAAATAACCTTCAAAGTGCACCACCATTGCTAGCGAAGATCCTTCTCAACGGAGTAACTGTGAGTGAGATAGTCAGGCCTGACTGTTAAGCAGAGAGATATTGTTTGTGCGCCATATTGGCCACGAGAGGAAAGCTCGCAAGCGTAGTTACTAAAGACATTCAGTGTGTATAAGACTGTTATACCTTAGTCCTTGTTTATTTGCTTAACCTTTAATATTGCAGGGCCCTGCATAGGTAAATGTACTATTGTCTAACCTTATATCTTCTACTCAGTAAAAGTATTTGTGGTTAAGCAAAACACGTTGTGTGGTGTACTGTCTATTCCAGCTGAAGCGGTTAGCTCAGGTAACTTGATATTAACTGACTGTGTGTGTTTTACTGAAGAGTGGTGATTCCTATAGCGTAACGGGTTTCACACTTCCATTTGAGCTAGCTGTGCCAAGGGAGGTTAGAGCCAGTTTCTGGGGGTTGACAGCAGGGTGTTACAGGCCCAAAATTATATCAGCAGTCCTCTTAGCTGGGGGTATTGCTACAATATACTGTATGCTTTAGGTTTTAGGTACCACCAGTTTATGCTAGCCTGCAACAAAAACACATTGCCAAGACTGCGTTATGTAAGAATTAAATGCACAATTGTATTTATTGTTTTTAGTGACATTACTTGCCCTGCTTTGGGGCTTGTTTGATCAGTGATCTAGAAAAAAAAAAAAAGCTACCTTAATTAAAAAACGTTTTAATTTCATAAACATGTTTAATGTTCTCTGGCAAAGGAATAGTTGTGAGATGTAAAGAGCATATCATTATAGGTTATCGGAAATGTATTCATAAATACACAGCTCCCCCTGCTGGCTTTGAAACAATTATAGCATTACACAGTTTGAATTGTATGTTAAACAATGAAAACATTGGGGTTATTTACGAAAGGCAAATCCACTTTGCACTACAAGTGCACTTCGAAGTGCAGTTGCTGTAAATCTGAGGGGTAGATCTGAAATGAGGGGAAGCTCTGCTGATTTTATTATCCAATCATGTACAAGCTAAAATGCTATTTTCTATTTTGCTTGCATGTCCCCCTCGGATCTACAGCGACTGCATTTCCAAGTGTACCTTTAGTGCACTTTTAGTGCAAAGTGGATTTGCCTTTAGTAAATAACCCCCATTATGTACTTTGTTTGACCACTTAAGGGTAGAGTTGCCACCTCATCGCTTTAAACCTGAACACATATGAATTACACAGGTTCTGAGGCTAATTTAATGCAGATAAGGCACCAAGTGAGATTAATTACCACCTTAACCTTCCTAGCGGTATTCCCGATTCGGGCTCGGGGTGAAATTTCAGCACCAAAAGCGGTAACCCCGAGCCAGACTCGGGATTGCATCGCAGTAATCCAGGCAGTTACTCACCTTGTCCCCTGGATCCTGCGATGCCTCTCCGCTGTGTAATCGAGCTGTCTCCTCGCTCGATTCACACACTACCGAGTGCCGCCGAGCTCCGTTCCCTGCGGCGTTACGACGCACGGGGACGGAGATCGGCGCCAAATTCAAAAAAGTTGAAACACAGTACACACATCTTACAGATTACAGTACTGTGTGTAATAATTACACACCCCCATTGTCCCTAGTGGTCTGCCCAGTGTCCTGCATGCACTTTTATATAATAAAAACTTTTCTTTCTGCCTAGAAACTGGAGATTGTCCATAGCAACCAAAAAGTGTCCCTTTATGTCAAAAGTGGTTTTACACCAGCTAAAAAACAGCGATAATAAATTAGAATCACTCGCAGAATTAAGCGATAGCGATTTGTGGGGAAATTCGTCATCAAACACTGAAAAACACTTTTATTATTATTATATTATTTGTTATAATTATTTTATAGTTATTTATTTTATTATAATGTATAATTTAGTTTTTTTAACTTTATCATACCCGGGATGTCTACTAGACTCTGGTTTGGACAGATTTAAGTGAGTTATTCCTAAGAATTACAGGCCTGCAATATAAAACGCCAAATTTCCATGCAGAATAATGGTACCGCTTTCAGCACCTAAAATCTGACAGAATCATACCGCCAGGGAGGTTAATCAGCCACAGAACCTGTGTAATCAATATGTGTTCGGGTTTAAAGGGATGAGGTGGCAACTCTACTTAAGGACCGAAAAGATTTACCCACTTCCTGACCAGGCCATTTTTAGCGATACGGCACTGTGTCACTTTAACTGACAATTGTGCGGTCGTGCAAAGCTGTACTCCAACAAAATTGACGTCCTTTTTTCCCCACAAATAGAGCTTTCTTTTAGTGGTATTTGATCACCTCTGTGGTTTTTATTTTTTGCGCTATAAACAAAAAAGAGCGTCAATTAAAAAATAAAAAATATTTTTTTTTTTAATGTAGCGCCCTCCACTCTCTCTCTTGTTTATCGGTTATTTTTGGCTGCGGTCTAGGGGTACCTTGGAGGAGAGAGTGCGGGGTCACCACGCCAAGCTTTCACCGCAGATGTGTGTGTGGTGTGAGCAAAGTCTCTTTACCTTCGGGTCGGTGTTCTGCATTCGGAGCCTCCGACTTCTTCTGTGGAACAGTGTCTGCCAGTAAATGAGCCCCACACCAATAAAAGTCCAACACTTCTTTATTTTCCAATGTCAGGATGAAACACAATCAGTTGGACTCCCTCAACAGACAGACAGGGGGTGTGGATACGAGTAGGCCGGGGCACAATGAACTCTCCTATTCCTTTTAGCGTGCGAATAGGCTTGGCGCACAGTCTCTGCCACCGACCGTGAATTGGTAGCTGCCACCTACCAGGTGAACTGTTACAGCCCCTGCCACAGGCCTGAAAGTAATGGTCTTTAGATGCGACCTTTGCGAAATGTCTCTGTACAGACCTTGGCACATGAACCACCTTCCATGTGAATAAGCCCCTATTTGGTGAAGGCATCCCTCCAGACGGTCTCCAGAGGCCCTGTCCCGGCACTGGCAATCTGCTGCACCAGATCTACGGGAAGGTCACCTGCGCGGTCCATTGCGTCTTAGATTCAGGTACCCAGTCCGTCGGGCACCTTTGGAGGATCACATCCCGGACGGAACCCAGTGGAAGTAGCTGGGCCCCAGGCCTGGAACAAAGTACCTCACCCCAGACTAAAGGTGTCTGGGGTGGCTCCCAAACTCCTGGTGTCCAGGCCTAGGCCGCCTGGACACCGACCACGGACAGCAGCCCTCAGGCTAAAGGTGCCTAGGACTCGACCCCGTGACAAAGATGTCCGCCCCCTTTATACCCTCTCCCAGCAACCCCAGCCCACAGGGACAGCACCACCTGCTGGGCCGCAGGGAACTATACATCACTGGTGTCTCTGCCAGTTTTAAACATGATAGAAAAGTATATACCCGCTACATTTACTTTCTGCTATAATATATATGCAAAACAAAAAAATATGGGACCCATGCTAGGGCCGGCCCTGGGCTCTCTCCCTCTGCCCCAGCTTACGTTGCATCCACCCAGGATTGGCCCTAAAAAGTGGGGACAAAATCGGGCACAGACTTGGTCCAAAGACAGTGTCCTCAGTCCGGGGGCTGTCCCCGGGGATGTCTGGTCACTCTAAGCTAGTGGCCATCAGGACCCACAGGCCAGTGACCAGCAGGACCCACAGGTCCGCGGGCAGCTTCCAGCAGGACCCATAGCCGCTGACCTGAGGGTCCTGCTGGCTGCTGACCTGAGGGTCCTGCTGGCTGCTGACCTGAGGGTCCTGCTGGCTGCTGACCTGTGGGTTCTGTTGGCCGCTGACCTGTGGGTTCTGCTGGGAGCATGGCCAGCTCCCAACAGGACCTACAGGCCAGCGGCCAGCAGGACCCAAAGTGATGAGAGCTATTTTGAAATTACTGGGTGGACACTGGGGCAGGGTAAATAGTGTATGGGGGGGAGTGGATAGATGGGATGTGGGGTTCAGCTCGGAGTGTCAGGGTCTCTCACCTCAGCAGGTCCTTGCACAGCCTCCTCCAGTCCTGGGTGGGGGGGGGGGGGGGTGATGCTGCTGTCCTGGGGTCAAGTAAAGTTGCAGCCCGAGCCAGTCACAGACGTGGGTCCCGACTCCCTGGCAAGCCCTGCTGCCTCTGCCTGCCTCCAAGATCTTGGAGTGGTAGTTTTTCCTGGCTGCATTGTTCTCAGTTCTCCACTCACCGGCAGCTTGAGCACTACAACTCCAAGAATTTCACAGCCACTGTGCCCATAAAATGCAGCCGCTGTGCCCATCATATGCAGACACTGTGCTTATAAAATGCAGCCACTGTGCCCATAAAAAAGCAGCCTCTTCGACCCATCATATCCAGCCTCTCTGCCCATCATATGCAGCCACTGTGACCCCCCTGCCCGCTGTCTGACCGGCACTTACCCAATCCTGGTGGCGGGTCAGGCAGCGGGTAAGGCCGGCGAGCTGTGGGACATGCAGAGGGTCAGGCGACGGCTCCTGCGTCCTCCACGGTTCCCATGTGTCTCTCCTTCTGTTCCGCTAGGCGTCCAATAGAGATGCCTGTGCCTTCAGCCAATCAGGTGATGGGTATTAGATCCGCACTTCCTAATTGGCGGAGAGGAGGTTCAGTGTTAGAAAAGCAAATATTATTTTGCTTTTCTAACACACTTGGATGGGCTCTGAGCACAATGCTCTGCGCTCCAAGTCCAGCTTTTTTCAAGCCTATTAGAGCCTCTGGCTCTAATCAGGTGCTTCAAAAATACCCCCGCAGCTGTAATTCAGGCGACCGGAGTCCGAAAAGGGGCCGGACGCCTGAATAGGGGGTGGTTACAGCAGCCATGGATAGATTCATGCAATGCATTAATCTATCCATTCTACACAGAGGGGGGTGGCTGGAGAGAGGGGGAGGGGCGCCCGTGCACCCTTAATAGACGCACTGCCACTGGGTTTAGGCATGAAAGGGTTAGGGGTTAATATCAGCTCCCAGCATGAAACAATGAGGAAGACAAACAAGAAGGAAGAGGGAAATCCTTATAGCGTAAGACCTTTCTTTTCAATAATAAAAAAAAAAAACACATTCACCAAAAAACTTACATTATCTCTGCCTTGTCCTCTCGCCTTAATGGAGTGACAGTCCGCTCCCCCTGCTGCCTCTTGTCCATCCTCATCCTGTGGGCTGGGGAGTTTCTGCCCCCGGGTATTGCTAATGGGACTGCTGGTGTTAGTGACTATATGTCCCAAGATGCTTTGCAGCTACTGGAGGCCTGGCTGATGGGCTGCTCCCCCTACCAGTGGCGTCACTAGGGTTGGTGTCACCCGATGCAAAAAAAAATGGTGTCACCCCCCACCAACTATAGTCCCCCCTCAGTACAGACCCCCTCCACTAACTACAGACCCCCCTCCCGCAGAATAGATCCCCCTCCCTCAGTACAGACCCCCCACTAAGTACAGACCCCCCTCCATCAAGATAGACCCCCTCCCTCAGTATAAACCTCCCCCCTCAGTACAGACACCCCCACCTCAGTGCAGACCGCTCCATCAGCACAGACACCCCCACCTCAGTGCAGACCCCCCAGCAGTACAGACACCCCCAGTGCAGACCTTCCTCAGTTACAGACCCCCTCAGTACAGACACCCCCTCAGTTACAGACCCCCCTCAGTAGCAGACCCCCCTCAGTTACAGCCCCCCCCTTGGTGCAAACCCCCCTAGTGCAGACCCCAGCAGTACAGACACCCCCCCAATCAGTATAGACGCCCCCCATTACCTTACAGACCTCAGAACAGAGCAGCAGATACACACAGCGGTGTGTCCCTCGAGCGCGGACTCCTCCTCCTCTGTGGATGTAAACAGAGGAGGCAGAGGGGACGGCGGCTTCCTTCCGCTCAACAGCCGCGGTGCGAGCCGCAAGGCACAGGGCAGCGGGCGGACGGTGTTAGTGTGGTGCCGCTACTCACGGGTGTCACCCCTCTGGTGGGTGTCACCCGGGTGCAGCCCGGCCCCCCCACACCTGGCTAGAAACGCCGCTGTGTGAGCGTGACCAGTGGGGGGTGCGGGGCCGCGAGTGACAGAGCAGCCCCCGCTACATAAGTGATTGGCACTGGAGCCTCACCTCTGCCCTGACATGACTTTTTTCTGCAGGGAATCTTTCCTTTTTTTTTTTTTTGGAGGTGGACATATTCAAACCTGTGAGGGGCAATTGTAGCCCTTTCACAGTTTTCTATTTTTTGTTTAGTGACGGATTGAAAGATTTATATAATTTTGCACATTGCACTTTACTGGCATTTTTGTATGTTTATATTGATGTAGCGGCCTCACCCTCTCTTCTTCTTTATCGGTTTTACACACCAACTCATGTCTAGGGGTTGTGAGAGTGAGATGCGCCACGGCCCATGTCCTCCCCATTGTAGTAGGGAGGTGAAGGCCACTTCCTGATGTTTCCTCGGGCCGGTGTGTTCTGTGAATGCACTGAGTCTGTAACCACAAGCTCACCCGCCTCCCCTTTGCTTCCAGTAACTGGAGTTCACACACCGAAGAAAGGTCCAACACTTGTTTATTTGGCACTCCAATAGCAAAGCACGATAAACAGTTCTTATTGCAGCAGACTGGTTGAGACCTATAACCTTTCCAACGGTGGGATGAGCAGATCGAGGCACTTCCTAAAGTTTAAGTTCTAAAGATAGGGTCTCTTCTAGCAACCCCTATGAACAGCAATGGAGCCCTCTTCGATACGCTGTGGCCCCTATCAGGGGATGTGTCCTCCCAAGAGAGTTCCCAGAGGCCCACCGTCACCGGGTTGGTGCTGCTCCGGGTCTTCAGTGGGTAACCTCCCCGGCCTCCTCACCTCAGGTACGAGTCCCTCCGCTCAGGGACCCTCGGACAGTCCACCCTAGCGGGACCCAGTCGAAGGTACTGAGCCCCAGGCCTCCTCGATAGTACCTCACCCCAGGCTAAAGGTGCCTGGGATGGACGCCAACATGACTCCGGACCAGGCCATGGGCACCTGGACCAGACTCCTGGATCTCCCGCACCCAGGCCTAAGGGCCCTGGGTGCGGACCGCAGCCCTCCTCCTCCGAGGACCTCCTTCTCCGCCCGACGACGACCACGACCGCGTGGTAAGGGCGTCCCCCCCTTTTATCTCCTCCCTTCAACGGCCCGGCGGGTTCCCCGCCCCAGCCATACCATCTCCGGGAAGGGACAAAACAGGGAGCACTGCGAAGATGATTCTACCTGAAGCCTGTGGGTACCTCGCCACCCACAGGCAAAGGAGAATATTACATCCTCCAATCCTCCACGAGATAAAAAGGGGTCTGAATCCTAACACAATTATACACCTGGGTCACACTATTGCCCAGGTGTATCCCATCTATTTGAGGACCCCGCTACACACTCCCCCCTGTAATTTGACGCTGGTCCCCAGCGTCAGGTGCACACCCATGCCTCCCATAAGTGGTGGCATGGAGTGAAACCCCTGAAGCAGTTCCTCTAAATTTCCCAAGTGCCAAGACCTGCTCAGGGAATGGGGAACATACAAAACAACTTATGTCATAAAACACTTTAAACATTTGCATAGTCACAACCCCTCTCCCACACTGTCTAAGAGCCACCCACTCTTAATGATCTTGATTGACGATTCTCCTGCAGGGGAAAGAAAAAAACAACATCCTACCATAATTTCGTGTCATTTGGGATGAGTGGGCCCGTCAGCCGAGAGACCCACTCACTCCAACAAGCAAGGTGATGTGTGTGTGAAACATTTTCAAACATTTGTTGCGCAACACTGCCACCTGGTGACAACGCCGCGGTCATGACGCTCAACGAATCTTCATTCTTCCAGCTTTTCCCTACTCTGCCACTATTCCCAAATGTCCTTGCCTTTGGCTCATGAAGAAAAGGGGAAACACGAAAACACAACAGTCCCCAAGTCTCCAACGAGAAAAAGAAAAGCCCAAACAAAAACAAAAGCAGGGCACAGTCCTGGGTGTCTGGGAATGGCTCTTCCAGAAAGTTCAAGTGCACAAAGGAAATAAACAGGAGTTCTTTTCTCCTATAAGTAAAACTTTGGATCCGGCAGGTACAGGGGTTTCAGGTGTTTGTCAAATGCCTCTATCGAATACTCGACATCTTCTCCTTCTCTTCTGCAAATGACTATCTTGTCAGCATGGATATGGCGCCCCAATTTCCATTCAGCTTTGCAATCCTCAAACCTCTTAGACACTGCCGGCACACATTCCAGGTACCTACGAGCATGAGGCACCTTCAACTTGTCCCACACAAACTCGTCATACCATCTTGTTCTCCAGACTTCCACCTCATACAGCAAGTCCCGGGGTAGATACGGATACTCCCACCCATATTCCCGAGCTACTTTGTGGCAAAACAGTCTCTGCAAGCGGGCCAAAGGTGGCATAGTGGCTTTCTCTCCAGTTCCAGGCAGCACAATAGCTTCCGGATGCCGAGGTGCCTTTACCAGCTCCCTGAAACTGACTTTCGGCGCTCTCAGAGAAGCGCGGGGTGCCCCCACAACCAAAGTAGGTGAGGTAACAGTAGATGAGGACACAGGTGGAGGGGTAGGTTCCCTCGTAAGCTGCGGGTCTTCCACCCGAGGCGTGCTGTCTCCTGTGTACATCGGTGAATCCCGTACCGCACAGGAAGCAAGAAGTGGCACTCTATCCCAGCCCTTGCGGCTGAACAGTTCGTCTATCTCGCCATCATCTCCGCAATCAGACAGCGACTCTAGGTCGGAGGTGTCATACATCTCCGCAGGCAGATATCTTCCGGTGGACACAGAATCTACCTCCCTGGGGGTCTCCACCTCCAATGGGCCCCCGACACCTCCAACCACCACCACAGTCCCAGCCCCTGGCTCACCTGACCCTTGTAGAAGACTGGGATGTCCGGGACTTCCTTCTCGACCGGCGCCATCCAGGCCAGGCAAGCAGTGGGGTGAAGCTCGACCACGTCCACAGGATGCCTGTACTAGGCCAACTTTCCTCTTCGGTGGTGGGAGCAGAGAACTTGTGGCGACCGAGGCAGCATCCTCGGATTTTTCTCTGTTGGGCAGTCCATCGCCCTGGTCAGCGCGCACAGGAACCTCGACAAAGGCCTTGATCTCCCCTTCTGGAGTAGCAGTACCCGTGAGGTGGTTGAGGCGAAGGGCCCGGGGCCTTGCTGTGGACGACTCGACCTCAAAAAGGAATTCTCTGCACTCCTCACATCGCCCGAATGGCTTCAGGGTGACCACCAGTCCCGAGCAGCCGGGACAGATCACACCGAGGGCCTCCGTGTCTCTGCAAGTGTACAGAGCCAACCACCCTCGGGGCCTAAGTCTTATCCCCGTGTCTGTGATGGGGTCAGCAAAAGAAGTCATTCTCGTGGGGTGAGGAACCATAACCCACGGGGCACTTGAGGTCATCCCGACTATCTGCTGCTCCATCATGCACTGACCCCGCGCCGGAGTCTCCACGTGTATCCCCACACTTGGCCAGACTCCTCCCATGAGCTGTACATTTTCGCGGGCTTCCTCTTGACTCCGCCCACGAACGATGTCGCCATGGGGTGCCTCGTGGCGCAGTGCGTTAACAGTCCCCACGTGCAGTACGTCACACGGCTGGACCTCTCCCTTTTTCCGCTCCTCCGCATGGGCCTTTCCCGTGTTAGGGTCATTTCCACAACTCCGAGCAGGGACGCACTTTGGCCAGTAATATGGCCGATCTGCTTGGAACTCCTCTGGGCAGCAAAGTTCAAATGTAGACATTCTCAAGTCCATCTTTAGAACACACTCTATCCCGGACTGACGAGCCCCCACGTGTAGCGGCCTCACCCTCTCTTCTTCTTTATCGGTTTTACACACCAACTCATGTCTAGGGGTTGTGAGAGTGAGATGCGCCACGGCCCATGTCCTCCCCATTGTAGTAGGGAGGTGAAGGCCACTTCCTGATGTTTCCTCGGGCCGGTGTGTTCTGTGAATGCACTGAGTCTGTAACCACAAGCTCACCCGCCTCCCCTTTGCTTCCAGTAACTGGAGTTCACACACCGAAGAAAGGTCCAACACTTGTTTATTTGGCACTCCAATAGCAAAGCACGATAAACAGTTCTTATTGCAGCAGACTGGTTGGGACCTATAACCTTTCCAACGGTGGGATGAGCAGATCGAGGCACTTCCTAAAGTTTAAGTTCTAAAGATAGGGTCTCTTCTAGCAACCCCTATGAACAGCAATGGAGCCCTCTTCGATACGCTGTGGCCCCTATCAGGGGATGTGTCCTCCCAAGAGAGTTCCCAGAGGCCCACCGTCACCGGGTTGGTGCTGCTCCGGGTCTTCAGTGGGTAACCTCCCCGGCCTCCTCACCTCAGGTACGAGTCCCTCCGCTCAGGGACCCTCGGACAGTCCACCCTAGCGGGACCCAGTCGAAGGTACTGGGCCCCAGGCCTCCTCGATAGTACCTCACCCCAGGCTAAAGGTGCCTGGGATGGACGCCAACATGACTCCGGACCAGGCCATGGGCACCTGGACCAGACTCCTGGATCTCCCGCAACCAGGCCTAAGGGCCCTGGGTGCGGACCGCAGCCCTCCTCCTCCGAGGACCTCCTTCTCCGCCCGACGACGACCACGACCGCGTGGTAAGGGCGTCCCCCCCCTTTTATCTCCTCCCTTCAACGGCCCGGCGGGTTCCCCGCCCCAGCCATACCATCTCCGGGAAGGGACAAAACAGGGAGCACTGCGAAGATGATTCTACCTGAAGCCTGTGGGTACCTCGCCACCCACAGGCAAAGGAGAATATTACATCCTCCAATCCTCCACGAGATAAAAAGGGGTCTGAATCCTAACACAATTATACACCTGGGTCACACTATTGCCCAGGTGTATCCCATCTATTTGAGGACCCCGCTACATTGATTTGTATGATAAGCATTAGACTTGTGCACAACGGAAAAATTTGTTCCGTTTCGGTTCGTTTCTTTCCGGTCCTGTTGATTCGTAATCATTCGTAATTTTGCTAGACGGGATTTTTCGTGTTCGGACTCATTCGTATTTTTGCAAGCAACATTTTTCGTTGAATTTTTTGTTGCTTTATAATTCGTACTTTCGGTAGAGTACGTTGTTTTTCGTTGTTTCTGGACACAACTCCTACTTTCGTAACTTTTTTTGGGTTCGTTGATTCGTAATTTTCCGTGTCTCTCTCACAACGACGCTGCCTATTATGCCTAATGTGCTTCGAATGGATTTGTACTTTTCTAAATACATAGCGGTTATTTGTAACAATTCGAAATCTCGTATTTTACTTTCGTTTTTTACATGCGGCTATAGGCTCCGCCCCTGTACACCATTTTGAGAGGGTTCAGCACGGTGAGGGAGAAGCAGAGAGCAGAGCAGAGTGTTATTGTGCTTCGAATGGATTCGAAATCTCGTATTTTACTTTCGTTTTTTACATGCGGCTATAACCTCCGCCCCTGTACACCATTTTGAGAGGGAGTTCAGCACGGTGTGGGAGAAGCAGAGAGCAGAGCAGAGTGAGTGTTATTGTGCTTCGTATGGATTCGTACATTCGTAACTTTTTCATAACGAATTATGCCGAAGACATTCGGGCATTCGCTATTTGCGGTATAATTTATTTCGGATTCGGTCTTATTCGTAATTGCTTTGTTCGGAAATTCGAATGCTTCCGAATGTCCGAAAGTTGCTAAATTCGGACGAATTTCAATTCGTTACGAAACGAATTGCACAAGCCTAATAAGCATGACATGTGGGGCAGGTAGCACTTGATAGCACTGATGTGCAACACTCTGATAATCAGGGACACATGAATTTGATTAATGATGTGTTCTTTGATAAGATCACAGGATTAGTGGTGGTATAATATTGACACAGGTATAAGTTATAAGTTAGCGCAATTCTTTTCACAAATATAAAAATGCACTGATCAATGTATAAATGACACTGGCAGGGAAGGGGTTAACACTAGAGGGCGATCAAGGGGTTAACTGTGTTCCCTCAGCGTGTTCTAACTGTAGGGGGGGTGGACTGCTAGGGACATGACAGAGATCGCTGTTCCCGATCACTAGGAACAGAAGATCTCTGACATGTCATCTGGCAGAAAGGGAATCCGCCTTGTTTACACTGGCAGATCCCTGTTCTGCCTTTGTACACTGCGGGTCGCTGGTGGAAATCGGCCGCTATATCACTTAAACGAGCCGAAGTACAATGACGTTATCCTGCCACCTTACATTGCTACAGTACAACGATGGCAGGTGGTCGGGAGGCAGTTAAAGGAGTTCTACGGTCAAAGTATACACTTTTTTTTTATAACATCAGTTTTGTAATAGCAATACAAACAATAGTTATTTTTGACAATCCAATATGGGCTTAGTTGAAAAATCTCTCTTCATGTGAGTTTTGCATGTCTACCGGCCGTCTATTTCCACAACTTCTTAGATTTCGTGTATGCTTTGCAGCTTTTCCTCTGCTGTTTACTTTCAATCATTAAGGACTACATATAACAGGGTACCTTGCTGCCTGCAAGTGGTGATTCCTGTACTGACGCTGCCTCCTGAAACTCCTCCTCTCAGCTCTCAGGAGTTTAAAATGGGGTTCCCAACCACCGGGCTGTGGCACAGTACCGGGCTACAGTCTCTCTGCAGATGGGCTGCGAGTTTGGAGTGCAAGAGAGCGTGTGGGCGGCATGAGAGAGCCGCCAGGGGCGGGCGACATGAGAGAGCTGGCGGGTGGGTGGACTAGAGAGTAGAGGATTACATCCTCTTTCACTGCCCGCCCTCATTCTGGGACCCAGCCAATGTACATGTGCTAAAAAGCTGAGTAAAGAAGCCTCTCTCTCTGCTGTCACTGTTACCTGCCACCAAATTGCCTTTACATTTAAAAAGTGACAAGCTGCATCTAGTATTTTTTAGTGGCAGGCAACAGTGGGAAGCTTCAGCTGGTGGCAGGCTAGTGACAATCCACATCTGGTGGCAGGTGATTTGGCAAGTGACAATCCGCATCTGGTGGCAGGGGACGTGACAAGTTGCATCTGGTGGCAAGTGACAATCCACATCTGGTGGCAGGCGACGTGTCAAGTGACAAGCTGCATCTGGTGGCAGGCGACATGGCAAATGACAAGCTGCATCTGGTGGCGGGTGACATAGCAAGTGACAAGCTGCATCTGGTGGCAGGTAATGTAGCAAGTGACAAGCTGAATCTGGTGGCAGGCGACATGGCAAGTGACAAGCTGCATCTGGTGGCAGGCGATGTGGCAAGTGACAAGCTGCATTTGAAAGCAGGTGACATGACAAGCTGCATCTGGTGGCAGGTGACGTGGCAAGTGACAAGCTGTATCTAGTGGCAGGCGACGTGGCAAGTGACAAACTGCATCTAAAGCCAGTTGATGTGACCAGTGACAAGCTGCATCTGGTGGCAGGTGACGTGGCAAGTGATAAGCTGCATCTGGTGGCAGGTGACGTGGAAAGTGACAAGCTGGATCTAGTGGCAGGTAATGTGGTAAGTGATAAGCTGCATCTGAAGGCAGGTGATGTGACAAGCTGCATCTGGTGGCAGGCAACAGTGGCAAGTGACACACTCAGGGCTCCCACTGATTCTGCATTATGGTTAGTTGAACACATTCATTTTATATTACAATGTAATAATAGAAATAATGCATTTAATCATCCTGACACCATCTCAGCCATGGTGCCATGATGATTAAAGCGCCAACACCAGCCACTGCCCCAACAAACTGCCTGCGAAAAAACGCATCGCCGGTCCCCAGTGCCAAAAAGGTTGGGGACCGCTGGTTTAGAAGGCAGGCTCTGTGAAGAGTGTGACACAGCAGTGCCTACTCACAGGGCATAGTAATTATGTGTCGCAGGATTTAGGGAAGTAATTTTGTGGGGATCTCCACAAATTAGGTTTACAAACTTCAAGATTGATAGGAGATTAATAGGAATAAGCTAGAAATAACAAAAAAAAAAATATTGGAAAATAATATATGATTTTAATTTTAGATATGCTTTAAACCTCATTACCTTAGAATATGGCAACTAGGAATCGTTTGACAAGCTTGATAACCACACCAGTTATAATTATAGGTATGAATTTGGTTAAAATGCAAATTCCACTGATCAATTTAGGTCTCCAGAACTGTCTCCCCCATCCACTTTTACAATTTGCTGTATTAAAGCTATGAAAAAAACACCTGTGGGAAAAGTTAGAAAATATATTCCGAGCTTCATCCTATGGTGTCTAGGCGAGGATGTAGTTCTTGTGAGATTCTGCAAATGCGGACCCTAAATCTTGCAAGAAGATGCTCCTGAGTCCTGCACTGTGGTGGAGCAACTTCTTGTGAGATTCTGAATACATAACGTTCCCAGGAACTCGCTGGAAGGATGATGACACCACCGTACTCAACAGAGAAGAGGGGGGCTAAGATAAGTATAGTTGGGAGCTATGTGGTCTGCAGCTGTAGTGGGTGTTGTTGACATAAAATCTGTTATTACATATGAATATCTCAGGCAGGAAAGAAGACAATGATGTTTTCCTTGACCTGAATAATCCCCAAGTGACATCCTGTCACTGCTTATATATGCTTCTTGGAGAGCTTGATTTGGATCAGGAGAAGCAATGCATAGAAAAGCATCTTTGCTTTTGTGTTAGCCTCCAGCACAGCAAAAAGGAGAGGTCTGCCACCTCCACACTTTCCCACTGCTTCTGGTGGAAGCTTTCTAGGCACTGCTCCTCCTGATCCACAAATGCACCAATCTGCAACTGTGGCATGTCCCCTTCCTCCTTCCACCAAGCTGCACCTCCTCCACACCTGACAACACCTTTTATATCTACCCTATCCTACCATGGACCCCCCACACTCCATCTTCCTACCCTACTTATAACCAGTTTTAATTGTATTTATTCTTTTTTATGGCATCTTTTTTTCTACTTATTGGCCAACTGTTCTGGCCTTTTTTGTATTTGCCAAATGTTGTGGCCACAGTTTATATAAATGCATTTTTGCATTACATTTTTTTGGCCCTTATCACAATGAATAAAATAAGAGGTTTTCAGAGGCCTACTGTTGTTGTGTATTTCTTTCTTTAGTTACACATTACATCACACATTTTCATATGTGTGAGGTAATGTGTCAATTCTTTAATGGGGAATGGCCACTTTACCTCACACGGATGAAAACCATATCACACATTTTCATGCATTTCGGGTAATGCTTCCATTTTTAATGGGAAATTTCCGCTTTAACTCACATGGATAAAAAAATACACAACCTTGCCGTGAGAGAAGAAAACCACAAAAATATTATTTGAATAACTTTATTCAAAAGGTAACTAGTATTAAAATAAATCAAACTAGATATATTGATCCAAGACTGGTGTTGTCTGGTCCTTGGGGTTTCTATAGCCAGATCCATTGGTCTCGTGTTCCAGGACATGGGAAGCAGCTTCTTGGCGGAAATACCCAACAGGGTGTCCAGAGTTCGTCACTATTGGTGGCAGCGGTGGGATACTTTCTTGTGCCTGGAACATCCAAACCACCAACGGGACCTTTTCAGATGGATCTTTGCTACTCCAGCCTTAAGCGAAGCACATGCAAGGATCTGCTGGAATCAAGGTGACAGAACGCCAGCAACAAGTCAAAGGCGACTCTGATTGCCAAGTTGATGGAGCGTGACCAGGCCAGCGACCGATGCAGAGGGCCAGCTATGGAGGGGTCCAGGATGGCCGAGCTCCAGCGAAAGATCCAGTGGCGGCTGTCGCTATACAGCACCACTTCCCCCCCAAGAGGTGATCACCCAGATAGTTGCAGACACGACACGTCTAAAAAGGCTTGAAGTTCAAAAGGAGATCAGGGGGTACTGCAGCTGCAGAATGGGGTAGCCGCAAGAAACTTCCCAAGCAGCTTTTCGACCATTCCAGGATGGGGTGGAGGAAATCGACCAGGTCACCATCCTCATCAGCAAGCTGTCTGGTCGAGCACTTTTCCTTAAACTACACTCTTTTACTGCTTGTGAATACTTTAATGTCAACAGTCTGGGTCATGGGGCATTATAACCATTAACCCCTGATCCCAGACTTCGCCTAACCATAGTTGCCCTCACTGCTGACTACTGGCCCATCTTGGTCTGAGATTGGTGCCAAAACCACCTGACCTTTTGTGCCAAAGCAACACAAAGATACCCGCTCCAAAAAACACTGATTCTTTATAACTCACACTAGATTGAAATGAATGTAAAGTATCCCAAAGTCTCGACTGAACCCACAGTATTTCTCTGCACGCATAATAAAAGAGCTATTTTTAATGTTTTTAGTTTGACAATGCTTGTCCTAGTTTTAACAGATGTATGTGCGGCATAGAAAGTTTCACCATTCTTTTTTGCTAGATATATTCAGTTATCTGCCTAGAACTTACAGAACCTGTGATGTGCCACTAGATACGTTGAAAGTTTAATATACAGGAAAAGGGAGGGGGTGTCTGAGCACCTTAACTAAAGAAATTGCCCTACTTAGACATATTTCGTGAAAAAAAGAGAAATATTTGCGGAAGAAATTGGAATGATTGTGAAGATTTATATTTTCTTATGCCCCATACACACGATCGTTTTTCATGCCGTTAAAAATTCCATTTTTAAAAATGGGCACTAAAACCGATCATGTGTATGCTCCAGAGCATTTTTAACTACGTGAAAAACGGGCATTAAAAATTTCGAACATGCTCTATTTTTTCACGTCGTTTTTCATGTCGTTTTTTTTTTAACGACGTGAAAAACGATGGTGTGTATGCTTTGACGAGGTGAAAAAAATGCGCATGCTCAGAATCAAGTATGAGACGGGAGCGCACGTTCTGGTAAAACTAGCATTTGTAATGGAGATAGCACATTCGTCACGCTGTAACGGACTGAAAAGCAGGAGACTGAAAAGCGCGAATCGTCGCTCAACAAACTTTACTAACATGAAGGGTGGCACCATCCGAACGGAACTTCCCCTTTATAGTGCCGTCGTACGTGTTGTACGTCACTGCGCTTTGCTTGAACGTTTTTTAAAATGATCGTGTGTACGCAAGACAGGCTTGAGAGGAAACATGAAAAAAAAAACGACGAGAAAAACGTCGGTTTAAAAAATGGCATGAAAAACGATCGTGTGTACGCCGCATTACTTTTAATTTTAGAATGCTGACATATTTTGCCGTGATTTAGAAAATGTACTGTGCTTTAAGTATAAAGCCTGCATTTAAGAATAATGTGTGTGACACTGCAACTGAATCGATTTCTTCAATCAGCCAGTGGGGCTGTTCAAAAATAAATAAACTGAACAGATTCGCCCATCTACACATGTGAGGTGGATTGGGGAATCCTCCCCTCTGTGCTATAGTATTTTGACAGCGGGGACTATGCTGTCAAAATACACTTATTAGTGCTGCAAAAATATAACAACTGTCCTGTTCAATTTTTAGATCAACTCCTTTTGAATGAATTTGGCCATAGATGGGTCGAAATATGTCTGGTCCTTGCTAAACCAGCTGAATTTCGATCCATCTGTGGCCAGCCTAAAATTGAGAACTGAGCTTTCACATGACCACTGATTACTCATCTGTCTGTCTACTTGCAGAGGAGAGCAGTGACTATCAGAGTCAGAAGAGTCAAGAGGTGTGAGTGCCACTGGCTCCAGTTCTTAGCTATGTGTTAAAAGGCAGAGCAATCTGTCAAACAAGAAGATGAATGTATTCCGAAAAAAAAAATTTGGACTCCTTCCCTGCCCTGTCAGCAGCCCCATCAGGCCAGGCTGTACACAGAGAAAGATGCTCCAGAAGCCTGAGGAAAGACCCCTCCACTCAGGTTAACTGCTTGGCACATTTCCCTTTCCACCACTGATAATGTGGATCCTTCAGTTATTACAGTGTAGCCTGACACACAGGCTCATCACACCGATGCCTCTATATCTCCTGTCTTCCCAGCCCTTATGTCTCAACTACAAACTAATATCTCCTTTCCATTAGCCTTCATCTTCTCCAGCAGAACACCTCTTGCCATAGACACACAATGTTCAGTACAAACTGACAACACATTTCCCTGGTGCGGCTGCCAGATCATCCAAAACCACAAATGCTTCCCTGCTGAATACTGGCAGAATGACTGCCAAGGATGATCATGCCACTCTTGCTGATCTTGCTGATCTAGCTCATATCTAAAGGATAGATATGTCGTCACTAGGAGTGTTCATTACAAATGAATGCAGGACTGATGCCGATTTCTCTTTTGGGATTCCATATCTCATCAGAAATTAACGATAAAATATGGAAACATTAAATTTTGACTTGCTTTCGCTAAGGCCCCTTTCACAGCGGCGCTTTACCGTCGGATTTGCGGCGGTATTCGGCCGCTAGGGGTGCGGTTTTACCCCCCGCTAGTGGCCGAAAAAGGGTTAATAACGCCGGCAATGCGCCTCTGCAGAGGCACATTGCCGGCGGTATAGCCGCGGTGTCCCATTGCTTTCACACTGGAGAAACAGCAGCTGCTGTTTCAGGTCGGTTTGCAGGCGCTATTTTTAGCGGAATAGCGCCTGAAAACCGCCCCAGTGTGAAAGGGGTCTAAATAAACGCTATTGATAAGTCCAGGTGTATTGACATGCAACCATAAGACTCCTTTCACACTGGGGCGGTTTGCAGGCGCTTGCAAACCAACCTGAAACAGAGGCTGCTGTTTCTCCAGTGTGAAAGCCCGAGGGCAGAGGCGCATTGCCGGCGGTACCGCCACCGCACCTCCCGCCCCAGTGTGAAAGGGGCCTAACTAAAAAAAGCAATCAGCTTCCAAGAAAGTTTGGCAACTGGCTGCAGGGTTTTTGTTCCTACGCTAGCATTCTGTTTTGCAGATTTGAGTACATCTCTATTTTGCTATCTAAATTTAATTTGGGTGCTTACAAAGTGTACAGTGGTCAGTGCTGGTGCAACTATAATGTAAAGTTCAGACAAAAAATCTTGTTACAAAAGGAGCTATGATTCAATTGTCAGGATAGATGGAACCTTGCAGTCACTATTATGTATCCACATAGACCGTCCCTCTTTCAGTTCACAGCTGATGCTTCTGCTGGAGTGGTGGCACTACCTAAAAGAGGTATCAAGGTGGTACATGTAAATTTTAGGTGGTACAAGTAAATTTGAACATGAAATCTATAGGAGTTCACTTAGCCATTTGTTTCAAAAAGAACAGACTGCTCTCCAAGTGGCTTTAAAAAGTGACCTTCTTAAAGCAGAGAACTCAAGTGAACATGGGAAGGATGGATCTATGGCTAGACCAAAATCTTCTTAAATGAGCACCCTGAGGGATGCTTTAAAGATCAGTTGATGGTTTCCTTTTAACCCATCAGAATAACCATTAAAGGCATACAAACTAAAATTCTATGAGCAACTGGAACCCATTGTAGCTGAAAAAGCAAAACTGGAATAGGCCATACTGCAGGAACATTTTCTTCCCCTCTTACCATTAATTTAGGAATTTCCCCATTGGGTATTATCCCAAAAAAAGATAAAGAAAATTCTGTCTAAACCATCATCTTTCCAACCCCAGTGGTGCATCAGTCAATATGCATCTTTGACAAAACGTGGTAGTTGGTCAGGGCTTCTGGACCAGGTGCCCTCATGGCAAAGACTTATATGAAATTAGCTTTTCACCTTCTCCTGGTCCATCCAGAATGTCAGGATTTGTACAGTATATGTTGATGTGTGCCTCTTCATGGAATGCTCAACATCTTTTTACTATTTCAAAATGTTCAGTAGTTTTCCAGAAAGGGTAGTAGAAGGAGAACCTAGATCAGAATCTCTTCTATTATTATTTTTATTATTATACAGGATTTATATAGCGCCATCAGTTTACGCAGCTCTTTACAATGTAAAGGGGGACAGTACAATTACAATACAGTTCAATTCAGAAGAAATAGGAGGGCCCTGCTCATGAAGCTTACAATCTAAAGAGAGAGAGGGGGGGTGGTACAAAAGTTAATAGCTGCAAGGGATGATCTTATGGAGGTCAAGTACAGTTCTTAGGTGTAGGTGGGATAGGCTTCACTGAGTTAATGCGTTTTCAAGGATTGCCTAAAGGCAGACAGGGTAGGAGCTGACTGGACATACTGGGGCAGGGAGTTCCAGAGGATGGGAAAGGCACTGGAGAAGTCCTGAAAGCAAGCATGGGAGGTAACAAGGGAGCTACAGAGAAATGTGGGCAATATCTGCAGATGAGGTTGGTGATGTAGCTGGGGGCAATGTTGTTGATTCCCTTGTATCTTGTGGTTAGTATTTGAATATCTCTAATTTGTTTGTTTTGATCTTTAGGATAATGTACTTTGTCAACATCTATTATATATCGGGTTGATTTGTGATTAATTCTCAGTTCCCCTGGCAGACAAAACAGAATCTCCACTGAAATTATTTTTTTAGTTATTCAAACTGACACATATCCATCTTCCTCAAGAACAACCCACTAATTTACAATTCCTGCTTGGAGAGCTAAAATCTCAAAATAAATAATTAAAATAAAAAGCTCAAACACCACATCCAATCCCACAGCCTTTGCCTGTGGGATTGTTCTTATGGATAGCGTATTTTGTACACATTTTGTTGATAAACTAAAGGGGTCATATCACCATTACATGAGAATCACTGTCTATGCTGGAAAGTTTTTCAGTTTATTTACCTTTGTTGGAGAATTAGAATGGTCAAACATGTTGACAGGTTGAGGCGGTACCCAGATCTATGTTTGAACTTTATCCTGATGCTGAAAGATTTTGTGGATATGAGATTGGATTATTTCCAAGGTGAATGATCTGTGGAATCTAGGCTGGCCTCCTGGACCAAAGTACATAACTTTACATTATTGGACATGTTTACCATCATCATGGCTGTAGAACTCTGAGGTCAACGAATCAATTATTTAGAACTTTCATTTTATGCCTAACTTCACTGGATTGTCCAGTAGCTAACTTCTGTATGTATTAATTACGCATAGGTGCAACCACTTATGCATCTAATATGGGTTTTAATTAAAATGAACTAGGGATGAGCCGAACACCCCCGGGTTCGGTTCGCACCAGAACCCGCGAACGGACCGAAAGTTCGCACGAACATTAGAACCCTATTAAATACAATGGATGCGAACGTTCGAATTCTTAAGTGCTAATTATAACGACTATTATCCATGTTATTGTCCTAAACAGAGTTTGGGAACCCGGGTTCTGCACCAGGGGACATGTATCAATGCAAAAATACGTTTTAAAAACGGCCTTTTTTCAGGAGCAGTCATTTTAATGATGCATAAAGTGGAAAAAAAAAATTCAAATATTCCTTTAAATATTGTACCTTGGGGGTGTCTAAAGTATGCCTGTGAAGTGCCACGTGTTTCCCGTGTTTAGAACTGTCCCTGCACAAAATTAAATTTCTAAAGGAAAAAAAAGCCATTTAAAACTGCTTCCGGCTTTAATGTAATGTCTGGTCCCGGTAATATGGATGAAAATCTTTAAGAAAAATGACTGCTCCTGAAAAAAGGCCGTTTTTAAAACGTATTTTTGCATTGATACATGTCCCCTGGTGCAGAACCCGGGTTCCCAAACTCTGTTTAGGACAATAACATGGATAATAGTCGTTATAATTAGCACTTAAGAATTCGAACGTTCGCATCCATTGTATTTAATAGGGTTCTAATGTTCGTGCGAACTTTCGGTCCGTTCGCGGGTTCTGGTGCAAACCGAACCCGGGGGTGTTCGGCTCATCCCTAGTTCATTTTAATTAAAACCCATATTAGATGCATAAGTGGTTGCACCTATGCGTAATTAATACATATTAGGTGTTGGTGTTGGCACAACACTGTAAGCACTCACAGTTACTCTTGGTGGGTGCTGGAACGCCCTGCTGTCAACTATTATATCAGGAATTGTAATAACATATAATTGTTGAACAGTGGTAGTAAAAATTGGGCCTTTGGTGGTGGTGGTGTTGACACAACACTGTAAGGCCTGACAGTTACTCTTGGTGGGCGCAGCAATGGGCCCTGCTGTGAATTATTAGATCAATAATTATAATTGCATGCCCCTGTTGAACAGGGGCTGAAAAATTGGGCCTTAGGCACTGGTGGCACAACACTGCAACCCCTCACAGATACTGTACTTGGAGCACAGCAATGAGCCCTGTTGCAAAGTATTGCATCAAAAATTTTAATTACACGCCCCTGTTAAACAGGGGCTGAAAAATTGTGCCTTAGCCACTGGTGGCAGCACCCATAAACCAAAATGATCTTCCAAGCTATCATCATTAATCGGATCATTGAGGAGGAGGAGGAGGATAGCCAGTCAACATAACAGCACAGGCACTCAGCATCAGCATCAGTCTTGAAGGGATGTGACATTTTAAAATCAATTAGTCTGTTATATCAGCATCAGGTGTGTGGTAGCTGGTGGTGATCCAAGACTGGTTCATCTTGATGAAAGTCAGTCGATCAACCGAGTCGGTGAACAGGCGCACCCTGTGATCCGTGAAAAATCCTCCAGCAGCACTGAATGTGCGTTCTGAAAGAACGCTGGATGCAGGACAGGCCAGTAGCTCAATTGCATACTGTGCAAGCTCTGGCCAGTGATCCATCCTCAAGACCCAGTAAACCAGAGGATTTTCGGTGGGGAAGGTGTCCAAGTCTGACCTTGCCCCTAGGTATTCCTGCACCATGTATATCAGACGCTGGCGATGGTTGCTGGAACCGATCATACTTTGGGGCTGCGGACTAAAGAATTGTCTGAACGCATCGGTCAGACAGCCACCTTCCCCACCGCTCCTTCTTTGACTGCCCGAAGCCTCAGCAACTCGTTGTCCAGGACCAGGAGTTTGTAACCTCCCAGTCTCTGGGAACGCGTTGCACAGACCTTTCTGCAAGGCCTCCCGGAGTTGTCTCATCCTCTGCTCCCTCTGCGACGGTAAGATAAGGTCCGCAACCTTACCCTTGTACCGTGGATCAAGGAGAGTGGCCAGCCAGTAATGGTCCCTCTCCTTGATCCGAAGAATACGAGGATCCTTCCGCAGACTTTGCAGGATCAGGGAGGCCATGCAGCGTAGGTTAGCTGAGGCATTCAGTCCGGAGTCCTCTGGGTCACTAAGGACGACATGATCCGCAGCCACCTCCTCCCAGCCACGTACAAGTCCACTGGTTTCTTGGGACTGTAAATCATCCCTAAAAGACTGCTGCTGATGATGCTGAGTGCCAGCCTCCACCTCCATGCTGACACAATCCTCCTCCTCCTCCTCCTCCTCTTCCTGTGCGATGGGTGGGACAGAAGGAACACTGTCTGGGTAAAGGGGGCCTTGAGAGGCAAGGAAGTCCTCCTCTTCCTGCCTCTGTTCTGCCTCAAGTGCCCTGTCCATTATTCCACGCAGCGTGGGCTCCAACATGTGGACAAGAGGTACAGTGTCACTGATGCATGCACTGTCACTGCTCACCATTCTCGTGGCCTCCTCAAATGGTGCCAGGACAGTGCATGCATCCCTGATCATGCCCCACTGGCGTGGTGAAAAAAACCCGAGCTCCCCTGACCCTGTCCTGGTGCCGTAGTCGCACAGGTACTCATTGATGGCCCTCTGCTGCGTGTGCAGCCGCTGCAGCATGGCCAACGTTGAGTTCCACCTGGTGGGCATGTCACATATAAGGCGGTTCTTGGGCAGGTTCAACTCCTTTTGCAGCTCAGCCAGACGAGCACTGGCATTATAAGATCTGCGGAAATGCACACAGACTTTCCTGGCCTGCCTCAGGACATCCTGTAAGCCCGGGTACCTGCCCAAGAACCGCTGCACCACCAGGTTAAGGACGTGAGCCACACAGGGCACATGGGTCAGTTGTCCCTGTCGGAGGGCGGAGAGGAGGTTGGTGCCATTGTCGCAAACCACCATTCCTGGCTTAAGCTGGCGTGGCGTCAACCACCTCTCGGCCTGCCCCTGCAGAGCAGACAGGACCTCTGCCCCAGTGTGGCTCCTGTCCCCCAAACACACCAGCGCAAGCACGGCATGGCATCTTTTTGCCTGCGTACTTGCGTAGCCCCTTGAACGCCTACGGAGCACCGCTGGTTCCGAGGACAAAGCACAGGAAGAGGCCATGGAGGAAGAAGAAGAGGAGGGGGTGGAGGAGAGAGGTGTGTCACAACCAGTAGTAGCATTTTGGAGGCGTGGCGGTGGAACAACCTCCAACACTACTGCACCTTGTCCTGCATCCTTCCCAGCTGCCAAAAGAGTGACCCAATGGGCCGTGAAAGAAAGGTAACGTCCCTGTCCATGCCTGCTGGACCATGAGTCAGCGGTAATATGCACCTTACCGCTGACCGCCCTGTCCAGCGAGGCCAAGACATTGCCTTCCACATGCCTGTAGAGAGCCGGAATCGCCTTCCGTGAGAAAAAGTGGCGTTTGGGAACCTGCCACTGAGGAACCGCACATTGCACAAACTCACGGAAGGGGGCCGAGTCTACCAACTGAAAAGGCAGCAGTTGAAGCGCTAGCAATTTAGCCAAGCTAGCATTCAACCGCTGGGCATGTGGATGGCTGGGAGTGAACTTCTTTCGACGGTCCAGCAGCTGGGGCAGGGAAATTTGCCTGCTAGAATCGGACGTCGGTGTACTGCTAGCAGAGTGGCCGCAAGTACTTGGCTGTGACACACCTAATTCTACACCTTCATTCCTCTCAGTGCAGGTTTCAGAGAGGACTGAAGGTATAGTGGGGTTGGAGATCCCAGCTGATGCGGTGCAAGGAGAGGTCCGCTTTGTTCTTTGGTGTGGGTCTTTAAGGTTGTCACGGATGCCTAACACGGCATCCAGCACAGGGTACGCAGATCAGTGGGCTGCACTAAAGGAACTAGGCACAAGGTAAGTAAATATATATATGAGTTTATTGAAAGGATAATTCCTAAAACAATAAAGGCAACCAGCAAACAACCACAGTGACACACAAAACAACTCCCTACACCAACGTGAATACAGTTTAGAGATTAAAGCGTAAATGTAATCAAGCCAGGGTCATACACGAGAGATCAGTCCGATTGAACAGGGAGCCGGAAGGGACAACAGGAGGAAGGGATGAGTCTGCAAGACAGGGGTCCAGGGATGGATGCAGGGTTCAGGAACACAGGATACAAGGTACAGAGGCAGGGGTCCAGGGATGGATGCAGGGTTCAGGAACACAGGATACAAGGTAACAGATAACAGGTCACAAGGTTCAGGTTCAGGTTCAGGTTCAGGCATACAGGTCTGGGTTCCAAGACAATACCAGAGCAAATGCTTTAGTGTCTGCTGGGTATTTATACACACCTCCTGCAATCAGTCTCAGGTGACGCCTGATTGCAGGAGATGATTTCGGCTCCAGACAAATGGGAGACACCCGCTGGTGGCCACCAGAACTGCACCCTTTGGTGCTGAAAGCAATAGCACCACCAGCAGGTGACCCAGGCAATGACACTGATCATGACAGTTCCCCCTCCCAAGGAGTGGCCTCCGGACGCTCCATTCTGCCCTTGATCTGGCAGTGCTGGTAGGTGCGGAAAGGTCCCAAAAAGTCTCCCCTGTGTCTGCGGACTACTTGTGCTCCTCCGGCCAGAGTCCTTAAACTTACTGGGAGGCGTGGCACCTGAGTCCGGCAATGGAACACGCACCCCACCACCAGGGTCTGGAAGTTGGGATCTGGAAATGAAAACAGGCAAGGCAATATGCATGAACCTAACGGAGGCGAACAACACAAGGGCATCACAGTCAGGCTGGGAATCAAGCAGGGCAAAATCAGCGGCAAGCCGGGCATCGAGAACTGGTTTAGCAGGCACCATGTCAGCGGGCTGGGCAAATGGCGCTGGGTCTTCAAGCTGGCCACCGGGCAGAAGTTCAGCAAGCCAGATGGCAGGCACTGGTTCAGCGGGCTGAAAGACGGGCACCAAAACGTCAGGCTGGGTGACGGGCACCGAAAATCCAGGCTGGAACAGGTTGGCTGGTGTGGAAACAGGCTGGAACAGGTTGGCTGGTGTGGAAACAGGCTGGAACAGGTTGGCTGGTGTGGAAACAGGCTGGAACAGGTTGGCTGGTGTGGAAACAGGCTGGCTGGTGTGGAAACAGGCTGGAACAGGTTGGCTGGTGTGGAAACAGGCTGGAACAGGTTGGCTGGTGTGGAAACAGGCTGGAACAGGTTGGCTGGTGTGGAAACAGGCTGGAACAGGTTGGCTGGTGTGAAAACAGGCTGGAACAAGTCGGCTGGTGTGGAAGCAGGCTGGAGCGGATCGGCTGGTGTGGAAGCAGGCTGGAGCGGATCGGCTGGTGTAGAAGCAGGCTGGAGCGGATCGGCTGGTGTAGAAGCAGGCTGGAGCGGATCGGCTGGTGTGGAAACAGGCTGGAGCGGATCGGCTGGTGTGGAAACAGGCTGGAACAGGTCGCTTGGTTTGGAAACAGGCTGCAACAGGTCGCTTGGTTTGGAAACAGGCTGCAACAGGTCGCTTGGTTTGGAAACAGGCTGCAACAGGTCGCTTGGTTTGGAAACAGGCTGCAACAGGTCGCTTGGTTTGGAAACAGGCTGCAACAGGTCGCTTGGTTTGGAAACAGGCTGCAACAGGTCGCTTGGTTTGGAAACAGGCTGCAACAGGTCGCTTGGTGCGGAGACAGGCTGCAACAGGTCGCTTGGTGCGGAGACAGGCTGCAACAGGTCGCTTGGTGCGGAGACAGGCTGCAACAGGTCGCTTGGTGCGGAGACAGGCTGCAACAGGTCGGCTGGTGCAGAGACAGGCTGCAACAGGTCGGCTGGTGCGGAGACAGGCTGCAACAGGTCGGCTGGTGCGGAGACAGGCTGCAACAGGTCGGCTGGTGCGGAGACAGGCTGCAACAGGTCGGCTGGTGCGGAGACAGGCTGCAACAGGTCGGCTGGTGCGGAGACAGGCTGCAATGGGTCGGCTGGTGTGGAGACAGGCTGCAACGGGTCGGCTGGTGCGGAGACAGGCTGCAACAGGTCGGCTGGTGCGGAGACAGGCTGCAACAGGTCGGCTGGTGTGGAAACAGGCTGGGTTACTGGCAGGATCGTGTGAGTTGGAAAGAACTTCCGTTTTTTCTTTGGTTTAGCCACCGAAGATTTGTATATGTATACAGGGCTGTAGGTGGTGGATGCAGCTGGTAGAGGCGAAGAGCGGAAGGATGGTGAAGCAGAGGGTGCGGATTTTGAAGGGGGTCTTAGGGGAACTGATGGAGGCAGCCGAGACGAAGCAGGAGGGTTAAAGGCAGGGTAAGTGCAGCAGGGGGAAACAGGGTACTGGTACTTCATTGGTAGGAGGGTGTATTGGTTGGCCACTGTGGTAGTTGGGAGTAAAGGAGACGCAGACATCCCAGCAGGCTGGTGTCTAGACACAGGAATGGGTGGCAGGGAACCGACAGGGGCTGAGTACAATAAACTTGACCAGGCCTGTAGTAATGATTGCACAAAGTTAGGTTTGCATACTGCTTGTCTGACCAGAGACTGCACTGACTCAATACATGCTGCAAGCACCTGTGTAGGAGAAGTTGAGTACTGCTCAAGGAAAAAGACTGTGTCATCTTCCAACAGCCACACCAAGGACTCTACCTGAGCTGCACTAAAAGGGGGTGTATAGTCATCGTCTCCACTGGAGGCATCAGACAGGGCCAACTCTGTACAGATACAGATCAGATCTTGCACATCCTCAAACACAAAACTGCCCAGATCCACAAAAACATGGGCTATGCGGATGCATTCCAACAACTGCTCTCTAGTGTGTTCACTTAATGTTTGAGAACAAAACTCCCTGTCCTCTGTTGCTAGTAGCGAACAATACAGAATATCGTCAAGCTGCATTTTTAAAGCAATAGCAGTGCCCAGACCCAATTCCCAAGTGCAGCCGATCTGCTTGAATGGCTCTGGTATTCTGTCACGGATGCCTAACACGGCATCCAGCACAGGGTACGCAGATCAGTGGGCTGCACTAAAGGAACTAGGCACAAGGTAAGTAAATATATATATGAGTTTATTGAAAGGATAATTCCTAAAACAATAAAGGCAACCAGCAAACAACCACAGTGACACACAAAACAACTCCCTACACCAACGTGAATACAGTTTAGAGATTAAAGCGTAAATGTAATCAAGCCAGGGTCATACACGAGAGATCAGTCCGATTGAACAGAGAGCCGGAAGGGACAACAGGAGGAAGGGATGAGTCTGCAAGACGGGTCCAGGGATGGATGCAGGGTTCAGGAACACAGGATACAAGGTACAGAGGCAGGGGTCCAGGGATGGATGCAGGGTTCAGGAACACAGGATACAAGGTAACAGATAACAGGTCACAAGGTTCAGGTTCAGGTTCAGGCATACAGGTCTGGGTTCCAAGACAATACCAGAGCAAATGCTTTAGTGTCTGCTGGGTATTTATACACACCTCCTGCAATCAGTCTCAGGTGACGCCTGATTGCAGGAGATGATTTCGGCTCCAGACAAATGGGAGACACCCGCTGGTGGCCACCAGAACTGCACCCTTTGGTGCTGAAAGCAATAGCACCACCAGCAGGTGACCCAGGCAATGACACTGATCATGACAAAGGTAGGCTTGCCAACGAGCTGCATGGCAGGTCAACATATGTCTGATCAAGCATGTGGTGCCCAAGCGGCTGATGTTTTGGCCACGCGATATACGCTTGAGACATATGTTGCAAACAGCAGCTGTGCGATCTGATGCACTCACCTCAAAAAGGCCCACACCAAAGAACTTTTTGAATGACGGGCAGAGGCAGCGCCCTGCACAGGCGGAGCTCTGCGGTGTGATTCCGTCGGTGTGCTGCCCATACGCTGGCCACCCAGGGGCATCCTGCCTCGTTGGAGATGTGCCTCCTCCTCATCCTCCTCCTCCTCTCTCCTATTAGGCACCCACGTGGAGTCAGTGACCTCATCATCCCCTCCCTCCTCATCACTGGAGCCAATCTGGCAGTATGCTGCAGCTGCTGGAGCATGACTGCCAGATTGGTGTCCTTCTTGAGCATTCCCTCTCTCTGCTCTCACGCTACTGCCTTCCTCTATCTGGGTATCATCATCAGATCCTTCGAAACGCTGGGCATCCTCCTGGAGCATGTACCCAACACTGTGCTCAAACAGTTCGGGGGACTCCTCAGGAGGAGGACATGGTGGGTCTAGGGAAGGATTGACTAATGATGACATTGATACCAGAGAAGAGGACGCTTTGGCAGCTGCTTTGCCAGTACCCTGAGCCTGGGTGAGAGAGGATGAGGAGGATGAGGTGGGCTTGGTCATCCACTCTACCAAGTCTTCGGCATGATGTGGCTCAACATGTCCAGCTGCCGAAAAGAAGGACAAGCGTGTCCCATGGCCATGTGCTGATGACAATGCACCGCGTCCACGACCAGCACTGTTGTCCCCAGACACAGAGCCTGCTTGCCCTCTTTTTTTGCCTCCTGACTGTCTGCCTCTCCTTGTTTGCCTTCCAGACATTTTAATGGATGGCCTGCAGGGAGATGGGAAAAACAGCAATGAGGGCTACCTTCAGGTGTATACTGTGCAGGAGGCTTAGCAACAATGACACTGACACTGTCCCCTGCCTATCCTTCTCTGTCCCTAAACACAAGGATTTGCAATATGCTTCAGCAAGATTGGTTTAGCACAGAATAGCACACTGACAGTTTCCCTCACTGTCCTTCTCTGTCCCTACAAACAAGGTTTAGCACAGAATAGCACACTGATAGTTTCCCCGAGTGTCCTTCTCTGTCCCTAAACTCAAGGATTTCAAATATGGTTCAGCAAGATTGGTTTAGCACAGAATAGCACACTGACACTTTCCCTCACTGTCCTTCTCTGTCCCTACAAACAAGGTTTAGCACAGAATAGCACACTGACAGTTTCCCCGAGTGTCCTTCTCTGTCCCTAAACTCAAGGATTTCAAATATGGTTCAGCAAGATTGGTTTAGCACAGAATAGCACACTGACAGTTTCCCTCACTGTCCTTCTCTGTCCCTACAAACAAGATTTAGCACAGAATAGCACACTGATAGTTTCCACGAGTGTCCTTCTCTGTCCCTAAACTCAAGGATTTCAAATACGGTTCAGCAAGATTGGTTTAGAACAGAATAGCACACTGACAGTTTCCCCGAGTGTCCTTCTCTGTCCCTAAACTCAAGGATTTCAAATATGGTTCAGCAAGATTGGTTTAGCACAGAATAGCACACTGACAGTTTCCCTCACTGTCCTTCTCTGTCCCTACAAACAAGATTTAGCACAGAAAGCACACTGATAGTTTCCACAAGTGTCCTTCTCTGTCCCTAAACTCAAGGATTTCAAATACGGTTCAGCAAGATTGGTTTAGAACAGAATAGCACACTGACAGTTTCACCGAGTGTCCTTCTCTGTCCCTAAACTCAAGGATTTCAAATATGGTTCAGCAAGATTGGTTTAGCACAGAATAGCACACTGGCACTTTCCCTCACTGTCCTTCTCTGTCCCTAAACTCAAGGATTTCAAATATGGTTCAGCAAGATTGGTTTAGCACAGAATAGCACACTGACAGTTTCCCTCACTGTCCTTCTCTGTCCCTACAAACAAGGTTTAGCACAGAATAGCACACTGATAGTTTCCCTCACTGTCCTTCTCTGTCCCTACAAACAAGATTTAACACAGAATAGCACACTGCTAGTTTCCACGAGTGTCCTTCTCTGTCCCTAAACTCAAGGATTTCAAATACGGTTCAGCAAGATTGGTTTAGAACAGAATGGCACACTGACAGTTTCCCCGAGTGTCCTTCTCTGTCCCTAAACTCAAGGATTTCAAATACGGTTCAGCAAGATTGGTTTAGAACAGAATAGCACACTGACAGTTTCCCTCACTGTACTTCTCTGTCCCTACAAACAAGGTTTAGCACAGAATAGCACACTGATAGTTTCCCTCACTGTCCTTCTCTGTCCCTACAAACAAGATTTAGCACAGAATAGCACACTGATAGTTTCCATGAGTGTCCTTCTCTGTCCCTAAACTCAAGGATTTCAAATACGGTTCAGCAAGATTGGTTTAGAACAGAATAGCACACTGACACTTTCCCTCACTGTCCTTCTCTGTCCCTACAAACAAGGTTTAGCACAGAATAACACACTGACACTCTCCCTACCTATCCTTCTCTGTCCCTAAACACAAGGAATCCAGGATTAGTAAAGGAAAAAAATGACACTGTCCCTGCCTATGCTTCTCTTTCCCTGCTCCGGAACACACTACACAAGGCCGCCGCGCTGGCGGCCTTTTATAGTGTGGGGCGTGTACTAAACCCCCTCAGCAATAATTGGCCACAGGCATCCTGCCTGTGGCCAATCATTGCTCTCCTCGCTGCCGGCGCTGTGATTGGCCAAGCATGCGGGGTCACAGTGCATGCTTGGCCAATCACAGCGCCTGGATGACACTGCGATGGCGTAGTGCATTGTGGGCCGTTCGCGTCACTCGAATTTGGCGCGAACGGCCCTAATCGTTCGATCTTCGTCGAACGATCGAACAGCCGATGTTCGAGTCGAACGTATGTTCGACTCGAACACGAAGCTCATCCCTGAAATGAACTATGCTGTTTGGGACAATGGGAATTCTCACATTTCTGTTTCGGTCTCCATTTTGTTCTGACCTGAATCGTCGGAAATCATTTTAATCACTGGACCTATAGTTGCACCGAATGTAGATACTATAGAAGTAGCCTAAGCATACCAGTTGAGGTAACCAGGATCGACTGATGAGGTACCAGGGGAATGCACTTGTCTCATGTTTTTTCTAAGGCCCCTTTCACACTGAGGCGTTTTTACAGCGTTTTCGCGCTAAAAATTGCGCTGTAATAACGCCTGAAATAATCCTGCCCCAGAATTCTCAATGTGAAAGCCCTGAGGGCTTTCACACTGAGGTGTTATGCTGGCTGGGCGTTGGAAAAAATCCTGCAAACCGCCTTTTTAGAGCAACTTTAGGGCGCATAAAATAGCGCTGTAAAAACGCCTATCCCCATTGAAATGAATGGGAACCGCGGTAAAAACGCATAGGCACAAGCGTTATTTTAAAAAATAGCGCTAACGCGTATGCGTTTTTACCGCGGTTCCCATTCATTTCAATGGGGATAGGCGTTTTTACAGCGCTATTTTTAGCACGATCGCGGTAAAAACGCGGTAAAATCGCAGTAAAATAGAGGTACAAAATCCCATAATTTTTTAGCGTTTTTTCAACGCCTCAGTGTGAAAGGGGCCTAAATGTTCTCTTTTACATAGTTACATAGTTAGTGAGGTTGAAAAAAGACACAAGTCCATCCAGTTCAACCATAAAAAAATAAAATAATATTATCATACAATCCCATATACCTAATTCTATACCCACAGTTGATCCAGAGGAAAGCCTCGTACACACGGGCGGGAATCTCGTTGGGAAAAAAAACGTCGGTTTTCCCGACGATATTCCCGGCAAGCTTGCCTTGCTCGCCGAGTGTACATACGGCCATTCAAAAGAACCGCTGTTCTTTTGAATGGCAAGAATGTGGTGACATCATCGACTACGACGAGCCTGCGCTCGTCACATTCGATGCCGTTGCTTCACCCTACACTACCCCCGTATGCTACCGCGCATGCGTCAAAGTCTTTTCGAGCATGCACGGGTTTACCATGGACAGGTAAGCATACACACTCACGATTTTCTGAACGTCAGGAAACAGGCAGACAAAAATCCCGATGAGAAAATAGAGAGCAGGTTCTCTATTTTTCGTGTCGAGATTCCCGGCAGTTTTCCCGACGAGAAACCATACACACTCCCAGCAGTTTTCTTGCTGAGAAAACCGGTCGTGTGTACGAGGCTGAAGGCGAAAAACCCCTGCAGAGCAGGATCCAATTTGCTACAGCAGGGGAAAAAATTCCTTCCTGATCCCCCGAGAGGCAATCGGATATTCCTCGGATCAACTTTACTTATAAATGTTAGTACCCAGTTATATTATGTACATTTAAGAAAGAATCAGACCTTTCTTAAAGCAATCTACTGAGCTTGCCAGAACCACCTCTGCAGGGAGTCTTTTCCACATTTTCACAGCTCATACTGTGAAGAAACCTTTCTGTATTTGGAGGTGAAATCTCTTTTATTCTAGATGTAAAGAGTGCCCCCTTGTCCTTTGTGTTGACCGTAAAGTGAATAACTCAACACCAAGTTCACTATATGGACCCCTTATATATTTGTACATGTTGATCATATCCCCCCTTAATCTCCTCTTCTCAAGAGTGAATAAATTCAGTTCCTCTAATCTTTCCTCATAGCTGAGCTCCTCCATGCCTCTTATCAGTTTGTTTGCCCTTCTCTGCACTTTCTCCATTTCCCCAATATCCTTTTTGAGAACTGGGGCCGAAAACTGAACTGCACATTCCAGATGAGGTCTTACTAATGATTTGTACAGGGGCAAAATGATATCTCTCTCTCTGGAGTCCATACCTCTCTTAATACAAGAAAGGACTTTGCTCGCTTTGGAAACCGCAGCTTGGAATTGCATGCCATTATTGAGCTTATGATCTACCAAAACCCCCAGATCCTTCTCCACTACGGATCCCCCCCAGTTGTACTCCCCCTAGTATGTATGATGCATTCATATTCTGAGCCCCCAAGTGCATAACTTTACATTTATCAACATTAAACCTCATCTGCCACATAGTCGCCCAATTAGACAGAGCATTGAGGTCGGCTTGTAAATTGGCGACATAAGGGCGTTATTCCACTGCATAGCTTGGTGTCATCTGCAAAGACAGAAATGTTACTTTTGATCTCAGACCCAATATCATTTATAAAGATATTAAAAAGTAAGGGTCCCAACACTGAACCTTGGGGTACACCACTGATAACCTTAGACCATTCAGAGTAAGAATCATTAACCACTAATCTCTGAATTCTGTCTTTTAGCCAGTTTTCTATCCATTTACAAACTGATATTTCCAATCCTGTAGACTTTACCTTACACATGAGCCGTGTGTGGGGAACTGTATCGAACGTTTTTGCAAAATCCAAGTATACCACGTCCACCGCCACCCCTCTGTCCAAGGTTTTACTTACCTCTTCATAAAAAGAAATCATGTTTGTCTGACAACTTCTGTCTTTCATGAATCCATGCTGTCTGTTGCTTAAAATATTTTTTTTCCAGCAAGAACTCATCTATGTGGTCTTTTATTAATCTCTCCAGTATCTTCCCAACTATAGAAGTTAAACTAACAGGTCTATAGTTATTTGGTAAAGACTTTGTTTCCTTTTTAAATATAGGCACCACATTGGCCCTGCGCAAATTCCAGTGGTACCATTCCTGTCATTAATGAGTCCCTAAAAATTAGATACAATGGCTTTGAAATTACAGAGCTCAATTCTTTTAGGATCCGTGGGTGTATGCCATCTGGTCCAGGTGCTTTATCTACCTTTATTCTGTCTAAATATTTCTGGACCATATCACTTTTGAGCCATTGTGGATTTGGGGCTGTGTCACTACCACCCCCATTTTGGACATGAGCTCCCCCATGCTCCTTTGTATACACAGAGCTGAAGAAAGTATTTAATAAATTAGCCTTCTCTTTGTCCCCAGTCACCCACTCTAGATTATTTTGTAAAGGGCCTACATGCTCAGACTTGACCTTTTTACTATTAATATATTTGAAGAATTTGTCCTACTATCTTTTGCAATCTGTCGTTCATTTAGAATTTTTGCATCCTTGATTTCCTTTTTACATATCCTGTTATATTCTTTGTAACATTTAAATGACACTAGTGTTCCCTCATTTTTATATTTTTTAAATGCTCTTTTCTTATAGTTTATAGCTTTTTTTAACTTTGTCCGTGAGCCACACAGGTATTATTTTTAGCAAACTTATTACCCATGGGAATATAGTTTGCAGTGGTTCACAAACTAGTAGGGCGGAATGAGCGACGAGCTGATGTCATCTTCCCTTTCTGCTCGTATCTCCTAGACGGACGGGTCTGCCTGCTTGTGACCGGCCGGCGCAGCAGGCTATAGGCATATCTGTCACTGCAAAAATTGTACGTGTATTTTGTTTAAAGTTCAATAAAGCCAAAGAGATTTTACACTATTCGAGGCATTTTTGTTTCCTACATTTAACCACACCAATTGGCATCCATTACCTTGGAGTGTACGGAACAACGGCGCGGTGGGTTCTTGGAGGTATATAGCCCAGCAGTGTTCATACTCTAAAGGCTTCCCTGGGTCCTCTGTAATAAGGGACCACGGGGCTCTGGTAAGCAGATCCTTTTGGCTTATTGGTGGTGGATATCACACATTGGTTGTATATTCCATTGCCGAAGAGCGTGGATTTCATCACTTAAGGATTCTTTGCACGGATGGATATATATCAACTGTATTTCAATCACCTTTGTGGATGGTTCAAGGATCACTATTTTTGGACTAATGTGGATTTTTCATATTTGAACTATTTTTGTGATTTATTTATTTTGCGTTTTTATATGTATTTTTTCCATCCAGGTTTTTTCACTATTAACACTTGAAAGTTTGTTTTATGCCTAGTGTATATGTTCATATTTATTAATAGTTTAACGTGACTTCATTATTTTTTCACTTCAGTTCACAAATTGATGCCAATATTCCCTCCCAGTCTAGGTTCTGGAGAGCAGCCCTCATCCTTGGAAAATTTGCTCTCTTGAAATTAAGTGTTTTTATCTTTCCCGTGTGTGATTTTTGCTTACAGCTAACATCAAATGAAATCATGTTATGGTCACTGCTACCCCAGGTGTTCCTTTATCTGAACATTAATAATAAGCTCTGCATGGTTTGAGATTACCAGGTCCAACAGAGCATCATTCCTAGTTGGGGCCTCAATAAACTGGACCATAAAATTGTCCTGCAAAAGGTTTATACATTTTTGCCCTTTAACTGTCCCAGCAGTGCCATTACTCCAGTCAATTTCTAGGTAGTTAAAATCCCCCATTATTATCACCGTCCCAGCCCTTGCAGCCCTTTCCATCTGTGCAAGGAGCCAAGTCTCCACCTCCTCATTAACATTGGGTGGTCTATAACAAACTCCAATAATTAACATGGAACTACGCACAAACTTTTTGTTTGCTTCAGGTACTATGATTTTAGTTATCCACAATGGAAGTAATGACCTCAGATGGTGTTGTGCTGCCAATCTGAATTATACGATTAGAAAAGACATTGAGCACAGTTGCACTCTTTGTAATAAGGTGATTATAGTCTGATCTGAAATTGTCCCTCGCACGGTTCGGGCAAAATGTGTCCCAGGCTCCCTCCTACAATGCGTTAGGAGGTTGGTAAATTCCGGGGTTTTTAAATTTGTGTGTAATCTGGGAGGTCAGGTGGTTCGCATCTTTAACTTTGGCCTCCTTTCCTTATTTGAAAGCAAGTTGGCTTTGGTGGGGCGTTGCATTAGTTAAAGACTTTCATGTCAGCGGCAGATTTTTTACCTTGCTAGCCATAACGTTGTATGGTTATCCCCTCAGTGGGTTGTCTTCAGATGGTCCCTGTCTTGAACTGTTGGTTATGTAGGGTTGGAGCATCAGTTTTGGCAATGGTATGCACCTACCATTATTTGTGACTCTGCCTTTTCCCCACATGGTATCTGTCAGATGGCTCCATCCAATGCTGTACATGTCACTTTTAACTGTCCCTCCCTCGGAACTGAATCTCACTATCACACCTTCCTTCTTAGTTTTCCCAGGTTTTGGGATGAAAAATATTTCTTTAAAAATAGTTTTTTCTTTTTACTATCAAATGTGTTTAACTATGCTTAACCTTCCTAGCGGTATTCCCGAGTCTGGCTCGGGGTTAAATTTCAGCACCAAAAGCGGTAACCCCGAGCCAGACTCGGGCTGCGTCGCAGTGATCCAGGCAGAGTTACTTACCTTGTCCCCTGGATCCTGCAATGCTTCCCCGCTGTGTGATCGAGCCGTCATCTCGCTCGATTCACACACTGCCGAATGCCGCGGAGCTCCGTTCCCTGCGACGTTACGACGCACGGGGACGGAGATCGGCGCCAAATTCAAAAAAGTTAAAACACAGTATACATACAGTACACTGTAATCTTACAGATTACAGTACTGTATGTAATAATTACACACCCCTATTGTCCCTAGTGGTCTGCCCAGTGTCCTGCATGCACTTTTATATAATAAAAACTTTTTTTTCTGCCTGGAAACTGGAGATTGTCCATAGCAACCAAAAAGTGTCCCTTTATGTCAAAAGTGGTTTTAGACCAGCTAAAAAACAGCGATAATAAATTAGAATCACTCGCAGAATTAGGCGATAGTGATTTGTGGGGAAATTCGTCATCAAACACTGAAAAACACTTTTATTATTATTATATTATTATTTGTTATAATTATTTTATAGTTATTTATTTTATTATAATGTATAATTTTGTTTTTTGAACTTTATCATACCCGGGATGTCTACTAGACTCTGGTTTGGACAGATTTAAGTGAGTTATTCCTAAGAATTACAGGCCTGCAATATAAAACGCCAAATTTCCATGCAGAATAATGGTACCGCTTTCAGCACCTAAAATCTGACAGAATCATACCGCCAGGGAGGTTAACCTTTCATCCAGCACTGAAATGAATGTTTCTATTAGTGTGAAAAATAAGTAAAACTAATAGTGGAAAAACAAACCCTGGGTGGATTAACAAAGAATGCAGCACACTAAAAAAAATGCAAATTTCTATATTTTTTTTGACAAATTATTATAGATGACGCACACAAATTTGTCCATTTGTGGCATGGTGGTGGGTGTGCACCAGATTTGAATGTGCTTTTGGCTCAAATCAGAAATAATCTTTCACTGACATCATCCTACATTTTCTCCTTCCTGCATTGCTGCACTCTCCTGGCAGTTCATGCTCATCTCCCTCTCCTCCCCTTGGTGCAATGCTGATCATCGCTAATTGGCACTGTCCACCGCTTATCTCTATAGTATTTACATCACTCTCATAATGTTGTATGTTTTAGAGCTGTTTTCAAACTAGAACATTGGCACAAATGTTTCAGAATTTTGGTGTATACGAACTATCAGATTATGAGATTACATGGTGGAAACTGAGATACAATTCATAATTTACAATCATAAGTCATGATTATATCCTAACTACAAATTAAAATCCACTTCTCTCTGTGGCATATTGATCAAATGGATTGTCTACTAGAGATAGATTATTCCAATAAGAGGTGACCTATTGGAAGCAAAATCAATCATATATTGAAGCGTGTATGGCCACCATTAAACTTTAAAATGAAAGGTAAACTTTTTAACTCTATAACTCTTATCTCATACTTTTTTTTTCCTCTACTGATCTGTAAACATGTAAAGGTAAAGTAATAATTACATCAGAAATACCATTCAATTTGAAGCATTAGCCCTACTGACTCCGCACACACAAATGTAGCATAGATTTATCTGACAGTGCTTGAGGATTACTTGAGAATAGTAGGAGTTGATGGGCTTCGTGTAGAGGTCTGTGACAATACGATTGCCAAGAACTTTTCCTTTAAAAGTTTAAAGAACGGTTGATCAAAAACTTACATTGCAGTTTGTTGTGCCTGAATTATTTATGAATCCTGATGCAGAATTAAAGTGGTGAAAAGATGATACCTGTTATTTGCTTGAATTGAAGTACTGGATGGAAAATGTTTGAATGTACCACAGAATATTATACATTACTATACCATGAACTATGTCAAATGGAATAGTATTTTTCGTCTGTATCTCGCAAATTTTTCTTTAATTAATATAAATTGAAGATACAAAGCATTAGCCTTCTTCCTCCAGATATGATATTTTTAGTATTGCATTGTCAGCACCGCGGAGTGCACGTTTTAATACACCACATATTAACAAATGTTCCACAGCTGTTTCCCTTGCAGTAGGATAACAACATTACACAGGTTCTATTTGATTTGCCGGCACTGGATAATGGGAGGAGGTCACTTGTAGTTCAATGGTCCCGGTCATGTTCTGGAGATATTAACTATTGCTTTCAGTCAGTCTTCCAGATTTACAGGGGTGAAGTGCAGGTCAATATTACACTTGGGCAGATGAACCTGATAAGTCACAGAATGGAGGAAGCATTGCATTGCAGTGTTCTGAAGAGCAGGCAGATTGCTTTTTATCAGTTGTGAGGGGGTTAGCTCGGCAGCGGGTGTGTGTGACCCCCGGGATGGGCTCCCCACACAAAACAGGCCCAGCAAACGGAGGTTGTGGTTTTCAAAATCAAAAAGGTGCGGTTTATTTTCTATTTACAGTGACAAAACACAGCAAAGCAAAAGAAACATAACCAAAATAAATCCTGGTCAAGTTGACCTCTGACTAAACATACAGGTTTCCTAACTAACAACTGGGATCAGCCTAGTGCTGTCCTAGTCCCTAAGTCCCTGGTTTTAAATGTCCAAGCAAATAGCCACACAGGCTTTGTCTCACCGCACAGGGGTTCACTCTCCCTAGACAGTCCACACAGGTCTGGTTCCAGGCATGAGCTAACATCTAATGAAGCTGGGAGTTCTTATAGAGGCCTAAATGAGCTGACAAGCTTCAGCTGGTCTCATCAACTCCCTGTCTGCACGACGCCCAGCCCTCTCCCTAGAGGTATGAGTCATCCATGAGCCCACTAGCCTTATACAACTCTCCACCTAGTTGTATAAGTCGGCGTAAAGCCTGAATCTGGGCGAAATATATCTACCCCCCTGGATGCAACCAGGTGACTTTACCTTCCTGCTGTCACATACCCCCCCCTCTTGTTTTAACCTCGGGATTGGAACACCAGCAATCAGGCATTCATGTACTCGAGACAAAGCATCCACATTCCCCATTTGAACGCCAGGGCGATGCTTTACTGTGAAGTTGAATTCCTGGAGGGCCAGGAACCACCTATTCACTCTTCTATTTGTTTCCTTGTTTTGAGCCATCCACTTTAACGGAGCGTGATCCGTAACCATGTCAAAGTGCCTACCTAGCAGGTAGTACCTAAGGGAATCTAGAGCCCACTTCACCGCTAAACACTCCTTTTCAACGGTGGCGTAATTTACCTCATGGGACTTCAACTTCCTGCTGAGGTAAATGACTGGGTGCTCTTCCCCGTTCCAGACCTGGGACAATACTGCTCCTAACCCCACATCTGACGAATCACTTTGTACGACAAAGTCTTTAGAGAAGTCGGGTGAGTACAACACTGGCTGGCTACATGAGGCTTGTTTCAAGAATTGGAATGCTGCCTCAGCCTCGGGGGTCCATTTAATCATGACCGACCCTTTCCCCTTCGTCAGGTTGGTTAGGGGCACAGCCTTAGAAGCAAAGTGGGGAATGAATCGCCGATAATACCCAGCGATTCCCAGAAAGGCTCGTACCTGCTTCTTGCTGTTGGGACGTGGCCAACTCTGGATGGCCTCGACTTTGTTGAGTTGGGGTTTTATTACTCCCCTCCCAATGGTGTACCCAAGATATTTGGCCTCCTCCTGCCCAATGGTACACTTCTTGGGGTTAGCCGTAAACCCCGCTTCCCGAACAGAGTCCAGGACTGCTTGCACTTTTGGCAGATGTGAGGCCCAATCTGTGCTATGGACAATTACGTCATCCAGGTAAGCCGCAGCATACTTCCGATGGGGCCTCAGCATCTGGTCCATTTTCCGCTGGAATGTGGCCGGCGCATTCTGTAACCCGAACGGCATTCTTTTATATTGGAACGCCCCGTCTGGGGTAACAAATGCGGTTTTCTCTTTGGCCGACTTGGCCAGGGGGATTTGCCAATACCCTTTTGTGAGGTCAAGAGTCGTCATGTATCGGGCTGTTCCCAGCCGGTCGATCAACTCATCTATACGTGGCATGGGGTAGGTGTCAAATTTTGTAACTTTGTTCAACTGACGAAAATCGTTACAAAATCGCCAGCTCCCATCCGGTTTAGGCACCAACACGATGGGACTAGACCAATCACTTTGGGACTCCTCTATCACCCCTAAGTTCAGCATTTTCTGTACTTCCTCCCGTATTGCCTCCCGTCGAGCCTCTGGGATCCGATAGGGTTTTAACTTCACCCTTTCACCGGGCGGGGTAATGATGTCATGCTCTACCCCAGATGTTTGTCCCGGCAGCTCAGAGAATACCTCCTTGTTGCGAAGCACAAACTCCTTAACCTCCTGTTGTTGGGGTTGTGACAAGGTGGCTGCTATTCCAACCTCAGGAATCACGCAACCAGTTTGAGCTGGTGACCAAGTGTCTGCGACTAGGGACTCTCTATCCCTCCAGGCTTTCAACATATTAACGTGATAGATCTGTTCGGGCTTTCGCCTTCCTGGTTGTCTGACCTTGTAATTCACTTCGCTCACTTTTTCCATTATCTCGTAGGGGCCTTGCCATTTGGCAAGGAATTTACTTTCAACCGTAGGGACAAGTACCAATATCCTATCCCCCGGGGAAAAGGTACGGGTCTTGGCTCCACGGTTGTACACTCTCTGCTGTGCCAACTGTGCTTGGGCCAAATGTTCCTTCACGATGGGCATTACCTGTGCAATTCGATCTTGCATCAGGGCGACATGCTCAATCACACTCCTGTGGGGAGAACTCTCACTTTCCCAAGTTTCCTTGGCAATATCCAACAGCCCTCTTGGGTGTCTCCCATACAGTAACTCAAAGGGGGAGAATCCCGTAGAGGATTGGGGCACCTCCCTAATAGCAAACATCAAATAAGGAAGTAAACAGTCCCAATCCTTTCCATCTCTATCCACCACTTTCTTCAACATTTGTTTTAGGGTTTTGTTGAATCTTTCAACCAGCCCATCGGTTTGGGGGTGATACACAGACGTACGCAATTGCGTCACTTTGAACAATTTACACAGCTCTTTCATAACCCGGGACATAAAGGGTGTACCTTGGTCCGTAAGCAGTTCTTTACAAATACCCACCCGGCTAAAAACAAGAGATAGCTCTTTGGCTATGGTTTTGGCCGAGGTATTTCGGAGAGGGATCGCTTCTGGATAACGGGTGGCATAGTCCATTATAACTAATATGTACTGGTGCCCCCTAGTGGACTTGATTATAGGACCTACCAAATCCATGGCGATCCTCTCAAACGGGACCTCAATGATGGGTAGAGGGACCAGCGGGCTACGGAAATGTGGCATCGGGGCCAACCTCTGACACACAGGGCAGGAGGAACAATAATTTTCTACGTCCTTCATCACCCCCGGCCAATAGAATCTCTGTAATACCCTCTCTCGGGTTTTCTCTGTCCCCAGATGACCTCCAAGAATGTGCCCATGGGCCAACTCCAACACCAACTTCCTGTAAGGTTTGGGCACCACAAGCTGCTCAACGGTTTCTTCTGCCCTTTTTGCCACCCGATACAGTAGGTCCTTCTCTACGCTGAAGTATGGGTAAGTGCAGGTATTATCTGGGTTCACTAACTCGCCATCTATTTTCACTACGTTTTCCCGTGCCTTTATTAGGGCGGGGTCTTTCAACTGTTCTGTGGCAAAGTTTTCCCTGTGAACCTCAAGATCAGAAAACTCCACAGACGGTAGGTTTTCGTCTGAGGAGGTGGGCTCCTCTCCAGTTTCTTGAGTCTCCCCTGCCAATACTGATAAGGGAAATTCCGGAGAGTCCTCACCACTCTCAGGGGAGTTCTGGCTATCACATTCCTGGTACATAGGGGCACCAGTGAGGGGCTCAGGATCATCCCACAGTTCCCAGAACTTCGGAAAATCCCTTCCCACAATGGCGTCATGCGGTAACTGAGATACTAAGCCCACTGGATGAGAGAGGGTACCTTTGGGGGTCTCGAAACACACTGTAGTCACTGGATACTCTCGGGTGTCCCCATGCACACAAATAACAGCTACCTTGCTATTCCCAGAGACCTCTGTTTTAACTAACTCAGCCTTTATCAGGGTCACAAGGCTACCTGAATCCAGCAATACCACAACATTTCTACCATTAACACACATTTTGCATAAATGTTTCTCAGTTCCTCGAATGGCAGTGCATGCGACTGTCGCACACAGCGACTGACGTCTGCCCGTCAGAAAGTCACACTGCATGGGTTCCTCCACAACCGGGCAATTGGCTGCAATATGTCCCGCTTGCCGGCAGCGGTAGCAAACGATCCTTCTTGCCGCCTCTTGAGCCGCTGATTTCCCAGGCTGTTCTCGCCAAACTTGGGGTAGAGCTCCCACCCTCTCACTCTCTCCACCCTCACCCCTTGGAATCCTCTTATCCGCCCCTGGGGATGGTCTGGTCTTAGGGTGGAAAGTCCGAGTGTCTCTGGAAGAGGCCGTCAGGTTCTCTGTAGCCAAGTATTTCTCCACACGATCCACAAGACCATCGGCCGTCTCTGGGTCTCCATGGCTTACCCACTTTTGGATGGCAGTAGGAAGAGCTCTCAAAAACCGATCCATTACAACACGTTCCACAATCTTTGGTGCGGACAAAGTCTCTGGCTGTAGCCACTTTCTGCTCAGGTGAATGAGATCATACATTTGAGACCTGGGGGGTTTTCCAAGCTGGAAAGTCCAGTTATGCACACGCTGAGCCCGGACAGCCTGGGTGACACCCAGCCTTGCCAAAATTTCAGCTTTTAGCATCACATAGTCTTTTGCTTGGTTAGGCTCTAGGTCATAGTAAGCTTTCTGCGATTCACCAGTTAACAGAGGAGCCACCAGTCCAGCCCACTGCTCCTCAGGCCACTTTTCTCTTTCAGCGGTCCTTTCAAATGTGGTCAAAAATACCTCTGGATCATCCTCTCCAGTCATTTTTGTCAATAAACGACTCACCCCAAAGGACGCGGTATTAGTGGGACGGCTTTCCTCACTGGTCTGCGGACGTTGCTGCATTACTGCTTCCATTTGTTGTAGTCTCTGCTCTTGCTTCTGTAACAGGTCTATGAAGCGGGCCTCAGATTGCTGTTGGGCTTGTTGCTGAGCTTCCAGACTCTGTTGGTGAGCTTGCTGCTGGGCTGCAAGGCTCTGTTGATGAGCTTGCTGCTGGGCTGCAAGGCTCCTTTGCAAACCTGCATTTGTCTGCTGTTGATTGGCATTTGCTAGAGCCAGCTGTTTCAGTATCTCCTCCATGCTGGCTTAAAAAAAAACTGCCACTGGTTCTCCACCAACTGTGAGGGGGTTAGCTCGGCAGCGGGTGTGTGTGACCCCCGGGATGGGCTCCCCACACAAAACAGGCCCAGCAAACGGAGGTTGTGGTTTTCAAAATCAAAAAGGTGCGGTTTATTTTCTATTTACAGTGACAAAACACAGCAAAGCAAAAGAAACATAACCAAAATAAATCCTGGTCAAGTTGACCTCTGACTAAACATACAGGTTTCCTAACTAACAACTGGGATCAGCCTAGTGCTGTCCTAGTCCCTAAGTCCCTGGTTTTAAATGTCCAAGCAAATAGCCACACAGGCTTTGTCTCACCGCACAGGGGTTCACTCTCCCTAGACAGTCCACACAGGTCTGGTTCCAGGCATGAGCTAACATCTAATGAAGCTGGGAGTTCTTATAGAGGCCTAAATGAGCTGACAAGCTTCAGCTGGTCTCATCAACTCCCTGTCTGCACGACGCCCAGCCCTCTCCCTAGAGGTATGAGTCATCCATGAGCCCACTAGCCTTATACAACTCTCCACCTAGTTGTATAAGTCGGCGTAAAGCCTGAATCTGGGCGAAATATATCTACCCCCCTGGATGCAACCAGGTGACTTTACCTTCCTGCTGTCACACAGTGTTCCTTTCATGGATGAGCAGAGAGGTTTGTGCTCACTAGAGAGAAAAATGCTACTAGGTCCCATGCAAGTTTCCTGCACTCTTTACTTGTCGCTAATAAGGAATCATTTATAATTGGTGCATACTATATGCATTAAAGCTGAACTCCAAGAAACGTGAAAATTCTCGCCTGCAGTGGGGCTGTGCCCACACTGTAAATGTTAACTGCTCGTTTAGGTCTAGGGGGACGGGAAAAATTGATTTACATACCGGATCCTCCACTCCAGGAGGCTTCTAGACTGGTCCCAGCAGCCTCCTTTCTCCCATGCTCCTACTGTCTAGGTTCTCTGACATCTTCTAGGCAGGGTCCATAGCCCTCCACTGGAAGTGAGGACTCAACAGTCTACCTCCAGAACATTGGGGAGCGCAGTATGATGGGGGAGCAGAATATTTGGTAAGTTAAATTGCTTTTATATCCCCTAGACCAGTGCTTCTCAACCTGGGGGTCGGAACCCCCTCGGGGGTCGAATGACAAATTGCCAGGGGTCACCAAATCCTGGGATGTTCCTGAAGCCCTTTTCGCATCCGCCCTGCTGGGCTGCTCCTGTAGCCCGCGACCACTCACTCAGCCTCTTTGCAGCTACCCATTCAGTTCACATCATGGCTGGGGGACAGAGACTAGAGGTCAGCTGACTGGTGAGGAATGTGAAGTGGGAAGGGCTGGAGGAGACCCTATCTCCTGATTTCAGCATAGGTGTCACTGCTGCGAGTCACCACAAAGTCGGAGACACAGTAAAGCTGGAGACACAGTGAGTAACACTACCCGTGATTATAGTTGCCATTAAAAGTCCCCACCACAGTTCTCGGATCAGAAGATGACCTTGATCAAGAGCACCTAAGTTGGATGATCAAAACTCCCCCCAGCACTGCCACTGATCCTACCCCCAACCAGCACTGCCACTCATCCCATTCCCCCCACCAAGGAGTAAATTCCTGTACACACAGCCGAGATTCTCGTCAGGAGGAACGTGAGAGGGGGCGGGTCTATTCATTTTTACACTGCGGAGGAAGTTCCCCATCAGGTCCGCTCAGCCAATGACGTAGGCGGTGTCTGAGATACGAGGGCGCCCCCGCCCCCTTGTAACTCAGACCCCGCCTACGTCATTGGCTGAGCGGACCTGATGGGGAACTCCCTCCGCAGTGTAGGTCTGCTCAGCCAATGACGTTTCAGCGCTGGACATCGGATCGCCGCGGGACACTGGATTACATCGCTGGAATGGGTTTCTTATTTTTTTATTTTTAATAAAGGACTTTTCCAAGGTGTCTGTGTGTTTGTTTGTTTTTTACGCTTTCTTCGTGAAATGGTAGGGGTACAATGTACCTCTTACCAATTCACATATGGGGGGGCCGGGATCTGGGTGTCCCCTTTGTTAAAGGGGTCTTCCAGATTCCGATAAGCCCCCACAACCACCGGGCAAGGGTTGTGGGGATGAGGCCCTTGTCCCCATCAACATGGGGACATCCTCCCCATGTTGAGGGCATGTGGCCTGGTACGGTTCAGGAAGGGGGGGGCTGCCAGGTTGCATGTTTAGATAAAGGGTCTGGTGTGGATCTTTGGGGGAACTCCGCGACAATTTTTTTATTTGGGGTGGAGTTCCCCTTAAAATCCATACCAGACCTGAAGGGTCTAGTATGGATATTTGGGGGGAACCCCACGTCATTTTTTTTTTATTTGACGCAGGGTTCCCCTTAATATCCATACCAGACCTGAAAGGCCTGATAATTGAATTTGGGGGGACCCCCACCCATTTTTTTTTTATCAATGACTTTTCTCTGTATTGCCCGGAGCCGACAATTCATTATAGCTTTTAAATTACTTTTTTTTTCCTTCAGAAATGACACTTTGTGCAGGGACAGTTCTAAGCAAGGGAAATAAGCTCTACCTCACAGGCATATCTATACACCCCCCCGATACAAAATTTAAAGGAATATTTCACTTTTATTGTTTCAGTTTAAGCATTATTAAAATCACTGCTCCCGAAAAGAACGGCCGTTTTTAAAACTTTTTTTTGCATTGAGACATGTCCCCTGGGGCAGGACCCGGGTCCCCAAACACTTTTTATGACAATAACTTGCATATAAACCTTCAAAATTAGCACTTTCTTTTTCTTCCATAGACTTTTACAGGGTGTTCCGAATTTGCCGCGAACACCCCAAATTGTTCGGCGAACGTGCGAACAGGCAATGTTCGAGTCGAACATGAGTTCGACTCAAACTTGAAGCTCATCCCTAGAAAAAACAAGAAATTAGGGTAGAGAGCAATAAAAGGGAAAGAAAAGAGAACCAAGAGAAAGAGTGGTACATCCTAAAATGTACCATAAGGGGTTTTAATACTGTACAAGTGGAAGGGACTCAGGGAGCGCTAAATGTCCATGGGTTAAGGGTGCAAATTACTTGTCTTGCCTTGGATGCTGACAACTCATGCTACGAAAATAATTTTACTGTTAGGGGTCCCCAAAACGTGGAAATTTTATCAAGGGGTCACGGCACTAGAAAGGTTGAGAACTACTGCCCTAGACCTAAACAAGCATTTAACCTTTGCATTGCAGGGGCAGTCCCACTGCTTTTATAGTTTATCATGCCATACTTTTTGGTGAATGATGCACTCTTTTCTTTTTCATGCTAACTCTTTTCATTTAATATTTCCTTTCTACAAATTCCTCAGCTCATCTCCATTCCTCTAGGGCAGTGGTTTTTGCTTGCCTCTATCTGGCCCTTGGAGCACTATTCCATCCACAACTGACACTAATAATAGGGCATCATTTCTCCCACTGACACCAGTGATGGGGCACTATTTCTTCCACGGACATCAAAGATGGGGCACTATTCCTCCCACTGATACCAACAATATGACACTATTTCTTCCACTGATACCAACAATGCTTCCACTGAAACCAATGATGGGGCATTGATGGGGCACCTGACCCTGGAGCATTTTCTAGTCCCACGGGCCCCCCCAAACTCTGAAGGACAGTAAACTGGCCCTTTGTTTAGAAAGTTTGGAGACCCCTGATCTGGTTAACTCTACTAATTCTGCCCAGACTGTCATTCAGAGTGCAAGTACTGGTGTATATTCACATACAGACATTGATGTCCATGAGGTGGCTGTATGCAGCATCTGTGGCTCATGGGTGAGAAAATACACCCACATTTTGGCTTTACAACTACAGGTGGCCATTTGCATGAGCTTCGAGGTACTGGTGGTTGTAGCCTACTGGGAGCCTTGTAATAAAAGCTCACCCCGTTTTCATATATTAAAAAACTGAGCTTTCAGTTTGAATCTGCAAAATACAGAACCCCATATATTACTCCCATAGCTTTATGTGTAACAGTCTGTAGAAGCTTCCCAATGCTTCTTGAGTATCACTCTTCATCAGGGGAATAAATATACAAACTCATAGAGAGGTTAGTGGTTGGAAGTCAACAGATAGATGAAGGTTAAAAACAATAACCCCATTATTGTGGTGATGAGGTCCCAAAAAAGGAAAAAGTTACAACTCTAAATGTAGATAAACCCCCCCCCCCCCCCCAGCAGTTATTTATCAGCCTGTTAGCTTTCTTATCAAAGGAGCAAGGTAGAGAGCAAAGTACTGAGATGCAACTTAGACAACTTTATTATTTCTCTTGATGCCTTGATGCTTTTCTTCACAGTGTGTGCAGCTACTGATGTCAGCCTGTGTTTTTATTTTTTAAAGTTTATGTAGCACTTGTTAAGTATGTGTACATTTTTTAATGACTATAGACCAGCCACAGTTAAGAATATGTAATTGTCAGGCTGCCTCCTTCCTACACATGGTCTGGACCTGCCCACGTCTGGTAGATTACTGGGCAGGGGTTGTAGACAGCCTCAATAGCATCATGTCCCTGGATATGGGACCTGATCCTCAGTTGTTGCTGCTTAACATCTTTGGTGCCAGGGTTCGGGGGAAGTACTGTACACTAGGCTGTTCCTAAGCTATGCCACATTCTATGCACGCAAAGTGATATTCCTTCATTGGAAAGAAGCTGCGCTACCTACTGTATCTTCATGGCATACGGTTATGAACTCAGTGCTGCCGCTCTACAAACTTACATATCTTAATCGAAATTGCCCCGGCAAATTTGATAAAATATGGTCGGGGTGGATAGATGCTTGGGGGGTGGAGCTCCTGGAAAATGCGCAGGATGCTGTAGCTGGAAACATACCACAACCATGAATCACTAGGTTTGTTCTCCAGTGAGTCGTTGACCTGTCAAGGTATGTAAATTACCCACTTGCATGAGGTTCCTTCCTCCCTCCCCCCTCCCCTTTCTTCCCCCCTTCCTTCCCCCCTCCCCCTCTCCTCTCCCCCCTCTTCCCCCCTCCCCCTCTCCTCTCCCCCCTCTTCCCCCCTCCCCCCACTCTGCCCTTCTGGGTTATTGTGCTGGAATGTCTACCTCCTGTGCTAACGTTTAGTACGATATAAGGATCTTGTTCCCATCCATCCTGTGGTTAACAATATTGCTGTTTTCTTTGTCACTATGTGTAATGTTATTCATGTGACGGAATGTGTGTTTGCATCGCTTGTAATGTAAAGATCTGAATAAAAGATTTTCTCTTGTTAAAATAATATGTAATTGTTTTAGTGTCTATGGTCAGGTCACATGTTCACTTCAATTGCCAAATTTAAAAGAGGATGTATAGGATTTTTTTAGAATCATACTTTCCAAGGTGGATTCAGCATCGGTCTGATGCTGCATCTGTCCCTGCTGGCTCCAACACTGAGAACCGAGCGATCAAACACTGCTGATTGCTTGGTTCTGAGAGCTTCTTGAGCAGAGAGCTAGCGACCGTCAGTCACCGCTGTCTGCTCTGCCTCCCCTGCATTTACTGGAGTGCTGAGCAGTGGAGGAGCATGAGCGGCTGGCTCAGTGTTTCACTGAGAGGCTGCTCCAGGTTCCGGTCCAGGATTGTTGTGATCTTTCCCCAGCCTGGACTGGCTCTGTGCTATCAGCCAACAGCAGGCTTCAGTCCACTGTCTGCTGAAAAGAGGTCAAAGGAGTGCAGAACAGTGGTGGCTGGAGGTCAAATTTTTTTTGGGGGGGGGCTGAAGAAAAACCCCATCAATTGCAGCCACTGTGCCCATCAAATGCAGCCACTGTGCCCATCAAACGCAGCCACTGTGCCCATCAAACGCAGCCACTGTGCCATAAAATGCAGCCAGTGTACCCATCAATTGCTGCCAGTGTGCCCATCAATTGCCGCTACTGTGCCCATCAATTGCTGCCAGTGTGCCCATCAATTGCTGCTACTGTGCCCATCAAATGCTGTCAGTGTGCTCATCAATTGCCGCTACTGTGCCCATCAATTGCTGCCAGTGTGCCGATCAATTGCCGCTACTGTGCCTATCAAATGCTGCCAGTGTGCATCCCCCGCCCGCCAGCACTTGCCTGTCTCGATGGAGCAGCGGGTCACGGAGGAGGTGTCCTCCACGCTGCTCGATGTCTTCTCCCGTCCTATCTTCCCATCCTCTGCTATGATTGGACGCCTGATGGGCGTCCAATCACATTGCTTGTTGTTGTTTCAGCCAATCAGGTGACAGGTAACAGACCCGAGCACCTGGATGGCTGAGAGTGTTAGGAAAGCGAATATTTATTCGCTTTCCTAACACAGCGCTGAGTGAACTGCGAGTGCCCAGCATAGTGCCTGCTGTTCACCTTTTTGGATGCCTATTAGAGCCTATGGTTCTAATCATGTGTTTCCAAAAAATACTCCGCCGCTGTAATTCAGGCTCCCGGTGCCCGAAAAGGGGCTGGCGCCTGAATGGGGGGTGAATGCATGAATCTATCTATGTTGACAGAGGGGGTGGCAGGAGAGAAGGTGTGGCGCCCGTGCGCCCTTATGGACGCACCGCCACTGGTGCAGAACAAACTGCACTCATGTCATCCACAGGAGAAGTACAGTCAAATGAGCTTTGGCTATACTTCTGCTTTTAAAATTAAAATTTCATTATTCGAGTCATAAATTAGGCCTCAAAAATTTAGTCAGTTACTTTAGACTGATCTAATGTCAGTCAGTAACTTAAGTCAGAAATTCTACAGAATATGTAAAGTATAGTTTAGTGCATGGATCCTCAGCAAATATGATTTTCTTGCATCACTCTGTTCTTGAGGCTTAGGTATTTACATTTGTACTACTTCTGATCATGTAATTATGCTTAAAATTTAGGCAATAGCTTCCTTTAAAGACTTTTATAGACCGTGAAATAACTTTGCTTCTTTTGTGATAACATTACTTCAGTTTTCTGCATTCAGGGACATAAACTATATCCTTCATTTTACATTCCAATTAATTAGGCACTTCATTTGAAAGCTGTAGTCAAGCAAACTGCAAATGCCTTGCAGCTGTATAAAGCTGTATTTTCAGAATAAATATCAGAAGCAATGCATAACTGAAATAATAATTGTGGGCTTCGCAAAATAGCATGTATAATGATGAAATCCTATTGGTCCTTTTTTTGTAAGTCAGTAAACATGTATGACTTCTTTATAAAATCACATGCAATGCCTGGTTCTACTTAATCAGGTCTCAGACATCTGGCACAGACTGGCTGCCAAAAATGTATTGTATGTCACCTCAGACCTGGCAGATGTTTTGCAGGAAAACAAGATAGGGAAAAGTCACAGATGCAATGTTGAAAGCGATTATCATGCATGCTGCAGATAAATCCTCCTGAAGTCTTCCTAATGACACTCCCTGTATCACAAGCTGCTGCACATGAAGAACGCAAGCAGCTAATTAACACCAATGCTGAATGTGTCCTGATTTGATGAATGGGAGTCCTGAAAAAAATGAGCATGGCCTGTCTACAAATTAGAGACAGGTGAGAATACTGTAGAGCGGCAATTAAAGATTTTTTAAATGCCAAAATGCCATCTTGTACTCAAAATACAGTTTTCCTTCGTTTTCTAAATCAGATACATGATCAGAACTAGTAAAGTGTGAAAAAAAAAAAAATTATAAAAATATATATTTTTTAGCTATGGAAATATTGCATATCAAGGCTCACTTGAACCCTTTGTCAGTCAGTTTTCTTTCTACAGTAATAATCCTTCCTCATTTTTACTTTATTATCTTACATAGTAGGTGAGGTTGAAAAAAGACACAAGTAAATCAAGTCCAACCTGTGTGTGTGATTGCATGTTAGTATTACATTGTATAACCCTGTATGTTGTGGTCGTTCAGGTGCTTATCCAATAGTTGTTTTAAACTATCAATGCTCCCCGCTGAAACCACTGCCTGTGGAAGGGAATTCCACATCCTTGACACTCTTACAGTAAAGAACCCTCTACGTAGTTTAAGGTTAAACCTCTTTTCTTCTAATTTTAATGAGTGGCCAGGTGTCTTATTCAACTCCCTTCCACGGAAAAGTTATCCCTATTGTGGGGTCCCCAGTATGCTATTTGTGAATTTAAATCATATCCCCTCTCAAGCGTCTCTAGTCCAGAGGGAATAAATTCAGTGCTCGTAACCTTTCCTCATAACTAATATCATCCAGACCCTTTATTCGTTTTGTTGCCCTTCTCTGTACTCGCTCCATTTCCAGCACATCCTTCCTGAGGACTGATGCCCAGAACTGGACAGCATACTCCAGGTGAGGCCGGACCAGAGTCTTGTAGAGTGGGAGAATTATCGCTTTATCTCTTGAGTTAATCCCCTTTTTAATGCATGCCAATATTCTGTTTGCTTTGTTAGCAGCAGCTTGGCATTGCATGCCATTGCTGAGCCTGTCATCTACTAGGACCCCCCAGGTAATTTTCCATCCTAGATTCCCCCAGAGGTTTTCCCCCCAGTGAGTAGATTGCATTCATATTTTTGCCACCCAAATGCATTATTTTAAATTTTTCCACAATAAACCTCATTTGCCATGTAGTTGCCCACCCCATTTATTTGTTCAGATCTACGAACAAAGTTATTGCCCTGCTTCGCTTAGTATCATCAGCAAATACAGAGATTGAACTGTTTAACACATCCTCCAGGTCGTTTATGAACAAATTAAATAGGATTGGTCCCAGGACAGAACCTTGGGGGACCCCACTTTCCACCCCTGACCATTTTCAGTACTCCCCATTTATCACTACCCTCTGAACTCGCCCTTGTAGCCAGTTTTCAATCCATGTACTCACCCCATGGTCCATGCCAATGGACCTTTCTTTGTACAGTAGACGTTTATGGTGAACTGTGCCAAATGCTTTTGCAAAATCCAGATACACCACATCTATGGGCCTTCCTTTGTCTAGATGGCAGCTCACCTCCTCATAGAAGGTTAATAGATTGGTTTGGCAAGAACGATTCTTCATGAATCCATGCTGATTACTGCTAATGATACAGTTTTCATTACTAAAATCTTGCATATATTCCCTTATCATCCCCTCCAAGAGCTTGCTTATTATTGATGTTAGGCTAACTGGTCTGTAATTCCCAGGCATGTATTTTGACCCTTTTTTTAAATATTGTTGCTACATTGGCTTTTCTCCAATCAGCTGGTACCATTCCAGTCAGTAGACTGTCAATAAAAATTAGAAACAATGGTCTGGCAATTACTTGACTGCAAGCCATCTGGTCCCGGTGACTTATAATGTTACGTTTTTCAAGTCTATTCCTAATTCTGTCCTCTGTTAGCCATGAGGGTGCTTCCTGTGATGTGTCATGAGGATAAACATTGCAGTTTTGGTTACTGAAGCCCACCGATTCCCTCGTGAAGACCGAGGAGAAGAATAAATTCAATACCTTTGCCATCTCACCATCCTTTGTAACCAGATTCCCTTTCCTTATTCTCTATGGAGCCAATATGGTCTGTCCTCCCTCTTTTACTGTTTATATACGTAAAGAATTTCTTGGGATTTTTTTTGCTCTCCTCCGCTATGTGTCTTTCGTGTTCTATCTTAGCCGCCCTAATTACACCCTCACATTTCTTGTTGCATTCTTTGTAAAGTTTGAATGCTGATGATGATCCCTCAGCCTTGTATGTTTTGAAGGCCTTCCCCATTGCTATTATATGCATTTTTACATTGAAGTTAAGCCACCCATGACTTTTGTTCGCTCTTTTAAATTCATTTTCCAATGGAATGCACTGGCTAAGGCCCTTATTTAATATGGTGTTAAAGCAAACCCATCTCTCCCCCATGTTCTTTGTTCCTAAGATTTTATCACAATTAATATCTTCTAGCAAGGTTCGTAGTTTAGGGAAGTTGGCCTTTTTGAAATTCAGTGTCTTTGTATTCCCCTTATGTTTCCTATTTGTGTGATTTATACTGAAGCTAATTGACCTGTGATCGCTGTTTCCTAAATTGCCCCGTATTTCCACATCCGTGATCAGGTCTGTATTGTTGTTAATCAGTAGGTTTAGTAACGCTGTAGGTGAAAATATAACAATTTATTAAGATCAATGAACAAACACAAAACCACCTCCAACAGAACACCGTGCAATAAATCAACCAATAAACAGTGACTATAGACAATATGTACAATAATGGGAGATACCAGAATCATAGTAAAAGCCAGGCCGAGGTCATACACAAGGGGATGTCAGCAGATGGGAAAGGACAGAAGACAAACAGGAACAGGGAGGGGACGGATGGGTAGGCTGCAGAGCAGGGATCCAAAGTACTCAGATAACAGGAGGACAGGTGACCATGGTTATCAGGAGACAGGAGGGACAGGTGCAGGATGGGCTCAGGATAGGGATCAGGTCGGATCGGATCAGGTCAGGTAGGATGCAGGCTCAAAATCAGGATCGCAGGTTCTTGGTCAGGGAGAGAGATACCAGGGCAAGGTGTGTTTGTACTTGCCGGATATAAATAGGAAGGCTAGTAATTAGCTTCAAGTCACACCTGAGCGCAGGAAGAGCAGTTCGCTCCACACTGCCAGCATCCACCTGCTGGTGGAGACCAGTACTGCGTCCAAAGGATAATATAATACCAGCAGGGAGAAATTCTCCTGACAGTTCCACACTGCCAGGAGACACCTGCTGGTGGACCACAGTACTACAAGCCAAATAATAAATATCACCAGCAGATGGAACCTTTCCTGACAGATCCTGCTCGTCAGCTCTGCCTACTTAAAGCCTTCCAGTTCATTTGCATAAGCCCCTGACTGATATGACCAGAAAGGATGGGAACCCACAGAGTTGGGCTCCAGAGTCCATTAAGGCTTTTGACAGTCTTAAGACTACCTTTGTTTCTGCTCCTGTGTTGGCACATCCTGATCCTACGTTGCCTTTTATCCTTGAAGTTGATGCTTCTGAGACTGGAGTTGGCGCCCTTCTGTCTCAACGTCCTAGCTCTGAGAGCGCTATGCATGGCGTGGCGTGGCGTGGCTACTTTTCCAAGAAATTGTCACCTGCGGGGTGCAATTACGAGATTGGTGACAGAGAGCTGTTGGCGATCATTTTAGCCCTGAAAGAATGGAGACATCTCCTCGAAGGTACCACTGTGCCGGCTCTCATTCTTACTGACCATAAAAATCTCACATTCTTGTCTGAGGCTAAGTGCATCTCTCCCAGAAGGGCGCGATGGGCTCTTTTCTTGTCGAGTTTTAAGTACATTGCCTCATTCTTACCCGGTACTAAGAATGTAAGGGCTGACGCCTTGTCACCACAATTTTCCTCCACTTCCAAGATGGAGTCGGTTCCGGTTCCTGTGATTCCTCCTGATCGTATTCTGGCTACAGTTCGCACCAGTCTCACTTCTGCTTTGGGAGACAAAATTCTTACTGCTCAGGTCGATGCCTCTCCTGAGAATCCTTGTGACCGCTGCTTTGTTCCCTAGAGTATCCGTACAGCCGTGCTCCAGACTTACCATTCTCCCAAGGCTGCTGGCCACCCTGGGAAGAATCAACTCTTTTGGGTAATTTCCCAACAATTCTGGTGGCCTAGTTTACGTGCTGATGTAACCACCTTCGTAGCTGCCTGTTCCGTGTGCTCAGAGTAAGACTCTATGACACCTTCCAGTGGGCCTCCTACAACCCATACCCAATGGAGAGAGGCCCTGGACCCACTTGTCTATAGATTTCATTGTGAAGTTACCCAACTCCCAGGGCAACACAGTTATCCTTATGGTGGTAGACCGGTTCTCGAAAATGTCTCACTGTATTTCACTTAAGAAGTTGCCTACGTCTAAGGAACTGGCTTCAATTTTTGCTCGGGAGATCTTTTGCTTACATGGCCTACCCAAGGCCATTGTCTCAGACAGGGGAAGTCAGTTTGTGTCCCGGTTCTGGCGAGCCTTTTGTGCACAGTTGGGAATTCAGCTTGCTTTCTCCTCTGCGTATCACCCGCAGTCTAATGGGACCGCAGAATGAGCCAATAAGTCCTTGGAGCAATTCCTGCGTTGCTATATTTCTGACCATCACAACTACTGGTCAGACCTCTTACCATGGGTGGAGTTTGCTCACAATAGCGCTCTGAATTCTGCTTCCCGTTTGTCCTCGTTTATGGCAAACTATGGTTTCCAACCTTCCATGTTGCCTGACTCATTTGTTCCTCAGAGTATTCCTGCGTTAGAGGAACATCTCCGTGGTCTTCGTTCCACTTGGCTACAAGTCCAGGAGGCTTTGCGACAGGCTAACGAGAGGTACATACTCCATGCTGAATGCAGACGCCTGCCTGCGCCTTCCTACCAGGTTAGGGACAGGGTCTGGCTGTCATCTCGCAACCTCCGACTTTGTGTTCCTTCTCTGAAGTTCGCACCTCAGTTTATTGGGCCTTTCTGTATCCTTTGCAGGATAAACCTAGTGGCTTGCACGTTGGACCTTCCTTCCAGTATGCGTATCTCTAATGTGTTTCATGTCTCCTTATTGAAACCTTTGGTCTGCAACCGTTTTACCACCTCTGTGCCATGTCTTCACCCAGGTTGAGAACCATGAGGAGTATGAAGTACCCGGTGCATTGGAAGGGGTAGGGTCCGGAGGAACGCTCTTGGGTCCCATCCTTGGACATACATGCCCCTGTCCTCCTTCGTGATTTCCATAGACGTTTTCCCCTCAAGCCCGGTGGTCCTCCGAGGGGGAGGGGTCGTTAAGGAGGGGGTACTGTCAGGCCTGGGCTCAGCCCTTCCTTCTCTGTGCTGGCAGCTCAGCTGTCAGCCATATGCCATCTCCCATCTCTCCACAGTGATCCACCTGTTGATGATCCTGCTCGTTAGCTCTGCCTACTTAAAGCCTTCCAGTTCATTTGCTCTCTGCCTTTGCCTGTGTTAACATCACAAGAGACTTTCTCCTGTGTTCCTGTTGAAGACCTGCTTGACTGACGTTCCCTCTGGCTACTGATCCTGCTTGCTGTACTACTACCTTTATCCCTGGCTCTTGGACATTGGCTTGGCCAACTACCCGATCCGGTTACTGATCTCTGGCTATGTTTTGACTATGCTTACTCTGTTTACCTTTTTTATTTTTATTATTAAACAAGTGTGATTTAACTGTACTTCTGTCTTGGTCTGATTCATGGTTTCTGACAGCCTGTCAGACTACAGTAGAGTGCCAGACTACAGTAGAGCTTGTGTGTGAGATATTTATTACTGTATATGCAGCCTGAGTTTATTGCAGTAATATATTAAGAAGGTCCAGTTGGGCTTTACCATTTTGCATTTTTTAGCCAACAGGGGTAGCTCTAGGCTGCTTTTAACATGTGTTCCTGTGGCTGCTTGGCATTCTGTTGTAAAAATACTCTTGCTTACAGAGCACAGTAGCTCAGGGTGATATTTACACACAGCCTGAAACTTTCTTCAGGCAAAGCCAGCAAGGGCGTAGGCTGTTACTGCTGTGCTGCCTCTGTAGATAACTGATAGGTCTCTGGAAATCATTTGGCATGCATAAAATGTTTATTTGTAAAACAGGGATTGTATCCGTATAGTAAAATGTATAAAAAAAATTATGAAAATGTATCTCTACCCAGAGTGCAAACAAGTCCTATTGGCAGCAATCTGCCCACTATCAATAATATTTACAACAGGTGTAGAATCATAAGCCTCAATATAATGCAGGAACTCGTCTTCTTTTGGGCTGCATGTTCCTCTCCCTTTAGGTTGGTGGTTAAGCTGCATTAGGGCTAGAACCACCAGGCTGAAGAACAGCTTTTTGCTGATGCTGTGAGAGTGACAAATTCTGCATCACTGAATTATTGCTGCTATTAGTATTATTACGTTTCTGGGCTCCACTACATTTGAGATCAATAATACTGCACTTTATGATTGATAATATTGCCATATTGTTGTGTATCCCGCAGTTTTTTATGTGTAGTTGTTGCTCACATAGAACAAATTGGTGTCAGTTTAATATTATTTATGTTCACGCTTTTTTCTTTATACTTTTGTTTACCATATTTCATTCCTTTTATGCATAACATGGTTTTGGAATGACAAGAAAACATCCCTATTCTTATCTTATATGTCCTAGCCTTTGCTGTTTCCTAATAATTACCTGTTCATCCAGCTATTTTCTTCTATATGCAAAAAACAGTCTCTTGTTTTCATTCAATTGCATATTGCATCAGTATTGTTAGCAGTTGCACATGTAAGCTCCTCCAGCTGAGTAATCATGATTAGTAAAAGGCCTTACATACCTGAGTTCAGTTCAGTGCAGGTTCAGCAAACATTGCTAAAGTTTGGGTGCAGAATTTGAACCCCTTTGAAATCATTGGAAGCTGAATGTTTAACAACAGCAATGGCCTTTTTAGAGGTTAATGGGCACGGGATTGTCAAACAAATGGCATGGGGGATGGGGTACTGCTCCGGTGAACATGTTACAAAGCAAAAACATATTTTTAAAATTTCTGCAGCAATTTTAATAATGCTTAAAGTAAACCATTAAAATGCAATATTCCATTTGATAACAGGCCTGGGGGATAGAACTTGGGGTGTACTTTGCCCGGAGGGACCCCCCTGTAAAAGCACCATGTCTCCATGTTGAGGAAGACAAGGTCTTCTTCCCCAAAACCCTGGCCCCGGAGGTTGTTGTGGTCTGTGCGTGGGGCAATCTGGAAGCCCCAATTAAAAATAAAAGCGCATCCAGGTACCACCCCTGCATGTGAATGAGTAAGGAGTACATAGTAACCAATCTCATTCACAAAAAAGTAACAAATCCTTTAAGTTGCAAAAAGAGCAAAAAAGTATTGCAGTGTACATCTATTGTCAATCATGTCATCTAGCAATGCAGATCAATGTCAACCACAATACGACACCCGCTGAAAAAAAAGCTGCTGACTGCTGACATTGCACTGCAGACACTTCAGGCACCTGCCATTTCATTAACAATCGCTGACAGCTGTCATATAGTAGTTGGAGGAAACCCCCTATAATATATGATGTTCGGCTCCCACCAAACTGGTTGAATGTCTGGCATTCGATTGATCTCCTGAACAAGCAGAATTTAAGAGATGTCAATCAGTGAAAACAGACACACAGGTAAAACACTGAGCCACTGTAAGACTTCCGAGGAGGAGCTAAATACCCTCCCAGCAGCCAGCATCATGTGAAGACATATTCCTGGGACCTGCTGACTACTGGGAAATGTTCGCTGGTGGGCATTGAATATGCACCGTTCAGGTCCATGGACCACAGTACCACCAGCAGGTGTTCTAGCTCCTAACAGTGCTCCTCTCTTTAAGATGTGGTCTCAGGATGCACCAAAAAGCCCTGACTAAAAAAGGCCAAATTGGCTCCCTGGAATTACTGCACAGCAATATCTACAAAACAAAATCTGCCTTTTGGAACTTATTTGCATAAAGCAAATTCATAGTCCATGTCCATGTAGTACTTGAGGAGTCCCTATTTTTGTAATACTAGGGGTTTCTGAGACATCTGGGTTCTTGAATATGTTTGCCACGAGGAAACCATGCCACAGATTCAGAAGAAGGCAAGGTGCTCTGCTGCATGGGTCCAGTAACTGGAGTTTGGTTACAGGCTAGGTACTCCGCTTCCAGGGTCTGTAACAGGCACTGGGGTCTGGTAACAGGCTAAGTGTCCTTCTTTAAGGTATGTTGACAGTCTAAATCCCCTACTGCTGGGATTTGGTGACAGACTGGATGCCCTGTCACCTGGATTCACCAAGCCATATGAAACTCAGCTCCCCAAGTCCATTAAAGTAGCGGATGTCTGAACACTGAGGTACCATGAGTCATTAGAAGATTTGACAATGAGATCTATCAGCCACACAGAAACCCCAGGTAGACTGCTTGATTAATAGAGCCTGCTCTGCGTGTTAACGGTCATTTAGGCCTTTTCAAGGCAGTAGTTCCCATAGCCTGGTCCCCGTCCCCGACACACCCGGAGTCATAGAGATTCAATATGGGTAACAGAAAAGCTCAAATGGAACCTTTCCATACCCCAGAGTATCACTATTGCTAGAGTCATCTTTGTGCACACAACTACCAGTCTCAGAGTCAGTGTCTGGAATGTGGATCATCAGACTTCGGTGCAACAGACTGCAAAAGTAACTCAAGTTGGCCTCTGAAAAAATCTAAACACAACAACTCCCACTAGGCATGTGACAAGAATGCAAACTTGGAAGTGCCGGACCAGTTAGCTGATGGAAGCTTAACATTAACTCCAGAATCAGGCTGGGAAGCAGCGGGCAGACAGCAGCATTGGCCATTGATATCAGGCAGAAAATCAGCAAAGTCAGGATGGGTAGCAGGTTGAGAATCGGTGGAGTCAGTTAGGATGCTGGACTTCTGGAGCAGGTTCAGGGTGCATGACCTGGACACTGAAACTGGTCCGTGGAATAGAGTGACACCAAAATGTGTTCTCATTTCTAACAATGGGAGACTAGTGTTGGCATCTCTAGCAAATGGGTAGGTTGAACTTTTTGTGTAACATTCTGTCTATCTCTTGCGATAGGATGTAATTCCAATTATCATTATTTCCAGAGGCAACCCACTCTGCTCCATATATAAATTCAGGGGTAATACTGTGTGTTGAAGAGACCTTGTTGCTGGAAAAAAATGACATAGACGCAACCTTCAAAAAATTATTAGTAATACTCATTGGATTGGCATATGGCAACACCACTTTTTGCTCACTTGCAGGGATAAAACTGCTTCTGGCATCTCTGCTATCACTGAAAGTTTTTTTGCCTTTATAACTGATCACTTGAAGTTATTTGGCCTGTATTATAGGATTCTATGCATAACTGAAATTTACAAACAAATTAGAGTAATTCCAACAGCCATTTTGTTTGCTCACGTAGGGAATCGCCTAAAGCAACCAGAAAAATAAAAAAAGTGGGCACAACAAAGTGAGGAACTGGAATAAAGGAAAAAGAAACATACCTTAATTAAATATAATTAGACAATAAAGGTACATCAAATACGTTATAGGTAGAACAATGTTATGAATGTGAACTTGTACTTTTATGTGATAAAGAGAGTAGAAAAGGCCAATGAGGAATTATAGAGAAGACATATCTAGTACAGCAATATAAATGATCAAGCATATAAATAATTGATGCTGCAGCGGATCACAGGGAATAAAATATGGGTTAAGAAAAGGGTAAAGGGCATTACAAACACAGATCTGCTGAAACGATAATTTCATTCCAAAACATAAACTTATTATCTACACCTGTCTTTATGATACAGCTGCATAATAATCCTCTCCTGTGTACAACAGAAATTACCATCTAATCCTTTTATCCCACTAAAGGTTTATACCCAGATCCGCTGTGAATTAATCTTGATAAATCTCCCTGATTTATTACCATGGTAATGGTCCTATTTTCCTTGCTTTTCAAAACACCTCTGTTCTATTACTGACAGCCAAATACAGTTGTGTAATTTCTTGCAAATGATACCTTTATTATACTGAGTAGTTTGTGTAGTTGTATTTGTAATTTTTGTCAGTAATTTATATGGGTGTAATATTACCTGTCACCTAGGTACCAATATCACATAGCACATCAGGACTTTTCAGGTACCACTATATAACCATAACCAAGTATAATTGTTAAAATCATATCAAATGTAATATTTGCAATCATTTTAAATATTATTACTCTCCCAAGAAAATGCCAGCATATATTGTATACGGTATATTGTATATTGGACTCCATATCCCCCCACACCCGGGTAAGTATCTTTATGATGTAAGAAAAAGTCACTTTGCATATATTGTACAGCAATAGTACCAAGATCAGATTCAGGGGTTAAAATGAGACAATTCATACATTTTCTGCCCACTTCTCATACCCAATGTTTGCTTTTTCAGGGGAACAAAACAGGAGGATTTCTTCTAGGGCATTCTTCCTGTAATACTCTGATTTCTGTATATATTCTTTCGGTCATGGCTATATACTAAACCACCTTGAAACAGTTTCAAAGGTATTTGCTACAGCAGTTTATTCTATATATGGCATTGTAGTCCTGATGTAGTACAATAATTCTGCTAAACCCATAGACTGTTGGGTATCATTTATGAAGATAATAATAGATAACAAATAAGATAAGAATATTTCTGTAAGATGATGGCTATCTGAGTTTTTTGGATGAACTGTTTATAATATCTTGTTTTTATTTAAGGTACCATGTATGTGTTTTTTTTTATATTTTTACATAAAAAAAATGTAATGTATCAGTATCAATAAAATGTTTAAATAAAATTAAATTTTTTATTTATATGTACTGGTTTGGTATGTCTTGTGCTGACATTTAAAGCCCCTATAACGCTTTTTATGCCCCATGTTTGAAGACTAGTTTGGGAGGTTAGCACTATCATGACAAATAATAAGGGATGGGCCTTACATGCGAACAGGCAAAAAATGTGTGCGAACATGCAAACCCTATTAAAGTCCATGGGACACGAACATGAAAAATCAAAAGTGCTAATTTTAAAGGCTTATATGTAAGTTATTGCCCTAAACAATGTATGGGGACCCGGGTACTGCCCAAGGGGACACGTACCAATGCAAAAAAAGTTTTTAAAACAACAGTTTTTTCAGGAGCAGTGATTTTAAGACTGCTTAAAGTGAAACAAAAAAATGCAATATTCCTTTAAATATCGTGCCTGGGGGGTCCCCATAGTCTCCTTGTAAACTAACGCATCTGTCCGATGTGTTTTACAGTTCCGCAGCAAAATTACATTTCTAAAGGAAAAAAATGTAATTTTAAATTGCTTGTGGCTGTAATGTATTTCCGGATCCCGGCAATATAGATAAAAAACAATGAAAAAAATCGTAATCTGGACTCCCCTTTTAACAAAGGGGCCCTCAGATCCCAGCCCCCCCTATGTGAATGGGTAGGGGTACATTGTACACTTACCTACTCACCCAAAAAAAGTGACAAAAACTAAAAACCACTAGAGACAGTTTTTGACAATTCCTTTATTAAAAAAAAAAAATTGTCCCGCGATGTACATGCATCGTCAATCACGCCGCCCGACAGACCCGAAAAATATAAATAAAAAATACCCCACCTCCGCATGACCCCGCCCCCTCTGATGGCAAATGCTGTCAGAAGGTGCGGGTCAGTTGGTTACGTCACTGGGTGGCCCCCCCCTTGCCTATATAACAGCTGTCACAGCGAAAAGACAGCAGTCAGTGGGACGCCTCCCATCAAGGTGGAACTTCTTTTTTTTTTCTATTTTTTGGGTCCGTGGGGCGGCATGATTGAAGATTAGGGATGAGCCGAACACCCCCCCCCCCGTTCGGTTCGCACCAGAACCTTTGAACGGACCGAAAGTTTGCGCGAACGTTAGAGCCCTATTAAATACAATGGACGTGAACGTTCGAAATCTAAAGTGCTAATTATAACGGCTAATATGCATGTTATTGTCCTATAACGGGTTTGGGGACCCGGGTTCTGCCCCAGGGGACATGTATCAATGCAAAAATAAGTTTTAAAAACTGACGTTTTTTCGGGAGCAGTCATTTTAATGATGCATAAAGTGAAAAAATACGTGAAATATTCCTTTAAATATCGTACCTGGGGGGTGTCTAAAGTATGCCTGTGAAGTGGCACATGTTTCCCGTGTTTAGAACTGTCCCTGCACAAAATGACATTTCTAAAGGGAAAAAAAGCCATTTAAAACTGCTTGCGCCTTTAATGTCATGTCTTGTCCTGGCAATATGAATGAAAATCTTTGAGAAAAATGGCATGGCTACCCCATCACCCCCCCTACCCCAGCCCATTACCAGCCCCTTTGGGTCTTGTATGGATATTAAGGGGAACCCCGCACACAAAATAAAAAAGGCCCTATATACTCTGAACAGCAGTATACAGGCGGTGCATACAAGACAGGGACTGTAGGTTTGTTCTTAAGTAGAATCTGTTTGTAATTTTGAACAGGTACATTGTTTAAGTGTAGCTCCAGCCCAAAAATCTATTTTTAAGCATTTTGGAAAACCTAGGGAAGGGTCATCACCCCTCTAACATTTGTTTTGCTGTCTTTGCCCCTGTTCAGAACATTTCACCTCACTTTCCGTCCCAATGACAAATGTTTTTGAAAAGTGGGGTTTTTATTGAAACAAGGATTGGTGATAAAGCATTAGTAGAGAGGAAACACCTTTTTCCCGTATGAACTCTTACAGGATAGAATTTCCCTTCCTAGGGGTAGATTTCCTCTCACTTCCTGTTGTCTCCTTTCGTTTGCAAGTAGGAGTCGTTTGTAAGTTGGATGTTTGAAAGTAGGAGCCTGCCGTATATACTCTGCTGAAATTTGCCCCTTACATGTTGGTGTTGCCACAACACTGTGAGCCCTCACAGTTACTCTTGGTGGGCGCTGGAACACCCTGCTGTGAACTATTATATCAGGAATTGTATTTACATGCCATTATTGAACAGTGGTAGGAAAAATTGGGCCTTTAGTGCTGGTGCCACAACACTGTAAGCCCTCACAGTTACTCTTGGTGGGTGCATGAATGGGCCCTGCTGTGAATTATTAGATCAAGAATTGTAATTGCATGCCCCTGTTGAACAGGGGCTGAAAAATTGGGCCTTTGGTGGTGGTGTTGCCACAACACTGTAAGGCCTCACAGTTACTCTTGGTGGGCGCAGGAATGGGCCCTGCTGTGAATTATTAGATCAAGAATTGTAATTACATGCCCCTGTTAAACAGGGGCAGAAAAATTGGGCCTTAGGCACTGGTGCCACAACACTGCAACCCCTCACAGATACTGTACTTGGAGCACAGCAATGAGCCCTGTTGCAAAGTATTGCATCAAAAATTGTAATTACACGCCCCTGTTAAACAGGGGCTGAAAAATTGGGCCTTAGGCACTGGTGCTGGTGCCACGACACTGCAATCTCTCCCAGATACTCTAGTTGGAGTGCAGGAATGAGCCCTGCTGCAAAGCATTGCATCAAAAATTGTAATTACATGCCCCTGTTAAACAGGGGCTGAAAAATTGGGCCTTAGCCACTGGTGGCGGCACCCAGAAACAAAAAAGTTCTTCCAAGCTATCATCAAGAATCGGATCATTGAGGAGGAGGAGGAGGATAGTCAGTCAACATAACAGGACAGTCACATCAGCATCAGTCTTGAAGGGATGTGACATTTGAAAATAAATTATTCTGTTATCAGCTTCAGGTGCTTGGTAGCTGGTGGTGATCCAAGACTGGTTCATCTTTATGAAGGTCAGTCGATCAACCGAGTCGGTGGACAGGCGCACCCTGCGATCCGTGAAAAGCCTCCAGCAGCACTGAATGTGCGTTCCGAAATAACGCTGGATGCAGGACAGGCCAGTAGCTCAATTGCATACTGTGCAAGCTCTGGCCAGTGATCCATCCTCAACACCCAGTAAGCCAGAGGATTTTTGGTGGGGAAGGTGTCCAAGTCTGACCTTGCCCCTAGGTATTCCTGCACCATGTATATCAGACGCTGGCGATGGTTGCTGGAACCGATCATACCTTGGGGCTGCGGACTAAAAAATTGTCTGAACGCATCGGTCAGACGGCCACCTTCTCCATCGCTCCTTCTGCTACTGACCGAAGCCTCAGCAACTCGTTGACCAGCACCAGGAGTTTGTAACCTCCCAGTCTCTGGGAACGCGTTGCACAGACCTTTCTGCAAGGCCTCCCGGAGATGTCTCATCCTCTGCTCCCTCTGCGACGGTAAGATAAGGTCCGCAACCTTACCCTTGTACCATGGATCAAGGAGAGTGGCCAGCCAGTAATGGTCCCTCTCCTTGATCCAAAGAATACGATGATCCTTCCGCAGACTTTGCAGGATCAGGGAGGCCATGCAGCGTAGGTTAGCTGAGGCATTCGGTTCGGAGTCCTCTGGGTCACTAAGGACGACATGATCCGCAGCCAACTCCTCCCAGCCACGTACAAGTCCACGGGTTTGTTGGGACTGTAAATCATCCCTAAAAGACTGCTGCTGTTGATGCTGAGTGCCATGCTCCACCTCCATGCTGACACAATCCTCCTCCTCCTCATCCTCGTCGTCTTCCTGTGTGATGGGTGGGACAGAAGGAACACTGTCTGGGTAAAGGGGGCCTTGAGAGGCAAGGAAGTCCTCCTCTTCCTGCCTCTGTTCTGCCTCAAGTGCCCTGTCCATTATTCCACGCAGCGTATGCTCCAACAGGTGGAAAAGAGGTACAGTGTCACTGATGCATGCACTGTCACTGCTCACCATCCTCGTGGCCTCCTCAAATGGTGCCAGGACAGTGCATGCATCCCTGATCATGCCCCACTGGCGTGGTGAAAAAAACCAGAGCTCCCCTGACCCTGTCCTGGTGCCGTAGTCGCACAGGTACTCATTGATGGCCCTCTGCTGCGTGTGCAGCCACTGCAGCATGGCCAACGTTGAGTTCCACCTGGTGGGCATGTCACATATAAGGCGGTTCTTGGGCAGGTTCAACTCCTTTTGCAGCTCAGCCAGCCGAGCACTGGCATTATATGATCTGCGGAAATGCACACAGACTTTCCTGGCCTGCCTCAGGACATCCTGTAAGCCCGGGTACCTGCCCAAGAACCGCTGCACCACCAGGTTAAGGACGTGAGCCACACAGGGCACATGGGTCAGTTGTCCCTGTCGGAGGGCGGAGAGGAGGTTGGTGCCATTGTCGCAAACCACCATTCCTGGCTTAAGCTGGCGTGGCGTCAACCACCTCTCGGCCTGCCCCTGCAGAGCAGACAGAACCTCTGCCCCAGTGTGACTCCTGTCCCCCAAACACACCAGCGCAAGCACGGCATGGCATCTTTTTTCCTGCGTACTTGCGTAGCCCCTTGAACGCCTACGGAGCACCGCTGGTTCCGAGGACAAAGCACAGGAAGAGGCCATGGAGGAAGAAGAGGAGGAGGGGGTGCAGGAGAGAGGTGTGTCACAACCAGTAGTAGCATTTTGGAGGTGTGGCGGCAGAACAACCTCCAACACTACTGCACCGTGTCCTGCATCCTTCCCAGCTGCCAAAAGAGTGACCCAACGGGCCATGAAAGAAAGGCAACGTCCCCGTCCATGCCTGCTGGACCATGAGTCAGCGGTAATATGCACCTTACCGCTGACCGCCCTGTCCAGCGAGGCATGGACATTGCCTTCCACATGCCGGTAGAGAGCCGGAATCGCCTTCTGTGAGAAAAAGTGGCGTTTGGGAACCTGCCACTGAGGAACCACACATTGCACAAACTCACGGAAGGGGGGCGAGTCTACCAACTGAAAAGGCAGCAGTTGAATTGCTAGCAATTTAGCCAAGCTAGCATTCAACCGCTGGGCGTGTGGATGGCTGGGAGTGAACTTATTTCGACGGTCCAGCAGCTGGGGTAGGGAAATTTGCCAGCTAGAATCGGACGTCAGTGTACTGCTGGCTGAGTGCCCGCAAGTACTTGGCTGTGACACACCTAATTCTACACCTTCATTCCTCTCAGTGCAGGTTTCAGAGAGGACTGAAGGTATAGTGGGGTTGGAGATCCCAGCTGATGCGGAGCAAGGAGAGGTCCGCTTTGTTCTTTGGTGTGGGTCTTTAAGGTAGGCTTGCCAACGAGCTGCATGGCAGGTCAACATATGTCTGGTCAAGCATGTGGTGCCCAAGCGGCTGATGTTTTCTCCACGCGAGATACGCTTGAGACATATGTTGCAAACAGCAGCGGTGCGATCTGATGCACTTGACTCAAAAAAGGCCCACACCAAAGAACTTTTGGAATAACGGGCAGAGGCAGCGCCCTGCACAGGCGGAGCTCTGCGGTGTGATTTAGTTAGTGTGCTGCCCTTGCGCTGGCCCCCCGAGGGCATCCTGCCTTGTGGGAGATGTGCCTCCTCCTCATCCTCCTCCTCCTCCTCTCTCCTATTAGGCACCCATGTGGAGTCAGTGACCTCATCATCCCCTCCCTCCTCATCACTGGAGCCAATCTGGCAGTATGCTGCAGCTGCTGGAACATGACTGCCAGATTGCTGTCCTTCTTGAGCATCCCCTCTCTCTGCTCTCACGCTACTGCCTTCCTCTAGCTGGGTATCATCATCAGACCCTTCGAAACGCTGGGCATCCTCGTGGAACATGTACCCAACACTGTGCTCAAACAGTTCGGGGGACTCCTTAGGAGGTCATGGTGGGTCTAGGGAAGGAGTGACTGATGATGACATTGATACGAGGGAAGAGGACGCTTTGGCAGCTGCTTTGCCAGTACCCTGAGCCTGGGTGAGAGAGGATGAGGAGGATGAGGAGGGCTTGGTCAAGTCTTCGGCATGATGCGGCTCAACACGTCCAGCTGCCGAAAATAAGGACAAGCGTGTCCCATGGACACGTGCTGATGACGATGCACCGCGTCCACGACCAGCACTGTTGTCTCTCTTTTATTGGCTCCTGACTGTCTGCCTCTCCTTGTTGGCCTTCCAGACATTCTAATGGCCTGCAGGGAGATGGGAAAACACAGCAATAAGGGCTAGCTTCAGGTGTATATTGTGCAGGAGGCACACTACGCCCACTCTAAGTGCTGCAGATGCCTGTTAGTGTAGCACAAAAGAAAAAACCACGAGCAATAAGGGGTAGCTTCAGGTGTATACTGTGCAGGAGGCACACTACGCCCGCTTGAAGTGCTGCAGATGCCTGCCTGTGTTACACAACAGGAAAACTCAGCAATAAGGGCTAGCTTCAGGTGTATATTGTGCAGGAGGCACACTACGCCCGCTGTAAGTGCTGCAGATGCCTGCCGGTGTTACACAACAGGAAAACACAGCAATAAGAGCTAGCTTCAGGTGTATACTGTGCAGGAGGCTTAGCAAAAATGACACTGACACTGTCCCCTGCCTATCCTTCAATGTCCCTGCACGCCAACACACTGTAAATGCACAAGGTTTAGCAAAGAATATCACTGACACTGTCCCTGCCTATCCTTCTCTCTTCCTGCACACAAGGTTTAGCAAATAATATCACTGACCCTGTCCATGCCTACCCTTCTCTCTCCCTGCACACAAGGTTAATGAACAAATAGAAAAGACACTGTCACTGCCTATCCTTCTCTCTCCCTGCACGCCGGAACACACTACACAAGGCCACCGCGCTGGCGGCCTTTTATAGTGTGGGGCGTGTACTAAACCCCCCTGAGCTATAATTGGCCACAGGCATCCTGCCTGTGGCCAATTATGGCTCTCCTCACTGCCGGCGCTGTGATTGGCCAAGCATGCAGGGTCACAGTGCATGCTTGGCCAATCACAGCGCCTGGATTGCACTGCAATGGCGCAGTGTATTGTGGGCCATTCGCGTCACTCGAATTTGGCGCGAACGGCCCAAATCGTTCGATCTTCATCGAACAGCCGATGTTCGAGTCGAACGTATGTTCGACTCGAACACCGAGCTCATCCCTATTGAAGATATGATCTGGGGCCCTACTACACGGTATATATATATTAATATATAAACAAATAGTGAAGCAGCGCTAATTGTCAAACTGCAGAGTGCTAATTAATCTCCTATAAAGTGCTAATAAACAAGGTGAATAAATATATATGCGCAATCTAGTCAAAAAATGTATAGAATATATACACGTGTAACCATCCAATTTAAAGTGCAACAAAGCTAAATAATGATACAATAAATAAGTCCATAATAAAAATGTTTCCAGAAAAATTTAGAGAGTAATGATCTCCTAGAGAAAAAAAAATTCCCAGCAGGCAAACAGAGAAGAGAGGGAGAGGAACAGGTATGGGAGTCCAAGTAATCACATTTATGGGAAACAAATTGGACAGGTGTCCTTTCACAATCCTCCCCCGGTGATACCAGCCTCTCACCTTGTTGATGAACCCAAAAGGGTCAAAGAATGCCTCAATAGATATCCAGCATCAAGGATGATGATTTCCAGCTCCTTTGTGTATTCAGGAAAGAGGATCACTGCAGCCTTTTCACCGATTCCAACAGAGTATTCCTTGTTGATGGACCCAAAAGGGTCAAAGAATACCTCAATAGATATCCAGCATCAAGAATGATGATTTCCAGCTCCTTTTGTGTATTCAGGAAAGAGGATCACTGCAGCCTTTTCACCGATTCCAACAGAGTATTCCTAGGATCCAATATCTCTTTAATCCACGAAAAAGATGGCACTGTAAGCCATGCAAGCTGAAAACACATTTCAGACACAATAGGTCTCAAGTTGACCGCAATGTAATGTCAATACGCAGGCTCGGTCCCCTAGACGCGTATCGTCAAAGCATTGACTTCGTCAGCAAGGCTGCTTCACTATTTGTTTATATATCCATTTGTGCTGGCAACACTGCAGAGCCCATTCACACAGGGGCAACACGACTTCCAGCGCGATTTTATGAGGCAACTCAGACACGATTTTATGAGGCAACTCAGCGCGACCTGGAGCTATTTACAAGGCAACTCCAAGTTGCCTGCAGGACAGGAGACATTCCAGTGGCCAATCAAACAAGAATCAGCTCTGTGGGAGGGAGGGGGGAGGGAGAGGTTTGCCTGATAAATGTATGTTATCTTCCTGGAGAGTCGCTCCTATTAAGACAGTGATAGGCGACTCCCATTGAAATGAATGGTTACAGGTCGCCTAGGAGTCAGATTGAAGTAGTACAGGAACCTTTTTTGAAGTCGGAGCGACTGCAGTAGTGTGCATAAGGACGGCTCCATTAACTTACATTGATTTCTTCAGCCAGCGCGACCTGAGGCGACTAGGGGCGACCTGGGGCGATTTGAAGTCGGATCCAAAGACGCCCCTGTGTGAATGGGCTCGCAGGAGTTCAGCCGCAGTTTGTTATTGTTATTTTTACTTAGCACTTTAGTACTTAGCACCTTACTCTTTTTTCATACACTATGTGGTAAGCGCATTAATACTTCACTTTTAATATATATATTAAAACACTGCCTGCACTGTATATATAGTCTACACTACACTGACTACACTGTGTGTGTATGTATATATATATATATATATATATATATATATATATATATATATATAATTTACTAAACTGCCTGCACGCCACTAACTAACCTGCCTCTAGCTAACGTTCTCTCAATCATATTCATAACAGCAGTGGCGTTGCTAGGGGGTGGCTATTGGGGCTATAGCCCTGAGTCTCTTACCGGGTGGGTGCAGTATGTCCTGGTCCGGAATGCAGGGGACAGGGGCGGACTGAGCCATGGTAGCGCTGGCTCCGGATTCCACCCCCGCTTCTACCTGACTTTACTCTTGGGCACTGGTTGCTAGAGCCACCTAGCGTCTAGCAACCAGTGATGTCACGGCTGCAACTCCCTTCCTGCCCAGCATTCAAAGTGGAGGAGGATTCCATGTCCTTCTCCTCCTTCACGCTAGTGCTTGTGGGGCTTAAAGAGTCGTGGTCCTGGGACTCCCGGGCTGGAATGTCCCACCCCTGGTACGGTGGTGGTGTGAGGTGCACAGCAGCGGCATCAAACAGGGAGGGGGAGACCTGGGCAGCCAGGAAGAGCCCAGGAGGGAGTGAAAAAGAGAAGAAGATGTCCTCACCGCCACCCTGAGAAGCATCCCTGGCACCTCCCAGAGCCTATACCCCTTCTCCAACCTCCTCTCCCAGCTCGCTGTGGCTGGAACAGGAAGAAAAGAAGGCTGACCGAGGATGGGCGGGAGGTAGGTGGATCACACACGCCTACCCACACAGACAGGGGCTGGGACATAAGGGACTGCAGGCAGGGTTAGGGGGTCTCTCATCCACCCCCCTCTCTCTCACCCTCCCTCAACCCCCTCTCAGCCACCCCTTTTCATCCACCCCCTCTCTCTGGGAACCCTGATGTAGGGGGGAGACTCTCTGGGGACCCTGATGTAAGGGGGGGCTCTCTGGAGACCCTGATGTAAGAGGAAGGCTCTCTGAGGACCCTGATGTAAGGAAGGGGCTCTCTGTAGACCCTGATGTATGGGGAGGCTCTCTATGAACCCTGATATAAGGAAGGGGCTCTCTGGGGACCCTGATGTAAGGAAGGGGCTCTCTGGGGAGTCTGATGTAAGGGGGCTCTCTGGGGACCCTGATGTAAGGGGGGATCCACACTCAGATATATAATGATATATATATATATATATACACACACACACACACATGTATATTATATACATGTGTATGCCCGCCCAAGCGTATGACTGCTATGCTGGCCCCAGATCTTTTGTAGATCTAGCAATGCCCCTGCATTACACTATATACGGCAACATGTAAGCAGCCTTATAAAGTGTGGGGCATGGACAAAGCCCCCTGAGCCATGATTGGCTAAAGGCACCCTGCCTTTGGCCAATCATGGCCCACACAGCAGAGCGCACAGTGATTGGCCAATCATCGGACATCAATGCACCGCGAACGCCCCATAATGTTTGGAATTCATCGAACGGACGAACACCCGATGTTCGAGTCGAACTTACGTTCGAGTCTAACCGCGGGGCCATCCCTACAAATAATATGGTCTACTTGACAATCTTGTGCATATTCATAGAGGTCTATACATCACAGCAAGAAAGAGGAACAGCTAAAGAGGAAGGAGGGAAGGAAGGATTTGATTCCAAAAAAAGAGGTAGTCCATCCAAAGGAGGGTCAGTTGGGCTATGTACTGTATGTACTGCAGAGGATGTCTACATTAAAGCAAACCTATTGCTTTTTCTTTCATGGAAAAAAACGGTACATCAAAAGAATAAATTTGAGAAACACATATCTGGGTTAAAATCTTTTTTATATCTGTTTGATGTTCAGTTTTAATCTACTCTAGCTACTTTAATACTGAAAGGCAAGCCCTACACTAAGTGATTAGGTTAAACCTGCAGCCAGGACAAAATATTCAGCAAACCTGCCATACACACAGAAATAATCTGCTAGTTTGGAAAAAATGTGAATGTTAAAAAAATTGCACTGTCCCAGTATATCACACTAACATACTATCCAAAATGATAATAGGAAAAAATGTGAGTTAAAAAAAAAAAAAATGAAAAACTATATGCGCCTATATAAGCAACATACAGTGCCTTGAAAAAGTATTGAAACCCCTTGAAATTTTCCACATTTTGTCATGTTACAACCAAAAATGGAAATGTATTTTATTGGGATTTTATGTGATAGACCAGTGATGGCGAACCTTGGCACCTCAGATGTTTTGGAACTACATTTCCCATGATGCCCAACTACATTGCAGAGTGCAGGAGCATCATGGGAAATGTAGTTCCAAAACATCTGGGGTGCCAAGGTTCCCCATCACTGTGATAGACCAACACAGAGTGGCACATTATTGTGAAGTGGAAGGAAATGATAAATAGTTTTCACATATTTATTTGTAAAAAAAAATTGAAAAGTGTTGCGTGCATTAGTATTCAGCCCCTCTGAGCCACTACTTTGTAGAACCACCTTTTGCTGCAATTACAGCTACAAGTCTTTTTGGGGATGTCTTTACCAGCTTTGCACATCTAGAGAGTGACATTTTTTCCCATTCTTCTTTACAAAATAGCTCAAGCTCTGTCAGATTGGATGGAGAGCATCTGTAAACAGCACTTTTCTTGCCACAGATTCTCATTTGGATTTAGGTCTGGACTTTCACTGGGCCATTCTAACACATGAATATGCTTTGATCTAAACCATTCAATTTTAGCTCTGGTTGTATGTTTAGGGTCGTTGTCCTGCTGGAAGGTGAACCTTCATCCCGGTCTCAAGTCTTTTGCAGACTCCAACTGCTTTTCTTCTAAGATTGCCCTGTATTTGGCTCCATCCACATTCCCATCAACTCTGACCAGTTTCCCTGTCTCTTCTGAAGAAAAGCATCCCTACAACATAATGCTGCCACCACCGTGTTTCACGGTGGGAATGGTGTGTTCAAGGTGATGTGCAGTGTTAGTTTTCCATCACACATAGCATTTTGCTTTTAGGCCAAAAAGTTCAATTTTGATCTCATCTGACCAGAACACCTTCTTCCACATGTTTGCTGTGTCCCCCACATGGCTTCTTACAAACTGCAAATGGGACTTCTTATGGCTTTCTTTCAACAATGTCTTTCTTCTTGCCACTTTTCCATAAAGGTCAGATTTGTGGAGTGCACGACTAATAGTTGTCCCGTGGACAGATTCTCCCACCTTAGCTGTGGATCTTTGCACCTCCTCCAGAGTTACCATGGGCCTCTTGGCTGCTTCTCTGATTAATGCTCTTCTTGCCCTGACTTTAGTTTAGGTGGACGACCATGGCTTGGTAGGGTTGCAGTTGGGCCATACTCTTTCCATTTTCAGATGATGGATTGAGCAGCTCTCCATGAGATGTTCAAAGCTTGGGATAATTTTTTATAATCTAACCCTGCTTTAAACTTCTCCACAACATTGTCCCTGACCTGTCTGTTGTGTTCCTTGGCCTTCATTATGTGGTTTGTTCACTAAGGTGCTCTAAGAAACCTTTTAGTTCTTTACAGAACATTGAGATTAAATTATACATAGGTGGACTCTATTTACTAATTAGGTGACTTCTGAAGGCAATTAGTTACACTAGATTTTAGATAGGGGTATCAGAGTAAAGGGGGCTGAATACAAATGCATGCCACACTTTTTACATATTTATTTGTAAAAAAAGATTGAAAAACTTTTATAAATGTCCCTCCACTTCACAATTATGTGCCACTTTGTGTTGGTCTATCACATAAAACACATTTACGATTTTGGTTGTAACATGACTAAATGTGGAAAATTTCAAGGGGTATGAATACTTTTTCAAGGCACTGCACAACCATTAAATTTAGCATATCACAAAGTGTTACAAAAATAAATTAAATTGTAAACAACACCACCTTGCTGAAACATATGTGACAAAATAACAATAATTCACACCTGTAGCAATCAGGTGTGCAATAAACAACAGCCAATAATAAATAAAACACTTGAGCGCACAGTCACAAAAGTGAAAAATATAATTGAATAAAATGAAAAAAAAAAGAAGTAAACAGTCCCAAAAAAAAAAGGATGAATTTGTGCTAATATTATAGCATTCATTAGCCTTCAAAGTGCTGCATGCATCACCACCGTGCACAAGTAATCAAATGGCCGCTTACCAGACCAAAATTCAATGAGCATATACGCTGATCACAGCTTAGGCAACATCGATCTGGATTACCGCCTCTGTAGGACTCCGGATCATCACAGACTCTCAGCTTCATAATACCTTCCTTCCATTCCTTTACGAAGGTATTATGAAGCTGGGAGTCTGTGATGATCCGGAGTCCTAGAGAGTCTGTAATCCAGATCGATGTTGCCTAAACTGTGATTAGCGTATATGCTCATTGACCTTTTAGGTCTGGTATTTCATTACTTGTGCACAGTGGTGATGCATGCAAAACTTTGAAGGCTACCGAATGCTATAATATCAGCACAAATTCATAGTTTTTTGGGACTGTTTTTTTTCATTTTACTCACTTATATTTTTCACTTTTGGGACTGTGCATTTAAGAGGTTTTAATTATTATTATTATTATTATTGGCTGTTGTCTATTGCACACCTGATTGCTACAGATGTGAATCATTGTTATTTTGTCACATATGTTTCAGCAAGGTGGTGTTGTTCACAATTACAATTTTTTTTAACACTTTGTGATATGCTACATTTAATGGTTGTATGTTCCTTATATAGGCGCAAATAGTTTTTAATTATTTTTTTTTTTAATTTAAACATTTTTTCTTATCATTTTGGAAAGTATGTTAGTGTCATTTACTGGGACAGTGCACTTTATTCACATTCACCAATTATTTTTCTCCCGGTGTACAGGAAGTCTCAGGTGAAACAGTCTCTGTATTTGATTTGCCAGTGCTTTCTTTTTTTTTTTACATTACATCTAGTGCTCCCTTAATGCCTGAACATTTTAACAGTGCTTTAAAGTCTGCAATATTTAGTTCTCTTCTTTTCTAGTTTGCAGAGATTTAATGAGATGTCAACATCTCTTCTAGAACATGCAATCAAATATTCCTGATCACAGGGCCTATCCCAATTCCCAAAATGTTTTGGTAAAGTAGCAGACAAACTAAAATATTGAGCCATCTGGTCATCTTGTTGTGTCCTTTGCCAAACGCTTTTGCATTCTTCAGACAATACTTTCAAAACAGCTGCTTTCACTTTACCTCCCTACTCTGCCTGATGAGGTTAATAATAACGCAGAATGCATATGTACAGCATTAGCTTTCATGGTAACATGCATAATTAAATCCCCAGAAGAACAATAGAGCTTTGGGGAAGCAAACTTCCTTAGGCCCCATGCACACGAGACGCTGTTATTTGCTGTTGAACGCGCGTTCAGAGGCAGTTGGACGCTTTTTTCAACTGCTCCTGAACCCATTCAATGTTATCCTATGTGTCCATGCACACACTCTCGTTTTTTGGCGTTTACAAGCAGTTGCGTTTAACCTCGTTTTTCCAGAAGCAAAAAAATGGGTTCAGACGCAAAAGTTTTCACGTTTCAGACGCTAAACGCTGCTAAACGCGGCTAAACGCGGTACCGGCGTTTTGCCGCGTTTGCGTTTATAAGCGTTTTTAAAGGTGACCTATTTTTTAACATTAGAAATCTCAAAAATGATGGCAAATGATGAAAAACTATTAAAAAATATAAAAGAAAACTGTAATTGCTTGCATCGCATTGTGGACAATCCACAACTTGTGGCAGGTAAAGTGGCAAGTGGACAATCAACAACTTGTGTCAGGTGACGTGGCCAGGTGACGTGGCAAGTGGACAATCCACAGCTTGTGGCAGGTGACGTGGCCAGGTGACGTGGCAGGTAACGTGGCCAGGTGACGTGGCCAGGTGACGTGGCAAGTGGACAATCCACAACTTGTGGCAGGTGACGTGGCCAGGTGACGTGGCAGGTGACGTGGCAAGTGGACAATTCACAACTTGTGGCAGGTGAAGTGGCCAGGTGACGTGGCACGTGATGTGGCCAGGTGACATGGCAAGTGGACAATCCACAACTTGTGGCAGGTGACGTGGCCAGGTGACGTGGCCAGGTGACGTGGCAAGTGGACAATCCACAACTTGTGGCAGGTGACGTGGCCAGGTGACGTGGCAGGTGACGTGGCAAGTGGACAATTCACAACTTGTGGCAGGTGAAGTGGCAAGTGATACGCTAAATACAAGTACACTGCTGCTCTCTCAGCTGCTGCTACTCACTCTGGTCTCACAAACTGGCTGAAATGGTTAAAATTTACTGTTTTTTGAGCTTAGGGAGGGTCTATGATGAAACGCTTATAAACGCAAACGCGGTTAAACGCCGCTAAACGCGGCCGCAAACGCGGCAAAACGCGCGTTTATAAACGCCGGTTTCAGCGTTTAAAAACGTGTGTTCAGCAGAGTTTGCACCTGCGTCTCGTGTGCATGGGGCCTTAATGTGCTGGGCAGAAAGCCAGTTTTTAGCAGCTGTTGAGGTTTGATATACAGATTTTGGTTAAGTGAATAATTTATCATGGATATTATCTGCAGTGTGTAACATCGCGGCGGTTTGTATGTCTGCACATATGGCTCTTGAGATTCCACAATTTTACCATATGCTTCTGGGTCTTATATCCTCTCAGATGCCTTACATTCTATACTGCATGTATTGCGGTACTCCTTGAAATGAAAGTATGGAATATAGATTATTTTGTTATTGCTAGGTGATGACTGACTACGATTCAGCTCCTGAGTTTGTCATGCCATATGATACAGTTTAAACTGGAACTCCATCCAACTATTTTTTTCTTTAGTTTTGAATACAGTAAGGGTTGCTGTCTATTCCGCTTACCTCCTATCCCAATGACAACCAGGATGTTGTGTAAGCTGAATTACCTGTTTCCCCTCTCCCGGAAGAATGTCCTGTTTATATTCCTGTAAATAAGCCATTAGGGAGCTGGTGACACAATAATGGCAGGATGATGCTTTGAAGAATACACCAGGGGGCCTGTTGAAACCAATCTCAACATTATGCGGCGTACACACGATCGTTTTTCATGCCATTTTTTTAACCAACGTTTTTCTCGTCGTTTTTTTCATGTTTCCTCTCAAGCCTGTCTTGCATCCACACGATCATTAAAAAAAACGCTCGAGCAAAGCGCAGTGACGTACAACACGTACAACGGCACTATAAAGGGGACGTTCCATTCGAATAGCGCCACCCTTCATGTTAGTAAACTTTGTTGAGCGGCGATTCGCGCTTTTCAGCCTCGTGCATTTCAGTCCGTTACAGCGTGACGAATGTGCTATCTCCATTACGAACGCTAGTTTTACCAGAACGAGCGCTCCCGTCTCATACTTGATTTTGAACATGCGTGTTTTTTTCCCCTCATAAAAGAATACACACTATCGTTTTTCACGTCGTTAAAAAAAACCACATGAAAAACGACGTGAAAAAATAGAGCATACACATGATCGGTTTTAATGGCCATTTTAAAAAATGGCATTTTTAACGGCATGAAAAACGATCGCGTGTACGCCGCATTAGAATGTCACAGTTCCAAAGTAGATTCTCCATTTTAATTCAAGAGAAGGAAAACAGGAGGTTTGAATGAAAGCAACGTGTTGGTTGCCAGTGGGTCAGGAACTGAAGGGAAAGCAAAAAAAAACTGACAAAAGAGCCTAACTCCAAAAAATGGAGTTCTAATTCAAGGCTACCCATACTCAGGTCGCTTTTCTGAAGGATTATAAACTGTAATCCTGACCTGACTTACTAGCTGTTCAGAGGGGCAATCAACATTCAGATCATACTAATTTGAAGATAACCTGTCAAGAGAGAAACATTGTTGTCCTCTCCCGAAATGTTAGGTGTCTGATGGCCATAATTAGTGTATTGACCCTTATGGTTAAATACTCAAGAACAAGAGTGTAGATGAGGACTTTTGCTTTTTTCTGCAGCACTGCTGATTTGCATACTAAAAATGTCAGACCCCATATTTCCAGTTTACATTGGCTATACATGGTATAAATCTTTACTAAATCAGTGACCCCCTGTACAAATTGTTGGTAAGACCATATCTGCAATCAGGGGAGGGCTGGGCCAGGGGGCAGGGTGGCAATTGCCTCACAGGCCACCCTAACTTATGTTCAAAATGGCCAGCAGCCGCTGCCCGCTACCATTTTTTTTATTCTGGTCTAGGAAGTCGGGCCGGGGGCATGGCCATGGCGGCCGACCACTAGCTGTTGCATTCCGGGAGTTGTAGTCCGCACTCAAGCTTCTGGTGGGTGGAAAACACAGCAGCGCAGAGGAAACTACAACTCCCTGGGACCGGATTCTTGGAAGCAGACAGAGGCAGGGCAGAAAAGAGAGTCTAGAGAGAGAGGGGGGTCCAGTTACTATCATCATTTTTTGGCTCTGAAGAAGGGGGCTCGCCCTCACAATGCGTCAGCCGTAGCTTTAAATATCTGTCATTGTGACTCTTTGGTCATCTGCTCATTTGGCTCCAGGAAGAGGCTATCTCCTTGGATGGACTGTTATGTGCCCATTATTTGACTTGCTTTGTGAGTATCCATGATCTTTTAACTTACTTTTAATAAAACTAGCCATTGGTAATGCACTAGGTCGGTGCGCCCTCTTTTTTCTTTTACCTTAGAGGCAGGGCATGCCAGGGAGTCAGGCTGCAAGGCTGGGCGCTGGCTGCAACTTGACCCCAGGATCAGGAGCGTTACCCCCCTCCAGGAAACCGTGGCGTGCAAGGACTTGCTGAGCTGAGATCGCTGAGGTGAGAGACCCTAACACCCCTAGCTGACCCCCCAGCTCCCCCCCATGTAACCTGCCACAGTGATCAGGCTGCATTAATGGGCACTGGAGTTGGCTGCACTGATGGGCACTGGTGAGGCTGCATTGAAAAAACAGGTGGGCCATGGATGTTGAGCTGATTCGGCGGTTCAATGGGCCACTTGACTGGACTTGCCCCCCAGGCCTAAGGCCGCCAGCTCTCCCCTGTCTGCAATATACAGTTCAGCTTTGGGCACTATTTCACAAAAAGGATATCAGAAAACTGGAGAAAGTGCAGAGAAGGGCATCCAAATTTATAAGAAGCAAGGAGGAGCTCAGCCATGAGGAGAGATTAGCTGAACTGAATTTATTCTCTCTTGAGAAGAAGAGATTGGGGGGATATTATCAACATGTATAAATAGAGAGAGAGTTATTCACCTTTAAAAGGATTACAGAGGACTAGGGGGCACTCTTTACGTCTGGAGGAAAAGAGATTTACCTCCACATCTGGAAAGGCTGCTTCACGGTAAGAGCTATGAAAATGTGGAATGGACTCCCTCAGGAAGTGGTTGTGGCCAGCTCAGTAGATTGTTAAAAAAAAAGGCCTGGATGCATTCCTAAATGCACATAATATAGCTGGATATTAATAATTAGAGGTAATAAAACCAGGGATATATTAACCACCTCCCACCCGGCCACTGCACATAAACGGCCAGGTGGTCCTTTCCTCGTTCTGCAGATTTGTGACAGATCTGTGACAGCTCCCTATGTGAGGATGATTTTACACAGAGAGCTGTTACAGATCACCCCACAAACAGTGCACAAAGCACCCTACCCTTGTCCCTATACACATTTCAGTGTCCTCATAAAACATCTGTCTGTCCTCCATCACTGCCAACACCAAATAAACACTGATTTGGGTTATTTTTACCAAAGAAATGTAGCAGCATAATTTTTGGTAAAAATGTATCAAGAGAAATTACTTATGTGCAAAATTTCATAACAGAAACTAAGTAAAGTGCATTTTTTGTTTTCATTTTCGGTCTTTTTTTATTTGTACCGTAAAAAATAAAAACCCCAGCAATGATTAAATACCACAAAAAAAAAACAATTTGTGTGAAGAATATGATAAAAAATGTATTTGGGTACAGTGTTGCATGCCCGCGCAATTCTCATTCAAAGTGTGACAGCGCTGAAAGCTGAAAATTGGTCTGGGAAGGAGGGGGGTGAAAGTGCCCAGTATTGAAGTGGTTAATATTTAGAGGTAATAAAACCAGGGGTTGTTGATTGGGACATGTAGGAATTGAATTGGAGTTAATAATAAGCACCAGAAACTATTTGTAACAATTTTAGATACGGTTATTTTTCAACTCTAATTGTAAGTTACCAAAGCAATTGTAGCAGGTGGATTCAAGGATGGACAGATGCCTTGGTACTTGTCAGTCTTGTTGATTTTCTGGCCAACTTAAATAGTTTTAGGCATAACTTTAGGATGGTAACTTAATATAATAGAATAGAACATAGAATAGAATATTTATATGCTATATTTATATCAAATGGATGGAGCTGGCTTTTTTCCACAGCCCTGTAGGCCCTGGCCTAAACCACTGAAATGGCAAGAAACAGCAGGCTCTCCCTTTTTACTGCTCTATAGTTTAGGTCTACAAAATAAAATAACAGGAAATACTATGAGGAATAAGATGTGGAGTAGATTTAATATATACTGCACAAGGTATAAGGTTTGTGCAGTGGTTCTTTGGTCACAGAGCAGCATGATTAGTGGTTCTTCAAGCATAAGTGAGCTCATGACAAAGATCACTCTAGTAGGTTCTGGCCACCTTTGGCAATCAAAGGTATACCCGTCATGAGAGAAACATAGAGGCTGCCACTGCTCATCTGGTTGCCTGGCTGTCATGCTAATTTATAATACATCTTAAGTTATTGACTTAAAACAATAATGTTTTCAGGAATAGTTTAAATCACATTCTTCGCTCGATGGCAACCATTTTGCTCATAATAGGTTCTTTACAAACAGGTGTACCTTGTGAAATATATAACTTGTTACATATTTGTAAGAAACATCACAGTTCTATTAGGATGCCTAAAGAATTGCCAGTTATTTAGTTATTTTAAAGTGTATGTAAACGCTAACATTGTACGTCTCCTGTTTGGTCCTTTTTGGTTTGTTAAATATACCAGCATTTTGCTATATCTCATTCATAAATGCACAAAATAACTGTTGATCCTGCAAGAAATCTTGTAAGCTGATAACATTCAGTACAGGCAGAGAGCACAGGAAGTTATCAGCTACGTTGTTGTCAGCTATTTCTAAGGACTGCAGAACCATGCCCCTACATTTAGAATACAGTCCAACAATATAAAGTCAGCCATGTATTGTATGAATTTCAGCTGGTTGCTGAGGAACCAGATGAAATCCATTCAGTGGATGGCCCTGGAACCCCTTTATTGAAAAATTGAAGGAGCTGCAAATTAATGATCATCATATGCATCTACAGTATAATGTCTGAAAGGGTGACTAAGGCCTATGCTTGACAGAAAGCCGTTTTTGTTTACATGTAATACATTTCAAATATGCATTGTACCATAGCCAAAGAAAATACTTGTTAGAGTGGACTGTGCATTGAATTGCAATGCCCCACCAAGCCCCCTTTATCCGAGGGACAATAAAACCACTTCAAAACACCTCCCCCTGTTTTATTTTGCAGTCTCGTATCAACGAGAGGTGAATACCCCCTACTCTATCTGCTCGGACCACGCTACACATCTGTGTTGGCCTTTTGGGATCCTCTTCAAGATCATTGGAGGAGTGTGTCCATCCTATGGTAGTAAGATGCCTGTGTATCTGATCACAGACCATTATGGGAGACATTATACAGAGTAATACAAGACCATAAGGTCTTTTTGTATGGAGGTCATTTTGGTATATACCGATGACTGTATCAACATATATATTCTTATTTTTTTTTCATATTTTTTTTTTTCTCCTTTAATCAAATACTTTTTATTTATTTTCCATATCATTTATACATACATCCATTTCAATTCTATATTACAATGTGCGTATAATTTATCATATATTAATACAAATATTCTACTACTCACTCCCATTCCCCATCCGTCCACCCCCCCACCCACCGTGCCTCTACTACTATCCATTTATCCCATATATTATTAAATTTCTTTTTATTACCTCTTTTGGTGTATATAAATTCTTCTTTTACTATGGTATCAGATACTACCTTCTCCCATTCTGCTACTGTGGGGGGGTTTACTGCTTGCCACTTTTGTGCAATAAGTTTCCTTCCCTGAAACAAGCATCTCCTTATTGCTGTGCGCTCATCCATTGAAGGTCCCCTCTCTTCCAGAAGACCCAGCACACATAGCCTAGCTTCCGGCTGCAGAGATGTCCCAAATAGTGATGAGCCGAACACCCCCGGGTTCGGTTCGCACCAGAACCCGCGAACGGACCGAAAGTTCGAACGAACATTAGAACCCTATTAAATACAATGGATGCGAACGTTCGAATTCTAAAGTGCTAATTATAAAAACTATTATGCATGTTATTGTCCTAAAAAGGGTTTGGGAACCCGGGTTCTGCACCAGGGGACATGTATCAATGCAAAAATAAGTTTTAAAAACGGTTGTTTTCCGGGAGCAGTCATTTTAATGATGCATAAAGTGAAAAAAAAAAAGTCAAATATTCCTTTAAATATCGTACCTGGGGGGTGTCTAAAGTATGCCTGTGAAGTGCCACGTGTTTCCCGTGTTTAGAACTGTCCCTGCACAAAATGACACTTCTAAAGGAAAAAAAAGCCATTTAAAACTGCTTGCGGCTTTAATGTAATGTCTGGTCCCGGTAATATGGATGAAAATCTTTAAGAAAAATGGCATAGCTACCCCATGACCCCCCCCCTACCCCAGCCCATTACCAGCCCCTTTGGGTCTTGTATGGATATTAAGGGGAACCCCGCACATAAAATAAAAAAGGCCCTATATACTCTGAACAGCCGTATACAGGCGGTGCATACAAGACAGGGACTGTAGGTTTGTTCTTATGTAGAATCTGTTTGTAATTTTGAACAGGTACATTGTTGAAGTGTAGCTCCAGACCAAAAATCTATTTTTAAACTTTTTGGAAAACATAGGTAAGGGTTATCACCCCTGTAACATTTGTTTTGCTGTCTGTGCCCCTGTTCAGAACATTTCACCTCACTTTCCGTCCTAATGACAACTGTTTTTGAAATGTGGTGTTTTTCTTGAAACAAGGATTGCTGATAAAGCATCAGTACAGAGGAGACACCTTTCTCCCATATTTATTCTTACAGGAGAGAATTTTCCTTCCTAGTGGTAGATTTCCTCTCACTTCCTGTTGTCTTCTTGCGTTTGCAAGTAGGAGTCGTTTGTAAGTTGGATGTTTGAAAGTAGGGACCTGCCGTATATACTCTGCAGAAATAGGCCCCTTAGTTGTTGGTGTTGGCACAACACTGTAAGCACTCACAGTTACTCTTGGTTGGTGCTGGAACGCCCTGCTGTCAACTATTATATCAGGAATTTTAATTACATATAATTGTTGAACAGTGGTAGTAAAAATTGGGCCTTTGATGGTGGTGCTGGTGCCACAACACTGTAAGCCCTGACAGTTACTCTTGGTGGGTGCAGCAATGGGCCCTGCTGTGAATTATTAGATCAAGAATTGTAATTACATGCCCCTGTTGAACAGGGGCTGAAAAATTGGGCCTTAGGCACTGGTGGCACAACACTGCAACCCTTCACAGATACTGTACTTGGAGCACAGCAATGAGCCCTGTTGCAAAGTATTGCTTCAAAAATTGTAATGACACGCCCCTGTTAAACAGGGGCTGAAAAATTGGGCCTTAGGCACTGGTGGCACAACACTGCAACTCCTCACAGATACTGTACTTGGAGCACAGCAATGAGCCCTGTTGCAAAGTATTGCTTCAAAAATTGTAATTACACGCCCCTGTTAAACAGGGGCTGAAAAATTGGGCGTTAGGCACTGGTGGCGGCACCCATAAACAAAAATGATCTTCCAAGCTATCATCATCAATCGTATCATTGAGGACTCGGAGGAGGAGGATAGCCAGTCAACATAACAGCACAGGCACTCAGCATCAGCATCAGTCTTGAAGGGATGTGACATTTTAAAATCAATTAGTCTGTTATATCAGCATCAGGTGTGTGGTAGCTGGTGGTGATCCAAGACTGGTTCATCTTGATGAAAGTCAGTCGATCAACCGAGTCGGTGGACAGGCGCACCCTGTGATCCGTGACAAATCCTCCAGCAGCACTGAATGTGCGTTCCGAAAGAACGCTGGATGCAGGACAGGCCAGTAGCTCAATTGCATACTGTGCAAGCTCTGGCCAGTGATCCATCCTCAAGACCCAGTAAGCCAGAGGATTTTCGGTGGGGAAGGTGTCCAAGTCTGACCTTGCCCCTAGATATTCCTGCACCATGTTTATCAGACGCTGGCGATGGTTGCTGGAACCGATCATACTTTGGGGCTGCGGACTAAAGAATTGTCTGAACGCATCGGTCAGACGGCCACCTTCCCCACCGCTCCTTCTTTGACTGGCCGAAGCCTCAGCAACTCGTTGTCCAGGACCAGGAGTTTGCAACCTCCCAGTCTCTGGGAACGCGTTGCACAGACCTTTCTGCAAGGCCTCCCGGAGTTGTCTCATCCTCTGCTCCCTCTGCGACGGTAACATAAGGTCCGCAACCTTACCCTTGTACCGTGGATCAAGGAGAGTGGCCAGCCAGTAATGGTCCCTCTCCTTGATCCGAAGAATACGAGGATCCTTCCGCAGACTTTGCAGGATCAGGGAGGCCATGCAGCGTAGGTTTGCTGAGGCATTCGCTCCGGAGTCCTCTGGGTCACTAAGGACGACATGATCCGCAGCCACCTCCTCCCAGCCACGTACAAGTCCACTGGTTTCTTGGGACTGTAAATCATCCCTAAAAGACTGCTGCTGATGATGCTGAGTGCCAGCCTCCACCTCCATGCTGACACAATCCTCCTCCTCCTCCTCCTCCTCCTCCTCCTCCTCTTCCTGTGCGATGGGTGGGACAGAAGGAACACTGTCTGGGTAAAGGGGGCCTTGAGAGGCAAGGAAGTCCTCCTCTTCCTGCCTCTGTTCTGCCTCAAGTGCCCTGTCCATTATTCCACGCAGCGTGTGCTCCAACAGGTGGACAAGAGGTACAGTGTCACTGATGCATGCACTGTCACTGCTCACCATCCTCGTGGCCTCCTCAAATGGTGCCAGGACAGTGCATGCATCCCTGATCATGCCCCACTGGCGTGGAGAAAAAAAACCAAGCTCCCCTGACCCTGTCCTGGTGCCATAGTCGCACAGGTACTCATTGATGGCCCTCTGCTGCGTGTGCAGCCGCTGCAGCATGGCCAACGTTGAGTTCCACCTGGTGGGCATGTCACATATAAGGCGGTTCTTGGGCAGGTTCAACTCCTTTTGCAGCTCAGCCAGGCGAGCACTGGCATTATAAGATCTGCGGAAATGCACACAGACTTTCCTGGCCTGCCTCAGGACATCCTGTAAGCCCGGGTACCTGCCCAAGAAGCGCTGCACCACCAGGTTAAGGACGTGAGCCACACAGGGCACATGGGTCAGTTGTCCCTGTCGGAGGGCGGAGAGGAGGTTGGTGCCATTGTCGCAAACCACCATTCCTGGCTTAAGCTGGCGTGGCGTCAACCACCTCTCGGCCTGGCCCTGCAGAGCAGACAGGACCTCTGCCCCAGTGTGGCTTCTGTCCCCCAAACACACCAGCGCAAGCACGGCATGGCATCTTTTTGCCTGCGTACTTGCGTAGCCCCGTGAACGGCTACGGAGCACCGCTGGTTCATAGGACAAACCACAGGAAGAGGCCATGGAGGAAGAAGAAGAGGAGGGGGTGGAGGAGAGAGGTGTGTCACAACCAGTAGTAGCATTTTGGAGGCGTGGCGGTGGGACAACCTCCAACACTACTGCACCTTGTCCTGAATCCTTCCCAGCTGCCAAAAGAGTGACCCAATGGGCCGTGAAAGAAAGGTAACGTCCCTGTCCATGCCTGCTGGACCATGAGTCAGCGGTAATATGCACCTTACCGCTGACCGCCCTGTCCAGCGAGGCCAAGACATTGCCTTCCACATGCCGGTAGAGAGCCGGAATAGCCTTCCGTGAGAAAAAGTGGCGTTTGGGAACCTGCCACTGAGGAACCGCACATTGCACAAACTCACGGAAGGGGGCCGAGTCTACCAACTGAAAAGGCAGCAGTTGAAGCGCTAGCAATTTAGCCAAGCTAGCATTCAACCGCTGGGCATGTGGATGGCTGGGAGTGAACTTCTTTCGACGGTCCAGCAGCTGGGGCAGGGAAATTTGCCTGCTAGAATCGGACGTCGGTGTACTGCTAGCAGAGTGGGCGCAAGTACTTGGCTGTGACACACCTAATTCTACACCTTCATTCCTCTCAGTGCATGTTTCAGAGAGGACTGAAGTTATAGTGGGGTTGGAGATCCCAGCTGATGCGGTGCAAGGAGAGGTCCGCTTGGTTCTTTGGTGTGGGTCTTTGAGGTAGGCTTGCCAACGAGCTGCATGGCAGGTCAACATATGTCTGGTCAGGCATGTGGTACCCAAGCGGCTGATGTTTTGGCCACGCGATATACGCTTGAGACATATGTTGCAAACAGCAGCTGTGCGATCTGATGCACTAGCCTCAAAAAAGGCCCACACCAAAGAACTTTTTGAATGACGGGCAGAGGCAGCGCCCTGCACAGGCGGAGCTCTGCGGTGTGATTCCGTCGGTGTACTGCCCTTACGCTGGCCACCAAAGGGCATCCTGCCTCGTTGGAGATGTGCCTCCTCCTCATCCTCCTCCTCCTCCTCTCTCCTATTAGGCACCCACGTGGAGTCATTGACCTCATCATCCCCTCCCTCCTCATCACTGGAGCCAATCTGGCAGTATGCTGCAGCTGCTGGAACATGACTGCCAGATTGGTGTCCTTCTTGAGCATCCCCTCTGTCTGCTCTCACGCTACTGCCTTCCTCTAGCTGGGTTTCATCATCAGACCCTTCGAAACGCTGGGCATCCTCCTGGAGCATGTACCCAACACTGTGCTGAAACAGTTCGGGGGACTCCTCAGGAGGAGGACATGGTGGGTCTAGGGAAGGAGTGACTGATGATTTGTCTGACATTGATACCAGGGAAGACGACGCTTTGGCAGCTGCTTTTCCAGTACCCTGAGCCTGGGTGAGAGAGGATGAGGAGGAGGAGGAGGGCTTGGTCATCCACTCTACCAAGTCTTCGGCATGATGTGGCTCAACATGTCCAGCTGCCGAAAAGAAGGACAAGCGTGTCCCATGGCCATGTGCTGATGACAATGCACCGCGTCCACGACCAGCACTGTTGCCCCCAGACACAGAGCCTGCTTGCCCTCTTTTATTGCCTCCTGACTGTCTGCCTCTCCTTGTTTGCCTTCCAGACATTCTAATAGATGGCCTGCAGGGAGATGGGAAAAAAGCAATAAGGGCTACCTTCAGGTGTCCTTCTCTGTCCCTTGAAACAAGGACTTTCACAGTGAAAGAAACTGACACTGTCCCTACCTAGAGTTTTCTGTCCCTAGAATAAATGTTTTTTTTAATCACAATATAGCACAAGGACAATTCACTCAATGTCTCTCCAGGTCCCTGGAAACAAGGACTTGCAGAGTGAAAGAAACTGACACTGTCCCTACCTAGAGTTTTCTGTCCCTAGAATAAATGTTTTTTTTAAGCACAATATAGCACAAGGACAATTAACTCACTGTCCTTACAGGTCCCTGGAAACAAGGACTTGCAGAGTGAAAAAAAAAAAAAACACTCTCCCTACCTACAGTTTTCTGTCCCTAGAAAAAATGTTTTTTTTAAGCACAATATAGCACAAGGACAATTAACTCACTGTCCTTACAGGTCCCTGGAAACAAGGACTTGCAGAGTGAAAGAAAAAAAACACTCTCCCTACCTACAGTTTTCTGTCCCTAGAAAAAATGTTTTTTTTAATCACAATATAGCACAAGGAAAATTAACTCACTGTCCTTACAGGTCCCTGGAAACAAGGACTTGCAGAGTGAAAGAAAAAAAACACTCTCCCTACCTACAGTTTTCTGTCCCTAGAAAAAATGTTTTTTTTAATCACAATATAGCACAAGGAAAATTAACTCACTGTCCTTACAGGTCCCTGGAAACAAGGACTTGCAGAGTGAAAGAAACTGACACTGTCCCTACCTAGAGTTTTCTGTCCCTAGAATAAATGTTTTTTTTAAGCACAATATAGCACAAGGACAATTAACTCACTGTCCTTACAGGTCCCTGGAAACAAGGACTTGCAGAGTGAAAAAAAAAAAACACTCTCCCTACCTAGAGTTTTCTGTCCCTAGAAAAAATGTTTTTTTTAAGCACAATATAGCACAAGGACAATTAACTCACTGTCCTTACAGGTCCCTGGAAACAAGGACTTGCAGAGTGAAAGAAAAAAAACACTCTCCCTACCTAGAGTTTTCTGTCCCTAGAAAAAATGTTTTTTTTAATCACAATATAGCACAAGGAAAATTAACTCACTGTCCTTACAGGTCCCTGGAAACAAGGACTTGCAGAGTGAAAGAAAAAAAACACTCTCCCTACCTACAGTTTTCTGTCCCTAGAAAAAATGTTTTTTTTAATCACAATATAGCACAAGGAAAATTAACTCACTGTCCTTACAGGTCCCTGGAAACAAGGACTTGCAGAGTGAAAGAAACTGACACTGTCCCTACCTAGAGTTTTCTGTCCCTAGAATAAATGTTTTTTTTAATCACAATATAGCACAAGGAAAATTAACTCACTGTCCTTACAGGTCCCTGGAAACAAGGACTTGCAGAGTGAAAGAAACTGACACTGTCCCTACCTAGAGTTTTCTGTCCCTAGAATAAATGTTTTTTTTAATCACAATATAGCACAAGGAAAATTAACTCACTGTCCTTACAGGTCCCTGGAAACAAGGACTTGCAGAGTGAAAGAAAAAAAACACTCTCCCTACCTACAGTTTTCTGTCCCTAGAAAAAATGTTTTTTTTAAGCACAATATAGCACAAGTAAAATTAACTCACTGTCCTTACAGGTCCCTGGAAACAAGGACTTGCAGAGTGAAAGAAAAAAAACACTCTCCCTACCTACAGTTTTCTGTCCCTAGAAAAAATGTTTTTTTTAATCACAATATAGCACAAGGAAAATTAACTCACTGTCCTTACAGGTCCCTGGAAACAAGGACTTGCAGAGTGAAAGAAACTGACACTGTCCCTACCTAGAGTTTTCTGTCCCTAGAATAAATGTTTTTTTTAATCACAATATAGCACAAGGAAAATTAACTCACTGTCCTTACAGGTCCCTGGAAACAAGGACTTGCAGAGTGAAAGAAACTGACACTGTCCCTACCTAGAGTTTTCTGTCCCTAGAATAAATGTTTTTTTTAAGCACAATATAGCACAAGGACAATTAACTCACTGTCCTTACAGGTCCCTGGAAACAAGGACTTGCAGAGTGAAAAAAAAAAAACACTCTCCCTACCTAGAGTTTTCTGTCCCTAGAAAAAATGTTTTTTTTAAGCACAATATAGCACAAGGACAATTAACTCACTGTCCTTACAGGTCCCTGGAAACAAGGACTTGCAGAGTGAAAGAAAAAAAACACTCTCCCTACCTAGAGTTTTCTGTCCCTAGAAAAAATGTTTTTTTTAATCACAATATAGCACAAGGAAAATTAACTCACTGTCCTTACAGGTCCCTGGAAACAAGGACTTGCAGAGTGAAAGAAAAAAAACACTCTCCCTACCTACAGTTTTCTGTCCCTAGAAAAAATGTTTTTTTTAATCACAATATAGCACAAGTAAAATTAACTCACTGTCCTTACAGGTCCCTGGAAACAAGGACTTGCAGAGTGAAAGAAACTGACACTGTCCCTACCTAGAGTTTTCTGTCCCTAGAATAAATGTTTTTTTTAATCACAATATAGCACAAGGAAAATTAACTCACTGTCCTTACAGGTCCCTGGAAACAAGGACTTGCAGAGTGAAAGAAACTGACACTGTCCCTACCTAGAGTTTTCTGTCCCTAGAATAAATGTTTTTTTTAATCACAATATAGCACAAGGAAAATTAACTCACTGTCCTTACAGGTCCCTGGAAACAAGGACTTGCAGAGTGAAAGAAACTGACACTGTCCCTACCTAGAGTTTTCTGTCCCTAGAATAAATGTTTTTTTTAATCACAATATAGCACAAGGAAAATTAACTCACTGTCCTTACAGGTCCCTGGAAACAAGGACTTGCAGAGTGAAAGAAAAAAAACACTCTCCCTACCTACAGTTTTCTGTCCCTAGAAAAAATGTTTTTTTTAAGCACAATATAGCACAAGTAAAATTAACTCACTGTCCTTACAGGTCCCTGGAAACAAGGACTTGCAGAGTGAAAGAAAAAAAACACTCTCCCTACCTACAGTTTTCTGTCCCTAGAAAAAATGTTTTTTTTAATCACAATATAGCACAAGGAAAATTAACTCACTGTCCTTACAGGTCCCTGGAAACAAGGACTTGCAGAGTGAAAGAAACTGACACTGTCCCTACCTAGAGTTTTCTGTCCCTAGAATAAATGTTTTTTTTAATCACAATATAGCACAAGGAAAATTAACTCACTGTCCTTACAGGTCCCTGGAAACAAGGACTTGCAGAGTGAAAGAAACTGACACTGTCCCTACCTAGAGTTTTCTGTCCCTAGAATAAATGTTTTTTTTAAGCACAATATAGCACAAGGACAATTAACTCACTGTCCTTACAGGTCCCTGGAAACAAGGACTTGCAGAGTGAAAAAAAAAAAACACTCTCCCTACCTAGAGTTTTCTGTCCCTAGAAAAAATGTTTTTTTTAAGCACAATATAGCACAAGGACAATTAACTCACTGTCCTTACAGGTCCCTGGAAACAAGGACTTGCAGAGTGAAAGAAAAAAAACACTCTCCCTACCTAGAGTTTTCTGTCCCTAGAAAAAATGTTTTTTTTAATCACAATATAGCACAAGGAAAATTAACTCACTGTCCTTACAGGTCCCTGGAAACAAGGACTTGCAGAGTGAAAGAAAAAAAACACTCTCCCTACCTACAGTTTTCTGTCCCTAGAAAAAATGTTTTTTTTAATCACAATATAGCACAAGGAAAATTAACTCACTGTCCTTACAGGTCCCTGGAAACAAGGACTTGCAGAGTGAAAGAAACTGACACTGTCCCTACCTAGAGTTTTCTGTCCCTAGAATAAATGTTTTTTTTAATCACAATATAGCACAAGGAAAATTAACTCACTGTCCTTACAGGTCCCTGGAAACAAGGACTTGCAGAGTGAAAGAAAAAAAACACTCTCCCTACCTACAGTTTTCTGTCCCTAGAAAAAATGTTTTTTTTAATCACAATATAGCACAAGGAAAATTAACTCACTGTCCTTACAGGTCCCTGGAAACAAGGACTTGCAGAGTGAAAGAAACTGACACTGTCCCTACCTATAGTTTTCTGTCCCTAGAATAAATGTTTTTTTTAATCACAATATAGCACAAGGAAAATTAACTCACTGTCCTTACAGGTCCCTGGAAACAAGGACTTGCAGAGTGAAAGAAACTGACACTGTCCCTACCTAGAGTTTTCTGTCCCTAGAATAAATGTTTTTTTTAAGCACAATATAGCACAAGGACAATTAACTCACTGTCCTTACAGGTCCCTGGAAACAAGGACTTGCAGAGTGAAAGAAAAAAAACACTCTCCCTACCTACAGTTTTCTGTCCCTAGAAAAAATGTTTTTTTTAATCACAATATAGCACAAGGAAAATTAACTCACTGTCCTTACAGGTCCCTGGAAACAAGGACTTGCAGAGTGAAAGAAACTGACACTGTCCCTACCTAGAGTTTTCTGTCCCTAGAATAAATGTTTTTTTTAATCACAATATAGCACAAGGACAATTAACTCACTGTCCTTACAGGTCCCTGGAAACAAGGACTTGCAGAGTGAAAGAAACTGACACTGTCCCTACCTAGAGTTTTCTGTCCCTAGAATAAATGTTTTTTTTAAGCACAATATAGCACAAGGACAATTAACTCACTGTCCTTACAGGTCCCTGGAAACAAGGACTTGCAGAGTGAAAGAAAAAAAACACTCTCCCTACCTACAGTTTTCTGTCCCTAGAAAAAATGTTTTTTTTAATCACAATATAGCACAAGGAAAATTAACTCACTGTCCTTACAGGTCCCTGGAAACAAGGACTTGCAGAGTGAAAGAAACTGACACTGTCCCTACCTAGAGTTTTCTGTCCCTAGAATAAATGTTTTTTTTAATCACAATATAGCACAAGGACAATTAACTCACTGTCCTTACAGGTCCCTGGAAACAAGGACTTGCAGAGTGAAAGAAACTGACACTGTCCCTACCTAGAGTTTTCTGTCCCTAGAATAAATGTTTTTTTTAAGCACAATATAGCACAAGGACAATTAACTCACTGTCCTTACAGGTCCCTGGAAACAAGGACTTGCAGAGTGAAAGAAAAAAAACACTCTCCCTACCTACAGTTTTCTGTCCCTAGAAAAAATGTTTTTTTTAATCACAATATAGCACAAGGAAAATTAACTCACTGTCCTTACAGGTCCCTGGAAACAAGGACTTGCAGAGTGAAAGAAACTGACACTGTCCCTACCTAGAGTTTTCTGTCCCTAGAATAAATGTTTTTTTTAATCACAATATAGCACAAGGACAATTAACTCACTGTCCTTACAGGTCCCTGGAAACAAGGACTTGCAGAGTGAAAGAAACTGACACTGTCCCTACCTAGAGTTTTCTGTCCCTAGAATAAATGTTTTTTTTAAGCACAATATAGCACAAGGACAATTAACTCACTGTCCTTACAGGTCCCTGGAAACAAGGACTTGCAGAGTGAAAGAAACTGACACTGTCCCTACCTAGAGTTTTCTGTCCCTAGAATAAATGTTTTTTTTAAGCACACTATAGCAGAAGCACAAAACACACTGACACTCTCCCTACCTATCCTTCTCTTTCCCTAAACTAAAGGAATCCAGGTTAAGCAAGAAAGAAATAACAGTCACTGTCCCTGCCTATGCTACTCTATCCCTGCTCCGGAACACACTACACTAGGCCGCCGTGCTGGCGGCCTTTTATAGTGTGGGGCGTGTACTAAACACCCTCAGCAATAATTGGCCACAGGCATCCTGCCTGTGGCCAATCATTGCTCTCCTCGCTGCCGGCGCTGTGATTGGCCAAGCATGCGGGGTCACAGTGCATGCTTGGCCAATCACAGCGCCTGGATGACACTGCGATGGCGTAGTGCATTGTGGGCCGTTCGCGTCACTCGAATTTGGCGCGAACGGCCCAAATCGTTCGATCTTCGTCGAACGATCGAACAGCCAATGTTCGAGTCGAACGTATGTTCGACTCGAACACGAAGCTCATCCCTAGTCCCAAATACTATGTTTATCTTTTCAACTATTTGCTTCCAGTATTGGTATAACTTGGGGCATCTCCAGACCATATGTATTAGGTCTCCTCTGTCCTCCCCACATCTCTGACAGCCTGAGTCTGATCTTCTGCCAAACTGGAACATTCTTTGGGGCGTATAATATGCCCTGTGTATCAGATAGAGCTGGGACATGATCTGGGAGGGTGACATTGACAATCCAAGCCCTGTTGCTAGTATTCGATCCCATTGTTCTTGTGAGATTGGGCCCACGTCCCTCTCCCATTTATCCCTGTTTTTGTTAACCAGTACCTCTCTTTGGTCAGCCCTTTCTAAGGAATCATAGATAGTTGAGATTACTCCTCTGGCAATCTCTGTGTTTACTAAGCTTCGGAAGAGGGCCATATCGTTCCATTCTGGTGAGCTATGTCCGAGCTGTGCGTTCAGCGCATGCCTGATTTGTAAATATCTGTAAAAAGATCTATTTGGGATCGCGTAATCCTCCCTTATTTCTTGGAATGTTTTTATTCTGCCGGTCACAAATAATTGCTCCAGCAAGTGTATGCCAGGTCTATCCCACTCCTCAACCCTTCCCATGGCTTTAAGTTCCTGCAGGTTACTATTGTCCCAGATGGGAGAAAATTCGGAGAAGCCTGTATATCCCAAGATCTTCTTGCCCTCTTTCCAGCATTTGACCATTAATTGGACAGTGGGGCATTTGGAATAAAATGAGTCTGCCTCAACTGCCTCCACTTCCGTATCGTGGCTTGTGTCATTCAGAACTAAGCTTTTTTCCGCTTCTCTTCCTACCTTCCGATTGCTACCCCTCATATGCTGCAGCTGAGCGGCCTTAAAGTAATATCTGGGGTTCGGGAGGGCCAGTCCCCCCTTCTCCCTAGGATGTTGTAGGGCTCGGATTGAGATCCTTGCTGCCCCCCCCCTCCAGATCAATTCCCTAAATACCCCTTCTATTTTCTTAAACCACTGTTTTCAGATCCATACTGGGGAGTTATGTAGAATGTACAGAATTTGCGGCATCCACACCATTTTTCCCAAGTTGCTCCTACCCGCTACTGAAAGGGGAAGTCAGTTCCAGACCCTGCATTTTTGTCTCAATTTTGTCAATAATGGCACAAGATTTCCAGCTATATATTGCCCAGGGTCCTTTGTCATATTTATTCCTAAGTATCTTATTTGAGTCACCACCTTCACTTGGTCTATTTGCCCTATCAGAGGATCTATCGGCAAGAGTGCAGATTTATCCCAATTTATTGTTAGCCCCGAGAATTTGCCAAATTCCCCTATGATATTCATTGCTATCTCCAGTGAGGTCTGCGTGTCCCCCAGAAAAAGCAGAATATCATCCGCATACAATGCGACTTTCTCCTCCCCTAACTTCCTTTTAAACCCCTTTATCCCCGGGGATGTCCTTATTGCAATGGATAGTGGCTCCATGGCGAGGGCGAAAAGCAGGGGCGACAACGGACACCCCTGCCTTGTCCCCCTTGCCAATTGAAACCAATCTGAACACTCGCCCTTTATCCTTATCTTTGCCCTAGGATTCTCGTACAATATCTTAATCCATTGAATAAATTTAGGGCCAAACTGATACTCTTCTAGCACCTTCCACAAATAATGCCACTCAAGGCTGTCGAATGCCTTTGTGGCGTCCAAGGAAAAAATTGCTCTCGCCCCTCTTTCTTTTATTGGCAATTGGATATTTAAAAATGCTCTTCTTATATTAGAACTGGTGGACCTACCTGGAATAAATCCCATCTGGGCGGGATGTACCAGTTTTGAGACTATCTTATTTAGCCTTGTTGGCAATATTTTGGCCAGGATTTTTGTGTCTGCGCACAAAAGGGATATCGGTCTGTATGAGTTTGCCTCCAATTGATCTTTCCCTTCCTTCAGTAGTGTTATGATGGTTGCCTCTTCCATGGACCCTGGCATTTTCCCCTCCTTGGCCGCCCAGTTGAATAACAGTTTTGGGAGCATTTTTCATATTTTTAATGGATTCATCTTTGCTCTTTTGGGCAGTGTGGTTCTCAGGCTAGTTAGCTTTGTTACATCTGAAGCAACTTTTCATTATATTGCCCCTTCTTTCACCTGAAGAAGCCTTCGGGTGAAATGTGTTTGGACTTTTCACTCACCTACAGCAGTTTTTTTGAATTATCATCTCCCAAGCTACAGAAATAGGGGACATTTATTCTTCATCATTCCCTGGGGGGTGTTTGATTCAGCATATAAAGATATATAGGGCTGTGATGGGGTACATAGGAGTTATGCATTATTGTTCACATGTTACCATGTTTACAGTATATGAATTTTGACGGTTTTAGGTATGAATCTTAATGGCATCCCAGTCTTAGTCTGTAGGGCTCAATATTGAGTTGACCCACCCTTTGCAGCTATACCAGCTTCAACTCTTCTGGGAAGGCTGTCCGCAAGGTTTAGGAGTGCATCTATGGGAATGTTATCAGCTACATTGTTGTCAGCTATTTCTAAGGACTGCAGAACCATGCCCCTACATTTAAAATACAGTCCAACAATATAAAGTCAGCCATATATTGTACAAAGTTCTTTTTGTATGGAGGTCATTTTGGTATATCCCAATGACCGCACCAACATATATTTTCTTCTTTTTTACAGTGTCAGTCTGTACTGAGTTTTTTTTGCTGGGGGGGGGGTCATTCTGTGCCAAGGAGTTTACCGAAGGGGTCAGCCTGTGTTGGTGTCAGGCTGTGCTGGGAGGGGAGTCTGAACTGAGGAGTTTGTGTCGGGGGGGGGGGGGTCTGTACTGAGGGCGTATAATTAATGGGAGGGAGGATTCAGGGATGTTAGGGGAGATCTGTCCTGTGGGTGATTTGGGGAGGGGACACTGATGGGCACTGACGATGAGCACTGATATGCGGTACTGATGGGCATTGGTAGGCGGCACTGATGGGTGGCACTGATATGCAGCACTGATGGGCATTGATAGGCGGCACTCATGGGTGGCACTGGTGGGCGACAATGATGGGCACTGAAAGGCTGCAATGATGGTTACTTATGGGTGGCACTGATAGGCGGCACTGCTGGGCATTGATACATGCCACTGATGGGCACTGACATGCGGCACTGATATGTGGCACTGATGCTCATCCCTGGTGGCACTGGCACTAGCAGGGGTTTTGGGTGGGCACTGGTTGGTAGCTGCCTGGGCATTGATTGGTAGCTGCCTTGGCACAGATTTGCATTTCCCTGGTGGTCTAGTGGGCATACCTGGTGGTCCAGTGTGGATGCCCATCCCTGGTGGTCCTGGGCGGCATACTGGTGGTCCTGGGCGGGGATCCGAGGGGGGGCTGCGCTGATAAACTATCAGCACAGATCCCCCCTGTCAGGAGAGCAGCCGATCGGCTCTCCTCTACTCACGTCTGTCAGACGCGAGTGAGGAAAAGCCGATCAGCGGCTCTTCCTGTTTACATTGTGATCCGTGAAGGACCAAAGGGTGATCAAAATAAATAAATAGAAATAGAAAAGAGGAAGAAAAGAAAAGATATTTATTAAAAATATTTATTTATTTTGTTCACCCTTTGGTCCTTCATTTCACTGCTGCTCTTCACTTTTACTCACTTACGTTCTTCACTTTCACTCCCCTTGCTCACCTCCCTGGATTGGGTGCAGTCCGCCTTGGGGGTGGGGTCCGCCGACGTCACTCGTTTCCATGACATCGGCGGCCCCAGCACTGCAGCATCCCCTATTATTATCTACCGCCAATATAACACGCATGCACGGCCGGCGGTGGCTATTGTAAACACAGCATCCCCGCACTGCCGACGTCACACGTTCTCCACGTTGTGGCGTCTCGGCACAAGAGCGTCTCTGGTTGCCTAGACACCGCCACTGCAATGCAGAAGCGCGGTCTGCAATCGCTGCTGCGATCAGCCCTACAGCCCTTAGACCCTGCACTGGCGCCGATCTACTACACGATCGCACACTGCACACAGATGTCCCTCAGCAGCTGGTTCGTCCACACAGTGATTGTGGACACATGTCATTACAGCAACACAAGGGTACCTTAAAGGCATGTTTATTATGTCTTTTTACCATATCCTTTTTTTATATATGTTTTTGTAATATTTGTGACATTATACTAATGTATTTAAAGTGTTTTGAGCTGTTTTCTTGCGGGATTTGTGACGTCATACCAGTCTGGGGGTGAGAGGAGCTTGGGTTTTCTTGTGTTTTTTTATTTTTCTGGCTTTTTTGATTGGTTGATGGTTCTTTAAATTTTGCACACTGTAACCCCACATTTATCACATGCCTGATGAAGGGGTCCTGCGTGGCTCCGAAACGTTGCACTCTCCTTGTGTTGTGATCATGCAATAAATCATCCGTTTGGACGCTATTTACGTCGTTCCATGGTGTGCTGGCAAATATCCTCATTGTGACTTGTACCAGTATCCAGCTGGTTGTTGCTACAGCACCCAAATTCGAGAGCTCATCCAGGAATGTGTGCGATGGGAATATGAAGTAAGAATATCGGAATAAACTATTCAAAATTACATTTTTTTTTTAACAAAAACATAACGTAAACAAATAAAGTATGGATTTTCAACATGAAGTTGGTAGTGCCATTAACAGGTAGACATCTATAAATTCAAAAAACTTGGTGAACTATGTTCATCAGGCTTGGTTAGATCATGCCGTTGTAGTGTTGCTGTTGAAGAGCTCGGTGCTGTTAGCTGCAAGGCTTCACCTTATGTTGAGGGATATTTCCTCAATAGCACAGGTGGGGATATATCTGTATCCGATGGTCCACTTGGGGGCCCATATTGTGGATAGGGTATAGGCATGTTTGAGGCAACTTCAAGCGATCGATTGCGATATGGATAATGACTTGGAATTATTGGTTTGTGCTGTTCCATAGGTCTTGCTACAGGTGAATATTGGTTTGGCATGGATGGTATTTGCTCATAAAGCTGTTGTGGTCTGTTTTGTGGGGGGAAATGGTAAGAAGTTGAGTCAAGTGGTCTCATATCCATTTATCTAGTAATATCCAGGGTTCTACTTGGGGGGGGGGGGGGGATTTCTGAGGCAATTGGTGAAGGAATGGGATATGGGATTCGTGATCTGGGGGTTTAATACATGCTAGAGTGTTCCACAAAACTAGAGGGATAAGGGTTTGGTGCAGTGTTTGAGGCAGAAGAAATGGGAGTAAATATTTGGGTACTAGGACTCTCGTGCGTTGGCACAGAAACATGGCGTGGCACAGTGAAGGAATGGATGCAATGTTGCACTGCAATCCTCATGTTAAAGTAAAGGTCTGGCAAGACCTCGTTGAGAAGAGGCACCAAACTTATGGCAAACATTGTATGAGGGCATCGATTTGTTCAGTGATCCCTGACACTATGTGGAGTAATTTATTTGTCTGGTCTTGGTCTTCAACCTGTTCTGCTGACCTGCTGCTTTTCTTCCTGTGGGAAGTAGATGCTTGTCTTTGCCTTCTGCTGGAAGGTGTAGAAACGTCAGTATCCTCATTATCCGGCTCCTGAGCAGAGGACTCATGTACCTCGATCAGATCACCCTGGAGCTCCATAGATGAATCCTCTTGATTTGTGCAAGCAATACAAAATTTTTAAATTGGAACCCTGTTATGAAATAAAAAGTATAAAGATGATAGGGGGAGAAGTAAAGGTTAGGGGTAGGACAGGTTAATTAGATAGAGATGGCAGAGTGACCGATTCATGTATGATAGCTTACTCCCTCAATTCTAGAACTGGCTTAAAAAAAATCCATGTATCTGGTGAAGGCATGGGGATGCTTTGGGGGGCACCAGACCCACTTCTTGCTTCACGCTCCAGTCTCTGGTGTCTTTGAAGTGTGTCCTTGAGGCTCCGCCACCTAGTGCGTATGAGTCCTTCTGTAATAAAAAAAACATAACTAATTAATTTTCAATTTTTTTTAGGTACCTAGCAACTGGAAATTCATTTGCCAGCATACACTACGTGTTCAAATTGGTAAAATCTATGGTGAGCACAAATGTGCGGGACACCTGTATCACCATCTGGGAGGTCCTAAGATATGTGGTGATGAGAAAACCAAACAAAGAGGAATGGAACACCAAAGAGTTGTTTTGGGAGTGCTGCAACTTCCCTAACTGTGTTGGTGCCATAGACGACAAGCACATCAGAATTGTGAGGCCAGTTGGTAGCGGGACAACATTTTTTAATTATAGAAAATATTTTTTGTTTGTTCTTCTGGCAGTGGCTGATGCAAACTACTCGTTCACCTACAGAGACATTGGTTCTTATGGGAGCAGTTCTGACTCCAGTATTTTTTCCAACTCAAGTTTTGGAAGAATGATTCGGGAGAACACACTCGACCTCCCAAACGAACGACCACTCCCTGGAACATCTCAACCCTCTCTCCCTTTAATATTTGTTGGTGATGAGGCTTTCGCTCTTTCAGAAAAAATGCTCAGGCCATATGCTAACCGGTCACTGTCTGTGGAGAAAAGGGTTTATAATTATCGGCTAACAAGAGCACGACGAGTTCTGGAGTGTAGTGTCGAAATCTTGGCAAACAAATGGCGATTTCTTCACACCCCAATTACTCTAAGCATGGAAAATGTCATAATTGGCGTCAAAGCTGCCTGTGCACTCCGCAATTTTGTCCGTGAAAGAGATGGATACCTTTTCGAGGACTCTTTGATGGATGAGATGGAAGGCGCAGATTGGACACATACAAGGGAAAATTATAGAGGGGCCAGCATCCATGAAAAATTTACTGACTTCTTTATGAGTCCTGCCAGTCAGGTATCATGGCAGCTTGATGCCATTGAATAAAGACCAATAACTTTTTCCCTGTCAATGTTGCATCGTCTGCTATCTGTTACTTTTTTCAATAAATGTGATAAAGTTTTATTGTTCAACAGTGCGTCCATGTATTTTTTGCGCTTTCTGTGTCAACATACTGAGCATGCAATATCATTCCACAACATTACATTGGTGGCGGCCAGTGGGATTGGTGGTCTTAGGGATTGGTGGTCTGTGGGATTGGTGGTCAGTGGGATTGGTGGTCAGTGGGATGCATGCCCTTACATTGGTGGTCAGTGGGATTGGTGGTCAGTGGGATTGGTGGTCATTGGGATGCATGCCCTTACATTGGTGGTCAGTGGGATTGGTGGTCAGTGGGATGCATGCCCTTACATTGGTGGTCAGTGGGATTGGTGGTCAGTGGGATGCATGCCCTTACATTGGTGGTCAGTGGGATTGGTGGTCTGTGGGATTGGTGGTAGGTGGGATGCATGGCCTTACATTGATGGTCAGTGGGATTGGTGGTCAGTGAGATGCATGCCCTTACATTGATGGTCAGTGGGATTGGTGGTCAGTGGGATGCATGCCCTTACATTGGTGGTCATTGGTATTGGTGGTCAGTGGGATTGGTGGTCAGTGGGATGCATGCCCTTATATTGGTGGTCAGTGGGGTTGGTGGTCAGTGGGATGCATGCCCTTACATTGATGGCCAGTGGAGATGGTGATCAGTGGGATGCATGGCCTTACATTGTTGGTCAGTGGGATTGGTGGCCAGTGCAATGCATGCCCTTACATTGGTGGTCAGTGGGATGAATAAATAGAAATATTCTTATGTTTATGTTTGCGAACCTGAGGTGTAAAGTCTTCCCAGTCTGCATACAGACTTTTACAAATTTCATCCCAGTCTCTGATCTTCCGGGCATTATTTTTGTATTCTTGTATCGGCTGTCCCATATATATGGCCTGTCACGGACAAGTCTGATAAGCTCCTCATTGTCAATGCTGTTCCGACGCCTGGGGGCCATCTTCGGAGGAGCTGGAGGTGAAGAATTTGCACATATCTGAACCAACAATGCGCTTCCAGAACAATTTATATTGATGTCTATGGAGAATAAATTTGCAACGCAACGCTGTAAACTCGCACAGGACCCTTTTTATTGTCGCATCGCATTCGTAGAGGAATCGCAGCGCATAGATGTGAACGACCTTCATTGAAAACAATGACTTTTTGGATGACATGCGAATCTACTTTTTTTTTATGCATCGCATTCGTTATCAACACGCACAAATGTGAACCGGCACTAAGGCTGGATTCACACCTATGCATTTTTAGTGCTTTTTTACATTTTGCAGATTTGTACTACAGAACGTGTTCCATGGGAAATAATGTTAAATGGGCTGTAAAGCAAATCTGCAAAATGCAAAAAGCACTAAAGCTGCATAGGTGTGAAGCAGGCCTTAGTAATGTGTAAGTGCAACAGGTATTGATTACCTGCAGCCTCTCACTTTGTGACTTGCAGCAGGTATTACAATATTGCAGTCTGATCAATGGGGGAGTGAAGACTAAGGAAATTCTTTCTGCTAACTGCAGCAGATTTAAAACACCACCCCCTCTTAAGCTGTCACTTGGCCGGACCCTTAATAAAGATAAAATATAGAATTGTTTTTGAAAAATTATGCCGTTGATGTATATTATGTTAGAAATGTATTCCTGCAGACATGCAAACTGAAAGCGTAATTTTTTTTATTTGTTGAAAAAATTAGGTAGTATTTTTAGCTCAAAATGATTGGCAAAGCTGTCATGTGCCTTAGTAACTGATTGTCAAACGTAAATCTGCCAAACATTGATGTGTGTCATGTATCTTAGCCTAGTACTCAGATTTGTGAAAAATTTGCCATCCTACATATGCATACTTGCTATTTAGCCTTTAGATTTCAAGTTTCATAGATCTGTCTGGAAAGGTCAATGATTTTAATCACTGATCCGTTTTATTTTTTAGAAGTGTTAAATTCAGCTGTTACAACTGATTCATGATATCTTGATTTATTATGGTAACAAAGGCAAGCATGCAAAATGTAGCTGTTAACCACCTCGCGCCCGCCGTACGAGTATATACGGCCGCAAGGTGGTTGTCAAATGCCGGGAGGGCGTTATTATACGGCCTCCTCTATTTGGCCACTGGGGGGCACGCGAGCGCCACTGGCGGCGCGCGCACGTGCCCGGCGCTTCACTGCAATGCCAATGCGCGTGCCTGGCGGCCGCGATGTCCGCCAGGCACCCGCGATCGGCGGTTACAGAGACAAGGACATGGATCTCTGTGTGTAAACACACAGATCCATGTCCTGTCAGGGAGAGGGGACCGATGCTGTGTCCCTTGTACATAGGGACACAGATCGGTCTCCTCCCCCAGTCAGTCCCCTCCCCCCACAGTAAAAATCACTAATAGGGAACACATTTAACCCCTTCCTCGCCCCCTAGTGTTAACCCCTTCCCTGCCAGTCACATTTATACAGTAATCAGTGCATATTTATAGCACTGTTCGCTGTATAAATGTGAATGGTCCCAAATTAGTGTCAAAAGTGTCCGATGTGTCCGCCATAATGTCGCAGTCACAAAAAAAATCACTGATCGCCGCCATTACTAATAAAAAAAAAAAATGATAAAAATGCCATAAAACTACCCCCTATTTTGTAAACGCTATAACTTTTGCGCAAACCAATCAATAAACGCTGATTGCGATTTTTTTTTACCAAAAATATGTAGAAGAATACGTATCGGCCTAAACTGAGGAAAAAAATATAAAAAAAAAAAAAAAAATTGGGATATTTATTATAGCAAAGTGTAAGAAATATTGCTTTTTTTTCAAAATTGTCGCTCTATTTTTGTTTATAGCGCAAAAAATAAAAACCGCCGAGGTGATCAAATACCACCAAAAGAAAGCTCTATTTGCGCGAAAAAAAGGACGTCAATTTTGTTTGGGAGCCACGTCGCACGACCGCGCAATTGTCATTCAAAGCGTGACAGTGCTGAAAGCTGAAATTTCGCCTGGGCAGGAAGGGGGTATATGTGCCCAGTAAGGAAGTGGTTAAGATGAAGTACACTGCACCAGCAGTGAAATGTTATTTAGAAAAAATTGAATTTCTTTCTACAATATTGAAGGATTAAGGGTATTCTTTAACTATATTCTCAAGTGTACATGTAGGTACAGATATTCTTACTATAATTTTTCTGTGGCATATGTTCATATTTCACACAATTCTGAAAAATAACACATCTTTTTATATGCATGTAATGTAATTTACAAAGGACACAAATGATATAAATAAATGATACATAGCTTGGAAGGTCAATAGCACCACCTAGTGGAAGGTGTACCAAAAACACTGTTGCTGGAACTATTGACTTGCTGTACACTTTTTTACCTTAGTCATAGGCCATTCAGATCATGGCAAAGACAACTGACAGAGATAAATAAACAAATGAAACTAGAATATTAGAGGAGTTAAGAGTTTTAAACATATCTTTCCCTTATTTATGTTCCTAATAAGCAATATCACCTTAAAATAATTTTCTTTTATGTCCAAATGTCTAGTTTATGCACACTGGTTCTTGATATTTTGCTGCCAGCTGGACTACTCTCCTGACACTTTTTTTTTTCATCAGACATTGACCCAGCTTCCAAATCTTTGAATAAACCCTTAAAGTGACCATTTTGCAAAAAATAAAATAAACAAAAAAATAAAAACCTTGCTACCTTAAAAGAACAATGTAAAAAATGACCATTTCCAGTGCCTATGGGTCCCCTGCACCTCTCCCTGGTTCCTTCCTCTGACCAAGTGTCACTGCAGGAGAGAGTAGTGACATGACATCCCATCACAGGGGGGAACAAGTGAGAGCTGTAGAGAGCTTTCTCCCACAACTACTATTTGTATAACACAGCTACAGCCTCCTGCTGTGTTTATTTTGGGATAGACTCCTCTTTCTTTTTTTCTCATGTATTTATATATGCTCCAGGTAAGTTTACATCCAGTTTACCAATTCCTAGATGTGCTGGATGCATTCGTTTTATTTTTTAGGCTTTCTTTCCTTTATTTTCACCTGGTGATCCAGCCAGTAAGTCTGCTGTTTTTCAAAAGAACAAGCTCTCTTGCAGATAGTATCAGCTACAGGGATGAGACAAACTATTTACTACTGACAAGGGTGCTTACAATGATTAGTTTTTATTTATTTATGTAAAACCCTTATTCCAAATGGAACAAAACTGTTGCTGTCACTGCTTATAAAGTGTGAGCTGGGGTTTCGCTTCAATTTGTTAGTGTATTTTACTAACAAATTGGTGTCCCCAGTGCATTAGAGTCCCTACATACATCAGGTGTCCCCAGCGGAGTCCCTCCTTACATCAGGTGTCCCCAGCGGAGTCCCTCCTTACATCAGATGTCCCCAGCGGAGTCCCTCCTTACATCTGGTGTCCCCAGTGCAGTAGAGTCCCTCCTTACATCAGGTGTCCCCAGTGCAGTAGAGTCCCTTGGCTCTGCCTCTCACAGACCCTTGTTGTGCCAACATCGGTTTCCCCCAGAAAACCTGTTTCCCCTGGCTCTCGGCTGAGATCGGAACTCCGCCCCTCCAGCCTACTGTCATGGATATGCATTAATGTCTGTCTGCCATCTTACCTTTCCTCCTCTTGTGTTCATCTTAGAGACCAGACCCCCTTCACCTGGCTTCCTTTATAGTCTCCTCCCAGCCAGACTCCACCCCAGGCCCTATCACAGAACACTATATTAACCTGTGCACTGCAAGCCTGCTTTGCTGATCAACGTGTTTGTTAGGCATTGTGTGTTTGGGTTCCTGCCTGCCGTGTGCTACGTCTGTCTCTCTGTTACGTTATTGGCTTGTCCCCGACTATCCCTGTCTGCTCGTGACCCTTGACCTTCGGCTTGTCTTTCTTTATCCTTGTCTGCTTGTGGCCCTTGACTTTCAGCTTGTTATTCGTTACTCTTATATCTTGTGCTGCTGCTTCCCCTCTTGTCCCCTTATCCTACGGGGCGTGAGCTAGGAGACTCTAGGGGCCGCGACCTGGACCCAGCCTGCAGCATAACCTCCTCACCACTAGAGGCTCTGGAGAAGACCTGCTGGGTCTTAGACTCCGCGCCCTGGGGAATCTTGGCTCTAGCTTCCTATAGGATCCCGGTTGTGCTCCTCTGGTCCCGCTTTCCACAACCACCCAGTTTCCTATCCGCAGCAGTCAGCCATAGGGTTCACTACCTTGCGGTGCACTCCTGTCCCCCTACGGTGTGCATCTGTCACCTGGCCGTAGGTGACCTGACAGTTTGATCAGCCATGAACCCGGCTGACATGCAGGGCATAGTTCGCAGACTTGAAACCCAGGAATCGAATCAGACTCAGGTGATGCGATTCCTCCAGGATCTGGCTTCTCGATTCGAAGAGCTTTAGGCCTCCTTGGGAACCCCGAATCCGCAACCTCAAGTACAACCAGCGGTTGTACCTATCGCACCAGTCGCAGCCACACACTCACTAACACTGCCAGCTCCGTTCCGTTTCTCTGGGGACTCCAAGGCCTGCAGGGGGTTTCCCAGCCAATGCACGATTCATTTTGAGCTTCAGCCTCAAAACTTCCTGTCTGACCGGGCTAAGGTAGCCTATATCATTTCCCTCCTCTCCGGTGAAGCTTTGGCCTGGGCTGCCCCCCTGTGGGAGAGGAATGATCCGGTGGTTTCCAGCCTGTCCGACTTCTCGAAGCTCTTTCGTAATATCTTCGAAGAGCCGGCTCGGGCTTCTTCAGCGGCTAGTGCTGTCTTACGTCTTCGCCAAGAATCTAGTTCAGTGGGACAATATGCTCTTCAGTTCTGTATCCACACAGCTGAATTGAGCTGGAATAATGAGGCCCTGGTCGCTACCTTTTTACATGGCCTCTCTGACCGAGTGAAAGATGATTTAGCGGGAAGAGCCATTCCCGTCGGTCTGGACGATGTAATTTCGTTATGCAATCAGATCGACATTCGTTTTCAAGAGAGGTCCTTAGAAAAAAGACGCCAGCACTCTCTGGGTCCTAGCCAGTCTGAGCTCCCCTCTCTTCGTCCCGTGGAGCATCTTCTGCCTGCTGAGGGACCTATGCAGCTGGGCCGGACCAGACTAACCCCCGAAGAACGTGCTAGGCGCAGAACTCTGGGCTTGTGCCTCTATTGTGGGGGCAAGGGTAATTTTCGTGACTTTTGCTCGCTTCTGTCCGGGGAACGCTCAGGCTTAATACATTTGGAAGGTGGAGTATTGGACCCTGAAACATCACCTTCTCGCCTTCTCCTGCCGGTGTTCCTTCATGTAGGCACTTCTCCTCAATCAACCCTTGCATATCTGGATTCAGGGGCAGCCGGCAATTTTATGGATTGGGGAACTGCTTCTTCCATGAAGCTTACCCTTTCACCTCTCGCTACCCCATTGGTAGTCTTGGCAATTGATGGCACTGTTCTCCCAGGGGGCCCTATTCACTTCCAGACGCTACCCATTAGGATGTTGGTAGGGATTCTCCACCAGGAGTGGATATCCTTTCTCATTCTACCCAAGGCCTCTACCCCCATTGTATTGGGCCTTCCTTGGCTGCAGCTCCACTCTCCACATGTGGACTGGGCCTCTGGGCAGGTCCTGGCTTGGGGTCCCTCATGTTTCTCGTCATGTCTTCTCAAGGTGGCCCCCAAAGAGAGACTTCCGGTTGCTACCACTTCTGTTTCTTCTGATCTTCCCGTTGCATACAGTGATTACCGGGATGTGTTCTGTAAGAAATCAGCTGAGGTGCTTCCTCCCCACAGGTCTTTTGACTGTGCTATCGATCTTGTCCCCGGAGCAACTCTGCCCAGGGGTCGTACCTACCCTCTGTCCATCCCAGAGACCCAGGCCATATCTGAGTATGTTGCAGAGAATCTGGAGAGAGGTTTCATCCGGAAATCCGCATCACCTGCAGGGGCAGGGTTCTTTTTCGTTGCCAAAAAGGATGGTACCCTAAGACCCTGTATCGACTATCGAGGTTTAAACGCGGTTACTATTAAAAATCGATACCCCTTACCCTTAATATCTGAACTATTCGATAGGTTGAAGGGTGCCTCCATTTTTACCAAGTTGGATCTCAGAGGCGCGTACAATCTCATTCGAATACGGGAGGGTGACGAATGGAAGACTGCATTCAACACTAGAGACGGGCATCACGAATACCTGGTGATGCCTTTTGGTTTGTGTAATGCCCCAGCTGTGTTTCAAAACTTCGTCAATGAAATCTTCAGAGATCTGCTGTACCAGTTTGTTGTCATCTATCTGGATGACATTCTGATCTTTTCTGAAAATCTGCTCGTCTACAGAAACCATGTCCGCACTGTACTTCAGCGTCTTAGAGAGAACAATCTCTATGCCAAGCTGGAGAAATGTTCCTTTGAATGTTCTGAGGTCCTGTTTTTGGGGAGCTTTGTCTCATGTTCGGGTCTTCGTATGGATCCTGCGAAGGTCTTGGCTATTACCAACTGGCCTCTTCCTGCTAGCCTCAAGGCCACACAGCGCTTTCTTGGCTTCACAAATTATTATAGGCAGTTCATAAGGAATTACTCTTCCATTGCCGCGCCTATTATCGCTTTAACCAAGAAGGGTGCGAATGCCAAAGACTGGCCTCCCGAAGCTGTCTCTGCATTTCACGACCTGAAACAGGCCTTTGTTTCTGGACCTCTCTTGAGGAGACCAAATCCTGGGGAAGCATTTTTTATTGAAGTGGACGCTTCCTCAATGGGGGTGGGAGCTGTGCTTCTTCAATTCTTTGAGAAGAGACGTCAACCATGTGCGTTCTTCTCCAAAAAAAAATCTCAGGCAGAGAGGAATCATGCCATCGGTGATCGGGAACTTCTTGCGATTAAATTGGCGTTAGAGGAGTGGCATCATCTCTTGGAGGGTTCCCCTCACTCCATAACGATCTTTACTGACCACAAGAATTTACAGTATCTGCAGAATGCTAAACGTCTGAATCCTAGACAGGCCAGGTGGAGTCTCTTCTTTGCCCGTTTTAATTTCACGATTACTTACAAACCTGGTTCCTGCAATGGTCGGGCTGATGTGCTCTCTAGGTCATTTGACACTTTTGACGAGGAGTCCGCCCCTGAACCTGAGCCGATCATTCCAACCTCGTGCATTGCTGCCCACTCTACCACCCTGAAGTCTAAGATTCCGCCTGGTAAGACCTTTGTCCCCACTGAGCTAAGAGCTAAGATCCTTCGTTGGGGACATGATTCCAAGGTGGCAGGTCATTCTGGATTCCTCCGACCTTCTTACTCATTAGTCGTCACTACTGGTGGCCTAATCTCTGCTCGGATGTCAAAGACTACGTTAAGGCTTGTCATGTCTGTGCTCAGTCTAAATCCTCCACACAAGCTCCTGCTGGTCTCCTCATGCCCTTGCCCATCCCTAAAGAGCCCTGGGCTCATATTGCCATGGATTTTATCACTGATCTCCCACTGTCTGTGAATAATACAGTCATTTGGGTGGTAATCGATCGGTTCTCCAAGATGGCTCATTTTGTTCCTCTTCCTGGTCTTCCTTCTGCTCCTGCCTTGGTTCCCATTTTTATTCGAGAAATTTTCCGCCTCCATGGGGTTCCTTCTCATATTGTTTCTGACAGGGGAGTCCAATTTACGTCTCGTTTTTGGAGAGCCTTTTGCAAATCCCTCAATATTGTCTTGGATTTTTCCTCTTCCTACCACCCTCAATCCAATGGACAGACTGAGAGGGTTAATCAGGAGTTAGAGGTCTTTCTTCGCACCTTTGTGTCTTCTCATCATGACGATTGGTCCTCTCGACTTCCGTGGGCAGAATTCTCCCATAACAATCATGTGAATACCAGCTCGCAGAAGACACCCTTTTTCACTGTTTATGGAAAACACCCTCAACTTCCTCTTCCCATGACCTGTTCTCCAGATATTCCAGCTTTGGCTTCGGTTCAGGAGTCTCTCAATTCTGTTTGGGGTGATGTTCATGATTCCCTCCGGGCAGCTGCTGAAAAATTCAAAGGCTTTGCCGACCGCCGCAGGCGTAAACCGCCTTCTCTTCAGCCAGGGGACAAAGTCTGGCTCTCCACCAGGAACATCAAGCTCCGAGTTCCTTCTCTGAAGTTTGCTCCACGATTCATTGGTCCATACACTGTAACTGCTAAACTGAATCCAGTTTGTTTCAAACTCCAGATTCCTAAGAGCCTTAAAATCACTAACTCCTTCCACGTTGCCCTTCTGAAGCCTTTAGTCCTCAATAGATTCTCTCGTCCTCTCCCTACCGTGGCGCCTGTCTCTGAGGATAATCAGGAGTACGAGGTCAGTCAAATTCTGGACTCCCGACTTTGTAAAGGCGTTCTTCAGTACCTCGTTCATTGGAAGGGGTTTGGTCCTGAGGAGAGGTCTTGGATCGCTGCATCTGAGGTCTTTGCACCTCGTCTGTTAAAGGAGTTTCATCTGAAGTTTCCCTCCAAACCTGGGCCCAGGCGGGGAAGGGGGAGGCCTCGTAAGAGGGAGGGTACTGTCATGAATATGCATTAATGTCTGTCTGCCATCTTACCTTTCCTCCTCTTGTGTTCATCTTAGAGACCAGACCCCCTTCACCTGGCTTCCTTTATAATCTCCTCCCAGCCAGACTCCACCCCATGCCCTATCTCAGGACACTATATTAACCTGTGCACTGCAAGCCTGCTTTGCTGATCAACGTGTTTGTTAGGCATTGTGTGTTTGGGTTCCTGCCTGCCGTGTGCTACGTCTGTCTCTCTGTTACGTTATTGGCTTGTCCCCGACTATCCCTGTCTGCTCGTGACCCTTGACCTTCGGCTTGTCTTTCGTTATCCTTGTCTGCTTGTGGCCCTTGACTTTCAGCTTGTTATTCGTTACTCTTATATCTTGTGCTGCTGCTTCCCCTCTTGTCCCCTTATCCTAAGGGGCGTGAGCTAGGAGACTCTAGGGGCCGCGACCTGGACCCAGCCTGCAGCATAACCTCCTCACCACTAGAGGCTCTGGAGAAGGCCTGCTGGGTCTTAGACTTCGCGCCCTGGGGAATCTTGGCTCTAGCTTCCTATAGGATCCCGGTTGTGCTCCTCTGGTCCCGCTTTCCACAACCACCCAGTTTCCTATCCGCAGCAGTCAGCCATTGGGTTCACTACCTTGCGGTGCACTCCTGTCCCCCTACGGTGTGCATCTGTCACCTGGCCGTAGGCGACCTGACACCTACTGCATTTCAGCTCCTCCTAATCTTCGCCCCTCCAGCCCTCTGCACTGCAGCTCCTCCCACTCTCCCTTGCGCACCCCCGGTTTTCATGGTCTCAGTACAACACCATGAAAACAGGGGGCGGGGGCGGTAGACGGCCGAACAACATTGCGAGGGAGAGTGGGAGGAGCTGAAGTGCAGAGGGCTGGAGAGGTATAGTTCGGATCTGAGCTGAGAGCTAGGGTAAAACAGGAAAGAGATCGCATGGCGGCAGCCGTATTTTTGGAGCCAGAAGCAGTTCCGGTGCCAAAAACAGTCCTGAAAAATCGGGACTGTTGGCAAGTATGTGATTCTGCTCTGATGCCACTTTTTTGTTATTAATCTGCAGCTTAAGATTCAGCCTATCGCCACTGATGTCCTTCCTGTCCAAACGATTTCCAGCCTCATACAGACTATAAAACAAGTAGAAAAGGTGCAATGCACAAGTACCTCAGTACGTGGGTTATGTATGGTACCAAATAGTCCAGGAACAAGGATAAAAGAGATGTATAGAAAAGTACTTATACTCTCGGGTGCATATGTAGAAAAGGGTCAGTCAGGGCAGCCACCGATAAAATCAGAAGCAGGTTTCCAGTAGGCTAAAATAAAACAAGGAGAGGGGCGCCTCTGAGAAAGTATCAATAAAACATTTAATAAACAGCAATAATCACTCACATGAGGGAATGAAGAGTTGTATTCATGATACACAGCTGGGTAGAAGAGTGGGACTGCAGGTCACAGCAAGTCCATCTGAGCTGGCACCACAATTGATCCTGGGCAGGAAAGCGTGGGATGGCAGAGCACAGCAAGGTATTCTTCTAGGACCCAGTTCATTCATACCAAAAACAGGAGAAAACAGTCCATCTAGCGTTGGTATGGGTTCCGATGGGTAGATGAGAGGGGTGAGACGTCAGGGCTGGATGGCTGGCTGCGCTGTGGCTGATGGCATTTGTCTGGCTTCCAGGATGTAATGGGGAGACACGGCCGTGTGATCCGCAGCCAGAACGAGGCTTGGTCAGCACAACAAAGCGGGGCGCCGGGCTATGATGTCATCGACATGCAACGCGTTTCAGAGCAGGCTCGCTATTGGTGGGGGAACAGCAGCACTTCTTTCTCAAGCATAAGGTGGGTGGAAATTGGGATAAAGTTTTTATAGACTGACGGGGGGCGGGGCCAGCGCGTAACTGGGAAGAATGTCAGCATTTAACATGGGAGCAAAGAACATTAGAGAACATATAAAATGCAAAGAGAGTATATGCCATGAATGCATTATACAAAATAGCTGCCATAGAAGAATGCATTATACAAAAAACAACATTATAAGTATTTAAAAAAATTCATATATAATTGATCAAAAAATAAACATATATCCATAATAAATAGATAAAAAAGATAGTATTTCCAATCATTTGGGACGGAATGGATGGGGGCTAGTAATTAGGAAGGGGAGGGGGGGAGGAAAAGGAAAGAAGGGGGGGTGGGGGGGGAAACATAGTTAGCTCTGAATCTAAACTCTGTAGAAGAATCTTAGATAGGGCCAGCTATGCATGAGACAGGCTGCTCATCAGCAGACATCACTGCACCACCTCTCCACCTCAATCAATCACAGAACAGTTTGCATGTATTCAGAGAATGCAAAGCATTCTCTGAATGATTCCCATGCCGAGCGGCCGACCTTCTGTGTTCACATTGCATCAGGTCAGCCGCTGGGCAGTGGACCCGGAAGCGAAGGAAGATCATTGGAGTAGCTATGTTTACTTAATGATTTCCACCTTCCTTCAGCCATATATGGTATATGCCAGACCAGTGTAATTGTATAAAATATCCATACCATGAATTCATTTTTAACCTAAAGCTTTGACTGGAGTCAAGCTTTACTTCATTTATTTTTGCTCACAGTGACCTCCGCAACATTTACAGTGATCAAGATTAAAGCGGTTGTATACCGCTGGACAATTTTTTTTTTTCCCCTCCTGCAATGTAAAGTTATAATGTGCTAGTATGCATTGCATACATTATGTGAAACGTACCTTAAAATTAAGCTGTTCTAGCGCCGCAATGTCAGCGCTGCAGTCGCTTCCATCTTCACCCGTCTTGCTTCCAGGTTCGAGGGCTCCGGCTGTGTGACTGGCCGGAGCCGTGATGACTTCACTCCCGCGCATGAGCATGGGAGCTGCGTTCACGGCACAGGGCTCGGAAGAAACGGCACAGGTGGCCGTTCCTTCAGATCGCATGCGCCAGTGATGTCACTAGCTGCATGTAATGTAAATATCTCCTAAGCGGTGCATGTTTAGGAGGTATTTACATTACTTATAGGTAAGCCTTATTATAAACTTACCTATAGGTTAATTTCAGTAAAGGAAGTTTACTTCCTCTTTAAAGAAGGAGAAGTCTTTGAAACTCTCTTATGTCTTCTGGTGTTTTCCAAACTGTAGATAACAGATTCTAAAGACGCAACATAAAGCATTCCTTCCTTACATTCTTATACATTAGATTGCATGTGAATAAGAAAGTGGGACACAGCATGTCTTACATAACTAAAATCATCACTCCCAAATGGGCTTTACTAACAGATGTAGTCTTCTTACTCATTCCATTGTATACAATTATGCCTAATAGTATGTAGAAATTACAGCCACGTCTGTACAGAGTGGCAATTGTAATTTTCATTGCTTAAATATATTCATTTACATCTGTGAGCCACTGCAACCTTATGCGGCGTACACACGATCGTTTTTCATGCCATTTTTTTAACCGACGTTTTTCTCGTTGTTTTTTTTCATGTTTCCTCTCAAGCCTGTCTTGCATCCACACGATCATTAAAAAAAACGCTTGAGCAAAGCGCAGTGACGTACAACACGTACGACGGCACTATAAAGGGGAAAGTTCCATTCCAATGGCGCCACACTTCATGTTAGTAAACTTTGTTGAGCGGCGATTCGCGCTTTTCAGCCTCGTGTTTTTCAGTCCGTTACAGCGTGACGAATGTGCTATCTCCATTACGAACGCTAGTTTTACCAGAACGAGCGCTCCCGTCTCATACTTGATTCTGAGCATGCGCGTTTTTTTTGCCCTCGTAAAAGCATACACACTATCGTTTTTCACGTCGTTAAAAAAAACGACATGAAAAACGATGTGAAAAAATAGTGCATGTTCAAAATTTTTAATGGCCGTTTTTCACACCGTTAAAAATGCTCTGGAGCATACACACGATCGGTTTTAATGGGCATTTTAAAAAATTGCATTTTTAACGGCATGAAAAACGATCGTGTGTACGCCGCATTATAGTGGCCTGTTATATATGCCAACATGTCTATTGTTAAGTCTATCTCCCCACTACCTTTTACAGGGTATAAATATTTGTGAGGCTTAAAAGCCTTTCTCATGCTCTATATATGATATTAATGAGTATGTCACAACAAGGTATAATGACGCATTTGTAAAAAAATATACACATTTTCTATTTTTAATATAACCACCATCCTGTCATTTTAAACTGATGTAGATCTATCACTGTGGTAATGCATTTACAGCCACAAGGTGGTAGCATTTAACTTTTTAATGAAAGGATAAATGATTGTATTGTGTTGCATGCATTACATTGGCTGCCACAAAAACATTATACTGTATTTTGTCAGTGTCAAAAAAAAAAAAAAAGTGAAGAAATTAAAGCAGGTTAACAAAAGTTCTTTATGTTAAGAAGGTGTGGATATAACGGATGATCAAAAAAACTGGAGTATATAATGGACATCATTGAATCAAATTTTTTTAGTTGCTCACACGTGTAACCTGTATTGGTGGCCTAGCTCAGATACATCATAACTAAAGCCTCGTATATACAATCAGATTTTCGGACAACCGTCTGTCCGTTTTTTGTTGCATGATAGTCTCATGACGAAAGTGAAGAGGTTATTCACCATTAGTGATGAGCCGAACACCCCCGGGTTCGGTTCGCACCAGAACCCGCGAACGGACCGAAAGTTTGCACGAACTTTAGAACCCTATTAAATACAATGGATGCGAACGTTCGAAATCTAAAGTGCTAATTATAACGACTATTATGCATGTTATTGTCCTAAAAAGGGTTTGGGAACCCGGGTTCTGCACCAGGGGACATGTATCAATGCAAAAATAAGTTTTAAAAACTGCAGTTTTTCGGGAGCAGTCATTTTAATGATGCATAAAGTGAAAAAAAAAAAGTCAAATATTCCTTTAAATATCGTACCTGGGGGGTGTCTAAAGTATGCCTGTGAAGTGTCACGTGTTTCCCGTGTTTAGAACTGTCCCTGCACAAAATTACATTTCTAAAGGAAAAAAAGCCATTTAAAACTGCTTGCGGCTTTAATGTAATGTCTGGTCCCGGTAATATGGATGAAAATCTTTAAGAAAAATGGCATAGCTGCCCCATCACACACCCCCCCCTACCCCAGCCCATTACCAGCCCCTTTGGGTCTTGTATGGATATTAAGGGGAACCCCGCACACAAAATAAAAAAGGCCCTATATACTCTGAACAGCCGTATACAGGCGGTGCATACAAGACAGGGACTGTAGGTTTGTTCTTATGTAGAATCTGTTTGTAATTTTGAACAGGTACATTGTTTAAGTGTAGCTCCAGGCAAAAAATCTATTTTTAAGCTTTTTGGAAAACATAGGGAAGGGTTATCACCCCTGTAACATTTGTTTTGCTGTCTGTGCAGTGTGCACCTGTTCAGAACAGTTCACCTCACTTTCCGTCCTAATGACAAATGTTTTTTGAAAATTTGGGTTTTTTATTGAAACAAGAATTGGTGATAAAGCATCAGTGGAGAGGAAACACTTTTTTTCCCATATTAACTCCTACAGGAGAGAATTTGCCTTCCTAGGGGTAGATTTCCTCTCACTTCCTGTTGTATCCTTCCGTTTGCAAGCAGGAGTCGTTTGTAAGTTGGATGTTTGAAAGTAGGGGCCTGCCGTATATACTCAGCTGAAATTTGCCCCTTACATGTTGGTGTTGCCACAACACTGTGAGCCCTCACAGTTACTCTTGGTGGGCGCATGAATGGGCCCTGCTGTGAATTATTAGATCAAGAATTGTAATTGCATGCCCCTGTTGAACAGGGGCTGAAAAATTGGGCCTTTGGTGGTGGTGGTGGTGTTGACACAACACTGTAAGGCCTCACAGTTAGTCTTGGTGGGTGCAGGAATGGGCCCTGCTGTGAATTATTAGATCGAGAATTGTAATTACATGCCCCTGTTAAACAGGGGCAGAAAAATTGGGCCTTAGCCACTGGTGCTGGTGCCACGACACTGCAACCTCTCCCAGATACTCTAGTTGGAGTGCAGGAATGAGCCCTGCTGCAAAGCATTGCATAAAAATTTTAATAACACGCCCCTGTTAAACAGGGGCTGAAAAATTGGGCCTTAGCCACTGGTGGCGGCACCCAGAAACAAAAATGTTCTTCCAAGCTATCATCATCAATCGGATCTTTGAGGAGGAGGAGGATAGTCAGTCAACATAACAGGACAGTCTCTCAGCATCAGCATCAGTCTTGAAGGGATGTGACATTTGAAAATAAATTAGTCTGTTATATCAGCTTCAGGTGTTTGGTAGCTGGTGGTTATCCAAGACTGGTTCATCTTTATGAAGGTCAGTCGATCAACAGAGTCGGTGGACAGGCGCACCCTGTGATCCGTGACAAATCCTCCAGCAGCACTGAATGTGCGTTCTGAAAGAACGCTGGATGCAGGACAGGCCAGTAGCTCAATTGCATACTGTGCAAGCTCTGGCCAGTGATCCATCCTCAAGACCCAGTAAGCCAGAGGATTTTCGGTGGGGAAAGTGTCCAAGTCTGACCTTGCCCCTAGGTATTCCTGCACCATGTATATCAGACGCTGGCGATGGTTGCTGGAACCGATCATACCTTGGGGCTGCGGACTAAAGAATTGTCTGAACGCATCGGTCAGACGGCCACCTTCCCCACCGCTCCTTCTTTGACTGACCGAAGCCTCAGCAACTCGTTGTCCAGGACCAGGAGTTTGTAACCTCCCAGTCTCTGGGAACGCGTTGCACAGACCTTTCTGCAAGGCCTCCCGGAGTTGTCTCATCCTCTGCTCCCTCTGCGACGGTAAGATAAGGTCCGCAACCTTACCCTTGTACCGTGGATCAAGGAGAGTGGCCAGCCAGTAATGGTCCCTCTCCTTGATCCGAAGAATACGAGGATCCTTCCGCAGACTTTGCAGGATCAGGGAGGCCATGCAGCGTAGGTTAGCTGAGGCATTCGGTCCGCAGTCCTCTGGGTCACTAAGGACGACATGATCCGCAGCCACCTCCTCCCAGCCACGTACAAGTCCACTAAATCATCCCTAAAAGACTGCTGATGATTATGCTGAGTGCCAGGCTCCACCTCCATGCTGACACAATCCTCCTCCTCCTCCTCCTCTTCTTCCTGTGCGATGGGTGGGACAGAAGGAACACTGTCTGGGTAAAGGGGGCCTTGAGAGGCAAGGAAGTCCTCCTCTTCCTGCCTCTGTTCTGCCTCAAGTGCCCTGTCCATTATTCCACGCAGCGTATGTTCCAACAGGTGGACAAGAGGTACAGTGTCACTGATGCATGCACTGTCACTACTCACCATCCTCGTGGCCTCCTCAAATGGTGCCAGGACAGTGCATGCATCCCTGATCATGCCCCACTGGCGTGGTGAAAAAAACCAGAGCTCCCCTGACCTTGTCCTGGTGCCGTAGTCGCACAGGTACTCATTGATGGCCCTCTGCTGCGTGTGCAGCCACTGCAGCATGGCCAACGTTCAGTTCCACCTGGTGGGCATGTCACATATAAGGCGGTTCTTGGGCAGGTTAAACTCCTTTTGCAGCTCAGCTAGGCGAGCACTGGCATTGTAAGATCTGCGGAAATGCACACAGACTTTCCTGGCCTGCCTCAGGACATCCTGTAAGCCCTGGTACCTGCCCAAGAACCGCTGCACCACCAGGTTAAGGACGTGAGCCACACAGGGCACATGGGTCAGTTGTCCCTGTCGGAGAGCGGAGAGGAGGTTGGTGCCATTGTCACAAACTACCACTCCTGGCTTAAGCTGGCGTGGCGTCAACCACCTCTGCCCCAGTGTGGCTCCTGTCCCCCAAACACACCAGCGCAAGCACGGCATGGCATCTTTTTGCCTGCGTACTTGCGTAGCCCCTTGAACGCCTACGGAGCACCGCTGGTTCCGAGGACAAAGCACAGGAAGAGGCCACGGAGGAAGAAGAAGAGGAGGGGGTGGAGGACAGAGGTGTGTCACAACCAGTAGTAGGAGGCGTGGCGTGGAACAACCTCCAACACTACAGCACCTTGTCCTTCATCCTTCCCAGCTGCCAAAAGAGTGACCCAATGGGCCGTGAAAGAAAGGTAACGTCCCTGTCCATGCCTGCTGGACCATGAGTCAGCGGTAATATGCACCTTACCGCTGACCGCGAGGCCAAGACATTGCCTTCCACATGCCGGTAGAGAGCCGGAATCGCCTTCCGTGAGAAAAAGTGGCGTTTGGGAACCTGCCACTGAGGAACCACACATTGCACAAACTCACGGAAGGGGGCCGAGTCTACCAACTGAAAAGGCAGCAGTTGAAGCGCTAGCAATTTAGCCAAGCTAGCATTTAACCGCTGGGCATGTGGATGGCTGGGAGTGAACTTCTTTCGACGGTCCAGCAGCTAGGGCAGGGAAATTTGCCTGCTAGAATCGGACGTCGGTGTACTGCTAGTACTTGGCTGTGACACACCTAATTCTACACCTTCATTCCTCTCAGAGCAGGTTTCAGAGAGGACTGAAGGTATAGTGGGGTTGGAGATCCCAGCTGATGCGGTGCAAGAAGAGGTCAGCTTTGTTCTTTGGTGTGGGTCTTTAAGGTAGGCTTGCCAACGAGCTGCATGGCAGGTCAACATATGTCTGGTCAAGCATGTGGTGCCCAAGCGGGTGATGTTTTGGCCACGCGATATACGCTTGAGACATATGTTGCAAACAGCAGCTGTGCGATCTGATGCACTCGACTCAAAAAAGGCCCACACCAAAGAACTTTTTGAATAACGGGCAGAGGCAGTGCCCTGCACAGGCGGAGCTCTGCGGTGTGATTCCGTCGGTGTGCTGCCCTTACGCTGGCCCCCCGAGGGCATCCTGCCTCGTTGGAGATGTGCCTCCTCCTCATCCTCCTCCTCCTCCTCCTCCTCTCTCCTATTAGGCACCCACGTGGAGTCAGTGACCTCATCATCCCCTCCCTCCTCATCACTGGAGCCAATCTGGCAGTATGCTGCAGCTGCTGGAACATGACTGCCAGATTGGTGTCCTTCTTGAGCATTTCCTCTCTCTGCTCTCACGCTACTGCCTTCCTCTAGCTGGGTATCATCATCAGACCCTTCGAAACGCTGGGCATCCTCCTGGAGCATGTACCCAACACTGTGCTCAAACAGTTCGGGGGACTCCTCAGGAGGACATGGTTGGTCTAGGGAAGGAGTGACTGATGATGACATTGATACCAGGGAAGAGGACGCTTTGGCAGCTGCTTTGCCAGTACCCTGAGCCTGGGTGAGAGAGGATGAGGAGGATGAGGAGGGCTTGGTCATCCACTCTACCAAGTCTTCGGCATGATGCGGCTCAACACGTCCAGCTGCCGAAAAGAAGGACAAGCGTGTCCCATGGCCACGTGCTGATGGCGATGCACCGCGTCCACGACCAGCACTGTTGTCTCTAGACACAGAGCCTGCTTTCCCTCTTTTATTGGCTCCTGACTGTCTGCCTCTCCTTGTTTGCCTTCCAGACATTCTAATGGCCTGCAGGGAAATGGGAAAAGCAGCAATACAGGCTTCAGGTGTAATATGGTCAGGAGGCCCACTCCGCCCGCTGTAAGTGCCGCAAAATCCTGTTGGTGTAACACACCAGGAAAAAGCAGCAATACAGGCTAAGTTAAGGTGTAATATGGTCAGGAGGCACACTCCGCCCGCTGTAAGTGCCGCAAAATCCTGTTGGTGTAACACACCAGGAAAAAGCAGCAATACGGGCAAACTTCAGGTGTATAATGTGCAGGAGGCTTAGCAACAATGACACTGACACTGTCCCCTGCCTATCCTTCTCTCTCCCTGCACAAAAGGTTTATCAAAGTATATGACACTGACACTCTCCCTGTCTATCCTTCTCTCTCCCTGCACACAAGGTTTAGCAAAGAATATGACACTGACACTGTCCCCTGCCTATCCTTCTCTCTCCCTGCACACAAGGTTTATCAAAGTATATGACACTGACACTCTCCCTGCCTATCCTTCTCTCTCCCTACACACAAGGTTTAGCAAAGAATATGACACTGACACTCTCCCTGCCTATCCTTCTCTGTCCCTACACACAAGGTTTAGCAAAGAATAGAGTTGACAAGATTTGACACTGTCCCTGCCTATCCTTCACTTTCCCTGCTCCGGAACACACTACACGAGGCCGCCGCGCTGGTGGCCTTTTATAGTGTGGGGCGTGTACTAAACCCCCTCAGCTATAATTGGCCACAGGCATCCTGCCTGTGGCCAATCATTGCTCTCCTCGCTGCCGGCGCTGTGATTGGCCAAGCATGCAGGGTCACAGTGCATGCTTGGCCAATCACAGCGCCGGGATTACACTGCGATGGCGCAGTGTATTGTGGGCCGTTCGCGTCACTCGAATTTGGCGCGAACGGCCCAAATCGTTCGTTGTTCGCCGAACGTGCGAACAGCCGATGTTCGAGTCAAACCTATGTTCGACTCGAACACCGAGCTCATCCCTATTCACCATACGAAAATTCTCTTATGACAGAATACAACTTCAGAATTGACGTAATGCGTTGACTAGTTTTATATGTATTCCTTCATTTCTGAGCATGTGTAGTCTTGCTCTTATGATTTTTTTCGTACGAAAACCGTAATAATTAAACGAAAATCTGACGTTGAGTTCACGTACAACAAAAATTTTTTGTCTAACGGAAAATCGGGATCGACTGTCAAAAGCACCATACTAACGATCCGAAAATTGCCAGGTCGTTCGTCAGACGAAATTTTACTTCCGGTTTTTGTATCGTATGTACGGGCCTTTAGTGAGGTGAATGGAGGAATGCCCCTGCCAAGACATTGTATTCTGACAGCTGGACTCTTTGCTGTCAGAATACACTGATCAGTGACTGATTGCTTGCAGCCACTGATAGACAAATGTTTTCCAACATTCTCATTCAACAGAATGATCGACTTCTGTTGAACAGGAATGGCTACACATGGATAAAAATGTCCAAATTTATATATATATATATATATATATATATATATATATATACATATACACACTACAGGTTTTTGTGTTATGGTAACTTCAGAATTTAAACTAGGGGTAACATTAAATCCATAAAGAGGAGCTCCAGGCTCCCCCTCCAAAAATAAAAACTAAGCAGCTATAAATACTGTAGCTGCTGACTTTTAATATTAGGGCACCTACCTGTTCAGGCATCCAGTGGTGTCCTCACCCGAGCTGATTCTTCAATTGGCTATGTGGTGCTGGCACCACCATCCTGACTAAGGGAAGCTGGCAGTGAAGTCTTGCGCTTTCACAGTTGATTTCCTACTGCGCATGAGCGAAGTGCGCTGCACTTTGTGAGTGGGCCACAGTCTTTTGAGACCTGTAAAGTGTCCATAAAAGGCTGCGGGGGGAAGGAAAGGGGAGGCCAAACTTCTGGCTCAGTTCACTGCGGTGAACTGAGCCGGAAGTGGGAGTGGGTACCTGTCACAGCCAGGTAGCCTCTCCCCCCACACACAAAAGGTGCCAAATGTGGCAGTGAAGGGGGGGAGGAGGCAGACAAGCAGAGCTTCCCCTTTCAACAGCCGATTCCGATTTTTCGTCCGACAAAAGCTGACTATAACATTTTTGGAGTACGTGAACTCAGCGTCTGATTTTCATTTCATTTGTACGTTTTTTTTCCGAAAAAAATAGTAAGAGCAAGACTACGTATGCTCAGAAACAAAAGCATGCATACAAAGCTATTCAACACATTACATCACTTCTGAAGTTGTATTCTGTCGTACGAGAATTTTCGTATGGTGAGTAACCTCTTTGGGACTAGCATGCAACAAAAAACGGACGAACGGTCGTCCGAAAATCTGATAGTGTGTACGAGGCTTAAGTCCTTCTCTGAACAGCCCTTACTGATGTTTCCTCCACTAAGTACTAACCATTAGACCACAGACCTCCAGAGCACTGGTTTTTCTTTAGCGGAACTGACTAAAATAGCAGCCCAGTGTTGCACTTCTCTCTCTATGTATGCATCCAAAATATAACAGCCTACAACACTAGAGCTCACTTTCAGCTCCTCACCCTGCAGGGTCAGGGTGGAAAATTGTGCCAAAACAGGCAAGCTACATACCCATGTGCCCCAGAACAACATAGAGCACATGCAGTGCTGGTTGGCAAGATGACGCAATGCCAACCACATGCATGCTCAATAGAGATAGAATGTCCCAGTTCTGCATCAGTGCATGGCTAGCCATTTTCTCTGTGTTGCATCACAAATTTGGGAATGCTAATGTGATAACACATCTCTTCCAACATGGTGATTTCTCTGTTAATTACTCTGCCTCGTTGTGTCTGTGTCAGATCTAATTACAAATTATCTGTCACATGCACCAGTGCTAGACTGAAAGACCCAAGGATTGTAGGGTATGTCGTTTCTTCACACTAATGGCCCCTACACACTATCTGAAAATCGTATGAAAAATACCGCTTTCAAATCTGATCATTCGTACACAGCACGAAAATGTTCCTTGTCTGCTACCAGATCGTATGATTTTCATTTAATTAGTACAGCTGTCTTTCAAAAATACAATACACATACACTACAACACATTGCATCACTTCCCAATTTTTATTCTGTCGTACGAGAATTTTTGCCACTTTAGTAAACTCTTTATTTTCGATATTAGACTAGCATGCCAAAAAACAACGGACAATCTGTCCTACAATTCTAAGATCGTGTGTACGAGCCATTAGTGTCAGTTCTTTGAAATGCAGACAGAAGTCATGCATTAACCTTTGCAGTGCCATGCCTCATGTTTGAACACAAACGGAAACTTCTAACAATTTAGTAGATTTATTCTACTATAGGCTGTACATACAAGGTAACAAATGTCACTGTGGAACTACCTAATCAATGCACATCTTATCAAGGTGAAAAGATAAAGTGTAGGTAAGAAAGTTTATAATGCCTTTAAACTAGAACAAAGGCAAGGATTAAAAGCTTAAAAAAAAAGCTGCATACACAGTGCCTAGGTAATGGTATGTTATTTTTCTTAGTGTTGATTTGTTTCTTCAATTGCTGGCTGGTGCATGCAGGTGTCAAACAATTTCTGTGGCATGGCTTCCCCTGTATGCAGTGCCGGCCCAAGACATTGTGCTGCCTGGTATCAAGAATTAAATGCTATCCCCCCGCCAAAAAAAAAATCACGCCCACCAAAATGCCCCCATATTCATTATTTTATATCATGATAACTAAAGTGGACCTGTCATGGCTCTATACATGTATATAGAAGTATAAAGAGGACCTGTCATGGCACTATACATGTATATAGAAGTATAAAGAGGACCTGTCATGGCTCTATACATGTATATAGAAGTATAAAGAGGACCTGTCATGGCTCTATACATGTATATAGGAGTATATAGAGGACCCCTCATGGCTCTATACATGCATAGGAGTATAAAGAGGACCTGTCATGACTCTATAAATGTATATAGGAGTATAAAGAGGACCTGTCATGGCTCTATACATGTATATAGGAGTATAAAGAGGACCTGTCATGGCTCTATACATGTATGTAGGAGTATAAAGAGGACCTGTCATGGCTCTATACATGTATATAGGAGTATATAGAGGACCTGTCATGGCTCTATACATGCATAGAAGTATAAGGAGGACCTGTCATGTCTCTATACATGTATGTAGGAGTATAAAGAGGACCTGTCATGGCAATATACATGTATGTAGGAGTATAAAGAGGACCTGTCATGGCTCTATACATGTATATATGAGTATAAAAGGACCTGTGCGTGGCCGTTGGCCGCGATGTCAGCCGGCCACCCGCGATCGCTCCACAGAGCCAGAACGGGGATCTGTCAATGTAAACAGACAGATCCCCATTCTGACAGGGGAGGAGAGACAGATCTGCTGTTCCTAGTGATTAGGAACATAGATCTCTCTCCTCCTCCAGTCAGTCCCATCCCCCCAGTTAGAAACACCTCCCAGGGAACACATTTAACCCCTTTCCTGACAGTGACATTAACACAGTAATCAGTGCATTTTTATAGCACAGATCGCTGTATAAATGTTACTGGTCCCAAAAAAGTGTCAAAAGTGTCCAATCTGTCCACCGCAATGTCACAGTTTCGCTGTATAAATGTTACTGGTCCCAAAAAAGTGTCAAAAGTGTCCAATCTGTCCACCGCAATGTCACAGTTTCGCTGTATAAATGTTACTGGTCCCAAAAAAGTGTCAAAAGTGTCCAATCTGTCCACCGCAATGTCACAGTTTCGCTAAAAATCGCAGATCACCGCCATTACTAGTAAAAAATATATAATAATAATAAAAATGCCATAAATCTATCCTCTATTTGGTAGACGCAATAACTTTTGCGCAAACTAATCAATATACACTTATTGCGTTTTTTTTTTTTTTTTTACCAAACATATGTAGAAGAATACATATCGACCTAAACTGATGAAGACATTTTTATTTTTATTTTTTTGGATGTTTATTATAGCAAAAAGTTCAATAAAATTTTTTTTTCAAAGTTGTCGCTATTTTTGTTTATAGCACAAAAAATAAAAACCGCAGAAGTGATCAAATACCACCAAAAGAAAACTCTATTTGTTTAGGTACAACGTCACATGACCGCGCAATTGTCAGTTAAATTGATGCAGTGCCGAATCGCAAAACAAATTATTGAAGTGCATTATTTCTATTATTACATTGTTATATAAAATAAAATAGTTCAACTCACCATAATGCAGAATCAGTGGGAGTGTGTCACTTGCCGCGTCACCTGCCACCAGATGCAGATTGTCACTTGTTGCGGATTGTCACTTGCCACAATGCCTTCCGCCACAAATTGCGGATGGTCACTTGCCACGATGCCACACATTGCAGATTGTCACTTGCCACACATTGCAGATTGTCACGACATCACCTGCCACACATTGTGGATTGTCACTTGCCACACATTGTAGATTGTCACTTGCCACGACATCACCTGCCACACGTAGCAGATTATCACTTGCCACTTCACCTGCCACACGTAGCGGATTGTCACTTGCCATGACGTCACCTGCCACATGTCTGACAGAGAGGAGGGGGTCTGACAGAGAGGAGGGGGGTCTAAAGAGAGGAGCGGGGTCTGACAGAGAGGAGGAGGGGGGGTCTGACAGAGAGGAAGAGGGGGTGGCGGATGACAGAGAGGGAGAGGGGGTGGTGGCTGATAGAGAGGACGGGGGGCAGCTGATAGAGAGGAGGGGGGCAGCTGATAGAGAGGAGGGGGGGTGGCTGATAGAGAGGAGGGGGGTGGCTGATAGAGAGGAGGGGGGGCGGCTGATAGAAAGGAGGGGCGGCGGCTGATAGAGAGTAGAGAGGAGGGGGGCGGCTGATAGGAGGGGGCGGCTGATAGAGAGGAGGGGGTGGGCGGCTGATAGAGAGGAGGGGGGGCGGCTGATAGAGAGGGGGGGCGGCTGATAGAGAGGAGGGGGGGCGGCTGATAGAGAGGAGAGGGGGAGGCTGATAGAGAGGAGAGGGGGTGGCTGATAGAGAGGAGAGGGGGTGGCTGATAGAGAGGAGGGGGGGCGGCTGATAGAGAGAAGGGAGCAGCTGATAGAGAGAAGGGGGAGCGGCTGATAGAGAGGAGGGGGGGCAGCTGATAGAGAGGAGGAGGGGGCGGCTGATACAGAGAGGGGGGCGGCTGATAGAGAGGAGGGGGGGCGGCTGATGGAGAGGAGGGGGGCGGCTGATAGAAAGGAGGGGCGGCGGCTGATAGAGAGGAGGGGGGTGGCTGATAGAGAGGAGGGGGGCGGCTGATAGGAGGGGGGCGGCTGATAGAGAGGAGGGGGTGAGCGGCTGATAGAGAGGAGGGGGGCGGCTGATAGAGAGGGGGGGCGGCTGATAGAGAGGAGGGGGGGCGGCTGATAGAGAGGAGAGGGGGTGGCTGATAGAGAGGAGAGGGGGTGGCTGATAGAGAGGAGAGGGGGTGGCTGATAGAGAGGAGAGGGGGTGGCTGATAGAGAGGAGGGGGGGCGGCTGATAGAGAGAAGGGAGCAGCTGATAGAGAGGAGGGGGATCGGCTGATAGAGAGGAGGGGGGCAGCTGATAGAGAGGAGGAGGGGGCGGCTGATACAGAGAGGGGGGCGGCTGATAGAGAGGAGGGGGGGCGGCTGATGAAGAGGAGGGGGGGCGGCTGATAGAGTGGAGGGGGGCGGTGATAGAGAGGGGGCAGCTGATAGAGAGGAGGAGGGGCGGCTGATAGAGAGAGGGGGGCGGCTGATAGAGAGGAGGGGGGGTGGCTGATGGAGAGGAGGGGGGGTGGCTGATAGAGAGGAGGGGGGCGGCTGATAGAGAGGAGGGGGGGCGGCTGATAGAGTGGAGGGGGCGGCTGATAGAGAGGGGGGGCGGCTGATAGAGAGGAGGGGGGGCGGCTGATAGAGAGGAGAGGGGGTGGCTGATAGAGAGGAGAGGGGGTGGCTGATGGAGAGGAGGGGGGCGGCTGATGGAGAGGAGGGGGGCGGCTGATGGAGAGGAGGGGGCAGCTGATGGAGAGGAGGGGGGCGGCTGATAGAGAGGAGGGGGGGCGGCTGATAGAGAGAAGGGAGAAGCTCATAGAGAGGAGGGGGGGCGGCTGATAGAGAGGAGGGGGGCAGCTGATAGAGAGGGGGGCGGCAGATAGAGAGGAGGGGGGGCGGCAGATAAAGAGGAAGAGGGGCGGCTGATAGAGAGGAGGGGGGCGGATGGTAGAGAGGAGGGGGGGCGGCTGATAGAGAAGAGGGGGGGCAGCTGATAGAGAGGAGGGGGGCGGCTGACAGAGCAGATGAGAGAGACAGACCTCAGGAGGGGGGGCGAGGAGGGGGCCGTGGGTGGCTGACAGGGCAGATGAGAGAAACGGACCTCAGGAGGGGGGCGGCTAATAGACTGATAGAGAGGAGGGGGGCCGCGGGCAGCTGACAGGGCAGATGAGAGAGACGGACCTCAGGAGGGGGGCGGCTGATAGATGGGAGGGGGGCCGCGGGCAGCTGACAGGGCAGATGAGAGAGACGGACCTCATGTCTCCTGTGACACACAGCGCTAGTTAGGACTCCAGGAGCATGCAGGGCTGGTGCGATTACCCACAGTCCAGCTCCTCCGCTACTCCAGGCGAATCACAAGCCTCATGTCCGCTGTCCGTCCCGCCCACATGACCTGCTCGGCCAATCACAGGACACCCGCCGCTGCCTATTGCTGAGCTTGGCTCAAGCACAGAGACAGATTTTTAGGCAGCAGTTTGAACATTGATTTGCGGCCCCCCTGAAAGTGCCGCCTGGGACCGAGGTACCATCGGGTCCCATGGTAGGGCCGGCCCTGCCTGTATGTGTGTGTCGCCTCCATTTTTAAAGGCTATATATACAGTATATAGGGGAAGCCAACCTCATGTGAAAATCCAGTATGGGAACAGCATAGTGAGGACCTTTAATGCGGGGGTCAGCAAGCTGTAGATCGCGGACAGGTTACTAATTGAGGTTTGGGTCTGTAGTAGAGAGCAAGAGCTGCATAACGGAATGCCTCTGTAGTGCTGGCTCCTGTCCCATGCGGAGTGATACCAACTGCACTTCATCTCTTATCCCTGCTAGCGGTCTCCAGAGTGGTGCCAGCAGCAGGAAAGAAGAGATCTTCAGGTCAGTGTGAAGCAATACACTGGGCATATTGGTATGGGGCTGCTTTCACATTGATACGCTGCAGGTTAACCCACAGTGCAGGGTGCAGTGCAGTGTACCTGTAGCTTTCCTGACGGTTTGCTTCACTTATCCATACACTTTTTTTATATCCTGCGGGTTTGGTGCACTTTCTGAAAGTGCACCGCACCTGCAGGATATAATAGAAGTCTATGGCAAAGTGCAGCTAACCCAGAAAAGTTGCAGATGTACTGCTTTGCACACGCGGTGTGGGTAAACCGCAGCACATCAGTGTGAAAGCAGCCTTATAGGGGGCTCAGAACAGTAAGGGTTCATTTCTCTTTAGATGTTTAGCTGCAAAGGCCAGGGGTGTACACAGGAGTTATACGCCATAGCATGGTCGGTGGTTGTAACACCTACAAAGCATGACCCATTCAAGTGAATAAGACTGCTCTGCAAGTGTCCTGCAATCTTGTGCAGGTGGCGAAGAGGCGATATGTGGCCTCCTCACCATCTGATTTACACCCAAGATTGCTGTGCAGTGCTCACAATTACAGCATGGTAGTGCAGCAATTAAAGGTTTAAATCAGGTGTTAGGAGGCGACACTGAGCCCGGTGATCTTTGATTTCTCCTATGTTGTTCAGTTGGATCTCCTCCTCTTTAAGGTTGCCTACCCCTGCTTTAATGTGACCTTTCTGGGCAACAGCGGGGATGAACTCTCTGTGTATGGACTTTCCTAACTAAAAGGGCAGCGCTACTAGCGGGAACAGCACAGCCAAATCATTGCACTGCAAAATGTAATGTAATGCACAGCCATTTAAATGTAAGCAACAGTTCTATGATAACAAACGTTATGTACTACCTCAATTGTATTTTACAAATTAATTCAGTAAAAAAAAAAATCTTAAAGAAGATGTTCTCTGGCCTTCATTATCTGAAGAACTGAGGAGTTGGGCATTGAAGCCATGGTTAACCCTCTGGGTTATGAGTAAAGATAAAACATTACAGTTGATCTTCATGGTTAAGGAGAAGTGAGCAGAGAGAAGGAGATGCAGCCAACTGTCAGAGGAAATGGTGGCTGTGACAGAAGGAGAATCTGGTAGTGTGGGACAGTTTAATACTTTACGAATATCACTTAGTGACAGGGTCTCCATTTTGGAGCCCACTGTGGTATAGAACCCCCTAGCTATCAAGCCTGTAAGTCATAGTGAGAACTAAACATAAAAACTAGGGTTGGGACTTTAAATGAGGCAATAAGTATATATACCTCCATCCCCGATAATTTGAACAAGAAGACTAAATGGTGGGACTTTATATGAGGCACACAACTAAGTAAATGGACCAATCAGTATACACATTGTGTTTATTGCAAAAGGGGCATATGTACACGTATGAGGAATCAGGTAAAAAGTAAATTGTTGTATTGCTGGGTCTCAATTAATATAATCTAGACAGTTCATGAAGGTACACAATTATCTCAACATATTAAACATAAAGAGGGTAAAATAATATATTGATAGGTCTCAATAGATACAGTCTAGACAATTCATGATGGTAGCAATTAATCTCAGCATAATATACATATTGGTAAGCCTTGGGTATGTAAACCGAAATTGCACTTGTAGCATATAAACATGATAGCAGTGGTGGATTGGTTCATTAAAATAGAATAAACTTCAATATCATACAGATATAAACCATGGACATTGTAGCATAGCATCATAGGAAAGCTCTACGCGTTTTGTGGTTATTATTTACCACTCGTCAGGAGCAGATGCAAGATGTGGAAATAAATATAAGGTTGCCAGACTAGTATGGTAATAAAAGAAGGGAGATATAGAAGAAAGAGAGGAGACATGGGAAGTCCCAAACATTCTCACCTATCTGTAGTATATAAGTACGAATGTAGGTATTGTAAATGGTGGACGGCAACTAAAAACGTCAAACCGGGAGCTGAGGTGGTATCACCAGGGGCACGGCAGGCACCAGTAACAATTGTAGACATAAAGATGGAATATCCAGTTATCAGCTGTGTTTGGTATATTAGATGGTGTAACTGGTTTATTATATAGATGTTTCCCAGGGGTATCTGTGGAAATTAATACATTGACAGTAGACTAATTATACTGTTGATAAGCTGGAAGGAGAGATGCCAGAATATGTTAGAAAAGAAACCATGATAGAAAAAGAAATGTTAGCCATATAAAGGAACATAAATAAACCCAAAGTGACAAATGTGAACATAAAGGGTAGATAGGATAACCCATGACCTACTGCAGGGTTAAAATAAAGTCCAGGGTGCAACTAATATTGCTGTACAAGGAGGGGGCCTGATCGAGTTACTTTGTTTCACTCATCTCACACTGGTGTACTGTCTTGGATTCTCTCCTTCTATGTATCTCTCCAGGTATCTATGTTTTAATATACCCACCACTTACTCCTACACTGCTATTTTGGGTTCTCGATCGGGCCTTCACCTTGTACAGCAATATTAGTTAGCACTAACCCACACTGAAGTTGAATCAATGGTGAGTGGTCATAGTTTGTAGTACTGAGGTTCTGGCCCTAGGGGACCACCTGCCAAAATGCTTAAAAAAATGGGGGTTTAAATTGAATCAGCTGGTAATAAAGATGGCCAAAAAGTTAGAGGGGTTTTTAAACTAGGCGACGGGGTCCAGATGTAGAGATAGTCAGCACGGAACATATTCCAGAGGGTAGTATTGGGGGCATTAGTGGTAGGTTGACCAAAGCACATAAACCCAAGGTAAGTATAGTGGCAAGTCCTAGTTGCAATCTCGGAAAACCCAATAAGAGGATAGTATGCAACTGGTCTAAACTACGTGGCATGTTCACCAATGCCAGGAGCCTGGCGGAAAAGATGGGTGAACTAGAGATACTGTTGTACGAGGAGGATTTCGTTTTTTTCTGAATTTCAGAGACCTGGTTCAACAGCTCTCATGATTGGCTGGCAACCATTCAAGGGTATACCCTTTATCGCAAGGATAGAGAGAGTAAAAAAGGGGGAGGGGTATGCCTATATATCAATACTAATGTAGAAGTGAATGTGAGAGATGACATCACTAAGGGAGCAAGGGAGGAGGTGGAATCCTTATGGGTTGAGCTCCAAAGGGATGAAGCTAAGGGGAAAATAATCCTGGGAGTATGCTATAGACCCCCTAACCTGAGGAAAGAGGGGGAGACAGATCTCCTATCACAATTTGGATTAGCAGTAAGGATGGGAAGTGTTATCATAATGGGGGATTTTAATTATCCAGACATAGACTGGGCGGTGGGAACCACGCATTCATCTAAGGTTCGACAGTTCCTAAATGTCTTGCAGGACAATTTTATGGGTCAGATGGTAGACACACCAACTAGAAATAAAGTGTTACTGGATCTACTGATTACCAACAATACAGACCTAATCACAGATGTGGAAATATGGGGCAAATTTAGGAAACAGCGATCACAGGTCAATTGGCTTCAGTATAAATCACACAAATAGGAAACATAAGGGGAATACAAAGACACTGAATTTCAAAAAAGCCAACTTCCCTAAACTACCAACTTGCTAGAAGGCATAAATTGGGATAAAATAATAGGAACAAAGAACACGGAGGAGAGATGGGTTTGCTTTAGGAGCATATTAAATAAGGGCATTAGCCAATGCAGCCCATTGTGTAATAAATTTAAAAGAGCGAACAGAAGTCCTGGATGGCTTAACTCCAATGTAAAAATGCATATAAAAGCAAAGGAGAAGGCCTTCAAAATATACAAGGTTGAGGGTTCATCATCAGCATTCAGACTTTATAAAGAATGCAACAAGAAATGTAAGGGTGCAATTAGGGCGGCTAAGATAGAACATGAAAGACACATAGCGGAGGAGAGCAAAAAAAATCCCAAGAAATTCTTTAAGTATGTAAACAGTAAAAAAGGGAAGACAGACCACATTGGCCCCATAAAGAATGAGGAAGGACTTCTGGTTACAAAGGATGGGGAGATGGCGACGGTATTGAATTTATTATTCTCCTCATGCCGCGTACACACGATCGTTTTTCATGCCATTTTTTAAACCGACGTTTTTCTCGTCGTTTTTTTTCTTGTTTCCTCTCAAGCCTGTCTTGCATCCACACGATCATTAAAAAAAACGCTCGAGCAAAGCGCAGTGACGTACAACACGTACAACGGCACTATAAAGGGGAAGTTCCATTCTAATGACGCCACCCTTTGGGACGCTTTTGCTGATTTCGTGTTACCGCGTGTTAGTAAAAGTTTGGTGAGAGACGATTCGCGCTTTTCAGTCTTCGTGCTTTGAAGATCGTTTTGTGGAGTTCAATTTGTGCCTGTGGGTTCGTATCTGTCTTGCAGTGCTTGTAGTCAGTTCGTATCTGTTTATTCAGTGCGTTCTTGTCTGCTCGTTCCTGTTTTTCAGCTTGTTCTTCATAGGCCTTGCTGTTCTTCCGTGCGTTCTTCTAGTTCGTTCTGAGCAGCCGACCGTTATCTAGCCATGTTGCGGCTACGTACTCGTCGTAGAGTTCGTGCTGTAGTTGGTGCAGGGGTTCATGCTGTATCCCGACTCCAGGCCATGAACAGGGTGAGGAGGAGTTCATGGACCAAGAATTGGTTGCTCCAGCGGCACCAGTTCTGTCACATGCCTTTGTTGCGGGAGATCAGGGAGAATAATCCTGTGGATTACAGGAATTTTCTCAGGATGTCTGACCCCGTATTTCAGCATCTGTTGGCTTTGGTGTCCCCCTACATTACCAGGCAGGACACCGTTATGCGGGAAGCCATCAGTGCTGAGCAGAGGCTCATCGCCACGTTGCGATACCTCGCGACTGGGAGAAGCCTGCAGGACCTCAAGTTCTCAACAGGCATCTCCCCCCAGGCTCAGGGGATCATTATACCAGAGACTTGTTCTGCCATCCTTCAAGTTTGGCAGGAGGACTATATTAAGGTAAGTGTTCTAATTTAAAACATCACATTGTATGTATTTATTTATTGATATGTGTATTTTTTATTTTTATCAGTCCCTATTTCCCATGATTCTTAGCTGCATGAAAATTTTTATCTTTCACGGTACTATCTCAAAGTCAAAAATTCACGACTTTAAGGCTGGGTTCACACTAGTGCGACACAACATCTGTCCTACTTTGGATCCGACTTTGCCCTGCGACATGAAGCCGACATATGTCCGACTTTCAATGAACGGGGATCCGACTTGGATCCCCGCCAATATCAGGCACTGTGTTTGGTATGAATCTTGAGGGGGAATTCCAGGCCAAATTTTAAATAAAAAACCGGCATGGGTTCCCCCTCCAGAGGCATACCAGGCCCTTGGGTCTGGTCTGGATTTGAAGGGGCGCCCCTACGCCGAAAAAACGGCGTGGGGGTCCCCCCCAAAATCCAAACCAGACCCTTATCCGAGCACACAACCTGGCCGGCCGCAGGGGAAGAGGGGGGGACGAGAGAGCGGCCCCCCCTCCCTCCTGAACCGTACCAGGCCGCATGCCCTCAACATGGGGGGTTTGGTGCTCTGGGGCAGGGGGGCGACCTGCGGCCCCCCCACCCCAGAGCACCCTGCCCCCATGTTGATGAGGACAGGGCCTCTTCCCGACAACCCTGGCCGTTGGTTGTCGGGGTCTGCAGGTGGGGGGCTTATCGGAATCCGGGAGCCCCCTTTAATAAAGGGGCCCCTGGATCCCGGCCCCCCCACCCTATGTGAATGAGTATGGGGTACATCGTACCCCTACCCATTCACCTGGTGGAAAAAAATTGCAATAAAAAAAACACACAGCTTTTTAAAGTATTTTATTGCACAGCTCCGGGGGTCTTCTTCCGACTTCGGGGGTCTCCGGTGTCGTCGCCGCGCTCTCCGGTTCTTTCTTCTGCCGGGCCTCCGCTAACTTCTTTTTAGCTCTTTTGCTAACGGAGGCCCGGTCTTCTCCGTCGTCTCGTCCAGCTCTCCGTTGTCCTTCTGCCGGCCCCTCCACTAACTTCTTTAGCTCTTTTGCTAGTGGAGGGGCCGGTCTTCCCGTCGTCGCCGTCGGCGTCTTCTTCCCTCTTCTCCTTCTCGATGTTGACGCGTCGCTTCCTCCCGCTGTAATACTGGCTCTCCGCTCCGCTCCGCATTAATATAGGCTTCTCATGACATCACAGTCACATGTACCGGGGCACATGGCCCCGGAGCATGTGACTGTGACGTCATGGGAACATGTGACTGTGATGTCATGGGAAGCCTATATTAATGCGGAGCGGAGAGCCAGTATTACAGCGGGAGGAAGCGACGCGTCAACATCAAGAAGGAGAAGAGGGAAGAAGACGCCGACGGGAAGACCGGCCCCTCCACTAGCAAAAGAGCTAAAGAAGTTAGTGGAGGGTCCGGCAGAAGGACAACGGAGAGCCGGACGAGACGACGGAGAAGACCGGGCTTCCGTTAGCAAAAGAGCTAAAAAGAAGTTAGCGGAGGCCCGGCGGAAGAAAGAACCGGAGAGCGGGAGAAGAACCGGAGAGCGGGAGAAGAAGAAGGCGACAGAGAAGACCGGGCCTACGTTAGCAAAAGAGCTAAAAAGAAGTTAGCGGAGGCCCGGCAGAAGAAAGAACCGGAGAGCGCGGCGACGACACCGGAGACCCCCGAAGTCGGAAGAAGACCCCCGGAGCTGTGCAATAAAATACTTTAAAAAGCTGTGTGGTTTTTTTATTGCAATTTTTTTCCACCAGGTGAATGGGTAGGGGTACGATGTACCCCATACTCATTCACATAGGGTGGGGGGCCGAGATCCAGGGGCCCCTTTATTAAAGGGGGCTCCCTGATTCCGATAAGCCCCCCACCCGCAGACCCCGACAACCAACGGCCAGGGTTGTCGGGAAGAGGCCCTGTCCTCATCAACATGGGGGCAGGGTGCTCTGGGGTGGGGGGGCCACAGGTCGCCCCCTGCCCCAGAGCACCAAACCCCCCATGTTGAGGGCATGCGGCCTGGTACGGTTCAGGAGGGAGGGGGGCCGCTCTGTCTTCCCCCCTCTTCCCCTGCGGCCGGCCAGGTTGTGTGCTCGGATAAGGGTCTGGTTTGGATTTTGGGGGGGACCCCCACGCCGTTTTTTCGGCGTAGGGGCGCCCTTCAAATCCAGACCAGACCCAAGGGCCTGGTATGCCTCTGGAGGGGGAACCCATGCCGGTTTTTTATTTAAAATTTGGCCTGGAGTTCCCCCTCAAGAGCAGTACAGCACAAGTCGCATGCCAAAGTCGGATCATGCAAGACTGCGGTCCGACTTTGATCCGACTTCAATGATAGTCAATGGGCTGAAGTCGGATCAAAGTCGGACCAAAGTAGTGCAGGGAGCATTTTCAAAGTCGGACCGACATGTGTCGGACCAGTTAAGACGGCTCCCATAGGGAAACATTGATTTTCACACGTCATGCGACATGAGCTCCCAATGTCGGAGCGTTTGTCGCCCCAGTGTGAACCAGGCCTAATACAAGTAATAATCTTTACCTAGGAAAATGTATGAAAATTACTTACTTTTTCCTAAAACTTTCTTGATTCTTTTGTATTGGTCGGGCTCCCGAAACTTGAGATCAGACCACCGTTTTCGGAGATGTTCCTTCGTTCTGCACACCCCGAATTTTTGGTGAAGAGTTTTGACCACTTTGCCCATAATTTTTGACTTGACAAGATTAGGCCTTTTATACGGCCCATGCTTGGCATCATAATCCTCCCTCCTCAAAATGGCGACGATATCCACCATTTCCTCGAATGACATGTTGGATGCCTTATATCTCCGGGATCGGGATTTGGGTTCCTCAGGAATTTCCTCCTCTGTCGAGGTAATGTCAGCCACCTGTGTCTCCGCCATTTTGTTTAGCACTACGACGAGCGAGAAGGGGCGGGGAAAGTACAAGATCGAACGTCAGGGGCGGGGAAAGCGTGCGGAGTTGCACGCATGCACAGTGTATAGAAAGCGAAGATCCATTTGTCGAAAATACGTTCATTTGCCGGGAGAGGGAGTTAGCAACGAACGTGTTCACCAAGGTACCTAACATTTTAAGGATTTGTGTTTCTTCAGAGGATGAGATTTGGGTCCTATATCTGTCCAAAATGATTATTTGATGAATGTTGACTGAAACATTTTTTAATAATTAGTTCTTGATTTTACAGACAAAATGAAGAGTTTCAAAAATCCAGATTTCATGGGGGAGTTCATCGATAGATGGAAGGAACTCCCTGTCCTGTGGCAGACTAAAAATGCCTCAAATAAAAATAAAGCGGCCAGGACAGCAGCACTGGAGAGCCTGCTTGTATTTGTCCAAACCCAGATCCCCACTACAACTATCCAAAATGTTAAAACCAAACTAGCTACCATCAGGGGCACATACAGGACCCAGAGGAATATGGTCCTGAAGTCCCAGAGATCAGGTGCTGCAGCAGATAAGGTTTATAAACCCAGTCTGTGGTACTACAGCAAGTTATCTTTTCTGGATGACCAGCTGGAAGTGAGGGAATCTCTGTCAACCATTCCCCCCAGTGGTCTATCCAGCCTTCCTTGTAGCCAACCCTCCAGCCTTCCTTGTAGCCAACCCTCCAGCTTTCCTTGCAGCCAGCCCTCCAGCCTTCCTTGCAACCCTGCTCTGGCTTCCTCGGAGGATCAAGCAGAGGTCCTAAGGAGGCCGATTTGGATATATGGAGCCAGGTATAGTATTGATATCTACATTTATATGTTACAAAAGTGATGATTTAAAATTGATGTTAGTATTGTTATGTATTTAATGTCAGCAAAAAAATGGCTTTACAGAGCAATAGACAGTAGTGGTCAAATTTGATGGGGACAAGCCAAAAATATCAGGAGTATGAATCTGGGGGAATTTAATCACTTTGACCATTCAATTTAAAAATGTCTGGAGGTGAACAATGTGTGTGATTGATGATGGCAAAAACTAAGGAATGTCCCTTTTTTATTTTACAGCCAGAGCAGAGCCAGGAAGAGTGTGATGTTGGGGACCAGGAGGAGGCAGGGCCCAGTGGCACACAGGAGGAGGCTGGGCCCAGCACAAGAGCCCAGATGCCTCCCCTGAAAAAAATACAACGAGGGCCAAGGAGAGTTAGGCAGGAGGAAACCAGAGCCTTCCTAAGAGAGGCTACTGCGGCCCTCAGAGAGGCACCCTCTGCTGAAGAGGGCTATGCCGCAGTCCTGGCCCATAAATTAAGCCAGATGGACTTGAGGCAACGCCTATACAGCGAGAACCTCATGCTGAAGGTCATAAACAGGGGGTTGCTAGGTGAACTGACACAGTTCACCGACATAACTGAGGTTGTCCCTCCTCCTCCACCTCCTCCTCCTCCTGCCACAACCTCTCCTCCTGAGCCCCAGCCTCCGAGGAAGCAAGCAACAAAGGCTGCAGAGAAGGCTGGAGAGAAGGCTACAAGGAAGAGGAAAAAATAAGGACTGCTGTAGTACCACAGACTGGGGACACATCTGACTTATCTGCTGCTGTTCCTGACCTCTGGGAGTTCAAGCCAAGATTGGGCTCCTTTTTTTTGTGATAATTCAAGATTTTGTTTTTCTCTTCTTGGATGGTTGTTGTTGGGTCCAAAGGATGCACAAATGCAAGCAGGCTCTCCAGTGCTGCCTTCCCCTTTAATTTGTTATCTCCCTAAATAAAGGATTATTTTGTTTTGCTTACAATACTTGACTATGTGATTTCTATTCTAAAAGAGAGTTTGCTAGGGAGTAGGCAGGGACATTTCTAAATAATATTATTGTTAGTAACAAGGGACACAAACCTCCTTGAGGCAAAATTAGACAAATTTAGAAGGTTGGTGTGGTAACTTGACACATAAATAATATTTATGTCAAAATACAATACAAAATCTACAAGGAAAAAATAAGCCAAAATATATAAAAGAAGCCAAAAAAATATATAATAAATCTAACTTAAAGAAAACAAAAAATAAATAAAAAACAAACAAAAAATAAATGATCATAATGATCAGGGATGGGTAGTTTAATTTTAAGTTTAATTTGTTCACAAACGACCTAGACGATGGGGTAATGTCAGGGACATACTGCCCGCATCAGAAGACGTGCGCCAACGCGCATGTGCGAATTACGGACATCGCGCACGAATGTGCGCACGCGTTAGATGCGCTTTGGCGCCTAGTGGCCTATAAATTACTCTCCAGGGGCGCTGGATCCTTGCGGTTTGATCTACATCTTTTCCCTGTAATCCTGACTCTGTGCTTATATCCTGTTCCAGTGTTTGACCCGGCTTCCTGACCTTACTCCTGTCTCCAGTCCCGACCTTTGGCTTGTTTGACACTGCTTCCTCCTGTTTATCGGTCTGATCACCTGTTGCCAAGACCTAGCCTGGACTCTGACTATTCTCTGCCTGCCGTTGATGCTGATTGCCCTTCTTTGTATGACCTGGCTTGTCTGACCCTGCTCCAGCCTGCTGTCTTGCATCCGCTGCTCTGCATCCGCAGAATATCTGCATCTGCTGACCTGCATCCGCTGCCCTCCATCCGGAGCATACCTGCATCTGCTGACCTGCATCCGCTGCTCTGCATCCGCAATATACCTGCATCTGCTGCTCTGCATCCGCAGCCCCCTGCACCAGCTGTTCCGGCTTCCCACCTGACACAAATACGTCCAGCCAAGAGAACGCTACAGGCACTCTTACCTCACCGTGCTCTTACCACCACTGTCTCAACTCCAGTGGTCTCTGAGCCGGGGTTGTACGAGAGGTCTCCCTCTGCACGTCAGGCTCACACCTAAGGTACGTGACAGTATCAAATCGCCATGTCTGAGCCTGCAAGAGGGACCTTGCCTATGGATGACGTCTGCCAGCACCTCGCAGCCCTCACCCAGGCCGTGAAGTCCCTACAGGACAACTACGTCCAATCGGAAGAACAGATGAAAACCCTGGCCACTGCTGTGGACCCTTCTTCGGTCTCAACTTCTTCCACTGGGATGATGCTACCTCCTGAACCACGGGTCCCCATTCCAGAGAGGTTTTCTGGGGATTGAAGCAAATTTTGGGCATTTCGCAATGCATGTGAACTATACTTTTCCTTACAACCTCTGACTTTTTCATTAGAGCTCACCAAAGTAGGGTTCATTATCGCTCTGCTGCAGGGTGAACCTCAGACCTGGGCCCACCATCTGCTTGAAGTACTACATGTAGTTCTGGACTCTCTGTCATCTTTCTTTAATGCAATGGCTCAACTTTCTGATGCCCCCCAACGAACTTCCACCACAGAGGCTGCCCTTTACGCACTCCAGTAAGGCCGCAGAGTGGTCGAGGATTATGTGACTGACTTCAGACGCTGGAGCCTGGATACTCTGCGGCACCAGTTCCGCCTTGGTCTTTCCGAAAGGTTAAAAGATGAGCTAGCCGGGGTCGGTGTTCCTAATACCCTTGAGACTTTAGTCACCTTGTCTATTCAGATAGACCGACGACTCCGGGAGCGCAGAACAGTCCAGTTCCAGCTAATCCCATACCTGTTAACCAGACGTCTGTTACCTCTGAATCGAGACAGCTAGGATTGATGAGACGTTTTCTGTCAGCTGAAGAATGACTTCGCTGGCGACAGAATAATTTATGCCTGTATTGTGGGGAAGCCGACCACTCCAGCCAAAGACTCGAGGACTTTCTATCTTTTTGGCAGATGGGTCTTAAGCTTGGACGCTATTGCATCCCCTCTGTTTCCAGTCATCCTGGGCCTACCCTGGTTACAGGCCCACAACCCGCAGATTGACTGGGGGTCAGGAATATTAAGTTCCAGTCACCTTACTGCCAGCATCACTGCATGCCTTCATGTCCTAGCACCTCTGGTCCTCTATTATGCCTGGAATCTGATTCAGAGATATGTGCATCAGTGCCTGAGCCATACCATGGATTTGTGGACATTTTTAGCAAACGGTTCATTATCGCTCTGCTGCAGGGTGAACCTCAGACCTGGGCCCACCATCTGCTTGAAGTACTCCATGTAGTTCTGGACTCTCTGTCATCTTTCTTTGATGCGATGGCTCAACTTTCTGATGACCTTCAATGGACTTCCACCGCAGAGGCTGCCCTTTACGCACTCCAGTAAGGCCGCAGAGTGGTCGAGGATTATGTGACTGACTTCAGACGCTGGAGCCTGGATACTCTGCGGCACCAGTTCCGCCTTGGTCTTTCCGAAAGGTTAAAAGATGAGCTAGCCGGGGTCGGTGTTCCTAATACCCTTGAGACTTTAGTCACCTTGTCTATTCAGATAGACCGACGACTCCGGGAGCGCAGAACAGTCCAGTTCCAGCTAATCCCATACCTGTTAACCAGACGTCTGTTACCTCTGAATCGAGACAGCTAGGATTGATGAGACGTTTTCTGTCAGCTGAAGAATGACTTCGCTGGCGACAGAATAATTTATGCCTGTATTGTGGGGAAGCCGACCACTCCAGCCAAAGACTCGAGGACTTTCTATCTTTTTGGCAGATGGGTCTTAAGCTTGGACGCTATTGCATCCCCTCTGTTTCCAGTCATCCTGGGCCTACCCTGGTTACAGGCCCACAACCCGCAGATTGACTGGGGGTCAGGAATATTAAGTTCCAGTCACCTTACTGCCAGCATCACTGCATGCCTTCATGTCCTAGCACCTCTGGTCCTCTATTATGCCTGGAATCTGATTCAGAGATATGTGCATCAGTGCCTGAGCCATACCATGGATTTGTGGACATTTTTAGCAAACGGTTCATTATCGCTCTGCTGCAGGGTGAACCTCAGACCTGGGCCCACCATCTGCTTGAAGTACTCCATGTAGTTCTGGACTCTCTGTCATCTTTCTTTGATGCGATGGCTCAACTTTCTGATGACCTTCAATGGACTTCCACCGCAGAGGATGCCCTTTACGCACTCCAGTAAGGCCGCAGAGTGGTCGAGGACTATGTGACTGACTTCAGACGCTGGAGCGTGGATACTTAGTGGAACAATGCAGCTCTGCGGCACCAGTTCCGCCTTGGTCTTTCCAAAGGGTTAAAAGATGAGCTAGCCCAGGTCGGTGTTCCTAATACCCTTGAGACTTTAGTCACCTTGTCTATTCAGATAGACCGACGACTCCGGGACAGAAAGGGCTACCCAGCAGCTTCGTTCCAGCCTGGATGTTACCCCGGGTATCAGCTCCTGTGTACCCTGCCGCTTCCAGTCCAGTTCCAGCTAATCCCGTACCTGTTAACCAGACGTCTGTTACCTCCGAACCGAGACAGCTAGGATTGCTGAGACGTTCTCTGTCAGCTGAAGAACGACTTCGCTGGCGACAGAATAATTTATGCCTGTATTGTGGGGAAGCCGGGCACTATGTTTTCTCATGTCCTGCAAAGCTGCGTAAGGTCCTGTCTATCTCTTCTCCCAATTACTCATCTCCTTCTGCCAACGCCACTCACCTGGCCTTACCTATCTCGTTCCAACTTCCAGGAAGAACAATACCAGTTACCGCAATAATTGACTCTGGGGCATGTAGTTGTTTCGTCGATCTGAACTTTGCAGGTCAGACAAGCCATACACAGAAGGGCAATCAGCATCAATGGCAGGCTAGGTCCAGGCTAGGACTTGGCAACAGGTGATCAGGCCGATAAACAGGAGAAAGCAGGTTTAAAAAGCCAAAGGCCGGGACTGGAGACAGGAGCAAGGTCCCTCTCAATTTTCGCACAGTACTGTACATTGGGAAAAAATACAAAAAAGTATTTAGAAAAATCTATATTGCTAGTACACTGCCTTTAAGAGCATAGGCTGCCCAATTATGGCTTAAATTACACTGGTTTCATGAACACTATGAATCAGGAGTGACTCTCACTTGCAAAAGGTATGTCATGCAGGAATACCCTGTAATCTAAACCAATTACCAGGCAGCCAGATGAGCTTCAGAGAAAGCTATAGTAAAAACATATTGACCAGGAAAATTTGTGAACAATGAAAAATACAATTACAGGGTACCTTCATTACTGTTCATTATCTGAAAACCCAAAATTTTTCTGGGTCATTCAACAATTCTTCTCTTTGGCTTATGAGAAGCAGTGTATAATCCAGCAAATAGCCTATAATACTAAGCTCTGTTAGAGAAATCAAAGTGGATTCATAGAAACAAAACAATAACCCCTTGTCCCAACAAAAGCATGGAACATGATAAGTGATAAGTGAGAACAGTAGGAGATGAAAGCTACTACCTCCCCATTATTCCCATTGGGAAAATATAAGCATGCTATGGGAGTGACCTGCAGAGAATATTAACCTCCCGATCATTTTGTCTGATCATTTTTCATGGATTAATATTTCTTTTTTAGAGACTTTATAAGCTGTATTTTTTATTGTACAATTTCATGGATCTGTGACTTAATGCACAGCTGGCAACCTAGCAGCACAATTCAAACTGAAAATATGATAAAAGAATGCAAAAGCAAGGGCTAACTGAGGTAATTTGCATATGAAAATCAGCAGACTAAGAAATATATGCAGTTACATTGATAAACAAAGCCGTTCATGTTACAGTAGAGCATTACCATATTCACAACTTTCTGACTCTTTATATTGTCTATTCAGGTTGCCCAGTAGTGATGAGCCGAACACCCCCGGGTTCGGTTCGCACCAGAACCCGCGAACGGACCGAAAGTTCGTACGAACATTAGAACCCTATTAAATACAATGGATGCGAACGTTCGAATTCTAAAGTGCTAATTATAACAACTATTATGCATGTTATTGTCCTAAAAAGGGTTTGGGAACCCGGGTTCTGCACCAGGGGACATGTATCAATGCAAAAAGAAGTTTTAAAAACGGTCGTTTTTCGGGAGCAGTCATTTTAATGATGCATAAAGTGAAAAAAAAAAAGTCAAATATTCCTTTAAATATCGTACCTGGGGGGTGTCTAAAGTATGCCTGTGAAGTGCCACGTGTTTCCCGTGTTTAGAACTGTCCCTGCACAAAATGACACTTCTAAAGGAAAAAAAAAGCCATTTAAAACTGCTTGCGGCTTTAATGTAATGTCTGGTCCCGGTAATATGGATGAAAATCTTTAAGAAAAATGGCATAGCTACCCCATGCCCCCCCCCCTCCCTACCCCAGCCCATTACCAGCCCCTTTGGGTCTTGTATGGATATTAAGGGGAACCCCGCACATAAAATAAAAAAGGCCCTATATACTCTGAACAGCCGTATACAGGCGCTGCATACAAGACAGGGACTGTAGGTTTGTTCTTATGTAGAATGTGTTTGTAATTTTGAACAGGTACATTGTTGAAGTGTAGCTCCAGCCCAAAAATCTATTTTTAAACTTTTTGGAAAACATAGGTAAGGGTTATCACCCCTGTAACATTTGTTTTGCTGTCTGTGCCCCTGTTCAGAACATTTCACCTCACTTTCCGTCCCAATGACAACTGTTTTTGAAATGTGGTGTTTTTCTTGAAACAAGGATTGCTGATAAAGCATCAGTACAGAGGAGACACCTTTCTCCCATATTTATTCTTACAGGAGAGAATTTTCCTTCCTAGTGGTAGATTTCCTCTCACTTCCTGTTGTCTTCTTGCGTTTGCAAGTAGGAGTCGTTTGTAAGTTGGATGTTTGAAAGTAGGGACCTGCCGTATATACTCTGCAGAAATAGGCCCCTTAGTTGTTGGTGTTGGCACAACACTGTAAGCACTCACAGTTACTCTTGGTTGGTGCTGGAACGCCCTGCTGTCAACTATTATATCAGGAATTTTAATTACATATAATTGTTGAACAGTGGTAGTAAAAATTGGGCCTTTGATGGTGGTGCTGGTGCCACAACACTGTAAGCCCTGACAGTTACTCTTGGTGGGTGCAGCAATGGGCCCTGCTGTGAATTATTAGATCAAGAATTGTAATTGCATGCCCCTGTTGAACAGGGGCTGAAAAATTGGGCCTTTCGTGGTGGTGGTGGTGGTGGTGGTGTTGCCACAACACTGTAAGCCCTCAGAGTTACTCTTGGTGGGTGCAGGAATGGGCCCTGCTGTGAATTATTAGATCAAGAATTGTAATTACATGCCCCTTTTGAACAGGGGCTGAAAAATTGGGCCTTTCGTGGTGGTGGTGGTGGTGGCGTTGCCACAACACTGTAAGCCCTCAGAGTTACTCTTGGTGGGTGCAGCAATGGGCCCTGCTGTGAATTATTAGATCAAGAATTGTAATTGCATGCCCCTGTTGAACAGGGGCTGAAAAATTGGGCCTTAGGCACTGGTGGCACAACACTACAACCCCTCACAGATACTGTACTTGGAGCACAGCAATGAGCCCTGTTGCAAAGTATTGCTTCAAAAATTGTAATGACACGCCCCTGTTAAACAGGGGCTGAAAAATTGGGCCTTAGGCACTGGTGGCACAACACTACAACCCCTCACAGATACTGTACTTGGAGCACAGCAATGAGCCCTGTTGCAAAGTATTGCTTCAAAAATTGTAATGACACGCCCCTTTTAAACAGGGGCTGAAAAATTGGGCCTTAGGCACTGGTGCCACAACACTCCAACCCCTCACAGATACTGTACTTGGAGCACAGCAATGAGCCCTATGGCAAATTATTGCTAAAAAAATTGTAATTACACGCCCCTGTAAAACAGGGGCTGAAAAATTGGGCCTTAGCCACTGGTGGCGGCACCCATAAACAAAAATGATCTTCCAAGCTATCATCATCAATCGTATCATTGAGGACTCGGAGGAGGAGGATAGCCAGTCAACATAACAGCACAGGCACTCAGCATCAGCATCAGTCTTGAAGGGATGTGACATGTTAAAATCAATTAGTCTGTTATATCAGCATCAGGTGTGTGGTAGCTGGTGGTGATCCAAGACTGGTTCATCTTGATGAAAGTCAGTCGATCAACCGAGTCGGTGGACAGGCGCACCCTGTGATCCGTGACAAATCCTCCAGCAGCACTGAATGTGCGTTCCGAAAGAACGCTGGATGCAGGACAGGCCAGTAGCTCAATTGCATACTGTGCAAGCTCTGGCCAGTGATCCATCCTCAAGACCCAGTAAGCCAGAGGATTTTCGGTGGGGAAGGTGTCCAAGTCTGACCTTGCCCCTAGATATTCCTGCACCATGTTTATCAGACGCTGGCGATGGTTGCTGGAACCGATCATACTTTGGGGCTGCGGACTAAAGAATTGTCTGAACGCATCGGTCAGACGGCCACCTTCCCCACCGCTCCTTCTCTGACTGGCCGAAGCCTCAGCAACTCGTTGTCCAGGACCAGGAGTTTGTAACCTCCCAGTCTCTGGGAACGCGTTGCACAGACCTTTCTGCAAGGCCTCCCGGAGTTGTCTCATCCTCTGCTCCCTCTGCGAAGGTAACATAAGGTCCGCAACCTTACCCTTGTACCGTGGATCAAGGAGAGTGGCCAGCCAGTAATGGTCCCTCTCCTTGATCCGAAGAATACGAGGATCCTTCCGCAGACTTTGCAGGATCAGGGAGGCCATGCAGCGTAGGTTTGCTGAGGCATTCGCTCCGGAGTCCTCTGGGTCACTAAGGACGACATGATCCGCAGCCACCTCCTCCCAGCCACGTACAAGTCCACTGGTTTCTTGGGACTGTAAATCATCCCTAAAAGACTGCTGCTGATGATACTGAGTGCCAGCCTCCACCTCCATGCTGACACAATCCTCCTCCTCCTCCTCCTCCTCTTCCTGTGCGATGGGTGGGACAGAAGGAACACTGTCTGGGTAAAGGGGGCCTTGAGAGGCAAGGAAGTCCTCCTCTTCCTGCCTCTGTTCTGCCTCAAGTGCCCTGTCCATTATTCCACGCAGCGTGTGCTCCAACAGGTGGACAAGAGGTACAGTGTCACTGATGCATGCACTGTCACTGCTCACCATCCTCGTGGCCTCCTCAAATGGTGCCAGGACAGTGCATGCATCCCTGATCATGCCCCACTGGCGTGGAGAAAAAAACCCAAGCTCCCCTGACCCTGTCCTGGTGCCGTAGTCGCACAGGTACTCATTGATGGCCCTCTGCTGCGTGTGCAGCCGCTGCAGCATGGCCAACGTTGAGTTCCACCTGGTGGGCATGTCACATATAAGGCGGTTCTTGGGCAGGTTCAACTCCTTTTGCAGCTCAGCCAGGCGAGCACTGGCATTATAAGATCTGCGGAAATGCACACAGACTTTCCTGGCCTGCCTCAGGACATCCTGTAAGCCCGGGTACCTGCCCAAGAACCGCTGCACCACCAGGTTAAGGACGTGAGCCACACAGGGCACATGGGTCAGTTGTCCCTGTCGGAGGGCGGAGAGGAGGTTGGTGCCATTGTCACAAACCACCATTACTGGCTTAAGCTGGCGTGGCGTCAACCACCTCTCGGCCTGGCCCTGCAGAGCAGACAGGACCTCTGCCCCAGTGTGGCTTCTGTCCCCCAAACACACCAGCGCAAGCACGGCATGGCATCTTTTTGCCTGCGTACTTGCGTAGCCCCATGAACGGCTACGGAGCACCGCTGGTTCATAGGACAAACCACAGGAAGAGGCCATGGAGGAAGAAGAAGAGGAGGGGGTGGAGGAGAGAGGTGTGTCACAACCAGTAGTAGCATTTTGGAGGCGTGGCGGTGGAACAACCTTCAACACTACTGCACCTTGTCCTGCATCCTTCCCAGCTGCCAAAAGAGTGACCCAATGGGCCGTGAAAGAAAGGTAACGTCCCTGTCCATGCCTGCTGGACCATGAGTCAGCGGTAATATGCACCTTACCGCTGACCGCCCTGTCCAGCGAGGCCAAGACATTGCCTTCCACATGCCGGTAGAGAGCCGGAATAGCCTTCCGTGAGAAAAAGTGGCGTTTGGGAACCTGCCACTGAGGAACCGCACATTGCACAAACTCACGGAAGGGGGCCGAGTCTACCAACTGAAAAGGCAGCAGTTGAAGCGCTAGCAATTTAGCCAAGCTAGCATTCAACCGCTGGGCATGTGGATGGCTGGGAGTGAACTTCTTTCGACGGTCCAGCAGCTGGGGCAGGGAAATTTGCCTGCTAGAATCGGACGTCGGTGTACTGCTAGCAGAGTGGCCGCAAGTACTTGGCTGTGACACACCTAATTCTACACCTTCATTCCTCTCAGTGCATGTTTCAGAGAGGACTGAAGTTATAGTGGGGTTGGAGATCCCAGCTGATGCGGTGCAAGGAGAGGTCCGCTTTGTTCTTTGGTGTGGGTCTTTGAGGTAGGCTTGCCAACGAGCTGCATGGCAGGTCAACATATGTCTGGTCAGGCATGTGGTACCCAAGCGGCTGATGTTTTGGCCACGCGATATACGCTTGAGACATATGTTGCAAACAGCAGCTGTGCGATCTGATGCACTAGCCTCAAAAAAGGCCCACACCAAGGAACTTTTTGAATGACGGGCAGAGGCAGCGCCCTGCACAGGCGGAGCTCTGCGGTGTGATTCCGTCGGTGTACTGCCCTTACGCTGGCCACCAAAGGGCATCCTGCCTCGTTGGAGATGTGCCTCCTCCTCATCCTCCTCCTCCTCCTCTCTCCTATTAGGCACCCACGTGGAGTCAGTGACCTCATCATCCCCTCTCTCCTCATCACTGGAGCCAATCTGGCAGTATGCTGCAGCTGCTGGAACATGACTGCCAGATTGGTGTCCTTCTTGAGCATCCCCTCTGTCTGCTCTCACGCTACTGCCTTCCTGTAGCTGGGTTTCATCATCAGACCCTTCGAAACGCTGGGCATCCTCCTGGAGCATGTACCCAACACTGTGCTCAAACAGTTCGGGGGACTCCTCAGGAGGAGGACATGGTGGGTCTAGGGAAGGAGTGACTGATGATGAGTCTGACATTGATACCAGGGAAGAGGACGCTTTGGCAGCTGCTTTGCCAGTACCCTGAGCCTGGGTGAGAGAGGATGAGGAGGAGGAGGAGGGCTTGGTCATCCACTCTACCAAGTCTTCGGCATGATGTGGCTCAACATGTCCAGCTGCCGAAAAGAAGGACAAGCGTGTCCCATGGCCATGTGCTGATGACAATGCACCGCGTCCACGACCAGCACTGTTGCCCCCAGACACAGAGCCTGCTTGCCCTCTTTTATTGCCTCCTGACTGTCTGCCTCTCCTTGTTAGCCTTCCAGACATTCTAATAGATGGCCTGCAGGGAGATGGGAAAAAAGCAATAAGGGCTACCTTCAGGTGTCCTTCTCTGTCCCTTTACTTAAGGATTTCTAAATATGGTTGAGGATGATTGCTTTTGCACAGAATAGCACAACGACAATTTCCCTGACTGTCCAAAAAACAAGGATTTCAAAGATGGTTGATGAGGAATGCTTTAGCACACTATAGCACAAGGAGAATTCCCCTCACTTTCCTTCTTTGTCCCTAGAAACAAGGACTCGCACAGTGAAAGAAACTGACACTCTCCCTACCTAGAGTTTTCTGTCCCTAGAAAAAATGTTTTTTTTAAAGCACACTATAGCACAAGGAGAATTCCCCTCACTTTCCTTCTTTGTCCCTAGAAACAAGGACTCGCACAGTGAAAGAAACTGACACTCTCCCTACCTAGAGTTTTCTGTCCCTAGAAAAAATGTTTTTTTAAAGCACACTATAGCACAAGGAGAATTCCCCTCACTTTCCTTCTTTGTCCCTAGAAACAAGGACTCGCACAGTGAAAGAAACTGACACTCTCCCTACCTAGAGTTTTCTGTCCCTAGAAAAAATGTTTTTTTAAAGCACACTATAGCACAAGGAGAATTCCCCTCACTTTCCTTCTTTGTCCCTAGAAACAAGGACTCGCACAGTGAAAGAAACTGACACTCTCCCTACCTAGAGTTTTCTGTCCCTAGAAAAAATGTTTTTTTAAAGCACACTATAGCACAAGGAGAATTCCCCTCACTTTCCTTCTTTGTCCCTAGAAACAAGGACTCGCACAGTGAAAGAAACTGACACTCTCCCTACCTAGAGTTTTCTGTCCCTAGAAAAAATGTTTTTTTAAAGCACACTATAGCACAAGGAGAATTCCCCTCACTTTCCTTCTTTGTCCCTAGAAACAAGGACTCGCACAGTGAAAGAAACTGACACTCTCCCTACCTAGAGTTTTCTGTCCCTAGAAAAAATGTTTTTTTAAAGCACACTATAGCACAAGGAGAATTCCCCTCACTTTCCTTCTTTGTCCCTAGAAACAAGGACTCGCACAGTGAAAGAAACTGACACTCTCCCTACCTAGAGTTTTCTGTCCCTAGAAAAAATGTTTTTTTAAAGCACACTATAGCACAAGGAGAATTCCCCTCACTTTCCTTCTTTGTCCCTAGAAACAAGGACTCGCACAGTGAAAGAAACTGACACTCTCCCTACCTAGAGTTTTCTGTCCCTAGAAAAAATGTTTTTTTAAAGCACACTATAGCACAAGGAGAATTCCCCTCACTTTCCTTCTTTGTCCCTAGAAACAAGGACTCGCACAGTGAAAGAAACTGACACTCTCCCTACCTAGAGTTTTCTGTCCCTAGAAAAAATGTTTTTTTAAAGCACACTATAGCACAAGGAGAATTCCCCTCACTTTCCTTCTTTGTCCCTAGAAACAAGGATTCGCACAGTAAAACACACTGACACTCTCCCTACCTATCCTTCTCTTTCCCTAAACTAAAGGAATCCAGGTTAAGCAAGAAAGAAATAAATGTCACTGTCCCTGCCTATGCTTGTCTTTCCCTGCTCCGGAACACACTACACTAGGCCGCCGTGCTGGCGGCCTTTTATAGTGTGGGGCGTGTACTAAACACCCTCAGCAATAATTGGCCACAGGCATCCTGCCTGTGGCCAATCATTGCTCTCCTCGCTGCCGGCGCTGTGATTGGCCAAGCATGCGGGGTCACAGTGCATGCTTGGCCAATCACAGCGCCTGGATGACACTGCGATGGCGTAGTGCATTGTGGGCCGTTCGCGTCACTCGAATTTGGCGCGAACGGCCCAAATCGTTCGATCTTCGTCGAACGATCGAACAGCCGATGTTCGAGTCGAACGTATGTTCGACTCGAACACAAAGCTCATCCCTATTGCCCAGTAGGAAGGCTCAGATAATGAGAGACGCTGGGGCATACCAAAACATTTGCTGGAGATGCTATACATTTTCATGCTCAGTTTACTTTAAACTATATATACGAGTATATTTACATTGTATATCAGTAGAAATGTGAAGTTCTAAATTACATTAAGTCATTAAGTAATTAACTGTCAAAAACCTGGTTAAACATTTTAAATGGAAAATTATACCTTCTTTAAAATTCATGCATAAATCAATCAGACTTTTCAGCAATATAGGAGCTGAAATTTTATGCAAAAATCAACTGTCCCTGCCCCCTCCTGTCTTCTAAGCCTTGAAGCTGATAGACACAAATTAATGCAGCTCTGTAATCATTAAATGTATTTTTATTGTAAATGTAAGCATAGTAAATACTGGAGTTTGATTTATTATTACAGGTCTAAAGTTTTGGCAATTTACAGTTGTGCTCATAAGTTTACATACCCTGGCAGAATTTATGATTTCTTGGCCATTTTTCATAGAATATGAATGATAACACAAAAACATTTCTTTCACTCATGGTTAGTGCAAAGAATGGTTACATTTAATAGTCATTCAAACCCCTTTGTGTCAACTTGTGTGCATGTTATCAGGCCAAAATCACCATGGTATGTAAACTTTTGTTAATAGGTGTGGTAGGGGGCGCTGGTGTTTATACAATATAAATAACAAAAATTATATATGAAAACAGTCATATATAATCACTAGTGACATTGAAAAATTATACTAATTAATCACTAAAAATACTTGGAAATGTTTGTAATCAGATAGGTTCCCTGAACAAACCAACTTCCCAAATTCCCAAAAAATATATATAATAAAGTCCCAACTTAATTGACTGAAACAAAAAAGAAATGTCTCAATCCAGTGCAGAAAAACACCAAAAACAAAGTCTTGCTGAGAAAGATGAAATCTTCAAAAGAGTGTAATCTGAGTCCTTCACCAAAAGACAGTCAAACTTACGACACCCAAAGTGCACAGGTAAAGTGATGAGCTTACCATAATGTGTGGACTTCTTTAATTAAAAAGAAAGTCACACTCGCTTTAGCAGGATAGTGCCTGCACACATGCAATAGACAGGATGGAATGTATTGCCTCTCTCCTCCGATATCAAGGATAGGACATGGAATATGAACAAAAGACTTCCATTAAAAAAACTGAATAAAACAAATAGCCAAATGGCTGCTTACATTAAAAAAGTGCCATCCTGGCACTGGGGCTGCAGGCTAATGGAAGAACTCAGGCTGAACCACCTCTGTGGCGGTGTGCGTTCCGGCAGCTGCTAGCTCAGATCTAGAGGGGCCGGATGGGACGTAGATGCATAGATCACGTGACCAGGCTCGCCGCCGACGTACGTTTCGTTTGGATTAACGTCTTCAGGGGGCGTGCAAAGTATGGTTACATTTTAATAGTCATTCAAACCCCTTTGTGTTAACTTGTGTGCACGTTATCAGGCCAAAATCACCAGGGTATGTAAACTTTTGTCAGGGTAATTTAAGTAGTTTCTGTTTGCCATTATGATTTAAAAAGAGTAAACACAGATGATTGATAATAAATTGCTTCAGCCAAACACTAACCATGAGTGAAAGAAAAGTTTTTGTGTTATCATTCATATTCTCAGAATAATGGCCAAGAAATCATAAATTCTGCCAGGGTATGTCAACTTATGTGCACAACTGTATACAGTGCTTTACATATATTGTACAGTCACTTCAGTCAAGGAGCTTACAATTTAAGGACACCACCTCACATGAAAACATACATAAACTAGGGCAAATTTAGGAGCCAATTAGGCCTACCAGCATGTCTTTGTAGTGTGGGAGGAAAACAGAGCACCCAAAGGAAACTCACGCAAGAACGTGTAGCTCTTCTAGAAACACATGGTCACCCTTTTGGGGTAACCAGTCAGGCTACTGGAAACAGAACATGGACCTTAGACAAGGAATCTCCCTTGCTTAGAGGTATGACATGGGCAGTCTGCATTACTTAGAATGAACTAGAACTGTGTCAGCAATGAATTTTGAAAGACTGTGATCTGTTAACCCTGTACTTGCAAGAATCTTTAGCAAAAGTTCTTAAACTACTACATGACTGGTCAGAAGTCTCTCTAAAAGGGGTGTGTGTAAGGCAGGTGTATCCAAAAAGGGCTTATATCAGGGGAACAACTAAACAGGTGTACCCAGGTACCGGTCCTAACAGATACGGGAGCAGTGTGACCGCATGCAAACTGAGGTGTGCCAGAGTTGCAGGATATAGAAATAATGTTTGTATTCTAGGCGTTCCTGGACAGGTAGGAGGTCAGTCAATGATTGTTTTTTTTGAAAAATGGATAATGGATACACTGGGCATGGAGGGATTCTCAAAACTTTGTACAATTGAAAGGGCTCATCGTATTCCCAGTCGTCAGTTCTCCTCTTCAAGTAACCCTAGGACAGTGATAATCAAGATGCTAAATTACAGAGATAGAGACCTTATCCCTTCTAAAGCACGGCAAAAAGGAAATTTCGAGTACAAGGGTAATAAAATCTCCTTTTATCCAGATTTTTCGATGGAAGTACAGAAGAAACGAGAAAAATTTAAAGAGATTAAGCGGAGTTTGCGTCTAAAACAAATAACATATTCAATGTTATTCCCAGCAAAACTGAGAATTATGGATGGAGAAAATGTTATTTTTTTGAAAATCCAGAAGCAGTCAACGTCTGGTTAGATGAAAGATATACAACGGAAAATAAAAAGACTTCCTGAAAAGTTTGATACATTTTTCCTCTCCTTTCCACATTCGGAAAACTATATTTGAATATTGAAACGGTGGACCATATTTTCTTAGATTTTTTTTTTTTTTTTCAGGAGTCTTCTAAGCCAATCCTCTTAGATATTTTTTGTCTTTTTTTTTGGCACATGCATTTCACTTGTAACTGTTTATGGCCATTAGTCAGTCCCCTTGTATGAGTCCCGTGTGGACTGTTTTGTGGGGTAGAGGTTTCTTCCAACCTGGGTGGTTGGCGGGAATCCATAGGAATGATTGGGTTCGCAAGAGAGGGAGGATGGGGTTTTTTTTTTCCCCGGGCTCTCTTTGCTCTCTTTTATCGCTCTCTCTCTCCCTTCCCTCTCTTTCTCTCTCTATATATATATATCTATATGTCTCTCTCTCTTTCTATATTTTTCCTTCAGTGGGAGAAATGCTTTTCTTAGATAAATATAGGTTATATCGGATAGTGTGTCTGGTTTGTTGAAGCTTTGGTCAATATTCTCTGATGAAATGTAATGATGATTAGTAAAATAACGGTGTTGTCATGGAATGTGAGGGGGATGGGAGACAGGCAGAAGAGACAAGCAGTTTAAGAGGCTATTGAAATGTATAAACCTATGATAATACTTTTGCAGGAGACCCATCTCGAGCGAGCAGACACGGTACTCTTTGAAGGTGTAAGATTTCCATATCAATTCCATGCATATACATACTACTTACTCACGAGGTGTCAGTGTCTTGATTTCTCGCTCGATACAGTTTTCATGTAAAGAGAGTTTTATAGACCCAGAAGGTCGATACATTGTGTTACGGTGTTTAATAGATGATAAAAACCTTTTGTTGGTCAATGTTTATATTCCTCCTCCTTATAGTGATGAAGTGCTGAAAAATGTTTTTGGGAAAATGGTTCAATGGCCGCACTTGCCAACCTTAGTAATGGGAGACTTTAATAATATAATGAATGAGGGGGAAGATAGACATAGTACCACAAAGGGAAAACAAATGCTGAAGAGAACTAGATTTGCTAAACAACTACAAGAAATGGGGCTTATAGACATGTGGAGAAATAGATATCCATTAAGAAGAGAATACTCATGTTGCTCGAGTACATACAAATCTTTGTCAATAATTGACCTGGCCCTGGGGAATGATAATTTTCTGCCTCTGGTAGAGTCAATCCAATGTGGCCCAAGGGGCCTCTCAGACCATTCCCCACTTATATTGAATATACAATCTGAGGGACAGACATCTACTCCTTTTTGGAAAATGAATCCACAATGGCTATTATTACTGACGGAGGAAGATAAGATAGAGTAAAGCCCCGTACACACGATCGGTTTAACTGATGAAAACCGTCCGATGGATGGTTTTAATCAGACAAACCGATCGTGTATGGCACCCATCTGTCTTTTTTCCATCGGATGGAAAAAATAGAACTTGTTTTAAAATTTTCCGATGGATCAAGAACCGATGGTAATTTGCGATCATCTATGGGCAAGTCCATCGGTTAAAAAACCCACGCATGCTCAGAATCAAGTCGACGCATGCTCAGAAGCATTAAAATTCATTTTTCTCGGCTCATCGGAGTGTTTTACGTCACCACGTTTGGAACGGTCGGTTTTTTGACTGATGGTGTGTGGCCAAGACTGATGAAAAACTGTTTCATCGGATTTCCGATGGTCAAATCCATCGGACGAAAATCCATAGGTTATCCGATCGTGTGTACAGGGCTTTACAGTTAATTGAATTCTTTAAGGAAAATAAAAACTCAACTTCTTTATTAGTAGTTTGGGACACTATGAAGGCATATATGCGTGGAATAATGATTAAAGAAATCCATAAAATTAAGAGTTCATCGAGGAGGCGTGAGGAGGAAGACTCAGGCAGTTCATAAAAGTTTGACTCTAACTAAAGCAGAAAATAGTAGATTTTTTAGAAAACAAAAACATTACGAGATGGGGGAACAGGTGGGCCGTATGCTGGCAATTATAGCTCAGGCACAAGAAGGCCCGAATACTGTTACAGCAGTTAAAAATCTTGAAGGTGAGGTGAAGTATGATACAAGTAGTATTCAGAAGATATTTGTTGATTTCTACACCTCACTTTATGAGTAGGGATGAGCTTCGTGTTCGAGTCGAACATACGTTCGACTCGAACATTGGCTGTTCGATCGTTCGACGAAGATCGAACGATTTGGGCCGTTCGCGCCAAATTCGAGTGACGCGAACGGCCCACAATGCACTACGCCATCGCAGTGTCATCCAGGCGCTGTGATTGGCCAAGCATGCACTGTGACCCCGCATGCTTGGCCAATCACAGCGCCGGCAGCGAGGAGAGCAATGATTGGCCACAGGCAGGATGCCTGTGGCCAATTATTGCTGAGGGTGTTTAGTACACGCCCCACACTATAAAAGGCCGCCAGCACGGCGGCCTAGTGTAGTGTGTTCCGGAGCAGGGATAGAGTAGCATAGGCAGGGACAGTGACTGTTATTTCTTTCTTGCTTAACCTGGATTCCTTTAGTTTAGGGAAAGAGAAGGATAGGTAGGGAGAGTGTCAGTGTGTTTTGTGCTTCTGCTATAGTGTGCTTAAAAAAAACATTTATTCTAGGGACAGAAAACTCTAGGTAGGGACAGTGTCAGTTTCTTTCACTCTGCAAGTCCTTGTTTCCAGGGACCTGTAAGGACAGTGAGTTAATTGTCCTTGTGCTATATTGTGCTTAAAAAAAACATTTATTCTAGGGACAGAAAACTCTAGGTAGGGACAGTGTCAGTTTCTTTCACTCTGCAAGTCCTTGTTTCCAGGGACCTGTAAGGACAGTGAGTTAATTGTCCTTGTGCTATATTGTGATTAAAAAAAACATTTATTCTAGGGACAGAAAACTCTAGGTAGGGACAGTGTCAGTTTCTTTCACTCTGCAAGTCCTTGTTTCCAGGGACCTGTAAGGACAGTGAGTTAATTTTCCTTGTGCTATATTGTGATTAAAAAAAACATTTTTTCTAGGGACAGAAAACTGTAGGTAGGGAGAGTGTTTTTTTTCTTTCACTCTGCAAGTCCTTGTTTCCAGGGACCTGTAAGGACAGTGAGTTAATTGTCCTTGTGCTATATTGTGCTTAAAAAAAACATTTATTCTAGGGACAGAAAACTCTAGGTAGGGACAGTGTCAGTTTCTTTCACTCTGCAAGTCCTTGTTTCCAGGGACCTGTAAGGACAGTGAGTTAATTGTCCTTGTGCTATATTGTGATTAAAAAAAACATTTATTCTAGGGACAGAAAACTCTAGGTAGGGACAGTGTCAGTTTCTTTCACTCTGCAAGTCCTTGTTTCCAGGGACCTGTAAGGACAGTGAGTTAATTTTCCTTGTGCTATATTGTGATTAAAAAAAACATTTTTTCTAGGGACAGAAAACTGTAGGTAGGGAGAGTGTTTTTTTTCTTTCACTCTGCAAGTCCTTGTTTCCAGGGACCTGTAAGGACAGTGAGTTAATTGTCCTTGTGCTATATTGTGCTTAAAAAAAACATTTATTCTAGGGACAGAAAACTCTAGGTAGGGACAGTGTCAGTTTCTTTCACTCTGCAAGTCCTTGTTTCCAGGGACCTGTAAGGACAGTGAGTTAATTGTCCTTGTGCTATATTGTGATTAAAAAAAACATTTATTCTAGGGACAGAAAACTCTAGGTAGGGACAGTGTCAGTTTCTTTCACTCTGCAAGTCCTTGTTTCCAGGGACCTGTAAGGACAGTGAGTTAATTTTCCTTGTGCTATATTGTGATTAAAAAAAACATTTTTTCTAGGGACAGAAAACTGTAGGTAGGGAGAGTGTTTTTTTTCTTTCACTCTGCAAGTCCTTGTTTCCAGGGACCTGTAAGGACAGTGAGTTAATTGTCCTTGTGCTATATTGTGCTTAAAAAAAACATTTATTCTAGGGACAGAAAACTCTAGGTAGGGACAGTGTCAGTTTCTTTCACTCTGCAAGTCCTTGTTTCCAGGGACCTGTAAGGACAGTGAGTTAATTTTCCTTGTGCTATATTGTGATTAAAAAAAACATTTATTCTAGGGACAGAAAACTCTAGGTAGGGACAGTGTCAGTTTCTTTCACTCTGCAAGTCCTTGTTTCCAGGGACCTGTAAGGACAGTGAGTTAATTTTCCTTGTGCTATATTGTGATTAAAAAAAACATTTATTCTAGGGACAGAAAACTCTAGGTAGGGACAGTGTCAGTTTCTTTCACTCTGCAAGTCCTTGTTTCCAGGGACCTGTAAGGACAGTGAGTTAATTTTCCTTGTGCTATATTGTGATTAAAAAAAACATTTATTCTAGGGACAGAAAACTCTAGGTAGGGACAGTGTCAGTTTCTTTCACTCTGCAAGTCCTTGTTTCCAGGGACCTGTAAGGACAGTGAGTTAATTTTCCTTGTGCTATATTGTGATTAAAAAAAACATTTTTTCTAGGGACAGAAAACTGTAGGTAGGGAGAGTGTTTTTTTTCTTTCACTCTGCAAGTCCTTGTTTCCAGGGACCTGTAAGGACAGTGAGTTAATTTTCCTTGTGCTATATTGTGATTAAAAAAAACATTTTTTCTAGGGACAGAAAACTCTAGGTAGGGAGAGTGTTTTTTTTCTTTCACTCTGCAAGTCCTTGTTTCCAGGGACCTGTAAGGACAGTGAGTTAATTGTCCTTGTGCTATATTGTGCTTAAAAAAAACATTTTTTCTAGGGACAGAAAACTCTAGGTAGGGAGAGTGTTTTTTTTTTTTTCACTCTGCAAGTCCTTGTTTCCAGGGACCTGTAAGGACAGTGAGTTAATTGTCCTTGTGCTATATTGTGCTTAAAAAAACATTTATTCTAGGGACAGAAAACTCTAGGTAGGGACAGTGTCAGTTTCTTTCACTCTGCAAGTCCTTGTTTCCAGGGACCTGTAAGGACAGTGAGTTAATTTTCCTTGTGCTATATTGTGATTAAAAAAAACATTTATTCTAGGGACAGAAAACTCTAGGTAGGGACAGTGTCAGTTTCTTTCACTCTGCAAGTCCTTGTTTCCAGGGACCTGTAAGGACAGTGAGTTAATTTTCCTTGTGCTATATTGTGATTAAAAAAAACATTTTTTCTAGGGACAGAAAACTGTAGGTAGGGAGAGTGTTTTTTTTCTTTCACTCTGCAAGTCCTTGTTTCCAGGGACCTGTAAGGACAGTGAGTTAATTTTACTTGTGCTATATTGTGCTTAAAAAAAACATTTTTTCTAGGGACAGAAAACTGTAGGTAGGGAGAGTGTTTTTTTTCTTTCACTCTGCAAGTCCTTGTTTCCAGGGACCTGTAAGGACAGTGAGTTAATTTTCCTTGTGCTATATTGTGATTAAAAAAAACATTTATTCTAGGGACAGAAAACTCTAGGTAGGGACAGTGTCAGTTTCTTTCACTCTGCAAGTCCTTGTTTCCAGGGACCTGTAAGGACAGTGAGTTAATTTTCCTTGTGCTATATTGTGATTAAAAAAAACATTTATTCTAGGGACAGAAAACTCTAGGTAGGGACAGTGTCAGTTTCTTTCACTCTGCAAGTCCTTGTTTCCAGGGACCTGTAAGGACAGTGAGTTAATTTTCCTTGTGCTATATTGTGATTAAAAAAAACATTTTTTCTAGGGACAGAAAACTGTAGGTAGGGAGAGTGTTTTTTTTCTTTCACTCTGCAAGTCCTTGTTTCCAGGGACCTGTAAGGACAGTGAGTTAATTTTCCTTGTGCTATATTGTGATTAAAAAAAACATTTTTTCTAGGGACAGAAAACTCTAGGTAGGGAGAGTGTTTTTTTTCTTTCACTCTGCAAGTCCTTGTTTCCAGGGACCTGTAAGGACAGTGAGTTAATTGTCCTTGTGCTATATTGTGCTTAAAAAAAACATTTTTTCTAGGGACAGAAAACTCTAGGTAGGGAGAGTGTTTTTTTTTTTCACTCTGCAAGTCCTTGTTTCCAGGGACCTGTAAGGACAGTGAGTTAATTGTCCTTGTGCTATATTGTGCTTAAAAAAAACATTTATTCTAGGGACAGAAAACTCTAGGTAGGGACAGTGTCAGTTTCTTTCACTCTGCAAGTCCTTGTTTCCAGGGACCTGTAAGGACAGTGAGTTAATTTTCCTTGTGCTATATTGTGATTAAAAAAAACATTTTTTCTAGGGACAGAAAACTGTAGGTAGGGAGAGTGTTTTTTTTCTTTCACTCTGCAAGTCCTTGTTTCCAGGGACCTGTAAGGACAGTGAGTTAATTGTCCTTGTGCTATATTGTGCTTAAAAAAAACATTTATTCTAGGGACAGAAAACTCTAGGTAGGGACAGTGTCAGTTTCTTTCACTCTGCAAGTCCTTGTTTCCAGGGACCTGTAAGGACAGTGAGTTAATTTTCCTTGTGCTATATTGTGATTAAAAAAAACATTTTTTCTAGGGACAGAAAACTGTAGGTAGGGAGAGTGTTTTTTTTCTTTCACTCTGCAAGTCCTTGTTTCCAGGGACCTGTAAGGACAGTGAGTTAATTTTCCTTGTGCTATATTGTGATTAAAAAAAACATTTTTTCTAGGGACAGAAAACTGTAGGTAGGGAGAGTGTTTTTTTTCTTTCACTCTGCAAGTCCTTGTTTCCAGGGACCTGTAAGGACAGTGAGTTAATTGTCCTTGTGCTATATTGTGCTTAAAAAAAACATTTTTTCTAGGGACAGAAAACTGTAGGTAGGGAGAGTGTTTTTTTTTTTCACTCTGCAAGTCCTTGTTTCCAGGGACCTGTAAGGACAGTGAGTTAATTGTCCTTGTGCTATATTGTGCTTAAAAAAAACATTTATTCTAGGGACAGAAAACTCTAGGTAGGGACAGTGTCAGTTTCTTTCACTCTGCAAGTCCTTGTTTCCAGGGACCTGGAGAGACATTGAGTGAATTGTCCTTGTGCTATATTGTGATTAAAAAAAACATTTATTCTAGGGACAGAAAACTCTAGGTAGGGACAGTGTCAGTTTCTTTCACTGTGAAAGTCCTTGTTTCAAGGGACAGAGAAGGACACCTGAAGGTAGCCCTTATTGCTTTTTTCCCATCTCCCTGCAGGCCATCTATTAGAATGTCTGGAAGGCAAACAAGGAGAGGCAGACAGTCAGGAGGCAATAAAAGAGGGCAAGCAGGCTCTGTGTCTGGGGGCAACAGTGCTGGTCGTGGACGCGGTGCATTGTCATCAGCACATGGCCATGGGACACGCTTGTCCTTCTTTTCGGCAGCTGGACATGTTGAGCCACATCATGCCGAAGACTTGGTAGAGTGGATGACCAAGCCCTCCTCCTCCTCCTCATCCTCTCTCACCCAGGCTCAGGGTACTGGAAAAGCAGCTGCCAAAGCGTCGTCTTCCCTGGTATCAATGTCAGACAAATCATCAGTCACTCCTTCCCTAGACCCACCATGTCCTCCTCCTGAGGAGTCCCCCGAACTGTTTCAGCACAGTGTTGGGTACATGCTCCAGGAGGATGCCCAGCGTTTCGAAGGGTCTGATGATGAAACCCAGCTAGAGGAAGGCAGTAGCGTGAGAGCAGACAGAGGGGATGCTCAAGAAGGACACCAATCTGGCAGTCATGTTCCAGCAGCTGCAGCATACTGCCAGATTGGCTCCAGTAATGAGGAGGGAGGGGATGATGAGGTCAATGACTCCACGTGGGTGCCTAATAGGAGAGAGGAGGAGGAGGAGGATGAGGAGGAGGCACATCTCCAACGAGGCAGGATGCCCTTTGGTGGCCAGCGTAAGGGCAGTACACCGACGGAATCACACCGCAGAGCTCCGCCTGTGCAGGGCGCTGCCTCTGCCCGTCATTCAAAAAGTTCTTTGGTGTGGGCCTTTTTTGAGGCTAGTGCATCAGATCGCACAGCTGCTGTTTGCAACATATGTCTCAAGCGTATATCGCGTGGCCAAAACATCAGCCGCTTGGGTACCACATGCCTGACCAGACATATGTTGACCTGCCATGCAGCTCGTTGGCAAGCCTACCTCAAAGACCCACACCAAAGAACCAAGCGGACCTCTCCTTGCACCGCATCAGCTGGGATCTCCAACCCCACTATAACTTCAGTCCTCTCTGAAACATGCACTGAGAGGAATGAAGGTGTAGAATTAGGTGTGTCACAGCCAAGTACTTGCGCCCACTCTGCTAGCAGTACACCGACGTCCGATTCTAGCAGGCAAATTTCCCTGCCCCAGCTGCTGGACCGTCGAAAGAAGTTCACTCCCAGCCATCCACATGCCCAGCGGTTGAATGCTAGCTTGGCTAAATTGCTAGCGCTTCAACTGCTGCCTTTTCAGTTGGTAGACTCGGCCCCCTTCCGTGAGTTTGTGCAATGTGCGGTTCCTCAGTGGCAGGTTCCCAAACGCCACTTTTTCTCACGGAAGGCTATTCCGGCTCTCTACCGGCATGTGGAAGGAAATGTCTTGGCCTCGCTGGACAGGGCGGTCAGCGGTAAGGTGCATATTACCGCTGACTCATGGTCCAGCAGGCATGGACAGGGACGTTACCTTTCTTTCACGGCCCATTGGGTCACTCTTTTGGCAGCTGGGAAGGATTCAGGACAAGGTGCAGTAGTGTTGGAGGTTGTCCCACCGCCACGCCTCCAAAATGCTACTACTGGTTGTGACACACCTCTCTCCTCCACCCCCTCCTCTTCTTCTTCCTCCATGGCCTCTTCCTGTGGTTTGTCCTATGAACCAGCGGTGCTCCGTAGCCGTTCACGGGGCTACGCAAGTACGCAGGCAAAAAGATGCCATGCCGTGCTTGCGCTGGTGTGTTTGGGGGACAGAAGCCACACTGGGGCAGAGGTCCTGTCTGCTCTGCAGGGCCAGGCCGAGAGGTGGTTGACGCCACGCCAGCTTAAGCCAGGAATGGTGGTTTGCGACAATGGCACCAACCTCCTCTCCGCCCTCCGACAGGGACAACTGACCCATGTGCCCTGTGTGGCTCACGTCCTTAACCTGGTGGTGCAGCGCTTCTTGGGCAGGTACCCGGGCTTACAGGATGTCCTGAGGCAGGCCAGGAAAGTCTGTGTGCATTTCCGCAGATCTTATAATGCCAGTGCTCGCCTGGCTGAGCTGCAAAAGGAGTTGAACCTGCCCAAGAACCGCCTTATATGTGACATGCCCACCAGGTGGAACTCAACGTTGGCCATGCTGCAGCGGCTGCACACGCAGCAGAGGGCCATCAATGAGTACCTGTGCGACTACGGCACCAGGACAGGGTCAGGGGAGCTTGGTTTTTTTTCTCCACGCCAGTGGGGCATGATCAGGGATGCATGCACTGTCCTGGCACCATTTGAGGAGGCCACGAGGATGGTGAGCAGTGACAGTGCATGCATCAGTGACACTGTACCTCTTGTCCACCTGTTGGAGCACACGCTGCGTGGAATAATGGACAGGGCACTTGAGGCAGAACAGAGGCAGGAAGAGGAGGACTTCCTTGCCTCTCAAGGCCCCCTTTACCCAGACAGTGTTCCTTCTGTCCCACCCATCGCACAGGAAGAGGAGGAGGAGGAGGAGGAGGAGGAGGAGGAGGATTGTGTCAGCATGGAGGTGGAGGCTGGCACTCAGCATCATCAGCAGCAGTCTTTTAGGGATGATTTACAGTCCCAAGAAACCAGTGGACTTGTACGTGGCTGGGAGGAGGTGGCTGCGGATCATGTCGTCCTTAGTGACCCAGAGGACTCCGGAGCGAATGCCTCAGCAAACCTACGCTGCATGGCCTCCCTGATCCTGCAAAGTCTGCGGAAGGATCCTCGTATTCTTCGGATCAAGGAGAGGGACCATTACTGGCTGGCCACTCTCCTTGATCCACGGTACAAGGGTAAGGTTGCGGACCTTATGTTACCGTCGCAGAGGGAGCAGAGGATGAGACAACTCCGGGAGGCCTTGCAGAAAGGTCTGTGCAACGCGTTCCCAGAGACTGGGAGGTTGCAAACTCCTGGTCCTGGACAACGAGTTGCTGAGGCTTCGGCCAGTCAAAGAAGGAGCGGTGGGGAAGGTGGCCGTCTGACCGATGCGTTCAGACAATTCTTTAGTCCGCAGCCCCAAAGTATGATCGGTTCCAGCAACCATCGCCAGCGTCTGATAAACATGGTGCAGGAATATCTAGGGGCAAGGTCAGACTTGGACACCTTCCCCACCGAAAATCCTCTGGCTTACTGGGTCTTGAGGATGGATCACTGGCCAGAGCTTGCACAGTATGCAATTGAGCTACTGGCCTGTCCTGCATCCAGCGTTCTTTCGGAACGCACATTCAGTGCTGCTGGAGGATTTGTCACGGATCACAGGGTGCGCCTGTCCACCGACTCGGTTGATCGACTGACTTTCATCAAGATGAACCAGTCTTGGATCACCACCAGCTACCACACACCTGATGCTGATATAACAGACTAATTGATTTTAAAATGTCACATCCCTTCAAGACTGATGCTGATGCTGAGTGCCTGTGCTGTTATGTTGACTGGCTATCCTCCTCCTCCGAGTCCTCAATGATACGATTGATGATGATAGCTTGGAAGATCATTTTTGTTTATGGGTGCCGCCACCAGTGCCTAACGCCCAATTTTTCAGCCCCTGTTTAACAGGGGCGTGTAATTACAATTTTTGAAGCAATACTTTGCAACAGGGCTCATTGCTGTGCTCCAAGTACAGTATCTGTGAGGAGTTGCAGTGTTGTGCCACCAGTGCCTAAGGCCCAATTTTTCAGCCCCTGTTTAACAGGGGCGTGTCATTACAATTTTTGAAGCAATACTTTGCAACAGGGCTCATTGCTGTGCTCCAAGTACAGTATCTGTGAAGGGTTGCAGTGTTGTGCCACCAGTGCCTAAGGCCCAATTTTTCAGCCCCTGTTCAACAGGGGCATGTAATTACAATTCTTGATCTAATAATTCACAGCAGGGCCCATTGCTGCACCCACCAAGAGTAACTGTCAGGGCTTACAGTGTTGTGGCACCAGCACCACCATCAAAGGCCCAATTTTTACTACCACTGTTCAACAATTATATGTAATTAAAATTCCTGATATAATAGTTGACAGCAGGGCGTTCCAGCACCAACCAAGAGTAACTGTGAGTGCTTACAGTGTTGTGCCAACACCAACAACTAAGGGGCCTATTTCTGCAGAGTATATACGGCAGGTCCCTACTTTCAAACATCCAACTTACAAACGACTCCTACTTGCAAACGCAAGAAGACAACAGGAAGTGAGAGGAAATCTACCACTAGGAAGGAAAATTCTCTCCTGTAAGAATAAATATGGGAGAAAGGTGTCTCCTCTGTACTGATGCTTTATCAGCAATCCTTGTTTCAAGAAAAACACCACATTTCAAAAACAGTTGTCATTAGGACGGAAAGTGAGGTGAAATGTTCTGAACAGGGGCACAGACAGCAAAACAAATGTTACAGGGGTGATAACCCTTACCTATGTTTTCCAAAAAGTTTAAAAATAGATTTTTGGTCTGGAGCTACACTTCAACAATGTACCTGTTCAAAATTACAAACAGATTCTACATAAGAACAAACCTACAGTCCCTGTCTTGTATGCACCGCCTGTATACGGCTGTTCAGAGTATATAGGGCCTTTTTTATTTTATGTGCGGGGTTCCCCTTAATATCCATACAAGACCCAAAGGGGCTGGTAATGGGCTGGGGTAGGGGGGGGGTCATGGGGTAGCTATGCCATTTTTCTTAAAGATTTTCATCCATATTACCGGGACCAGACATTACATTAAAGCCGCAAGCAGTTTTAAATGGCTTTTTTTTCCTTTAGAAGTGTCATTTTGTGCAGGGACAGTTCTAAACACGGGAAACACGTGGCACTTCACAGGCATACTTTAGACACCCCCCAGGTACGATATTTAAAGGAATATTTGACTTTTTTTTTTTCACTTTATGCATCATTAAAATGACTGCTCCCGGAAAACGACCGTTTTTAAAACTTATTTTTGCATTGATACATGTCCCCTGGTGCAGAACCCGGGTTCCCAAACCCTTTTTAGGACAATAACATGCATAATAGTTTTTATAATTAGCACTTTAGAATTCGAACGTTCGCATCCATTGTATTTAATAGGGTTCTAATGTTCGTTCGAACTTTCGGTCCGTTCGCGGGTTCTGGTGCGAACCGAACCCGGGGGTGTTCGGCTCATCACTATTTATGAGTCTTATGCCCCATACACACGATCATTTTTAATGTCATTTTTAATACTGACGTTTTTCTCGTCATTTTTTTTCTTGTTTTCTCTCAAGCCTGTCTTGCGTACACACCATCATTTTAAAAAATGTTCAAGAAAAGCGCAGTGACGCACACCACGTACGACCGCACTATAAAGGGGAAGTTCCGTTCGAATGGCGCCACCCTTCATGTTAGTAAAGTTTGTTGAGAGACGATTCGCTCTTTTCAGTCTAGTGCTTTTCAGTCCGTTACAGCATGACGAATGTGCTATCTCCATTACGAACGCTAGTTTTACCAGAACGAGCGCTCCCGTCTCATACTTGATTCTGAGCATGCGCATTTGTTTTCACGTCGTTAAAGCATACACACTATCGTTTTTCACGTAGTGAAAAAAAACGACATGAAAAACGACGTGAAAAAAGAGAGCATGTTCGAAATTTTTAATGCCCGTTTTTCACGTCGTTAAAAATGCTCTGGAGCATACACACGATCATTTTTAATGGCCATTTTTTAATGGCATTTTTAACGGCATGAAAAATGATCGTGTGTATGGGGCATAAGGTGTCGAACCCTATTAACCAAGCTAAACAATTTTTGGATAAATTGGATCTTCCAAAACTAAAATTAGAGGATAGAGAAGCACTCGATAGTCCCATATCCCTGGAAGAATTGATTTTAGCCGTTTCACAAACTCATAATAATAAAGCACCAGGGCTGGATGGACTACCGACTGAGATATATAAAAAATTAGAATTTTTTTTATTACCAGAACTTCTAGGAGGTACTAAAAGAGGCGTATGAAAAACAAATACCTTCCGGGGGGCGTGGTCTGAGAATGGCGGTGTGAGGAGCTGCTCTCCCTGAACGCCCAGACCTCCCCGCTGGATGTAACGTTACGATAACGATTGCCCTATAGCTGGGTATGAGCCCGGCTAAGCTAAGGAAAACACAGGCCTCTGTTCTTAACCTGGAGAAGACAGAGAAGACAGAGAAGACAGGACGGACGGAGATTAAGGACTACTTTCCTGGCATCCAGACCCGCAGCGCCCGAATAGACAACGTCAACTCAAGAGGCAGGGAGACCTCACGGCAAGCGGAAAGGATGAGCACGGGGGGACAGTCTGAGCTGCAGGGTAGTGAGCTTGTGAATACCGCACCTCTCTTACCTTTGAGGCCGAGCGGGGCAGGAGTGGAGACCCAGACGGGACGTACTGCAGCAGGACGTGAAGATATAGGTACAAGTGAGCTCAGTGAGTTCAGCAAGATTAGGGACCTGCTGCGGGCGATGCCGACCAGGGCAGACATAGAAGCGTTACCTACTAGGAAGGACATAGAGGTAATGATCTCCCGGGTGTCTGAGATCCATCAGCGGGAAATACAGGAGGTGCGGTCTGACGTGCAACAGCTGAGCGTGCGGGTTACAGAGAGGGAAGCTTCAGCTGACGGTGTAGAGGGGAGGCTGGTAAAGATGGAACAGGAGCTGGCTAGTCATAAGGAACATGCATTGAATTTGCAATTACACATAGAGGAAATGGAGGACCGAGGCAGACGAGGGAATGTGCGGTTACGAGGTATCCCTGAATCAGTGAGCCATGAAAATCTCAGAGAAATGGTGGTCGCTATATTTAAAAAGATATTGGAACCTAACCCGCCAGAAATATTTGAAATAGACCGGGTGCACAGAGCTCTGGGTCCCAAATGGAGGGAAGAGGACAGGCCTCGCGACATTATCTGTCAAATACATAGATATGCATATAAAGAGGACATTGTATGGAAGGCATGGAGTGTGGGGGTCTTAGATGTTAACGGAGCCAATGTGAAGATATTACCAGATCTTTCTTATGCGACCTTACAGCGTCGAGCTATACTAAGACCTCTACTAGACCAGCTGAGGGAGATGGGTTTAACATATAGGTGGAGATTCCCGTTCGCATTGACCATACGGAAAGAGGAGACTTCTTTTACTCTGAATAGGATGACGGACTCCGCCGATCTCTTTCTACTTCTGGGGATCCCAACCTTCCCATTACCAAACTGTCTGAGACCATTACAATTCCCCGGACAATGGGGAAACCAGTTCCAACAGACAGGGGAGCAGCCCCGGACTAATAGATGGAGGCGAAGGACACAGGAAAATATAGATCAGGAGGCTAATCAGGGATAGAGCTACACAGCTTACCGTAGTACTCACAGCACTTCTCACAGTACTTTTCCCTTCTTTTTTTTTGGATGTTCCTCCTCTGCATCCCTGAGGCACCCCTGTGACACCCATGGAAAGAAGAAGGAACCTGAAAAGGGACATGGACTAATTCCAGGTACTCTCACCTCTTTTTCCTTTTTTTTTTCCCCCTCTTTTCTTTCTCGCTGAGGAAGAATCGGAGAACTCTGCATTAGGGTATATAAAGGATATATAAAGAAGAGATAAGAGGAAGAGAAGATTCCTCATGTTTTTTTTTCTCTCTCTTTCTTTTTTTTTTTCCCCTTGTTTGGGGAAGACTTTCTCTCCTTGGTGGGTGTGTGCCATGTGTGTTATGTTTTAAAGGCATACATAAATATTTTTTCTTTTGATGCGGATGATACCCTGGAATAGACAAATATAATAGATTGAAATAGACTGAAATAAGGGGGAGGGAGGTTGATAATGAGATGGGTAATGCCGAATATAATCTGGGGGTGGAGCGCTGGGGCTATGGTGGTTATATTTGGTTATGCTTTGGGGGGAGGGAGGGGGACCTTTAGGGTAAAAAAGGGAGGAAAGGGGGGGTGAAAAGGGGGGTGGGATGGTATATGAGATTTTGGGGGGGGGGTATGGGGTATCGGGTAGGGAGGGGGGGGTTTTAAAACACATTGTAAACACATTGTAAAACACATTTTTGCGATAATTTATATAAAAAGGGGAATATCATCTCTAATAGAGGGTACAAGAGAGAGGTAAGCACTACAGAGACACCTAATTAATGTACGGTAAATGGGTAAGGTACTCGTAATCACAGTTGGGTTTGTGTTTTTTTTTTGGGGTAGGATGAGGGGAGGATAGTAAGAGAAAGTAAGGGGGGTCACTTGGAATTCACTATTAAAGGGGAGGGGGTGGGGGGAGGGGAAGAGGGGAGAGGGGGGAATGGTGGAGAGATGGGTAAAGGGGGGGTTGGGGTTGTTTTTGTTTTCTCTGCTTTGTTGTTTTTTCTTTGTATGTAGGGAGGAGGAATCACACAAAGGGTCCTCCGGAACTCCCAGTACCCTAATTAGAGAGATATACAGAAGCTTAGCTCCCTCCCCGTTCCCCCTTAAGAATTCCCTAATCCGGGGTTTAAATTATCAACTAGATAAGCTATCTTAGTGTTAGGGTTTGTGCTTTTAACCATGGCAATGGTCGTGGGAATTGAATGGAATGGAATGGATCTTAATTTTTTTTTTTGGTACAATATATTTTATGTTGAAGGAAGGGAGAGGGTGAGGATGGAGAGGAGGGGAGGGGAGAGGAGGGAGGGAGGAAGGGGGAAGGGAGGGAGTGAAACTTATGTTTATGTTTATGACTCAAAATATATATTTCCTCTTACCTTAGGGGACACAATATGGTTACAATTTGGTTAATATATGGTTAATATCAGATGCAGGGGAAACTGAAAAAAGTCTAATAGTACTGATGTATACATATACCGGAATATAAGCTGTTTGTAATAGGGCAGACAATAAGAATAATGTTGATGTGATCTGCGGGGAGGGAAGGGGAAGGGAGGGGGGAGGGACCTCACCCGCATATTTTTGACTGAACCCCCACCTAGGTAAGTACTCACTTAAGCGGCAAACCCAAAGTGAGTACAAAAAAGTAACTTTTAATTTGAATCCCTCCATTTTTTAAAGGGGGATACGGGGGTGCTCTTACCCACCGTAACACATTAGGGTTGTTAGAACCCTTTTGCTTTTTTCCTTTTTTTTTCTTTTTTTTTTTTTTTTCTCTCGGCTCGGTAGGGGAGATGGAGGAGCTGAGAGTTATCTCTCTAAACTCTTAGGGGCTTAATACTCCAGAAAAAGGGAGGATGCTCCTTCAAGACTTAACAATTAAAATCGGATGTGGCATATATTCAAGAAACAGACTTTAGAGAGGGCAGAGCACCAATCTTGAAAAATAATCTTTTTCCATTGGTATACCACGCCTTTAATAGGGTAAGTAAATCTCGAGGGGTATCTATATTAATAGCAAGACGAGTACATTGGAAATTAATAGATCAAAGAATAGACACAGAGGGCAGATTCTTGTTTCTTAAAGGCATGATTGAGGGTAATAAAGTGACCTTGGCTACGATATATGCACCTAATACTAATCAAGACCAATTCATTTGCGCCACCCTTAATAAACTTATGAAATTTACAGAAGGGAAACTACTCCTGGGAGGAGACTTTAATCTCCCCCTAGATCCTAAAATGGATACCTCAGCAGGAAGATCTTCGGTAGCTAAAGGCCTTCGTAAGAGAGTCTTACAGACCTTCCATAATTTTCAACTTACCGATGCCTGGAGAGCGTACCACCCAGATGAAAAGGACTATACCTTCTATTCTACTCCACATAAGGGTTACTCTCGGATTGATTTATTTATTGTCCCATACAATATGGTAATGGAGATCAAAGAAATAGAGATAGGGAGTATCACATGGTCTGACCATGCTCCGATTACCATGACACTGAGTATGAATAAACAGTCGGAGGGAAAGATGAGACAGTGGCGACTGAATGAGAACCTGCTTGAGGATGAGGTAACGGTTCAAGAGGTAATGAGAGAAATTGAATACTATTTTCAATATCATTTTACACCAGAGATAGATGCAGGGATAACATGGGAGGCGCATAAAACTGTAATAAGAGGGATTCTTATTAAGCATGGCTCTAGGATAAAGAAGGATAGGGAAAAGCAACTGAATAAATTACTGACAGACATACAAGTATTGGAGACCAAACACAAACAAGACCCGACAGGAACAGGAGAGAGGGAACTTTTAGCCCTACGTAGACCCGACAGGAACAGGAGAGAGGGAACTTTTAGCCCTACGTAGACAAGTGACGGATCTATTGCATTATAGAGCTAAGGCAGCAGTACAGAGATGCCGGAGATATTATTATGAATCAGGAGACAAATGTGGCCGAACATTGGCTAGAGCTATACAAGAACAGAAAACCCAATCATATAGCCCTTATTTGGTGGATTCGAAGGGGAACAAGATTTATCTCCCTACTCAGATAGCTACTGTATGACTTTTCGTAAGTTTTATCAGACTCTATATAATCTGCCTACTACAATGCAACCCCAAAATAATAAAAACAAGATAGAGGAATATATAGCATCGTCAGGTATCCCCCAATTATTAGAACAGACTAGAAAGGGCATGGAAGCGCCTATCACATTAGAGGAACTACAGGAGGCCATTAAGTCAGCTAAACCAGGTAAAGCCCTGGGTCCAGATGGATTTACATATAAATACTATCAGAAATTTTTTCCACTCCTAGGTAAGCAGATGGTACAAATATTTAATGCAATAGGACAAGGGACAAGGTTTACACCAGAAACGTTGAAATCACATATCACTCTCATACCGAAGGAGGACAAGGATCCATCAGCATGTGGCAGTTACCGCCCTATCTCTCTACTTAATGTAGACCTACAAATTTTCACTAAAATACTGACCATGCGTATCCAACCACATCTAACAGATTTAATACATCCAGATCAGGTAGGTTTTATACCAAGTCGAGAGGCTCGAGATAATACTATTAAAATCCTGAACCTTATCCATGTAGCCAACCTCTCAAATATGCCCACTGTGTTCTTAGGAACAGATGCCGAAAAGGCATTTGATCGGGTTAGTTGGCCTTTTGTGTTCTCAGTGCTACGATATGTTGGGATGGGGGAGAGGATGGTTGGATGGATATCGAGTTTATATACAAGATTAGAGGCACAAATGAAAGTAAATGGATTCATATCTGACCCCTTTTCTATTTCTAATGGCACCCGACAGGGATGCCCCTTATCACCCATCCTTTTCGCTCTATCGCTTGAACCCCTACTTTGTAGGGTAAGGCAAAACCCCGATATATCGGGGGTAAGAACTGGAGATACGGACTATAAAGTCTCCGCTTATGCGGATGACCTTTTGTTTTCTTTGACGAAACCAACAATATCAATGCCGAATTTGATGGGAGAATTGGATCGATATGGTACCATATCTAATTTCAAAATTAATATGATAAAATCAGAAGCAATGGGGGTATCTATGTCAGTATTACAAACTAGTACCTTGAAAATAAACTTTAAATTTAGATGGTCCTCGACGGCCATTAAATATCTGGGCACCTATATGCCACCCAAATTAGATCAAACTTTTGAATTGAATTTTTTACCCCTATTAAGTAAAGTCAAAACCTTATTGGCTAAATGGGACAAGGGTACCTTTTCGTGGTTTGGCAGATATAACATAATTAAAATGTCAATCATGCCTAAATTAATATACTTATTTCAAACACTGCCAATCCATGTACCTGTAGAATTTTTTAAACGGACGAATGCTCTGATAGTAGATTTTGTCTGGGGGCATAAGAGGCCAAGATTACAACGTTGAATACTGACTATGCCTAAACAATTTGGGGGGGTAGCAGTTCCTGACATTCAGAAATACTATCAAGCGGCCCACATGGTGAGAGTAATAGACTGGTGTAGGCATACAAGTCTTAAAATATGGTCAAAGATTGAGCAATCACAGTGCAGAGTCCCACTGCGTCGAGCGGTTTGGTGCTTTGGAGACCTTAGTTCTGATCTCAAAAAGCACCCAACCTTGAGCCCTACCCTGCGGATTTGCTCTCAAATATGCACCATCACCGGACTATCATCAGTCAACTCCCCCCTGTACCCCATCGTGGGGAACCCACGTTTCCCTATGGGACTACAGGAGGGACCATGGAGAAGACTTTTAGACTTACAGATATTTCAGGCTTCGCATTTCGCGCAAGGAACGACGATTAATTGGCCCTCATTTATGGAATTAACTTCACCTAACGATCGCTTTGGCCTCGATTTCTGGAGTGGAGTCCAACTGAGACATTTTTTTAATACCCTACCACCCCTGGAGGGTTTCCTAAGACCATTGACTCCTTTAGAAAAGTTGTGTGAAGAAACAGACCCTTGTTACCATACACTTTCGAAAATATATGGATTGTTGATTGCCCCTCCAGAAGATTATGTCCCCCCATACATAAGGAAGTGGGAAACAATATTGGACAGGACATTTACGCAGGTACAACATAAGCAGATTATAAAGTGGGCGCTAAAATCATCCATATGTACGAGGGCCCAAGAAACGAACTTTAAAATCATGACGAGATGGTACCAAACACCAGCACTGCTTAATAAATATTTCCCAGAGATCTCAGATAAATGTTGGAGATGCCAAGAAGAAAGAGGGACATTGCTCCACGTGTTTTGGTCATGCTCGAAGTTAGTACATTTCTGGAGGGAGGTATGTCAGATAGCACAAAAATTTACTGATTATAATATACCAGAAGACCCGGCTTTATTCTTGTTGCATGTTTCTGAAATACCAGGGGAAATATACAGTAGATCAATTGTACGTCATCTTATTAACGGAGCTAGAGCATGTATTGCCCGGCAGTGGAGAGATACGAATCCCCCAACAATCTTTTTATGGTTTAATAGAATTGAAGAAGTAAATAAGATGGAGGACTTGACACTCTCACGTCAAAACCGGCATGAGATTTATTCTAAAACCTGGGCACAATGGAACATATTTAAATACTCGGAAGAAGGGAAGATCCTTTTTTGTAACCCAAGAAGAGGAGGGGGGAGCTAGGGCTCGTCTACCTCCCTGTCCGACCCGAGAGAATTTTTATATAGAGAAATTTTCTTTTTATATAGGGAAATTTTCTTCTTGTCTTTTTTTTTTTTTTGGGTTAAGGTGAGGTAACCGAAGTTTTTTAGAAGGTGGTGGGTAATAGGAGGGGTCTGGGATCTTAGGAGGGGAAGAATCAAAGGAACAGGAATATTCCAATAGAATTAGATTTATGTTTTATTTAAGATCATAAGAATGTGATATATGGTTTGGGCCCTTGGGGCATTTATTGGTTTAAACTGAAACAGTAAAATGTGCTATTTGATTACTTCCCCTGTATGTTGGATAAAACAGATAAATAAAGAAATAAATAAAAAAAAAAACAAATACTTCCAGAATCAATGCAGGAAACAATAGTAATAGTGATTCCAAAACAGGGGAAGGACCCAATGCTGCCTGAATCATATCGTCCTATATCCCTCCTTACTTTAGATGTAAAGATCTTGGCCAGGGTTCTCGCAAATAGGTTATCAAAATATATTAGTAGTCTGATACATGAAGATCAAACGGGTTTTATTCCAAAGAGAGCATCTGCAACAAATATTCACAGATTATTTTTGAATTTGCAATTGCCTATAGAAAATAGGGTATCTAGAGCAATACTATGCTTAGATGCCCAAAAAGACTTTGACATGGTGGAGTGGGAATACTTATGGACAGTATTGGAGGCTTTTGGAATAGGTACGGGTTTTTTGAAATGGGTGAAAATATTATATAGGGACCCTAAAGCAAGGGTAAGATTTAATAATACATTATCCAGCCCGTTTACCTTATCTAGAGGGACAAGACAGGGTTGCCCCCTATCCCCATTACTGTTCGCTATAGCAGTAGAGCCACTTGCCCTTGCCATTAGACAATCAACTAATATAGTTGGGTTTTGTCAGGCAGGTAGAGAGGATAAAGTGGCCCTGTATGCAGATGACGCTCTTATTTTCCTGGGGGATACCTCAAATTCATTATCGGAACTTATGAGCCTTATCTCCATATTTGGGTCATTTTCGGGCTTCCAGATCAATTGGGACAAATCCATACTTTTACCATTAGATGAGTTAAAAACCCCATTATTAATTCAAGCCTCTAAAATCCAAATTAAGGAAACTGTGAAATATTTGGGGATAGAGATTTCTCGGGATGTAAAAGACTATATTAATTTGAATTTGAAACCATTATTAGCAAAATTCAAAGACAAATGCCGAAGTTGGTGTAAGTTACCTCTGACGGTGATAGGAAGGTGCATATAAAGAGAGAAAATACTGTGCTAATCTAAAATAGTGAATAAAAATAAAGCTGCTACATAAAATGTGACTAAAATTAATAAACATGGAATGAAGATGTAGCGCTAAGTGAAGAAATGAAGCCCAATAATTTGGGCCTCCAATCAAACCAAAGTGATAAATAATATCAATATAATGAGTCCATACAGTGTCCATAGAAAATTTTCGTGTTGTGAAGAAAGAACATGTAGCACTGAAGGGTCATCACATAACTCTTGTAGAAAAAGAGAAGTAGAATACTCTTACCAGAACATTAGACCTGTGGTTTAGGCATTTCAAATAAGGCATACGAAATCCCAGTGGCACTCCTCATCAGTTAGTCTGGAAACTGGATCAGATGGGTCCCCAATGTAGACTGTCCGGTAGGCTCCCCGACTTGACAGCAGACTCTGGGTTTCACACCGATCCAGGTGGTCCTTCGATGGAACTGGAACCGCCACTCAGCAAGGAGACTCTTTACCACGGTGAAAATTAGTAACCAGTGGCCAAAGGAAGCTATTACTTGACCAACCACCCATGTGAGGAGAAAAGAAGGGAAGGAATGCTCCAATGGTGCAGGTCAATGAGGGTTTATTCAACCAACATAAAAGTGATCACAAACAATAAAAACGTTTAAAAAGGGGCAGTGAATGAGGTAAAAACGAGTGTATTCGAGAGTGGGATGCTCATGGAGCCTAGGGGTTGTCTCCTGGGTATACTGGATGAGTCGAGAATTTCAGTGGATTATATAGTTTCAATAAATAGAAGTTTATTCCAGGCTCGTAATCTTATTGCACAAAAGTGTCTATCACCATACCCACCCACTGTAGAAGAGTGGAAAATACAAGTAAGGGAAACGGTAATTAAAGAAAAGTATATTTTCTTACGCAGAGGTTGCCTAGGGAAATTTGAAAAAATATGGAGAGGGTGGTGTGATATCTTGGAGATATGAGGGGGAGGGGGGATGGGAGAGTAGAGTTGGGAGGGGGGGGGGGATTATGGGAGCTAGGGGTAAGGGGGATGCAATTTGTGTTTTTTTTTTGTTTTGTTTTGTTTTTTTGTTTTTTGTTTTTTTTTCCTCTCAATGCGGGCAAGGGTTGTATGTTGTATTTGATGTTTTTGTTGTTTGTATGTTAAAAAAAAAACAATAAAAAGATGATTTGATTTAAAAAAAAGAGTTGCAGGATCTAAGGAGCCATCTGGTCTTCACCAGAGCTACTGGGGGTATGAATATTGTGCTGCGAGGCTGCCCCCAGATTGCGGCTCTCTAGCACACCCGTGTGGGCACAGTGCATCCAAATAGCATGCTGGAAGGACACAGGGTACACACAGGAGACAAGAAACCAAGGAAATCTACTGCAGCTAGTTAGGAAGGAACATCAGGGGAGAGGATGCAGGGAGTAAGCATAGAGCGCAGGAGAAAGGGGGATTCTGAGCAAGGGTGCAGAGAAAGAGAGAGACTCAGCAAGCTGGAAAGGGCTGCAGGCAACAACAACAAGAAAAAAATGCTGAGAAAGACCCACACAGCAACAAGAAATTAAGGGATCCACAGACAGAAACCAAAGGGAATATAACTGCACAGCCAGAGGGGAAAACCCCAAGAACAAAGACAGGATCAAACAACACACAGAATATGGAATACTCAGATGGCAGCGAACACCACAGGAACCGAGGGGTCCAGCTTCCACATGAAGACACCAGAGGCGGAGTTTTCACGGTCGCAACAGTCGCAGTTGCGACTGGGCCCTGTAATTCGCCAAGTCCGGGGGGCCCGCAACCCGTCCGTGTACTCCGCCGCGCCGCCAGGGGCGGGGCAACGGATCAATTGCCCCCCCAAGAAAATAGTGAGCAGGCTGTACTGATGCCGACCCCATCAGCCGTTGCTGACAGGCTCTGTGAAGGGACACATGCAGAGCCGCAGCTGCGGGGGATTCTACCCCTCCTTCTCCTCCTTGGGCCAAACAGCTGGCAATGCCTGCTCCTATTGGCTACATTCAGGGCCAATGGCTGGGAAACTAAAAAGAGAGGCTCATGGGAAATGTAGTTCAGGATACCAGCAGGCCTAGGACGATTCCCTTAGAGTGCACTGCAGCCCCCAACATGCCGAGCGGGAGGAGGAGGGGGAGAGGGGACTTTGAGAGAAGAGGGACCATGAGCCTGTCGGGTGGAGGAAGCCAGTGATTATACTATATATCCCCCAAGGTAAGAACTTACTTCCAGGTGGGGGAATGGGGGGGGGGCAGGGATGCAGGCTTCCATAGAGGTACAGGACCTTATCACTGGCTGCTCCTACCATCCTCTCCCCCCACCACCACCTGTGCCTCCTTACTGATCCCATCCCCCCACCACTGATCTCATCCCTATCCCCCCCCCCCATTACTTCTACAACAGAGGTGATGGGGGGATAGGGATGGGATCAGTAAGAGGCACAGGTGGTGGTGGGAGAGGATGGCACCACCGCAGCCACCCCCCCTTAAGTACAACCGCTGCCACCCCCCTTCAACACCAGCACTTCACTGATCCCATCTAGGGTTGCCACCTCTCCGGGATTTACCCGGACAGTAAGGGTTTTAAAACATGTGCCCGGGTCTCTGCCCGCCTGAGACCTGGGCACATTATTCAGACCCGCCAGTGGCTGCCTGTGCCAAAGCTGTGCCGCCACTGCCATGTGCGTCTCGAGTTCGGCCCGCTTTATTCTGCAACTGCTGCCTTCCTATCTACCCCCCCCCGCATTGTCAGTTCACCTCTGTCCGCTCTTTGTGCTGCAGACGGGACACAGAGGCAGAGACGGAGCCTCCATGTTGCCGGAGACTCTCCTCTGGTTTCCCCCCCCCCCCTCCATACACTACCATACAGTTCTGCCACCCCCCTCCCATACACCATCCATCCATCCAGTTTTCCCTCTACTCCTCATACACACATTTATCATCCCCTCCATACACCATCCATATATACAGTCCCCCCCATATATACAGTTCCCCCCCTATACACCATCCATAGATACAGTCCCCCCCCCCGTATATACAATTCTCCCCCCCATACACCATCCATATATACAGTTCTCCCCCCCATGCACCATACATATATACAGTCCCCCCATATATACAATTCTCTCCCCCACCCATACACCATCCATATATACAGCCCCCCCATATATACAGTTCCCCCCCCATACACCATCCATAAATACAGTACTCCACCCCCCCCCATATACCATCCATGTATATCATTCTCCACCCCCCATACACCATCCATATATACAGTTCTCACTGGGTGACACCGTCCACTGCCCTACTGAGACCGTCCACTGCTCTACTGACACCGTCCACTGCTCTACTGACACCATCCACTGCCCTACTGACACCGTCCACTGCCCTACTGACACCATCCACTGCCCTACTGACACCATCCACTGCCCTACTGAGACCGTCCACTGCCCTACTGAGACCATCCACTGCCCTACTGACACCATCCACTGCCCTACTGATACCGTCCACTGCCCTACTGACACCGTCCACTGCCCTACTGACACCATCCACTGCTCTACTGACACCGTTCACTGCTCTACTGACACTGTCCACTGCTCTACTGACACCGTCCACTGCTCTACTGACCCCGTCCACTGCTCTACTGACCCCGTCCACTGCCCTACTGACACCGTCCACTGCTCTACTGACACCGTCCACTGCTCTACTGACCGCGTCCACTGCCCTACTGACACCGTTTACTGCTCTACTGACACCGTCCACTGCTCTACTGACACCGTCCACTGCCCTACTGACACCGTCCACTGCCCTACTGACACCGTCCACTGCTCTACTGGCTGACAGTGTCCACTTTTAAGGTAGGCTAGTTTCATATTTTAACTGACATTTCTTTTATTAATTGAATCATATTTTATGGGTACACTAATGCTTTTTTTTTATTTAACCATGCCCCTTTAAGTCCCCCCCACTGTTAATGCAATTTGGCCACAGCCACTGTTCATTGTAGCACACCTCATTACTACTCTCTTTGGGTAACCCAAAAGGTGTCCCAGGTATTTTACAATCCTATAGCGCGTAGTACAAAAAAATTGCCGTGCGCCGCAAAAGTGTTCAGGTTTGGATTGCAGAAAAAGTGGCAACCCTAATCCCATCCCTCCTCCCCACCAGCACTGTTACTGATTCCATTCCCCAGGTCAGATTTAATTGATCCTATGATTGCTTCATAGGATCAGTAACTGATGTATTGCTTCATTTATGTGAAATCCCTGGTGATATGGCCAGTCCCTCTTTGTACAACAAAGTCCCCCTTTGTTGTACAGTGTAAAAAAATTAAGTATCAGAATTAGGCTTTTTGGGGGGGATGGGGGCCTTCATGATTTCTTGCACCGGGGCCCTGAAGTCTCTAGTTACGCCACTGGAAGACACGTTGCTCAAACACTAAAACACAAGTTTAATAACACCTAGGTTCAGGGCGGATAGGCAGGAACCCAAGCAACTCAAACAGGTTTGATGTGTATGGAAACGTGGCAGATGATGTAGTACTGAGGGTAATTCTGAGTGCAACTCCCCCCTAGCGACCGGAGCTCCTATGTATCTAGCTGCATGTCACTTGGAAGAAGTGTGAAGGGGATCCTTGAGACTCGGCTTATTTCTAATAGCATATGCCCAAGAGTGAGGTGACATCAAAGCTGGGATGGGGAGTGGAATACAGGGTCTGTGGTATCCTGTCACCATGTAGGGAAAACTGCGACTAATTAGTCAAGTGTAACATCGCTGTGAAGTGAATGAAACACAAGGAGTTAATTGCGCCAAGAAGTGTGCTCACATCTAAGTTGGAGTGCCAGCTTAATGCAGCTTTCTCTTAACCCCATTTAGTTGGGCATTAGTGAGAGAGGAATCTAGATTTCTAGAGTGCCTCAAGCCCTGGCCACAAGCTCCCTTATATGTATTTCACCTTTGAATTTAGCTGTTTGGCAAAAGGTTCAGGACTAGTCCCAAATTTCACTGCCTGTATCTTTTAGTGATCAATCCAGCAAAGCAGAGGGTAACCTCTGCTTTTTGGTTTTCTTTATTGATACATGCACAGTTTGAATTATCAGGTCTGTGATGGGCTTACATAAATTGCCTGTAATATTTATTTCTGGACATATGGAAAGAACACAGACCCAGTGACCCAGGCTGTATAAATTTGTGACAATGTGTGATGGGCCTCATAACAAAACCATTAGGGGTTCTCATATCTCTCTTCCCTGTCTCCCCTTGCTTGCTTTTTAGCAACTCTATGGAGGTTCATAAAGCATATACAGTCAGTTCCATAAATATTGGGACATCGACATGTAGCGGGGTATCGGTTGTTTTAGACCCCAAGAGACTACAGTTCCCAACACGCCTTAAGGCACCCAGGGTGCATTGCCCCGCGCAAGGACTGCTGGGGTGGACTCTATAAGGGAGAGGCGGAGCCTGCTTCTTTCTCTTTGGACACTGCCTACCCAACAAGAGAATCCCTGTGCTGACCTGCTGTGTGTACAAGGCCTGAAGCCTGGGCTTTGTGCTTTTCCAAAGAGCCTTCCGCTCCACCGAGGAGCCTGCAGAGCGTCTGATCCTGTTGCTGAGTGCTGTTATCAGGAGGACCGAAGACCCAGGTGTTGTGGACACACTGAATCGAGTCACGGTAATGGAAGAAACGGACGAGGACTAGTCTGGTCGGGTGAGAGAGCATCTGCTCAGAGCTACACCACAGTATCTCTAGGCCCATTAACTTTATTCAAGGCCATCACAGTGATTGCAGTTACACTCTGGGGAGACTATCCGCAGAACTGAGTTATTAGTCTCTCTGGCATGATAAAATTACTGATCATCGTTACTTTGTTGGATTACAATTGTTCTTAAAGTGCACCACCGTGTTTGCTAGCGAAGATTTCTTCCACAGAACTATACCCAAATCATAGTCAGGCCTGACTGGGTAGTATATCATATTGCTGAACGTTTGATGTTTTAATAAGTATACCCATATTGTCCACGAAGGAGGATAGCTGCAGCGGGGTCTGTTAAACTGTCTATCATATTGCTGAACGTTTGATGTTTTAATAAGTATACCCATATTGCAGGACTTTGCATGTGACATTGCATACTGTTTATCATTCTAACCTTTACCAACAGTAAAGTCTTGTTGGTTGGAGGGTAGACAGTGGAGGAGACCTTGCGTGGAGAGTGAAGAAGTTTCTGCTTTTGACTGCTGGGTTGCATTTTTGGTTATTTTTGGCTCTTTTTCCTTGCAGCTTTTTAACACCTTTTTCTGGCACATTTTAAAGAGCCTTTTTTTTCTCTTTTTTTCCTTCAGCCTACTAATTAAGGGGAGTGGTTAATTGGTCACAGGTGCTTGAGGCCTATATAAACTTCTGTAGAGCTCATTTAGAGCCAGCTCATTTTGAGTTGCTGGAACTCTGTCCAAGTGGAACTGGACTAAGTGGTGAGTTAAAATCAAGAGTTTAAAACAGGAGGTTAAAACAGGGGTCATAGTAGATGTGTAGTGTGAGTACCTGGGTGTTGTCTGAGTAGTGTGTGTGGATCGTTAGTACTTGTGTATTGTAGGTGCACGCTGGTCTGCGAGTGCACGTGGGTCAATTGGTCTGCGAGTGCACGCTGGTCTGCGAGTGCACGCTGGTCCGTTGGTCTGCGGGTGTACGCTAGTCTGCGAGTACACGCGGGTCCATTGGTCTGCGGGTGCACGCTGGTCTGCGAGTGCACGCTGGTCTGCGAGTGCACGTGGGTCCATTGGTCTGCGAGTGCACGCTGGTCTGCGAGTGCACGCGGGTCCGTTGGTCTGCGAGTGCACGCTGGTCTGCGAGTGCACGCTGGTCTGCGAGTGCACGCGGGTCCATTGGTCTGCGAGTGCACGCTGGTCTGTGAGTGCACGCGGGTCCGTTGGTCTGCGAGTGCACGCTGGTCTGCGAGTGCACGCTGGTCTGCGAATGCACGCTGGTCTGCGAGTGCACGCGGGTCGGTTGGTCTGCGAGTGCACGCTGATCTGCGAGTGCACGCGGGTCCGTTGGTCTGCGGGTGCACGTAGGTCTGCGTGGTACCTGTGTATTGTCTTGTTGAGTACCTGTGTATTGTCTTGTTGAGTACCTGTGTATTGTCTTGTTGAATAGTTGGGTCAGGAAGCTAGTGTTAGGTAATTTGGACAGGGTATATTCTCGAATCCTCATTAAATTAATAGGTACGATGCCCAGGGGGTGTGGCGAGGCGACTCGGTGTACATCTTGCAGCATGTATGCGTTCCTTGATCATCTGATCGAAGGCGATTACTGCTGTGCAAAATGTAAGCACATTGTTTCCCTGGAAGCCCAGGTTCTGAATCTAGGGAAGCAACTGTCAGCACTGGGAAGTCCCTCCACACTAAAGGAGAGCTGGATACGTACCCGGCAGGTGATGGCAGGGGACAGCACAGAGGTGGGTGGAGACAAAGAGGTATAGGCACTAGAAAATAGTAGATGGGTGACAGTCAGGAAGGGTAGAGGGCGAAGTGCCAGGGAGGCCGATCCAGGGCTGGAGCATCCAAATAAGTATGCTCCATTGAGTGACATTGGTGAAACCAGTCCGGGACCAGCACTGCTGGAGCTGAGGGACTCTCCTAGCTGCCGGGGGAAGAACTCCTCCAGTGAGAGTGGGGGGGAAGCGAAGGGAAAGGAAAGACAGATTCTGGTGGTAGGGGACTCAATTCTTAGAAGGACAGAGAGGGCAATCTGTAACAAAGACCTGAAGCGCCGAACTGTATGTTGTCTACCGGGCGCTCGGGTTCGGCACATCACGGATCTGGTGGACAGATTACTGGGAGGGGCTGGGGAAGACCCAGCTGTCATGGTGCACGTTGACACCAATGACAAAGTCAGAGGCAGATGGAGTGTCCTAAAGAACGATTTTAGAGACTTGGGAGCTAAATTGAGGAAAAGGACCTCAAAGGTAGTATTCTCGGGAATACTATCGGTACATCGAGCCACACCAGAAAGGCAGAGGGAGATTAGGGAAGTGAACAAGTGGCTGAAGAGCTGGTGTAGTAAGGAGGGGTTTGGGTTCCTGGAGGACTGGGCCGACTTCTCAGTCGATAACCAGTACTATTGAAGTGACGGACTGCACCTAAATGAGGAGGGTGCAGCTCAGCTGGGAATAAGGATGGCCAAAAAGTTAGAGGGGTTTTTAAACTAGGTACGGGGGGAGGGTCCAGAGATAGTGAGAGTCAGCAGGGAACATATTCTAAAGGGTAGTATTAGGGGCATTAGTGGTAGGGTAACCAAAGCACATAAACCCAAGGTAAGTATAGTAGCAAGTCCTAGTTGCAATCTGGGAACACCCAAGAGGATAGTATGTGACCGGTCAAAATATATTAATGCATTAAAGTGTCTGTTCACCAACGCCAGAAGTCTGCCAAGCAAAATAGGTGAGTTGGAAGCTCTGGTGCATGAGGAGAGCTATGATGTAATCGGTATTGCTGAAACTTGGCTTCATTCCTCACATGACTGGGCTATTAATATTCCTGGCTATGCACTCTTTCGGAAAGACAGGGTAAAAAGGAAGGGTGGAGGGGTCTGTCTCTATGTGAGAAGTGATCTCAAAGCGAGTGTGAAAGAGGACCTGGTGGATGGAGAGTGTGATGAGTCTGAAGCATTATGGGTGGAACTGCATACAGATGTGCGTAGTTCAAAGCTAATCATTGGAGTTTGTTATAGACCACCCAATGTTAATGATTAGTTAGAGACTCAGCTCCTTGCACAGATGGAAAGGGCTGCAAGGGCTGGGACAGTGAAAATAATGGGGGATTTTAACTACCCAGAAATTGACTGGAGTAATGGAACTGCTGGGACAGTTAAAGGGCAAAAATTTATAAACCTATGGCAGGACAATTTTATGGTCCAGTTTATTGAGGCCCCAACTAGGAATGATGCTCTGTTGAACCTGGTAATCTCAAACCATGCAGAGCGTATTACTAATGTTCAGATAAAGGAACACCTGGGTAGCAGTGACCATAACATGATTTCATTTGATGTTAGTTGTAAGCAAAAATCACATACAGGAAAGATAAAAACACTTAATTTCAAGAGAGCAAATTTTCCAAGGATGAGCACTGCTCTCCAGGACTTAGACTGGGAAGGAATATTGGCATCAATGGGCACAGAACAGAAATGGGAATTCTTCAAAAAGACTGTTTGTGAACTCACTGCAAAGTATATTCCCATGGGCAATAAGTTTAAAAGGCTAAAAATAAAACCTATGTGGCTCACTGCCAAAGTTAAAAAAGCTATAAACTATAAGAAAAGAGCTTTTAAAAAATATAAAAATGAGGGAACACTAGTGTCTTTTAAATGTTACAAAGAATATAACAGGATATGTAAAAAGGAAATCAAGGATGCAAAAATTCAAAATGAACGACAGATTGCAAAAGATAGTAGGACAAACCCCAAAAAATTCTTCAAATATATTAATAGTAAAAAGGTCAAGTCTGAGCATGTAGGCCCTTTACAAAATAATCTAGAGTGGGTGACTGGGGACAAAGAGAAGGCTAATTTATTAAATACTTTCTTCAGTTCTGTGTATACAAAGGAGCATGGGGGAGCTCATGTCCAAAATGGGGGTGGTAGTGACACAGCCCCAAATCCACAATGGCTCAAAAGTGATATGGTCCAGAAATATTTAGACAGAATAAATGTGGATAAAGCACCTGGACCAGATGGCATACACCCACGGATCCTAAAAGAATTGAGCTCTGTAATTTCAAAGCCATTGTATTTAATTTTTAGGGACTCATTAATGACAGGAATAGTACCACTGGATTGGCGCAGGGCCAATGTGGTGCCTATATTTAAAAAGGGAATTAAGTCTTTACCAAGTAACTATAGACCTGTTAGTTTAACTTCTATAGTTGGGAAAATACTGGAGAGATTAATAAAAGACCACATAGATGAGTTCTTGCTGGAAAAAAACTATTTAAGCAACAGACAGCATGGATTCATGAAAGACAGAAGTTGTCAAACAAACCTGATTTCTTTTTATGAAGAGGTAAGTAAGACCTTGGACAAAGGGGTGGCTGTGGACGTGGTATACTTGGATTTTGCAAAAGCGTTCGATACAGTTCCCCACACACGGCTCATGTGTAAGGTAAAGTCTACAGGATTGGAAATATCAGTTTGTAAATGGAAAGAAAACTGGCTAAAAGACAGAATTCAGAGAGTAGTGGTTAATGATTCTTACTCTGAATGGTCCAAGGTTATCAGTGGTGTACCCCAAGGTTCAGTGCTGGGACCCTTACTTTTTAATATGTTTATAAATGATATTGGGTCTGAGATCAAAAGTAACATTTCTGTCTTTGCAGATGACACCAAGCTATGCAGTCGAATAACGTTCTTACAGGATGTCGCCAATTTACCAGCCGACCTCAATGCTCTGTCTAATTGGGCGACTATGTGGCAGATGAGGTTTAATGTTGATAAATGTAAAGTTATGCACTTGGGGGCTAATAATATGAATGCATCATACATACTAGGGGGAGTACAACTGGGGGGATCCGTAGTGGAGAAGGATCTGGGGGTTTTGGTAGATCATAAGCTCAATAATGGCATGCAATGCCAAGCTGCGGTTTCCAAAGCGAGCAAAGTCCTTTCTTGTATTAAGAGAGGTATGGTCTCCAGAGAGAGAGATATCATTTTGCCCCTGTTCAAATCATTAGTAAGACCTCATCTGGAATATGCAGTTCAGTTTTGGGCCCCAGTTCTCAAAAAGGATATTGGGGAACTGGAGAAAGTGCAGAGAAGGGCAACCAAACTGATAAGAGGCATGGAGGAGCTCAGCTATGAGGAGAGATTAGAGGAACTGAATTTATTCTCTCTTGAGAAGAGGAGATTAAGGGGGGATATGATCAACATGTACAAATATATAAGGGGTCCATATAGTGAACTTGGTGTTCAGTTATTCACTTTACGGTCAACACAAAGGACAAGGGGGCACTCTTTGCGTCTAGAGGAAAAGAGATTTCACCTCCAAATACGGAAAGTTTTTTTCACAGTAAGGCCTCGTACACACGACCGAGTTTCTCGTCCAAAACCGGCAAGAAATGTGCCGCGAGAGCTTTTTTGTCGAGAAAAACGTTCGTGTGTATGGTTTTACGACGAGAAATTTGCCGAGAATCTCGACGAGAAAATAGAGAACCTGCTCTCTATTTTCTCGTCAGGATTCCAGATTTCCTCGTCGTGTTTCTCGTCGGGCTGTTTTGTGACGAGAAAATGGTTCGTGTGTATGCTTTTACGACTCTTCCAAAAGCGCGCATGCTCACAAGCAACTATGAGACGGGAGCGCATCTTCTGGTAAAACAAGCCTTCGTAATGGAGAGAGCACATTCGTCACGCTCAAAAATATTGCATCGTTTAAATGTTCTGCCTTGAAATCTTCGTTAGAATGTTACATTAATCAAAACGAGTGACCTTCTTTTGCTGCTGATATTCACACAGAGTTATGACTTATTTTTTAACCTTTTTCATGCTGCTCTTAAGAAAATTTATGTGTATTATATCGTGCAAGTTTTTAGGAATAATTTAAATGGTAATATTTTTAAAAATGATGTTAATTATAATTTCGCAATGTTTTGGTAGTGATCTCCGATTTAATTTTGGACTCTATATTAGTTAAATTTCCCACCATGTTTTTTTGATAATCAGATTTAGTTATTCTTTTGGGGGGATGTTATCTGTCCCTTTTTTTGTCAGTTAAATGTATCTGCTTACTCCAAAGCTAGATTTTTAATTTTTACAAATACACATAGTCAAGTATGAACGTAAACAAAAATCACATTTATTCATGTTTAAAAATAAAATAAAGAGAAGGCAGCGCTGGAGAACCTGCTGCCATTTGTGCATCCCAGGGACCCCAGAGCACACAGCAACCCTGTGTGGACACTAAAATTGGGAGCTTGAGAAGGCCAACATTTCTGAACACAATCTGATGCTGGCCTCCCAGAGGTCAGGAACAGCAGCAGGTGAGATATATGTCCCAAGTCTGTGGTACTACAACAGGCTGCCTTCTGTCCGACCACAATGAAGCAAGGCCATCACTTCCTCTTCTTCCTGGCAACCTTCCCTGCAATCTTCCCTGAAGCCTTCCCTGCAGCCTTCCTTCTTTGTTTGGCTGGAGGCTGGCCCACTGGAGGGGTACTCCTGTCAGGAGGAGGAGATGTAGCAGAAGGGGGTGGGGCAGAAGAAGAAGGTGGAGGTGTAGCAGAAGGGGGTGGGGCAGAAGAAGAAGGTGGAGGTGTAGCAGAAGGGGGTGGGGCAGAAGAAGAAGGTGGAGGTGTAGCAGAAGGGGGTGGGGCAGAAGAAGAAGGGGGAGGTGTAGCAGAAGGGGGTGGGGCAGAAGAAGAAGGTGGAGGTGTAGCAGAAGGGGGTGGGGCAGAAGAAGAAGGGGGTGGGGCAGAAGAAGAAGGGGGAGGTGTAGCAGAAGGGGGTGGGGCAGAAGAAGAAGGGGGAGGTGGAGGTTGAGGTTGGGTCAGTTGTGCCACCTCACATATGGCGGTATTGGGGGTAATTTTCTCCATCACCCCCTTGTTGAGCAAGGTGATGAGCAGGGGCTCACATAGGAGGCGTTGCTCCATGCTCATCACCTTGAACTTAGCCTCCACTAGGCCGGCAATGGCCTCTTCAGGGGATGTGGGCTCCTGGAGGGTGGCATGGGCCTCACGAATACGGGCCATTGCTGCCTCACTCGTGCTCCTGACCCTCCTGCCTCTTTTGTGAAGCCGGATGGGAGGCACCTGGGATCTGGTGCTTCTCCTTTGCCCTGCCACCTCCTGTCTGCCACTGGGCCCTGCCACCTCCTGGCTGCCACTGGGCCCTTCCTCCTCCTGCCTGACAGTTTCCAGACCCTCCTCCTGGCTGATTTCATCCTGTGTATGAAAAAGGGACATAGTTTAATATGTTCGTTTAATCTTTGCATCAAACTTTGTAATCCTGATTGAAGCAATTACAATGTAAATCCATAAATCCTTGCTTTAAATTTACCACTACATCAGATTGACTATTTAGCACCCAATTAAGTGCAGAATAATGTCTACAGATCTTGATTTCACTTGTGCAATCCAAAATAGTTTATGTTTGTCATCTTGACATATTTGTCAAACATTAAGTTTATCCCAATACATTTTCGAAAAATACTATACCTGGCTCCAGATGGCCAAATCAGGATCATCCAGGATGGCTGCCTCCTCTTGCTCCAGAGAAGGCTCAGGTTGGCTGCAGGGAAGTCTGGGGGGAAGAGGGGAGAGTGATGGCCTTGTGTCAATGTGGTCATCCAGGAAGGACATCCTGTTGTAGTACCACAAAATCGGGACATACACATCATCTGCTGCTGCTCCTGACCTCTGAGAAGCCAGCACCTTAGAGCGTTCAGTCCTGTAGGTACCTCTCAAGCTCCCAATTTTAGTGTCACTTGTTTTGCTGTGGCTGTGGGCACCTTGGTATGCACAAATGGGAGCAGCTTCTCCAGCGCTGCTTTTCTCACCCCTCTTTTTTTGTGGATGGGGTTTTTCGTCTCCCACAGAGCGGGCAGCTCCCTTACCCGGTCAATAAATTCCGCCAGGAAATCCTTGTCGCTTATAAAGACATTCATATTGTATCTGCAAGTTAAATAAATTATATATAACTAATGTGAGGCAAACAGTCTAACCTCCTTAACATGCTAGTCACCATATATATCCTCCAACATTCTCAAGACAGTATAGGCCAACAATTTGTACAAGTCACAAAATCACATACCTTCGTTCGCACGTCCGTCACTTGAATTCCTCTCTCCGCACACCGAACGTACTATAGTCACATGTGTGTTTGCTATATACACACCACGCATGCGTCAAAATACGAACACGTCGCTCCGCACACGTCGCCCGCCCATGACGTTCTAACTAACATCTTTTCCCCGCCCCTTCTCTTTCGGCGCGCAGACAGATATGGCGGAGTTACAGCAGGTGTCTGATAATTCCGCAACTAACGAGGAGGAGACAAGCCCGGAGACCGAGGAAACGTCACGATCAAGGAGGAGATTCAAGGCATCGAATATGTCTTTGGCAGAGATGGCGGAGATGGTGGACATCTTGCTCAAGGCTGATTATGATGCCAAGCATGGGCCGTATAGCAAACCAAATAGAAGGAAGGCCAAAATCCTCACTAATGTCGTAAAGAGTCTGAAGGCGAATTTCGGGGTGAAACGCTCAAATGAGCAGCTCAGAAAGAGGTGGTCAGACCTCAAACTGAGGGAGCCAGAGCAGTTGAGGAGCATAAAGAGAATGCTCGCTAAAAGTAAGTAAAATGTAGACTTTTCTGATATTAATCTTTTTCTAAACTGACATGTTGCTCTTTATTTTGGTTTCTCATATTGGACTCGCTTCCAAAATGTAATATTTTGAACTTGGTTGGGCACAGTAATCGTTCGTTACGTTACCGACACTTCGTTCGGCCACTATCTGAGGTTTTGGCTTATTTTAGAGCCACAAAAGTAATTATACATCTGCCATTTTTGCTCCAAAATTGTGGCGTATTTTTTCGTCTAGATGATGTGTTTGTAAAGAGAATGAAATGCAAACTTTTATCAGTGTAAAGGAGAGGACACTCAGCAGCTGCTTCCACATCTGTACTTTGGAGCACTATAGTGTGGGCCACCAGACCCGCCTTTTTTGGGTGTCCCACACAGGTGCATACGAGAATTTTTGTGGTGCCTCCATGTCAAATAAATTACATCCAAAGGTGAATACTAAGCATATTCTTGGTCATAAATAATGCATTCTTCTTTAAATTCCGCCCAAACACACACTTGTACCACACTTCCAAGCAATTTAGCCTGTTTTTATTTTAACATATAGATTTACAGTGTGATAAATAGACCTTTTGTTTGATTCTCATAAGGGAGAGAAGACTGGGAGGAGGACACTTCAGGGAGCACATGCACCCCACAACTTCCAAGCAACCCCAAACTCCCAAAGACCCACAACCGAAAGATGTGCAGGAAGTTGAGGTGGAGGAAGGAGAAGTGCAGGAAGGAGAGGTGGATGACGTTGTGGATCTGGTCACCACAACAGGTCAGTATCTGTCACCACAGCTTCAGGTAAGAGATGTAGGCCTGCAGAGTTATAATACCTTTTGTTTTTTGTTTTATGGGGATATAAATGTTGTGAAGGATAGTACACGGTTCTCTGCTGACAGTGCCCTCCGCCTCATCCAGCAAGTGATGGAATGTAGCACGGAACTGGACCTTATTAAACAAAGAATCCATGTGATGGAACAAACATTTAAAGACATTCTCGATGTTTTGGGGAGAATTCAATAAGCCATCCAAACACATTTGTTTTTACATGTTTGTTTTTGCAAATTTTCGAATTTTTTTGACAATCAAACCAGCCAAAAATTGAATCTGCACACAGTGTGTCAACATGTTCTATCTGCCATCAGGGGATATCCATGTACGTCTTTTGTGGGTGCAACCCCTTCCTCGTATCTAAAGTCGGTGAACTGAGGAAGGGGTTGCACCCCCAAAACACGTCCATTGATCACCCCTGATGGCAGATAGCACATGTTGACAATAGGGATCAGGATTGTAAACTTCATAGATGTAAAAAATCCCAAATGTGTGCATATTCAATTTTTGCCTGGGCAAGGGGTGGCAGGACCCCATATTAGGACGGGCACATAGAGACATAGTTTGTGTAAGTGAATGTCTCAGATTAATCAGAGGTATCCAATGTTGTAATTTTTGGAATGCAACTGTTATTTTTGTATTTTCATAAGCAAAAAATTGCTGGGTTGGGGCCAGGCCAACCCAAAAAACCTGAAAAAACTAAAAATGGTGAGAATGTGCACAGAGTAAAATATTTGACCACAAACAACGTGTAGCTTCTTTTTATAATACCCTCTAAGCTTATTTGGGTATTTTGTAAGGTTACATAGTGAAATGGTTGTTATTTACTAAAGTAAAATACACTTGGCACTACAAATGCACAAAGACAAACTAGGAGACAGGAAAGAACAAATAATTAAAGGTTTAAACAAGCTTTTTATTGGGATCCTTAGACATAGGCTGGCATAGGAATTGCCCCCCTACCCGTGAAATACTCCATGTATTTGTCCCGAACCTCACGGGCATTTTGGGAGGGCAAGCCAGGACAGGCAGATTCCAGGCCCGGCAGGGGATTTGCAGGGGAAAGTCCAGCCTCTGGCAAAACTGAGGCCATATAGGAATTTGATTTTTGGCTCAGAAAGTTGTGTAGCACACAGCAGCATAATACGACATAGTTTATTTTGTAGTCCGCCAAGTGTATTGAAGTCATAAAAAGGCGGAACCGGCTGGCCATTATGCCAAAGGCATTTTCGACAACTCTTCGGCCCCTGGCCAGCCGGTAATTGAACACCCTCTTCTCTGGGGTCAGGGTCCTCTGTGGAAATGGCCTCATAAGATGCCGTCCGAGTCCGAAGGCTTCATCAGCCAAGAAAACAAAGGGGAGTCCTTCAATATTCCCTGCATCCAGTGGCAATGCAAGGTCGTCACTCTGGAGACGGAGGGCAAACTCCGTCTGGATGAAGGATCCCCCATCGGACATCCGGCCATTCTTCCCTACATCAACATAGAGGAATTCATACCGTGCTGACACCACCGCCATCAGCACAATGCTATGAAACCCCTTGTAAGTGTAGTAGTAGGACCCAGAACGGGGTGGCGGCACGATGCGGACGTGCTTCCCGTCTATGGCACCACCGCAGTTGGGGAAGTCCCACCGCGTGGCAAACTCCGATGCCACAGTCTGCCATTCCTGTGGCGTGGAAGGAAGCTGTTGAGTGAAACAAGATGAAATAATATTAGAATACCAAAGTCAGACATTACAAGGAAATTTGATTTAAAAAAAAATCAAGGCCAACATCAATCAAATTCTACGTTTTTTAAGGTGTTTAAAATAAGTATAAGGGAAGGCTCATTTATCAGATTCATCACCCCCTCTGATGGGCCATTACTAAATTATTTTGGGGGGGGGAAATGTGTTTGGCCACAGGATAGCATTGCAGTGGCGGTGCGTCCAGAGTGGGCGCTGGAGCACTGCCCCCTCTCTCCTGTGCCCATCACTCAGAACAATACATAGGTTCATGCGTTGCATTAACCTATGTATTGTCTATGCCGCCCACTATTCAGGTGGATGGCCTCTTGTTTAGCGACCGACATATGAATAATTGCGGCATTTAGGGGGTTCAAATTGCATAGCAGAAACAGGTAGTAAAATAGTCTTGCACATTACAACCTGAGGGATGTAATTGGCTTCCGAAAAGTAAAATAGGGGACGCAGGGGGGGGCATTCCTTGGGGAAACACTGGCAGGCTGCTCTGCCAATCATGTTCACCAAGTCTGTTTAATGGTAACATGATTGGCTGATGCAACATCAAGGGAAGGAGAAGACATCAAGGACAGAAGAAGGATGGCGCTGACCACAAGAAGGTAAGTGCAGGGCTGGGGGGAAAATGGCTGCATTGGAGGGAACCAAATGGCTGCATTAGAGGGGACAACTGGGGGCGTTTAATAGGCACCTGAGCAAAAAAGGAGGAAGTTTAGTTCATAAATTGGGGTGGGACCCCCAAACATTTGGAGCAACAGGTGCCCCTGCTGGAAAAGTTAGTGAAGGGAAATATTTATGGAGGAGAAAAAAGGGGTAATCTAAAGCTTCCAGCATGCATGGGGACAAAGGGGACATTCTCAGCATATTACAATCATGGTAATTAGGGAAGGATGAAAGAAATACAAGACATTAGCATACATGTAATACATTAAATGTGATGTTAATGGAGAAAACTTACCCTAATATAGTCCTCCTGCAGGACTTGTATAATAGCAGAACAGGTGTCTGGGATTATGAGGCCCAGAGCCTGGGGGGAGATGCCTGTGGTGAACTTCAAGTCCTGAAGACTTCTCCCTGTCGCCAGGTAACGTAACGTGGCGATGAGCCTCTGCTCAGCACTGATGGCTTCCCGCATAACGGTGTCCTGTCTGGTAATATAGGGGGACACCAAAGCCAACAGTTCCTGAAATACGGGGTCAGACATCCGCAGAAAATTCCTGTAGTCCTCAGGATTATTCTCGACGATCTCCCGCAGCAGAGGCATATGGCAGAATTGGTCCCGCTGGAGCAACCAATTCTTGGTCCATGAACTCCTCCTCACACCATTCATGGACTGGTCTTGGTCCAAAACAAGCAGACCAACACCAAGCGCACGCACAGCACGAACTCGACGACGAGAACGTCCAGGCGACATGGCTAATAAGAAACGGTCGTCTTATCAGAACGTACAGAACAGAACGCACTTTAGAACAGCAAGGCCTATGAATAACGAACTGAAAAACAGAAACGAACAGGCAAGAACGCACTGTAAAACAGATACGACCTGCCTAGACGCCCTGAAAGTCAAGATACGAACCCACAAGCACAAACTGAACCGCAGAAAACGATCTGAAAAGTACGAAGACTGAAAAGCGCGAATCGTCTCTTCCCAAACTTTTACTTCACACGCGGTAACACGAGATCAGCAAAAGCAGCCCAAGGGGTGGCGCCAAGAAAAAAGATCTTCCCCTTTATAGTGCCGTCGTACGTGCTGGACGTGAGCGCGGAGAACAACGAGGAAATTGGGAAATGTCAGTGTGTACGCATAGAAAGCTTGACGAGAAAATCGACAAGCTTAACAAAAATCTCGTCGAAAAAAACGACGTGTTTTTTACGACGAGAAAATCGGTCGTGTGTACGAGGCTTTAGAGCTGTGAAAATGTGGAATAGACTCCCTGCAGAGGTGGTTCTGGCCAGCTCAGTAGATTGCTTTAAGAAGGGCCTGGATTCTTTCTTAAATGTACATAATATAACTGGGTACTGACATTTATAGGTAAAGTTGATCCGGGGAATATCCGATTGCCTCTCGGGGGATCAGGAAGGAATTTTTTCCCCTGCTGTAGCAAATTGGATCATGCTCTTCTGGGGTTTTTTGCCTTCCTCTGGATCAACTGTGGGTATAGAATTGGGTATATGGGATTGTACGATATATTTTTTTTTCTTTTTTTTTATGGTTGAACTGGATGGACTTGTGTCTGTTTTCAACCTGACTAACTATGTAACTATGTAACAGTAAAATATTAGAGTTAAGTATATTGGTTGTCAGTGTCATTTACTGTGCTATACCATAGTGTGTGCCTTACTGTGGGATTGTGTCATAAAGAATATTAGAGTGATTGCAATTTATTCATCCCCTTTACTAACTGTGCCACGAGAGGTTAGAGCCGATTGCCAGGGTTTGACAGCGTTGCACTACAGGGCCCAAAACAAACAAGGCAGCCCTCTTAACTGGGGGTATCGCTACACGTGGGGGCTCGGTTCCGGGATCCCTGTTTATTGCACGCTGCAATCAAGCTGGTCAGAAGTACCAGCATGGACCCTTTGGCAGTAACAGAGTGGTGCGCAGAGTGGGCTGTCGATTCAACCTGGGCGGTAGTCATTGAACTCCCGGGGGGGATCCGGCAAAAAGAAGAGATAAAGCAGCTAGTAATGTCAATATCGCCGTGCCAGAAAGCATGGGTGGTGGATATAAAGCCAGATACCTCATGTACATACGCACTAGTGGAATGGGGAAGAGGAATCCCAGAAGAGTTTAGAGGTCAGAGTATAAAGGCCATAGATGACCAAACGTATTGCTTAGTGCATACAAGAGCCGTGAAGAAGGAATTTCCATGAACCTCCCTATCATCTCCGCTACTCTTCTCCAAAATGGAAAGCAGTCGCGAGACGAAAACTCTGGGGTCACCCCTGGCCGCCATAGGGCCAGAACTATTGACTGCTCTGGGAGACTTTGTTACTAAGTGCCAGAAAAGCAATACGGTACATGTAGAGGCCGGGTACCGGAAGCTCCGGGTTTTTTCAGGAAAAAAACCTGTGCCACCCGGAGAGGAAGACTTCGACACCTGGATTGAGCAGGCAATGCAGGCAGTAGAAGGATGGGAAGTTCCAGAAGCGCAGAAGAAACAGCGCATCAGTGAAAGTTTGAAGGGTGCTGCTGCTGAGGCTGTGAAGAATCTTAGGTGCAGCAATACTGTTTGTATCTGTCTATGTTGCAGGAGGAATTTGGCCAGCTGGAGAAGGTGTCTGAACTGGTGTATCAATTTGAACACACCCTCCAACAGCCGAGGGAGAAGTTGTCTGAATATGTCCGGAGACTGAATAGAATGCTGTGCCAAATTGTGCAAAAAAAAGGAATGCTGCCACAAGTGATAGACGCAACCAGAATGAAGCAGATCCTGAAGGGAGCCTTACGTTCTGATCCAGTTTGGCTTCACTTGAAGACCTCTGATGGAGTCATGGCTTTGAGTTACCCAGACCTTGTGCGGATTATAAGGGATGAAGAAGCCCTGTTGAAGGATCAACAGGCGGTTGAGAAGACCACTCTACCCACCTCGGTGGGAGTCAGAACAGCAGTAGCTATTGAGCGTGATTCAGAAGTAGAAACCTTGAAGTCCCAGATGGCCCAAGTGCTGGATTTATTGACCTCTTTACTGGCCAAGAACTCAGGAGCCAAGGAGAAAGGGGAGATCAGGAGTGAACCGTGCCAGAATGTTTCCACTCCAACATCCCCGCAGACAAGGAAGGAAACTGTCTGTTTCAACTGTGGAGGAGCCGGCCACATTGGGAAAGTGTGCCCCAGTCCAAGGAAGAACCGAGGCACTCACTACCAGCAGGCGGAAAACTTCAGAGGGCCCCGGTGAAGGAGTCAGCCGGGCGCCCACTACTTACAGAAAGCTCCAAAAACAAATCAAAAGCAAGCAGAGGCAAAAGAGAAGGGAAACAATGCCCCTCCTAAAACCCTCCATACCACCTGTCGGGAGTTGAAATTTAACAATCTGAGGGAAATCAATGCATACCAGGTCCAAAAAGGGTTGCGGTCCAGAGAAAAATGGAAGAAAAAGAAAACAACAATAGGAAAATCAAGGAGTCCAAAGAAGGAGACACCCCAGAAGAGGTTTCCAGACAAGCTAATAGGACCCTCCCCTCTAGTCTCCGTTCAAGTGCAGGAAGTTTACACCAAGGCCCTCCTAGATACAGGAGCCCAAGTGACTCTTTTGTACAGAGACTTTTACCGGAAACACTTGAGTCACGTGCCCTTACAGAAGCTGGAAGACCTACAGATAGGGGGAATTGGTACTCGTAGCTTTCCCTACGACGGTTATGTCTCAATCAGGCTGGCCTTTGATCCCTCAGTGACAGGAAAGGCTTTGACACCCTGGCGGTGGTTTGCCCTCGCCCGCCAGGGGCCAACACAAGTTCCATGCTAATAGGGACCAACACTGACCTGGTCAGAAGGCTGCTGACCCCTCTAGTGCAGGAGCAGAGTCCTATCACCGACAAGATTCACCCCATGCTGCAACAGGTCTACCAGAAGTTGGTTCTGGAACAGAAGGCCCCGGAAGAGTGGGTGGGAAAGGTCTGGAGACTGTCAAGAAAGGAGAAGCTATTGCAGCCTGGTGAGATGACCTGCCCTCAGGCTACGGTGAAACTCTCCTGGGAGCAGCCCGGCCCCTTGTGGTCCTGGAGCCAGACCCCTTGAACACCCACCCAGGGTTGGAAGTGATCCCTGAAGTGGTCCCGTTGAGGGCATTGAAGAAGGCGAAGGGTCATATTCCAGTGAGCATCAGAAATGTCACTAGTTCTCCTATGAAGATTCCAGCCCGGGTACTACTGGGCAAAGTAAATCCTGCTACCCCAGTGACCCTGTCTGACTTGAAGAAAGTTGAAGGAGGGGAACTCACCCTGGAGGGACTCTGTCTGGAAGACACCACCTTACCACCGAAGTGGAAGGAGAGAGCCAAGGCCCAGCTTACCAGATGGAGAAAAATATTCTCGGAAGACGAGTTTGATGTGGGGTGTGCGAGGAGTGCCATCCATAAAATCCGTCTGCAGGAAGACAAACCCTTCCGGGAGAGGGTCCGGCGAGTCCCCCTGGCTGACTTGGAAGATTTGCGTGAGCAGTTGACAGAGCTTAAGAGAACAGGGGTTATTCGAGAGTCCAGGAGTCCATATGCCTCCCCCATCGTGGTGGTCAGGAAAAAGAACGGGTCGTTGAGACTTTGTATAGACTACAGGACTCTCAATAGGAGGACCATACATGACCAGTACACTACCCCCAGGATAGAAGACGCTTACAGAGTCTGTCTGGGGCTAAGTGGTTCAGTGTCATGGACCTGAAGAGTGGGTATTACCAAATCCCAATGCACCCTGAAAACAGAGAGAAGACGGCATTCATCACCCTGGTGGGATTCTATGAGTTCAATAGGATGCCTCAAGGCCTGTCGGGAGCCCCCACCACTTTTCAGAGGTTGATGGAGAAAACAGTGGGGGACATGAATCTTATCAAAGTCCTGGTGTACCTAGATGACATCATTGTCTTCGGGAAGACTCTGGAGGAGCATGAAGAGAGATTGGAGAAAGTCCTGAAGAGACTCAGTGAAGAGGGACTTAAACTCTCCAGGGAGAAGTGTCAGTTTTACCAGTCCTCGGTCCACTATCTGTGACACATAGTGTCTGCCGAAGGAGTGTCTACAGATCCAGACAAACTGGACGCAGTTACCTCCTGGCCCAGACCAACTACAGTGACTGAGCTCAGATCCTTCCTGGGGTTCTGCTCTTACTACTGTAGATTTGTGGAAGGATTTGGGAAAATTGCCAAACCCCTGAATGAGCTACTGCAGACAGAAGGAGAGGAGGATGATACTGGCCCCAGAAAGCCTGGAGAGTCCGTGGAAGGCCAGTGGACAGAGAAGTGTGAAGAAGCCTTCAAAATGTTGAAGAAAAGTCTGACCACTGCCCTGGTCTTGGCCTATGCTGACCCTAAGAAACCATATGAACTGCATGTAGATGCCAGCCATGATGGTCTGGGAGGTGTGCTGTACCAAGAGTATGAAGGACAGTTGAGGCCAGTTGCCTATGTCAGTAGAAGTCTAACACCAGCAGAAAGGAATTACCCCACCCACAAGTTGGAATTCCTGGCCCTAAAGTGGGCAGTCGTGGATAAGCTCAGAGATTACCTGTATGGAGCTGACTTTACAGTAAAGACCGACAATAACCCACTCACCTACCTCTTCAGTGGCTCGACTGGTCCACAAAGAATGGGACGAGTATCAGGTGCATCAAGGGGTGGCCCATAAGGGGACCTTTTTTTCCCCCCACGTGGTGAACATACCTGGGTGAAAGGAGCACTGAAACTAGGATTTGGACCAATCACAACCAGACTCACCATTCACTATCTAAACCACCTATATAAATGACTATATGGAAGACGCACATATTAATATTTGTCCGTAGCGCTGCTACAGTTTTATTCTGGACTTTTGATATAAGTTTTATAACACTGTGTTTGCATTGCACTTTACGTTTGATTTTAAGCAGCTGCTTTTAGCATACACATTGTATTCTGGTTTTTATCTTTGCATTTTTATCTATAAGCACAGAGTGATACTAGTAGAAAGGGACAGTTTTTATAGTATCTTTTATTGAGGGAAGCAAGACTGCCTGTGGATCTGGCCTTCGGCATATCAATGGATCACACATCAGCCACCTCCCACAAGGGATATGTAGATAGGCTGAGGAAGAGCCTGAAACTGACGTTTTGAACAGGCCCAAGCGGCATCAGAGCAAAAAGGAGCCCGGAACAAGAGGAATTTTGATCTCAAAGTTCGAATCCAGGACTTGCAACCCGGAGACAGAGTGTTGTTGCGGAACTTGGGAGTCCCTGGGAAGCACAAACTAGCAGACAGATGGAGACCCGAATCTTATGTGATCTGCAAAAGGTTACCAGGCTTGCCGGTGTATCAGCTGAAGCCAGAAGGGAAGATAGGGCCGCTGAACACCTGGCACAGAAACCACTTACTTCCACTTTCAGAAGCAGTTCGGATACCTCCTGTAGAGGATTCCCCTGGACCATCCTCAAGTCTGAATACACCTAGGCCCAATACTCGGTCTCAGGCACCTCAGTCTGGAGGAATGGATGTCACTGATCAAAGTGAAGATGAAGAAGAAGAGCTTGAATGGTTGTGGCCGTCCCAGGCCCCTGAGCTTCTGTCCATAGATCTTCCACCCTCTGAAGGTACCCTGGATAGTACATTAAATGTGGAAGCCACTGAGTTTGTCCCATCCAGCCCTCTGTCTGATGACTGGGAAGATGCCATAGAGTCGCCTCCTGCATAAGATCAAAGGAACTCTCTGTATCTTCCTGCACCTGATCTGGATGCTCCAGAAATCTTGGAACCCAATACACCTACCCCAGAGGAAGAGCCTGCGGTGACGGAGACAGTTACCCCAAGAGAACAGAGAGCGAAGAGAACCATTTGTCCTCCACGGAAGCTAAACTATGCCCAAATGGGGGAAAGCTCTGAGGATACAGTAACTACTGCAAGAAGGACAATACATACACCTGGTCCCTCCACTGTGCATTTGGTGGAGGGCAACCCCAGCTCACTTTCTGGCATTGATGTGACCTGTGGGCAGGACAAGCTCCCTTCCCAGTTTTGGTGGGAGTTTCCCCTGCCAACTTCCCTTGCAGCCCTCAATGAACTTGGGTTTTCTTATTGCTAATACTGTCTTTGGGGACCAAAGATTCTAAGTGGGGGGGAGTGTGTATCGGGGTATCGGTTGTTTTAGACCCCAAGAAACTACAGTTCCCAGCACGCCTTAAGGCACCCAGGGTGCATTGCCCCGCGCAAGGACTGCTGGGGTGGACTTTATAAGGGAGAGGCGGAGCCTGCTTCTTTCTCTTTGGACACCGCCCTCCCATCAAGAGGATCCCTGTGCTGACCTGCTGTGTGTACAAGGCCTGAAGCCTGGGCCTTGTGCTTTTCCAAAGAGCCTTCCGCTCCACCGAGGAGCTTGCGGAGCGTCTGATCTTGTTTCTGAGTGCTGTTATCAGGAGGACCGAAGACCCGGGTGTCGTGGACACTGTGAATCGAGTCACGGTAACGGAAGAAACGGATGAGGACTAGTCCCGTCGGGTGAGAGAGCATCTGCTCAGAGCTACACCACAGTATCTCTAGGCCCATTAACTTTATTCAGGGCCATCACAGTGATTGCAGTTACACTCTGGGGAGACTATCCTCAGAACTGAGTTATTAGTCTCTCTGGCATGATAAAGTTACTGATCATCGTTACTTTTTTGGATTACAATTGTTCTTAAAGTGCACCACCGTGTTTGCTAGCGAAGATTTCTTCCACAGAACTATACCCAAATCATAGTGAGGCCTGACTGGGTAGTATATCATATTGCTGAACGTTTGATGTTTTAATAAGTATACCCATATTGCAGGACTTTGCATGTGACATTGCATACTGTTTATCATTCTAACCTTTACCAATGGTAAAATATTAGAGTTAAGTATATTGGTTGTCAGTGTCATTTACTGTGCTATACCATAGTGTGTGCCTTACTGTAGGATTGTGTCATAGAGAATATTAGAGTGATTGCAATTCTATCATCCCCTTTACTAACTGTGCCACGAGAGGTTAGAGCCGATTGCCAGGGGTTGACAGCGGTGCACTACAGGGCCCAAAACAAACAAGGCAGCCCTCTTAACTGGGGGTATCGCTACAGACACAATTCTAATATTTTTGGCTCTATACACCACCCCAATGGATTTGAAATGAAACAAACAAGACGTGCTTTAATTTGAGGGTATTTACATCCAAATCAGGTGAACGGTGTAGGAATTACAACAGTTTGTAGTGCCTCCCACTTTTTAAGGGACCAAAAGTAATGGTACAATTGGGAAAACAATTTCTGTTGTGAAGGGTGTTTTCTTCACCAGGGAAAGAATTCTTCGGTCATCCATCACAGTTGTTTTCCCTGGTCTTCCGGGTCTTTTGGTGTTGCTGAGCTCACCGGTGCTTTCTTTCTTTTTAAGGATGTTCCAAACTGTTGATTTTGCCACACCTAATGTTTTTGCTATCTCTCTGATGGGTTTGTTTTGTTTTTTCAGCCTAATGATGGGTTGCATCACTGATAGTGACAGCTCTTTGGATCTCATATTGAGAGTTGACGGCAACAGATTCCAAATGCAAATAGCACACTTGAAATGAAATCTGGACCTTTTATGTGCTCCTTGTAAATGGGATAATGAGGGAATAACACACACCTGGCCATGGAACAGCTGAGCAGCCAATTGTCCCATTACTTTTGGTCCCTTAAAAAGTGGGAGGCACATATTACAAACTATTGTAATTCCTACACCGTTCACCTGATTTCAAATTAAAGCTGAAAGTCTGCAGTTAAAGCACATCTTGTTTGTTTCATTTCAAATCCATTGTAGTGGTGTATAGAGTATAGAGCCAAAAAGATTAGAATTCTGTTGATGTCCCAATATTTACGGACCTGACTGTATATATATTTGTATATATATTTATATATGTTTATATATATTTGTATATATATTTATATTTGTATATATATTGTATATATATTTATATATGTTTATATATATATATATATATATATATATATATATATATATATGTATATGTATATATATTTAATTTAACCAAATTTATTTTCCAAATGCTAGTGCTACTGTGCTACTGTGTAACCAGACAGTGCTGGGCTCTGAGTGCTGGACTACATAGTAGTAACATGGTTTGTTCTGGCTATAGGTTTTGTCCTTGCCTATGAGATTCTTCAGTGGTAGAAAATACACTGGAAATCCAAGAGGAATATTGCTTTGATTAGTATAGAATTTAGAATAGTATGTAATATATACATAGTGCAGGGATCACAAGTATGTAATGTGCACACTGCATTGGTCAGGTGTATGCATTGTATATAGCGCATTGGGTCAAGTGTATATAATGTAGGGGGCAAGAAAGGGTAGTGAACAGAGTTCAGGGGTTAGGTGTATGTAACATACATAGTGCAGGAATCACAAGTAGAACAGACCATTGCAGAGCCCCCCATGATTCATTTCACCACCACCTTCTTACAAAGAGCACAGCTGTACCACTATTTGCACACACTGTACAATCGCAATGCACACACATATTCACACAAACACACTGTACACACACATATACTGCACACACTTACCCCTTTGGTGACATGGCTGTGAGCTGGCTGTTCTCCAATGGCTGCTAATGCCCTAATTCCACTGCACTTGTAATATACTGGAATTATAATTTAACTGTTGGGAAATGAGTCACTTAATATAAAGTCACCAGTAGGGATGAGCTCGGTGTTCGAGTCGAACATACGTTCGACTCGAACATCGGCTGTTCGATCGTTCGACGAAGATCGAACGATTTGGGCCGTTCGCGCCTAATTCGAGTGACGCGAACGGCCCACAATGCACTACGCCATCGCAGTGTCATCCAGGCGCTGTGATTGGCCAAGCATGCACTGTGACCCCGCATGCTTGGCCAATCACAGCGCCGGCAGCGAGGAGAGCAATGATTGGCCACAGGCAGGATGCCTGTGGCCAATTATTGCTGAGGGTGTTTAGTACACGCCCCACACTATAAAAGGCCGCCAGCACGGCGGCCTTGTGTAGTGTGTTCCGGAGCAGGGAAAGAGAAGCATAGGCAGGGACAGTGACATTTATTTCTTTCTTGCTTAACCTGGATTCCTTTAGTTTAGGGAAAGAGAAGGATAGGTAGGGAGAGTGTCAGTGTGTTTTACTGTGCAAATCCTTGTTTCTAGGGACAAAGAAGGAAAGTGAGGGGAATTCTCCTTGTGCTATAGTGTGCTTTAAAAAAACATTTTTTCTAGGGACAGAAAACTCTAGGTAGGGAGAGTGTCAGTTTCTTTCACTGTGCGAATCCTTGTTTCTAGGGACAGGGAAGGACAGTGAGTGAATTCTCCTTGTGCTATAGTGTGCTTTAAAAAAACATTTTTTCTAGGGACAGAAAACTCTAGGTAGGGAGAGTGTCAGTTTCTTTCACTGTGCGAATCCTTGTTTCTAGGGACAAAGAAGGAAAGTGAGGGGAATTCTCCTTGTGCTATAGTGTGCTTTAAAAAAACATTTTTTCTAGGGACAGAAAACTCTAGGTAGGGAGAGTGTCAGTTTCTTTCACTGTGCGAATCCTTGTTTCTAGGGACAGGGAAGGACAGTGAGAGAAATTCTCCTTGTGCTATAGTGTGCTTTAAAAAAACATTTTTTCTAGGGACAGAAAACTATAGGTAGGAAGAGTGTCAGTTTCTTTCACTGTGATAATCCTTGTTTCTAGGGACAGGGAAGGACAGTGAGGGAAATTCTCCTTGTGCTATAGTGTGCTAAAGCATTGATCATCAATCAGCTTTAAAAAAACATTTTTTCTAGGGACAGAAAACTATAGGTAGGAAGAGTGTCAGTTTCTTTCACTGTGATAATCCTTGTTTCTAGGGACAGGGAAGGACAGTGAGGGAAATTCTCCTTGTGCTATAGTGTGCTTTAAAAAAACATTTTTTCTAGGGACAGAAAACTATAGGTAGGAAGAGTTTAAGTTTCTTTCACTGTGATTATCCTTGTTTCTAGGGACAGGGAAGGACAGTGAGGGAAATTCTACTTGTGCTATAGTGTGCTAAAGCATTGATCATCAATCAGCTTTAAAAAAAACATTTTTTCTAGGGACAGAAAACTATAGGTAGGAAGAGTGTCAGTTTCTTTCACTGTGATAATCCTTGTTTCTAGGGACAGGGAAGGACAGTGAGGGAAATTCTCCTTGTGCTATAGTGTGCTTTAAAAAAACATTTTTTCTAGGGACAGAAAACTATAGGTAGGAAGAGTGTCAGTTTCTTTCACTGTGATAATCCTTGTTTCTAGGGACAGGGAAGGACAGTGAGGGAAATTCTCCTTGTGCTATAGTGTGCTAAAGCATTGATCATCAATCAGCTTTAAAAAAACATTTTTTCTAGGGTCAGAAAACTATAGGTAGGAAGAGTGTCAGTTTCTTTCACTGTGATAATCCTTGTTTCTAGGGACAGGGAAGGACAGTGAGGGAAATTCTCCTTGTGCTATAGTGTGCTTTAAAAAAAAACATTTTTTCTAGGGACAGAAAACTATAGGTAGGAAGAGTGTCAGTTTCTTTCACTGTGATAATCCTTGTTTCTAGGGACAGGGAAGGACAGTGAGGGAAATTCTCCTTGTGCTATAGTGTGCTAAAGCATTGATCATCAATCAGCTTTAAAAAAACATTTTTTCTAGGGACAGAAAACTATAGGTAGGAAGAGTGTCAGTTTCTTTCACTGTGATAATCCTTGTTTCTAGGGACAGGGAAGGACAGTGAGGGAAATTCTCCTTGTGCTATAGTGTGCTAAAGCATTGATCATCAATCAGCTTTAAAAAAACATTTTTTCTAGGGACAGAAAACTATAGGTAGGAAGAGTGTCAGTTTCTTTCACTGTGATAATCCTTGTTTCTAGGGACAGGGAAGGACAGTGAGGGAAATTCTACTTGTGCTATAGTGTGCTAAAGCATTGATCATCAATCAGCTTTAAAAAAACATTTTTTCTAGGGACAGAAAACTATAGGTAGGAAGAGTGTCAGTTTCTTTCACTGTGATAATCCTTGTTTCTAGGGACAGGGAAGGACAGTGAGGGAAATTCTACTTGTGCTATAGTGTGCTAAAGCATTGATCATCAATCAGCTTTAAAAAAACATTTTTTCTAGGGACAGAAAACTATAGGTAGGAAGAGTGTCAGTTTCTTTCACTGTGATAATCCTTGTTTCTAGGGACAGGGAAGGACAGTGAGGGAAATTCTACTTGTGCTATAGTGTGCTTTAAAAAAATATTTTTTCCAGGGACAGAAAACTATAGGTAGGAAGAGTATCAGTTTCTTTCACTGTGATAATCCTTGTTTCTAGGGACAGGGAAGGACAGTGAGGGAAATTCTACTTGTGCTATAGTGTGCTTTAAAAAAACATTTTTTCTAGGGACAGAAAACTATAGGTAGGAAGAGTGTCAGTTTCTTTCACTGTGATAATCCTTGTTTCTAGGGACAGGGAAGGACAGTGAGGGAAATTCTCCTTGTGCTATAGTGTGCTTTAAAAAAACATTTTTTCTAGGGACAGAAAACTATAGGTAGGAAGAGTGTCAGTTTCTTTCACTGTGATAATCCTTGTTTCTAGGGACAGGGAAGGACAGTGAGGGAAATTCTACTTGTGCTATAGTGTGCTAAAGCATTGATCATCAATCAGCTTTAAAAAAACATTTTTTCTAGGGACAGAAAACTATAGGTAGGAAGAGTGTCAGTTTCTTTCACTGTGATAATCCTTGTTTCTAGGGACAGGGAAGGACAGTGAGGGAAATTCTCCTTGTGCTATAGTGTGCTAAAGCATTCCTCATCAACCATCTTTGAAATCCTTGTTTTTTGGACAGTCAGGGAAATTGTCGTAGTGCTATTCTGTGCAAAAGCAATCATCCTCAACCATATTTAGAAATCCTTAAGTAAAGGGACAGAGAAGGACACCTGAAGGTAGCCCTTATTGCTTTTTTCCCATCTCCCTGCAGGCCATCTATTAGAATGTCTGGAAGGCAAACAAGGAGAGGCAGACAGTCAGGAGGCAATAAAAGAGGGCAAGCAGGCTCTGTGTCTGGGGGCAACAGTGCTGGTCGTGGACGCGGTGCATTGTCATCAGCACATGGCCATGGGACACGCTTGTCCTTCTTTTCGGCAGCTGGACATGTTGAGCAGGGATGAGCCGAACACCCCCCTGTTCGGTTCGCACCAGAACCTGCGAACAGACAAAATGTTCGTGTAAACTTTAGAACCCTATTAAATACAATGGACTCGAACGTTCGAAATCTAAAGTGTTAATTATAAAGGCTAATATGCAAGTTATTGTCCTAAAAAGTGTTTGGGGACCTGGGTCCTGCCCCAGGGGACATGTATCAATGCAAAAATAAGTTTTAAAAACGGCCGTTTTTTCGGGAGCAGTGATTTTAATAATGCTTAAAATGAAAAAATAAAAGTGAAATATTCCTTTAAATTTCGTACCTGGGGGGTGTGTATGATATGCATGTGAAGTGGCGCATGTTTCCCGTGCTTAGAACTGTCCCTGCAAAAAATGTCATTTTTGAAAGAAAAAAAATGCATTTAAAACTGACTCGCGGCTATTAATGAATTGTCGGCTCCCGGCAATACATACAAAAGTCATTGAGAAAAAAAAGAAAAAAAAGCGTGGGGGTTCCCCAGAATTCAATTACCAGGCCCTTCAGATCTGGCATGGATTTTAAGGGGAACTCCACCCCAAGTTTAAAAAAAAAATGGCGTGGAGTCCCCCTAAAAATCCATACCAGACCCCTTATCCGAGCACGCAACCTGGCCGGCCGCAGGGGAAAAGGGGGGGACGAGAGAGCGGCCCCCCCTCCCTCCTGAACCGTACCAAGCCACATGCCCTCAACATGGGGAGGATGTCCCCATGTTGATGGGGACAAGGGCCTCATCCCCACAACCCTTGCCCGGTGGTTGTGGGGGTCTGCGGGCGGGGGGCTTATCGGAATCTGGAAGACCCCTTTAACAAAGGGGACCCCCAGATCCCGCCCCCCCCCCCTATGTGAATTGGTAACGGGTACATTGTACCCCTACCATTTCACGAAGAAAGCGTAAAAAAAATGTTTAAAAAAACACACAAACACCTTGAAAAAGTCCTTTATTTAAAAAAATAAATAAATAAACATTCCAGCGGTGAAATCCAGTGTCCCGCGGCGATCCCGATGTCCAGCGCTGTCCTTCATTGGTTGTGCCTGAGCGGACCTGATGGGGAACTCCCTCTCAGTATTTTAAATGTATAGACCCGCCCCTTCTAAAGTTCCCCATCAGGTCCGCTCAGCGGACGAGATGCGGAACATGAGAAGGGGCGGGTCTATACATGTATTACCAAAGTGAGAGCAGTTCCCCATCAGGTCCGCCCCCTCGGTATGTCAGACCCGCCTACGTCATTGGCTTGAGCGGGGAACTTCCTTCACTATGTAAATTTAAATTTACATAGTGAAGGAAGTTCCCCGCTCAAGCCAATGACGTAGGCGGGTCCGACATACCGAGGAGGCGGACCTGATGGGGAACTGCTCTCACTTTGGTAATACATGTATAGACCCGCCCCTTCTCATGTTCCGCATCTGGTCCGCTGAGCGGACCTGATGGGGAACTTTAGAAGGGGCGGGTCTATACATTTAAAATACTGAGAGGGAGTTCCCCATCAGGTCCGCTCAGGCACAACCAATGACGGACAGCGCTGGACATCGGGATCGCCGCGGGACACTGGATTTCACCGCTGGAATGTTTTTTTTTTTTTTTTTTTTTTAAATAAAGGACTTTTTCAAGGTGTTTGTGTGTTTTTTTAAACATTTTTTTACGCTTTCTTCGTGAAATGGTAGGGGTACAATGTACCCCTTACCAATTCACATAGGGGGGGGGGCGGGATCTGGGGGTCCTCTTTGTTAAAGGGGTCTTCCAGATTCCGATAAGCCCCCCGCCCGCAGACCCCCACAACCACCGGGCAAGGGTTGTGGGGATGAGGCCCTTGTCCCCATCAACATGGGGACATCCTCCCCATGTTGAGGGCATGTGGCTTGGTACGGTTCAGGAGGGAGGGGGGGCCGCTCTCTCGTCCCCCCCTTTTCCCCTGCGGCCGGCCAGGTTGCATGCTCGGATAAGGGGTCTGGTATGGATTTTTAGGGGGACTCCACGCCATTTTTTTTTTAATTTGGGGTGGAGTTCCCCTTAAAATCCATGCCAGATCTGAAGGGCCTGGAATGGATATTTGGGGGAACCCCACGTCAATTTTTATTTTATTTGCGGCGGGGTTCCCCTTAATATCCATTCCAGACCTGAAGGGCCTGATAATTGAATTCTGGGGAACCCCCACGCTTTTTTTTTTTTTTTTATCAATGACTTTTGTATGTATTGCCGGGAGCCGACAATTCATTAATAGCCGCGAGTCAGTTTTAAATGCATTTTTTTCTTTCAAAAATGACACTTTTTGCAGGGACAGTTCTAAGCACGGGAAACATGCGCCACTTCACATGCATATCATACACACCCCCCAGGTACGAAATTTAAAGGAATATTTCACTTTTATTTTTTCATTTTAAGCATTATTAAAATCACTGCTCCCGAAAAAACGGCCGTTTTTAAAACTTCTTTTTGCATTGATACATGTCCCCTGGGGCAGGACCCGGGTCCCCAAACACTTTTTAGGACAATAACTTGCATATAAGCCTTTATAATTAGCACTTTAGATTTCTCCCATAGATTTTTCGAATTTGCCGCGAACACCCCAATTTGTTTGCTGTTCGGCGAACGGGCGAACAGGCAATGTTCGAGTCGAACATGAGTTCGACTCGAACTCGAAGCTCATCCCTAATGTTGAGCCACATCATGCCGAAGACTTGGTAGAGTGGATGACCAAGCCCTCCTCCTCCTCCTCATCCTCTCTCACCCAGGCTCAGGGTACTGGCAAAGCAGCTGCCAAAGCGTCCTCTTCCCTGGTATCAATGTCAGACTCATCATCAGTCACTCCTTCCCTAGACCCACCATGTCCTCCTCCTGAGGAGTCCCCCGAACTGTTTGAGCACAGTGTTGGGTACATGCTCCAGGAGGATGCCCAGCGTTTCGAAGGGTCTGATGATGAAACCCAGCTACAGGAAGGCAGTAGCGTGAGAGCAGACAGAGGGGATGCTCAAGAAGGACACCAATCTGGCAGTCATGTTCCAGCAGCTGCAGCATACTGCCAGATTGGCTCCAGTGATGAGGAGGGAGGGGATGATGAGGTCACTGACTCCACGTGGGTGCCTAATAGGAGAGAGGAGGAGGAGGAGGATGAGGAGGAGGCACATCTCCAACGAGGCAGGATGCCCTTTGGTGGCCAGCGTAAGGGCAGCACACCGACGGAATCACACCGCAGAGCTCCGCCTGTGCAGGGCGCTGCCTCTGCCCGTCATTCAAAAAGTTCTTTGGTGTGGGCCTTTTTTGAGGCTAGTGCATCAGATCGCACAGCTGCTGTTTGCAACATATGTCTCAAGCGTATATCGCGTGGCCAAAACATCAGCCGCTTGGGTACCACATGCCTGACCAGACATATGTTGACCTGCCATGCAGCTCGTTGGCAAGCCTACCTCAAAGACCCACACCAAAAGAACAAAGCGGACCTCTCCTTGCACCGCATCAGCTAGGATCTCCAACCCCACTATAACTTCAGTCCTCTCTGAAACATGCACTGAGAGGAATGAAGGTGTAGAATTAGGTGTGTCACAGCCAAGTACTTGCGGCCACTCTGCTAGCAGTACACCGACGTCCGATTCTAGCAGGCAAATTTCCCTGCCCCAGCTGCTGGACCGTCAAAAGAAGTTCACTCCCAGCCATCCACATGCCCAGCGGTTGAATGCTAGCTTGGCTAAATTGCTAGCGCTTCAACTGCTGCCTTTTCAGTTGGTAGACTCGGCCCCCTTCCGTGAGTTTGTGCAATGTGCGGTTCCTCAGTGGCAGGTTCCCAAACGCCACTTTTTCTCACGGAAGGCTATTCCGGCTCTCTACCGGCATGTGGAAGGCAATGTCTTGGCCTCGCTGGACAGGGCGGTCAGCGGTAAGGTGCATATTACCGCTGACTCATGGTCCAGCAGGCATGGACAGGGACGTTACCTTTCTTTCACGGCCCATTGGGTCACTCTTTTGGCAGCTGGGAAGGATGCAGGACAAGGTGCAGTAGTGTTGGAGGTTGTTCCACCGCCACGCCTCCAAAATGCTACTACTGGTTGTGACACACCTCTCTCCTCCACCCCCTCCTCTTCTTCTTCCTCCATGGCCTCTTCCTGTGGTTTGTCCTCTGAACCAGCGGTGCTCCGTAGCCGTTCAAGGGGCTACGCAAGTACGCAGGCAAAAAGATGCCATGCCGTGCTTGCGCTGGTGTGTTTGGGGGACAGAAGCCACACTGGGGCAGAGGTCCTGTCTGCTCTGCAGGGCCAGGCCGAGAGGTGGTTGACGCCACGCCAGCTTAAGCCAGGAATGGTGGTTTGCGACAATGGCACCAACCTCCTCTCCGCCCTCCGACAGGGACAACTGACCCATGTGCCCTGTGTGGCTCACGTCCTTAACCTGGTGGTGCAGCGGTTCTTGGGCAGGTACCCGGGCTTACAGGATGTCCTGAGGCAGGCCAGGAAAGTCTGTGTGCATTTCCGCAGATCTTATAATGCCAGTGCTCGCCTGGCTGAGCTGCAAAAGGAGTTGAACCTGCCCAAGAACCGCCTTATATGTGACATGCCCACCAGGTGGAACTCAACGTTGGCCATGCTGCAGCGGCTGCACACGCAGCAGAGGGCCATCAATGAGTACCTGTGCGACTACGGCACCAGGACAGGGTCAGGGGAGCTTGGTTTTTTTTCTCCACGCCAGTGGGGCATGATCAGGGATGCATGCACTGTCCTGGCACCATTTGAGGAGGCCACGAGGATGGTGAGCAGTGACAGTGCATGCATCAGTGACACTGTACCTCTTGTCCACCTGTTGGAGCACACGCTGCGTGGAATAATGGACAGGGCACTTGAGGCAGAACAGAGGCAGGAAGAGGAGGACTTCCTTGCCTCTCAAGGCCCCCTTTACCCAGACAGTGTTCCTTCTGTCCCACCCATCGCACAGGAAGAGGAGGAGGAGGAGGAGGAGGAGGAGGATTGTGTCAGCATGGAGGTGGAGGCTGGCACTCAGCATCATCAGCAGCAGTCTTTTAGGGATGATTTACAGTCCCAAGAAACCAGTGGACTTGTACGTGGCTGGGAGGAGGTGGCTGCGGATCATGTCGTCCTTAGTGACCCAGAGGACTCCGGAGCGAATGCCTCAGCAAACCTATGCTGCATGGCCTCCCTGATCCTGCAAAGTCTGCGGAAGGATCCTCGTATTCTTCGGATCAAGGAGAGGGACCATTACTGGCTGGCCACTCTCCTTGATCCACGGTACAAGGGTAAGGTTGCGGACCTTATGTTACCGTCGCAGAGGGAGCAGAGGATGAGACAACTCCGGGAGGCCTTGCAGAAAGGTCTGTGCAACGCGTTCCCAGAGACTGGGAGGTTACAAACTCCTGGTCCTGGACAACGAGTTGCTGAGGCTTCGGCCAGTCAAAGAAGGAGCGGTGGGGAAGGTGGCCGTCTGACCGATGCGTTCAGACAATTCTTTAGTCCGCAGCCCCAAAGTATGATCGGTTCCAGCAACCATCGCCAGCGTCTGATAAACATGGTGCAGGAATATCTAGGGGCAAGGTCAGACTTGGACACCTTCCCCACCGAAAATCCTCTGGCTTACTGGGTCTTGAGGATGGATCACTGGCCAGAGCTTGCACAGTATGCAATTGAGCTACTGGCCTGTCCTGCATCCAGCGTTCTTTCGGAACGCACATTCAGTGCTGCTGGAGGATTTGTCACGGATCACAGGGTGCGCCTGTCCACCGACTCGGTTGATCGACTGACTTTCATCAAGATGAACCAGTCTTGGATCACCACCAGCTACCACACACCTGATGCTGATATAACAGACTAATTGATTTTAACATGTCACATCCCTTCAAGACTGATGCTGATGCTGAGTGCCTGTGCTGTTATGTTGACTGGCTATCCTCCTCCTCCGAGTCCTCAATGATACGATTGATGATGATAGCTTGGAAGATCATTTTTGTTTATGGGTGCCGCCACCAGTGGCTAAGGCCCAATTTTTCAGCCCCTGTTTTACAGGGGCGTGTAATTACAATTTTTTTAGCAATAATTTGCCATAGGGCTCATTGCTGTGCTCCAAGTACAGTATCTGTGAGGGGTTGGAGTGTTGTGGCACCAGTGGCTAAGGCCCAATTTTTCAGCCCCTGTTTAACAGGGGCGTGTCATTACAATTTTTGAAGCAATACTTTGTAACAGGGCTCATTGCTGTGCTCCAAGTACAGTATCTGTGAGGGGTTGTAGTGTTGTGCCACCAGTGCCTAAGGCCCAATTTTTCAGCCCCTGTTCAACAGGGGCATGTAATTACAATTCTTGATCTAATAATTCACAGCAGGGCCCATTGCTGCACCCACCAAGAGTAACTCTGAGGGCTTACAGTGTTGTGGCAACGCCACCACCACCACCACCACGAAAGGCCCAATTTTTCAGCCCCTGTTCAAAAGGGGCATGTAATTACAATTCTTGATCTAATAATTCACAGCAGGGCCCATTCCTGCACCCACCAAGAGTAACTCTGAGGGCTTACAGTGTTGTGGCAACACCACCACCACCACCACCACGAAAGGCCCAATTTTTCAGCCCCTGTTCAACAGGGGCATGCAATTACAATTCTTGATCTAATAATTCACAGCAGGGCCCATTGCTGCACCCACCAAGAGTAACTGTCAGGGCTTACAGTGTTGTGGCACCAGCACCACCATCAAAGGCCCAATTTTTACTACCACTGTTCAACAATTATATGTAATTACAATTCCTGATATAATAGTTGACAGCAGGGCGTTCCAGCACCAACCAAGAGTAACTGTGAGTGCTTACAGTGTTGTGCCAACACCAACAACTAAGGGGCCTATTTCTGCAGAGTATATACGGCAGGTCCCTACTTTCAAACATCCAACTTACAAACAACTCCTACTTGCAAACGCAAGAAGACAACAGGAAGTGAGAGGAAATCTACCCCTTGGAAGGAAAATTCTCTCCTGTAAGAATTAATATGGGAGAAAGGTGTCTCCTCTGTACTGATGCTTTATCAGCAATCCTTGTTTCAAGAAAAACACCACATTTCAAAAACAGTTGTCATTGGGACGGAAAGTGAGGTGAAATGTTCTGAACAGGGGCACAGACAGCAAAACAAATGTTACAGGGGTGATAACCCTTACCTATGTTTTCCAAAAAGTTTAAAAATAGATTTTTGGGCTGGAGCTACACTTAAACAATGTACCTGTTCAAAATTACAAACAGATTCTACATAAGAACAAACCTACAGTCCCTGTCTTGTATGCACCGCCTGTATACGACTGTTCAGAGTATATAGGGCCTTTTTTATTTTATGTGCGGGGTTCCCCTTAATATCCATACAAGACCCAAAGGGGCTGGTAATGGGCTGGGGTAGGGGGGGGGGGTCATGGGGTAGCTATGCCATTTTTCTTAAAGATTTTCATCCATATTACCGGGACCAGAGATTACATTAAAGCCGCAAGCAGTTTTAAATGGCTTTTTTTTCCTTTAGAAGTGTCATTTTGTGCAGGGAAAGTTCTAAACACGGGAAACACGTGACACTTCACAGGCATACTTTAGACACCCCCCAGGTACGATATTTAAAGGAATATTTGACTTTTTTTTTTTCACTTTATGCATCATTAAAATGACTGCTCCCGAAAAACGACCGTTTTTAAAACTTCTTTTTGCATTGATACATGTCCCCTGGTGCAGAACCCGGGTTCCCAAACCCTTTTTAGGACAATAACATGCATAATAGTTGTTATAATTAGCACTTTAGAATTCGAACGTTCGCATCCATTGTATTTAATAGGGTTCTAATGTTCGTACGAACTTTCGGTCCGTTCGCGGGTTCTGGTGCGAACCGAACCCGGGGGTGTTCGGCTCATCACTAGTCACCAGCTCCCAAAAGCAAAAAAGTGCCCCTCTGCCCCTGAGCCTCCCTGCTCAACTAATGATGCCCGAGGACCTTTAGGCTTGATGCACAGGGCTGTACAGGGGTCATACTGTGTGCAGACTCTGCAAAATGCCTCCCTCTGTACCCGCATTCCCAATAATCTCAATCAGTGAATATATAAACTAAAAAGCGCCTTTGGATATGAATGAGTACCCAAAGTACCTGATATCAGCTGCAAAATAAACTTTCTATGTGCCAACAGAGCAATATAGATTGAAAGAAAGAAAATTGCGCTAGAAATCACTACTAGGATATATAACAAACTAGTAGACAAATATACGTATATGCAACATATATGATAACATATGATGGTTCCATATGGTGCTCGTGCTCAATAAAGACTCCCATGGACTGGTGCTCAAACTGGGTGCCCCACATAGATGTGCACTCACCGCAATGTGTGGACCAACTATCGCTAGTATGGTCTATTAGGCATGTGGGGATACCCCGAACTCAGATCTTTAGGATGACGTCTTGTTGATAGAGATGTTGCTCATAGGGATGAATGGGGATCAAGAGAGAAAGAGCCTCATTGCGCAATGCCGTTTAAAACATTTATTGATTCCACAAAATAAAAAAGGGTTACACTTACATTGCTGAGTGCCTGATAGTCCTGGCACCCGGCATGTATAGCAGGCGATTGATTAAAAGGGTAATCTGCCCTGAACGGGATAGTTCTAGTAGCAGTGTCCTGGTGTCTAATTTCCGTTGATTGGAAAATTGTACTTTTGTAGATTTAATTACATTCGTACTTTTGTTAGAATACATTTTCCATTTATTCGAAACACTACTTGTCGTAAATTTGTAATTCGTACTTTCGTGAGATTGACCGGCTAATTTTTTCGTACTTTCGTATCATTGTTTTCGTAGATTCGTAATCTGGGCATAATTCGTAATATAGAAACTAGATTCTAGACAGAATATTCTTAAAAAACAAAGAATTTCTCTCTCACAAGTCACAACTCAACTCACAAATCCACCAAAACAGTGCCACCTACCCAACCACACCCTATCTGGACTCTAGATGGAATGCACTGCAGTCTAACACAGAAAAACACACAAGGGAATAAGAAACAAGCTCATTGGGGGAAGGGACAACCTCTTCAGGGGAAGGGACAAGCTTATGGGCCAACATCCAGAAATATTTCAGAACTAACGAATTTGTTGTTTTCATTTCCGTTTTCCGATTATTCATAATTTAGTTGTTTTTTTTTTTCGTTCATTTTGATTTTCGTTATTTTGAATCTTTGTTCGGTATTTTCGTTGTTTTGATTTCCGTTTTCCGAATATTCGTAATTTCGAGTTTTCGTTCATTTTGATTTTCGTTATTTTGAATCTTTGTTGGGTATTTTCGTTGTTTCTATGTTTTCGTTTTTTTTCACTCTTTCGTATTTTCGCTGTTTCTAATTTAATAATTTCGTATTTTTGTTGTTTTCCATATTCGTTCTTTTCGCTAATTCGTTTTTCGTTGGTAATTTTAGTAAACCGTTCGTTCATTCGAATGTTTCCGAATTAACGAATATAACGAATTTTGACGAATACCGAATTTGTAACTAAACGAATTGCACATGTCTAGTTATCATATATGTTGCATATACGTATATTTGTCTACCAGTTTGTTATATATCCTAGTAGTTGATTTCTAGCGCAATTTTCTTTCTTTCAATCTCAATCAGTGCCTATATGTGGTGACGGCAGGTCCTTGGGGAGGCACTAAGCAGGCTCGATACATTTTATGCCTATGTGCATGAAGCCTTACTATAGCATCTGGGAGCCATGGCCTGTGGAAATACTCTGTCTACTCTCCATGGAAAACAGAAAGTTCCCCCTCTGACCCCCCGTGCCCCCTGCTGAACTGGTGGAGTCCGAGTCCTGTACAGGAGGGCCGACTCTACCAACCAATTGGTTATCTATCTATCTATCATAACTAGTTGTGTTTTCTTACTTTGTAACTTCAGCACCGTTATGAGAAAAAATAAAGTGAAAATGTTACATTGTCGTCTGTAAAGTACTTCATAGCCAGTAAGTCATTGAAGGAAGAAAGGAAAAGTTTAATGCTTGGTATTTATTATTAGGGTGTTTGAAAAAAATAAATAAAATTGACCTAGAACTAGAAAAAAAATGTCATTGACCTAGAACTAGATAAAAGAAAATGTTGCCGTTAAATACAAAGTGACAAATCTCATATCTCAGCCTGAAACGAAACATTCAATGATTAATGATGTACCAAAGTGCTTTGATTACTGTTTGGTATCAAGCAAGATCATGAGTAAGATGGATTTAGAAATACATTTTTGCAAGAATTAAGTACAAATAAAGACACTTGAGTGATGGATTATAATAAGTATAGCGTGTTGTTTTGATTTCAAGCAAAATTTACTTTTCAGAACACAGATTTAATAGTATGACACTGCACCATATACAGTAAATGTGCCTGGTGCTGTGGCACAAAGCTAGCTACTTGAAAATATGATAACATCTAAGATAATCTATATATTAATTTTCAGTTTTCTACAGGTCCTACTTACGTTTCTTTATTTTCCATTACTGTATTCTACACAAGGCATGGATGTTCACCCAATCACCACTAGAGAGAGATCAATTGCAAGAAACATGTCTCCTAAAATCAACTTATAATGTCAACCTGTCAAGTCTTAAACTGTACTGAAAGATGCTGAACATTCAGCTGAAACTTTTCATTTGAAGAAGGCTGTCTTTGTTTTAAATGTTATTTCATATGTTTTGCTCTATGATAAAAATGCATTCGTTTTATTTTTCCCTCTTGTCTGCATATTGCAAAGGAATATTGGGGAACTGTTACAGTTACTAGTGTGTTTATGTTAGCCCTCAACTGAACTGTGAAGCCATCAAATGGCTGTTGTCATAGCTTATCACATTTGCAGCACCATGGCACCTACAAATCAAATAGTGGACAAGATGGGAGCCTCCTTGGCTGTAAAGAATAGGAATGTTTAATTTCACTTTCATGTGTTCTATGTTCTGATGACTACAGATCCTATGGCACATGGAGCTGAATTTACAGCCAGTCAGATGGTATTTTAAAGTTAGTAGACTTTGTACATTTGATGACTTCCCTGAAAGACTTGAGGGCTCTGTTACTGGCAGACACATCTCCACAGAACAAGCGGAAGCTTCGTATGCAGTGAGCAGACCCGGAGGTAATTTAAGTGACTTTGCTCAACCCTCATACACATACAAGGTGAGATCTTGGCGTAGTGTTCCTGCACTCTCCTCTCCCAGGTACCCCTAGACCACACCAGCCAACCAGGCGATAGAAGCGAAGAGGAAGAGTGAGGCCCGCTACACGTGGGGGCTCGGGTCCGGGATGTGTTCGTGCTACAATGGAGCTGGAGTTGTTGGAATTTATATGTGTCTGCCCGGAAGAGTTCAGAGTAGGTTGGCCATATTGGCCACTGCGCCACGAGGCACACCCTCCCTGCTCAGTTCGTGGGCGTGACCCAGGGAAGGAGAAAGCCCGCGAACTGGGGCGCAAGAGGGGAGGAGTCCAATCGTGTGAAGGACTACACGTGGGGACTTTGGCACCAACAATGCAGTGCGCAATGGATCAGCAGAGTCGCCATGTTCAGTAACGCATCTTGGATTCCACTTCATCCTACTACCACGAGTCTGACTACTACTGCTGCTCCGATAACGGATACGGGGATTCGGCTAAAGCCCCGGGGACGATTCGCCCTGTACTCATGCATGGACGTTGAGGCCCTGGGTTTGATTTACCCCGGCTGTTCGGGACTGGTGTGTCAGCTGAAGCAGTTCGGGCGCTGCGAGGCCTGCGGAGAATTCTTATTTGAGGTGGAACCACCTATCGAGAAACCCAGAACCATCCACCTCAACCGCGCAACAGGCAACACCACTCAAGAAAGAGGAATCGCTGCTTTGACAGCCATCCCTGTGCGCACGGCAGCACTTAATTTAAGTGACTTTGCTCAACCCTCATACCCATACGAGGTGAGAGCTTGGCGTAGTGTTCCTGCACTCTCCTCTCCCAGGTACCCCTAGACCACACCAGCCAACCAGGCGATAGAAGCGAAGAGGGAGAGTGAGGCCCGCTACACAAGATATTGAATAAGATGTCAGCCTCCTGGGGGGAACATGGTAGATAGGGGAAGCAATATGATGCTAATGATGCATCTCCTTAGCCCAGAGGAAAAAATCTGCATTTCTCCTTTCTTCTCCTTCTGTGTCACCCCAAACAAATATTACCTATCAGCTGTTCAAACTCACAACTCACAGCTCTGTCCTGATTGGAGCAAAACAAAAATATCACAACCCACTGTGAATTGCCCCTTACTTCATGAGGAGACAAATCTTTTCCCATTAATTGTCCCTAACAATTACAAATCCTTTGGTTGTGTTCAGGAGCAGTGTTTGCATTCACAATGTGAGTGCTCTTTGCCCACATATGTTGAGGCTTTGTTCAGTGGATCTGCTCCCAATCACAGTATTGTTAATGGCATGTGCCTCAGCCTCAACAATATTTATTTACATATGCTAAATCTTTAGTGGAGAGCTGCTGTCCAGAACTTACTAGTTATAAATTTGGGCATGCACCTGGTGCAGATGTGCAATGAGACTGCACACTCTGTCTTCAGTGCAGCTAAGCTCTTTCCTGCTGCTGTAGCTGTCACATACTGTATACAGCACAGCAGCTAATGAGTTTTGAAGTTGTGTAGGTGGGGCCTAATGGGAATTCAGAGACACTAGTTCCAAACCATGTCCACTCCCCTGTGATTGACAGCAGGCAGTGGATGGATCAATAGCCAACAGACAGTCTGCTTTTGGCTATAGAATACTTCTATGGCCTGCTGTCAGTCACTGCCAGAGAGCTAGGAGGCAACCATTGACTGATTGGGAGTGAAGGGGGTAGCTTTAGTAAACAAGCCACCCTGCTACACAGCTTATAGAGACAGGAACTCTGCCAGTCTCTATATTCAATACCTAAAAACACTTCAGCGCTACATCTAGGGGTTTTCCAAATCCATGCTTTCATCCAAAATGCCTATTAGGGGTGCAGCCCTCCTCAGACTGGGGAATATTCTATACACTTTAAAAACACACAGGAGGGCACATACATTACCAAGACAAATGGATACTCACAAGTGGATAAAAACAGCAAGCATAAAACTGGTGTACTTCAGCAGAACGCGGTGTATCCCGTCCTAGGACCAAAAAATTGGATGGCCGATGCGTTTTGAGAGACAGACCCCCTTCCTCAGAGGTAAACCAATCTGTTAATCTGTGGCTATTTGAATGATCATGGATCAGAAGGACCCTCCTCCCAATGGGCAGGCATATGGGCAAAGTTTACCCCATTAATATGGGTAACCAGGCAACCCAAAAGGATGCCTTAGACTCAATGCCAATAAAATATATATATATATATATATATATATATATATATATATATTTTATTGGCATTGATTAATCGATTAATTCTTTTGATCGATCAAAATTATTTTGATCGCTACTCACCTCTCCGCCAGCTTCCGGGTCTTCAGGGAGTTCCGTCGGAGATCCGGTGACAACACGGACACCGGCGGGGCTTGCCGTGTCCATCTGAAGGGCTCCTTTGCTGTGCCTTCATATCTGCATGCCAGCGGGACCTTACTATCTGCCACACACAAGGGCTGTTACACTTCCCTCTATCACTTCCCTCTATCAACCTGGGATTCTACAGCCATCCACTGGGAGTTGTGATAGTTCCCTTCATGGGACATCTACATGCCGACACTGATGTTAACCCCTCCTGATCTGGATTCAGCAGTGGTATCGTTGTACACATTTTTATACCAGTATCATACTTAGCTACATGTTTTTATGACTGCTTTTTCTACCGTTTGGTATTACTCGCACCATTTTTACAGTTTATGTAGCTACATCGATTTTATCTCCAGTGCAATATTTATTTTGTTACCTACTTGAAGACTATAAAAGTTTTAATGCTATTCCCATCGAGCACTGCCTTTGTGTGTTTTTTGTATCCTGATATTAATTTTTCCAGTGGTTGGTAGCTGCACTGGGAATCAGCCTGCAAGGAGATCAGCTAAAAGTAGTTGGATCTGTATGTGCGTTATAATTAATCGAAATTAGTCGATTAATCGATTTAAAAAAAATCGATTAATCGAACACAAAAATTTTAATCAGTAACAGCCCTAATATATATATATAGATAATGTAGTAAATAGACAACCGATGATAGAAATATACAGGTCAATCAGAGAATCTCACCACCCATACAAAATCTGCACAATCTAGGAATGCAACCCTTTTTCACATACAGTAATCTCTTCTTTATAAATACACCAAATACACAGTGTACATGCCATATCTCACCTAATGCCAAATATCCCCCTGTCACTGTAACTGCTCTATAAAAAGAAACCCCCCCTATGTATTGTAGTGCTCTTTATCCCTATCCAGATCCCTGGAATGCACACACCATTTTTCCCAGAATGCAAATGGGAGCCGGGTGGACCGGAATTGTTTCACTAATGGGGCGGAGCCACGCCATAGTCACAGAGCACAAGTGAGGCCAGGTGGACCAGGAGTGTGTCACTGGTGGGGCAGACCCATGATACATGCTTAAGGCCCCCCCCCCCCCCTCAGGCTGTCAAGGTCTAATGAGTCGGATGCCACTGGCTAGTGAGGGTGCAAGCTGAGGAAAGGTCCATCCAGACCCAAAGCATAATGTAAAAATAGGAAGAGATAGCCCGGCCACCACACACCTCACTTGGTCCAAGTAGTTAGCAGGGAAAAGCAGCCTCAGCTCGATTTGTCCAGACCACAACTCCAACATGTTTTCCCCCACCCTTGGGGCTTAATTATGGAGATGAGAGTCTGCTGGTGGCAGGTGAATAATTACCATCATCAGCTGCCTAAATATTTATGTAGTTAAACCACTCACAAAATTTAAAGTGACAGGTGAGTGAAAAAGTGCACTGTGTAGCATATGAGTCAAAGGCCCTGAAAAGCAATGCACACTGTTTTTTTCCAGAACGTAAATGACTGAAAGTGCGTCATTGGTGGGGCGGAGTCATGCCATAGTCGCGGAGTACAAGGAACACAAGCTTGGGTCACAGGTGATCCAGAACAGCCAGAAATGTGCGGGTCAGGGCAAACCTAGTCCCTGGGAAGTGAGTCTGTTCTCTTTAAAACATACATGCACATGAGGCAAAATCAACTTGAAAAAAATTAACTAAAATAGCACAAAATCTGAATACTGAAAAAAATGAATAATAATAAAATAAAACATTAAAAAAAATTACATATACACACAAAGGAAGCCCATGGACCCATGACCATCAAAATGTACCAACCAAAATGCATATGTAGCGGGTATGTACTTTCCCGGGTGTAAATTTGAACCTGACAGAGACATTGGTGATGTGTAATTCTCTGCAGCCCAGCGGGTGGCGCTGTCACCCTGGGCTGGGGTTGAATCATTGCTGTGTGTCGTGCCTCCTTTTTGTCCTCCCTCGGCAGCGGTATGGTGGGGCGGGGAACCCGCCGTGCTTGCTGGGAGAGGGTATAAAGGGGCAGGCCATCTTTGTCACGGGGAGTCTGAGGCACCTTCAGCCTGTGGACGGTGGTTTGTGTCGGTTCTCTAGGCGGGCCTAGGCCTAGAGGACAGTCGGGGGTCGTGTTCCATCCCAGGCACCTTTAGCCTGGGGTGAGGTACTCAGATGGAGGTCTGGAGCTCAGTGCCCAACACTGAGTTCCACGAGGGAAGGAGATCCTAGGGAACCCCGGGAGTGGGTACCCGAATCCGGAAGGCGTAATGGACCGGGGGGAGCTCCTCACTCGAAGACCTGGTGCAACAGATTGCCAGTGACCGGTGAGCCTCTCAACGGAGACCGCCTGGAAGGAAATTCCCCCTCGCTCGGAGACCGCAACCCACTTTCAGGAAGGAAAGTGGAGAACACATTGTGTCTGGGCCTACTCGCATCCACACCTCCTTTTCTGTTCTGTTTCTACCAAGGGAGTTCAACTGATTGTGTTCGTTCAAGAAGAATAAAGGAGTGTTGAACTTTAATGGTGTGGGGCTCATTTCCTGACAGACATTGTTCAAGGTCACTCTCGGTGGAGGCTCCAGGTGCACAGCGCTGACCCGAAGGTAAAAGAACATTGCTTATATCACACTGACACCTGTGGTGAAAGCCAGGCGTGGTGTCCCCGCTCCCTTCCCCACTGAAAGGTACCCCTAGACAAGAGACAGACGAGCTGAAGAAAGAGAGGGGAGTGAGGAGGGCGCTACACGTGGGGGCTCGGGTCCGGTATAGTGTTTGTGCACCACAGTATTGAACGTGTCTGCTGGAAGAGTTACGCGAGTAGGCAGGCCTTCATTGGGCGAAGTACATCCCTGCTCGAAGTCGTGGACATGACCCAATGAAGGGAAAGGCCCGCGCAGAAGAGTGGAAAAGGGGGGAAGTTCAGCCGTGTGAAGTACTACACGTGGGGGCTTCTTTTTGCACTGCGCCTTCAGGCACACCCCCATCGCTTAGTTCGTGGGCGTGACTCAGAAACAGAAAAGAAGAAAAGCCTGCAAACTGGAGCAAAGGGGAGGAGTCCAATACGTGTGAAGGACTACACGTGGGACGTTGGCGCAAAAACTTTGCAGTGTGCGATGGATCAGCAACAGGTCGCCATGTTCGGACATACATCGTGGATTCCAGTTCACCCTTCCACCACGACATTGACTGCTGCTGCTCCGGTAACAGATACGGGGATCCGGCTAAAGCCAAGGGGTCGATTCGCCCTGTATTCGTGCATGGACGTTGAGGCCCTGGGTGTGATTTGTCCCGGCTGTTCGGGACTGGTGTGCCAGCTGAAGCCATTTGAGCGATGTGAGGCCTGCGGGGAGTTCCTGTTCGAAGTGGATCCGGCGGTTGAGAAGCCGAGAACCATCTACCCTGGCCATGCTACGGGCAACACCACTCAGAGAGGAGGAATCACTGCTGTGACAGCCATCCCTGCGCACACTGCAGCAACCGCGGAGGAGGTCGTAAAAACTCAACGGGAGAAATCCGAGGATGCTGACTCGGTCACCACGATCTCGCAGCATCCACCACCAAAGAGAAAGACCGGCATGGTAGCCCCGACCAGCGGTTGTGGTGGACCGTCTCGCCCGCTTACGCCCGGACCGGATTGATCCGTCCACAAGAGTTCCGGACGTCCCGTTTCAAGTAAAGGCCGAGGTAAGCCTGGCGGAGAGATTTGGTGTGTGGGAAGAGGTGAAAGCTCGATCTCCACCACAGGGTACCTGCCTGCGGAGGAGTGTGACACCTCTGACCTAGAGTCGCTCTCGGACATGGGAGACGACGTTGCAAGAGATGAACTGTTTGCAGAAAAGGGCTGGGACAAAGTACCTCTCGCTTCATTCCGGAGGACCAGGGATCCACCCATGTCTACAGGGGAAAGTACACCCCGGGTGGAGGCACCAGCGCCTGAAGAGGGGTCCCGTCCCCAGCCTGCCTCTACATCTCCGGTGCCATCTGTACCGAAGACCGGGGAAAAGAGACTGTTACTGCGGGCACCAATGCCCAGATCAGATGTGATCAAGGTCCCTCGCCACCCGGACTCAATAGTTTTGCCTGGTGAAGGGGACAAACCTACCATGCCTCCTTTGGCGAGACTACAACGCCTATTTGGCCAGAAGGTTGCTGCGGACTACGGATGGGAGTATCCGTACTTGTCGAAGGAACTGCTCTATGAGGTGGAAGTGTGCCAGGAGCACTGGTACAATGACTTTGGGTGGACCCACCTTCAGGTTCCCCACGCCCGCAGTTACCTGGCATGCTCTCCAAAGGCCTCTCAACGTTTTAAAGACTGCAAGGCAGAATGGATGTTGGGACAGCACATCCATGCAGACAAAGTGTTGATCCGGCGCAAGGAAGGAGAAGATGTGGAGTATCATCTGGAGACCATGGATTAACACTTGAAGCCACTTGTTCTGCCGCATTCCCCGTTTTTACTTGTAGGAGAGAAGAGACTCCGTTCTTATTATGCTGCTGAACTTTCTGGGGCCCGTTGCTTTTGTGCCCAAAGAAATGAAGGACTGTTCCTGTTGTTGTTCACTTTCTGCAAGAGATCATGGACTCTGGGTAGATAGGGCCAAAGAAGAGAGAAAAGTTCCACGAGTGCAGTTACCGCGGTGCTGTCACCAGGTGGCAGTGTTGCGCAACGTTAAACACTTTTCACGCACTCACTCTTTGGAGAAAAGGGATTTCTTCCCGGAGAAGTTTCTTTTCTCTCACACGAATACAGGTGTCAGGGTTATGTGTGTTGATTTCTTTCTTTTCCCTCTGCAGGAGAACATCCTATCAAGACCACTGAGGATGGGGTGGGTCTTAGTCAGGATGGGGGGGAAAAAGTAAAATGTGAATATGTGATTCAAAGTTATGATTTAATGCTGTTGTTTTCTCTTCTGTCTTTATTCCCTTTTTATTACAGGGCTCAGACACAGTGTTTTAGTTGGGTAGTTTTTCTAAAAGTTTTATTTTTGTGCAATTGTTAGTTGGTCTCTGGATTGGATTATGTCAGCCGTTGAGGGCATGATTTACTCCAGACACTGGGGACCAGTGTCAAACCACCAGGGGGAGAGTGTAGCGGGTATGTACTTTCCCGGGTGTAATTTTGAACTTGGCAGAGACATCAGTGATGTGTAATTCCCTGCAGCCCAGCAGGTGGCGCTGTCGCCCTGGGCTGGGGTTGAATCATTGCTGTGTGCCGTGCCTCCTTTTTGTCCTTCCTCGGCAGCGGTATGGTGGGGCGGGGAACCCGCCGTGCTTGCTGGGAGAGGGTATAAAGGGGCCGGCCATCTTTGTCATGGGGTTTAGTCCCAGGCACCTTCAGCCTGTGGGCGGTGGTTTGTGTCGGTCCTCCAGGCGGCCTAGGCCTGGAGGACAGCCGGAGGTCGTGTTCCATCCCAGGCACCTTTAGCCTGTTGTGAGGTACTTGGATGGAGGTCTGGAGCTCAGTGCCCAACACTGAGTTCCGCGAGGGAAAGAGATCCTAGGGTACCCAGGGATTGGGTACCCGAATCCGGAAGGCGTAATGGACCGGGGGCAGCTCCTCACTCGAAGACCTGGTGCAGCAGATTGCCAGTGACGGGTGAGCCTCTCATCGGAGACCGCCTGGAAGGAAATTCCCCCTCGCTCGGAGACCACAACCCACTTTCAGGAAGGAAAGTGGAGAACACATTGTGTCTGGGCCTACTCGCATCCACACCTCCTTTTCTTTTCTGTTTCTACCAAGGGAGTTCAACTGATTGTGTTCATTCAAGAAGAATAAAGGAGTGTTGAACTTTAATAGTGTGGGGCTCATTTCCTGGCAGACATTGTTCAACGTAACTCTCGGTGGAGGCTCCAGGTGCACAGCGCTGACCCGAAGGTAAAAGAACTTTGCATATATCACACTGACACCTGTGGTGAAAGCCAGGCGTGGTGTCCCCGCTCCCTTCTCCTCTGAAAGGTACCCCTAGACAAGAGACAGACGAGCTGAAGAAAGAGAGGGGAGTGAGGAGGGTGCTACACATACAATAAACACATTAAAAAATTTAAAAATATATAAATCTCAACTGTATACAAAAGGATTTTTTCATTAAAACAATATATAAAAACGACATGATTCAAAGACTAATTATCCCAGTATCAATGATATACAATGTGCACCACTTTAAGGTTAGAGAAAAAATACATCTATAAAAATATTATAATTTAAATGTAATGCATACTTACCGTATATTGAATCAAAATGCATATAGAATGGTTAAAAAATAAGTTAAAAGCTATGGTTAGTGAAATGAAAGCCTGTCTAGACTAGGTTATGTACATTGAGGCTTTTTTTCAGACCTTCCAGGGACAAATATCCCAACTGGTGGATCCAGAAGGTCTCTCTCTGACATCATTTTTGATACCTTCTGCCCTCATAACAATCTACTACAATGGCTTTAACCCCAAAAACTTTAATCCCTTTGGGGTTCTTGTCATGTACATCCCTAAAATAACTTGAAACCGAATTCTTGTCAAACCCGTGAAGAATATTCCTTTTATGTTCTCCAAAGCGTGTTCTCAGAGTGCAGGACCTGCAGCCCACGTAGAGGAGGCCACGGGGCAAATCCAGCAATAAACAACAAACTGATGTCGCGTACACACGATCGTGATTCACGGCGGTGAAAACACCGCCGTGAATCACGACATGAAAAAAAAATGAAAAACGAGGGAACGGCATGTTCCCCCACACACGACCGTTTTTCCCATAATTTTTTTCTTTGTCGAGAAAAACGACCGTGTGTGGGCTCCGTGGCAGTGTTTCCCTATGGGAAAACTGCCGCGGAAAAAAATGCTGGAAAAAACGATGAGAAAAATTAGAACATGTTCTAATTTTTCTCATCGTGATTAATGCCGTTTTTCCCGTCGGGAAAAACGGCAAAAAGCCCACAGACGATCGTTTTTCTCGTCCAAAGGAAAAAATTTCATTTTTCCCAACGGGAAAAATGATCGTGTGTACGCGGCATTAGTCCCACAGTTGATGAACTGCTTAATTGAGTAAGTCTTCCCATCTACTCCTGTGGACTCCCTCCGACGATACCAGATAAAGCCGCACACCCCACAGTTGGGCACCCCACATCTATAGCTTCCCTTCTGGTCAAAGATAGGACTCCAACCAGCAGAGGGAGTCTTTGTTTGAGATCTTAATCTACTAGAGGCCACAAGACTTCTCAAATCTCTGCGCCTACGAAATATAACAGCTGATCGTTAAGGGATGGTACAAGCCAGCAAATAGTTGTAGAGGACTTTTATGATATCAAATGGATTTTGGTGGTACCTAGTACAGAAGGCTAATCCATGGTGACCCAGATTGTCCTTGGCCAACCTCTTCCTCCCCCTAACAGCTTTCTCTTCTGAGGCTTGATCCTCAAGGAAATATTCTTTCCTATATTTCTCATAGGCTACATCAATGACCGCAGTGGCATAGTCTTTGTCAGGAACATTTCTTCCGAGAATAAGGCTCTGTGTCATAATCTTCAACCATAGTACAAGTCGTAATGAGTCTTCAATATTGTCTCAAAGGGACATTTTTTATCCATCTGGAATGAGTTACCCTCTGTGGGCTTAAAATTTGTTTTTGACATGGGTAAATTCTATACCGAACAGGTTGGACTGACAGTGACACAAGAAATGTTCTAACTGTAAGCCTGACCCGTCTCATATAATAAGGATTTTATCAATGTAGCGGGAGTATAGGACCAGGTTTGCTCTGTATGGATTATTGGTCCATATATGATGTTGTTTCCAATAACTCATTAAAGGTTAGCACAACTTGGGGCAAACCATGCCCCCATAGCAGTCCCCCTGACCTGTCTGTAGAATTGTCCCACGAAGGTGAAATAATTATGTGTAAGCGTAAAGTCTATACACTGTTAAATAAAGGAAACTTGAGATGGGTGTAGAGAATTATCCTTACGCAAAAAATACTGTACAGCCTGCAGACCATGCTGATGTTGGATAGAGGTGTACAATGAAGACACGTCAGGGGAAACCTATTTCTGCCAGTTATAATTGGACAAAACCTCAATCATGAGACCAGAGTCCTGGACGTAAAATGGAAGTTGTAAAACCAGGTCTTGCAGAAAATGGTCAACAAAATTGCCCAAATTGCTGGTTAGGCTGTTTATACCAGCAATAATGGGTATTCCAGAAGGATTGCATTCACTCTTGGGCACCTTTGGGATGTGGTAAAAAAATGGGGAGGGGTCAAAGGATGGTGTCTATATAGGAAAGCCGTAATTAAATGTGTAATATTGAAGCGCTATTAAATCAACCTTATCTGAAATACAGTGAACCACTATACAATAACATATGTACAAAACTACAAACAATGTGCAACCTGCAAACACCAGTGCAGGTATGATAAATAAATCAAACCTAAGTTCAAAATATAAAGTGCTCTAGTGCCACACACTGATCAACCTCACTGATATGGACTAATGGCATTGGCTACTAGTGAAGAGCCCAGGTTATAAACACACATAAGCACTATCCAGTCCTAATGTTGCCCAGCTAGATACTCCTCACTATGTTCCTCTCCTTCAGCTGTTCAACAAATCAAGGCGGCTGCCAGTTTTCAGACTTCATGATTCATCTGTTTGTTGAAGCTACCGATCATACTGCTGAAGTCTGAAAACTGGCAGCCGCCTTGATTTGTTGAACAGCTGAAGGAGAGGAACATAGTGAGGAGTATCTAGCTGGGCAACATTAGGACTGGATAGTGCTTATGTGTGTTTATAACCTGGGCTCTTCACTAGTAGCCATTAGTCCATATCAGTGAGGTTTAGTGATGAGCCGAACACCCCCGGGTTCGGTTCGCACCAGAACCCGCGAACGGACCGAAAGTTCGTACGAACAATAGAACCCTATTAAATACAATGGATGCGAACGTTCGAATTCTAAAGTGCTAATTATAACAACTATTATGCATGTTATTGTCCTAAAAAGGGTTTGGGAACCCGGGTTCTGCACCAGGGGACATGTATCAATGCAAAAAGAAGTTTTAAAAACGGTCGTTTTTCGGGAGCAGTCATTTTAATGATGCATAAAGTGAAAAAAAAAAGTCAAATATTCCTTTAAATATCGTACCTGGGGGGTGTCTAAAGTATGCCTGTGAAGTGCCACGTGTTTCCCGTGTTTAGAACTGTCCCTGCACAAAATGACACTTCTAAAGGAAAAAAAAGCCATTTAAAACTGCTTGCGGCTTTAATGTAATGTCTGGTCCCGGTAATATGGATGAAATTCTTTAAGAAAAATGGCATAGCTACCCCATGACCCCCCCCCCCCCCCACCCCAGCCCATTACCAGCCCCTTTGGGTCTTGTATGGATATTAAGGGGAACCCCGCACATAAAATAAAAAAGGCCCTATATACTCTGAACAGCCGTATACAGGCGGTGCATACAAGACAGGGACTGTAGGTTTGTTCTTATGTAGAATGTGTTTGTAATTTTGAACAGGTACATTGTTGAAGTGTAGCTCCAGCCCAAAAATCTATTTTTAAACTTTTTGGAAAACATAGGTAAGGGTTATCACCCCTGTAACATTTGTTTTGCTGTCTGTGCCCATGTTCAGAACATTTCACCTCACTTTCCGTCCCAATGACAACTGTTTTTGAAATGTGGTGTTTTTCTTGAAACAAGGATTGCTGATAAAGCATCAGTACAGAGGAGACACCTTTCTCCCATATTTATTCTTACAGGAGAGAATTTTCCTTCCTAGTGGTAGATTTCCTCTCACTTCCTGTTGTCTTCTTGCGTTTGCAAGTAGGAGTCGTTTGTAAGTTGGATGTTTGAAAGTAGGGACCTGCCGTATATACTCTGCAGAAATAGGCCCCTTAGTTGTTGGTGTTGGCACAACACTGTAAGCACTCACAGTTACTCTTGGTTGGTGCTGGAACGCCCTGCTGTCAACTATTATATCAGGAATTTTAATTACATATAATTGTTGAACAGTGGTAGTAAAAATTGGGCCTTTGATGGTGGTGCTGGTGCCACAACACTGTAAGCCCTGACAGTTACTCTTGGTGGGTGCAGCAATGGGCCCTGCTGTGAATTATTAGATCAAGAATTGTAATTGCATGCCGCTGTTGAACAGGGGCTGAAAAATTGGGCCTTTCGTGGTGGTGGTGGTGGTGGTGGTGTTGCCACAACACTGTAAGCCCTCAGAGTTACTCTTGGTGGGTGCAGGAATGGGCCCTGCTGTGAATTATTAGATCAAGAATTGTAATTACATGCCCCTTTTGAACAGGGGCTGAAAAATTGGGCCTTTCGTGGTGGTGGTGGTGGTGGCGTTGCCACAACACTGTAAGCCCTCAGAGTTACTCTTGGTGGGTGCAGCAATGGGCCCTGCTGTGAATTATTAGATCAAGAATTGTAATTACATGCCCCTTTTGAACAGGGGCTGAAAAATTGGGCCTTTCGTGGTGGTGGTGGTGGTGGCGTTGCCACAACACTGTAAGCCCTCAGAGTTACTCTTGGTGGGTGCAGCAATGGGCCCTGCTGTGAATTATTAGATCAAGAATTGTAATTACATGCCCCTTTTGAACAGGGGCTGAAAAATTGGGCCTTTCGTGGTGGTGGTGGCGTTGCCACAACACTGTAAGCCCTCAGAGTTACTCTTGGTGGGTGCAGCAATGGGCCCTGCTGTGAATTATTAGATCAAGAATTGTAATTACATGCCCCTTTTGAACAGGGGCTGAAAAATTGGGCCTTTCGTGGTGGTGGTGGTGGTGGCATTGCCACAACACTGTAAGCCCTCAGAGTTACTCTTGGTGGGTGCAGGAATGGGCCCTGCTGTGAATTATTAGATCAAGAATTGTAATTACATGCCCCTTTTGAACAGGGGCTGAAAAATTGGGCCTTTCGTGGTGGTGGTGGTGGTGTTGGCGTTGCCACAACACTGTAAGCCCTCAGAGTTACTCTTGGTGGGTGCAGCAATGGGCCCTGCTGTGAATTATTAGATCAAGAATTGTAATTACATGCCCCTTTTGAACAGGGGCTGAAAAATTGGGCCTTTCGTGGTGGTGGTGGTGGTGTTGGCATTGCCACAACACTGTAAGCCCTCAGAGTTACTCTTGGTGGGTGCAGCAATGGGCCCTGCTGTGAATTATTAGATCAAGAATTGTAATTACATGCCCCTTTTGAACAGGGGCTGAAAAATTGGGCCTTTCGTGGTGGTGGTGGCGTTGCCACAACACTGTAAGCCCTCAGAGTTACTCTTGGTGGGTGCAGCAATGGGCCCTGCTGTGAATTATTAGATCAAGAATTGTAATTACATGCCCCTTTTGAACAGGGGCTGAAAAATTGGGCCTTTCGTGGTGGTGGTGGCGTTGCCACAACACTGTAAGCCCTCAGAGTTACTCTTGGTGGGTGCAGGAATGGGCCCTGCTGTGAATTATTAGATCAAGAATTGTAATTACATGCCCCTTTTGAACAGGGGCTGAAAAATTGGGCCTTTCGTGGTGGTGGTGGTGGTGGCGTTGCCACAACACTGTAAGCCCTCAGAGTTACTCTTGGTGGGTGCAGCAATGGGCCCTGCTGTGAATTATTAGATCAAGAATTGTAATTGCATGCCCCTGTTGAACAGGGGCTGAAAAATTGGGCCTTAGGCACTGGTGGCACAACACTACAACCCCTCACAGATACTGTACTTGGAGCACAGCAATGAGCCCTGTTGCAAAGTATTGCTTAAAAAATTGTAATGACACGCCCCTGTTAAACAGGGGCTGAAAAATTGGGCCTTAGGCACTGGTGCCACAACACTCCAACCCCTCACAGATACTGTACTTGGAGCACAGCAATGAGCCCTATGGCAAATTATTGCTAAAAAAATTGTAATTACACGCCCCTGTAAAACAGGGGCTGAAAAATTGGGCCTTAGCCACTGGTGGCGGCACCCATAAACAAAAATGATCTTCCAAGCTATCATCATCAATCGTATCATTGAGGACTCGGAGGAGGAGGATAGCCAGTCAACATAACAGCACAGGCACTCAGCATCAGCATCAGTCTTGAAGGGATGTGACATGTTAAAATCAATTAGTCTGTTATATCAGCATCAGGTGTGTGGTAGCTGGTGGTGATCCAAGACTGGTTCATCTTGATGAAAGTCAGTCGATCAACCGAGTCGGTGGACAGGCGCACCCTGTGATCCGTGACAAATCCTCCAGCAGCACTGAATGTGCGTTCCGAAAGAACGCTGGATGCAGGACAGGCCAGTAGCTCAATTGCATACTGTGCAAGCTCTGGCCAGTGATCCATCCTCAAGACCCAGTAAGCCAGAGGATTTTCGGTGGGGAAGGTGTCCAAGTCTGACCTTGCCCCTAGATATTCCTGCACCATGTTTATCAGACGCTGGCGATGGTTGCTGGAACCGATCATACTTTGGGGCTGCGGACTAAAGAATTGTCTGAACGCATCGGTCAGACGGCCACCTTCCCCACCGCTCCTTCTTTGACTGGCCGAAGCCTCAGCAACTCGTTGTCCAGGACCAGGAGTTTGTAACCTCCCAGTCTCTGGGAACGCGTTGCACAGACCTTTCTGCAAGGCCTCCCGGAGTTGTCTCATCCTCTGCTCCCTCTGCAACGGTAACATAAGGTCCGCAACCTTACCCTTGTACCGTGGATCAAGGAGAGTGGCCAGCCAGTAATGGTCCCTCTCCTTGATCCGAAGAATACGAGGATCCTTCCGCAGACTTTGCAGGATCAGGGAGGCCATGCAGCGTAGGTTTGCTGAGGCATTCGCTCCGGAGTCCTCTGGGTCACTAAGGATGACATGATCCGCAGCCACCTCCTCCCAGCCACGTACAAGTCCACTGGTTTCTTGGGACTGTAAATCATCCCTAAAAGACTGCTGCTGATGATGCTGAGTGCCAGCCTCCACCTCCATGCTGACACAATCCTCCTCCTCCTCCTCCTCCTCCTCCTCTTCCTGTGCGATGGGTGGGACAGAAGGAACACTGTCTGGGTAAAGGGGGCCTTGAGAGGCAAGGAAGTCCTCCTCTTCCTGCCTCTGTTCTGCCTCAAGTGCCCTGTCCATTATTCCACGCAGCGTGTGCTCCAACAGGTGGACAAGAGGTACAGTGTCACTGATGCATGCACTGTCACTGCTCACCATCCTCGTGGCCTCCTCAAATGGTGCCAGGACAGTGCATGCATCCCTGATCATGCCCCACTGGCGTGGAGAAAAAAAACCAAGGTCCCCTGACCCTGTCCTGGTGCCGTAGTCGCACAGGTACTCATTAATGGCCCTCTGCTGCGTGTGCAGCCGCTGCAGCATGGCCAACGTTGAGTTCCACCTGGTGGGCATGTCACATATAAGGCGGTTCTTGGGCAGGTTCAACTCCTTTTGCAGCTCAGCCAGGCGAGCACTGGCATTATAAGATCTGCGGAAATGCACACAGACTTTCCTGGCCTGCCTCAGGACATCCTGTAAGCCCGGGTACCTGCCCAAGAACCGCTGCACCACCAGGTTAAGGACGTGAGCCACACAGGGCACATGGGTCAGTTGTCCCTGTCGGAGGGCGGAGAGGAGGTTGGTGCCATTGTCGCAAACCACCATTCCTGGCTTAAGCTGGCGTGGCGTCAACCACCTCTCGGCCTGGCCCTGCAGAGCAGACAGGACCTCTGCCCCAGTGTGGCTTCTGTCCCCCAAACACACCAGCGCAAGCACGGCATGGCATCTTTTTGCCTGCGTACTTGCGTAGCCCCGTGAACGGCTACGGAGCACCGCTGGTTCATAGGACAAACCACAGGAAGAGGCCATGGAGGAAGAAGAAGAGGAGGGGGTGGAGGAGAGAGGTGTGTCACAACCAGTAGTAGCATTTTGGAGGCGTGGCGGTGGAACAACCTCCAACACTACTGCACCTTGTCCTGCATCCTTCCCAGCTGCCAAAAGAGTGACCCAATGGGCCGTGAAAGAAAGGTAACGTCCCTGTCCATGCCTGCTGGACCATGAGTCAGCGGTAATATGCACCTTACCGCTGACCGCCCTGTCCAGCGAGGCCAAGACATTGCCTTCCACATGCCGGTAGAGAGCCGGAATAGCCTTCCGTGAGAAAAAGTGGCGTTTGGGAACCTGCCACTGAGGAACCGCACATTGCACAAACTCACGGAAGGGGGCCGAGTCTACCAACTGAAAAGGCAGCAGTTGAAGCGCTAGCAATTTAGCCAAGCTAGCATTCAACCGCTGGGCATGTGGATGGCTGGGAGTGAACTTCTTTCGACGGTCCAGCAGCTGGGGCAGGGAAATTTGCCTGCTAGAATCGGACGTCGGTGTACTGCTAGCAGAGTGGCCGCAAGTACTTGGCTGTGACACACCTAATTCTACACCTTCATTCCTCTCAGTGCATGTTTCAGAGAGGACTGAAGTTATAGTGGGGTTGGAGATCCCAGCTGATGCGGTGCAAGGAGAGGTCTGCTTTGTTCTTTGGTGTGGGTCTTTGAGGTAGGCTTGCCAACGAGCTGCATGGCAGGTCAACATATGTCTGGTCAGGCATGTGGTACCCAAGCGGCTGATGTTTTGGCCACGCGATATACGCTTGAGACATATGTTGCAAACAGCAGCTGTGCGATCTGATGCACTAGCCTCAAAAAAGGCCCACACCAAGGAACTTTTTGAATGACGGGCAGAGGCAGCGCCCTGCACAGGCGGAGCTCTGCGGTGTGATTCCGTCGGTGTACTGCCCTTACGCTGGCCACCAAAGGGCATCCTGCCTCGTTGGAGATGTGCCTCCTCCTCATCCTCCTCCTCCTCCTCTCTCCTATTAGGCACCCACGTGGAGTCAGTGACCTCATCATCCCCTCCCTCCTCATCACTGGAGCCAATCTGGCAGTATGCTGCAGCTGCTGGAACATGACTGCCAGATTGGTGTCCTTCTTGAGCATCCCCTCTGTCTGCTCTCACGCTACTGCCTTCCTGTAGCTGGGTTTCATCATCAGACCCTTCGAAACGCTGGGCATCCTCCTGGAGCATGTACCCAACACTGTGCTCAAACAGTTCGGGGGACTCCTCAGGAGGAGGACATGGTGGGTCTAGGGAAGGAGTGACTGATGATGAGTCTGACATTGATACCAGGGAAGAGGACGCTTTGGCAGCTGCTTTGCCAGTACCCTGAGCCTGGGTGAGAGAGGATGAGGAGGAGGAGGAGGAGGGCTTGGTCATCCACTCTACCAAGTCTTCGGCATGATGTGGCTCAACATGTCCAGCTGCCGAAAAGAAGGACAAGCGTGTCCCATGGCCATGTGCTGATGACAATGCACCGCGTCCACGACCAGCACTGTTGCCCCCAGACACAGAGCCTGCTTGCCCTCTTTTATTGCCTCCTGACTGTCTGCCTCTCCTTGTTTGCCTTCCAGACATTCTAATAGATGGCCTGCAGGGAGATGGGAAAAAAGCAATAAGGGCTACCTTCAGGTGTCCTTCTCTGTCCCTTTACTTAAGGATTTCTAAATATGGTTGAGGATGATTGCTTTTGCACAGAATAGCACAACGACAATTTCCCTGACTGTCAAAAAAACAAGGATTTCAAAGATGGTTGATGAGGAATGCTTTAGCACACTATAGCACAAGGAGAATTTCCCTCACTGTCCTTCCCTGTCCCTAGAAACAAGGATCCGCACAGTGAAAGAAACTGACACTCTCCCTACCTAGAGTTTTCTGTCCCTAGAAAAAATGTTTTTTTAAAGCACACTATAGCACAAGGAGAATTCACTCACTGTCCTTCCCTGTCCCTAGAAACAAGGATTTGCACAGTGAAAGAAACTGACACTCTCCCTACCTAGAGTTTTCTGTCCCTAGAAAAAATGTTTTTTTAAAGCACACTATAGCACAAGGAGAATTCCCCTCACTTTCCTTCTTTGTCCCTAGAAACAAGGATTCGCACAGTGAAAGAAACTGACACTCTCCCTACCTAGAGTTTTCTGTCCCTAGAAAAAATGTTTTTTTAAAGCACACTATAGCACAAGGAGAATTCACTCACTGTCCTTCCCTGTCCCTAGAAACAAGGATTTGCACAGTGAAAGAAACTGACACTCTCCCTACCTAGAGTTTTCTGTCCCTAGAAAAAATGTTTTTTTAAAGCACACTATAGCACAAGGAGAATTCCCCTCACTTTCCTTCTTTGTCCCTAGAAACAAGGATTCGCACAGTGAAAGAAACTGACACTCTCCCTACCTAGAGTTTTCTGTCCCTAGAAAAAATGTTTTTTTAAAGCACACTATAGCACAAGGAGAATTCACTCACTGTCCTTCCCTGTCCCTAGAAACAAGGATTCGCACAGTGAAAGAAACTGACACTCTCCCTACCTAGAGTTTTCTGTCCCTAGAAAAAATGTTTTTTTAAAGCACACTATAGCACAAGGAGAATTCACTCACTGTCCTTCCCTGTCCCTAGAAACAAGGATTCGCACAGTGAAAGAAACTGACACTCTCCCTACCTAGAGTTTTCTGTCCCTAGAAAAAATGTTTTTTTAAAGCACACTATAGCACAAGGATAATTCCCCTCACTTTCCTTCTTTGTCCCTAGAAACAAGGATTCGCACAGTGAAAGAAACTGACACTCTCCCTACCTAGAGTTTTCTGTCCCTAGAAAAAATGTTTTTTTAAAGCACACTATAGCACAAGGAAAATTCCCCTCACTTTCCTTCTTTGTCCCTAGAAACAAGGATTTGCACAGTAAAAGACACTGACACTCTCCCTACCTAGAGTTTTCTGTCCCTAGAAAAAATGTTTTTTTAAAGCACACTATAGCACAAGGAGAATTCACTCACTGTCCTTCCCTGTCCCTAGAAACAAGGATTCGCACAGTGAAAGAAACTGACACTCTCCCTACCTAGAGTTTTCTGTCCCTAGAAAAAATGTTTTTTTAAAGCACACTATAGCACAAGGAGAATTCCCCTCACTTTCCTTCTTTGTCCCTAGAAACAAGGATTCGCACAGTGAAAGAAACTGACACTCTCCCTACCTAGAGTTTTCTGTCCCTAGAAAAAATGTTTTTTTAAAGCACACTATAGCACAAGGAGAATTCACTCACTGTCCTTCCCTGTCCCTAGAAACAAGGATTCGCACAGTGAAAGAAACTGACACTCTCCCTACCTAGAGTTTTCTGTACCTAGAAATTTTTTTTTTTAAAGCACACTATAGCACAAGGAGAATTCCCCTCACTTTCCTTCTTTGTCCCTAGAAACAAGGATTCGCACAGTGAAAGAAACTGACACTCTCCCTACCTAGAGTTTTCTGTCCCTAGAAAAAATGTTTTTTTAAAGCACACTATAGCACAAGTAGAATTCCCCTCACTTTCCTTCTTTGTCCCTAGAAACAAGGATTCGCACAGTGAAAGAAACTGACACTCTCCCTACCTAGAGTTTTCTGTCCCTAGAAAAAATGTTTTTTTAAAGCATACTATAGCACAAGGAGAATTCACTCACTGTCCTTCCCTGTCCCTAGAAACAAGGATTCGCACAGTGAAAGAAACTGACACTCTCCCTACCTAGAGTTTTCTGTCCCTAGAAAAAATGTTTTTTTAAAGCACACTATAGCACAAGGAGAATTCCCCTCACTTTCCTTCTTTGTCCCTAGAAACAAGGATTCGCACAGTGAAAGAAACTGACACTCTCCCTACCTAGAGTTTTCTGTCCCTAGAAAAAATGTTTTTTTAAAGCACACTATAGCACAAGGAGAATTCACTCACTGTCCTTCCCTGTCCCTAGAAACAAGGATTCGCACAGTGAAAGAAACTGACACTCTCCCTACCTAGAGTTTTCTGTCCCTAGAAAAAATGTTTTTTTAAAGCACACTATAGCACAAGGAGAATTCCCCTCACTTTCCTTCTTTGTCCCTAGAAACAAGGATTCGCACAGTGAAAGAAACTGACACTCTCCCTACCTAGAGTTTTCTGTCCCTAGAAAAAATGTTTTTTTAAAGCACACTATAGCACAAGGAGAATTCACTCACTGTCCTTCCCTGTCCCTAGAAACAAGGATTCGCACAGTGAAAGAAACTGACACTCTCCCTACCTAGAGTTTTCTGTCCCTAGAAAAAATGTTTTTTTAAAGCACACTATAGCACAAGGAGAATTCCCCTCACTTTCCTTCTTTGTCCCTACAAACAAGGATTCGCACAGTGAAAGAAACTGACACTCTCCCTACCTAGAGTTTTCTGTCCCTAGAAAAAATGTTTTTTTAAAGCACACTATAGCACAAGGAGAATTCCCCTCACTTTCCTTCTTTGTCCCTAGAAACAAGGATTCGCACAGTGAAAGAAACTGACACTCTCCCTACCTAGAGTTTTCTGTCCCTAGAAAAAATGTTTTTTTAAAGCACACTATAGCACAAGGAGAATTCACTCACTGTCCTTCCCTGTCCCTAGAAACAAGGATTCGCACAGTGAAAGAAACTGACACTCTCCCTACCTAGAGTTTTCTGTCCCTAGAAAAAATGTTTTTTTAAAGCACACTATAGCACAAGGAGAATTCCCCTCACTTTCCTTCTTTGTCCCTAGAAACAAGGATTCGCACAGTGAAAGAAACTGACACTCTCCCTACCTAGAGTTTTCTGTCCCTAGAAAAAATGTTTTTTTAAAGCACACTATAGCACAAGGAGAATTCACTCACTGTCCTTCCCTGTCCCTAGAAACAAGGATTCGCACAGTGAAAGAAACTGACACTCTCCCTACCTAGAGTTTTCTGTACCTAGAATTTTTTTTTTTTAAAGCACACTATAGCACAAGGAGAATTCCCCTCACTTTCCTTCTTTGTCCCTAGAAACAAGGATTCGCACAGTGAAAGAAACTGACACTCTCCCTACCTAGAGTTTTCTGTCCCTAGAAAAAATGTTTTTTTAAAGCACACTATAGCACAAGGAGAATTTCACTCACTTTCCTTCTTTGTCCCTAGAAACAAGGATTCGCACAGTAAAAGACACTGACACTCTCCCTACCTAGAGTTTTCTGTCCCTAGAAAAAATGTTTTTTTAAAGCACACTATAGCACAAGGAGAATTCACTCACTGTCCTTCCCTGTCCCTAGAAACAAGGATTCGCACAGTGAAAGAAACTGACACTCTCCCTACCTAGAGTTTTCTGTCCCTAGAAAAAATGTTTTTTTAAAGCACACTATAGCACAAGGAGAATTCCCCTCACTTTCCTTCTTTGTCCCTAGAAACAAGGATTCGCACAGTGAAAGAAACTGACACTCTCCCTACCTAGAGTTTTCTGTCCCTAGAAAAAATGTTTTTTTAAAGCACACTATAGCACAAGGAGAATTCACTCACTGTCCTTCCCTGTCCCTAGAAACAAGGATTCGCATAGTGAAAGAAACTGACACTCTCCCTACCTAGAGTTTTCTGTCCCTAGAAAAAATGTTTTTTTAAAGCACACTATAGCACAAGGAGAATTCACTCACTGTCCTTCCCTGTCCCTAGAAACAAGGATTCGCACAGTGAAAGAAACTGACACTCTCCCTACCTAGAGTTTTCTGTACCTAGAAAAAAAATTTTTTAAAGCACACTATAGCACAAGGAGAATTCCCCTCACTTTCCTTCTTTGTCCCTAGAAACAAGGATTCGCACAGTGAAAGAAACTGACACTCTCCCTACCTAGAGTTTTCTGTCCCTAGAAAAAATGTTTTTTTAAAGCACACTATAGCACAAGGAGAATTCACTCACTGTCCTTCCCTGTCCCTAGAAACAAGGATTCGCACAGTGAAAGAAACTGACACTCTCCCTACCTAGAGTTTTCTGTACCTAGAAAAAAATTTTTTTAAAGCACACTATAGCACAAGGAGAATTCACTCACTGTCCTTCTTTGTCCCTAGAAACAAGGATTCGCACAGTGAAAGAAACTGACACTCTCCCTACCTAGAGTTTTCTGTCCCTAGAAAAAATGTTTTTTTAAAGCACACTATAGCACAAGGAGAATTCCCCTCACTTTCCTTCTTTGTCCCTACAAACAAGGATTCGCACAGTGAAAGAAACTGACACTCTCCCTACCTAGAGTTTTCTGTCCCTAGAAAAAATGTTTTTTTAAAGCACACTATAGCACAAGGAGAATTCCCCTCACTTTCCTTCTTTGTCCCTAGAAACAAGGATTCGCACAGTGAAAGAAACTGACACTCTCCCTACCTAGAGTTTTCTGTCCCTAGAAAAATTTTTTTTTAAAGCACACTATAGCACAAGGAGAATTCACTCACTGTCCTTCCCTGTCCCTAGAAACAAGGATTCGCACAGTGAAAGAAACTGACACTCTCCCTACCTAGAGTTTTCTGTCCCTAGAAAAAATGTTTTTTTAAAGCACACTATAGCACAAGGAGAATTCCCCTCACTTTCCTTCTTTGTCCCTAGAAACAAGGATTCGCACAGTGAAAGAAACTGACACTCTCCCTACCTAGAGTTTTCTGTCCCTAGAAAAAATGTTTTTTTAAAGCACACTATAGCACAAGGAGAATTCACTCACTGTCCTTCCCTGTCCCTAGAAACAAGGATTCGCACAGTGAAAGAAACTGACACTCTCCCTACCTAGAGTTTTCTGTCCCTAGAAAAAATGTTTTTTTAAAGCACACTATAGCACAAGGAGAATTCCCCTCACTTTCCTTCTTTGTCCCTAGAAACAAGGATTCGCACAGTGAAAGAAACTGACACTCTCCCTACCTAGAGTTTTCTGTCCCTAGAAAAAATGTTTTTTTAAAGCACACTATAGCACAAGGAGAATTCCCCTCACTTTCCTTCTTTGTCCCTAGAAACAAGGATTTGCACAGTAAAACACACTGACACTCTCCCTACCTATCCTTCTCTTTCCCTAAACTAAAGGAATCCAGGTTAAGCAAGAAAGAAATAAATGTCACTGTCCCTGCCTATGCTTCTCTTTCCCTGCTCTGGAACACACTACACTAGGCCGCCGTGCTGGCGGCCTTTTATAGTGTGGGGCGTGTACTAAACACCCTCAGCAATAATTGGCCACAGGCATCCTGCCTGTGGCCAATCATTGCTCTCCTCGCTGCCGGCGCTGTGATTGGCCAAGCATGCGGGGTCACAGTGCATGCTTGGCCAATCACAGCGCCTGGATGACACTGCGATGGCGTAGTGCATTGTGGGCCGTTCGCGTCACTCGAATTTGGCGCGAACGGCCCAAATCGTTCGATCTTCGTCGAACGATCGAACAGCCGATGTTCGAGTCGAACGTATGTTCGACTCGAACACGAAGCTCATCCCTAGTGAGGTTGATCAGTGTGTGGCACTAGAGCACTTTATATTTTGAACTTAGGTTTGATTTATTTATCATACCTGCACTGGTGTTTGCAGGTTGCACATTGTTTGTAGTTTTGTACATATGTTATTGTATAGTGGTTCACTGTATTTCACATAAGGTTGATTTAATAGCGCTTCAATATTACACATTTAATTACGGTTTTTAGTTTTGAACACTTTTGATTGAGTGCAGCTTTATCATTTGGGCATCTTATGATTGATTGTTTTTCACATTTTCTTGCATAATTTTTGTGCACCATTTTAGCGCTTCAGTACATCATCACATTTATATAGGAAAGCCCTTTCCTGCTTGGGGAGTATTTTATTCCTGGGGGCCTGCTCTCCCAAGCCCTTGAGGGCCATTTTATAAGATTCGAAGGGATCACCTGGGAGAACTTCATAAGAATCCATGTCTCCTAGCAGTCTGGCCACTTTTGCCAGATAGGCTTCCTTTTCCTGAATCACCAGGCCACCCCCTTCGTCTGCTTTTCTGACAATAATATTGGAGTTGTTTCTAAGGCTCTCTAGGGACTCTCCTCTCGGGACATACATACAAGCAATGTAGTCTTCCCTGGCCCTTTGGCATATTGTTTTAAATTCTGTATAGACTAATTCATAGAAGGAAGAAATAAAGTTGCCCTTCGTCCAATGTGGGTAAAAAAAAAATATTTGACTTAAAGGGAGTATGTTGAACACTCCCCATATTGGCATATCCCCAAGAGCTCATGGGCCACTCACTAAATTCCCCTTGTTCACACCCACCCTCGGACCACAGTTCCTCCAACACTGCTAATGCATCTTAATCTAAATCCGTATTGCTATTACTATGCCAGTCTCTGTATGCCAACTTCAATTGGTCTTAAGCTTCAGCTTTTGTCCTAGACTAAAAAAAATTTTTTTTTAATTTCCTGCAGTAATAGCGCTATTAAGACCTACCTGAATTTGCCACACATGTTGGTAAAGCTACCAAAATGGGCGGCAGGGATTTCTTATTCTGGCGCAGGACCTTTTAAGCGGCCGTACTTAAAGAAAAGTGTTGAGGCTTTATTAAATTCAATGGATTGCATTTATTCTGGTGACAAGTTTAGCATAACAACCTAGAGACCTGATATGGAGTTTTGTTGCTATGCATGGAGGAGGTGTTTGTCCACTTATCTTTTAAAAGTGTGATTTTTTTAGTTACTTTGTTGACAACCTTAAGTCCTTTGGAATTGTAAATATTGCCCAATTTATTTTTTATTTCACCCCAGACCATTTGTGTTTTAGACTGGCCAGGCCAATATCTAAAGAAAATTTGTTAAGGTAAATATGTAGGACAGCAGCTGGCTGTTGTAGACCCTGTTTGACTAATTTAGAATCACTTCAACACTAAGTATATTTTGCTGCTCATGGCAATGACATACATTAATAAAACAGCTGATATGAGATTTGGCGCCTGAAGATACTGTGAGTACGAGGCGTACCAGTGGGTTTTCTGTTTAAGACATCTGGGAATTGGATGTGCCTAGAACAGCATGGATGCAGTCACCAAATTTCTCAACATTTGGAGAAATTAAGAAAATATATTCAGGCAGCACTTCATACAGTATATTAGTATCTGAGCTTTCAAATTGGGTTCATGCCCTTCATATAATAAAAGGAAATCAGTGTCAAAATCTCAACATGCTTTAAACTTCGTATTGCACACTAACATAAAGAGAAATTATTCATACACATCACATTGCGCCTAGCTTCTTAATGCATGTTTAATGATTCTATATATGTTTAAAAGCTTTGATTTTCAGGAATATTTTCAAATGGTATTTTATTTAGATTTCTATAAGCGTACATCTGACATAAAAATAGTTTGTCGAAGAACTGATTATGTTCAGATGAAGACCTCATAATTCTGAATTTTTCTGTAGCTCAATTTAACTTTTTTGCATGTTAAAAAAGAAGCAGTAAAAGGAGCCAAACATTTTATATGCTAAAAGTAGCATGCTGATAGCAACTGGGTGAGCAGGGTGACAGAGATAAGCTTGCCGCTATGCTGTTTCTCCTTTCACTGTCCAGTCACGAGCTGAGGTGGTCCAGGATAACCTGAGCTCAGAGGAAGCAGGCTGAATGATGCTGGCCACCAGATTGAGGACTCTCATCTCAGATAGACATTTTGTGGGTGAAATCTCTGGATTAAAGGTGGCAAAAACTGGTTTTGTTATTTTATCTTTTAGGGGTTGGTTTTTGTTTTATATTTATATTATTTTATTTAAAATAAAGTAGTATTAAACCCAAAATCTAACTTTTGTAACTTAGATTTGATGGCTGCATTTGTTTCTTTTATTAGGCTTTCTTTCCTATATTTTCATCTGGTGATCTGACCAGTAAGCCTGTTGTTTTTCAACTGAACAAGCTATTCTGCAGTTGTAGCAATTACAGAGGCAAACTATTTAACACATACAGGCGTGCTTACAATGATTTTATTTTATTTATTTATGTAAAATCTTTATCCCAAAGGGAAAAAAACAAAACACTACCCTCCCCCCAGATTAACTATGCTGCTGTCCCTGTGCTCATTCATCCAGAGTGGAGGCATTCTTATACAGGAGGTGTGTTATTGGCTAGAGCACCAGGTGAAAACAGAAGGTAAAAAGCCTGAAAAAGAAAACGAATGCAGCTATCACATCCAATGATTACTAAGCTGCAATATATTACATTTTTGGTTTTGGGTTTAATGCCACTATAGCCACTTGACCTTCATAAGATTTACCCCCCCCCCCCCCATACGGCACTGTGTTACTTTAACTAACAATTGTGCTGTCATGCAAAGCTGTACCTAAATACAATTTGTGTAATTTTATTTATTTGATCACTACTGCATTTATTTTTTGTGCTATAAACAAAAAAAGACCAACAATTAAAAAAATATATATATATTTTTTGAAAAAAATCAAATTTCTTCATAAATTTAGGCTAATATGTATTCTGCTACATGTTTTTGAAAAAAAAATCCCAATAAGCATGTATTGATTGGTTTATGTGAACATTATCGTGCCTACAAACTATAGTATATATTTATGGAATTTTTATTATTATTATTTTTTTATATTAGTAATGGTAAAGATCAGTGACTTATAGCGGGACTGCGATATTGCGGCGGTCAATCGGATGCTAACTAACACTTTTCACACTTTGCGGGAACCAGTGAAACAGATACAGTGATCAGTGCTAAAAATATGCACTGTCACTGTACTAATGACACTGGCTGGGAAGGGGTTAAACATCTAGGATGATGAAAGGGTTAACTGTGTGCCTTGCCAGTGTTTTTGTGTACTGTATTAGGTGCTTTTACTAGGGGAAAAGATGGATTTTAGTCCCTGCTTTGCAGGAACACAAAATCCATTACTTCCTCCCTGTCAGAATAGAGATCTGCTTTGTTTACATATGCAGGGCTCCACTTGGAGTCCCTGCCCAACGATCAGCGAGTGCCGGCGGACATAAAGTGCCCAGCAGCCGCAGATTGGCTTCTGCTGTGAATAATCACAGTAGAAGCGCCCCCCCCCCCCCCCGGTGGCATGCGCGCCCCCTGCAGAAGGAAGTGCAGGATTGCGTATATATATATATGTGACTCATCGCATAGCAGATTTTAAAACTGCTAATGGGCGGTCAGCAAGTGGTTAAAATGTATTGTTTTTGTTTAGCTAGAGTTCTGCTTTATTACTCTGAGTTTCTGACCCGAAACAAGTATTCTTACCTAAGGCTATTGATGCTACATCTTACAAAATAGGTTCCACTCTTCCAAAGTGTTTTTTTTCTCTGTATACTGCAGATTGTTGATTTAAATATGGAGACTCTTTCCTATGGAAAGTGCAGAGAGTCTTTTACTTGTTGGGATCCTTACTGTGAAATGCGATACTGTTTACAATGCAGATAAGAGCGTATTCAGGTTTTAATCTATGCCAATCACCTCTATTTGGCACCTTTTTGCTAATTTAGGCAGGTGATGCAGACACTCCCACTGTCAACTCAAATTGATTTGAAATGTGCATAAGAACACTGAATTTGAATCTAAAAAAGAATTACAGCTGACTACACAGTTGAAGCTCGGTTAAAAACATATTTGAAATTTTTCGGTGACTATAAACATGGACTAGTAAAGATTTGTTCATTTGCCTGGAGTTCTTTTTTAACCAATTCCCAGCCAGTTATGTATAATGCTGAAAACACACGGGGATGAATGAGCATTTTGTGCATCCCTGCATTTGCCATCCTGCGGAAAATGTTAATTACACTCCACATATGCTGGCTTTCTCTTTGCACCTTGAGGCTCAGCTATGCAGATCTCTACACAGTTGAGTGGAAAAGCTCATTTAAACTGGCAGGGCATCAAGTACACTTTTTCTACAACTGACTAACAGACACAGAGTGTCCTGTACATTGTTATATCTTTCAAGGTCTGGGAAGAGATTGCATGTAGCTAATTATTCATTCGAATTTCTTGAATGCCGTGGGCTTTACACATTCGCTATGTTGTCAGCAGATGGGCAAGAAACTGCTTTTAATCCCCTATGGACATGAAGTAGTGGTGGAACTTTCAAGCACAAATGGATTTACAAAACGCAGCCTATTGGGAAACAACTTTTTTATTCGTGTGTATTTTAAATGACTTATTTGTGCTGGCAGGCTTCTTGAGTGCAGGGAGATGCCGCTATATGTTTTCGCACTTTACACAGAAATGAATGACTTTCAGTTTCTTGAACACAAAGTTTAAAGAGAGTTTAGAATCATGTGAACATGATCAGCCATCCCTTTCTTTTCTCTATTTACAGAATTTGACCATATATTAATATAGGATGAACATTCGTTTCTACTTGACCATTGTATAACAGATCCATACTTCCCCATACCTGCCCGACCAACCCGTACTCCAACCCCCCTCACCTTTAACCCCATTAATGGAGACCACACCAAGTTAGAGTAAATATTGGCCGTAGCAGCCTCTTTATTAACAAACTCAACTTAAATTAACATAACTGTATAAAACATCTGTTAAACCAAAAAACCCATCAGTCAATAATCGTATTGGTCTTTGCAGGAAACCCCAAACTACCATATGATTTTAATAATGCACTGCGGTACCTTTTATCCTAAATAGGCCTCCAGCTGACATACTAGCTCGGAGACAAAACCACTGACCGCAGTGCACCCATTAACCAAATTCCAGCTGTAATATAACCACTGATGGTTTGAGGTTCCGAACTCTAACTTATCTGAGGTTTCTTCCTTCACCCGCAAAGACAAACACCCGCCACAGCACCCAAGGGGAAAACCTTACCCTTGTGTGCCCCTCCACACCCTCAACGCTCTCTGTATACGGTCGTGCAACCTTAATGCCCACCTGTCAATCCCCACCGCATTGAGGTGTACCCCATCACCCCAAAGGTATCGCCAAGTATCCACTTCCAGCTCTAAATGTCTGATAACCAGCCCCCCAGTTCCTAACCACAAATTTGCTAACGTCCCTGTTAACCTTTTTCCGGGCCTTATTAAGCCGCTCCACCGATCTAGCCAATCGCCAAGTCGTCCGAGCAATGATGAAGAAACCATACAATCAGCATCTCCGGAAAGGCCAATGCGGAGCCGCAGGAAATCAAATTTGATATCCTGCATAATGTCCAACATGGACTTTAAGCCCAAATCAACGCCGACGTGTAACACCAAAACGTCCGGCGGCCTATCCAGACGTGCAAGGCGATGCACTTCAGGAACCGTCCTGCTCCAGAGCATACCCGGTACTCCCAACCACCAGACACAGGCTTCCTGTCTAGAAATGCCCAATTGTCTCCCATCAGGCCTAACATCTGCTCTTTTTTGCCCCCCAAAAAACATAGGAGTGGCCCAATATGCAGACCAGGCCCTGCATGCCACCTGAAAGAGAAGAAAAACAAACCAAAATAACAACCAAAATGCACCCATAAACATGCATACCCATATAAACATGCCCAATGAGCTCCCCTACACCATTACTCTGACAACAGGTAAGGACGAACGTATAACCTGAACCAATGCGATTCCCACCTACCAATGCGCTTTACCGCCTCCTTATCCAACCCCCATCTGGCCGCCTCTGTAGCTGCCCAATTCAAAAAGAATGCAAGGAAAATTCCTTGTCCCCCAAACACAACGCCTTTAAGCTTTTCCGGAAAACAGAAATGAATTGACATCTTAACAAAGGGGTACCGTTAGCATGCACCAAATAGGACCCCGCCAACCTGGACAAACTGCGAGGAATCCCCTTCCACCGGACATAAGGGCGAACCCGGTACCGAAAATACCTGAACCTTCCTGCCCCTGCCCACCTGATCCGTTTTGGATTTGCGCAACACCAGGGACAACCTATCCTCCCCATAGGTGAATTCCATAGCCCACATACCCCCCTGCACTTTTTTGGAAGGGCTAACTAACTTGCCGATCCGAAGCGCCCCAAAGAACGCCAGAGAGAATGCCGTTTTAAACAAAGAGCCCTTATAGGCCGATGAACACAGAAAAACCAACTGGGCTAAAACCCTCCCCAGATGCTCAAACAAAACAGGGTGCCTGGAGTCCCTGCACTTCTGAGAGCACCGATACCCCCTCATCGCTTGCCGTACCCACAAATCTTTTGTGAAGTCCTGTCAACCCTGCAATTTGAACAAAAATGCCAATCCTGCCAATTTTTTCTCCAGCCCTACACCGACACCCCCTCTTCCAGAGTCCATGAGACAAAATACAGAACCACCAACCGCACTTTCTGTCCCTCCTGCTCAATCTCGACCTGTTGCAAAAAAGACAACCATTCGCGCCATACCCTGCTATATGTAGCCCACGTCGCGGCACTTACGATCCCAAGGCAATCTTCCACAGCCATTCGGGACAAGGAACCCCGTGTCGCTACGCCACCGGTGCCAACTCCCGGGAACCTGTCCCACTGAAAGTGAGCCAAAGCGTCAGCAATGACATTCTCAAATCCCTGGAGGTGCACAGCATAAATAAAAACATTTAACTGCAGACATCGCAACACTAAGTGTTCGAGCAGCCGTACCACGGGTGGAGACGAGGCTGATACCTTGTTGATGACATGACCACCCCCAGATTATCCGCATGACCAGGCACACAAAATGAGTGGGAGACTTGACCCCTGCCGTACTTGAGAGCCGTCGGCAAAACACCCTCCCAAATTGGTAGGATGCGACACGCAAAGTTCAACTTAACCTACATCGACTGTAGTTTCTGAAGTTTAACCTTGCGTAATCCCAAGAGCCCCCGAATCTCTTTCTTAAGTGCCACAAGACAATGCCCAGGAAACGAATCACTGTAGTCGGTACTTCCATTTTTTCCGGGGCCAAGGTAATGCCAAAAACGAGCGGCAATGTGTTCCAACGTAGCCAGAAGCACCGCACAGATCTCAGAGGAGGCCGGGCCCACGCAAAGAAAATTATCCAAGTAATGGATACGGCAACTTCCTACTGGACCTAGGCCCACCCACTCATCACCCTCAGATCTAATGGCACAAAAATAATTAAAATTGGACTTACCAGGCTGCCTAGGAAGGGTCCCACCAGCAGAAGTTTCCACCTCCATTGCTGCAGGTCATCCGCGAGGCTCCTTCTCTTCCAGCAAGGACAGCTCGCCCTCCGATCATTTGACTGCCGCGTCTTCTTCCCTCACCAACAGCCCTTTAGGAGATCCGTCCCTGGATGCTGAGGATCTGCGCTGCTGCAGGCTCTGCCTCCTCACGCCAGATCCACCCACAGATTTCCTGGTCGCCTTCCCCGGGCCTTTTCTGCACTCCCCTCAGACCTCAGATGATGCCGTCTGGGAACCGGAGAGCCGCCAGCTGCTGCATGGGAAGACCCGGTGGCCGCTGCTGTACGATTCCCATGCCGAAGCCCCGATCTCCGCGGATTAATCGCCAGGGGTGGCGCCCCCACGGTCCTGCTCCTGCTGTGGGGCGGGCCTAGGGGGACCACGGTACTCCCGGAGGCCCCACCCGCTGAGCTCCGTCCTTGAGGGGGATTCCTCCCAGGACCCCCCGTCGCGGGCACAGCCAGGCGCTTAGCATGAAGGGGCCCGTACGGGACTCCCGGTGTGACGCTGAGCTCTGGGGGAGGAGTCCAGAACCTCTGAGCTCGTGTGGACTCCTGCCCCCCTGTACTGGCTCCAGGTGCCCCACCGCCCAGTACCATAGACAGCCACTCCGCACCCCGTGATGCCGCCTCTGCCCGTGCCTCAGCCAATCTTGCTCCTCACGCTGCCACTGATTGCTGGGGAGGGGACATCTCCTTTTTTACTGTGATTGTGCCCAGTTATCCATGTGTCTCCAGCCTCAAAGCTGTATATCTGCAATGTGAGAGCTAATGCACTGCTTCCTGTGAATACTAATATCAGGAGATTTGAAGTGACCTTATTTTAAGGTTTAAGGTTTAATTATTTTCAATCTGGATTTCAGATCACTTACCTACAGATGTTTACAGATAACTTCAGATAACTATTGTACTGCAAAGCCCTGCCCCTGCCAAGATTGCTGCCCCACCACCTCTTTGAAGACACAGTGCAGAAAAAGCAGTAGTAAAGCCTGGTGCACACTAGAAGAGCTTGGGAGGAGCTGCTGTACTAACTATCCAATGTTAGTACAGTGATCTCCCCTGCTGAGCTATTGTGTTCTGACAGGGGGACTGCACCCCCGGTAGAACACACTGATCAGCGCTCTCAGCCATTGGCTGGGTGCCGATCGGCAGACCTTTTTTGGTCAGGCCCCTGCCATACACATGGGCCGAATGTTGACCGGTTTCTATTGAACGGCCCATAAGTCACTAATTGAGTAAAGATGCAGCTGCAGAGAGACCACATGCAAAAACTGGGATTAGTCATTAGCCCTTTGCCTGCATTTTTAGGCACAGCTCCCAGAGTTCAGTTCCTTTTTAATATAAGTACAGACTTTCTTTGACTTTAAAGCGGTTGTATACCCGCTGCCTTTTTTTCTTTTTTTTTTACACCTGTAAAGGAAAAGGCATAATGAGCTAGTATGCAAGCATACTAGCTCATTATGAAATACTTACCTTAGAACGAGGCGTCGGTTTCCCTCCCGGTCCACGCCGAGGCAGCTGACATTATGCCTCGGCGTGTCTTCCGGGTATCGCGGCTCCAGCGCTGTGAGTGGCTGGAGCCGCGATTCGTCACTCCCACGCATGCGCGCGGGAGACTTCTTTCCGGCAAGGTCCGGTGTCCGGTGTCCGCTGGGCCTTTAGCCGAGAATCCCCTGTGCAGTCAGCGGCGCAGTGCAAGGGGAATATCTCCTAAACCGTAAAGGTTTAGGAGATATTTTTTTTTACCTACAGGTAAGCCTTAGTATAGGCTTACCTGTAGGTAAAAGTAAAAAAAAAGACTATACAACCGCTTTAAGTTGTCTCTTCATTTGTTGTATTCTGTAAAATGTATTCTATATTCAGTGATAAAATAAACACATACACATAGAGAAGCACCCACTCAAATCTTTGTCATGTCAAGAGGTTATAGTCTAATACTGGTGCATGCTTTGGTCTTGGGGGGAATAAAGTTGTCACAGCTGGGAGGATGATAAAGAGTCAGTAGTAATGTACTGCTATTTTCCAAAGAATTGCAACAAAATATACCATTTTAGAGATCAAGTTATCCAAGTATTCTGCATCACAAGCCTATCTTTGCTGAGAAAGGCTACTGTGTACTATCTCTACATTCCATCTCTGTCCAGGGTCTTTTTATTTTCAAGGTGACAGGTTATTAGAATCTTTGTGTGAAAAATGGAGGTAGTTTTTTTTCTGTTCCACTCAGATAACAACCAAGGTGCAACTTTCAAACACCCCAGGCTGTGCTACACATCTGTATGTGAATCGATTCTGTAAGCCTTCCAACAAACAGCAACTGCAATTACATACATTTTTATATCTAAAATGTTGGAATACTTGAATTCTATGTTTGACATAGTAATTTAAACCTTCAGAAACAAAAAAAAAAAAAAAAACAGGTGAAAGCATGCACAGTGTACTCCCTAAAAATGCATATATATATATATATATATATATATATATATATGTACAACACCTTTATAATGATAGAGAAAGAAAGGACTTTAAAGGCTGCCACTCATAACCCAATGTATTTTTCAGTTTTAAAATGTATTTTTATTCAAGTTTTTTATACATATGTAGCGGGGTTCCTTTAAAGACTCTTGAACTACTGTTCCCAGAACCCCACTGGTTCCCAGGATGTTTTGCTTCTGCCCCAGAGACTCATGGGTGCGGAGATATAAGGAAGGGGCGAGGCCTGGCTCGGCCTCTTTGGACACGGGACGGCAGAGACTGATACACCTGTGCGGACCTGCGCTGGGTAAGGCCTGAAGCCTGGGGCCTTTCCGGAGCTGACCAAGGAGCCTTCCACCCCACTGCGAGCCTGGGTGGCATCCGACATCTCTACTTACAGCCTAGATTGGATCGGGGACCCGATCGCAGCGACCGCTGTGGGCGAGTGAGGACACAGCCGGTGGAAGTCCCGGACGGAGATTGAGTCCGGCGGGTGAGCGAGCGCAAGCTCATTCCATAACCTGTTTGATAGTACTGTGCCTATAGACTGCCGAGGCCTACTACCTCATGTTAAAGACTCTCACTGGAGATCCACAGCAGGACTGATCCAGAGGATCTCCAGTGAAGTGTTGCCAGTTATCAACTTTCCCTTTTCTTGGATTACAAATGTTGTTTATTCTTATGTGCACCACCTCTACAGATTGCCGGTGAAGAATCCATCATCCATACAGGACTGAGTTCTAGAATTAGGAATCAGGCCTGATTCATTAGGTACCCAGTTTAGTTATTGCGCCACAGGGCGCCTAGTTAACAGTCGCCCCACGTGGCGTTTCCTCATCCACCCCCCCCTCTTCTCTATGGTGTAGTGTGACTGATATTGCAGGGCTCTGCATATAATCTAGGTTAAGTTGTCATCACTGTTCATTCTCTTTGCATAGCCGAAAGTAAAATCTGTTATTCCTTTACAACTATTCTGTGTCTTAGTCTCTCATAGAGTATAAGTATTAAATGTGTATACCCCTAGACTAACTGTGCCAGAAAGGGTTGAGTAGATTGCCGGGGGTTGGCGGAGCTGTATTCAGGGCCCAAGCCAAATCTGCGGCCCTCTTAGTTGAGGGTATCGCTACACGTGGGGGTTCTCGTCCGGGATCCTGACACAGCGGAAAAACCCGCCAAGAGGTACCGGCATGGACCCGAAAGACATCAGAACGTGGTGTGGAGTAGCTAAGACAGATCCAAGCCAGTCAGTGGTCATTAAAATGCCGGGTCAGGAATGGTAGACCGAAACGGTGGAAGGATTAATGAAGTCAGTGACTCCAGATTGTACACCATGGGTGATGGGAACAAAGTTAGACCCAGACACCTCACACCAGTATGCGCTAGTGGAGTATTCAGATGAGAAGCCAGAGGCTTGCAAGCGCAAATATACGCAGATGTCGGATAACAGATCTTATAGTCTGGCACACGCTATTAAGAGAGAGCCACCACAAACGGGACCACCGCAGACTGCGGCCCGTACCTCACCAGAGAGGAGAGACGGAGCGACACCTCCGGTGACGCCTGCACCTGCCATGGCCATATCACCCGAACTGATAAAGGTGTTAGGGAACCTACTAACAAACTGTCAGAAGACAAGCACGGTGCACGTAGAGACTAGCTACCGGAGGCTAAAGACATTCTCGGGGAAGCTTCCCGTCCCTGCGGGGGAGGAAGATTTTGACACTTGGGTGGAACAGGCATTACAGGCAGTAGAGGCATGGGAGGTGCCTGAGGCACAGAAGAGACAGCGAGTCTTGGAAAGTCTGAAGGGTGCCGCGGCAGAAGCGGTGAAGAGCTTCCGGTTTGGAAATGAAAACTGTACAGCTCAAGATTGTCTGGCCATGCTGCAGGAAGAGTTTGGTCAGCTGGAGAAGGTGTCAGAGATGATCTATCAATTTGAACACACTCTCCAGCAGCCGAATGAGGAACTGTCAGAATATGTTAGAAGGCTGAACAGGCAGTTATGCAAGATTGTTCTGAAGAAGGGAATGCTGCCCAAAGATGCAGATGAAGCACGAATGAAGCAGATCATGAAGGGAGCATGGCGCTCAGACCCGGTTTGGCTGCACCTAAAACCTCAGGAGGAGGAATGTCACTAACCTACTCTGATCTAATAAAAATTATTAGGGACGAAGAGGCGCTGCAGAAAGATCAGCAGGTGGCCAAGGCGAATGTCACCCCTGTACCAGTGTTGGTCAATTCGGTCAAAAGCCCGGAAAGAGATGCAGAGGTCGACACTTTGAAATCGCAAATGGCCCAAGTGTTAGAGATGCTGACCTCTTTGATGAAGAAAGATCAAAGAAGACCAGAGAAACCAAGTCCAAGAAAGGAGTTGTTTCCGAACACCTCAGCACCGGCCTCCTTACAGGACCGAGAAGAGATGATTTGCTATAACTGCGGAGGGAGTGGCCACTTTGCTAACACATGCTCCAGTCCAAAGAAGAAGAGAACAGATAATTACAAGCCGGCGGGAAACTCCAAAGGGCCCCGGTGAAGGAGTCAACCGGGTGCCCATCATCTTCAGCGCGCTCCAAACTGAATAAAAAGGCCAAGGATGGAGGAGACAAAACTCCTAGGAGGAGATATAGTACCCCCCCACCAAGATATATCCCAGAGGGAGGGGCAAGACCCCTCAGTGGAAATACAGCACCCCGAAGAAAGAACATACACCTAAGAGGAACAATAACATCCCTCAGCGGGTTTGTACCCCCATTGAGAGGGAGAAAATCAATGCATGCCAGGCTCAGGAAAGAATAAAGTCCAAAAGGAGCTGGGCGAGGAAAAGTCCAAAGAAGAAGGTGGCCCCAGTCCGGCCATACCCAGAGGAGCTGGTGGGCCCATCCCCTACTGTGCCCATTCAAGTGGAAGGAGTCTACACCAAAGCTTTTTTGGACACCGGAGCACAGGTGACCTTACTATACCGAGACTTCTATGATAGGCACTTGAGTCATCTGCCAATCCAGAAGATAGAAGAGCTGGAGATATGGGGACTTGGAACCCAGAGTTTCCCTTACGATGGTTACCTGCCCATAAAGATGACTTTCAACCCATCCGTAGCTGGGAAGGCTGAAGTGTTTGACACCCTGGCAGTTGTGTGCCCTCGGCTGCCGGGAGCCAGCAAGACTTCCCTGATTATAGGGACAAACACGGATCTAGTCCGGAGACTCCTGACCCCTCTAGTGAAAGAGAGGAACCATTCAGCCACCAAAATCCATCCCATGCTAAAGACGGCCTACCAACGACTGGTCTTAGAGCAGAAGACCCCGGGAGAGGGGATAGGGAAGGTGTGGAGACTTGGCAGAGAAGGAGTAGTGCTGCAGCCCGGAGAAGTAACCTGTCTTAGGGCCACTGTGAAGCTTACGTGGGAACAACCTGGCCCCTTTGTTATGCTGGAATCCGACCCAAGGGAAGAGTCCTCAGGCCTGGAAATGATACCAGAAGTGATCCCGCTCAAGGCCCTGAAGAAGGCCCATGGCAGAGTTCCGGTGAGTGTGAGGAACACTACGGGAGGGCCCATGGAGATCCCTGCCAGAATGTTGCTGGGCCAGGTGAGCCCTGCTGCCCCGGTCACTCTGTCAGAAGTCAAGGGGATGGGTGACGGAGGAGATGTTTGGGAGAAGCTGTCCATGGAAAACCCGAACCTACCCAGGGCTTGGAAAGAAAGAGCCAAGGCCCAGCTGACTAGATGGGAGAAGATCTTTTCCGAAGATGAATTCGATGTGGGGTGTGCAAGAAGTGCCACCCATCGAATCCGCCTCCAAGAAGATAAGCCCTTCCGAGAGAGGGTCAGGCGGGTTCCCCTGGCAGATCTGGAGGATCTGAGGGAACAACTTGCAGAACTGAAGAAGACTGGTGTGATCCGGGAGTCTAGAAGCCCCTATGCCTCCCCAATAGTGGTGGTCAGAAAGAAGAATGTATCGTTGAGGCTTTGTATCGATTACAGGACCCTCAACAGGAGAACCATCCCTGACCAATACACCACGCCAAGGATAGAAGATGCCTTACAGAGTTTGTCCGGAGCCAAATGGTTCAGTGTGATGGACCTCAAGAGTGGGTACTATCAAATCCCTATGCACCCAGAAAATATACACAAAAAACTGGATATGATAATATAGTGATAAACACGTGTATCACCCAAAATAACGTGCTAGGTGACTCCAGTGATAAAGTCCTCAAATTATATTAGCAAAATTATGCAAATAAATGCAAATGAATGTCCATTAGAGATGTAATCCATAAAACGAAAAAAGGTGATGAAAATCAGTCCAGAGAGAACGTGATGAATCAAAACGTGAAATTATAATCCACAGTCTTCTATATGTGGGAGAAAGTAGCCACCACCAAGGTGAATAGAGGAAAGCTTACCAGAAGTTATGGATTTGGCGGGGCATGCGCCACCCAAATCAAATAAACTTGAAGAGTGTAAACACTCAAACAATAATTATATACAGATGTGATGTGAAATCCGCCACCAAGTATATGTTGAGGAGGCTTACCAGAGATGATGACTTTTTAGTCGAAACTAGTCGGGTGGATTTGTCCATATACATCGCTCTTGTACCTGCATCCATGCTTTTAGACCATCCTAAAATGTGAGTGTTACATTGTATGATTTTTTTATTAAATCCTTTCCAAACGGAATTATGCTATGTGAGCTTTTCTATCTCTACACATATGCATTGGATACCGAGTCCCTACATGAATTGGTGTTTTGTGTTATTGGATGTCCCGTCTGATTGAAGTGCTAAACCCCTTTGACTCCAGACTACCCCTCCACTCAAGACCATCTCTATTAGCGTCCATTAACCACTAAAGCAATCTCAGATTTGGGCGGCGTATGCCTCTCCAAATCCGAGACCTCTGGTAAGCCTCCTCAACATATACTTGGTGGCGGATTTCACATCACATCTGTATATAATTATTGTTTGAGTGTTTACACTCTTCAAGTTTATTTGATTTGGGTGGCGCATGCCCCGCCAAATCCATAACTTCTGGTAAGCTTTCCTCTATTCACCTTGGTGGTGGCTACTTTCTCCCACATATAGAAGACTGTGGATTATAATTTCACGTTTTGATTCATCACGTTCTCTCTGGACTGATTTTCATCACCTTTTTTCGTTTTATGGATTACATCTCTAATGGACATTCATTTGCATTTATTTTCATAATTTTGCTAATATAATTTGAGGACTTTATCACTGGAGTCACCTAGCACGTTATTTTGGGTGATACACATGTTTATCACTATATTATCATATCCAGTTTTTTGTGTATATTTTCACATTTATACATATTTATTTAGATAGCGCTACACTTTTATTTTTTGATTATCACTAGCTCTTTTGTACCAGCAGTGTTGGCAGCTTGTTTCACATTATTTTTCCAGCGCAGTATTACCCATTTACTTTTTATCACCTATGCACCCAGAAGACAGAGAGAAGACGGCCTTCATAACCCCGGTGGGATTCTTCGAATTCAATAGGATGCCTCAGGGTCTGTCTGGAGCTCCTGCTACCTTTCAACACCTTATGGAGAAGACTGTTGGAGACATGAATCTTATGGAAGTCCTTGTGTACTTGGATGATGTCATTGTCTTCGGGAGAACCTTGGAAGAACATGAAGCCAGGCTGGAGAAAGTACTGAGAAGACTCAGTGAAGAGGGACTTAAGCTTTCTCCTGAGAAGTGTCGGTTCTACCAGTCTTCTGTGAACTATCTGGGGCACATCGTGTCTGAAGAAGGGGTGGCCACAGATCCTGAGAAGTTGGAAGCAGTCACTTCCTGGCCACGACCCACCACGGTAACAGAGCTCAGATCCTTCCTAGGGTTCTGCTCCTATTATAGGAGGTTTGTGGAGGGGTTTGCTCGGATTTCCCACCCGTTGAATGAATTGCTAAAGGCAGAAGGGGAAGAGGATGACTCAGGGCCCAGGAGGCCTGGTGAGTCAGTTCAAGATCAGTGGAACTCAAGGTGTGAAGAGGCCTTCCAGGCCCTGAAGAGGAGCTTAACCACTGCCCCAGTCCTGGCCTACGCCGACCCTACCAAACCTTATGAATTACACGTGGATGCCAGCCATGAGGGCCTAGGCGGAGTGCTCTACCAAGAACATGAAGGACAACTGCGTCCAGTGGCCTATGTGAGCAGGAGCCTGACCCCCTCAGAAAGGAACTACCCCACTCATAAGCTGGAATTCCTGGCTCTCAAATGGGCAGTAGTAGACAAGTTAAAAGACTACCTCTATGGGGCAGAGTTTACTGTGAAGACAGATAACAACCCCCTGACCTACCTCTTCACCACCGCAAAACTAGATGCAACCGGACACAGGTGGTTGGCTGCATTGTCTGGATTCAACTTCAGTCTGAAGTACAGACCAGGGGCTGGAAATAGGGATGCAGATGCCCTGTCCCGGAGATCTCATGCCATGACCAATGACTGGAAAGACTGGACCCAAGTAGCACCCGAGGGAGTACGGGCCCTTTGTCAAGGAGCTGAATTTCAAGCCAGAGGAGGCTCCAGGGCAGAGGAGATAGAAGTTACAATGGTAGGAGTCCCTAAACACTATTGTGGAGTAACGCAGCTAGAAGAAGATAACCTGCCGAAGCTATCCAAGAGGGAGTTGAGGTGTGACCAACTGGAAGACCCCATGGGGAGATTGGTCCTCGAAGCCCTGGAGAATCAGGATCCCAACAAACTCTTACATCACCCCTCAAAGGAGGCCCGCCTGTTGAGAAAGGAATGGGACAGACTGCAGGTGCATCAGGGAGTGGTCTACCGAAGGGGCCCCTCTGATGACTCAGAAGATAAGTGGCAGCTGTTCCTACCAGAGAAGCACCGAGAGACTGTACAAATTGCTTTACATGACCATCATGGCCACCTAGGGGCAGAAAGGACCTTCCAGCTTGTCAGAAGTTGGTTCTATTGGCCCTGCATGAGGGCAGAAGTAGAGGAGTATTGCCATTCCTGTGCACGATGCATTCAGAGAAAGACTCTACCCCATCAAGCTGCCCCAATGGGCCACTTACAGAGTCAAGGCCCAATGGATCTGGTATGCATTGATTTTCTCTGCCTCGAACCCGACCTGAGTGGATTGGGGAATGTTCTCGTAATAACCAACCATTTCACCCGCTATGCCCAGGCTTTCCCAACCAAAGATCAGAAGGCATCCACCAAGGCCAAGATACTTATGGAGAAGTATTTTGTCCATTACGGATTACCACAGAGACTTCACTCAGATCAAGGAAGGGACTTTGAGAGTCGGTTGATCCGGAAACTTCTGGACTCATTGGGAATAAAGAAGACCAGAACCACACCTTAGCACCCACAAGGAGATGCTCAGCCGGAGAGGTTTAACCGGACCCTGCTCAACATGTTGGGAACTTTAGAAACAGAGAAGAAGCAACACTGGAGCCAACACATATCAGCCCTAGTGCATGCCTATAACTGTACCACAAGTGATGCTACTGGCTACTACCTTATTGACTCATGTTTGGGAGAGAAGCAAGGCTGCCCGTGGATCTGGCCTTTGGCACTTCTTTAGATCATACCTCAGCTACATCTCACAAGGGATACGTGGACAGACTCAGACGTAGCTTGCAGGTGGCCTATGAACAGGCCCAGGCGGCCTCGGATCAAAGGGGAGCCCGCAACAAGAGAAATTTCGATCTGAAGGTTCGAGTGCAGGATCTGCAGCCCGGGGACCGAGTACTGCTACGCAATTTGGGGGTCCCTGGAAAGCACAAGCTTGCAGACAGATGGAGATCGGAACCCTATATTGTCTGTAGGAAGTTGCCCGGTTTGCCTGTTTACAAACTAAAGCCAGAAGGGAAGGTGGGGCCCCTGAAGACGTGGCATCGAAACCACCTGCTCCCACTTGCCGAAGCAGTCAGGATACCCCCAGCAAGGGACCCCCCGGAATCAGTCTCTATCCTGGATATTCCCAGGCCGAGCACTCGGTCTCAGACCTCTTGAGCTGAAGATGGGGAGGCCTCTCAACTGAGTACAGATGAAGGAGGAGAACTGGACTGGCTGTGGCCTTCCTCGACTCCGGGAACGTCCGCCATAGATCTCCCAAATACAAGGGATACTCCAGATGCAACGCTGAATCTGGAGGCCACTGAATTCATACCCTTCAGTCCCTCAGCTGATTACTGGGAAGATGTTCCTGATACTTGTTCAGAGGAGGATCCTAGAGATTCCAATTACCAGTCAACTTCTGAATCAGAGGTTCCAGAACCAGCAATGTTACCTGAACTTACTCCTGAAGAAGAGCTAGTGGCGCCAGAAGCCCCAAGAGAGCAGAGGGCTCGCAGAGTTATCAGGCCTCCCAAGAGACTAACTTACCCCCAAATGGGGACGAGCTCAGAGGACTCTGTTGTAACGCCTAGGAGAAGTGTTGAGCATCCTGATCCCTCCACTGTCCATTTGGTGGAGGGCAACCCCAGCTCACTCTCTGGCACAGTTAGGCAGGCCACTCATGGTAGTGTGACCTGTGGGCAAGAGAGTTCCACCCCAAAATTTTGGTGGGAATTCCCTATGCCAACATCATACTCGACACTGTCCAAAATTGTACATAGCATTTGTTGAAGTTTATCTTTGGGGACCAAAGAGTTTAAGTGGGGGGAGTGTGTAGCGGGGTTCCTTTAAAGACTCTTGAACTACTGTTCCCAGAACCCCACTGGTTCCCAGGATGTTTTGCTTCTGCCCCAGAGACTCATGGGTGCGGAGATATAAGGAAGGGGCGAGGCCTGGCTCGGCCTCTTTGGACACGGGACGGCAGAGACTGATACACCTGTGCGGACCTGCGCTGGGTAAGGCCTGAAGCCTGGGGACTTTCCGGAGCTGACCAAGGAGCCTTCCACCCCACTGCGAGCCTGGGTGGCATCCGACATCTCTACTTACAGCCTAGATTGGATCGGGGACCCGATCGCAGCGACCGCTGTGGGCGAGTGAGGACACAGCCGGTGGAAGTCCCGGACGGAGATCGCGTCCGGCGGGTGAGCGAGCGCAAGCTCATTCCATAACCTGTTTAATAGTACTGTGCCTATAGACTGCCGAGGCCTACTACCTCATGTTAAAGACTCTCACTGGAGATCCACAGTAGGACTGATCCAGAGGATCTCCAGTGAAGTGTTGCCAGTTATCAACTTTCCCCCTTCTTGGATTACAAATGTTGTTTATTCTTATGTGCACCACCTCTACAGATTGCCGGTGAAGAATCCATCATCCATACAGGACTGAGTTCTTGTAAGGTACCTGTGATAGGTAGTGTCCGAAGTGGAACTTGTGTGCTGAGGATTCAGGCGAAAACGTAGTCAGGCAGATTAGGTTGGCAACAGATCAGGCAAAATGGTACACGATCGAAATCCAGAGAGTGGACAGGCAGGCAAAGGTCATACACGAGCTGGCAGTGAAGTACAAAATCAGCAGGCTGGAGAGTAGTCAGGAATTCAGGCAGAAGTTCAACACGAAAATCAGGATCAAAAAGCAGTCACAACACCCAGGGAGCTATTCCACACAAACGGGCGCTGAGAGATAGCATCACTTCCTTTTTAAGGGCTGCTTTGATTGAAAATTGTCCACAGCTGGCAGTAGGTGGGGCTGGTGAGTCCAAGGTAATGTTTAATACTGAGAGGACATTTCCAAAAGTCTAGATCTGCTCAGTAGCGCAACAGGTAAGGCTGCAGCTTTGGGACCAGGAAGATCCCGGTTCAAATACACCCAGGTACATGACAGGGCCCCCTCCCCAGTGGACCCCTCCGGGGGCCCAGCGGGGCTTAGTGGGAAAGGAGGCATGGAAGTCTCGAATAAGAGAAGGGGCATGCAGATCTTTGGCTGGAACCCAGGAACGGTCTGTGACAGGATATCCCTTCCAATGAACCAGATACCGAAGGCCACGACCCTGTCTTCTAGAATCAAGAATCTTGGAGACTTCAAACTCATTTTGTCCATCAACAAGAACAGGAGGAGGTAGCTGTTGCGTTCTGGAGTAGCGATTGAAAATTGCTTTTTTGAGGAGGGAAACGTGGAACACAGGATGAATCCGGAGAGAGGAGGGTAATTTCAACCGATAGGAGACTGGCCCGACTCGAGCAATAATTCTGTAAGGACCAATGAATCGAGGGCCCAATTTGGTAGAAGGTTGTTTCAGTCTCACATATTTGGTTGATAGCCAAACTCTGTCCCCCACCACATATGGAGGTATATGGCGTCTTCGTTTGTTGGAAAAAAGTGCATACTTGCCTGCTAATTTCCGTAGTAATAAGCGAATCTTTTTCCAATGTAGCAGAATATTTTTAACCCGCTGATCTGCTGCTGGTACACCAGAAGAAGGCTGAAGTAGGGGAAAAGTCTGAGGGTGATAGCCTAGGGCTGCGTAGAATGGTGTGGTATGAAGAGCACTGTGCCAACGGGAATTAATGGCGAACTCAGCTAAAGGCAAATACTCAGACCAGTTGGAGTGTAAGGCATTGACATAATGTCGAAGATAGGTTTCTAGGGTCTGGTTCATGCGTTCGGTTTGACCATCTGTTTGAGGGTGATGTGAGGTAGAGAGTGAACGCGTTACTCCCAGTTTCTTGCAGAACGCTCTCCAGAATCGGGAAACAAACTGGGATCTGCGGTCTGAGACGACATTGGTAGGTATGCCATGATATCTCACAATATGGGAAAGGAAGAGAGTAGACAGTGCTTCCGCTGTAGGTAATCCCGAGAGCGGCACAAAATGAGACATTTTTGAAAAGCGATCCACTATGACCCATATAGCAGTCATGCCCTCGGACTTGGGTAAGTCTGTAATGAAGTCCATAGTCAAATGGGTCCAAGGCTGACGAGGTGCTGAAAGTGGTTGTAACAGTCCAGTAGGCAATGTACGGGGTACTTTATTAGCAGCACAAGTTGGACAGGCAGCCACATAGTCAGTAACATCCCTTTTCATATGAGGCCACCAGACATGACGCTGCAAGGTCTTAAGAGTGATGGTGACACCAGAATGACCAGATAAAACACCATCATGTGCCCAGAGGAGTACAGGTTTTCTGAGGCTAGGGGCTACGAACAGGCGACCTGGTGGTATCTTCAAGCCTTGGGGAACACAATTCTGGGTTTCTTGTAACTGTTGGGAAAGAGCCGTAGAGATCTGTGCGACAATTTTGTGAGGTGGGATTATATACTGCTCGGTAGGTTGGTCTTCTTCAGAGGTAGCAAACTGTCTGGAAAGAGCATCGGCTTTCTTGTTTTTATGCCCAGGAACATAAGAAAGAACAAAATTAAAACGGGAGAAAAACAGAGCCCATCGAGCCTGACGTGAGTTCAAACGTCTTGCAGTCTGAAGGTACAGTAGGTTTTTATGGTCAGTGAGGATAGAAAAAGGTTTGGGAGCCCCTTCCAGAAGATGTCGCCATTCAGACAATGCCAAATTTGATGGCCAGTAGTTCTCGATTCCCAACATCGTAATTCATCTCCGCTGGAGAAAACTTTCTAGAAAAAAATGCTACTGGATGGATTCTACCAGACTTAGGCTGTCTCTGGGAGAGCACGGCACCTGCTCCTACCTCAGAGGCATCAACCTCAACTATGTACTGGAGATCGGGATTTGGATGCTGAAGAATTGGAGCTTTGCTGAACATGTCTTTTAATTGCTGGAAAGCCGATTCTGCTTCTGAGGACCATACCTTGCAATTTGTATCTTTCTTAGTCATAGCAGTAAGGGGGGCCGCAATGGAGGCAAAACCTTTGATGAAGCGTCTGTAGTAATTTGCGAACCCTAGAAAGCTTTGGAGCCCTCTTAAAGTGGTCGGTTGGGGCCATTGCAAGACAGCGGAAAGTTTTTGAGGGTCCATTTGGAAACCGGCAGCACTTATAATGTATCCAAGGAAAGGAATACGGCTTTGATGGAAACTGCATTTCTCAATCTTCGCGTAAAGATGGTTTTCTCTCAGTCGTTGCAATACCTGCTTTACATGCGAGATGTGCTCTAGATGAGTCTTGGAAAAGATTAAAATGTCGTCCAAGTAGATGATCACAAAACTGTTGCTGAAATCATGAAAAATTTCATTCATGAAACGTTGGAAGACAGCAGGGGCGTTACACAACCCAAATGGCATAACCAGATATTCAAAATGTCCATTACGAGTGTTAAATGCTGTCTTCCACTCGTCCCCGTCTTTAATTCGAATTAGATTATAAGCCCCTCGTAGGTCTAGCTTGGAGAAGATAACAGCCCCCTTAAGTACATCAAACAGTTCAAGAATGAGAGGCAAAGGGTAGGAGTCTTTTACGGTGATTTGATTTAACCCTCGATAGTCTATGCATGGTCGAAGACCCCCATCTTTTTTTTCAACAAAGAAAAAACCTGCCCCTACTGGAGAAGAAGAGGGTCGGATAAAACCTCTTTCCAAGTTGTCTTTTATGTATTCCTCCATGGATTTTTGTTCAGGCAAAGACAGGGGATAGGTCCTTCCTTTGGGAAGAGGTGCTCCAGGAATCAATTTAATTGCACAGTCAAAAGAACGATGTGGAGGTAAAACTTCTGCCTTTTGCTTGCAAAATACGTCTGCAAACGCATGGTATTCATGAGGCAAGGTAGGTGGGATGCCACGGAAGCCAACATACAAGCAGGAAGTCTTTTGGGTTAAGACAAACAGTTTGAATGACAGAACGACCCCCAAGAGGTTAGTTCTCCATTTTCCCAATCAAAAGAAGGGTTATGTTGTTGTAACCATGGGTAACCAAGGATAACAGGCAGAAGTGGAGAATCAATAAGAGACAAGACAACTTCCTCTTTGTGGAGTACGCCTACCTGAAGGGTGATTGTCATAGTCTCAAATTTTACAATGCCATCTCCCAAGGGTTGTCCATTCACGGTGGTAATGTTCAGGGGTCTAGATTTTGGAACAAATGGGATATTATTTTTTTTAGCAAAAGTGTAGTCCAAGAATATGCCAGCAGCTCCAGAATCCACAAAAGCCTCACAGGAGACAAGTTTAGAGGGTAAATGGATAATTGCAGGAATGGTAATCTTGGTCTTGGAGGATATACCTGTAAGGTCTAAGCCAGCTCCTCCAACACTGGTTAGACCCTGCCTTTTACTGGACGGGAAGGGCAGACAGATAATAAATGTCCTTTAAGTCCACAGTATAGGCATAGGCCCAATGCACGCCTCCTTTGTTTCTCAGACTCAGTTAGGTGGAGACGGCTTACATCCATGGGTTCCACAGGTGTCTGGGGTTCAACTGAGATTTCAGGTTCTGGCTGAGGTGGTGCTTGGAAGTTAGGGGCCAAACGGTAGACTGGCCGAGGAAACTTGCGAGTTCTAAGTCTCTCTTGGCATCTTTCATGATACCGGACATCCAGACGAACACAGAGCTCTATGAATTTCTCTAGGTCTTCTGGGGAATCCTTATAGACTAATTCGTCTTTGATGCGATCTGCAAGACCTTTTCGGAAGGCTGCACATAATGCCCTTGAGTCCCAAGTAGTCTCAGCAGCAAGGGTACAAAACTCAATAGCATATTGTGCCACAGACCTGGTGCCTTGTTGCATGTCCAAGAGTGAGTACTCAGCTGCAGAAGCTCTATCTGGCTTGTCAAATACAGTCTGGAGAGAAGCCAGAAATTTGTCAGCATCTTGCAGCACAGGATCATTGCGTTCCAGATAAGGAGAGACCCAGGCCAGGGCCTTCCACTTTAACAAGGAAATTACAAAAGTCACTTTGGCAGAAGAAGTGCTAAAGGTCCCAGGGTTGTTGCGGAAATGCAAACGGCAAACATTTAAAAAGCCTCTGCAGTCCTCAGTATCACAACCAAATTTGTCAGGCATAGGAAGTTTGGGTGGTACAGAAGAGGTGGGTTGGATCGTAGCAGGAGTAGGATCCAGAGTCTGGACCGTTGCAGAGGAAGCAGGCAAACAAGATTTAAGCATAGTACAAAGTTCATCTAACTTGGCGTCCAGGGAAGAAAGATGCTGTTCATGAGCTCCAATCAATTGTCCCTGACGTGAAATCGCCTTAACAATCTCAGCAGGGTCCACTGTCATTGTGGCCCGTTTGTAATGTAAGGTACCTGTGATAGGTAGTGTCCGAAGTGGAACTTGTGTGCTGAGGATTCAGGCGAAAACGTAGTCAGGCAGATTAGGTTGGCAACAGATCAGGCAAAATGGTACACGATCGAAATCCAGAGAGTGGTCAGGCAGGCAAAGGTCATACACGAGCTGGCAGTGAAGTACAAAATCAGCAGGCTGGAGAGTAGTCAGGAATTCAGGCAGAAGTTCAACACGAAAATCAGGATCAAAAAGCAGTCACAACACCCAGGGAGCTATTCCACACAAACGGGCACTGAGAGATAGCATCACTTCCTTTTTAAGGGCTGCTTTGATTGAAAATTGTCCACAGCTGGCAGTAGGTGGGGCTGGTGAGTCCAAGGTAATGTTTAATACTGAGAGGACATTTCCAAAAGTCTAGATCTGCTCAGTAGCGCAACAGGTAAGGCTGCAGCTTTGGGACCAGGAACATCCCGGTTCAAATACACCCAGGTACATGACAGGGCCCCCCCCCCAGTGGACCCCTCCGGGGGCCTAGCGGGGCTTAGTGGGAAAGGAGGCATGGAAGTCTCGAATAAGAGAAGGGGCATGCAGATCTTTGACTGGAACCCAGGAACGGTCTGTGACAGGATATCCCTTCCAATGAACCAGATACCGAAGGCCACGACCCTGTCTTCTAGAATCAAGAATCTTGGAGACTTCAAACTCATTTTGTCCATCAACAAGAACAGGAGGAGGTAGCTGTTGCGTTCTGGAGTAGCGATTGAAAATTGCTTTTTTGAGGAGGGAAACGTGGAACACAGGATGAATCCGGAGAGAGGAGGGTAATTTTAACCGATAGGAGACTGGCCCGACTCGAGCAATAATTCTGTAAGGACCAATGAATCGAGGGCCCAATTTGGTAGAAGGTTGTTTCAGTCTCACATATTTGGTTGATAGCCAAACTCTGTCCCCCACCACATATGGAGGTATATGGCGTCTTCGTTTGTTGGAAAAAAGTGCATGCTTGCCTGCTGACTTCCGTAGTAATAAGCGAATCTTTTTCCAATGTAGCAGAATATTTTTAACCCGCTGATCTGCTGCTGGTACACCAGAAGAAGGCTGAAGTAGGGGAAAAGTCTGAGGGTGATAGCCTAGGGCTGCGTAGAATGGTGTGGTATGAAGAGCACTGTGCCAACGGGAATTAATGGCGAACTCAGCTAAAGGCAAATACTCAGACCAGTTGGAGTGTAAGGCATTGACATAATGTCGAAGATAGGTTTCTAGGGTCTGGTTCATGCGTTCGGTTTGACCATCTGTTTGAGGGTGATGTGAGGTAGAGAGTGAAAGCGTTACTCCCAGTTTCTTGCAGAACGCTCTCCAGAATCGGGAAACAAACTGGGATCCGCGGTCTGAGACGACATTGGTAGGTATGCCATGATATCTCACAATATGGGAAAGGAAGAGAGTAGACAGTGCTTCCGCTGTAGGTAATCCCGGGAGCGGCACAAAATGAGACATTTTTGAAAAGCGATCCACTATGACCCATATAGCAGTCATGCCCTCGGACTTGGGTAAGTCTGTAATGAAGTCCATAGTCAAATGGGTCCAAGGCTGACGAGGTGTAGGGATGAGCCGAACACCCCCGGGTTTGGTTCGCACCAGAACCTCCGAAAGTTCGCGCGAATTCGTTATAATGGACGCGAACGTTCGAAATCAAAATTGCTGATTACAACGGCCAATATGCATGTTAATGTCATAAAACAGGTTTGGGGACCCGGGTCCTGCCCCAGGGGACATATATCAATGCAAAAAGAAATTTTAAAAACTAACGTTTTTTCGGGAGCAGTCATTTTAATGATGCATAAAGTGAAAAAAAAAAAGTGAAATTTTCCTTTAAATATGGTACCTGGGGGGTGTCTAAAGTATGCCTGTGAAGTGGCATGTGTTTCCCGTGTTTAGAACTGTCCTTGCACAAAATGACATTTGTAAAGGAAAAAAAGAAGCCATTTAAAACCACTTGCGGCTTTAATGTCATGTCTTGTCCTGGCCGCCATATGGCTGAAAATCCTTGAGAAAAATGGCATGGCTACCCCATCACACCCCCCCCACCCCAGCCCCTTTGGGTCTTGTATGGATATTAAGGGGGACCCCGCACCCAAAATAAAACCCTATACCTACAACCCTATATACTCTGAACAGCAGTATATAGGTGGTGCAAACAAGACACGGACTGTAGGTTTGTTCTTAAGTAGAATCTGAACAGGTACATTATGAAGTGTAGCTCCATCCCAAAAAAATCTATTTTTAAGCTTTTTGGAGAACATAGGGAGGGGTTATCACCCCTGTAACATTTGCTGTCTTTGCACATCTGTTCAGAACATGTCACCTCACTCTCCGTCCCAATGACAAATGTTTTTGGAAAAGTGGGGTTTTAATTGAAACAAGGATTGGTGATAAAGCATCAGTAGAGAGGAGATACCTTTTTCCCAAATTAAATCTAACAGGATAGAATTTCCCTTCCTAGGGGTAGATTTTCTCTCACTTCCTGTTTTCTCTTGCCGTTTGCAAGTAGGAGTCGTTTGTAAGTTGGATGTTTGAAAGTAGGGGCCTGCCGTATATACTCTGCAGAAATTTGCCCTATTAGATGTTGGTGTAGCCACAAGACTGGTGGGCACAGGAATGGGCCCTGCTGTGAGTTAATAGATCAAGATTTGTACTTGCATGCACCTGTTGAACCGGGCAGAAAAATTGGGCCTTTGGTGGTGGTGGTGGTGGTGGTGGACGGTGTTGCCACAAGACTGTAAGCCCTCACAGTTACTCTTGGTGGGTGCAGGAATGGGCCCTGCTGTGAGTTATTAGATCAAGATTTGTAATTGCATGCACCTGTTGAACAGGGCAGAAAAATTGGGCCTTTGGTGGTGGTGGTGGTGGACGGTGTTGCCACAAGACTGTAAGCCCTTACAGTTACTCTTGGTGGGTGCAGGAATGGGCCCTGCTGTGAGTTATTAGATCAAGATTTGTAATTGCATGCACCTGTTGAACAGGGCAGAAAAATTGGGCCTTTGGTGGTGGTGGTGGTGGTGGTGGTGGACGGTGTTGCCACAAGACTGTAAGCCCTCACAGTTACTCTTGGTGGGTGCAGGAATGGGCCCTGCTGTGAGTTATTAGATCAAGATTTGTAATTGCATGCACCTGTTGAACAGGGCAGAAAAATTGGGCCTTTGGTGGTGGTGGTGGTGGTGGTGGACGGTGTTGCCACAAGACTGTAGGCCCTCATAGTTACTCTTGGTGGGCGCAGGAATGGGCCCTGCTGTGAACTATTAGATCAAGATTTGTAATTACACGCCCCTGTTAAACAGGGGCTGAAAAATTGTGCCTTAGGCATTGGTGCTGGTGCCACAACACTGCAACCCCTCACAGATACTGTACTTGGAGCACAGCAGTCACACCTGTTGCGAAGCATCTTTTTAAAAAATTGTAATTACACGCCCCTGTTATACAGGGGCTGAAAAATTGTGCCTTAGGCACTGGTGCTGGTGCCACAACACTGCAACCCCTCACAGATACTGTACTCTGAGCACAGCAATGAGACCTGTTGCAAAGCATTGCCTAAAAATTTTAATTACACGCCCCAACAGGGGCTGAAAAATTGTGCCTTAGGCACTGGTGCTGGTGCCACAACACTGCAACCCCTCACAGATACTGTACTTGGAGCACAGCAGTCACACCTGTTGCGAAGCATCTTTTTAAAAAAATTTAATTACACGCCCCTGTTATACAGGGGCTGAAAAATTGTGCCTTAGGCACTGGTGTGGTGGCATGGATCATTGAGGAGGAGGAAGAGGATAGTCAGTGAACATAACAGGACAGTCACTCAGCATCAGCATAGGCAGTCTTGAAGGGATGTGACATTATAAATTATTCCGTTATATCCGTTTCAGGTGTCTGGTAGCTGGTGGTGATCCAAGACTGATTCATTTTTATGAAGGTCAGTCGATCAACCGAGTCGGTGGACAGGCGCACCCTATGATCGGTGACAAATCCTCCAGCAGCACTGAATGTGCGTTCGGAAAGAACGCTGGATGCAGGACAGGCCAGTAGCTCAATTGCATACTGTGCAAGCTCTGGCCAGTGATCCATCCTCAGGACCCAGTAAGCCAGAGGATTTTCGGTGGGAAAGGTGTCCAAGTCTGACCTTGCCCCTAGGTATTCCTGCACCATGTATATCAGACGCTGGCGATGGTTGCTGGAACCGATCATACCTTGGGGCTGCGGACTAAAAAATTGTCTGAACGCATCGGTCAGACGTCCACCTTCCCCACCGCTCCTTCTGCTACTGACCGAAGCCTCAGCAACTCGTCGTCCAGGACCAGGAGTTTGTAACCTCCCAGTTTCTGGGAATGCGTTGCACAGACCTTTCTGCAAGGCCTCCCTGAGATGTCTCATCCTCTGCTCCCTCTGCGACGGCAAGATAAGGTCCGCAACCTTACCCTTGTACCGTGGATCAAGGAGAGTGGCCAGCCAGTAATGGTCCCTCTCCTTGATCCGAAGAACACGAGGATCCTTCCGCAGGCTTTGCAGGATCAGGGAGGCCATGCAGCGTAGGTTAGCTGAGGCATTCGGTCCGGAGTCCTCTGGGTCACTGAGGATGACATGATCGCCAGCCACCTCCTCCCAGCCACGTACAAGTCCACTGGTTTGTTGGGACTGTACATCATCCCTAAAAGACTGCTGCTGCTGATGCTGAGTGCCAGGCTCCACCTCCACGCTCACACAATCCTCCTCCTCCTCCTCCTCCTCATCCTCATCCTCTTCCTGTGTGATGGGTGGGACAGAAGGAACACTGTCTGGATAAAGGGGGCCTTGAGAGGCAAGGAAGTCCTCCTCTTCCTGCCTCTGTTCTGCCTCAAGTGCCCTGTCCATTATCCCACGCAGCGTATGCTCCAACAGGTGGACAAGAGGTACAGTGTCACTGATGCATGCACTGTCACTGCTCACCATCCTCGTGGCCTCCTCAAATGGTGAGAGGACAGTGCATGCATCCCTGATCATGCTCCACTGGCGTGGGAAAAAAAAGCCAAGCTCCCCTGACCCTGTCCTGGTGCCGTAGTCGCAAAGGTACTCATTGATGGCCCTCTGCTGCGTGTGCAGTCACTGCAGCATGGCCAACGTTGAGTTCCACCTGGTGGGCATGTCACATATTAGGCGGTTCTTGGGCAGGTTCAGCTCCTTTTGCAGCTCAGTCAGCCGAGCACTGGCATTATAAGATCGGCGGAAATGCACACAGACTTTCCTGGCCTGCCACAGGACATCCTGTAAGCCTGGGAACCTGCCCAAGAACCGCTGCACCACCAGGTTGAGGACGTGAGCCATACAGGGCACATGGGTGAGCTGCCCCTGTCGCAGGGCGGAGAGGAGGTTGGTGCCATTGTCAGAAACGACCATTCCTGGCTTAAGCTGGCGTGGCGTCAACCACCTCTCGGCCTGCCCCTGCAGAGCTGCCAGAACCTCTGGCCCAGTGTGGCTCCTGTCCCCCAAACACACCAGCGCAAGCACGGCATGGCATCTTTTTGCCTGCGTACTCACGTAGCCCCTTGTACGCCTACGGAGCACCGCTGGTTCCGAGGACAGAGCACTCGAACAGGACATGGAGGAAGAAGAAGAGGAGGGGGTGGAGGAGAGAGGTGTGTCACAACCAGTAGTAGCATTTTGGAGGCGTGGTGGCGGAACAACCTCCAACACTACTGCACCTTGTCCTGCATCCCTCCCAGCTGCCAATAGAGTGACCCAATGGGCCGTGAAAGAAAGATAACGTCCCTGTCCATGCCTGCTGGACCATGAGTCAGCGGTAATATGCACCTTACCGCTGACCGCCCTGTCCAGCGAGGCATGGACATTGCCTTCCACATGCCGGTAGAGAGACGGAATCGCCTTCCGTGAGAAAAAGTGGCGTTTGGGAACCTGCCACTGAGGAACCGCACATTGAACAAACTCACGGAAGGGGGCCGAGTCTACCAACTGAAAAGGCAGCAGTTGAAGTGCTAGCAATTTAGCCAAGCTAGCATTCAACCGCTGGCAATGTGGATGGCTGGGAGTATACTTCTTTCGATGGTCCAGCAGCTGGGGCAGGGAAATTTGCCTGCTACAATCGGACGTCGGTGTACTGCAAGTACTTGGTTGTGACACACCTAATTCTACACCTTCAGTCCTCTCAGAGCAGCTTTCAGAGAGGACTGAAGATATAGTGGGGATGGAGATCCCAGCTGATGAGGAGCAAGGAGAGGTCCGCTTTGTTCTTTGGTGTGGGTCTTTTATGTGTGCTTGCCAACGAGCTGCATGGCAGGTCGACATATGTCTGCTCATGCTTGTGGTGCCCAAGCGGCTGATGTTTTGGCCACGCGAGATACGCTTGAGACAAATATTGCAAATAGCAGTGGTGCGATCTGATGCACTCGTCTCAAAAAAGGCCCACACCAAAGAACTTTTGTGATAACGTGCAGAGGCAGCGCCCTGCACAGGCGGAGCTCTGCGGTGTGGTACAGTTGCTGTGCTGGCCTCTAGCTGGCCTCCAGGGGGCATCCTGCCTCGTTGGACATGTGACGCCGCATCCTCCTCCTCCTCCTCCTCCTCCTCCTCTCTCCCTTCAGGCACCCACGTGGAGTCAGTGACCTCATCATCCCCTCCCTCTTCACCACTAGAGCAAACCTGGCAGTAAGCTGCAGCTGCTGGAACAGTACTGCCAGATTGCTGTCCTTCAGCATCCCCTCTCTCTGCGCGCACACTACTGACTTCCTCAAGCTGGGTATCATCATCCGAGCCTTCGAATCGTTGGGCATCCTCCTGGAGCATGTACCCAACACTGTGCTCAAACAGTTCGGGGGACTCCTCAGGAGGACATGGTGGGTCTAGGGAAGGGGTGGCTGATGATGCCATTGAGTACGCGTTGGCAGCTGCTCTGCCAGTACCCTGAGCCTGGGTGAGAGAGGATGAGGAGGATGAGGAGGGCTTGGTCATCCATTCTACCAAGCCTTCGGCATGATGCGGCTCCACATGTCCAGCTGCCGAAAACAAAGACAAGCGTGTCCCATGGCCACGTGCTGATGACGATGCACGACCACGTCCACGGCCAGCACTGTTGACTCTAGAAACAGAGCCTGCCTGCCCTGTGTTCTTGCCTCGGCACGCTCTGCCTCTCCTTGGCGGTCTTCCAGCCATTGTAGTCGGTAGTGTATATAGTATAAAAAATAGAGCTCCTATGTGTGCTCACAACACACTGTAGGTCCTATGGGTGCTGACACTAACACACTATAGGTACTATGTGTGCTGCTGATAAGAAAATATAGGAGCTCTGTTTGCTGCGACTAACACACTAGAAGTCCTATGGGTGCTGCTGAGAAGAACATATAGGAGCTCTGTGTGATGCCACTAACACACTAGAAGTCCTATGGGTGCTGCTGAGAAGAAAATATAGGAGCTCTGTGTGATGCCACTAACACACTAGAAGTCCTATGGGTGCTTCTGAGAAGAAAATATAGGAGCTCTGTGTGATGCCACTAACACACTAGAAGTCCTATGGGTGCTTCTGAGATGAAAATATAGGAGCTCTGTTTGCTGCCACTAACACACTAGAAGTCCTATGGGTGCTGCTGAGAAGAAAATATAGGAGCTCTGTGTGATGCCACTAACACACTAGAAGTCCTATGGGTGCTGCTGAGAAGAAAATATAGGAGCTCTGTGTGATGCCACTAACACACTAGAAGTCCTATGGGTGCTTCTGAGAAGAAAATATAGGAGCTCTGTGTGATGCCACTAACACACTAGAAGTCCTATGGGTGCTGCTGAGAAGAAAATATAGGAGCTCTGTGTGATGCCACTAACACACTAGAAGTCCTATGGGTGCTGCTGAGAAGAAAATATAGGAGCTCTGTCTGCTGCCACTAACACACTAGAAGTCCTATGGGTGCTGCTGAGAAGAAAATATAGGAGCTCTGTTTGCTGCCACTAACACACTAGAAGTCCTATGGGTGCTTCTGAGATGAAAATATAGGAGCTCTGTTTGCTGCCACTAACACACTAGAAGTCCTATGGGTGCTGCTGAGAAGAAAATATAGGAGCTCTGTGTGATGCCACTAACACACTAGAAGTCCTATGGGTGCTTCTGAGATGAAAATATAGGAGCTCTGTGTGATGCCACTAACACACTAGAAGTCCTATGGGTGCTGCTGAGAAGAAAATATAGGAGCTCTGTTTGCTGCCACTAACACACTAGAAGTCCTATGGGTGCTGCTGAGAAGAAAATATAGGAGCTCTGTGTGATGCCACTAACACACTAGAAGTCCTATGGGTGCTGCTGAGAAGAAAATATAGGAGCTCTGTTTGCTGCCACTAACACACTAGAAGTCCTATGGGTGCTTCTGAGATGAAAATATAGGAGCTCTGTTTGCTGCCACTAACACACTAGAAGTCCTATGGGTGCTGCTGAGAAGAAAATATAGGAGCTCTGTGTGATGCCACTAACACACTAGAAGTCCTATGGGTGCTTCTGAGAAGAAAATATAGGAGCTCTGTGTGATGCCACTAACACACTAGAAGTCCTATGGGTGCTTCTGAGATGAAAATATAGGAACTCTGTGTGATGCCACTAACACACTAGAAGTCCTATGGGTGCTTCTGAGATGAAAATATAGGAACTCTGTGTGATGCCACTAACACACTAGAAGTCCTATGGGTGCTGCTGAGAAGAAAATATAGGAGCTCTGTGTGATGCCACTAACACACTAGAAGTCCTATGGGTGCTTCTGAGATGAAAATATAGGAGCTCTGTTTGCTGCCACTAACACACTAGAAGTCCTATGGGTGCTGCTGAGAAGAAAATATAGGAGCTCTGTTTGCTGCCACTAACACACTAGAAGTCCTATGGGTGCTGCTGAGAAGAACATATAGGAGCTCTGTGTGATGCCACTAACACACTAGAAGTCCTATGGGTGCTGCTGAGAAGAAAATATAGGAGCTCTGTGTGATGCCACTAACACACTAGAAGTCCTATGGGTGCTTCTGAGATGAAAATATAGGAGCTCTGTGTGATGCCACTAACACACTAGAAGTCCTATGGGTGCTGCTGAGAAGAAAATATAGGAGCTCTGTTTGCTGCCTCTAACACACTAGAAGTCCTATGGGTGCTGCTGGGAAGAAAATATAGGAGCTCTGTTTGCTGCCACTAACACACTAGAAGTCCTATGGGTGCTTCTGAGATGAAAATATAGGAGCTCTGTTTGCTGCCACTAACACACTAGAAGTCCTATGGGTGCTGCTGAGAAGAAAATATAGGAGCTCTGGGTGATGCCACTAACACACTAGAAGTCCTATGGGTGCTTCTGAGAAGAAAATATAGGAGCTCTGTGTGATGCCACTAACACACTAGAAGTCCTATGGGTGCTTCTGAGATGAAAATATAGGAGCTCTGTTTGCTGCCACTAACACACTAGAAGTCCTATGGGTGCTGCTGAGAAGAAAATATAGGAGCTCTGTTTGCTGCCACTAACACACTAGAAGTCCTATGGGTGCTGCTGAGAAGAAAATATAGGAGCTCTGTGTGATGCCACTAACACACTAGAAGTCCTATGGGTGCTGCTGAGAAGAAAATATAGGAGCTCTGTTTGCTGCCACTAACACACTAGAAGTCCTATGGGTGCTGCTGAGAAGAAAATATAGGAGCTCTGTTTGCTGCCACTAAGACACTAGAAGTCCTATGGGTGCTTCTGAGATGAAAATATAGGAGCTCTGTTTGCTGCCACTAACACACTAGAAGTCCTATGGGTGCTGCTGAGAAGAAAATATAGGAGCTCTGTGTGATGCCACTAACACACTAGAAGTCCTATGGGTGCTGCTGAGAAGAAAATATAGGAGCTCTGTGTGATGCCACTAACACACTAGAAGTCCTATGGGTGCTGCTGAGAAGAAAATATAGGAGCTCTGTGTGATGCCACTAACACACTAGAAGTCCTATGGGTGCTTCTGAGAAGAAAATATAGGAGCTCTGTGTGATGCCACTAACACACTAGAAGTCCTATGGGTGCTGCTGAGAAGAAAATATAGGAGCTCTGTCTGCTGCCACTAACACACTAGAAGTCCTATGGGTGCTGCTGAGAAGAAAATATAGGAGCTCTGTGTGATGCCACTAACACACTAGAAGTCCTATGGGTGCTGCTGAGAAGAAAATATAGGAGCTCTGTTTGCTGCCACTAACACACTAGAAGTCCTATGGGTGCTGTTGGGGTGCAATGCTGTGCTAACAGCACTGCGGTTGGTACTACTGCAATACTGTACTAACAGTAAGCACGCACCAGACTAATCCCCAGCAGCAGCTAATAACACACTAACTGTGCAATCAGCAGCAATGAACGATCAATGACTTAGGTAGCAATGGTTTAGCAAAGAAATAGCCAATGGTTTAGCAAAGAAGAGCAAATCTTTCAGTATCAAGCAAAGACAGAATCAGCAGACTGATCTCTCCTAAAGCCGGAACTCATGTGACCGGGGCCGACGGGGTGGCGGCCTTTTAAATGGTGGGGCGTGTACTAAAGCCCCTGAGCTGTAATTGGCTACAGGCGTCCTGCCTGTAGCCAATTATTGCTCTCCGAGTTTCGGGCGCTGTGATTGGCCAAGCATGCGGGGTCACAGTGCATGCTTGGCCAATCATCAGCCAGCAATGCACTGCGCCGGCCGCGCCGGCCGCAATGCATTGCGGGACCGCTCGCATCACACGAATGTGATGCGAACGGCCCAAATAGTTCTGGGCTCGCCGAACGAGCGAACGCCCGGTGCTCGATTCGAACGTGGGTTCGAATCGAGCACCGGGCCCATCCCTAACGAGGTGCTGAAAGTGGATGTAACAGTCCAGTAGGCAATGTACGGGGTACTTTATTAGCAGCACAAGTTGGACAGGCAGCCACATAGTCAGTAACATCCCTTTTCATATGAGGCCACCAGACATGACGCTGCAAGGTCTTAAGAGTGATGGTGACACCAGGATGACCAGATAAAACACCATCATGTGCCCAGAGGAGTACAGGTTTTCTGAGGCTAGGGGCTACGAACAGGCGACCTGGTGGTATCTTCAAGCCTTGGGGAACACAATTCTGGGTTTCTTGTAACTGTTGGGAAAGAGCCGTAGAGATCTGTGCGACAATTTTGTGAGGTGGGATTATATACTGCTCGGTAGGTTGGTCTTCTTCAGAGGTAGCAAACTGTCTGGAAAGAGCATCGGCTTTCTTGTTTTTATGCCCAGGAACATAAGAAAGAACAAAATAAAAACGGGAGAAAAACAGAGCCCATCGAGCCTGACGTGAGTTCAAACGTCTTGCAGTCTGAAGGTACAGTAGGTTTTTATGGTCAGTGAGGATAGAAAAAGGTTTGGGAGCCCCTTCCAGAAGATGTCGCCATTCAGACAATGCCAATTTGATGGCCAGTAGTTCTCGATTCCCAACATCGTAATTCATCTCCGCTGGAGAAAACTTTCTAGAAAAAAATGCTACTGGATGGATTCTACCAGACTTAGGCTGTCTGGGAGAGCACGGCACCTGCTCCTACCTCAGAGGCATCAACCTCAACTATGTACTGGAGATCGGGATTTGGATGCTGAAGAATTGGAGCTTTGCTGAACATGTCTTTTAATTGCTGGAAAGCCGATTCTGCTTCTGAGGACCATACCTTGCAATTTGTACCTTTCTTAGTCATAGCAGTAAGGGGGGCCGCAATGGAGGCAAAACCTTTGATGAAGCGTCTGTAGTAATTTGCGAACCCTAGAAAGCTTTGGAGCCCTCTTAAAGTGGTCGGTTGGGGCCATTGCAAGACAGCGGAAAGTTTTTGAGGGTCCATTTGGAAACCGGCAGCACTTATAATGTATCCAAGGAAAGGAATACGGCTTTGATGGAAACTGCATTTCTCAATCTTCGCATAAAGATGGTTTTCTCTCAGTCATTGCAATACCTGCTTTACATGCGAGATGTGCTCTAGATGAGTCTTGGAAAAGATTAAAATGTCGTCCAAGTAGATGATCACAAAACTGTTGCTGAAATCATGAAAAATTTCATTCATGAAACGTTGGAAGACAGCAGGGGCGTTACACAACCCAAATGGCATAACCAGATATTCAAAATGTCCATTACGAGTGTTGAATGCTGTCTTCCACTCGTCCCCGTCTTTAATTCGAATTAGATTATAAGCCCCTCGTAGGTCTAGCTTGGAGAAGATAACAGCCCCCTTAAGTACATCAAACAGTTCAAGAATGAGAGGCAAAGGGTAGGAGTCTTTTACAGTGATTTGATTTAACCCTCGATAGTCTATGCATGGTCGAAGACCCCCATCTTTTTTTTCAACAAAGAAAAAACCTGCCCCTACTGGAGAAGAAGAGGGTCGGATAAAACCTCTTTCCAAGTTGTCTTTTATGTATTCCTCCATGGATTTTTGTTCAGGCAAAGACAGGGGATAGGTCCTTCCTTTGGGAAGAGGTGCTCCAGGAATCAATTTAATTGCACAGTCAAAAGAACGATGTGGAGGTAAAACCTCTGCCTTTTGCTTGCAAAATACGTCTGCAAACGCATGGTATTCATTAGGCAAGGTAGGTGGGACGGCCACGGAAGCCAACATACAAGCAGGAAGTCTTTTGGGTTGAGACAAACAGTTTGAATGACAGAATGACCCCCAAGAGGTTAGTTCTCCATTTTCCCAATCAAAAGAAGGGTTATGTTGTTGTAACCATGGGTAACCAAGGATAACAGGCAGAAGTGGAGAATCAATAAGAGACAAGACAACTTCCTCTTTGTGGAGTACGCCTACCTGAAGGGTGATTGTCATAGTCTCAAATTTTACAATGCCATCTCCCAAGGGTTGTCCATTCACGGTGGTAATGTTCAGGGGTCTAGATTTTGGAACAAATGGGATATTATTTTTTTTAGCAAAAGTGTAGTCCAAGAATATGCCAGCAGCTCCAGAATCCACAAAAGCCTCACAGGAGACAAGTTTAGAGGGTAAATGGATAATTGCAGGAATGGTAATCTTGGTCTTGGAGGATATACCTGTAAGGTCTAAGCCAGCTCCTCCAACACTGGTTAGACCCTGCCTTTTACTGGACGGGAAGGGCAGACAGATAATAAATGTCCTTTAAGTCCACAGTATAGGCATAGGCCCAATGCACGCCTCCTTTGTTTCTCAGACTCAGTTAGGTGGAGACGGCTTACATCCATGGGTTCCACAGGTGTCTGGGGTTCAACTGAGATTTCAGGTTCTGGCTGAGGTGGTGCTTGGAAGTTAGGGGCCAAACGGTAGACTGGCCGAGGAAACTTGCGAGTTCTAAGTCTCTCTTGGCATCTTTCATGATACCGGACATCCAGACGAACACAGAGCTCTATGAATTTCTCTAGGTCTTCTGGGGAATCCTTATAGACTAATTCGTCTTTGATGCGATCTGCAAGACCTTTTCGGAAGGCTGCACGTAATGCCCTTGAGTCCCAAGTAGTCTCAGCAGCAAGGGTACGAAACTCAATAGCATATTGTGCCACAGACCTGGTGCCTTGTTGCATGTCCAAGAGTGAGTACTCAGCTGCAGAAGCTCTATCTGGCTTGTCAAATACAGTCTGGAGAGAAGCCAGAAATTTGTCAGCATCTTGCAGCACAGGATCATTGCGTTCCAGATAAGGAGAGACCCAGGCCAGGGCCTTCCCCTTTAACAAGGAAATTACAAAAGTCACTTTGGCAGAAGAAGTGCTAAAGGTCCCAGGGTTGTTGCGGAAATGCAAACGGCAAACATTTAAAAAGCCTCTGCAGTCCTCAGTATCACCACCAAATTTGTCAGGCATAGGAAGTTTGGGTGGTACAGAAGAGGTGGGTTGGATCGTAGCAGGAGTAGGATCCAGAGTCTGGACCGTTGCAGAGGAAGCAGGCAAACAAGATTTAAGCATAGTACAAAGTTCATCTAACTTGGCGTCCAGGGAAGAAAGATGCTGTTCATGAGCTCCAATCAATTGTCCCTGACGTGAAATCGCCTTAACAATCTCAGCAGGGTCCACTGTCATTGTGGCCCGTTTGTAATGTAAGGTACCTGTGATAGGTAGTGTCCGAAGTGGAACTTGTGTGCTGAGGATTCAGGCGAAAACGTAGTCAGGCAGATTAGGTTGGCAACAGATCAGGCAAAATGGTACACGATCGAAATCCAGAGAGTGGTCAGGCAGGCAAAGGTCATACACGAGCTGGCAGTGAAGTACAAAATCAGCAGGCTGGAGAGTAGTCAGGAATTCAGGCAGAAGTTCAACACGAAAATCAGGATCAAAAAGCAGTCACAACACCCAGGGAGCTATTCCACACAAACGGGCGCTGAGAGATAGCATCACTTCCTTTTTAAGGGCTGCTTTGATTGAAAATTGTCCACAGCTGGCAGTAGGTGGGGCTGGTGAGTCCAAGGTAATGTTTAATACTGAGAGGACATTTCCAAAAGTCTAGATCTGCTCAGTAGCGCAACAGGTAAGGCTGCAGCTTTGGGACCAGGAAGATCCCGGTTCAAATACACCCAGGTACATGACAGTTCTAGAATTAGGAATCAGGCCTGATTCATTAGGTACCCAGTTTAGTTATTGCGCCACAGGGCGCCTAGTTAACAGTCGCCCCACGTGGCGTTTCCTCATCCATCCCCCCCTCTTCTCTATAGTGTAGTGTGACTGATATTGCAGGGCTCTGCATATAATCTAGGTTAAGTTGTCATCACTGTTCATTCTCTTTGCATAGCCGAAAGTAAAATCTGTTATTCCTTTACAACTATTCTGTGTCTGAGTCTCTCATAGAGTATAAGTATTAAATGTGTAAACCCCTAGACTAACTGTGCCAGAAAGGGTTGAGTAGATTGCCGGGGGTTGGCGGAGCTGTATTCAGGGCCCAAGCCAAATCTGCGGCCCTCTTAGTTGAGGGTATCGCTGCACATACATACATATATCTTTCATAACATTACCAATAAACACATATACATTACAAAAAATTAGACAAAACATACACTTTCAACAATATGGGTCTATCCTGTAACATCCTTTACTCTTCTCCCCTCTCTTCATTCCCCTTTAATTAACTTACATGGCCTCTTTGTTATCTTTCTCTTTTTTTTCCCCTTTCCTCCCTTCTCTTTCTTTTCCTTCCCCCTTCTTTCTCCTCCCCCTCTTTTCCCTTCTTCCTCCCCTCCTCATAACCCAATGTAAAGGAAAAAAAGCACTAGAGTATGTCATATAGTAACACAACACATAAAGTTTATTAAGCATACATTAGAACATTTAAAAAAAAAACAACATCCCAAAAGGGGTATACTGAACTCCTATATTCTCCATAACTACAATATCTAGCCCAGACATTTACATGTGGTACATGAATATTGAAGATCGAGTATTCAAAATGATATACAGGTATCAATGGGCTGGATGAAGGAGGATCCAACCAGTGGCCCACGGAGTGCTCTGATGCAGCCCGCAACCTCCTGATCTGGGATGGCTGGTTGGTTGTGCACCTGCAGGTTACCTGCACTGAGCCATAGACTTCTGTTTTTAACTGCGGGTTTGGTGCCCTTTCAGAAAGTGTACCCCACACCTGCAAGATACAAGTCTATGGCAAAGTGCAGCTAACCTGCAGGACAGCCACAGGTGCACTGCGCTGCACCCGCTGTGTGGGTAAACTGAAGCGTGTCAGTGTCAAGGCAGCCTTAGGCCCCTTTCAGACCCAATCGGACCCTCCATTTACCTTCAATCCGCTAAAATAAAACAGAAGGAGATCCATCCCATTCCATCTGGGCGGATCGGAGGGCCCATAGAGTAGAGTGGGCTGTACCACATTTTTAGTAGTACAAATGGCACTATAGTTTCCAATGGCTGTTTGCAACATGGGAACTTTCTTGTCACCTGCCATAACCCCATCTATCCCCATTCCACTCTCCATTAATGTCTGACCCCTAACTGACCTGTGTGCCCAATGTAATTCTAGTTCACCCTCCCCCCTCAATCCTAGTTTAAATACTCCTCCAGCCTTCCCATAAACCTCTCCCCCAGCACAGCAGACCCCTTTCTATTCAAGTGCAAACTGTCTTTAGCATATAGGTTGCACCCCAATGAAAAGTCAGCCCAGTGCTCTAGAAACCCAAATCCCTCCTCCCTACACCAGGTCTTTAGCCATGCATTCAGCTCTCTAATCTCCCCTGACTTTCCTGTGTTGCGCATGGCACAGGCAATATTTCAGAGAATATCACCTTGGAGGTCCTTGCCTTCATCTTGCAGCCTAGTTCTTTAAATTGATTCTTCAGGAGCCTCCACCTTCCATGTATACTGTCATTGGTTCCAACGTGGACCAAGACAGCTGGGTTATGCCCAGCCCCTCCCAGTAATTTATCCACCCGGTCCACCACATGCCGAACCCTGGCACCAGGGAGACAGCAAACCATTCGGTTGAGGCGATCCTGGCGACAAATTATTCTATCAGTCCTTCTGATTATAGAATCCCCTATAACCACCAACTGTCTAGGCCTACCTGCACTCCCCTCACCACCTCTACTAGATGGGTTGCTCTCCCGGCTGTTAGGGGTAGCAGTGACATCTAGGGCTGCAACCTCTGTGTTTGCCACCTCCACATCTTCACCCAACTTGGCAAATTTGTTTTGATGCACAAATACAGGACTGGCCTTCCTTTTCTGCAAGCCCCTTCCACTCCCTCTAACTACATTAACCCATCTTCCTATCTGATAATCCTGACTTGCCCCTCCACTCTCCACATCAGCCCTACTGACCACCTGCTCAGCGAGCAGAGGACCCCTTTCAAGGTTGTCCTTTCCGCCCAGTGTTGCAACTTGCTCCTCCAGATCTCTAATGCGAGCTTCCAGAAGGGCAACCTGCTCACATCTGTCACAGCGGTATCCATCCTAGAGCTGTTGCACCAATTTTGCATACATGTGGCACACTGTGCACTGAGCAAAACCTTCAACCCTGCTAGCACTCATTTCCCAGTTACAATATAATTACTTGTAGGAAGTTTAAGATGTTACTCACAGTTTAGAAGACTCCTGTCTTAACTCCTGTTTTTAAACTCCTGGTTTTTAACTGTCCACTTATGTTCACAAAATCCACATGCAAGCCACCATCAGCAGGGAGCCAGCTCCTAGGGGAGTTTGTACAGACACTTATATACTCACCTGTGAACAATTAACCACTCCCCTTAATTAGCAGAAAGAAAAAAAAGCTGTTTAAAAAGTGTCAGAAAAAGGAGGGGGAAAAAAAAAAAAGGATTTTTAAAACTGATAAACGTATCAAATAAAGGACAAAAAAAAAATCAACACTTGCAAGCAGAAGCAGTTAAAAGCAAAACTCCTGGTGTAGTGTGTTGCGGTGGTGAAAGAAAGACAGAGAGAGAGAGAGAGATAGTGTAATTTCATTTGAGCTAGAGCAGGCGGGCGAGTCGGTTAGCTGCAGTTACAGTGTGTAGAGGATATATATGCATCCCAGGTGTTGTGTGTATATATATATATATATATATATATATATATATACACACTGTATTAAGTTTAGCTAGATCCATTCCAGTTATTCTCTTCATAATATACTGACAGGCAGGCGGGTGATTGTGGTAGCTGCAGTATTTTCAGTTAGTGTACTGTGTCCTTTGGACAGTGTGCACCTAAAGCTACCTGAATACAATTGCTGGTGTTCTCATATTAATTCCACAGGCAGGCAACTGCAAGTATTTTCAGTTAGTGTACTGTGTCCTTTGCACAGTGTGCACCTAAAGCTACCTGAATACAATTGCTGGTGTTCTCATATTAATACCACAGGCAGGGAGCTGCAAGTATTTTCAGTTAGTGTACTGTGTCCTTTGCACAGTGTGCACCTAAAGCTACCTGAATACAATTGCTGGTGTTCTCATATTAATACCACAGGCATGGAGCTGCAGTATTTTCAGTTAGTGCACTGTGTCCTTTGCACAGTGTGCACCTAAAGCTACCTGAATACAATTGCTGGTGTTCTCATATTAATACCACAGGTAGGCAACTGCAAGTATTTTCACTTAGTGTACTGTGTCCTTTGCACAGTGTGCACCTAAAGCTACCTGAATACAATTGCTGGTGTTCTCATATTAATACCACAGGCAGGGAGCTGCAGTATTTTCAGTTAGTGTACTGTGTCCTCTGCACAGTGTGCAACTAAAGATAACTGAAGACAATTGCTAGCTGCAGTATAATCAGTATATATATATATATATATATATACATCCCAGCTTTGCGCAGCTACATCTAACTGCAGGCCATTAGTATGTCTGGAAAGACAACAAGGAGAGGCAGACAGTCACAAGCCAATAAAAGAGGGCAAACAGGCTCTGTGTCTAGAGGCAACAGTGCTGGTCGTGGACAAAGTGCATCCTCATCAGCACGAGGCCGTGGGACATGCTTGTCCTTTTTTTCGGCAGCTGGCCTTGTTGAGCCGCAACATGCCGAAGACTTGGTAAAGTGGATGATCAAGCCGTCCTCATCCTCCTCATCCTTTCTCATCCAGGCTCAGGGTACTTTGTCTGGCAAAGCAGCTGCAAAAGCGGCCTCTTCCCTCAACTCCTTCCCTAGCCCCACCATGTCCTCCTGAGGAGTCCCCCGAACTGTTTGATCACAGTGTTGGGTACATGCTGCAGGAGGATGTGCAGCGTTTTGAAGGCTCCGATGATGGTACCCAGCTAGAGGGAGGCAGTAAGGTGAGCCCAGAGAGCGGGGGTGCCCAAGAAGGACATCAATTTGGCAGTCATGTTCCCCTAGCTGCAGCATACTGCCAGGTTTGCTACAGTGATGAGGAGGGAGGGGATGATGAGGTCACAGACTCTACGTGGGTACCTGATAGGAGAGAGGAGGATGAGGAGGAGGAGGAGGCACATCTCCAATGAGGCAGGATGCCCTCCAGGGGCCAGCTTAAGGGCAGTACACCGACAGCATCACACCGCAGAGCTCCGCATGTGCAGGGCGCTGTTGTCTCTGCGCGTTATTCCAAAAGTTCTTTGGTGTGGGCCTTTTTTGAGACGAGTGCATCACTTGGGCACCACATGCTTGATCAGACATATGTCGACCTGCCATGGTAAGCATACCTAAAAGACCCACACCAAAGAACAAAGCGGACCTCTCGTTGCTCCTCATCAGCTGGGATCTCCAACCCCACTATACCTTCAGTCCTCTCTGAAACCTGCACTGAGAGGAATGAAGGTGTAGAATTAGGTGTGTCACAGCCAAGTACTTGCGGGCAATCTGCTATCGGTACACCAACGTCAGATTGTACCAGGCAAATTTCCCTGCCCCAGTTGCTGCACCACCGAAAGAAGTTCACTCCCAGCCATCCACTTGCCCAGTGGTTGAATGCTAGCTTGGCTAAATTGCTAGCACTTCAACTGCTGCCTTTTCAGTTGGTAGACTCTGCCCCCTTCCATGAGTTTGAGGAATGTGCGGTTCCTCAGTGGCAGGTTCCCAAACGCTACTTTTTCTCACGGAAGGCGATTCCGGCTCTCTACCGGCATGTGGAAGGCAAATTCTTGGCCTCGCTGGACAGGGCGGTCAGCGGTAAGGTGCATATTACCGCTGTCTCATGGTCCAGCAGACATGGACAGAGACATTACCTATCTTTCACAGCGCATTGGGTGACTCTGCTGGCAGCTGGGAATGATGCAGGACAAGGTGCAGTAGTGTTGGAGGTTGTTCCGTCACCACGCCTCCAAAATGCTACTACTGGTGATTCTGACACACCTCTCTCCTCCACCCCCCCCTCTTCTTCTTCCATCATGGCCTCTTCCTGTGCTTTGTCCTCAGAACCAGCGGTGCTTCGTAGGCGTTCAAGGGGCTACACAAGTACGCAGGCAAAAAGATGCCATGCGGTGCTTGAGCTGGTGTGCTTAGGGGACAGGAGCCACACTGGGGTAGAGATTCTGTCAGCTCTGCATGGGCAGGATCAGAGGTGGTTGACGCCACGCCAGCTTAAGCCAGGAATGGTGGTTTGCGACAATGGCACCAACCTCTTCTCCGCCCTCCGACAGGGACAACTGACCCATGTGCTCTGTTTGGCTCACGTCCTTATGAAGCTATGAATAAGCACTAGCACAGTGCGAAACATGTCAGCCAAATTTTGACCTGTGTACCGTTGTACAGTGTGTATTTTGGATTCCTTATTTTAAAATAAAGGCTTTTATTTTTGAGTGCTGCAGTCCAGAAGACTTTTTCGTTCCTGTTTGCTGTCAATAGCATTGCTTGCACCTTTGTCTGCTGGGAGGAGGTGATTTGAAGGATTCCCACACCTGAGCGGCTCCCTTTCTCTTGCTGGCTCACGTCCTTAACTTGGTGGTGCAGCGGTTCTTGGGCAGGTACCCAGGCTTACAGGATGCCCTGAGGCAGGCCAGGAAACTCTGTGTGCATTTCCGCTGGTCATATAATGCCAGGGCTCGGCTGGCTGACCTCCAAAAGGAATACAACCTGCCCAAGAACCGCCTAATCTGTGACATGCCCACCAGGTGGAACTCAACGTTGGCCATGCTGCAGCGGCTGCACATGCAGCAGAGGGCCATCAATGAGTATCTGTGCCAATATGGCACAAGGACAGGGTCAGGGGAGCTTGTTTTTTTTTTGCCATGCCAGTGGGTCATGATCAGGGATGCATGCACTGTCCTAGCACCATTTGAGGAGGCCACGAGGATGGTGAGCAGTGACAGTGCATGCATCAGTGACACTGTCCCTCTTGTCCACCTATTGGAGCACACGCTGCGTGGAATAATGGACAGGGCACTTGAGGCAGAACAGAGGGAGGAAGAGGAAGACTTCCTTACCTTTCAAGACCCTCTTTATCCAGACAGTGTTCCTGCTGGACCGCCTATCACACAGGAAGAGGAGGAGGAGGAGGATTGTGTCAGCATGGAGGTGGAGCCTAGCACTCAGCATCAGCAGCAGTCTTCAAGGGATCAATTACAGTCCCAAAAAACCCATGGACTTGTACGTGGCTGGGAGGAGGTGGCTGCGGATCATGTCGTCCTGAGTGACCCAGAGGACTCCGGACCGAATGCCTCAGCAAACCTACGCTGCATGGCCTCCCTGATTCTGCAAAGCCTGCGGAAGGATCCTCGTATTCGTGTGATCAAGGAGAGGGATCATTACTGGCTGGCAACCCTCCTTGATCCACATTACGAGGGTAAGGTTGCGGACCTTATTTTGCTGTCGCAGAGGGAGCAGAGGATGAAACATCTTCGGGAGGCCTTGCAAAAAGGTCTGTGCAACGCGTTTCCAGAGACTGGGAGGTTACAAAATCCTGGTCCTGGACAACGTGTTGCTGAGGCTTCGGTCAGTCAAAGAAGGAGCGGTGGAGAAGGTGGCCGTCTGACCGATGCGTTTAGACAATTTTTTAGTCTGCAGACCCAAGGTATGATCGGTTCCAGCAACCATTGCGAGCATCTGTTTTACATGGTGCAGGAATACCTAGAGGCAAGATCAGACTTGGACACCTTTCCCACTGAAAATCCTCTGGGTTACTCGGTTTTGAGGATGGATCACTGGCCAGAGCTTGCACAGTATGCAATTGAGCTATTGGCCTGTCCTGCATCCAGCGTTCTTTCGGAACGCACATTCAGTGCTACTGGAGGCTTTGTACCCGATCACAGTGTGCGCCTGTCCACCGAATTGGTCAATCGGCTGACCTTCATAAAAATGAATCAGTCTTGGATCACCAGCTACGAAGCCCCTGATGCTGATGTAACTGAATTTTTTTTTTTTGAATGGGAGATCCCTTCAAGACTGCCTATGCTGATGCTGAGTGACTATCCTGTTATGCTGAGTGACTATTCTCTTCCTCCTCCTAAATGTTCATGCTGATAGCTTGTAAGAAATTTTTGGGTTCTGGGCACCGCCACCAGTGGCTAAGGCCCAATTTTCTGCCCCTGTTTAACAGGGGCGTGTAATTACAATTTTTGATGCAATAATTTGCAGCAGGGCTCATTCTTGCGCTCCAACTAGAGTTTCTGTGAGGGGTTGCAGTGTTGTGGCACCAGCACCAGTGCCAAAGGCCCAATTTTTCTGCCCCTGTTTAACAGGGGTGTGTAATAACAATTTTTGATGCAATACTTTGCAGCAGGGCTCATTCCTGTGCTCCAACTATAGTATCTGTGAGGGGTTGCAGTGTTGTGGCACCAGTGCCTAAGGCCCAATTTTTCAGCCCCTGTTTAACAGTGGCTTGTAATTAAAATTTTTGATGCAATAATTTGCAGCAGGGCTCATTCATGCGCTCCAACTAGAGTTTCTGTGAGGGGTTGCAGGTTTGTGGCACCAGCACCTGTGCCTAATGCCCCATACACACGATCATTTTTAATGTCATTTTTAAAACTGACATTTTTCTCGTCATTTTTTTTCTTGTTTCCTCTCAAGCCTGTCTTGCGTACACACCATCATTTTAAAAAATGTTCAAGAAAAGCGCAGTGACGTACACCACGTACAACGGCACTATAAAGGGGAAGTTCCGTTCGAATGGCGCCACCCTTCATGTTAGTAAAGTTTGTTGAGAGACGATTCGCTCTTTTCAGTCTAGTGCTTTTCAGTCCGTTACAGCATGACGAATGTGCTATCTCTATTACGAACGCTAGTTTTACCAGAACGAGCGCTCCCGTCTCATACTTGATTCTGAGCATGCGCATTTTTTTTCACGTCGTTAAAGCATACACACTATCGTTTTTCACGTCGTTAAAAAAAACGACATGAAAAACGACGTGAAAAAAGAGACCATGTTCGAAATTTTTAATGCCCGTTTTTCACGTCGTTAAAAATGCTCTGGAGCATACACACGATCATTTTTAATGGCCATTTTTTTTAATGGCATTTTTAACGGCATGAAAAATGATCGTGTGTATGGGGCATAAGGCCCAATTTTTCTGCCCCTGTTCAACAGGGGCATGTAATTACAATTCTTGATCTAATATTTCACAGCAGGGCCCGTTCCTGCACCCACCAAGAGTAACTCTGAGGCCTTACAGTGTTGTGGCAACACCAACACCTAAGGCCCAAATTTCTGCAGAGTATATACGGCAGGCCCCTACTTTCAAACATCCAACTTACAAACGACTCCTACTTGAAAACGGAGGGAGACAACAGGAAGTGAGAGGAAATCTACCCCTAGGAAGGAAAATTCTCTCCTGTAAGAGTTAATATGGGAAAAACGTGTCTCCCTCTCCACTTATGCTTTATCACCAATCCTTGTTTCACTAAAAACCCCAAATTTTCAAAAACCAATTGTCATTGGGACAGATAGTGAGGTGAAATATTCTGAACAGTTGCACAGACAGCAAAACAAATGTTACAGGGATGATAACCCTTCCCTATGTTTTCCAAAAAGCTTAAAAATAGATTTTTTGGCTGGAGCTACACTTTAAAAATGTACCAGTTCTAAATTACAAACAGATTCTACTTAAGAACAAACCTACAGTCCCTGTCTTGTTTGCACCGCCTGTATACTGCTGTACAGAGTATATAGGGCATGAGGGCCCTACACCTTTCCTTTTTTTAATTTGGGTGCGCGGTTCCCTTTAATATCCATACAAGACCCAAATGGGCTGGGGGGGGGGGTACCCATGCCGAAATTTTCAATGATTTTCATCTATATTGCCGGGACCACACATTACATTAAAGCCGCAAGCAGTTTTAAATGACTTTTTTCCTTTAGAAATGTCATTTTGTGCAGGGACTTTAATCATCATTAAAATCACTGCTCCCGAAAATGCGGTCGTTTTTAAAACTTTTTTTTGCATTGATACATGTCCCCTGGAGCAGGACCCGGGTCCCCAAACACTTTTTAGGACAATAACTTGCATATTAGCCTTTAAAATTAGCACTTTTGATTCCGAACGTTCGAGTCCCATAGACTTTAACAGGGTTCGATAGTTCGCGCGAACTTTCGGTCCATCCCTACTCACATTTAAGTGAAATAGAAGGGGGTTCAGGGATGCTTACTCTTATGTTGAGTGGTACAGACCAACCCAGGGGGCACTAGCACTGGCCTGGTATGCATTGTGGGGGGGGGCACACAATTTTTGTCCCGATTTTTTTATTGCCAGTTTTTTTTTTTTTTTTTTTAGAATCAGCTGACAGCTGATGACTCATTGTCATGGATCTTCCACCTAAGGGTTAACTTAGTGCAAACTGATTTCAATGATTGGCAACAGGCTGCCTTATTTAAACACCTCAGCAGCACTGTGTCTTTGCTGTCTGATCTGCAGCTCCCTGTGATCCCTACTCCTGTTTACCTGCTTCTGTGATTGATTTCCTGAAGGACCCGGCTTGACCTTTGGACTTCCCTTGCTTTCTGCATGCACCTGACCTTGGCTCACCTCTGACCTTGAACCTGCCTACTTCTTTTGGATTACACGCTGCCCGCCAGATGTTGACCCGGCCTGTGACCTGACCTGTTTGCCTGTAGCTCCTGCTCCAGCATCTCCTGTCTGTGCTCTAACCAGCCTGCTTACTTTCACTTGAATCCACACCCCTCTGAACTGTGTACTGACTGCCAGACCCGACTTCTGTGTGTGTGAGTGTGGATATCTGGTGTTCCAGCCTCCAGTCTGTCTGCTGTTCAGATCCTCCTTCCAGCTGGTTGTCACCTCTACAGCATCTGGGACCTTGGAGCTGCCCGTCCAACAGTTGACCCGCCAGGCACTCATACCATTGTGCACTCCCGTGCCACCTGTCTGCTCTACCAGGAGCCGCAATTCAGATACGTAAGGGAGGCTTTCCTCTGCACTATCAGGCTCATCAGTCAGGTATGTGAGAACTTGACACTCATCGGTTGTTAAGGATGTGATGGCCACCCGCTCCTTAACAACAACCCCTAATGTTAATAAATGTGCAAGTTAGTGCCAGGCATTAAATTACCACATGTTTTCATTACTAAAATACTGCAAGACTTCATAAAGAAACTTTTTGAAAAATGCTGAGTGGTATTTTAGCGTATTTTTTAAGGGAAACAATATCGCTTTGTGAGTGGAGCCAATACGTTTTTAATGCACATGGCAGAGGGTTCATTCACATTGACAATACTACAGGAAGTAATGTAAATGATGATGCCAGGAATGTGGGTTTGAAGTTGGTATGCGTGTGACATGAGACGAATAAGGACAAGATGTACTGTACAAAGGAAGAGCTTGCAGGTACAGCATGATTCCTTAGCAGCTCCCATCAAAAACAGATAATGACTAGATACAAGATTAATAACTAACATAGCAAGTGTGGAGGACCCCATGTGTATTCCCAGAATCATTCTTCAGATCCTGAGCATACGCACAGACACATAAAAACCCAAATCAGCCTGATTAAATTGTAAATGAGCATGATAATGATCTAATCGTGTTTGCCATATTTTCAGCTTTTATCCCCTTAGCGCATACCGTACGCACATATGCGGCCTCTGCTTGAAGGGGTTATTCCGGGGCGATGCCTGCAACTGCAGGCATCACCCTGGTACCGTTTTTTAGAGCTGGCGGTCGGCTTTATTAGTGTGTCACGTACCTGGTGGAGATCGAGCTATAGAGGGGGCTTCTCTTGCACCTCCTGTCCAACACCCCTGGTAGTGGTGACAGGGAGTGGAGGACACAGAGTGGCACGAGGGCCGATGTAGCAGATGGCTCTGGCTGGGTCTTGGCAGGAACCAGGTGGCTGAAGAGCGCTGGGCAGGTACCGAGAACAGGAGCTCCGTGTGGCTGGGTCAGCAAGTGGAAGCGTAGCCGGAATGTGAGCCAGGGGGTCATCAACAGCTGGACAGAGCAGGTACCGAGACGTGAGGCAGAGGAAAAAAATGGGACACAGGCCAGGTTCGGTACACAGTTGGGAAGCGAGGCACAGGAACGTCAGGCAGGAGTGGAGTCAGGCACAAGCCGGGGTCATAAGTAGGCAGGCGGAGGTCAAAGGGAAGGTTCAGGCAAGCCGGGTCAGGATACAGGAAACTAGTACATATCAGGTAAACAGGCACTAGCTGAAAGACCACTCAGCAAAGTGTGCATGTCACTGGCAGGTTTAAATAGGCGGACTGGCGCCAATGCATGCAGGTGTGCACGTGTACGTACAAATGGGGAGGGGCAGCAGGGGACACAAAGAAGAGTGGTATCAGGCAGCTAACAGGGTCCAATAGAACCACAAATTGCCAAAAACTTTTACAGGAATGGCTTGTAACTAATTCCCTCAATCAAGCCAAGGTATCGAGTCGCTTGTAGCAAATAGGTCCACCTGGCTTCCAATTGTAAATGTCTCTGATTAATATCCGGAGCGCAAGTCGTGGCTTTTGGTATCCGGGAATCAGTCCGTATCAGGCAGCCCCTCCTTTTTGCGTCATCATGGTGCGATGTCATGCGCCGTGTTTTGACGCAACAGGGAGGGTTATTTAAGGACCCACGTGACAGTAACCATTTTGTTGGGATCCCTGGGAGCCTTGTGCCAACCTAGACAGGACAACAGGTACCTTTTTGCTCAGATAGTCTTTTGTGGAGATCCTTTTGTTCGACATAGCTAGCAATAGAAAGTTAATATCCTCACTCTGTTTATTTTAAATAGGTGCAGGCATCGTCTTTTGGGATGAGTTTTTCCTCTGTTTTTTTCTTTTTTTTACCGTTTGGAGTATATATTGACCCATGAATGGGCTTCATTGACCTAGAATTGAGGCAAGTACAGTTGAGATTTAAACTAAGGACTTTAATAAGATTTTTCACGCTGCGTATGTTGGTTGATAAGGGTTCTCCCGTATATTTTTATGTATCTTTAGATTCATGCTACAGTCCTCCAAACTATCAGGCAACTGGCGTCACCTATTGGCAATTAAGGCTCCCAGTATATATCATTCGTAAGCCCCATACACGCGGTCGGACTTCCATCTGACTTTTCCCTGGATTTTTGTCCGAACGGAGTTGGCCGGGCACACCCATAACATACACACCACAGGACTTTTCTGCAAACTTTCCCAAAACTTTTTGCAACATCACGTGGTTTTTCTGCTCTTTACCGCCACCCTTTGGTCAACTTCTGCTATTGTTGGTTGATTTTAACATTAGTTGTTTTGTCCATCGGACAAAAGTCCTATGGTTCTCTGTACACACGGTAGGACTTTGCTCCATCGGACTTTTGTTGGGCAAAAGTTTGTCCGTTTGCAGACCCAACTTTTGTCCGATGAAAACACACAAAAAAAAAAGTTTGCCCGATGGAGCGTACACACGGTCGGATTGTTGGTCCAACTTGCTCAAAATTAAGTTTGTTGGCCAAAAGTCCGACCGTGTGTATGGGGCTTTAAAGTAAAGTTGGATTTGAGTGAGTTGAGTATATGCTTATAAGTCTGCCATGAATTCTCATATCTCACCCTTATCCAGCCAATTTAATGTGACTTTTATATGTTTACATTGGCAGGTTATTTTCGGAACTGCTTTTCATGATAACGCTGTATACCTCTCCCTACGGGAGACCTGGCAACATTTGGGCGGTTTTGGCTGTGCGGATGCACTCCATCACAGGTTTCCACTCCCTATTCTCGATTTAATTTCATCTAGGCTCCCATACTCAGTCAAAGAGGTAGGAACCTAATCTCCATTAGGGTTTGCTTGCCATGTGTGCAATTGCAGCCATATATGTATAGCAATATATGCTATGTTTATTCTTGCTGTACTTTTGTTTCTTTGTTTTTTGTGCAAATTTAAAGTTGATTGATTATAGGTCTTCATATTTAATAAATTAATCTTCATGTTCTTTCCTGAGGAAGCCACATGGCGAAACATTGTAGAAAAACATGGACATGATGAAAACATAAGTGTGATTACAGTAAATCATTGTCATTAATAGGATGTTTGTGCACACCTATGGCTATGATTGTATTGTATGCATTGTTTTTTTGATATTGTTTATTTAATAATATTTTGTATATATTTTTACATACACTTTCGAGTGGTTTCTATGTTGTAATGCACCCATAAAGTCCTACAAATTTCTCTTCCATTTCTAAGGGATGTTAGTGCCATATTTTTTGTAGTTTTCGATGCTGGTCTCTGTCCATATATTTGATCATGTAATTGGCTTGGTTTACATTTAGAAAGTCAAAACATGACAAATTATCAGCCACCCTGCTGAAATACAGTTGAAAAATAAGTTCTGTTATGCATATCAAAGAGAGCAATGGGCATGACCAGATTGCATCTAATAGTGGGAGTGGCCTAAAAGAGGATGATTAGAACCGCTCCCTGACCACCTACCTCTAAGTGAACATAGCAGATGCTTGGGTGAGAACACATTGCCATGGCCTTGATGCTTATCTTCTTAGTGTGGTCATTTTAACTTGACATATCAAGTTTGACAGTCAGCATCGCCTGTCAAAATTGCTCGTTGAGCTCAGTGGGCTTGCGGTTGTGACATGGTATTTCAATGCAAAATTCACATTCGGCTGGGAAATAAAACACATTCAGGAGGCAGCAGTATCACCTCCTGCACTAACAGTGTGAGGGTCTTAAAGGGGCATTTCAGGGGTGCACTGCATACAAATTGCAGGGTTCAGGGGTGCGCTGCCTACAGAGTGCAGAGTGCAAGGGTGCCCCCTTTTTCCACAAATCATCCCCTCCCCCAGTACCGTGCTCTGTTCCCACCCCCAAAACACCCTCCTTGACAGTACTTGATAGAAACTGCGGCTGCAGAAGAGCCGGATAGGGTACACAGGAGGAGAGTGTAGTGTAGCTGCGGGGCATGTGGGGCCGTGGGCACAGGCTTCAGGAGCTGTTGCTGCCAGACAAGCGCCGGGTTCCAACTACCTATCTATCCAGAGAGGCGGCAGGTGGAGCACAGATGAGATCAATCTGCACCCGGAACTAGAGGAGCAGGATCGGCAAATGCAGCCACCTGCTTCTTCTACCGCCGGCTCCAGCCCTCTTCTATTTTAAAAAAATCCCAACTGACTCCAAATTCTGCCTGGATAAGGGGCTGCTGGTGCTGCATCAAGCTGTCAAGGGGTTCTTTCTTGCACTCACTGAGCCAATACTAACCTGCTTGAAAAGAATGACTGACTTTTACTGAAATTTCTCTAATGGACATTTACTGAAAGCTGAAAAAAACAATGACGGTTGGCAACCCTTTTTTTAAATTATCTATCATCTTTTTTTTAACAAAGTCAACTTTAATTATTCCAGTCTTACAATATTGGCATTCATTTATAATTGTATCCCCACTTTTAGATCTTGCATGCACTATAAATAGTCGTTTGAATTGCCAGTAAAGTTAGCTAGCTAGATCATGTCTGTGCTTCTCCTTAGCAAGGTTCTTAAATGGGGGATATTTGTTTCTGAAAAGTGTAGTTCAACTGTTTATTTCCTAGTAACATACATTCCGATGCAATTAATGATGATGTATTAATTAAATAAATAAAATCATGATAAGTAAATGAATTGTGATGCTAAAATAAGACCCTGAAGGTGCAGCACAGTGTGGAATGGAATATTACAGAAGGAGAATCAGAGGTACCAAGACATGAAAAGATCAATAAAATAGGAACAGGGACCCAACAGAGAAGGGGCAAGATGGGGATTTAATCCAGTAGTGGAGATTGCTGTTAAAGATTTTTTTATATCATCACTAAAGTAAACATGACACAAATAGAAGAAAAACATTTTCCTCTTGTTGGGCTGGGACACCCAAGCTGAATATGATATAAGCCCCTCCAGGGTGAATTCTGATTGCTTTCAGTAGTATTTGTTATTCTGTATTTAATATTGGGGTCTGAAATAATGTTGATTAGATCAAACATTTTTTTTTACCAGCTGAATTGTGGAGCAAATAAATCATGGGTGCGCTACAATATTTATGTTAATTATTGTTATTTGACTGTGGTTGTCAGTTATACAGTTTATTAACAAATGTTTTATTGATGAGATTATAACTGTTTACTCTGAATTGCATGTAAAACCATATTATACTGAACTATAACTAAATATAAAAACAAATAGTCACTGGCATTTGCTTAATACCTGGTTTAGGTTTGTTGCCCATCAAATTATACACACTGGGGGGAAAATATATTAAAACTGTCTTGTTGTTTGTGCTTCTTTTATCTTTAATGGAATTAAGTTAGGGACAGGTTTTGACTATGTACGCATTTTGCTTAATAAATTAGCTGTTACGAAAATGAAAATATCTGCATGTATTTAAAAAGTGTTCCTGAGCACTACTAATTCTTCGACAGATGTTTGATGTTTTAATTACTTTGCCAAATGAATGCTTTCAGTCGCAGCAGAACCGAGAAAATAGACAGTCGCTATTTAGTCACACGTGTGCACAAAATTAAAACTGTCACTTTGGTCACAAAACAGACCAAAGGATTAATGTCAACATTCTTACTTGCAAAATGCACACTTTTGCTATTCATTTCCATGTATATATGTTCTCTATGGACTGCCCTGGTCTTACTGCTACTTTAATGACATCTAGTTTACAACTCCTGCCTGTTGAATTATACATACCATAGACCTGTTGTTACCATCCTTTGTCTGATACTAGGTTAATGTGTCCTTGTGAATTCTCAAGTGTTTTCCTGAAGATCTTAGGTATTACCATGGACAAATAGACTATTGGTAGTGATTTTAGAGTGGTAATACTGACATGCTCCTCAACTGCTATTTGAAATACATTTTCTATATCATATTTTTTCAAGGGTACCACCAATTGAAGCTACACATATTTCTTTAGCTCAGGCTGACCTAATAAACACATTATTTTTTAATGGAGGCAGCATTAGAGCTGCTCAACAGTGATGTTAAAGTAGCAAATTTTCCGTGATTCCAAGCAGGGAAACCTTGGGGTTTATTTACTAAAGCTAGAGAGTGCAAAATCAGGCTTACCTGTACGTCTGCATAGAAACCAATAGGTTTCCAGGTTTTATTTCCAAAGCTTCAGTAAACAAGCTGAGGTTAGAAGCTGATTGGCTACCATACACAGCTGGAGCAGATTCTGAGTGCACCAGTTTTAGAAAAATCGACCCCTTGTCAATTAGAAACGTATAGTGGTTCTGGTGGATACAAAATGGATTTTCCGTTAATGCCTAAAAGTGTTAGACCTCTTTATAGGGTTTTCTTCTCCATTTTCTTTCCTGATTTGAAAACTATTTCCTAATAGTTTTAAAATTAAAGTTTTTTATTCCCCCCACATACTCACTTGACTCAGCGATGTGCACGGGAGCCTCGGCTGTCCTGGGACTTCCTCTCCTAATTCGTTGAGACAGCAGCGGGAGCCATTGTCAATCACAGCCAGTGAACCAAAAAGGAGAGAGTGGGTGGCGGAAGGTGGCGCACTGTGTCTTATGGATGCATAGAGCAAGACTCAGGAACAAGCATGCACCAGTGCACTGGTCAAGATGGAGGAGCCAGGAGTGCCGGCGGGGGACCCAAGAAGAGGAGGATCGGGGCTGCTCTATGGAAAACCACTGCACTTAGCGGGTAAGTATAAGACCCTTTTCACACTGGGATGCTTTGAAGGTGCTATAACGCTAAAAATAGCCCCTGCAAAGCACGCTGAAACAGCTGCTGCTGTCTTTCCAGTGTGAAAGCCCTCTGGGCTTTCACACTGGAGCAGTGCGCTAGCAGGACGGTAAAAAAAAAGTCCTGCTAGCAGCATCTTTGGAGTGGTGAAGGAGCGGTGTGTTTACCGCTCCTCCACCGCTCCTGCCCATTGAAATCAATGGGCACCGCGGCTATACCGCCGGCAAAGCGCCTCTGCAGCTGTGCTTTGCGGGCGGTTTTAACCCTTTTTTGCCCGATAGCGTGGGTTAAAAGCGCCCTGCTAGTGGCTGAATAGCGCTGCGAATACGACGGTAAAGCTTCGCTAAACCACGACGCCCCCATCACCCCAGTGTGAAAGGGGCCTAACATGTTTGTTATCTTTTTTTTTAAAGCAGAATCTATCACTTTTAGGCCTCTTTCACACTGAGGCGCTTTTGAAGAGCTTTTCAGGCGCTTTTGAAAAGATTTCCATTAATTTCAATGGAGAGGGGAGTTTTTTCACCGCCCTGCCAGCGCACTGCCCCAGTGTGAAAGCATTCATTGATTTTAATGGAAATTTTGAGTTTTCGTGAGCTTTTCAGGCGTTTTTTTTTTTTTAGCTTTAAAGCACCTGAAAAGCTCCTCAGTGTGAAAGGGGTCTAAAGTAAAACATTACTTTTATTGTATTAAATTTCTAGGTGCTGAAGTGTTACCACATGATGCATTTGTGCTGTTATACTCTAAACCAGGGGTAGGCAACCTGGGGCCCTCCAGCTGTTGTGGAACTACATTTCCTATGAGGCATTGCAAGGCTGGCAGTTACAATTACTCCCAGAGGCATGATGGGACTTGTAGTTCTGCAACAGTTGGAGGGCCCCAGGTTGCCTACCCCGGCACTAAACTGTAAGCATATAGAATGATAATAATTATAATAATAGTACTTATATTAATGGTGAAGACATTGCAATTATTATCAACATGCCAAAGTCGAAAATTAGGTAAATATATAATATTTATTTTTTATTTGTTCTCTTGCTCTCTTTCTCACAAATAAACTAGTTACCATTATCAATAATCTTATACAATATGTTTAATTATAACCAGCATAACATCACAGAATATTTCACTGTTATGGGGCCTAACAGCTAAAGGGCCTGAAACAGTTTGGCTATATAATCACATATGCAATCCACAATGGTACCAAAAGCTGGGCACATGCAATCCGAATATTCAGGCCATGTGTACAGGTGGCCTTCCAACAGATGAACAGCATCTGATCATCGCTCGCCACCAATGGCTGCGAGCACTGATTATTGTATTCTGATTGGGGGGGGGGGGGGCTGTCAGAACACAAAGGCACAGGAGATATCACCCAGGAGAAATTGCTGCACTAACATCACTTTGTACAGTGATCTCTCATTTTTTTTTGTTCAGCCCGCTGGGTTGAACAAAAAATAAAACTGAATGTGTGTACCAGGTAAAAGAAGAAAGTACCAACTACCAAAGGACCTGGGACCTACATGATGTGCCTCCCAGGCTATGGTGGCCTATGAGTTCTTAGAGGGACACACCCTGCAGCACCTAAGTAAAGAAATGTAGATGCAGGAGAGTGGTGCTTCGTTTGATGTGAGCTCCTGCTAATGGAGTGAAGGAAAACTAGGAATGAGCTAGCAAATGAACTAAAATGGTTTATTTTGCCTGTTTGATGTACCTCATTGAGGGAAGCCTGTTTTTATTAAAGTATATCTAAAACCAATCCTCTAATGTGCTGGCTGCATTACTTGCATTAGGGTGTCTCCACTCTGGATGGAGGAGAGACAAAAACACCACTGGGCAGCAGCATTGTCAATCTGGGATGAGGGTAGTGTTAGGTCCACTAGCAGATTTAGAGGAACTTGACAAACAAATTAAAGCTGAATTCCAGCTAACACCTAGGATCACAGTGCTGTGGGATTGAAATCTTGCGAGTTCAGCTGAACTCGCACAATTTCATACCCGCATGTCAGTCCGACTTCGGGGGCGATTTCAGAGACATCTGTGCGGGTTCCTGCACAGATGTCTATTGAAATCGCACCCGAAGTCGCCAAAAGTAGTACAGAAACTACTTTTGAGAATCGGTGCAGCACCGGAAAGTCGGCGTTGCACCGATTCAAACGGTGCTATTTCCGGCAATAGCCGCCGATTTGGCTTGTGTTTTGACATGTCAAATCGCAGGCCAAATTGCATCAATGTGAACCTGGGCTTAAGCAGTTACAGCAACGTTTTTGTGTTCCTTTTGGGATAAAGGTCTTACATAAATGAATAAAAGCTGATCATTGTAGGCACACCTATCAGTGTTAAATGTTTTTTCAACCTCAACACTTTAACTGACACTTTTGCTAGACAGCTTGTTCTGTTACAGAAGGGTGAAGAAACAGTAGACTTACCTGCCAGACCAACCTGTAAAAATAAAAATAGAAAAAAACTTAAACAAAATGAATGCAGCAACTACTTTTAAAAAAATCAGTAAGCTGTAATATAAAAAAAATGGTGATTGGGGGTTTAGATTATGATTAGGGATTGGTAAACTGCAATAAATTGCATTTTTAAATTTTGTTTTTAGATATGCTTTAGGCTGGGTTCACACTGCAGCACAGAGCAGCTCACAGCGGGGTCCAGTGTGTTCCTGTTCATCGTTTCAGGTCCGATTACAGTCTGAATTTTTGGCTGAATTTGGACCTGAAACGGACCAGAAGACGCACAGGACTCTTGTGCAATCCGTGCCAGAGCTGCTCCGGAGATGTATGAACCATAGAGAGCCGGTCACAATCTCCTGACATGGGAAATCTGCATCCAATTCTCAATAGTGTGAACCCCGCCTTAATCCTTTTCTTTGGATGCGAAAAATGAGATCCTGATTGTAAACTCACTTCTGTGCTGTTTTCACGTATGTCAAATTGCCAGGTAACCACCTCTACATTCAATGCTAGTTTTATAAAATATATAGGTAGGGTATGTTTAATAATTTACATCTCTAAGGCTCGGTTTACACTGGATGCAGATGCGGCTCCTAGTAGGGGTCCTGTGCGTCCTGGTTCACTGTTTCAGGTCCGATTTCAGCCTGAATTTTGGGCTGAATTCGGACCTTAAATGGACCAAAAGATGCACAGAGCTCTTGTGCAAATTTGTACAATATTTAAAATGGTTCCAAAGTCAAAACTTTTTTTTTTACCTTGGTGCATTCTGTGTATTAAGGTAAAAAAAAAAAACTTCCAGTAGCTTTGTCCCCCCACCTTCCTAAATACTTACCTGAGTCCTGTATTGATCCAGCGCTGTGCCAGTCTGCAGTTCTTCTCTCCCCTCTCTCATAAGCTTGGCTGAGAGCATTGGGAGCCTTTGGCTCTTGCTGCTGTCAGTCAAAGCCTATGAGGCAGGAGCAGGGGCAGGGCTGAACCATGCTGTGTTTGTTTATGGATGTACACAGCCCGGCTCAGGTGGGAGCCCACACATTTGACCCATAGGAAGTAGCTTTCTATGGTGGTGCATGGAGAAGAGGAGGCGCAGTAGGTACCGATGGGGTACCAAAGAAGGGGAGGTTCTGGGCCACTACTAGGCCAATACCCTTGCACAGAGCAGGTAAGTATAACATATTTTTTTATTTTATTTAACCACTTAAGCCCCGGACCAATACGGGCCATAATGACCAGAGGTGATTTCACAATTTGGCACTGCGCTGTGCGGACATGCAATGTTGTACCCAAACGAAATTTGCGTTCTTTTCTTCCCACAAATAGAGCTTTCTTTTAATGGTATTTGATTGCCTCTGCGATTATTATTTTTTTGCGATATAAACGGAAAAAGACTGAAAATGTTGAAAAAAAATGATATTTTCTACTTTTTGTTATAAGAAAAATTGAATAAACTCAATTTTAGTCATACATTTAGGCCAAAATATATTCAGCCACATGTCTTTAGTAAATAAAATGTCAATAAGCGTATATTTATTGGTTTGCGCAAAAGTTATAGCGTCTACAAACTAGGGTACATTTTCTGGAATTTACACAGCTTTTAATTTATGACTGCCTATCTCATTTCTTGAGGTTCTAAAATGGCAGGGCAGTACAAAACCCCCCCAAATTATCCCATTTTGGAAAGTAGACACCCCAAGGAAATTGCTGAGAGGCATGTTGAGCCCATTGAATATTTTTTTTTTGTCCCAAGTGATTGAAAAATGACAAAAAAAAAAAAAAATTACAAAAAGTTGTCACTAAATGATATATTGCTCACACATGCCATGGTTATATGTAGAATTGCACCCCAAAATAAATTTAGCTGCTTCTCCTGAGTACGGGGATACCACATGTGTGTGACTTTTTAGGAGCCTAGCCGCGTATGGGCCCCTGAAAACCAAGCACCGCCTTCAGGATTTCTAAGGGCGCAAATTTTTGATTTCACTCCTCACTACCTATCACAGTTTCGAAGGCCATAAAATGCCAAAATAGCACAAAACCCCCCCAAATGACCCCATTTTGGAAAGTAGACACCCCAAGCTATTTGCTGAGAGGCATGTTGAGTCCATGGAATATTTTATATTTTGACACAAGTTTCGGGAATATGACAAACTTTTTTTTTTTTTTGCACAAAGTTGTCACTAAATGATATATTGCTCACACATGCCATGGGCATATGTGAAATGACATCCCAAAATACATTCAGCTGCTTCTCCTGAGTACGGGGATACCACATGTGTGGGACTTTTTGGGAGCCTAGCCGCGTACGGGACCCCAAAAAACCAAGCACCACCTTCAAGATTTCTAAGGGCATACATTTTTGATTTCACTCCTCACTGCCTATCACTACCTATCACAGTTTTGAAGGCCATAAAATGCCAAGATGGCACAAAACCCCCCCAAATGACCCCATTTAGGAAAGTAGACACCCCAAGCTATTTGCTGAGAGGCATGTTGAGCCCATTGAATATTTTTTTTATTTTTTTTGTCCCAAATGATTGAATAATGACAAAAAGAAAAAAAAATGTACAAAAAAGTCACTAAATGATATATTACTCAAACATGCCATAGTTATATGTGGAATTGCACCCCAAAATACATTTTGCTGCTTCTCCTGAGTACGGGGATTTCACATGTGTGGGACTTTTTGAGAGCCTAGCCACGTACGGGGCCCCAAAAACCAAGCACCTCCTTCAAGATTTCTAAGGGCGCAAATTTTTGATTTCACTCCTCACTACCTATCACAGTTTCGAAGGCCATAAAATGCCAAAATAGCACAAAACCCCCCCAAATGACCCCATTTTGGAAAGTAGACACCCCAAGCTATTTACTGAGAGGCATGTTGAGTCCATGGAATATTTTATATTTTGCCACAAGTTGCGGGAATATGACAACCTTTTTTTTTTTTGCACAAAGTTGTCACTAAATGATATATTTCTCACACATGCCATGGGCATATGTGAAATTACACCCCAAAATACATTCTGCTGCTTCTCCTGAGTACGGGGATACCACGTGTGTGGGACTTTTTGGGAGCCTAGCCGCGTATGGGACCCCAAAAACCAAGCACCGCCTTCAAGATTTCTAAGGGCATACATTTTTGATTTCACTCCTCACTACCTATCACAGTTTTGAAGGCCATAAAATGCCATGATAGCACAAAACCCCCCCAAATTACCCCATTTTGGAAAGTAGACACCCCAAGCTATTTGCTGAGAGGCATGTTCAGCCCATTGAATATATTTTTTTTGCCCCAAGTGATTGAATAATGACAAAAATTTTTTTTTTACAAAAAGTTGTCACTAAATGATATATTGCTCAAACATGCCATGGTTATATGTGGAATTGCACCCCACAATACATTTTGTTGCTTCTCCTGAGTACGGGGATACCACATGTGTGGGACTTTTGAGAGCCTAGCTGCGTACGGGGCCCCAAAAACCAAGCACCGCCTTCAGGATTTCTAAGGGTGTAAATTTTTGATTTCACTCCTCACTACCTATCACAGTTTTGAAGGCCATAAAATTCCAAGATAGCACAAAACCCCCACAAATTACCCCATTTTGGAAAGTAGACACCCCAAGCTATTTGCTGAGAGGCATGGTGAGTATTTTACAGCTCTCATTTGTTTTTGAAAATGAAGAAAGACATTTTTTTTTTTCAAAACTTTGTGACAAAAAGCGAGATCTGCAAAATACTCAACATACCTCTCAGCAAATAGCTTGGGGTGTCTACTTTCCAAAATGGGGTCATTTGGGGGGGGGTTTGTGCCATCTGGGCATTCCATGGCCTCCGAAACTGTGATAGGCAGTGAGGAGTGAAATCAAAAATTTACACCCTTAGAAATCCTGAAGGCGGTGCTTGGTTTTCGGGGTCCTGTACGCGGCTAGGCTCCCAAAATGTCTCACGCATGTGGTATCCCCGTACTCAGGAGAAGCAACAGAATGTATTTTGGTGTGCAATTCCACATATAACCATGGCATGTTTGAGCAATATATCATTTAGTGACAACTTTTTGTACATTTTTCTTTCTTTTTGTCGTTATTCAATCACTTGGGACAAAAAAAAAATATTCAATGAGCTCAACATGCCTCTCAGCAAATAGCTTGGGGTGTCTACTTTCCAAAATGGGGTCATTTGGGGGGGTTTGAACTGTCCTGGCATTTTATGCACAACATTAGGAAGCTTATGTCACACATCATCCACTCTTCTAACCACTTGAAGACAAAGCCATTTCTGACACTTTTTGTTTACATGAAAACATTTATTTTTTTTGCAAGAAAATTACGTTGAACCCCCAAACATTATACATTTTTTTAAAGCAAAGGCCCTACAGATTAAAATAGTGGGTGTTGCATTTTTTTTCCCACACAGTATTTGCGCAGCGATTTTTCAAACACATTTTTTTCGGGAAAAAACACACTTTTTTTATTTTTAATGCACTAAAACACACTATATTGCCCAAATGTTTGATGAAATAAAAAAGATGATCTTAGGACGAGTACATGGATACCAAACACGACATGCTTTAAAATTGCGCACAAACGCGCAGCGGCGACAAACTACATACATTTTTAAAAGCCTTTAAAAGCCTTTACAGGTTACCACATTAGATTTACAGAGGAGGTCTACTGCTAAAATTACTGCCCTCGATCTGACCTTTGCGGTGATACCTCACATGCATGGTGCAATTGCTGTTTACATATGACGCTAGACCGACGCTTGCGTTCGCCTTTGTGCAAGAGCAGGGGGGGACAGGGGTGCTTTTTTTTTATTATTTATTTTGCTTTTTTATTTTATTTTTAAACTGTTCCTTCCATATTTATTTATTTTTTTACCATTTTTATTGTTATCTCAGGGAATGTAAATATCCCCTATGATGGCAATAGGTAGTGACAGGTACTCTTTTTTTGAAAAAAATTGGGGGGTTAGACCCTAGATCTTTCCTCTGCCCTCAAATCATCTGACCACACCAAGATCGGTGTGAAAAAATGTTTTCCAAATTTCCCAATGGCGCTGTTTATATCCGGGGGGGGGACATTCCCTCCCACTGCTTGTAAAAGCAGTCTAGAGGCTAATTATCTGCTAGGATTGCTTTTATATGAAACCTGGCCGCTGGCTGAAAAGAATGATACCAAGATGATACCTAAACCCGCAGGCATCATTCTGGTATAAACATTCAAAGTCCAGCAACATACCAGTACGTTGCTGGTCCTTGTTGGACATGTATTGTAATCTTTCTTTTCATGCAGCCTGTTGGCTGAACGAAAAAAAGAGATTGATCGGTGGGTATGCCCACCATTGGAATACCTCCCTTCATCCACCCACTTCTAATGATGGGCATACATGCACCATTTATATATGCCGAAGCATGGGGGCATCCTCCCGCAAAAAAGTTATGCCGCGTACACACGGTCTGACTTTTCCACGGGCAAGCCTCCGTTGGAATTTCGACCGTATGTACGCGGCATAAAAGGTTATGCTGCGTACACATGGTAAGACTTTTCCACGGGCAAGCCTCCGTCCGAATTTTAACCGTATGTACGCGGCATTAGGAGCAAAATCGCTCCTCCGCCCCTGCTGCCCCCATGCTTCGGCATATATGCTCTTTTTTTTAACTGTGGTGGTGAAATCACCTCCTACAGTACTGGACTCACAGCTTTATGTATCGTGGGAGCAAACGCTGTTGCTGTCAAGATAAATAATTCCGCGCTGCAGCTGAATGGTGCACCTGAAAACAAAAAATTACATACCTGAAACGCAAGCATGATAAAACATTGCAGAATAGAATACAGTAAAAAAGAGTAGAACAATAGAGAGAAAATAGAGAGAGAGAGAGAGAACAATAAAACAACAACTATTTTTGTTTTTTTTATTTTATATTTTTTTGTGTTTTTTGTTTTTATGTTTTTTTTACACTTTTTTTTGTAACTTTAACAACTGTAATGGTTCGGGTCTCTCAAAATGCGATGGCATCTTGGGAGACCCTGTGTAAGTGTGTCCTGTTCTGTGCAATGCTGTACCCTACGCTAAAACTTCACTTTTGAGTGGAAGCGTTCAAAACATTTACCAATGCAAAGAACAGGATTGTCAGGACAGCGTGGACAAAAATACTCTCGAGGACATACGGATAATGCCTTTCATGCAGCCGGCTTACTGCATTTGGTTGGGGATGGTGAGGTGCAGAACCGCCTGGATGCAGGAGTTCTGTTATCTCATCCTGGAATTTTAGGAGAGATAACGTCCCGCCTGAAGCTCTGTATAGCACATGAGCGTTCAGCAAAGCCAATTGAAATAAGGATAGAGACACTTTTTTGTACCAGCGTCTCGCCTTACGGTCAATTAGATACGGCGCCAACAACTGGTCGTTGAGGTCCACCCCTCCCATATTTTGGTTATATTCGTGGACACAGAGGGGTTTCTCCACAACACCAGTCACCATACGAATTTGGTCGTGTCTGCATGAAGGGAGGTAAGAAGAAAAACATTCTTATTATCCCTCCACTTCACAGCGAGCAAGTTATTACACTTCAAGCAGGCTCTCTCCCCCAGCCTAAGACGGGAATCTACAAGCCTCTGGGGAAAGCCCCAGCGATTAGGTCGCACGGTGCCACATGCTCCAATCTGATGATCAAACAAGTGACTAAACAGTGGCACGCTCGTGTAATAATTGTCCACATACAAGTGGTACCCCTTTCCGAATAAGTGTGACACCAAGTTCCACACTATCTTGCCAGCGCTCCCTATGTAATCCGGGCAGTTGACCGGCTCAACCTGACTATCTTTTCCCTCATAAACCATAAAGCTCCATACATAGCCTGTTGCCCTGTCACAGAACTTATAGAGCTTGACCCCGTATCTGGCACACTTGCTGGGAAGGTACTGCTTGAAAGACAAGCGGCCAGAAAATTTAATCAGGGACTCATCAACGCAGACAACTTGATCGGGAATAAACAAGGCTGCAAAACGTTTGTTGAAGTGGTTTATGAGGGGCCGAATTTTGTAGGGTCTCCACCTGGACGACAAAGTTCATTGTCGTTGAAATGCATGAACCGCAAGATCTGCTCGTATCGTTTCCTGGGCATGGAGGCAGAGAACACGGCATGTGGTCATTTGGGTGCGTGGACCAATAAGCATGCAATGACGGGAATTTATGTGTGCCCATGTTGAGGGAAAGGCCCAGAAAGGTCTTAAATTCGGAAACCATAATTGGTTTCCAATCTTTGGCAAAGGAAGGCAACTGGAGATTAGCGGCGATGAATTGACCAGCATAGAAATTACTCTGGTCCACAATAGATCTATAGAGATCTTCTGTGAAAAACAGCAAATAAAAATCAATTGGCATAAATCAGCTGTTTCCACCTGAATACCGGGTTGGGCAGTGAATGGGGGAAGTACGGCTTCTGCAGAGGTGGTGGGGACCCAGTCAGGATAGGCGAATTCTGCAGGAAGGGCACTATGGGCACGACGGGCCGGCCTTTGTCTTCTTCTTGTTGGCAGCGGGACACTACTTGTGCTTGCCACCCCGCCAGCTTGAACTGCACTTATGGGACTCGCCACGTCACCACGTGATACTGCAGTGCTGGATGTACGCCCAGGCTGTACTAGGCCGCTGGTGCTTGCCAATTCACCAGAAGGAATAGCGACGCTAATACTACTCTGCTCCATGATATGAGAGCCCTGCGGTTCTTGCTCCTCAACATCCTCAGAAGATCGGGATCGGGTACGCCTGACCTTAGCAGGGACCTCATCTTCGTCGTCAGAGCTATCTGACATGGAGCCGCTGAATTCACTGTCTTCTACGGGAAGATATTCTGAGCCTGAATCTGACAGATGTGTGACCTCCTCTTCACTATCTGTCATGCTCAGAATCTCGTAGGCCTCTTTACTAGTGTACCTTCGATTTGCCATTTTGGGCTCTAAATTTAGAGGTACACTAGTAAGATTCACAGGTAAAAAAGCACCTGACTGTCAGCAAATGTATCAAATGCTTAAAAAAAAAAAACTGTTAGCGATCGCAGGGATCAGGACTGTCTCTGTGAACGCTGCAGTTATGTGTGTTGTGTTTGGTAAGTTACAGTGATCGATCGATACTGCACTTGGGTGGGCTGGGCTGAGGGGCTAAACGCAGGTGCTAGCAGGTATCTGGGCTGATCCCGCTAACACTGCGTTTTTGGGAACCCTAAACCGCTGGGGACGCTAGCATAGATCTGATTAGATCAGTTCAGATACTATACCACTAAGGGAGGTGTATGTTTTGCGCGTGGGTGTTAGCGTTACTGGCACTAACCTAACGCTGCCTGGGGCGACGCAGGCCCTCTCTGGCACTAAAACCTAATTGATATCAGCCGCCGGGCGATCAGGGGGTTAAACCTTTATTGGGTTATATACGGCGGGTGCCCTGATGCTATAAAAAGCAAACTAACCAACCAGCGTCACCCGTAAAACTTATATGGTGATCACTGGTGAAAGGGTTAACTAGGGACAATCAGGGGGTTAAAACCTTTATTAGGTTATATATGGGGGCACCTGACGCTATATAAAAACCTGACGGGTAACCTAAATAACTAACTGGCTAACCAGTGGCACCAGTGACACTTATACGGTGATCACTGGTGAAAGGGTTAACTCTAGGGGCAATCAGGGGGTTAAAATAATATATGGGGGTACCTGACGCTATAAAAACCTGCGGCGAACCTAATAATAAATAACTGGCTATCTAGGGCACCACCGGCACTAAATACAGCGATCGGAAATACGATCGCTTAGTGACACTGGCGTTAGTGGGTGAAAGGGTTACCTGGGGGGCGATCAAGGGGTTAAACCTTTATTAGGGGGGGTTAGGGGGCTTCCCTGGACCTAAAGGGGCCGAAAGCTAACTGCCCTGCAACTTTTTACTGTCACAAATGACACTGATTGTCTTCTCTCCTTGCGCCGGATCGAAAAGACCGCCGCATGGAGAGATGACATCACTTCCTCTGCCTGTGTTTACATTACACAGGCAGAGGAAGATTCTCATTCGCCGGGAGCGATCGCGAGGGGGTGGCCAGAAACAAATGGCTGTCCCCTCATCACGGATCGCTCCCGGAAACGATAACCACCGCTCACTGTATAGAAGGGGGGTCCGATGGGACCGCCCAACTATACGAAGGCAGGCACGTACAGGTACGTGATTGTGCCTGTCCATGCCATTCTGCCGACGTATATATACAGTGAGCGGTCGTTAAGTGGTTAAAAAAGACTTTATAGCCTCCTTGTAGCTCTTATTTATACCTTGTAGCTTATTTATTCTTCAGATGAAATGTATCAAGCTCTCTGGTAAGTATCCATATGAAACAGATATATCCACATAGTGTAATACCATCAAAGGAATACTTTTATTTAAAAAGTAGCTTTACTCAAAAAAAAAAGGTTAAAAACAAATAGTTCAGTGTGGTGTCCAGCTTTGCCTCACAGTACTTTGGCTGTGATCTCCCACACAGGCAGCCACTCTGTGTGAAAGCGCTGTTGTCAGATCACCAGCTCATTGGAAACTTCACACACACTAGCTGTAAAACAAATAGGCCAAAGGTAGGAAGAAAAAAAAAATATTGTCTACACAGTGGGGCAACATTTTAAAATACTTTATTTTGTGCGAGACCACACATGCTGTCTCTGCTCTATAGTGCCCTTGCGGGCTTCAGTATGCAGGGTGCACCAAGTGACCCCTCAGGAAATGCATCTCAGTGCATATTCATAACATCCAAGTAGGGTATAAAAATCATAGCATATGTCTACATTTCAGAGAAGCCCATAACAGGGATCTAAAGGATTCACAATTGTGGAGAATTTAGGGTAAGAAGCATTTCCCAAAAAGAAACTAGATGGGTTTTCAAAATGCATACTTTGCACCCAAGGGGCTTTAATATAGAGCTAAAAAATAAGGGGTTGATTTACTAAAAGTGGAGAGTGCAAAACTCTGCAGTGGTATCACTAGGGTTGGCATCACCTGGTGCGGTAAAACATGGTGTCACCTCTCTGGTTGCAAGTGGGAGCTTTGTGACCCTGGTAGTTCCGCCACTGGTACCATAGCTATAAGGTAGCTGGTTGGATAGTTCCTAATGGCTTATTCTGTAGTAGTGGTAGCAAGTATTGTCTGCAAGGCCCTCTCGCCAGATCCAGCGACACAGCAGCAGAGGTCCCTTCGATCAGGTGTCCACTTTGCCTGTGATGACTCCAGTAGGCAGTGCAGCAACATCCATATCCTGGCAGTGGCTCAGCAACATATTCCTCTCACTCTTGCAGTCCCCCACATGTACTCGCTTTGTGGTTTTTCAGCAGCTCAGTCTCTCTCTGGGGAGAACGGTACCACAGTCCCGAACATGAAAAATCAAAAGTCCTCATTTTGAAGGCAAGTTATTGGCCATAAAAGGGTATGGGGGCCAGGGTACTGCCCTGGGGGACATGTACCAATGAAGAAAAAAACTTTTTAAAAGATTGTTTCTAAAGGAGCAGTGATTTTAATGATTCTTAAAGTGAAACAATAAAAATGAAAAATTCCTTTAAATATAGTGCATCGGGGGTCCCCTTAGTCTGCCTGTAAAGTGGTGCATCTGTACTGTGTATAGAACCTGTTGCAGCAAAACTGACATTTGTAAAGAAAAAATGACATTTAAAGTTATAACCAGCAATGCAAAAAATAAAATAAAAAACAGTGTGGGATCCCTCCCATGCATACCAGGCCCTTTGGTGCCCGCTGCCCCCCAAAAGGGCCTGGTATACATGGGGGGGAACCCCATGTAGTTTTAAAAAAAAAAATCTAAACCCTTAGGTCTGGTATGGATTTTGAGGGGAACCCCCATGCCAAAAATATAAAAAAATGGCGTGGGGGTCCCCTCCAAAACCCATACCAAAGCACCTTGTCCCAATGTTGATGGGGACAAGGGCCTATTCCCAAAAACCCTGGGGGGTGGTTGTGGGGGTCTGCGGGCAAGGGGTTTATTGGAATCTGGAAGCCCCCTTTAACAAGGGGCCCAAGACCCCCGCCACCCTTGTGAAAGAATATGGGGTACATTTTACCCCTACTCATTCACCCAAAAAAAGTGTCAAAAATAAATAAAGACAAGAGGCAGTTTTTGACAATTCCTTTATTCAAAAACAAAACAAAAAAACAATGTCCCCCAATGTAGATCCATCGTCAATCACACCCGCCGCACCCAAAAAAAGAAGAAAAAAAACACTCCGCCTGAGACGAAGGCTAACCACCAAATGCCTGCTCCACCGTATGACAATTCTTAAAAAGGTAGGGGCGGGGCCACCTGGTGATGTCACCTGGCGGCACCCCTCCCTTTGCGAAGTCACTGACCAGTGCATGCTGGGTCACCCATAATCCCATAATTCGGGTGTAACGTGTAACATGCTCCAGACCTGCCCCTCACACCCTTGATCCCCCCTCCCTGTGAAATTGGGCAGGGGATCATCTCCCTGCACCCGCTGTCAATTTTATAAATATCGCGCTCATGCGGGGCTCTGCCCACACAGCCGCATCATTAACTTACAGTGATCTGTGAATGAGAGAACTACAAATACTGTCAGCCATTGCACCTGACTGCTTGTATTTCTCAATGAACTGCGAGGGTGCTGATTAGGGATGAGCTTCGAGTTCGCCGAACAGCAAACAATTTGGGGTGTTTGCGGCAAATTCGAAAAGTCTATGGGAGAAATCTAAAGTACTAATTTTAAAGGCTTATATGCAAGTTATTGTCATAAAAGTGATTGGGGACCCGGGTCCTGCCCCAGGGGACATGTATCAATGCAAAAAAAAGTTTTAAAAACTGACGTTTTTTCGGGAGCAGTGATTTTAATAATGCTTAAAGTGAAACAATAAAAGTGAAATATTCCTTTAAATTTCGTACCTAGGGTGTGTGTATAGTATGCATGTAAAGTCGTGCTTGTTTCCCTTGCTTAGAACTGTCCCTGCACAAAGTGTCATTTCTGAAGGGAAAAAAAGTCATTTAAAACTCACTCTAAAATGAATTGTCGGCTCCCGGCAATACATGGAAAGTCATTGATAAAAAAAAAAAAAAGCGTAGGGGTCCCCCCAAATTCAATTACCAGGCCCTTCAGGTCTGGTATGGATATTAAGGGGAACCCTGCCGCAAATAAAAAAAAAAATGCGTGGAGTTCCCCCAAAAATCCATACCAGGCCCTTCAGGTCTGGTATGGATTTTAAGGGGAACTCCACCCCAAATTTAAAAAAAATGGCGTGGAGTTCCCCCAAACATCCATACCAGACCCTTTATCCGAGCACGCAACCTGGCAGGCCACAGGAAAAGAGGGGGGGGACGAGAGAGCGCCCCCCCTCCTGAACCGTACCAGGCCACATGCCCTCAACATGGGGAGGGGGACAAGGGCCTCATCCCCACAACCCTTGCCCGGTGGTTGTGGGGGTCTGCGGGCAGGGGGCTTATCGGAATCTGGAAGACCCCTTTAACAAAGGGGACCCCCAGATCCCGGCCCCCCCCCATGTGAATTGGTAAGGGGTACATTGTACCCCTACCATTTCACGAAGAAAGTGTAAAAAAAATGTAAAAAAACACACAGACACCTTGGAAAAGTCCTTTATAAAAAATAAAAAAAAAACATTCCAGCGATGAAATCCAGTGTCCCACGGCGATCCGATGTCCAGCGCTGTCCACACGAGACGTCATTGGCTGAGCCTGAGCGGACCTGATGGAGAACTTCCTCTGCAGTGTATTAAATGAATAGACCCGCCCCTTCTAAAGTTCCCCATCAGGTCCGCTCAGCCAATGACATAGGTGTAAGGCTAAGCGGACCAGATGCGGAACGTGAGAAGGGGCGGGTCTATTCATTTATTACACTGCGGAGGCAGTTCCCCATCAGGTCCGCTCAGCCAATGACATAGGCGGGGTCTGACATACGAGGGGGCGGACCTGATGAATATTAAGAAAAATATCTTAAAGTGGTACTGACCAACTTACCACAAAAAAAGGGTCAAGGAGCTCTGGTGAGTAGAATGTTCAGGAGGGGAGCACATGTGGTCACAAAAAAGCCAATGAAGACACAGAGATTTGTTGCACTTTATGAAACCCTTTTTATTCTACAGTATACACAGAGACTTTTTATTTGCACAGAGACTTTTATAATACATATTTATAGCACTTAATTGCATAGCGATTTAATAGCAATTTCTGAATGTGTTGTATGAGATTTCGAATGAGTACAAAGACATTTGTTTTTTACATTTTCAAGCACTATTAGTTCTTTTGTCTCCAGTTCCCATCCACCCTTTCGTCCTGCCATTGTGACTGCTCGTGAGTTTCCAGACGGATGCCCCCGGCTGTTCAAACCCATTGGTCTGGAGGAAACACACTTTTTTTTAAAGAAACTTTGATCTCATGCTTAATGCTTGTCCTTCTTTTTGATAAATGATGAGAGCTCCAGGTTCCTTACCCCACATTTAGGAAGAGTCCTCTGAGGGGGAGTCAGCAGAAGCCCTTAAGCCCCACAGGCTATTTCTAGAAGAGTGAGCTACATCTGATTTCAACAGTAAAAAGTAAAATGGCGCAAAAAGAGTTCTGGCAGAGTATAAATTCCAAATGTCAATAAATGATGTAAGCACTAGCGGCAGCTACCATAAGCAGAAGCAGGCTCTGTAAGATATGATAAGGAAAGGAAGGTGCGCCAAACTAAGTGCAGTATAAAAGTTTTAATGGCAAATTAATAAAAAACAGCCAAATGGCTACTCACAAGATGGTGAATAATAAAAGGCATGTATAGGGTTATTGGTGGTCCGGTGTCATCTATGGCGGTCCTCGGGGGAGATATAGGTCCCAGATGAGGAGGTAGCTGAAGGCAAGTCTGCGGTGTCAGCAGAGAACGTCTGGGCATCAAGGCGTGATGTTTCCCTTCTGTGATGCAGGAAGGACCAGGAGGATGCGCTTCACAGCATCCGCTGTTTCATCAGATCCATGGAGAGCATTGTGATAGGTGGACGTTATATAGCAGAGAAAGGTGTCGTGATAGGTTGGCAACACACAGGCATTTATGGGGGGACACTGTGATTTATGAATATTTTTTATATTATATATATTGCCCCTCTTCGGCCCTTCCACCCCCCGCCCTTTTCCCTCTCCCCCCCCCCTTTTTTCCTTCTCTCCATATTTGTATATGGATGTCCGTCCATCCACCATCTCAATTACCCAACCAAGCTAAACATGTCCACATATACATACACATACGGTATATATACTGGGTTTCTATTGTAGATCTGCTGCTACCTATGTTGAATAATCTCTTGGTGTATTTCTTATGATTTTCATATGTACCTTGTAGTTTAGGATTTTTTTTATATTTATATATATATATATATATATATATATTGTGACAGCAGGAAGGTAAAGTCACCTGGTTGCATCCAGGGGGGTAGATATATTTCGCCCAGATTCAGGCTTTACGCCGACTTATACAACTAGGTGGAGAGTTGTATAAGGCTAGTGGGCTCATGGATGACTCATACCTCTAGGGAGAGGGCTGGGCGTCGTACAGACAAGGAGTTGATGAGGCCAGCTGAAGCTTGTCAGCTCATTTAGGCCTCTATAAGAACTCCCAGCTTCATTAGATGTTAGCTCATGCCTGGAACCAGACCTGTGTGGACTGTCTAGGGAGAGTGAACCCCTGTGCGGTGAGGCAAAGCCTGTGTGGCTATTTGTTTGGACTTTTACTAAACCAGGGACTTAGGGACTAGGACAGCACTAGGCTGATCCCAGTTGTTAGTTAGGAAACCTGTATGTTTAGTCAGAGGTCAACTTGACCAGGATTTATTTTGGTTATGTTTCTTTTGCTTTGCTGCGTTTTGTCACTGTAAATAGAAAATAAACCGCACCTTTTTTTGATTTTGAAAACCACAACCTCCGTTTGCTGGGCCTGTTTTGTGTGGGGAGCCCATCCCGGGGGTCACACACACCCGCTGCCGAGCTAACCCCCTCACAGTTGGTGGAGAATGCGGGCAGTTTTTTTTAAGCCAGCATGGAGGAGATACTGAAGCAGCTGGCTCTAGCAAATGCCAATCAACAGCAGACAAATGCAGGTTTGCAAAGGAGCCTTGCAGCCCAGCAGCAGACAAACGCAACTTTGCAACAGAGTCTGGAGGCTCAGCAACGAGCCCAGCAGCAATCTGAGGCCCGCTTCATAGACCTGTTGCAGAAGCAAGAGCAGAGACTACAACAACAGATGGAAGCAGTAATGCAGCAACGTCCGCAGACCAGTGAGGAAAGCCGTCCCACTAATACCGCGTCCTTTGGGGTGAGTCGTTTATTGACAAAAATGACTGGAGAGGATGATCCAGAGGTATTTTTGACCACATTTGAAAGGACCGCTGAAAGAGAAAAGTGGCCTGAGGAGCAGTGGGCTGGACTGGTGGCTCCTCTGTTAACTGGTGAATCGCAGAAAGCTTACTATGACCTAGAGCCTAACCAAGCAAAAGACTATGTGATGCTAAAAGCTGAAATATTGGCAAGGCTGGGTGTCACCCAGGCTGTCCGGGCTCAGCGTGTGCATAACTGGACTTTCCAGCTTGGAAAACCCCCCAGGTCTCAAATGTATGATCTCATTCACCTGAGCAGAAAGTGGCTACAGCCAGAGACTTTGTCCGCACCAAAGATTGTGGAACGTGTTGTAATGGATCGGTTTTTGAGAGCTCTTCCTACTGCCATCCAAAAGTGGGTAAGCCATGGAGACCCAGAGACGGCCGATGGTCTTGTGGATCGTGTGGAGAAATACTTGGCTACAGAGAACCTGACGGCCTCTTCCAGAGACACTCGGACTTTCCACCCTAAGACCAGACCATCCCCAGGGGCGGATAAGAGGATTCCAAGGGGTGAGGGTGGAGAGAGTGAGAGGGTGGGAGCTCTACCCCAAGTTTGGCGAGAACAGCCTGGGAAATCAGCGGCTCAAGAGGCGGCAAGAAGGATCGTTTGCTACCGCTGCCGGCAAGCGGGACATATTGCAGCCAATTGCCCGGTTGTGGAGGAACCCATGCAGTGTGACTTTCTGACGGGCAGACGTCAGTCGCTGTGTGCGACAGTCGCATGCACTGCCATTCGAGGAACTGAGAAACATTTATGCAAAATGTGTGTTAATGGTAGAAATGTTGTGGTATTGCTGGATTCAGGTAGCCTTGTGACCCTGATAAAGGCTGAGTTAGTTAAAACAGAGGTCTCTGGGAATAGCAAGGTAGCTGTTATTTGTGTGCATGGGGACACCCGAGAGTATCCAGTGACTACAGTGTGTTTCGAGACCCCCAAAGGTACCCTCTCTCATCCAGTGGGCTTAGTATCTCAGTTATCGCATGACGCCATTGTGGGAAGGGATTTTCCGAAGTTCTGGGAACTGTGGGATGATCCTGAGCCCCTCACTGGTGCCCCTATGTACCAGGAATGTGATAGCCAGAACTCCCCTGAGAGTGGTGAGGACTCTCCGGAATTTCCCTTATCAGTATTGGCAGGGGAGGCTCAAGAAACTGGAGAGGAGCCCACCTCCTCAGACGAAAACCTACCGTCTGTGGAGTTTTCTGATCTTGAGGTTCACAGGGAAAACTTTGCCACAGAACAGTTGAAAGACCCCGCCCTAATAAAGGCACGGGAAAACGTAGTGAAAATAGATGGCGAGTTAGTGAACCCAGATAATACCTGCACTTACCCATACTTCAGCGTAGAGAAGGACCTACTGTATCGGGTGGCAAAAAGGGCAGAAGAAACCGTTGAGCAGCTTGTGGTGCCCAAACCTTACAGGAAGTTGGTGTTGGAGTTGGCCCATGGGCACATTCTTGGAGGTCATCTGGGGACAGAGAAAACCCGAGAGAGGGTATTACAGAGATTCTATTGGCCGGGGGTGATGAAGGACGTAGAAAATTATTGTTCCTCCTGCCCTGTGTGCCAGAGGTTGGCCCCGATGCCACATTTCCGTAGCCCGCTGGTCCCTCTACCCATCATTGAGGTCCCGTTTGAGAGGATCGCCATGGATTTGGTAGGTCCTATAATCAAGTCCGCTAGGGGGCACCAGTACATATTAGTTATAATGGACTATGCCACCCGTTATCCAGAAGCGATCCCTCTCCGAAATACCTCGGCCAAAACCATAGCCAAAGAGCTATCTCTTGTTTTTAGCCGGGTGGGTATTTGTAAAGAACTGCTTACGGACCAAGGTACACCCTTTATGTCCCGGGTTATGAAAGAGCTGTGTAAATTGTTCAAAGTGACGCAATTGCGTACGTCTGTGTATCACCCCCAAACCGATGGGCTGGTTGAAAGATTCAACAAAACCCTAAAACAAATGTTGAAGAAAGTGGTGGATAGAGATGGAAAGGATTGGGACTGTTTACTTCCTTATTTGATGTTTGCTATTAGGGAGGTGCCCCAATCCTCTACGGGATTCTCCCCCTTTGAGTTACTGTATGGGAGACACCCAAGAGGGCTGTTGGATATTGCCAAGGAAACTTGGGAAAGTGAGAGTTCTCCCCACAGGAGTGTGATTGAGCATGTCGCCCTGATGCAAGATCGAATTGCACAGGTAATGCCCATCGTGAAGGAACATTTGGCCCAAGCGCAGTTGGCACAGCAGAGAGTGTACAACCGTGGAGCCAAGACCCGTACCTTTTCCCCGGGGGATAGGATATTGGTACTTGTCCCTACGGTTGAAAGTAAATTCCTTGCCAAATGGCAAGGCCCCTACGAGATAATGGAAAAAGTGAGCGAAGTGAATTACAAGGTCAGACAACCAGGAAGGCGAAAGCCCGAACAGATCTATCACGTTAATCTGTTGAAAGCCTGGAGGGATAGAGAGTCCCTAGTCGCAGACACTTGGTCACCAGCTCAAACTGGTTGCGTGATTCCTGAGGTTGGAATAGCAGCCACCTTGTCACAACCCCAACAACAGGAGGTTAAGGAGTTTGTGCTTCGCAACAAGGAGGTATTCTCTGAGCTGCCGGGACAAACATCTGGGGTAGAGCATGACATCATTACCCCGCCCGGTGAAAGGGTGAAGTTTAAACCCTATCGGATCCCAGAGGCTCGACGGGAGGCAATACGGGAGGAAGTACAGAAAATGCTGAACTTAGGGGTGATAGAGGAGTCCCAAAGTGATTGGTCTAGTCCCATCGTGTTGGTGCCTAAACCGGATGGGAGCTGGCGATTTTGTAACGATTTTCGTCAGTTGAACAAAGTTACAAAATTTGACACCTACCCCATGCCACGTATAGATGAGTTGATCGACCGGCTGGGAACAGCCCGATACATGACGACTCTTTGTCATGGATATGCATTAATGTCTGTCTGCCATCTTACCTTCCTCCTCATGTGTTCATCTAGAGACCAGACCTCCTTCACCTGGCTTCCTTTATAATCTCCTCCCAGCCTGACTCCACCCCAGGCCCTATCACTGAACACTATATTAACCTGTGCACTGCAAGCCTGCTTTGCTGATCAACGTGTTTGTTAGGCATTGTGTGTTTGGGTTCCTGCCTGCCGTGTGCTACGTCTGTCTCTCTGTTACGTTATTGGCTTGTCCCCGACCATCCCTGTCTGCTCGTGACCCTTGACCTTCGGCTCGTTCTTCGTTATCCTTGTCTGCTTGTGGCCCCTGACCTTCGGCTTGTTATTCGGTTCTCTCTATCGTGTGCTGCTGCTTCCCCTTATCCTACGGGGCGTGAGCTAGGAAACTCCAGGGGCCGCGACCTGGTCCCAGCCTGCAGCGTAACATCCTCACCACTAGAGGCCCTGGAGAAGACCAGCTGGGTCTTAGACTCCGCGCCCTGGGGAATCTTGGCTCTCGCTTCCGTTGGGATCCCGGTTGTGCTCCTCTGGTCCCGCTTTCCACAACCACCCAGTTTCCTATCCACAGAAGCCAGCCATAGGGTTCACTACCTCGCGGTGCACTCCTGTCCCCCTACGGTGTGCATCTGTCACCTGGCCACAGGTGACCCTGACAGTTTGATCAGCCATGAACCCGGCTGACATCCCGCTTCCCGCGGATGATCCATTGCAGGGCATAGTTCGCAGACTTGAGACCCAGGAATCAAATCAGACCCAGGTGATGCGATTCCTCCAGGATCTGGCTTCTCGATTCGAGCAGCTTCAGGTCTCCTTGGGAACCCCGAATCCGCAACCCCAAGTACAACCAGCGGCTGTACCTATCGCACCAGTCGCAGCCTCACACTCACTAAGATTGCCAGCTCCGTTCCGTTTCTCTGGGGACTCCAAGGCCTGCAGGGGGTTTCTCAGCCAATGCACTATTCATTTTGAGCTTCAGCCTCAAAGCTTCCTATCTGACCGGGCTAAGGTAGCCTATATCTTTTCCCTCCTCTCCGGTGAAGCTTTGGCCTGGGCTGCCCCCCTGTGGGAGAGGAACGATCCGGTGGTTTCCAGTCTGTCCGAATTCTTGAAGCTCTTTCGTAATATCTTCGAAGAGCCGGCTCGGGCTTCTTCAGCGGCTAGTGCTGTCTTACGTCTTCGCCAAGAATCTAGTTCAGTGGGGCAATATGCTCTTCAGTTCCGTATCCACACAGCTGAATTGAGCTGGAATAATGAGGCCCTGGTCGCTACCTTTTTACATGGCCTCTCTGACCGAGTGAAAGACGAATTAGCGGGAAGAGCCATTCCCGTCGGTCTGGACGATGTAATTTCATTATGCAACCAGATCGACATTCGTTTTCAAGAGAGGTCCTTAGAAAAAAGACGCCAGCACTCTCTGGGTCCTAGCCAGTCTGAGCTCCCCTCCCTTCATTCCGTGGAGCATCCTCTACCTGCTGAAGAACCTATGCAGCTGGGCCGGACCAGACTAACCCCCGAAGAACGTGCTAGGCGCAGAACTCTGGGCTTGTGCCTCTATTGTGGGGGCAAGGGTCATTTTCGTGACTCCTGCTCGCTTCGTCCGGGAAACGCTCGGGTCTAATACATTTGGAAGGTGGAGTATTGGACCCAGAAACATCACCTTCTCGCCTGCTCTTGCCGGTGTCCCTTCATGTAGGCACTTCTCCTCAGTCAACCCTTGCATACCTGGATTCCGGGGCTGCCGGCAATTTCATGGATTGGAGAACTGCTTCTTCTATGAAGCTTACCCTTTCACCTCTCACTACCCCATTGGTAGTCTCGGCAATTGATGGCACTGTTCTCCCAGGGGGCCCTATTCGCTTCCAGACGCTACCCATTAGGATGTCGGTAGGGATTCTCCACCAGGAGTGGATATCCTTTCTTATTCTACCCAAGGCCTCTACCCCAGTTGTATTGGGCCTCCCTTGGCTACAGCTCCACTCTCCACATGTGGACTGGGTCTCTGGGCAGATCCTGGCCTGGGGTTCCTCATGTTTCTCGTCGTGTCTTCTCAAGGTGACCCCCAAGGAGAGTCTTCCGGTTGCTGCCACTTCTGTTTCTTCTGATCTTCCCGCCGCATACAGCGATTACCGGGATGTGTTCTGTAAAAAATCAGCTGAGGTGCTTCCTCCCCACAGGTCTTTTGACTGTGCTATTGATCTTGTCCCCGGAGCAACTCTACCCAGGGGTCGTACCTACCCTCTGTCCATCCCAGAGACCCAGGCCATGTCGGAGTATGTAGCAGAGAATCTGGAGAGAGGGTTCATCCGGAAATCCTCATCGCCTGCAGGGGCAGGGTTCTTTTTTGTTGCCAAAAAGGATGGTACCTTAAGACCCTGCATCGATTATCGGGGTTTAAATGCGGTTACTATTAAAAATCGATACCCCTTACCCTTAATATCTGAGCTATTCGATAGATTGAAGGGTGCCTCCATTTTCACCAAGTTGGATCTCAGAGGCGCGTACAATCTCATTCGAATACGGGAGGGTGACGAATGGAAGACTGCATTTAACACTAGATACGGGCATTACGAATATCTGGTGATGCCTTTTGGTCTGTGTAATGCTCCAGCCGTGTTTCAAAACTTTGTCAATGAAATCTTCAGAGATCTGCTGTACCAGTTTGTTGTCATCTATCTGGATGACATTCTGATCTTTTCTGAAAATCTGCTCGTCCACAGAAACCATGTCCGCACTGTACTTCAACGTCTTAGAGAGAACAATCTCTATGCCAAGCTGGAGAAATGTTCCTTTGAATGTTCTGAGGTCCTGTTTTTGGGGTGCTTTGTCTCATGTTCGGGGCTTCGTATGGACCCTGGGAAGGTCTTGGCTATCACCAACTGGCCTCTTCCTGCTAGCCTCAAGGCCACACAGCGCTTTCTTGGCTTCACTAATTATTATAGGCAGTTCATAAGGAATTACTCTTCCATTGCCGCGCCTATTATCGCTTTGACCAAGAAGGGTGTGAATGCCAGAGACTGGCCTCCCGAAGCTGTCTCTGCATTTCACAACCTGAAACAGGCCTTTGTTTCTGGCCCCCTCTTGAGGAGACCAAATCCTGGGAATGCATTTTTTATTGAAGTGGACGCTTCCTCAATGGGGGTGGGAGCTGTGCTTCTTCAAATCTTTGAGAAGAGACGCCAACCATGTGCGTTCTTCTCCAAAAAAATTTCTCAGGCAGAGAGGAATTATGCCATCGGTGATCGGGAACTTCTCGCAATTAAATTGGCGTTAGAGGAGTGGCGTCATCTCTTGGAGGGTTCCCCTCACTCCATAACGATCTTTACCGATCACAAGAATTTACAGTATCTACAGAATGCTAAACGTCTGAATCCTAGACAGGCCAGGTGGAGTCTCTTCTTTGCCCGTTTTAATTTCACGATTACCTACAAACCTGGTTCCTGCAACGGTCGGGCTGATGCGCTCTCTAGGTCATTTGACACTTTGGACGAGGAGTCCGCCCCTGAACCTGAGCCGATCATTCCCACCTCATGCATTGTTGCCCACTCTACCACCCTGAAGTCTAAAATTCCGCCTGGTAAGACCTTTGTCCCCACTGGGCTAAGAGCTAAGATCCTTCGTTGGGGACATGATTCCAAGGTGGCAGGGCATTCTGGATTCCTCCGATCCTTCCTACTCATCAGTCGTCACTACTGGTGGCCTAATCTCCGCTCAGACGTCAAAGACTACGTTAAAGCTTGTCATGTCTGTGCTCAGTCCAAATCCTCCACACAAGCTCCTGCTGGTCTCCTCATGCCCTTGCCTATTCCTAAGGAACCCTGGGCCCATATTGCCATGGATTTTATCACCGATCTCCCACTGTCTGAGAATAATACAGTCATTTGGGTGGTAATCGATCGATTCTCCAAGATGGCTCATTTTGTTCCTCTTCCTGGTCTTCCTTCTGCCCCTGCCTTGGTTCCCATTTTCATTCGAGAAATTCTCCGCCTACATGGGGTCCCTTCTCATATTGTTTCCGACAGGGGAGTCCAATTCACGTCTCGTTTTTGGAGAGCCTTTTGCAAATCCCTCAATATTGTCTTGGATTTTTCTTCTTCTTACCATCCCCAATCCAATGGACAGACTGAGAGGGTTAATCAGGAGTTAGAGGTCTTTCTTCGCACCTTTGTGTCTTCTCACCATGACGATTGGTCCTCTCTACTCCCGTGGGCAGAATTCTCCCATAACAATCATGTGAATACCAGTTCGCAGAAGACACCCTTTTTCACAGTTTATGGAAAACACCCTCAACTTCCTCTTCCTATGATCTGTTCTCCAGACATTCCAGCTTTGGCTTCGGTTCAGGAGTCTCTCAATTCCGTTTGGGGTCACGTTCATGATTCCCTCCGGGCAGCTGCTGAAAAATTCAAAGGCTTTGCCGACCGCCGCAGGCGTAAACCGCCTTCTCTTCAGCCAGGGGACAAAGTCTGGCTCTCTACCAGGAACATCAAGCTCCGAGTTCCTTCTCTGAAGTTTGCTCCACGATTCATCGGTCCATACACGGTAACTGCTAAACTGAATCCGGTTTGTTTCAAACTCCAGATTCCTAAGAGCCTTAAAATCACTAACTCCTTTCATGTTGCTCTTCTAAAGCCTTTAGTCCTCAATAAATTCTCTCGTCCTCTTCCTACCGTGGCGCCTGTCTCTGAGGATAATCAGGAGTACGAGATCAGTCAAATTCTGGACTCCCGACTCTGTAAAGGCGTTCTTCAGTACCTCGTTCATTGGAAAGGGTTTGGTCCTGAGGAGAGGTCTTGGATCACTGCATCTGAGGTCTTTGCACCTCGTCTGTTAAAGGAGTTTCATCTGAAGTTTCCCTCTAAACCTGGGCCCAGGCGGGGAAGGGGGAGGCCTCGTAAGAGGGAGGGTACTGTCATGGATATGCATTAATGTCTGTCTGCCATCTTACCTTCCTCCTCATGTGTTCATCTAGAGACCAGACCTCCTTCACCTGGCTTCCTTTATAATCTCCTCCCAGCCTGACTCCACCCCAGGCCCTATCACTGAACACTATATTAACCTGTGCACTGCAAGCCTGCTTTGCTGATCAACGTGTTTGTTAGGCATTGTGTGTTTGGGTTCCTGCCTGCCGTGTGCTACGTCTGTCTCTCTGTTACGTTATTGGCTTGTCCCCGACCATCCCTGTCTGCTCGTGACCCTTGACCTTCGGCTCGTTCTTCGTTATCCTTGTCTGCTTGTGGCCCCTGACCTTCGGCTTGTTATTCGGTTCTCTCTATCGTGTGCTGCTGCTTCCCCTTATCCTACGGGGCGTGAGCTAGGAAACTCCAGGGGCCGCGACCTGGTCCCAGCCTGCAGCGTAACATCCTCACCACTAGAGGCCCTGGAGAAGACCAGCTGGGTCTTAGACTCCGCGCCCTGGGGAATCTTGGCTCTCGCTTCCGTTGGGATCCCGGTTGTGCTCCTCTGGTCCCGCTTTCCACAACCACCCAGTTTCCTATCCACAGAAGCCAGCCATAGGGTTCACTACCTCGCGGTGCACTCCTGTCCCCCTACGGTGTGCATCTGTCACCTGGCCACAGGTGACCCTGACACTCTTGACCTCACAAAAGGGTATTGGCAAATCCCCCTGGCCAAGTCGGCCAAAGAGAAAACCGCATTTGTAACCCCAGACGGGGCGTTCCAATATAAAAGAATGCCGTTCGGGTTACAGAATGCGCCGGCCACATTCCAGCGGAAAATGGACCAGATGCTGAGGCCCCATCGGAAGTATGCTGCGGCTTACCTGGATGACGTAATTGTCCATAGCACAGATTGGGCCTCACATCTGCCAAAAGTGCAAGCAGTCCTGGACTCTGTTCGGGAAGCGGGGTTTACGGCTAACCCCAAGAAGTGTACCATTGGGCAGGAGGAGGCCAAATATCTTGGGTACACCATTGGGAGGGGAGTAATAAAACCCCAACTCAACAAAGTCGAGGCCATCCAGAGTTGGCCACGTCCCAACAGCAAGAAGCAGGTACGAGCCTTTCTGGGAATCGCTGGGTATTATCGGCGATTCATTCCCCACTTTGCTTCTAAGGCTGTGCCCCTAACCAACCTGACGAAGGGGAAAGGGTCGGTCATGATTAAATGGACCCCCGAGGCTGAGGCAGCATTCCAGTTCTTGAAACAAGCCTTATGTAGCCAGCCAGTGTTGTACTCACCCGACTTCTCTAAAGACTTTGTCGTACAAAGTGATGCGTCAGATGTGGGGTTAGGAGCAGTATCGTCCCAGGTCTGGAACGGAGAAGAGCACCCAATCATTTACCTCAGCAGGAAGTTGAAGTCCCATGAGGTAAATTACGCCACCGTTGAAAAGGAGTGCTTAGCGGTGAAGTGGGCTCTAGATTCCCTTCGGTACTACCTGCTAGGTAGGCACTTTGACATGGTTACGGATCACGCTCCGTTAAAGTGGATGGCTCAAAACAAGGAAACAAATAGAAGAGTGAATAGGTGGTTCCTGGCCCTCCAGGAATTCAACTTCACAGTAAAGCATCGCCCTGGCGTTCAAATGGGGAATGTGGATGCTTTGTCTCGAGTACATGAATGCCTGATTGCTGGTGTTCCAACCCCGAGGTTAAAACAAGAGGGGGGGGTATGTGACAGCAGGAAGGTAAAGTCACCTGGTTGCATCCAGGGGGGTAGATATATTTCGCCCAGATTCAGGCTTTACGCCGACTTATACAACTAGGTGGAGAGTTGTATAAGGCTAGTGGGCTCATGGATGACTCATACCTCTAGGGAGAGGGCTGGGCGTCGTACAGACAAGGAGTTGATGAGGCCAGCTGAAGCTTGTCAGCTCATTTAGGCCTCTATAAGAACTCCCAGCTTCATTAGATGTTAGCTCATGCCTGGAACCAGACCTGTGTGGACTGTCTAGGGAGAGTGAACCCCTGTGCGGTGAGGCAAAGCCTGTGTGGCTATTTGTTTGGACTTTTACTAAACCAGGGACTTAGGGACTAGGACAGCACTAGGCTGATCCCAGTTGTTAGTTAGGAAACCTGTATGTTTAGTCAGAGGTCAACTTGACCAGGATTTATTTTGGTTATGTTTCTTTTGCTTTGCTGTGTTTTGTCACTGTAAATAGAAAATAAACCGCACCTTTTTTTGATTTTGAAAACCACAACCTCCGTTTGCTGGGCCTGTTTTGTGTGGGGAGCCCATCCCGGGGGTCACACACACCCGCTGCCGAGCTAACCCCCTCACAATATATATATATATATATATATATATATATATATATATATATATTTATTTATTATGTGATTTATATGTATTTTATATATGTATTTTATATATATGATAATTATGTCCATTATGTTTTATTATGTTTATCATGCTTTATTAACCTCCCCTGCATATCATATTCGATTATAATTTTCTTCTTCCCACATAACCTTCTCCCACCATCTCCTCTTCCTATTTTATCTCATCCACTTTTTTTGGGTCAGGTACCCACCTAGATGCTTATATTTATGTTGCTTATGTTTTTGTTACTTAATTTTTTTCGCCCAATATTTGTGTATGCCCTATTAATATAATTTCTTTCATCCTTTTCCTCATATCAGTCATTATGAGGTTTTTGATCATTAAATAACAACCCCCCCTCCCCTTTTCAATCTATATCGGTAACAATTCCCACTTAATTCTGCTCATTAAAAATCCTTAGCAGTTTTGCCATATTCCCTTCTCTGTATGTGCTTTTTTCGCCCCTCCCTTCTTTCCCTTTCCCCCTCCCCGCCATCAAAACAGCGCCGCTCTCTTATAGTATTATTTTGTTCCTATTTGTTTTTCCATAATCTCATCATAGACATATCCCACATCAGCTACATTCCTTCACTTTTATTTAAATTTTGTTTTTATATCCTTTATATAGCTCCGTGCTATCATATGCCATGTATTCCTTCTTCAACCTATCACAGTGTCCCCCCATAAATGCCTGTGTGTTGCCAACCTATCACTACACCTTTCTCTGCTATATAACGTCCACCTATCACAATGCTCTCCATGGATCTGATGAAACAGCGGATGCTGTGAAACGCGTCATCCCATTGGTCCGTTCCTTGCATTACGTCACTTCCGGTCCGATGGCACGCTGAAGCGCACGCTGAAGCGCATCCTACTGGTCCTTCCTGCATCACAGAAGGGAAACATCACGCACGGCCTTCAGCGCCTTGATGCCCAGACGTTCTCTGCTGACACCGCAGACCTGCCTTCAGCTACCTCCTCATCTGGGACCTACATCCATCCCCGAGGACCGCCATAGATGACACCGGACCACCAATAACCCTATACATGCCTTTTATTATTCACCATCTTGTGAGTAGCCATTTGGCTGTTTTTTATTAATTTGCCATTAAAACTTTTATACTGCACTTAGTTTGGTGCACCTTCCTTTCCTTATTACATCTGATTTCAAGGCTGATACTTGGTTTGTCAACACACTCCATCGATTAGGTCATTTAACCATCCGAGGGTCTGACAGTGAGAGTGCCAACCTTGAGTGTGGAAATTAAATGCTTTTGATCTTTGTAATTGGCGATCACTTCTATTTGGTAAGAGGCCCCCCTTTTCCTCTAAGAAGCACTTTTGAGCACTGAAGCATTTTTGTGTGGAAGTTTACAAGCACAGAGCACTTTGTCACATTTGATTTAATATGGAATATTAGCTTATATGAACTTTTTTGCTTTGAATCTTTTCGTTTTAAACTTTTTCATCATGTGATTTGTTACACATATTAATTGTGTTGGATCAGTTCACATTTGGTTATTTGCACTTATTCATGGGTTTGGTCATTATTTGTATATTCATGATTTAATGGGATATATGATTATTTCACATTTGCCTATTTGCACTCATTCACAAATTTGTTAAATATTTGTATATTCATGATTTAAAGGGACAGCAGACTTTTCGTTTTAATATTTTGATTTGGTCCAGTATTCAGGATATTCAAGTTGCAGCATTTTATTTTTTACGTTTTCTGAGCCCAGCGATTTTTTTTATTTATTTGATTGGCATTCCTGGAGGAGCCTGCAGAACTCAACTCTCACTTCAGAAGCTAACATTTACTATCAGTGTGACAGCCATGAATTTATCTGAGGGTTTATTCAGCCATGAATTTCTCTGAGGGTTTATCGTGCTTGATCTGCATCATCATGGTATGAATTACATTGTTGCAGCTCTCTTCTCGGACTACAAACCATAGCGTCAAGGTATTTCTTTGTGATCATGCCTTATAAGGCAAACTATGTTTAAATGGTATATCAGGATAAATGTAAGTCTCAGTCATAGTCACATTTCCAAATCATTAGTATGGGTTCTCTCAAAGGGAAAATTGTAATCTTCTAAATGGCCACATTTAAATATACTTGCATGGAAGTTCTTGCTGACCTACATGTACAGAAATAAAAGTTTAAAGTCTTGATGTTAGCACACAAAGTGAGAGGGAGAGAGAGAGAGAGAGAGAGAGAAAGAATACAACTGGCAGAGTGCCTATCTGATTTATCCAGCAATTGAACTTTTTTATTAAGAACTGTCTAGCCTGTTCTCTAAAAATAATCCACAGGACAATCACAAGGATAAAAGCTCATTTAAAGAAGTTTTACCGCACACTAGGGCTTGTTCTCAAATTACTAGTCTTTCATAGTAGAACTATGGCCACAGAATAAATATATGTTGTGTGGTATACCAATATAAGTGCATCTGGGATTTTGTTTAAAAACAAACTGTCAATTGTGCCAGTGAAGTTTACATTCTGCTACTTTCTATGATGGAATGGCCTTTTTTTTCACAGCTACAACATTTCAGGCAGGGTAGCCATCCTCACAGCAACTGTATCAGCTTGGACTATAGACAGACTTGTGATGTAGTGGGGATGAAGAGTGGGCACAATAAAGTGCCCACAACATGGGATTGTGGCCGCCATAAAGTTTAAATAAAAAAAATGTAAAAAAAATTGTGTTTGTTACAATAAAAAAATAAATAATAATTTTTGAGCAGGCTTGTCACGAGGCAAACATTTTTTACAGGTGAGAGGAGGTGATAAATAGCCTGCCTGACTGACCCGCTCACAGTTGCCCTGAGGCGGCTTAAGCTTGAGCTCCGCTGTATTTCCTCAGCTCGCTTGGCCGTTTCAGGACATGAAATCCCTGGTGAGAAGAGTCCTTGAGAGGGCTGAGGCTGAAGGAGGAAATTAATGGCTCCAGCGGTGTTTAGCGTTAACTGAGGAGGACATTTCTTCAGTGTCAGTGCCGTCGGAGCAGCTGTTTAGGCAGAGTGGGACGGAGCTGTCTGTCGGGTCTCTCCCAGCTGACGCTGCCTCCACACAGCTGTCACCATCCTGCAGTGTACAGAGGAGCATCCCTCCAGAGAGAAGGGTAACAGATGCGGCAGCCCGAGGAAGTGAGCGGTCCCAGTCGGCAGCGGAGCGGGAGGACTCGGTACCAAAGGCTCAGAGAGCCAGTCAGCGGGGGGAAAGGAATAGGCGGGTATTATCCCCATCTCCTATCCGCAGCAGGGGGGGTAGAGGCCGGACCCACCATTCGCCCTTATCCCTTGGGGCCTCCCCTCGCATGGATGAGCTGTCGCCTCCCAGCTTACCTGACACTCCTCCTGCCTCTCCTCATGCCAGTATGGCTCTTCCTAGAGCTTTAATGTCTCCCGCTTCTGCTGGGTTACAGCCCAGGCAGTCACCTCAGGTCAGGGCTGCGGCATCACTTGCATCCAGGCCATCCAGGCTGGATGCAGTGAGGGCCCGTGTGTCTTTCTTCCCATACAGGTCCAGATGTCAGCCAAGTCTCCGAAGGAATCCACATCCCAGTTGTCTGCAGTTCCCCAGAGTCAAATCATGCAGGTGAGTCTGCTCAGAATGAATTCATAAACCAGTTGCTTATTTCTCTAACTAAATTAAATGAAAATGTATCTATTAATCAGTCTGCACCTGTATCTTCTTCTCCAGCCAATGTATGGTCAGGTAATTCTGTAGCTAATGTTAATCCTGTTCATGCATGTACAAACATTCCTGTATGTATGCCTGCTTCTGTTTCTGAGACATGTTTCAAGGAGGTGCTTCCTTGCGAGATGTCTCCTTTAGGATTTCATCTGCCCTTAACTAATAAAGAGAAAATTTGGAAGGGTGAATTTTTAGATCTCTTATCCCTGTTGCCAATTTCAAAAGAGTTCCTCACAAAATCAGATAAGAGGTCAGAGGATGGCGCTGAGGATAGGTGCCGTCCCATGGCCAGATCCTTTTTCAATTGGTTTCAGGCTTTCTGCATTTTCTCTGCAATAATGGGCGAAAAGCATCCGGAAAGATGCACTGGGCTTTTTCAACACTTAGAGCATATTCTGGAGGCGTATAAGAGTTTTAGCGGTATGGGTTGGTTTAATAACGACGAATCCTTTCGCCCAAAAATTGCAATTTATCCGACACTAAAATGGGGTAATAAGGACGTAGGGTTGTGGTTGAACCTTATTATCCCCCAGAAACCTGTCTTTACAAGACAACAACCCCAATCAACTTTGAACATGAACCCTACAACTTCAGTATATAAGAAAGGTACATGTTTTGCATTTAACGAAACTCAGTGCAAATGGTTGAATTCATGTCGTTATCGACATGAATGTTCCTTTTGCTTTGGCAGTCACCCGGTCTCAAAATGTTTTAAAAGAGCCTCCAGCAGCCAGGTTAGCAGGGATCATTCAAAAAGCCTGCACGCCAGTGAGGCTTCACGCAATGCGTCCATGGCTAATGCTGTACCCCGACAAGGGGAAAGCTCAATTACTAATTGATGGGTTCTCCATAGGTTTTAAATTGCCTATTTTTGCAGGTTCAGGTTGCCAGTTATCAAAAAATGTAAGTCAGTATCTATTCACACTAACATAGTAAGGGACAAATTAATGAAAAAAAATTTAGCTAATAGAATTGCTGGTCCTTTTATCTCTCCTCCGTTCGCTAATTTTCGAGTATCCCCGTTAGGCTTAGTACCTAAAAAAGAGCCTAATGCGGCGTACACACAATCGTTTTTCATGCCGTTAAAAATGCCATTTTTAAAAATGGCCATTAAAACCGATCGTGTGTATGCTGCAGAGCATTTTTCACGGCGTGAAAAACGGCCATTAAAAATTTCGAACATGCTCTATTTTTTCACATCGTTTTTCATGTCGCTTTTTTTTAACAACGTGAAAAACGATAGTGTGTATGCTTTTACGAGGGGAAAAAAAAACGTGCATGCTCAGAATCAAGTATGAGACGGGAGCGCTCGTTCTGGTAAAACTAGCGTTCGTAATGGAGATAGCACATTCGTCACGCTATAACAGACTGAAAAGCACGAGGCTGAAAAGCGCGAATCGCCGCTCAACAAAGTTTACTAACATGAAGGGTGGCGCCATTCGAACAGAACTTCCCCTTTATAGTGCCGTCGTACGTGTTGTACGTCACTGCGCTTTGCTCGAGCGTTTTTTTTAATGATCGTGTGGATGCAAGACAGGCTTGAGAGGAAACATGAAAAAAAACGACGAGAAAAACGTTGGTTAAAAAAATGGCAAGAAAAACGATTGTGTGTATGCCGCATTAAGAGTTGCTGACTAATTCATCACCTTTTATTCCCTGCAGGCCACTCACTAAATTAAGAAATTGACCCTTTATCTGCTTCAGTTAAATATGCTACCTTTGATGACGCCATTCAAATCATGAAAACATTCGGTCATGGTGCATTGCTAGCAAAAGCCGACATTCAATCAGCCTTTAGATTACTTCCCATTGCTCCTTAATCTTACAATTCCCTGGGTTTCCACTTTGAGGATTATTTTTTCTATGACAAATGCCTGCCAACGGGCTGTTCATTGTCATGTTATTATTTTGAGATTTTTGCCTCTTTTCTTCAGTGGGTTTTAGCTTTTGAATCTGGTCATGCTGGTATAATTCACTACCTAGATGACTTTCTTTTCATTGGTCCTCCTGATTCTTTGGTTTGTTCTTTAATTCTTAATTTATTTTTTCATATATACTTCGGTATTCCCTTAGCTTCAGAAAAGACCACTTGGCCATCCCCAATTATTGAATTTTTGGGCATAAGAATCAATACATTACTATTCCAATTTGAACTTCCTGCATTAAAAATTTGTAGGCTTCAATCTCAAATTTTGTTCTTCCTGCGCAGGAAAAAGATTTTGTTAAAAGAACTTCAATCGTTTCTTGGTCTGCTGGCCTTTGCTACTCAGGTTATGACTATGGGTAGGATATTTTGCAGAAGGTTATCTTTGGCTATGTCCAGGCTCAAATCCCCTTTTTCTCCTATTAGGCTGACTAGTGACCTTAAGGAAGATTTAATGGTATGGTCTAATTTTTTGCAGGACTATAATGGCAGATCCTTTTTCCAGGAGGATTTTTTATTTGCAGCGGATCTAGAATTATTTACAGATGCTGCAGGTTCTCTTAGCTTTGCTGCCATTTTTCTTTCACATTGGTGTTCGGGTTCATGGCCCCCCCCCCCATTGGATTTCCAGCAAGATTACTAAAAATATAGTTTTGTTGGAACTCTTCCTGGTCGTAGTGGCTTTGGAATTATGGGGTAACCAATTTGCCAACAAGTGAATTATCATTAATACAGACAATAGAGGGGTTGTATTCGCATTAAACTGCCTTTCCTCAAAATCCTTGTTGGTCATAAAACTTTTGAGATATTTAGTCCTCTTATGTTTAAAATTGAACATTTGGATTAAGGCAAAATATTTACCAGGTAAGCTCAATGTCACCGCTGATGCCTTATCTCGATTCCAGATGGTGTGTTTCAGACAGCTGTTGCCTCAGGCAGACCTGGTGGGACACCGTTGCCCAAGTCATCTTTGGGATCTATAGTAATGGACGCACCGCTTGAGATGTTTGAATTCAGGATGGGTGATGAGATAAGGTATTATTCACCTGTGGTAAGGTTTTCTTGCCTCAGCTCTGATAAAACCTTAGTCTTTTAAATAAAAAATAAAAAAAAGGGGGAGACAGACTTTTCTGTAGAAGTGGCTTTTGGGAAGCCTGGCTTTGGTGAGCCTAGAAGTTTAAAACGTAACGTTGCGCCACCTCTTTATGAGAAGGAGGGGATAAGAGTGTCAGTAGTGGAACCGAAGGGGGTATTGATGTTATGAAAAGGCTAAATGATTACTTGGGAACCCCCTGGGTAACGTGGGATGGTTTGGTTTCGAATGGTATTATTCCTGTGTGCCTGTGTATATCACAATGCGGAAATATCAGTCACCGCCATGACTGAAAGAGGGGATTGTAGTAATCAGCATAGCATAAGGACCCCATTATAGTGATATGGGGTCATATATTTTAGCTTGAACCCACTGGTTAAAGGAATTGACTAGTATAAAACAAGGGTTTGTATTTTGCATACACTAGCAGTTTTACGAAAGCATGCATATTTGCAAGAGCAGCATATTTTGCAGACGTGCACAGTCTATATGGAGCCCTCGTGATGTTAGAGTGTTTGGTGTCCTTTCCTGTGTACTGTCTAACCAGACATAGAAACACAGAAGTAAACCTTGTGATTATAAGTAATGGAGGCAGGTGATTATGGTTTAGATGACTCATGGCAGACCCTACAATTTAAATCAGTTTTTTCGGCTATTAAAAATTTGATCACTCCAAAAACATGGACTGATTACTCGGTTGCATGGAACAAATGGTTGAGTTTAAATTCTGAGCAGGGTTCTCTTAGTTTACCTCCCACTGAGAGTTCAATCTTGGCTTTCCTTTGTTCATTAATACAGATGGAATTTTCTTTTTGTCATATAAATAACATTTTAGCAGGGGTTTCCTTTTTCTTTAAACTTCATAACTTTTCAGCTTGTAACAGCTTTTTCTCCGTTAGGCAAGCATTAATAGGTTTAAGGAAGGTTAGGTTTGCTCCAGATCTGCGTTTAGCCACTCCTTTGGTCTGCATTTCAGCTTACGAGGCTTTATTATTTCACGCGGCTTTCATTTTAATGTTTTTTGCTGCTTTTTGTATTTCTGAAATGTTACCAAATAACAAACACAGTTTGGGAGGTCTTCTTTTATCGGATGTTTCATTTTTTGATGATAAGGTTCTTATTTTCATTAAAAGATCAAAAACAGACCGAACAGGTAAAGGCTGATGGCTTAATCTATTTGCTTATTGCGACTCCATCCTGTGTCCTTTGATAATTCTCAAACAATATTTTTCTGTTAGACCAGTTTCTGGTCATCAATTTTTTGTCCATATTGATTCATCTCCTATGACGAAATTCCAGTTTTTGACAGTATTTAAACAATGTTTTTCTAATTTAAGTCTCTCAAATTTTTAATTCTCTACCCATTCGTTCAGGATTGGAGCTGCCACTGGGGCGGCTAGATTAGGTCTGAGTGATTCGGTCATTAGGAGATTAGGTAGATGGGAGTCTAGTAGATTTAACATTTACATTCGACCTAACTTATCTCTTTAATTTATAGCTGCCAAATCTTACATATGGATAGTTGGCCATTCATATATTCACTGGGCTCAAAAAAGATCTTCTCGACGTTGCTACGGTTCCAACCTATCGTTACCTTCTGATAAGTTTGTTATTCTTTGGAAAGGCATTAGAGGTCTACAATGGACTGATCTTTTCTTTCATCTTTCTGATTTATTTCATTCTTGGCCTTATCCATCTATTATAATTTTGCACCTTGGAGGTAACGATGTTGGTAGATTAAAAACTTTAGATTTGATGTTTTTGATGAAAAATGATTTGTATTGTTTGAAATTATCTTTTCCAAATACATGTATTATTTTTTCTGAAATGGTTTCTCATTTACCTTGGTTATATGCTGAAGGTGGCAAGCCGCTTGAAAAACTTAAACGGAGAATTAACCACTCAATGGAAAAAAAATTGCCAGTGATCGGGGGGATCTCTTTCCGAAATGTTGATCTGTAAGGGGGTTTCCCTGGGCTATATAGACAGGATGGTGTTCATCTTTCAGATGTCGGTTTAGACATTTTTAATTTAGGTCTTCAAAACTGCATTGAACAGGCCGCGGTGCTGGGGTAGCCATTTTTGTTTGCAACAAATCCGGCTGGTGGGGACTTTGGTTTTATCAATTGATTATTTACAGCTCGAGTCCTATGACTGAGCGGATTTAGAATTTGTTTGAAAGTTTTTTTTAATATAATTTATTTATTATACACTGAATTAATTTTTTGAATAAAGTTATTGGATTTATTATACCAATAAAGGTGCCTCGGCCATTTAAAACACCAACTGGTTGTAGTGTGTTTCCTTTATTAAAGTGATAGAAGGTGCGACCTACAGTCCCATGTGGCTATCATACTTATCACTGTTGATTTATATGCCTGCAGGTTGTCAATCATCAGGTGGCCACACCAAAGGATCTAATTATAAAACATTCTTGCAAGCTGAATTAAATTTCAGTGTATGTTTTCAACTATATTAACTCCTGTATTACCACAGATGTGCGAAATTAACCTTTAATTGCCATTTTAACCTGTGTGTGCCACCTTCTGTGTCTGGACCAAGGCCAAACATTCCAGGGCATGTAAACTTTTGATCAGGGTCATCTAGTGACCAAAATGCAGTAAAGTATTCCGAAATACCTCAATGAGAAAACATACCATATTTTGATTACTAGATGGAGCTGCTGATACAGGAGTTAATATATTTAAAAACATACAGTGAAATATAACTCAGTTTGCATGAATGTTTCTGACATTTGTGCAAGGAGTGTATTACAAATAGAACCCCTAGTGTCAACCTCTGTCTTCCTTATTCACTTAAAGAGGCAGTAAATGCTGCCTCTTTTTTTTTTCCTGACCTGCAAAGTAAAGGCATAATGTGCTAGTATGCATTGCATACTTGCACAGTATATGAAACTTACCTGCAAACAAAGCCCTCATTGTTCAATGATGGAGGCCACATCCATCTTCGCCTGTCTTCCTTCCTGGTCCATGGACTCCGGCTGTGTGACTGGCCGGAGCCGCCGGTCATGGCACAGGGCTCTGAACAAACTCCACAGGTAGCCGTTCTTTCAGAGTGCATGGCCGGTGATGTAATCAGCGGCATATACAGTAAATATCTCCTAAACGGTGCACATTTAGGAGATAATTACAGTACCTATAGGTAAGCCTTATTATAGGCTTACCTATAGGTACAAACAATTCATGGAGGTTTGCTTCCAAGATATCATGGAAGTTGTAGTGTATGGAAAAGATTGCAAGTCACAGATAAATGATGCTGCTGAAACTCTCCTACTGTGAGCAGTATTTATTCAGACTGGAAGTGAAGAAGGCAGTGTCCCTGGATGACTTTACAAACTACAGTGAGGTAAACGACGGCTGTTTTACACAAATTAGCTTGCTCCTTCACATTTACATAGGATTTTGGACATCTTGTTGTATAAACAGAAAACCTTTAGATGTGCTTATTGGTGTGTTCAAAGGGTAAGTTAATCTGCTTAAGTAAAGCTAGACCAGACCTCTTAGCGAAGCTGTTCAGTAAATAACTGAAATGTGGGACAAATGCACATATGCTATGTTGAGATTGTTAAACAAAGGACTTTGTCTAGTAAAGTGTATGCAGTATTGCCCACATATCACTGGTTTAAGAGGCCCCCAATAAAGATATTGTTTCACTATATGCAGATGACACACTTATATACTTGGGGAACACCCCTAAATCCTTGGAAAACATTATGCAATTAAGGCCGAATGTACACTGCTGCTGCTAAACGGATGTTCAGAGGCAATTGGACGCTTTTTTCAACTGCCCCTGAACTCATTCAATGTTATCTTATGTGTACATGTACACAGTTTCATTTACAGTCGTTTTTAGGCAGTTGCGTTTAACAGCCTTTCTTTGAAGGCAAAAACATGAGTTCAGACGCCGAAGTTTCCGACGTTTCAGATGCCAAACGCGGCTAAACGTGTTTAGCCGCGTTTTGTTTATAGGCGTTTTTCGTTTTTGGTCATTTGAAAAAAAAGCTTAAAAAAAAATGATCAGAGGACTTTGCCTCAGCGTCCCGTGTACATGGAGCCTAATAGCTGACTTTGGGGCGCTATTAGGGTTTTCCATTAATTTGAATGAATCAGTATTGATGCCATTAGACCCGCTAACAGACTGCGCAGGCTATGTGCAAGTGGTCTCTACATTCCGCTATCTAGGTATTCAAGTATCACAAGATCCCAATTAATACATAACATTAAATTTAGTGCCATTGCTTCGTAGGTTTCAATCTAAATGTGCGGTGGGGTCTAAGCTTCCACTATCAGTAACTGGAAGAGTCAACCTAATTAAAATGGTATGGGCCCCCAACTTCTGTACATTTTTCAAAATGCAACCTTATGGATACCACATAAAAGGTTTAGAGCTTTGATCTGGTGTAACAAAGCAGCCTGAATTAGCTTGTCCACGCTGCAATTTGGAAAGGAACTGGGTGGTCTTGCGATCCCACATTCCAGATTTTTCTTTGTTGCCTCAAAATTATAACACTTATGGGCTTGGGGCTATAAAGATCCATTGGATCAAATTAGAAACTTATTGATACCATGGGGCTCCCCTAGTCTTGCATTGTCTTACTTAGAAGCAGGATTCACCCACTTACATCAATCCCTACCAACGGTTAAATTATTAAAGATCATGTGGTCCTATACTAGAGACATTCTAAATATATGAGGCTATTGCCCTTATACCCCTATATGGGGTAATATACATTATAAAGAACTTTTAACACTACAGAATTTTCAAAACTGTGAAAAAGCAGGAATACTGTACATCCCTCAATTGTATAATGGCTCGTTATTTAAATCCCTTGCGGACTTACAGGCAGAATATTAAAGGGGAATGATTTCTGGGATATATTCCATACTGCTTTAATCCACGCATTAGGCATCCAAACTCCCGTGCAGGAAAAGGATCTAGGACCCATAGATTGAGAACAATGGGAAATTGTGTCTAGCTTCTGCTCCCTTAATATAAGGAGAAGGAGGAGGAAAAAGGGGTACCAAAATGGTAACCCATAGGTCGGACTTTAAAGGCACAATGAACAATAGAGAATATACAAAAATATTATATTTATTGAAAATAGCACATGGTACATATAAAACATTAGGAAGAATTAAAAAAGCATATATATAAGATACATTATAAAGAGTGAGCATGCATTTCGCTGCTTAGCTTCGTCAGGACACATTCAGGGATCATTGGGAAAGGAAAGAAACGGGCCTCACTATCTAGGATAAAACATATGTGTTAGAACTTTATAATATAGTAACACACATCTTAAAAAACATCGTCATGTTGAGGCAAAGCGCATGGCACAAAAAGACATGAACAGCGGAGATACCTTATGGGAGGATAGTAGTCTTATCCACAAAATTCCAAAGGGTCATATCCAATGGTGTAATAAATGAATGGTCAAAAGAACCAGCTATAGCAATCAACATAAAAGAGATAGAAAGCCAAAAGGTAAGCCCACACGAAAAGTATTTTTATATATAACAGGGGGTAATCACACAAATAAGTTATACTTACTGACTCATGTATTCCATATGGAGAATATTCTGATTGCGTTTATCCCACAGGTTATTGAAAGAGGTATCCAGGTCAAAAAGGGGGAAGAAGATAGACTTAAGCCGTGTACACATGATCGGATATCCTATGGATTCTAATCTGATGTTTTTTTCCATCGGAAATCCGATGAAACTGTCTTCCATCAGTCTTGCCCACACACCATCAGTCAAAAAACCGACCGTTTCAAATGTGGTGACGTAAAACACTCCGATGAGCCGAGAAAAATTAAGTTCAATGCTTCTGAGCATGCGTCGACTTGATTCTGAGCATGCGTGGGTTTTTTATCCAATGGATTTCCACACAGACGATCGGATTTTGCTATCATTTTTTTTCCCATCGGATAAATTTAAAACATGTTCTATTTTTTCACACCGATAGAAAAAAGACCGATGGGGCCCATACACGATCGGTTCGTCCAATGAAAACAGTCCGATGGTAAAACCGATCGTGTGTACACGGGTTTAGACAAATAACTAATATAGAGTTTATTATATCCCTTGGGTCAAGGTCAAGTTTAAATATATATGAACATTAAACACGTAGGCACGCTGTGTACAAACAGAGTGATAAAATAGAGTCCAAATTAATCCCCTTGAGGCCATCTGAGTAAAAGAGAAGATAAATGAAAATATATAGTCTCCCTTAGGCTCAGTCTCAGCATCCAACAAACTCTCCCACCTATTCTGTTACATAGGGCATATAGAACATCGGTACAACTCCACAAGTGGGGGAAGAGAGATATACCATTATGCCATAAATGCGCTAGAGATACCGGGGATCTGCTACATATGATCTGTAGATGTCCGAAGTTGTTTTGATACTGGCATTATGTTATTTCTACTATTTCATGGCTTTCTATTTTCTCTATCACATGATCCCATTGTTTGTTTATTGGGTGCATTGGAAGTGGACTCACTCACACCACATAGTCATACAGCGATAATGCGGCTATTATATGCAGCCCGCAAACGAATAGCTACTGTAGATATTGGATGTCACCCCAGGTACTGAATGGGAAGCAATGGGTGGAAACAGTTAATAATACGCTAATTCGAGAAAGACTCACATAAAAGCATAGAAATGTATCTAAAAAATGTTACTCCTTGTGGCAGCCGTGGCTGGACACTCCGGGCCTAGCCCCACATTGCTTGGTAAAGGACAGACTATTACAAATGTGATCTCGTCTAAGATAGGAAGAATACCTAATAAGGCTCTGCGTACATTAGGATGTAATAGATTAGTCATGTACAGGCCATGACGGAGCAAGTTCGGGTTTGTTTGGTTTCTTTGAGTTTTTGTTACTGTGTCTTTTCTGCTATAGTAAAACATTTAGAAAAAAACAATGATTACTGACATTGATACTAAAGACAATTAGTCATTGATATGATTTGACATTCCCCCTTTGGAAGATATGTGGTGCTTTTTGTCCAACCACTCCATTGGACGTGATCTTTAGGGCCAGTTCACACCATAGAAACGCAATCCGGATGCGTTCCAGGTGCTTTTTTGTATGTGCGTTTTTGGTGCGTTCCAGTGAGTTTTTGATATGTTTTTAATGCAGTCCAGTGCTTTTTTCACCCCTCTTTTTTATTAACCTTAGATAAGGACAAGTGTGTTCCAGTGCGTTTTTGGTGCATTTAGGTGCGTTCCGGAGCGTTTTTGATGCGTTTTACATCGTTCCAGTACAGTCCAGTGCAGGAAAAATGCAGCATGTTCTACTTTTTTTCTGGAACTGGAACGCACTGGAACTGCAAGCACTGGTGTGAACTATGCCATTGAAAACCACATAACCTACTTTCCATGCGTTTTTGAAAGTGCACTGGACTGCATGTGGTGTGAACTGGCCCTAATTGTTATTATACACCGGAAAAAAATCTTTAATTGTGTACCATTATCAAATGTTATTGCATTTAATGTGTATGTTTCTGAATGGATCACTTATTTCAATAAATCCTTTTTCCTAAATAAAAAAAAAGAGGTGTACATAGCCTATTGCATTAGGATGTGCACTCCAAAGTTCGAACACACATCAGTATGTGTGTATGTGTATATAAAATAATAAAATAAAATAAAATACACACACATATTTATATATACAGTATCTCACAAAAGTGAGTACACCCCTCACATTTTTGTAAACATTTTATTATATTTTTTCATGTGACAACACTGAAGAAATTACACTTTTCTACAATTTAAAGTAGTGAGTGTACAGCTTGTATGAAAAGATATAATAAAATATTTACAAAAATCTGAAGGGTGTACTCACTTTTGTGAGATATTGTGTGTGTGTGTATATATATACATATACAGTTGCAAAAAAAAGTATGTGAACCCTTTTGGAATGATATGGATTTCTGCACAAATTGGTCATAAAATGTGATCTGATCTTCATTTAAGTCACAACAATAGACAATCACAGTCGGCTTAAACTAATAACACACAAAGAATTAAATGTTACCATGTTTTTATTGAACACACCATGTAAACATTCACAGTGCAGGTGGAAAAAGTATGTGAACCCCTAGACTAATGAGATCTCCAAGAGCTAATTGGAGTGAGGTGTCAGCCAACTGGAGTCCAATCAATGAGATGAGATTGGAGGTGTTGGTTACAGCTGCCCTGACCTATAAAAAACACACACCAGTTCTGGGTTTACTTTTCACAAGAAACATTGCCTGATGTGAATGATGCCTCGCACAAAAGAGCTCTCAGAAGACCTACGACTAAGAATTGTTGACTTGCATAAAGCTGGAAAGGGTTATAAAAGTATCTCCAAAAGCCTTGCTGTTCATCAGTCCATGGTAAGACAAATTGACTATAAATGGAGAAAGTTCAGCACTGCTGCTACTCTCCCTAGGAGTGGGCATCCTGTAAAGATGACTGCAAGAACACACTGCAGACTGCTCAATGAGGTGAAGAAGAATCCTAGAGTGTCAGCTAAAGACTTACAAAAGGCTCTGGCATATGCTAACATCCCTGTTAGCAAATCTACGATACGTAAAACACTAAACAAGAATGGATTTCATGGAAGGATACCACAGAGGAAGCCACTGCTGTCCAAAAAAAACATTGCTGCACGTTTACAGTTTGCACAAGATCACCTGGATGTTCCACAGCAGTACTGGCAAAATATTCTGTGGACAGATGAAACCAAAGTTGAGTTGTTTGGAAGAAACACACAACACTATGTGTGGAGAAAAAGAGGCACAGCACACCAACATCAAAACCTCATCCCAACTGTGAAGTATGGTGGTGGGGCATCATGGTTTGGGGCTGCTTTGCTGCGTCAGGGCCTGGACGGATTGCTATCATCGAAGGAAAAATAAATTCCTAAGTTTATCAAGACATTTTGCAGGAGAATTTAAGGCCATCTGTCCACCAGCTGAAGCTCAACAGAAGATGGGTGTTGCAACAGGACAACGGCCCAAAGCATAGAAGTAAATCAACAGCAGAATGGCATAAACAGAAGAAAATACGCCTTCTGGAGTGGCTCAGTCAGAGTCCTGACCTCAACCCGATTGAGATGCTGTGGCATGACTTTAAGAAAGCGATTCACACCAGACATCCCAAGAATATTGCTGAACTGAAACAGTTCTGTAAAGAGGAATGGTCAAGAATTACTCCTGACCGTTGTGCATGTCTGATCTGCAACTACAGGAAACGTTTGGTTGAAATTATTGCTGCCAAAGGAGATTCAACCAGTTATTAAATCCAAGGGTTCACATACTTTTTCCACCTACACTGTGAATGTTTACATGGTGTGTTCAATAAAAACATGGTAACATTTAATTCTTTGTGTGTTATTAGTTTAAGCAGACTGTGATTGTCTATTGTTGTGACTTAGATGAAGATCAGATCACATTTTATGACCAATTTGTGCAGAAATCCATATCATTCCAAAAGGGTTCACATACTTTTTTTGCAACTGTATATTCAGTATATACCCCTGTCATAATTTGTGTTTATGCCTTTAAATATTTGTATTGTTTTGAAAACTCTTAATAAATACATATTCAACTATATATACAGTTGTGCTCATAAGCTTACATGCCCTGGCAGAATTTACAATTTCTTGGCCATTTTTCAGAGTATATGAATGATAACATAAAGACATTTCTTTCACTCATTGTTTGTGTTTGGCTGAAGCCATTTATTATCAATCAATCGTGTTTACTCTTTTTAAATCATAATGACAACAGAAACTACCTAAATGACCCTGATCAAAAGTTTACATACCATGGAACGGATACAAAGAAAAACCCACAGGTAACCTCAGGAAAAATACAGGTTGCTCTGGAAAAAGATGGTGTGGTGGTTTTTAAGGAGCACAATATGATGATGCTTGAACAAAAAAGAGCTGCATAGTCAAGTTGCCAGAAAGAAGCCTTTACTGCACAAGTTCCACAAAAAAGCCTGGTTACAATATGCCCAACAACACCTTAACATGCCTCATTGGCTTTTTTGTGGCATTGGCGCAGTAAAGGCTTCCTTCTGGCAGCTCAACCATGCAGCTCTTTTTTGTTCAAGTATCGTTGAATTGTGCTCCTTAAAAACAACCACACCATCTTTTTGGAGAGCAGCTTGTATTTCTCCTGTATTTTTCCTGCAGGTACCTGTGGGTTTTTCTTTGTATCCTGAGCAATCTGTCTTGGTCTACCTGAACTTGACTTGGTATCAAAAGAGCCCCTAATTTTCCACTTCTTAGTAAGTGATTAAACAGTACTTACTGGTATATTCAAAGCTTTGGATATCTTTTTTTTATCCTTTTCCATCTTTGTAAAGTTTCATTACCTTGTTACGCAGGTCTTTTGACTGTTCTTTTCTACCTCCTCATGGCTCAGTGTCTAGCCTGCTTAGTGCATCCATGTGAGAGCTAACAAACACATTGACTATTTATACACAGACACTAATTGTAATTTAACATTCATTATGCCGTTGTCTTACAGGGTTTGTTTTTTCCATCGGTGAGAAAAAATAGAGCATGTTTCAAATTTATCCGATGGGAAAAAAAACGATAGCAAATTCCGATCATCTGTGTGGAACTCCATCGGACAAAAAACCCACGCATGCTCAGAATCAAGTCGACGCATGCTCAGAAGCATTGAACTTAATTTTTCTCGGCTTGTCTGAGTTTTTTACGTCACAGCGTTTGGGACGGTCTGATTTTTGACTGATGGTGTGTAGGCAAGACTGATGGAAGTCAGCTTCATCGGATTTCCGATGGAAAAATCCATCGGATTAGAATCCATAGGAAATCTGATCGTGTGTACAGGGCTTAAGAGTTCTAGATGGATTTATTCCAAACTGGCATTTATGCTTTATGTGATATTTGGTTAGGATTATCCTTATGTTCTATATTCTGGACATACAGTCATGCTCGAAATTGTTGGCACCCCAGAAATTTTTCCAGAAAATCAAGTATTTCTAACAGAATAGTACTGCAGTAACACATGTTTTGCTATACACATGTTTATTCCCTTTGTGTGTATTGGAACAAATCAAAAAAAGGGAGGAAAAAAAGCAAATTGGACATAATGTCACACACAACTTCAAAAATGGGCTGCTCAAAATTCTTGGCACCCTTTAAAAATTGTGGATAAATAAGATTGTTTCAAGCATGTGATGCTCCTTTAAACTCACCTGGGGCAAGTAACAGGTGTGGGCAATATAAAAAAAACACCTGAAAGCAGATAAAAAGGAGAGAAGTTCACTTAGTCTTTGCATTGTGTGTCTGTGTGTGCCACACTAAGCATGGACAACAGAAAAAGAAAAAGAGAACTGTCTGAGGACTTGAGAACCCAAATTGTGAAAAAATATCAACAATCTCAAGGTTACAAGTCCATCTCCAGAGATCTAGATTTGCCTTTGTCCACAGTGCGCAACATTATCAAGAAGTTTGCAACCCATGGCACTGTATCTAATCTCTCTGGGCGTGGAAGAGAAAAAATTGATGAAAGGTTGCAACGCAGGATAGTCCGGATGGTGGATAAGCAGCCCCAAACAAGTTCCAAAGAAGTTCAAGCTGTCCTGCAGGCTCAGGGAACATCAGTGTCAGCGCCAACTATCCATCGACATTTAAATGAAATGAAAGGCTATGGCAGGATACCCAGGAGGACCCCACTGCTGACACAGAGACATAAAAAAGCAAGACTACAGTTTGCCAAAATGTACTTGAGTAAGCCAAAATCCTTCTGGGAAAACGTCTTGTGGACAGATGAGACCAAGATAGAGCTTTTTGGTAAAGCACATCATTCTACTGTTTACCAAAAACGGAATGAGGCCTACAAAGAAAAGAACACAGTACCTACTGAGAAATATGGTGGAGGTTCATTGAAGTTTTGGGGTTGTTTTGCGGACTCTGGCACTGGGTGCCTTGAATGTGTGCAAGGCATCATGAAATCTGAGGATTAATAAAGGATTTTGGGTCGCACTGTAGAGCCCAGTGTCAGAAAGCTGGGTTTGCGTCCGAGATCTTGGGTCTTCCAGCAGGAAACATATGTCAAAAAGCACCCAGAAATGGATGGCAACAAAGCGATGGAGAGCTCTAAAGTGGCCAGCAATGAGTCCAGATCTAAATCCCATTGAACACCTGTGGAGAGATCTTAAAATTGCTGTTGGGAAAAGGCGCCCTTCCAATAAGAGAGACCTGGAGCAGTTTGCAAATGAAGAGTGGTCCAAAATTCCAGGTGAGAGGTGTAAGAAGCTTATTGATGGTTATAAGAAGCGACTGATTTCAGTTATTTTTTCCAAAGGGTGTGCAACCAATAGGGATGAGCTCGGTGTTCGAGTCGAACATAAGTTCGACTCGAACATCGGCTGTTCGACCGTTCGGCGAACATCGAACGATTTGGGCCGTTCGTGCCAAATTCGAGTGACGCGAACGGCCCACAATACACTGCGCCATCGCAGTGCAATCCCGGCGCTGTGATTGGCCAAGCATGCACTGTGACCCCGCATGCTTGGCCAATCACAGCGCCGGCAGCTAGGAGAGCCATAATTGGCCACAGGCAGGTTGCCTGTGGCCAATTATAGCTCAGGGGGTTTAGCACACGCCCCAAACTATAAAAGGCCGCCAGTGCGGCGGCCTTGTGTAGTGTGTTCCGGCGCAGGGAAAGAGTTACATAGGCAGGGACAGTGTCAGTGCTATTTGTACCTCAAACTTGTGTGTAGGGAGAGAGAAGGATAGGCAGGTAGAGTGTCAGTGTCATATTCTTTGCTAAACCTTGTGTGCAGGGAGAGAGAAGGATAGGCAGGGGACAGTGTCAGTGTCACATTCTTTGCTAAACCTTGTGTGCAGGGAGAGAGAAGGATAGGCAGGGAGAGTGTCAGTGTCATATTCTTTGATAAACCTTGTGTGCAGGGAGAGAGAAGGATAGGCAGGGAACAGTGTCAGTGTCATATTCTTTGCTAAACCTTGTGTGCAGGGAGAGAGAAGGATAGGCAGGGAGAGTGTCAGTGTCATATTCTTTGATAAACCTTGTGTGCAGGGAGAGAGAAGGATAGGCAGGGGACAGTGTCAGTGTCATTGTTGCTAAGCCTCCTGCACATTATACACCTGAAGTTAGCCCGTATTGCTGTGTTTTCCTGGTGTGTTACACCAACAGGCATTTGCAGCACTTACAGCGGGCGGAGTGTGCCTCCTGATCATATTACACCTGAAGTTAGCCCGTATTGCTGTGTTTTCCTGGTGTGTTACACCAACAGGCATTTGCAGCACTTACAGCGGGCAGAGTGTGCCTCCTGCACATTATACACCTGAAGTTAGCCTGTATTGCTGTGTTTTCCTGGTGTGTTACACCAACAGGCATTTGCAGCACTTACAGCGGGCGGAGTGTGCCTCCTGATCATATTACACCTGAAGTTAGCCTGTATTGCTGTGTTTTCCTGGTGTGTTACACCAACAGGCATTTGTAGCACTTACAGCGGGCGGAGTGTGCCTCCTGATCATATTACACCTGAAGTTAGCCCGTATTGCTGTGTTTTCCTGGTGTGTTACACCAACAGGCATTTGCAGCACTTACAGCGGGCAGAGTGTGCCTCCTGCACATTATACACCTGAAGTTAGCCTGTATTGCTGTGTTTTCCTGGTGTGTTACACCAACAGGCTTTTGCAGCACTTACAGCGGGCGGAGTGTGCCTCCTGATCATATTACACCTGAAGTTAGCCTGTATTGCTGTGTTTTCCTGGTGTGTTACACCAACAGGCATTTGCAGCACTTACAGCGGGCGGAGTGTGCCTCCTGCACATTATACACCTGAAGTTAGCCTGTATTGCTGTGTTTTCCTGGTGTGTTACACCAACAGGCATTTGCAGCACTTACAGCAGGCGTAGTGTGATTCCTGCAAAATATACTCCTGAAGCTAGGCCTTATTGCTGGTTTTCCCATCTCCCTGCAGGCCATTAGAATGTCTGGAAGGCAAACAAGGAGAGGCAGACAGTCAGGAGCCAATAAAAGAGGGCAAGCAGGCTCTGTGTCTAGAGACAACAGTGCTGGTCGTGGACGCGGTGCATCGCCATCAGCACGTGGCCATGGGACACGCTTGTCCTTCTTTTCGGCAGCTGGACGTGTTGAGCCGCATCATGCCGAAGACTTGGTAGAGTGGATGACCAAGCCCTCCTCATCCTCTCCCACCCAGGCTCAGGGTACTGGCAAAGCAGCTGCCAAAGCATCCTCTTCCCTGGTATCAATGTCATCATCAGTCACTCCTTTCCTAGACCAACCATGTCCTCCTGAGGAGTCCCCCGAACTGTTTGAGCACAGTGTTGGGTACATGCTCCAGGAGGATGCCCAGCGTTTCGAAGGGTCTGATGATGATACCCAGCTAGAGGAAGGCAGTAGCGTGAAAGCAGAGAGAGGGGATGCTCAAGAAGGACACCAATCTGGCAGTCATGTTCCAGCAGCTGCAGCATACTGCCAGATTGGCTCCAGTGATGAGGAGGGAGGGGATGATGAGGTCACTGACTCCACGTGGGTGCCTAATAGGAGAGAGGAGGAGGAGGATGAGGAGGAGGCACATCTCCAACGAGGCAGGATGCCCTCAGGGGGCCAGCGTAAGGGCAGCACACCGACGGAATCACACCGCAGAGCTCCACCTGTGCAGGGCGCTGCCTCTGCCCATTATTCAAAAAAGTTATTTGGTGTGGGCCTTTTTTGAGTCGAGTGCATCAGATAGCACAGCTGCTGTTTGCAACATATGTCTCAAGCGTATATCGCGTGGCCAAAACATCACCCGCTTGGGCACCACATGCTTGACCAGACATATGTTGACCTGCCATGCAGCTCGTTGGCAAGCCTACCTTAAAGACCCACACCAAAGAACAAAGCGGACCTCTCCTTGCACCGCATCAGCTGGGATCTCCAACCCCACTATACCTTCAGTCCTCTCTGAAACCTGCACTGAGAGGAATGAAGGTGTAGAATTAGGTGTGTCACAGCCAAGTACTTGCGGGCACTCTGCTAGCAGTACACCGACGTCCGATTCTAGCAGGAAAATTTCCCTGCCCCAGCTGCTGGACCGTCGAAAGAAGTTCACTCCCAGCCATCCACATGCCCAGCGGTTGAATGCTAGCTTGGCTAAATTGCTAGCGCTTCAACTGCTGCCTTTTCAGTTGGTAGACTCGGCCCCCTTCCGTGAGTTTGTGCAATGTGCGGTTCCTCAGTGGCAGGTTCCCAAACGCCACTTTTTCTCACGGAAGGCGATTCCGGCTCTCTACCGGCATGTGGAAGGCAATGTCTTGGCCTCGCTGGACAGGGCGGTCAGCGGTAAGGTGCATATTACCGCTGACTCATGGTCCAGCAGGCATGGACAGGGACGTTACCTTTCTTTCACGGCCCATTGGGTCACTCTTTTGGCAGCTGGGAAGGATGCAGGACAAGGTGCAGTAGTGTTGGAGGTTGTTCCGCCGCCACGCCTCCAAAATGCTACTACTGGTTGTGACACACCTCTCTCCTCCACCCCCTCCTCTTCTTCTTCCTTCATGGCCTCTTCCTGTGGTTTGTCCTCGGAACCAGCGGTGCTCCGTAGGCGTTCAAGGGGCTACGCAAATACGCAGGCAAAAAGATGCCATGCCGTGCTTGCGCTGGTGTGTTTGGGGGACAGGAGCCACACTGGGGAAGAGGTTCTGTCTGCTCTGCAGGGGCAGGCCGAGAGGTGGTTGACGCCACGCCAGCTTAAGCCAGGAATGGTGGTTTGCGACAATGGCACCAACCTCCTCTCCGCCCTCCGACAGGGACAACTGACCCATGTGCCCTGTGTGGCTCACGTCCTTAACCTGGTGGTGCAGCGGTTCTTGGGCAGGTACCCGGGCTTACAGGATGTCCTGAGGCAGGCCAGGAAAGTCTGTGTGAATTTCCGCAGATCTTATAATGCCAGTGCTCGCCTGGCTGAGCTGCAAAAGGAGTTGAACCTGCCCAAGAACCGCCTTATATGTGACATGCCCACCAGGTGGAACTCAACGTTGGCCATGCTGCAGCGGCTGCACACGCAGCAGAGGGCCATCAATGAGTACCTGTGCGACTACGGCACCAGGACAGGGTCAGGGGAGCTCAGGTTTTTTTCACTACGCCAGTGGGGCATGATCAGGGATGCATGCACTGTCCTGGCACCATTTGAGGAGGCCACGAGGATGGTGAGCAGTGACAGTGCATGCATCAGTGACACTGTACCTCTTGTCCACCTGTTGGAACATACGCTGCATGGAATAATGGACAGGGCACTTGAGGCAGAACAGAGGCAGGAAGAGGAGGACTTCCTTGCCTCTCAAGGCCCCCTTTACCCAGACAGTGTTCCTTCTGTCCCACCCATCACACAGGAAGAGGAGGAGGAGGATTGTGTCAGCATGGAGGTGGAGCCTGGCACTCAGCATCATCAGCAGCAGTCTTTTAGGGATGATTTACAGTCCCAAGAAACCAGTGGACTTGTACGTGGCTGGGAGGAGGTGGCTGAGGATCATGTCGTCCTTAGTGACCCAGAGGACTTCGGACCGAATGCCTCAGCTAACCTATGCTGCATGGCCTCCCTGATCCTGCAAAGTCTGCGGAAGGATCCTCGTATTCTTCGGATCAAGGAGAGGGACCATTACTGGCTGGCCACTCTCCTTGATCCACGGTACAAGGGTAAGGTTGGGGACCTTATCTTACCGTCGCAGAGGGAGCAGAGGATGAGACAACTCCGGGAGACCTTGCAGAAAGGTCTGTGCAACGCGTTCCCAGAGACTGGGAGGTTACAAACTCCTGGTCCTGGACAACGAGTTGCTGAGGATTCGGTCTGTCAAAGAAGGAGCGGTGGGGAAGGTGGCCATCTGACCGATGCGTTCAGACAATTCTTTAGTCCGCAGCCCCAAGGTATGATCGGTTCCAGCAACCATCGCCAGCGTCTGATATACATGGTGCAGGAATACCTAGGGGCAAGGTCAGACTTGGACACCTTCCCCACCGAAAATCCTATGGCTTACTGGGTCTTGAGGATGGATCACTGGCCAGAGCTTGCACAGTATGCAATTGAGCTACTGGCCTGTCCTGCATCCAGCGTTCTTTCAGAACGCACATTCAGTGCTGCTGGAGGATTTGTCACGGATCACAGGGTGCGCCTGTCCACCGACTCGGTTGATCGACTGACCTTCATAAAGATGAACCAGTCTTGGATCACCACCAGCTACCAAACACCTGAAGCTGATATAACAGACTAATTTATTTTCAAATGTCACATCCCTTCAAGACTGATGCTGATGCTGAGAGACTGTCCTGTTATGTTGACTGACTATCCTCCTCCTCCTCAATGATCCGATTGATGATGATAGCTTGGAAGAACATTTTTGTTTCTGGGTGCCGCCACCAGTGGCTAAGGCCCAATTTTTCAGCCCCTGTTTTACAGGGGCATGAAATTACAATTTTTTATGCAATGCTTTGCAGCAGGGCTCATTCCTGCAGTCCAACTAGAGTATCTGGGAGAGGTTGCAGTGTCGTGGCACCAGCACCAGTGGCTAAGGCCCAATTTTTCAGCCCCTGTTTAACAGGGGCGTGTAATAAAAAATGTTGATGCAATACTTTACAACAGGGCTCATTGCTGTGCTCCAAGTACAGTATCTGTGAGGGGTTGCAGTGTTGTGGCACCAGTGCCTAAGGCCCAATTTTCCTGCCCCTGTTTAACAGGGGCATGTAATTACAATTCTTGATCTAATAATTCACAGCAGGGCCCATTCCTGCGCCCACCAAGAGTAACTGTGAGGCCTTACAGTGTTGTGTCAACACCACCACCACCACCACCAAAGGCCCAATTTTTCAGCCCCTGTTTAACAGGGGCATGCAATTACAATTCTTGATCTAATAATTCACAGCAGGGCCCATTCATGCGCCCACCAGGAGTAACTGTGAGGGCTCACAGTGTTGTGGCAACATCAACATGTAAGGGGCAAATTTCAGCTGAGTATACGGCAGGCCCCTACTTTCAAACATCCAACTTACAAACGACTCCTCCTTGCAAACAGAAGGATACAACAGGAAGTGAGAGGAAATCTACCCCTAGGAAGGCAAATTCTCTCCTGTAAGAGTTAATATGGGAAAAAAGTGTCTCCTCTCCACTGATGCTTTATCGCCAATTCTTGTTTCAATAAAAACCCCAAATTTTCAAAAAACATTTGTCATTAGGACGGAAAGTGAGGTGAACTGTTCTGAACAGGTGCACACTGCACAGACAGCAAAACAAATGTTACAGGGGTGATAACCCTTCCCTATGTTTTCCAAAAAGCTTAAAAATAGATTTTTTGGCTGGAGCTACACTTAAACAATGTACCTGTTCAAAATTACAAACAGATTCTACATAAGAACAAACCTACAGTCCCTGTCTTGTATGCACCGCCTATATACGGCTGTTCAGAGTATATAGGGCCTTTTTTATTTTGTGTGCGGGGTTCCCCTTAATATCCATACAAGACCCAAAGGGGCTGGTAATGGGCTGGGGTAGGGGGGGGGGGGGCTGTGATGGGGTAGCTATGCCATTTTTCTTAAAGATTTTCATCCATATTACCGGGACCAGACATTACATTAAAGCCGCAAGCAGTTTTAAATGGCTTTTTTTCCTTTAGAAATGTAATTTTGTGCAGGGACAGTTCTAAACACGGGAAACACGTGGCACTTCACAGGCATACGTTAGACACCCCCCAGGTACGATATTTAAAGGAATATTTGACTTTTTTTTCACTTTATGCATCATTAAAATGACTGCTCCCGAAAAACGGCCATTTTTAAAACTTCTTTTTGCATTGATACATGTCCCCTGGTGCAGAACCCGCATAGGCGTGCGCACAGGGTGTGCCAGGTGTGCCCAGGCACACCCTAATCACCCTAGGAAGCACAGATTCCCCCTACTGCCTAGGCTCCCCCCTCCTTCCCCTCGCAGCGCTACCAGCTTCCCTACTCTCCTCTCCCTCCGGCTGTTGCTGCAGGGATGTTTTAGGATGAGTGGGGGAAGGGGCTGGTAAATATGTAACTTACCGGCCCCTTCCCTTTCATCGTGAGTGATCGGTAGTATGTGTTTGAGCTTTGGGGTGCACACCCTAATGTAATAGGCTGCGCACACCTATGAGAACCCGGGTTCCCAAACCCTTTTTAGGACAATAACATGCATAATAGTCGTTATAATTAGCACTTTAGATTTCGAATGTTCGCATCCATTGTATTTAATAGGGTTCTAAAGTTCGTGCGAACTTTCGGTCCGTTCGCGGGTTCTGGTGCGAACCAAACCCGGGGGTGTTCGGCTCATCACTAGCAACCAAATATTAAGTTAAGGGTGCCAAGAATTTTGAGCAGCCCATTTTTGAAGTTTTGTGTGACATTATGTCCAATTTGCTTTTTTTCCTCCCTTTTTTTGATTTGTTCCAATACACACAAAGGGAATAAACATGTGTATAGCAAAACATGTGTTACTGCAATACTTTTCTGTGAGAAATATTTGATTTTCTGGAAAAAATTCTGGGGTGCCAACAATTTCGAGCATGACTGTATTTAAGTGGGCAATATTTTTTTTTTTAAATAATGCAGTTGCCTTTAAAAGAAGTGAAAACAGTGGTAAGAAAAACATTCAAAACCATAATAATTATATATGAGAAAACACATACTACAGTGCAAATGATAATGAATTTAAATCAATTTAAATCAAAGTTTTACATAATAACGTGTAATTCAACACATTTGAAATAAAATGTTTAGAAACACTTTTTCTTTAGGCGTTATACTAATATTACACTTTGTCATACCTTATGCAGAAAACAAACATGTTTCAAAAGCTTGCATTTTCAATCTAAGCCAGCAATAATATCACGCTAATGCCCTGTACACACAAGTGGAATTCCCATCTGAAAAAAGTTGGATGGTTTTTCCGACGGAATTCCGCTCAAGCCTGCCTTGCATACTCACGGTCACACAAAAGTTTGGTGAACTTTTGACTGCCAAGAACGCGGTGACGTAAAAGACTACGACGAGCCGAGAAAATGAAGTTCTATGCTTCCGAGCATGCGTCGATTTGTTTCCGAGCATGCGTCGGAATTTAGCGCATTGGGATTTGTACACACGATAGGAAATTCCGATCTGATTTTTTCCCGATGGGAAAGTAAGAGAACCTGCTCTCTAACTTTTCTGGCAGTTTTTCTGTTGAAAAAAGTCCGATGGAGCATACACACGGTCGGGATTCCCGACCAAAATCTCTCATTGGACTTTTTCCGACGGGAAAACCGATCGTGTCTACGGGGCATTAGTCTTTTTTTTTTTTTCTCATATGGCATCTTCATTTGCATCTTCTGGATTTGGACTTATTAGGATATCTAATGGATTCATTAGGTATCTTTACATTTACCAAGAATGGACATGATCACCTTTTTTTAACTTTGTAGGTATGTAGATTCAGTATATCTGTTCCTTTACCTTAGGATGAGCAAATCACCTTAGGTTTGGTTCATTGGCCATCTGTTGAACCCACCCTCAAGCCTCGTACACACGACCGATTTTCTCGTCCAAAACCGTCAAGAAAAGTGCCGTGAGAGCTTTTTTGTCGAGAAAAACGTTCGTGTGTATGGTTTTACGACGAGAAAATTGCCGAGAATCTCGACGAGAAAATAGAGAACCTGCTCTCTATTTTCTTGTCAGGATTCCAGATTTCCTCGTCGTGTTTCTCGTCGGCCTGTTTTGTGACGAGAAAATGGTTCGTGTGTATGCTTTTACGACTCTTCCAAAAGCGCGCATGCTCACAAGCAACTATGAGACGGGAGCGCATCTTCTGGTAAAACAAGCCTTCGTAATGGAGAGAGCACATTCGTCACGCTCCAAATTATTGCATCGTTTAAATGTTCTGCATTGAAATCTTCGTTAGAATGTTACATTAATCAAAACGAGTGACCTTCTTTTGCTGCTGATATTCACACAGAGTTATGACTATTTTTTTTTAACCTTTTTCATGCTGCTCTGAAGAAGATTTATGTGTATTATATCGTGCAAGTTTTTAGGAATAATTTAAATGGTTATATTTTTCAAAATGATGTTAATTATAATTTCGCAATGTTTTGATAGTGATCTCCCATTTAATTTTGGAATCTATATTAGTTAAATTTTCCACCATGTTTTTTTGCAAATCAGATTTAGTTATTCTTTTGGGGGGTTGTTATCTGTCCCTTTTTTTGTCAGTCAAATGTATCTGCTTACTCCAAAGCTAGATTTTTTATTTTTACAAATACACATAGTCAAGTATGAACTTAAACAAAAATCACATTTATTCATGTTTCGAAATAAAATAAAGAGAAGGCAGCGCTGGAGAACCTGCTGCCATTTGTGCATCCCAGGGACCCCAGAGCACACAGCAACCCTGTGTGGACACTAAAATTGGGAGCTTGAGAAGGCCAACATTTCTGAACACAATCTGATGCTGGCCTCCCAGAGGTCAGGAACAGCAGCAGGTGATATATATGTCCCAAGTGTGTGGTACTACAACAGGCTGCCTTCTGTCCGACCACAATAAAGCAAGGCCATCACTTCCTCTTCTTCCTGGCAACCTTCCCTGCAACCTTCTCTGAAGCCTTCCCTGCAGCCTTCCTTCTTCGTTTGGCTGGAGGCTGGGCCACTGGAGGGGTACTCCTGTCAGGAGGAGGAGGAGGAGATGTAGCAGAAGGGGGTGGGGCAGAAGAAGAAGGTGGAGGTGTAGCAGAAGGGGGTGGGGCAGAAGAAGAAGGTGGAGGTGTAGCAGAAGGGGGTGGGGCAGAAGAAGAAGGGGGAGGTGTAGCAGAAGGGGGTGGGGCAGAAGAAGAAGGTGGAGGTGTAGCAGAAGGGGGTGGGGCAGAAGAAGAAGGTGGAGGTGTAGCAGAAGGGGGTGGGGCAGAAGAAGAAGGGGGAGGTGTAGCAGAAGGGGGTGGGGCAGAAGAAGAAGGTGGAGGTGTAGCAGAAGGGGGTGGGGCAGAAGAAGAAGGTGGAGGTGTAGCAGAAGGGGGTGGGGCAGAAGAAGAAGGGGGAGGTGGAGGTTGAGGTTGGGTCAGTTGTGCCACCTCACATATGGCGGTATTGGGGGTAATTTTCTCCATCACCCCCTTGTTGAGCAAGGTGATGAGCAGGGGCTCGCATAGGAGGCGTTGCTCCATGCTCATCACCTTGAACTTAGCCTCCACTAGGCCGGCAATGGCCTCTTCAGGGGATGTGGGCTCCTGGAGGGTGGCATGGGCCTCACGAATAAGGGCCATTGCTGCCTCACTCGTGCTCCTGTCCCTCCTGCCTCTTTTGGGAAGCCGGATGGGAGGCACCTGGGATCTGGTGCTTCTCCTTTGCCCTGCCACCTCCTGTCTGCCACTGAGCCCTGCCACCTCCTGGCTGCCACTGGGCCCTGCCACCTCCTGTCTGCCACTGGGCCCTGCCACCTCCTGGCTGCCACTGGGCCCTGCCACCTCCTGGCTGCCACTGGGCCCTTCCTCCTCCTGCCTGACAGTTTCCAGACCCTCCTCCTGGCTGATTTCATCCTGTGTATGAAAAAGGGACATAGTTTAATATGTTGGTTTAATCTTTGCATCAAACTTTGTAATCCTGATTGAAGCAATTAGAATGTAAATCCATAAATCCTTGCTTTAAATTTACCACTACATCAGATTGACTATTTAGCACCCAATTAAGTGCAGACTAATGTCTACAGATCTTGATTTCACTTGTGGAATCCAAAATATTTTATGTTTGTCATCTTGACATATTTGTCAAACATTAAGTTTATCCCAATACATTTTCAGTTAATACTATACCTGGCTCCAGATGGCCAAATCAGGATCATCCAGGATGGCTGCCTCCTCTTGCTCCAGAGAAGGCTCAGGTTGGCTGCAGGGAAGTCTGGGGGGAAGAGTGGAGAGTGATGGCCTTGTCTCAATGTGGTCATCCAGGAAGGACATCCTGTTGTAGTACCACAAAATCGGGACATAAACATCACCTGCTGCTGCTCCTGACCTCTGAGAAGCCAGCACCTTAGAGCGTTCAGTCCTGTAGGTACCTCTCAAGCTGCCAATTTTAGTGTCCGCTTGTTTTGCTGTGGCTGTGGGCACCTTGGTATGCACAAATGGGAGCAGCTTCTCCAGCGCTGCTTTTCTCACCCCTCTTTTTTTGTGGATGGGGTTTTTCATCTCCCACAGAGCGGGCAGCTCCCTTACCCGGTCAATAAATTCCGCCAGGAAATCCTTGTCGCTTATAAAGACATTCATATTGTATCTGCAAGGTAAATAAATAATATATAACTAATGTGAGGCAAACAGTCTAACCTCCTTAACATCCTAGTCACCATATATATCCTCCAACATTCTCAAGACAGTATAGGCCAACAATTTGTACAAGTCACAAAATCACATACCTTCGTTTGCACGTCCGTCACTTGAACTCCTCTCTCCGCACACCGAACGTACTATAGTCACATGTGTGTTTGCTATATACACACCACGCATGCGTCAAAATACGAACACGTCGCTCCGCACACGTCGCCCGCCCATGACGTTCTAACTAACATCTTTTCCCCGCCCCTTCTCTTTCGGCGCGCAGACAGATATGGCGGAGTTACAGCAGGTGTCTGATAATTCCGCAACTAACGAGGAGGAGACAAGCCCGGAGACCGAGGAAACGTCACGATCAAGGAGGAGATTCAAGGCATCGAATATGTCTTTGGCGGAGATGGCGGAGATGGTGGACATCTTGCTCAAGTCTGATTATGATGCAAAGCATGGGCCGTATAGCAAACCAAATAGAAGGAAGGCCAAAATCCTCACTAAAGTCGTGAAGAGTCTGAAGACGAATTTCAGGGTGAAACGCTCAAATGAGCAGCTCAGAAAGAGGTGGTCAGACCTCAAACTGAGGGAGCCAGAGCAGTTGAGGAGCATAAAGAGAATGCTCGCTAAAAGTAAGTAAAATGTAGACTTTTCTGCTATTAATCTTTTTCTAAACTTACATGTTTCTCTTTATTTTGGTTTCTCATATTGGACTCCCTTCCAAAATGTAATATTTTGAACTTGGTTGGGCACAGTAATCGTTCGTTACGTTACAGACACTTCGTTCGGCCACTATCCGCGCTTTTGGCTTATTTTATAGCCACAAAAGTAATTAGACATCTGCCATTTTTGGTCAAATATTGTGGCGAAATTTTTAGGCTAGATGATGTGTTTGTAAAGAGAATGAAATGCAAACTTTTATCAGTGTAAAGGAGACGACACTCAGCAGCTGCTTCCACATCTGTACTTTGGAGCACTATAGTGTGGGCCACCAGACCCGCCTTTTTTTGGTGTCCCACACAGGTGCATAAGTGAATTTTTGTGGTGCCTCCATGGCAAATAAATTACATCCAAAGGTGAATACTAAACATATTCTTGGTCATAAATAATGCATTCTTCTTTAAATTCCGCCCAAACACACACTTGTACCACACTTCCAAGCAATTTAGCCTGTTTTTATTTTAACATTGAGATTTACAGTGTGATAAATAGACCTTTTGTTTGATTCTCATAGGGGAGAGAAGACTGGGAGGAGAACACTCCAGGGAGCACATGCACCCTACAACTTCCAAGCAACCCCAAACTCCCAAAGACCCACAACCGAAAGATGTGCAGGAAGTTGAGGTGGAGGAAGGAGAAGTGCAGGAAGGAGAGGTGGATGACGTTGTGGATCTGGTCACCACAACAGGTCAGTATCTGTCACCACAGCTTCAGGTAAGAGATGTAGGCCTGCAGAGTTATAATACCTTTTGTTTTTTGTTTTTAGGGGATATAAATGTTGTGAAGGATAGTACACGGTTCTCTGCTGACAGTGCCCTCCGCCTCATCCAGCAAGTGATGGAATGTAGCACGGAACTGGACCTAATTAAACAAAGAATCCATGTGATGGAACAAACATTTAAAGACATTCTCGATGTTTTGGGGAGAATTCAATAAGCCATCCAAACACATTTGTTTTTACATGTTTGTTATTGCACATTTTAGAATATTTTTGACAATCAAACCAGCCAAAAATTGAATCTGCACACAGTGTGTCAACATGTGCTATCTGCCATCAGGGGATATCCATGTACGTCTTTTGGGGGTGCAACCCCTTCCTCGTATCTAAAGTCGGTGAACTGAGGAAGGGGTTGCACCCCCAAAACACGTCCATTGATCACCCCTGATGGCAGATAGCACATGTTGACAATAGGGATCAGGATTGTAAACTTCCTAGATGAAAAAAATCCCAAATGTGTGCATATTCAATTTTTGGCTGGGCAAGGGGTGGCAGGACCCCATATTAGGACGGGCACATAGAGACATAGTTTGTGTAAGTGAATGTCTCAGATTGCTCAGAGGTATCCAATGTTGTAATTTTTGGAATGCAACTGTTATTTTTGTATTTTCATAAGCAAAAAATTGCCGGTTTGTGGCCAGGCCAACCCAAAAAAACAGAAAAAACTAAAAATGGTGTGAATGTGCACATAGTAAAATATTTGACCACAAACAACATGTAGCTTCTTTTTATAATACCCTCTAAGCTTATTTGGTTATTTTGTAAGGTTACATAGTGAAATGGTTGTTAGTTACTAAAGTAAAATACACTTGGCACTACAAATGCACAAAGACAAACTAGGAGACAGGAAAGAACAAATAATTAAAGGTTTAAACAAGCTTTTTATTTGGATCCTTAGACATAGGCTGGCATAGGAATTGCCCCCCTACCCGTGAAATACTCCATGTATTTGTCCCGAACCTCACGGGCATTTTGGGAGGGCAAGCCAGGACGGGCAGATTCCAGGCCCGGCAGGGGATTTGCAGGGGAAAGTCCAGCCTCTGGCAAAACTGAGGCCATATAGGAATTTGATTTTTGGCTCAGAAAGTTGTGTAGCACACAGCAGCATAATACGACATAGTTTATTTTGTAGTCCGCCAAGTGTATTGAAGTCATAAAAAGGCGGAACCGGCTGGCCATTATGCCAAAGGCATTTTCGACAACTCTTCGGCCCCTGGCCAGCCGGTAATTGAACACCCTCTTGTCTGGGGTCAGGGTCCTCTGAGGAAATGGCCTCATAAGATGCCGTCCGAGTCCGAAGGCTTCATCAGCCAAAAAAACAGAGGGGAGTCCTTCAATATTCCCTGCATCCGGTGGCAATGCAAGGTCGTCACTCTGGAGACGGAGGGCAAACTCCGTCTGGATGAAGGATCCCCCATCGGACATCCGGCCATTCTTCCTACATCAACATAGAGGAATTCATACCGTGCTGACACCACCGCCATCAGCACAATGCTATGAAACCCCTTGTAATTGTAGTAGTAGGACCCAGAACGGGGTGGCGGCACGATGCGGACGTGCTTCCCGTCTATGGCACCACCGCAGTTGGGGAAGTCCCACCGCGTGGCAAACTCCGATGCCACAGTCTGCCATTCCTGTGGCGTGGAAGGAAGCTGTGGAGTGAAACAAGATGAAATAATATTAGAATACAAAAATCATACATTACAAGGAAAATCTCTAAAAAAACATTAGAGGCCAACATCAATCAAATTCTACGTTTATTAAGGTGTTTAAAATAAGTATAATGGAAGGCTCATTTATCATATTCATCACCCCCTCTGATGGGCCATTACTAAATTATTTTGGGGGGGGGAGATGTGTTTGGCCACAGGATAGCATTGCAGTGGCGGTGCATCCAGAGTGGGCGCTGGAGCACTGCCCCCTCTCTCCTGTGCCCATCACTCAGAACAATACATAGGTTCATGCGTTGCATTAACCTATGTATTGTCTATGCCGCCCACTATTCAGGTGGATGGCCTCTTGTAAAGCGACCGACATATGAATAATTGCGGCATTTAGGGGGTTCAAATTGCATAGCAGAAACAGGTAGTAAAATAGTCTTGCACATTACAACCTGAGGGATGTAATTGGCTTCCTAAAAGTAAAATAGGGGACGCAGGGGGGGGGCATTCCTTGGGGAAACACTGGCAGGCTGCTCTGCCAATCATGTTCACCAAGTCTGTTTAATGGTAACATGATTGGCTGATGCAACATCAAGGGAAGGAGAACACATCAAGGACAGAAGAAGGATGCCGCTGACCACAAGAAGGTAAGTGCAGGGCTGGGGGGAAAATGGCTGCATTAGAGGGGACTAAATGGCTGCATTGGAGGGAACAAAATGGCTGCATTAGAGGGGACAACTGGGGGCGTTTAATAGGCACCAGAGCAAAAAAGGAGGAAGTTTATTTCCTAAATTGGGGTTTGAACCCCCAAACATTTGGAGCAACAGGCGCCCCTGCTGGAAAAGTTAGTGAAGGGAAATATTTATGGAGGAGAAAAAAGGGGCAATCTAAAGCTTCCAGCATGCATGGGGACAAAGGGGACATTCTCAGCATATTACAATCATGGTAATTAGGGAAGGATGAAAGAAATACAATACATTAGCATACATGTAATACATAAAATGTGATGTTAAGGGAGAAAACTTACCCTAATATAGTCCTCCTGCAGGACTTGTATAATGGCAGAACAGGTGTCTGGGATTATGAGGCCCAGAGCCTGGGGGGAGATGCCTGTGGTGAACTTCAAGTCCTGAAGACTTCTCCCTGTCGCCAGGTAACGCAACGTGGCGATGAGCCTCTGCTCAGCACTGATGGCTTCCCGCATAACGGTGTCCTTCCTGGTAATATAGGGGGACACCAAAGCCAACAGTTCCTGAAAAACGGGGTCAGACATCCGCAGAAAATTCCTGTAGTCCTCAGAATTATTCTCGACGATCTCCCGCAGCAGAGGCATATGGCAGAATTGGTCCCCTTGGAGCAACCAATTCTTGGTCCATGAACTCCTCCTCACACCATTCATGGACTGGTCTTGGTCCAAAACAAGCAGACCAACACCAAGCGCACGCACAGCACGAACTCGACGACGAGAACGTCCAGGCGACATGGCTAAGAAACGGTCGTCTTATCAGAGCGTACAGAACAGAACGCACTTTAGAACAGCAAGGCCTATGAATAACGAACTGAAAATCAGAAACGAACAGGCAAGAACGCACTGTAAAACAGATATGACCTGCCTAGACGCCCTGAAAGTCAAGATACGAACCCACAAGCACAAACTGAACCGCAGAAAACGATCTGAAAAGTACGAAGACTGAAAAGCGCGAATCGTCTCTTCCCAAACTTTTACTTCACACGCGGTAACACGAGATCAGCAAAAGCAGCCCAAGGGGTGGCGCCAAGAAAAAAGATCTTCCCCTTTATAGTGCCGTCGTACGTGCTGGACGTGACCGCGGAGAACAACAACGAAATTGGAAATTGTCAGTGTGTACGCATGGAAAGCTTGATGAGAAAATCGACAAGCTTAACAAGAATCTCGTCGAAAAAAACAACATGTTTTTTACGACGAGAAAATCGGTCGTGTGTACGAGGCCTAAGTCTGAAAATTGCAAACATGAATCAGAACCCAATGTATGTTTATGGAGAACAAATACTGAAAATTAATTCTGACCATTTTCAAGGGATTTTCAAACAAAGAGCATTGTTAAAAGTATTGTACAGTGTGAAAATGGTATTTTATGAGACTTCCAGGGTGGCACGGGGAAAGATTTTTATTAAACGCTTAGGAGATACTTTTAAGCTGTATATGGTGTTAATGAACTGTACAATTCTCACAGACATTGTCAGTGACTCTGTATTCTTGCATCAGATATTTTTCTTATGCATTTTGCATGATTCATTTTGACCTAAATTCTTGAATCCTGAAATAAAAGTTAGAATGCCATATTTCAGAGACAATAGCCACGTATATAAAATATAGTGGCTTGAAAGTATGTCAATGATGAGAAAATCTGAAACAGAATGGAGAATTTTTCTAAAACAAACTAACTTCCAAGAGTGTATGCTGCTTTCGAATGTCATTTGTCAAGCCGTCAAATGTACTGGGAATTTTCGTATAAATTTTTGCACAAATGAATTTTCGTTTGAAAATCTAAAGGTTGATAGCTAGCTTCTTCTTTAACCCGCTGCTACAGCCTGCAAATGAAAAGCATAATGGGCTAGAATGCATCGCATACTAGCCCATTATGTGGCACTTACCTGCAAAAGAATCCAGCGATGTCCCCAGAGTAGGCAGCATCCATCTTCTGTCTCCTCTTCCTTCCGGGTCGCTGACTCCGGCACTGTGATGCGCATGCGCACGGGAGCCGCAATTCACGGCACAGGCTGGGGAAGAAACGGCACTTAGTTTCGTTTCTTCCCCGCGCATGCGCAGTGAAGATTTACGGCGGACTACAAGTGAAATACCTCCCAAACGGCGCACGTTTAGGAGATATTTCCACTACCTATAGGTAAGCCTTATTCTAGGCTTACCTATAGGTAGAGGTCCAACAAGTGACTTTACAACCACTTTAAGACTGAAAGATGAGGCAGTTTTAACATGAAATAAAAACTGGAGTGCATTTTTTCAAAGACAACAGTCAGAAATATTGTACAGACTGCATAATATGTAAGCAGTTTTACTAGACTGCCATTGAAGAGTCAAATAGGTTTTATTCTGCTATAGATTCATTTAGAGTGCCATGGACCAAATCCCAAAATTCAAAAAACTTTGGCTCCCTTGGATAAAACACTATTTACCTCTGGATTTCAATGATGAGGTCCTTCTGCCATGGTAGCTGATCGCTTCAATGCAAACCCCATATTCCTAAGAAATGGTAATCATTACGCATCGTACAGTACTGGTTCTTGGATCGCCCTTGTGGACTTTCTCTCTCTCTCTCTCTCTCTCTCTCTTACTACTCTTTTATTTTCTTTACTCTCCCTATTTATTTATATTGTTCTTCACTACAATAAGTTTAAGTTGTTAGGTCACAACTCATGTAGTTAATATGATGGTAGTTTAATTATACTTTAAGGCACAGTAGTCACGTATACAATGCTACTCACCGGCTATCTAGTTAGTGAAGATATAATTAATTCTCTTTAAATATTCTATGTTATCCATTATTTATTTTTAAAAAACCTTTATGTAAACGTCATTATCTGTATTCTTGCATAAATAACCAATGTGTGTACTTATTATTGTGTTATCAATAAATATTTTTGACAAGGAAAAGGAGAAACAGAAATTTTTTAACCACGATTTCAACATAAGAGTTTATTATTCCACAGAAAAAAAAAGGCCAGCAAAATATTGTACTGACTCCATACATAGAATTTAATCTCTTCATGGCCAGCAGTTGTAACTAAATGGATAGTTAGTGCACATCTTTTGTTCTCTGTGCTTGCATGCCCTCCTAGCATGCATATGCACAGGGGCTGTGGTTGCACTGCCATTGGATGGGCAAATAACAGAGAAAAGGTACTGAGCCAATGAAACTGGTCGCTGATCACTGTTGCCAATCACAACTGTAAACAATGCATGTAATCACACTTGTCACTGTATCACAGGCTCTGTATCTTTTAATCACAGTGACCAATCACATTGATCACAAGAGTAAATATTGACTGCATTAGGTAAATACTGACTCTCTTTTCTGTGACACACACAGAGCTGACGTGGGAAGAAGAGCAGAGGGAAGAGTTGTCTGCACATTGCTGCCAATGTTACAGTGCAGAAATTACAATACCCCTTGCCAGATCACAGCACCCCCTGCCTGATCACAGCCAGTGCCAGATTACAGCCAGCCCCAGACTGCAGCAAGCACTAGATTATAGCCAGCACCAGATTACAGCCAGCACCTGATTACAGCTAGTGCCAATTTACAGCCAGCATGAGATTACAGCCAGCACCTACTTAAAGCCAATGTCTGATTACAACCAATGCCATTGTTGTCAGCTTGCTGATCATAGCCATTGTTGGTGTTTCCAGTTTGATGTGCACAGCCAGTGTAAAACACATTGGCTTACCTTTTCCACCTTGGGCTGTCTGCTTTTCAAAATGTGGTCATTTTGCACGTGTTTCTAATGCTTCAGGACATCTTAAAGTGGAACAGTTAGTCAGGAAATCAGATATGCTCTTTATGCCTTTTGAAAGCCAGAATGTGCTTGTGACAGACCTAACCGGAAAGGGGCTTTTGAAGGGGACTGTAGGATAGCCTCTTGCCTACTGACTATGGGCCCTGGCTTTTGAGGGGGGCTCTATTCTTGGGAGGTGTGTGCCTGAAAACACACAGACTCTGGAAAATGGGAGACCCAGATACATATTTAGGGCTTCTATGCCCAAATTCAGCAATGACTGCTTTAGACTGTGAGAGTGAGACTCAGAACAGATGTTAATATGATCAACTCAAAGCAACCTGATGCTGGGGGTCTCCTGCTATAATCTGTTTATTAAGGTGTTATGTATTTATACTTATGATAATGTGTAATGTACTTTGTGAGCTTGGTAGCTCGGTCTGACCTGAAGTGGGATCTCTGATTAATCACAACATTGTCTGGGTGGGCACTGAGTCACCTAGGTGGCTAGTTGTTTAATAAGCTTAATGTTTATAGTATATGTTGGCTGTTCCTTAGCTATGTTCATTATGTCCCTGTTTACAGTTTGTATTGTTAGGGTAATATTATAAACCCCTCACCTGATTGTATGGTATATAAATTCTGTGTGAGTTTTCAATAAACAGTTCCAGTTTGCATCTAAGCTATAGTTGGCTAGTCTTGTATTGTCAGCTTTAATATCTGGTTCCTGGTTCCAGACTGGAAGGAAGCTGTATACTGACAGAAGCACCAAAGCTGGGTGCTGGACGGTTCCGTCACATTTGGTGGCAATTGGTGGGATGCTTCCTGAAGTCTGGGACATGCCAACCACCACTGGGACCTGAAGTCCAGTTCGCTGAAGAGGGGAGGTACACATACAAGCTGCCATGGAAGAGGAATTTGTAAGGATAGTGCAAGAGATTCAGGTGCACCACAGAGGACCAGTGCCAATGCAGGTCCTGCTGGGATGGTACGACTCTGTCCGTTGGCAACTCTGTAAGGAAGAGCTGGACCGCGTGCAGCGATACCAGGGAAAAATTCTCCCGTCCACCCAGGAAAGGTACTGGTCACAGTATGAAGTGTGCTGTTTTTTTTGGGAACAACCGCACAAGGAGTGGACAGCTGAGTTAAGCAGGCTGGTCTGGGCATAGATGAGAGCTACAGAACCCTCCAGTGGCATGTAGCCCAAGCATGTCCTTAGACAACAGACGACAGCCCAACTAAAGGCTTTGGGTATGGCTATGGCGGCCTGGGGCTGTTGTACAGGAATCTGTCACGGGACCCTGACTTTGGGAGAGATCTAGAGTGGCATTTGAAAGAAATTAGATATTACAGAGAACAGATGCTGAACATCTCAGAAGTGTGCTGGGTGCTGGAAGATTTGGAGTTTCTAGCCGTTCAGGAATGGGAGCTAGAGATCGCCTACAGACGGCTGCTAGACTCTGCTTCGCAGCAGGGCTGGGCTGCCTCTGTCTGGGACTATCGGGAAGTACCAGCCGACTGCTCCAAAATCACGGCTGAAGTATCGGCAAAGGGGCCACCTCCAGCTATGGAAGCGGAGCTCTTATGGTGGATGCAGCAAGTGTTGACTCACCTTGACACACCTGTTTCTGCACAGGGTGAGCTTAGATGGAGAAATACGTCTGTCCAGCAGCTGGGTGAGGGTTCAGGAGATGGAGCAGCTGACTCATCTCCCCAGAGACAGGTCAAAGACCTGGGAAAGGATATAATGACTTTTCTGCTGAAGAGGAACAACCCAGTGATTCTCCAGTGCAGGAGCTGGCATCAAGGCAGAGTGCAGCTAACCTCTGCCTGCAACAATCGGTGACCCTGGAGGATGTGTGCAAGGTCACTGATTTTACAGTTTACTTCCCAGCGGAAGATCTGGCATCAGGGCAGAAAATCAATGAGCTCTGCCCAGCACCAACAGCAGCTTCAGCCTTCCTAAGAGATGAGGCAGCCAGCCCTTCTCCCACACCACTGACAGGGACATGGGATTTCCCAACAGCAGCATCTATGGCAATACAACAAACTTCTCCAGTTGAAGCACTGGCAACCAGACAGAGGGTCCAAGACCTCTGCCCCACATTTGCGGCAGTTCTGGAGGCCCAGAGTGAGAAGGTGGCGGTCAGTTTCCAGCAGCAGATCAGGATGCAGGGGGAGAAGGGAGAGGAGGTGGTCGTCATCTCTCTCCAGCGGCAGATCAACAGTCTGGGAGTGAAGGAAGCTGCCCTCTCTTCCCAACAATCAACTTGGGCAGAGGAAACTGTCTGGGAGACAATATCAGAGAAATGTTGTCACAGGAGCCAGAGAAGGGTACGGGAGATGGAGCAGCCGGCTCATCTCCCCAGCGGCAGATACACAATTCGGGAGAGAAGGTGGTCATCCTTCCTCCCCAGCAGCAGATCCACAGTCTGGGACTGGAGGAAGCCGGCCTCCCTCCCCAACATTTAGCTGGAGCGTATGATTTGGGGTCCCAGCAGAAGCGCTGGCAACAGGGCAGAGTGCCGCTGGCCTCTGCCTAGCACCTACACTTCCTGGTTTCAGGGAGTGCCGATACTTCCACGGTTTCAGGGAGCCGGAGCAGTTGGCCCCTCTCCCCAGCAGCAGACCGAGCCCTGGAATGGTAAAGACCACCCAGCTGAAGCGCTGGCAACAGGGCAGAGTGCCGCTGGCCTTTGCCTAGCACCTAAAATGTCTCCACGGCTTCAGTGAGCCAGGGCAGTCAGCCCCTCTCCCCAGCAGCAGATCAAGCCCCGGAATGGTAAAGACCACCTAGCTGAAGTGCTGGCAGATGGACAGAAGGTTCTACTGATATCTACTGACAACAACCCTTCTCTGCAGCCAAGGATGGAATTCATGTTGACCACCTGTGTGGGTTTACTGTGCCTGACCAAAGCAAGTCCAGACCAGGTGGAAGTCTAGGACCTTGTTAGTCTGCCTTTAATAGGAGAGAAATGTGACAGACCTCTATTTTTGGGAGGTGTGTGCCTGAAAACACACAGACTCTGGGAACTGGTGGACCCTACATATGTAGGGCTTCTATGCCCAAAACCAGCAATGACTGCTTTAGACTGTGATGCTCAGAACCAATGGTAATATGTTTTGGGGTCTAATGCCAATGCAGTATGTAAGAATTATCTTATTTATTGACATCTGTGGAAAAAAAAAATTATCTTAATTTTCAAAATGATTGTGGCAAAAATTAGACCTTCAAACCATTCACCAAGCCTCATAGCTTGGGGTGTTTGCTTCCCAAAATTGGTTCATTTATGAGTGTTTTTTGACTGTCCTGGTAACTTAGGGCTTCTTGAAATGTAAATCAGGATATCAGTTGCCTAATTTATGTCCCTCAAAAGCCTGTGCTTATTGGATATTGGGTCCCTCTATGCCGTTAGGAAACAAAATAGTGATCCCCATACTCAAGGGAAATAGCAGAATGTGATTTGGGTGTAATTGAAACTATGTCAATGCTGTGTGTGACTAAAACTTTATTGAAATTAAAAATAATTTTCATTCCTTTGGCCTCGTACACACGACCGAGTTTCTCGGCAAGAACCAGCAAGAAACTTGCTGGCAGAGATGTCTCAAATTTGTTCGTGTGTATGGTTTCTCGACAAGAAAACCGACAAGTAATCTCGACGAGAAAATAGAGAACCTGCTCTCTATTTTCTCGTCGAGATTCTCGTCAGCCTCACGAGAAAAGTGAGTGTGTGTACACTTACCTGTCCTCCGGGAAGCCCGCGCATGTTCGAAATGAATTTGCCGCATGCGCGGTAGCTTCCTAGGCATAAGTAGGGTATACCAAGATGGCGGCGACGGCATCGAATGTGACGAGTGCATGCTCGTCGTAGTCGATGACGTCACTGCGTACGCTCCATTCAAAGAACCGCGGGTTCTTTGAATCGAGCGTCTGTACACTCGGCCGGGACAAGTTTCTTGTCCAAGGATCTCGTCGAAAAAAAAACGACGTGTTTTTTTCGACGAGAAACTCGGCCGTGTGTACGAGGCTTTATTTTCAAAATTTGTGGCAAAAAAATTAGATCTTCAAAATATTTTATGATTTCTCTTACAAAAAACTGCATTGTGTCTATTTTCCAAAAATATGTCCTTTTTTGTACTGTCCTGGCATTTTAGGGTCTCAAGAAAGGGTTTCTGGATTTATGATTTTATGAATAATAATTATAATAATAATTAAAAAAAAAATAATATATATATATATATATATGTTAGAAGGCTGGCAATTGGCTAGCCTGCATTTGTAGGAGAAGTGTGGGGATTCATAATCTCCCCCTCTTCCCCCTAGCTCTCGTCGGCTTGCATTTCCGGGTTAGTGCTGACGTCATTTCCGGTTCCAGGGATCTCTGTGCGGTGGCTGTGCATAGGCAGCGTGTCGATTGGTGCCGGCGTTTCAGTGGGTTTGTATGCGATACTGACGGCCGGTCAGCGGGGGTTAGTTCACGGCTCACACTCAACTTATTCCCCACTACAGGTGGCAGCTTTAAGGGGTTTCGGCTGACCGGGCGTCTGGCGGAAGGACGTGCCTTTCTTCTCAGGGCTCTTACAGCTGATCGGCTCGATCGTTCAGAGGGCACTTGTGGCAGCAATCACTCGCGGTGGTTGGTGCAGGTAGGTCCAGGGCCGGTTGGTGGTGGGGGGGCAGTCTGATGCTCACCGCAGGGGTCACCAGGTTCTGTGTGGCAGCATTCCGGGGGGGATTGTCTGATGCGGTTTTCTTTGTTTTTTTCTGCTGGGATGTTCATTGCTTCATACCACCCCACACACAGGGTGTGCTTCTCTCCACAGGTCATCCTAGGGTCCTTGCATCTTGGAGCAGGTAGGTACACCTTCCATGCAGCAGGGGTGGGGGGTGAGGGGGGGCACTTCTTAGTTGTTTAGTAAAGCTGGTATCTGTGTAGGTGGCGTTCAGCAGCACTGGTCATTTCACTCTGCCCAGGGTTGCATCGCCTGTCCACCCCATGCTAGGTCTGCCTCTCCGTGTCATTTCTCCTTTGCGGGGGGTCACGGGTTAGCTGGGGTGGGGTTCAGGACTTTTCACTGTGTCCTCTACTCTTGTTGCCCCTAGGTCACTTCACTAGTTACCCCCTGTGTCACTTTCCACTTAGGTTAGCTTGCTCCAGCCGTCCTGGCAGGCTGCTGGGATTCAGGTCCAGCCTGTTGGGCACGGGGCAGCATTCTCGACTACGTTTTCCAGCACGTTTTACGCCATGTCACAGGGCTCAGCTAGGGCAGGGTTAAGCTTTGTTCGCAGGTCACGTTCAGGGTTGCTTCCTCTATTCTACCCCTGTTTGTTCTCCCACCACAGAGCACGTGCACTCTGGTCAGGTGGGTTTTCATTGGGTCGCCACGTTATTGGTAAGTGTTATTTTCTCAGCTTGTAGGTTGCGTCATTCATTCAGTGCGTTCGTCATAATGTTGTTGCAGGTGGATTTCACTTTTCATTCAGGATCTTCAAGGTGGGTTCTGTTTACCTTTTTCGCTCAGGGGTTAGTTAGGGGCTTTCATACCAGGATCTGACACGTCCTCCGATCCGTACAGGCTGAGGTTTCATTTTTAATTGATTGTATTTGCAATCTTCTCGCCTGTACATTCATGCGTCATACGTTGCACGTCACTTACATTCCTATTTCTGCCTACCACGGTCTGTAGGTACTAAGCCCTGAGTGTTCGTTTTTAATTACCTGTCCAGCACCACAGGTTGCAAGGGGCTCGCACTACACTCATGCAGGGGGTCACGGTCATTAGCTTCTCTCATGCTCTATGTTCGTTTGTTGTCAGCACCACTCACCATTTCATTAGTGAGGGTAGGGTTGATCGGGTCGGGCGGTGGAGTTGACTTGTTGATTGTTTTTTTCCACAGATTGGAACATGTCTCATGTCTCGGAAAGTGACAAGTTTGCTTATATCCCTTCCATACCAGCGAGGGGCTTGGAGCACGGCAGCACGCCATCCTTGAGGAGCTGGACCATACCCAAGCTCATTGCCGAGCTCCGCTCCAGGGGCATTCCTTTCCCAGCCACGGCCAGGAAGGCGGAGTTATTCAGACTCCTCTTTTCGGTCCCATCCCAGCCTCAGCCTTCCACCTGTGCGGAGCATGCATCCCTTCTCACCTCGCTGACTCAGATCCACACGGTGTTGAATACCCTCACGACTTCTGTCCAGGTGTTGCAGGACAGAATGGATGTGCTGGAGGCCCGTCCAGCCAGTGTGGTGGTTCAGGCAGCTTCCTCGGGTCCTGGGCCTTCCGGAATCCCTGCAGGTAACACCAGTGGGCCGTTACCTCTGGCAGTTCCTTCTGCTTCAAGCCATGGTTCCATCTGTTTCTCCTGCCCATTTTATTCTGGCGAATCTCAAAAAAGACATCTTGGAGGGGAAGGACATTAATCTGGCGTCCCTGCTCATTGCGTCGAAGGACGTAGTGGAGAATAAGGCTTATGCTTGCGGGGAGGTCTCGTGGTCCTCAGAACCCGTGATCCCAGGTTGAACCGCAAGCTAATCATTGCAGAGTTTGTCCTCGCTTTCGGTATTTTCAGAGATGTCATTTGCGGGGTTAGTCCCGGCAGGAGTGAGGAGTTAGACCTTTATCTCCACAAATTGGTAGATTTAGCCCACAAGTATGGCGGTAGGGATTTTTATGATTATCACGGGTCATTCTCTGCCAAAGTCGCTGCCATGTGGGCTCAGTTCCAGGTGGTCACATGCTGGAGCAACATTGATACAGAGTTATTCTGCAGGCATTTTGCTAGTCAGAAATCTCCTACATGTGCCACCTGTCAATCTGCTGCCCACACCGCCAACTAATGTCCCAACTTGGATCACCTGGGGGCATCTGGGGCCAGCAGGCCAGGGCCTTCCTCAGGGCCTTCAGGGCTGGTGGACAAACTCGGTAGACCCATTCATGTGCTGGGAATGGTGCAGCTTTGCAACAATTTCAACTACACCGCCTGTAATTATAATCAGTGTAGGCTGCTTCATGTCTGTGCGAATTGTTTTAGGGCCCATCCCAAAACCGCCTGTCCAATCAAGCCGTCCGGGGCATCCTGACTGAGCCGGGTTAATGTCTCCAGGTTGAAATTCTGTTTGGATCACCACCCGTCCCCGGCTCTCAAACGGTTCCTGGTGGATGGGTTTTTGGAGGGTTTCCATACGGGCCTGATAACCCTCCCTTTGCAGTCACATGAGTGTGCTAATTTGGTGTCTGCCGCCTCCAATGCAGAGTTAGTGGACGAGTTGTTACGGGTTGAGTTGTCCAAGGGGTTTGTCATTGGGCCTTTCTTGTCCCCGCCTTTTGTTTTGTGGAGGGTGAGCCCCATTGGTGTTGTCAAAGGTAAATTTTCTAATAAATATTGTTTCATTTATGATCTGTCGGCTCCTCATTCGTCACCTATTCCTAGTCTAAATTCACTCATACCATCCAAGGAGTTCTCATTTCAGTACGCTTCAGTTGATTCTGCTATCCAGTTTATCCTACAGTTAGGCAGGGGTGCATGGTTGTCAAAGGCGGACATCTCAGATGCCTTTAAACTCCTACCTATCATGCCATCTCTCTGGCAGTGGTATGGGTTTAAATGGCGGGATCAGTTTTACTTTGCCACCAAGCTGACGTTCGGGTCCAAGAGCAGCCCTTGGCTGTTTGACACATTTGCCGCAGCGTTCAATTGGATTCTTTCTTCGCAGTTGGGGTGTGGCAAGGTCATTCACTATTTGGATGACTTCTTGCTACTGGAGAGCCCGGCGCAGCCACCCAGAGATCTCGCCACTCTCACCGAGTTGTTCAGGGATCTGAACGTCCCCTTGGCTACCCACAAGGTCAATGGGCCTTCCACCTTGATCACTTTTCAAGGGATCACCTTGGACACCGTCCACATGATCGCTAGTTTGCCGCAGGACAAGCTGGTCAGGATCCGCGGGATCATTCATAATTTGGTCAGGTCCCCGGTGTGCTCTAAGAGGGAGTTGCAGTCTCTCTTAGGCATGCTTAATTTTGCCATGAGGATCATTCCTCAGGGCAGGTCTTTTGTGTCCCATCTGCTAGCTGTCCTTCCGCTCTCCCAAGACTCTGACTCGGTGGTGCGATTGGAGGCCGGCGCTAGGGCTGATCTTGTGATGTGGGATCAGTTCTTGTGTAACTGGAATGGGATTGCCTTGTTCATCCGTCCACCCACGGCAGCCTCCCCCAGGGTTTTTTCAGATGCAGCCGCATCAGTGGGTTTTTCAGCCATTTTCCAGGGGGCAATGGCTCGCGGGCCCCTGGCCTTCGGAAGTTTCGGATATTGCAGGGTTTTCCCGGACGTCCGCACTGTTTGAGATTTTCCCCATTGTGGTCGTGGCTTGCACCTGGGGACCCTCGTGGTCCGGTCAGACCGTCATCTTTTTTACAGACAACATCGCCACCGCTGAGATCGTTAACAAGGGGAGGTCAGGGTCTCTCTTGATCATGGCGTTCATGCGCAGAATAACATGGTGGGCCTCCAGTTCAATTTCTATTTCCAGGGGCAGTTTGTTAGTGGGGTCGATAACGGGGCGGCGGATGCTTTGTCCAGAGCTGATTTTCCACGTTTCTTTCTGCAGCATCCGGAGGCAGATCGGAGGGGCTTGCCTGTTCCGCCTTTTGCCCAGAGGAGGTTGGAATAGACGCTCTCGGGGCACAAGCGGCCTGCCTTATCAATGCTTTTTTGTCCAGGAACACGCTCAGGGCATACAGGACAGCGTGCAGGTGTTTCGGTAGTTTCTCGTCCCTTTACCCTGGCAACAGGGGGTATGGTGTCGAGTACATGTTGGCATTCATGGCATATTGTCATGGCAGTTTGTCTTTATCCTACAGTACTATCGATTTATACCTTTCTGCCATTCAACATTTCCTTTCTCTGCTCCATCCTGGGTCACTGTCAATTTTTGCAGCTCATCCCATCAGGGCCATGCTTAAGGGTATTCAGAAAATGCAGGGGAGACCAGTGGTCACACGCTTGCCAATTTCCGGGTGTATGTTCCTGGGGGCTATCTGATTTACTATCCCTCTCACCCTTTGGGTTGGGTCCCAGCTTGGTCCTGAAGGCTGCATTGTATCTCTGTTTCTTTGGGTTCCTCAGACCTGGGGAGGTGTCCATGGCTGGGCTCCACGCTCCAGTTATCTGCAGGGGTAGTTTCACCAGGTTGCCGGATCATTTCTCATTACAGCTCCCTAATAACAAGAACTGTCAGGTGGGGCAAGGTTTTGTCATCAATTACTATGGAACCAACACTGCCTGGTGTCTGGTTGTGGTGTTGGATCAGCTCATGTGCTTATTCTCTGTCGCCCTTCTCGATAGCCCTTTGCTTCCCTTTCCTACACAGGGCTTCACCTCCAGTCAGTTAATTTCCCATGTCAGGATTTTGATTGGGAGGTTGGGTTTAACCCGAGTCAGTTCTCAGGGTACTCTTTTAGGATTGGGGCTGCATCCGCAGCTTCCAAGCGGGGGGTCCCTTCGCACGTCATCAAGTACATGGGTCGGTGGCGGTCATCGTGCTACAATCAGTATATTCTGGATCCCCACGTGGAAGTTAAACATGCTTTTACTGTTTTGTTGGATTAGTTATTGATATGTTGGTTTTCATTAAATTCTCTTTTCATACCTAGCTGGTGTCTCTTTTTGCCCTCTTTTAAGCGTACTCTCACGGGCGACCATGGCACACCTCAGGTCGCCAGGGTTGGGGGTGGGCGGTCACCTTTCTATCCAGTATCCAGACTCTGACTACAAGTTAGAAGGCTGACCATTGGCTAGCCTGCATTTGTAGGAGGAGTGTGGGGCTTCATATTCTCCCCCTCTTCCCCATAGCTCTCGTCGGCTTGCATTTCCGGGTTCCCGCTCACCCATCCCCCTTTTTTACTTACTTGTACTCAGGGTATGCCCTCTTTTAAGCGTACTCTCACGGGCGACCATGGCACACCTCAGGTCGCCAGGGTTGGGGGTGGGCGGTCACCTTTCTATGCAGTATCCAGACTCTGACTACAAATATATATATATATATATATATATGTATATGTATATGTATATATATATATATATATATATATATATTGGCTTGAAGACATTATACATTTTGCACAGACCGAATAATACTTAAATGTTCTTACTATCTGTGAAGTAAGATTATTTATTTAATATTGTTTTTTTTTAAGTTCATTCAGTCTTCTCTGCTCCTCCTAATGCTTAAAGCTCTGCTTTTTTGCCTCCTCCCCCTCTGCTGCCACATTTGGCACCTTTCGAGGGGGGGTACCTGGTTTTGACAGGTACTTGCACTCGATCTCAGAAGTTTGACCCCTCCTCCTTCCCCCACCACTGGGCCAAACACAAAGTGCCGCCTTGCTTTGCACATGAAGGGAACCGGCTGTGAAGCTGCAAGGCTTCACTTCTGGTTTCTTTCAGCCGCGATGGCGGTGGCAGCACCCGAGAGCTGATAGAAAAATTGGCTCAGGTGAAGACACCGCTGGATTCGTGGACAGGTAAGTGCCCTAATTTTAAAAGTCAGCAGCTACAGTATTTGTAGCTGCTGACTTTTATTATTTCTGAAGGAGCTTGGAGCTCCTCTTCAAGATAAAAGAAAGTTCTCTATGTCTCAAATTTTTTTGATCAAATTAATTTGGGTACACTGTTGCATGCCCGAACAACTTTCAGTAATCTTTTATAGCACTAAAAAGTGTAACAAAGTCTTGAGATGGTTAAAGAGGAAGTAAACCCTGATGGGTTTTACTTCCTCTTTATTTCCCTGCAAAGGTAAAGCATAATGGGCTACTGGTAACATGTGATACTCGAAAAATGTGAATATCGTGCAAAAATTCATTTATTTCACTAATGCAACTTAAAAGGTGAAACTAATATATGAGATAGACTCATTACATGCAAAGCAAGATAGTTCAAGCATTGATTTGTCATAATTGTGATGATTATGGCTTACAGCTCATGAAAACCCCAAATCCACAATCTCAGAAAATTAAAATATTACATGCAATCAATAAAACAAGGATTGTACACAATATCAGACCTCTGAAAAGTATAAGCATGCATATGTACTCAGTACTTGGTTTGGGCCCCTTTTGCAGAAATTACTGCCTAAATGCGGCGTGGCATGGAAGTTATCAGCCTGTGGCACTGCTGAGGTGTTATGGAAGACCAGGATGCTTCAATAGCGGCCTTCAGCTCTTCTGCATTGTTCGGTCTCATGTCTCTCATCTTTCTCTTGGCAATGCCCCATAGATTCTCTATGGAGTTCAGGTCAGGCGAGTTTGCTGGCCAATCAAGCACAGTAATCCCACGGTCATTGAACCAGGTTTTGGTGCTTTTGGCCGTGTGGGCGGGTGCCAAGTCCTGCTGGAAAATGAAGTCAGCATCCCCATAGATCTCGTCTGTGGAAGGAAGCGTGAAGTGCTCCAAAATCTCCTGGTAGATGGCTGCGTTGACCCTGGACTTAATAAAGCACAGTGGACCAACACCAGCAGATGACATGGCTCCCCAAATCAACACAGACTGTGGAAACTTCATACTGGACTTCAAGCATCTTGCAGTGTGTGCCTCTCCATTCTTCCTCCTCGGTTTCCAAATGAGATGCAAAATTTGTTCTCATTAGAAAATAGGACTTTGGACCACTGAGCAACAGACCAGATCTGTTTTTCTTTAGCCCAGGTAAGACGCTTCTGACGTTGTTTGTTGTTCAGGAGTGGCTTGACAAGAGGAATACGACATTTGAAGCCCATGTCCAGGATCCGTCTGTGTGTGGTAGCTCTTGATGCACTGACTCCAGCCTCAGTCCACTCCTTGTGAAAGGCCCCAACACTTTTGAATGCCCTTTTCCTGACAATCCTCTCCAGGCTGCGGTCATCCCTGCTGCTTGTGCACCTTTTTCTTCCACACTTTTCCCTTCCACATAACTTTCTATTAATGTGCTTTGATACAGCACTTTGGGAATATCCAACTTCTTTTGCAATTACCTTTTGAGGCTTTCCCTCCTTATGGAGGGTGTCAATGATGGTTTTCTGCACAACTGTCAGGTCAGCAGTCTTTCCCATGATTGTGATTCCTACTGAACCAGGCTGAGAGACCATTTAAGGGCTCAGGAACCCTTTGCAGGTGTTATGGCTTAATTAGCTGATTAGAGTGGGACATTTTGAGCCTAGAATATTGCACCTTTTCACAATATTCTAATTTTCTGAGATTGTGGATTTGGGGTTTTCATGAGCTGTAAACCATAATCATCACAATTATGGCAAATCACGGCTTGGACTATCTTTCTTTGCATGTAATGAATCTATCTCATATATTAGTTTCACCTTTTAAGTTGCATTGGTGAAATAAATGAACTTTTGCACGATATTCAAATTTTTCAAGTATCACCTGTATGCATCGCATAGTAGCCCATTATGTGTCACTTACCTGAAACTGAAGCCTGCGATGTCACCGCTGTCCCAACTAGCAGCGAGCGTCTATGTTCACCACTCTTCCTTCCGGGGCCGCAAACTCCGGCTCTGTGACTGGCCGGAGTCACGTGACGTCACTCCTGCGCATGGGCGCGGGAGCCGACAGTCACGGCATGACCCATTTAGAAACGGAACAATCGCCATTTCTAAAGTGTGCCTGCGCCATTGTCTACGATGCATGCGCCTTAGACATCGGCACATGTCTCTATTGTAAATATCTCCTAAACCGTGGAGGTTTAGGAGATATTTCCAGTACCTACAGGTAAGCCTTAATCTACGCTTATCTGTAGGTAAAAGTGGTTGTACGCTCTGGTCATTCTGAAAAAGACAGACACCGGCTTTTAATCCCAAAACAATTCAGTATATTATTTCACAAAAATAAAACAGCAAAATATTGAACTGACCTTGTACACAGTATTTAAGGACTGTTAGTAGGCTGCATCTTGAACAGGAGTGATAGCAAGCAGCTTTTAATTAGGAAATCAACATTAGAGTGTATTGCTTCACAGAGAATAGCCATCAAAATGTTGTCCTGACTCCATGCATTAAGCAACATTTTGAAAAGGACAGACATCAAACATCTGTCAGGGATACCAAGTGCTGGTATCCTGTGAAACAGGCGTGACCAGAAATGTGTGGACGTGCACAGAGAACACCAGGCACAAATATGGTATAAATAAAGTGATTTATTAATGATAAATGATAAAAAGAGGGAGCAAAGGATGAAGCATCTTCGGGAGGCCTTGCAGAAAGGTCTGTGCAACGCGTTCCCAGAGACTGGGAGGTTACAAATTCCTAGTCCTGTACAACGTGTTGCTGAGGCTCCGGTCAGTCAAAGAAGGAGTGGTGGAGAAGGTGGCCGTCTGACCGAGTGCCCAAGGCCCAATTTTTCTGCCCCTGTTTAAAAGGGGTGTGTAATTAAAATTTTTGATGCAATGCTTTGCAACAGGGCTCATTACTGTGCTCCAAGTACAGTATCTGTGAGGGGTTGCAGTGTTGTGGCACCAGTGCCTAAGGCACAATGTTTCTGCCCCTGTTCAACAGGGGCATGTAATTACAATTCTTGATCTAATAATTCACAGCAGGGCCCATTCCTGCGGCCACCAAGAGTAACTGTGAGGGCTTACAGTGTTGTGGTAAGACCACCACCACCACAAAGGCCCAATTTTTCCTACCACTGTTCAACAATGTCATGTAATTACAATTCTTGATCTAATATTTAACAGCTGGGCCCATTCCTTCACCCACCAAGAGTAACTGTGAGGGCTTACAGTGTTGTGGCAAGACCACCACCACCACCAAAGGCCCAATTCTTCTGCCCCTGTTCAACAGGGGCATGTGATTACAATTCTTGATCTAATATTTCACAGCTGGGCCCATTCCTGCACCCACCAAGAGTAACTTGAGGACTTACAATGTTGTGGCACCAGCACCACCACCACCACCAAAGGCCCAATTTTTCCTACCACTGTTCAACAATGTCATGTAATTACAATTCTTGATCTAATATTTAACAACTGGGTCCATTCTTGCGCCCACTAAGAGCAACTGTGAGGGCTTACAGTGTTGTGGCAACACCACCACCACCACCACAAGCCCAATTTTTCTGCCCCTGTTCAACAGGGGCATGTAATTACAATTCTTGATCTAATAATTCACAGCAGGGCCCATTCCTGCGCCCACCAAGAGTAACTGTGAGGGCTTATAGTGTTGTGGCAACCCCACCACCAAAAGCCCAGTTTTTCTGCCCCTGTTCAACAGGGGCATGTAATTACAATTCTTGATCTAATAATTCACAGCAGGGCCCATTCCTGCGCCCACCAAGAGTAACTGTGAGGGCTTACAGTGTTGTGGCAACACCAACACATAAGGGCCAAATTTCTGCAGAGTATATACGGCAGGCCCCTACTTTCAAACATCCAACTTACAAACGACTCCTACTTGCAAACGGAAGGAGACAACAGGAAGTGAGAGGAAATCTACCCCTAGGAAGGGAAATTATTTCCTGTAAGAGTTAGTATGGGAAAAAGGTGTCTCCTCTCCACTGATGCTTTATTACCAATCCTTGTTTCAATAAAAAAAAACAAATTTTCAAAAAAACATTTGTCATTGGGACGGAAAGTGAGGTGAAATGTTGTGAACAGATGCACAGACAGCAAAACAAATGTTACAGGGGTGATATCCCTTCCCTATGTTTTCCAAAAAGCTTAAAAATAGATTTTTTTTGGGCTGGAGCTACATTTAAAAAATTTACCTGTTCCAAATTATAAACAGATTCTACTTAAGAACAAACCTACAGTCCCTGTCTTGTTTTCACCGCCTGTATACTGCTGTTCAGAGTATATAGGGCCTTTTTTAAATTTGTGTGCGGGGTTCCCCTTAATATCCATACAAGACCCAAAGGGGCTGGCAGTGGGCTGGGAGTGGGGGGGTGGGGGGGTACCCATGCCATTTTTCTCAATGATTTTCATCCGTATTGCCGGGACCAGACATTTCATTAAAGCCGCAAGCGGTTTTAAATGCCTTTTTTTCATTTAGAAATGTCATTTTGTGCAGGGACAGTTCTAAACACGGGAAACACATGCCACTTTACAGGCATACTTTAGACACCCCCCAGGTACGATATTTAAAGGACTATTTCACTTTTTTTTCACTTTATGCATCATTAAAATCACTGCTCCCGAAAAAAAGGCAGTTTTTAAAACTTCTTTTTGCATTGATACATGTCCCCTGGGGCAGGACCCGGGTCCCCAAACCCTTTTTAGGACAATAACTTGCATATTAGCCGTTATATTTAGCACTTGATTTCGAACGTTTGCGTCCATTGTATTCAATAGGGTTCTAAAGTTTGCGCTAACTTTCGGTCCGTTCGCAGGTTCTGGTGCTAACCGAATCGGGGGGTGTTTGGCTCATCCCTACTGATGACTGATGAGAGACACCTGCTGGTGGACACTGGAACTACAACCTATAGGTCTGGGAGGCACAGTGCCCCCTGCAGGTGAACCCATTCCTGACAGCATCTTTTAGTAAAAACAATCAACATTAGAGCGAATATATATTAGCCATCATTAAAAAAAAGGATAGACACCAGTCCAGATTTTATTCAAAAAATAAAGATTAGAAGGCATTAAGTCAGAAAAACGCAATCCATATATTGCACTGACTCCATACACATTATTTAAGCACATTTAGTAGGCCACATATCAAAAAAGACATACACCAGGCAGCTTTTTTTTTGTCAAAAAAACTCAATACTTTATTGAAGTATAGGCACGAGCATAATACACAGAAGAACAAATGTATCTAGAATAGGTGGGAGTGCCACAGTAAGCAATTTAACTGACTATATCATCATCCTATATAACCAACATATTTTATTGATCCAAAAACACAGATACCTATGAGAGTCACACCAACATGGTATTATATGATAAAAACATGCCTTATTACAAAAATGTCTCTAAAAAGTCAGGCACATGACCAACATTCAGATTAAAATGTATATACACAGGTAGAAATGATTTTATGAGTCACAATGGTGTGGGCCAATCCCACTGATATCATAAGTTCTTTGATATCTAATAGGTCTACGTGTTTTGCGGGATCACCCACTTCATAACGACCATGCGATATTGCATAAGATTTATAGTTGAAACATAATATCAATTAAGCCAACTACAAAAGAAAAAAACACAAACAAAAAAATAAATGACACAACAATAAGCCACAACGGACAATCTATAACCTTTACAGACAAATCTACACTATTCTCATTGAGATCAAAGAGTTAACTGGGAAAGCTGAAAAAAAATGTATATAATATGTAATACATATAAACATACATGTATGTCTTACCCCTGTCAAATAAAAGATGAATGTAAGCAAAGAAGCCTGGACAGTTAAAATAATCATTTAAAAAAATGGTGTGAGTTTCTTCCATAGTCCATGTAAAAAAAGGAATCCATATTTGGTCAATGATATCAGCTGGGTAGCCTTGCCTCTTTATTATTATTATTATTATTATAATACACGATTTATATAGTGCCAACAGTTTACACAGCGCTTTACAATGTAGAGGGGGGACAGCACAATTATAGTACAGTTCAATACAGAAGGGACAGGAGGGCCCTGCTCATAGAGCTTACATTCTAAAGGAAGGGGTGGTGGTACAAAAGATAATAGATGTAGGGAATGATTTCATGGGGGTGGCTCGGGGACAGTTGTTAGGTGGGTGTGGGATAGGCTTCCCTGAATAAGCGAGTTTTCAGGGATCTCCTTAAGTTGGACGGATTAAGGGCTGATCGGACAGACCAAGGCAGGGAGTTCCAGAGGATGGGAGAGGCGCTGCAGAAGTCCTGAAGGCGAGCATGGGAGGAGGTAAAAAGGGAGCTAGAGAGCAGGAGGTCCTGGGAGGAGCGGAGGTGACGATTTGGGTGATATCTGCAGATGAGGTTGGTGATGTAGCTGGTGGCGATGTTGTGGATGGCCTTGTATGTTGTGGTTAGCATTTTGAATTTTATACGGTAGCGTAGGGGAAGCCAGTGAAGGGATTGGCAGAGAGGAGCAGCAATCACAGATCAATTAATGAGGTGTATTAGTCTAGCAGCAACAGCCTCTTTGTTTACTTCAGTGGCAGGGGGAACCGGAGATGTAATTTGGGACCAGGGAAGCAATCGGATCGGTCGTTTTTGTGCAAGCGTAAGATTTTTAGGTTTAATCTTTTGGGCAGGTTGGCAGCTGTCATTCATTGTGATTGACTTGGATCTGCATCGCTAGACAAGGAGATTGATGATGGATGTGCAGCATGGGTAATTTTTCTTTTTTTTTAAATAAAGGACTTGTTTTGGTATTTTTATTTTTAGGATACATTTTTTTGTACTATGTACCCCTTACTCATTACCATGAGAGTGTGGTGGTATCTGGGCTTCCCATTATTGTTAAAAGGGGTACATGGGTCCAACTATGAACCCATGACAGGCATTGCAGAGGGGAGCGAGATCAGTAAATGTCTGTTCATTGATCTCCCTTAGCTAGCAAGAACCTGTAAGCAATCTATGCTCCATTATCTTCAACAGATGGTAAAGGGGGCATCAGTGGTCTGACAGATATATAAAGAGAACCTGTCACAGCAAAATACCATCACCCCCTATGTGTTAGCAATAAAGTTTAATAAAAAAGAAAAATGTAAATAACTAAAATTATACCCAAGCATTTACGTCCCCCAAAGAAAAGACAACCTCCCCCACTGCCACATACACAAAAATTTAAATACATTAATTTGGGGTGCCTATGTACGTATAGTGTAATTAGTTAAAATGAGGATGACTGGGAAATGGCTGGGCCTGGATCATATTTTGAATCTCAGCACTATCAAAGTTCATGTTTCTCCCCCTTCTGTCTTGTTTTTAAAGACTGTTGACCTCACACTCCATTTAATAAGACCTAATCTTTGTCACAGATTAGTTGTAAAGTAAATCTGCTGTTGCTCGTGGTTCTATTAGCAGTCTGTCAATCAAGCACATTATTTAAATGTGCTCAGAACAGCACCTGGTGGAATTTTTTTTTATACAGTGTATCAATAATAATTAAAATGATGTTGACTTCATGGCAGCCAGTCAAGACTGGCTGTAAAGGACTGAAAGATCATCAGAGGTGAAATCTGTTACAAAGCAACTATATGAAAGAGCCAAATAAATACTGCCAAACTGTCCATTGTCCATTACCTTGTATAAAAATAAATAAATAAAAACATTTGTACTTCCAGAGCCAGATGGCCACAAGGAATACTAACTACCTTGTAGATTAGAGTAGAGAAGAAATTTCTCTAATGAGTTAAAAAGGCAATTTCTGAAGCTCAGAGAGAACAAGGCTGTCTAGGAAAAAATGGATAGTGGATACTCTCTTATCTGCATGTTAATCAGAGTGTAGCACTTTAAAAGAAAGAGGTGCAGAGTCTAAATACACACACTAGATCTTCACCAGGACACCCTGCAAGGAGTGACCTACTTTACTGCTGTCAGCGCCAGGTTGCAGCCCTCAAACATATAGTATCTGTGCAGATAGCAGCTGAATAGGAAAAAAAGTCAGAGCTGGTACACAGTCCACAGGCAATATAAGAGCAGGGTGGCTGGCAAAAAAAGTGTAGTCAAATACAAGCTGATGTTGGTAAATGGAGAAATAGAAATGTAGGAAACCACAATAATGCTCAGGCACCAGGTGCTGTTCTGAGCACATTTAAATAATGTGCTTGATTGACAGACTGCTAATAGAACCACGAGCAACAGCAGATTTACTTTACAACTAATCTGTGACAAAGATTAGGTCTTATTAAATGGAGTGTGAGGTCAACAGTCTTTAAAAACAAGACAGAAGGGGGAGAAACATGAACTTTGATAGTGCTGAGATTCAAAATATGATCCAGGCCCAGCCATTTCCCAGTCATCCTCATTTTAACTAATTACACTATACGTACATAGGCACCCCAAATTAATGTATTTCAATTTTTGTGTATGTGGCAGTGGGGGAGGTTGTCTTTTCTTTGGGGGGCGTAAATGCTTGGGTATAATTTTAGTTATTTACATTTTTCTTTTTTATTAAACTTTATTGCTAACACATAGGGGGTGATGGCATTTTGCTGTGACAGGTTCTCTTTATATATCTGTCAGACCACTGATGCCCCCTTTACCATCTGTTGAAGATAATGGAGCATAGATTGCTTACAGGTTCTTGCTAGCTAAGGGAGATCAATGAACAGACATTTACTGATCTCGCTCCCCTCTGCAATGCCTGTCATGGGTCCATAGTTGGACCCATGTACCCCTTTTAACAATAATGGGAAGCCCAGATACCACCACACTCTCATGGTAATGAGTAAGGGGTACATAGTACAAAAAAATGTATCCTAAAAATAAAAATACCAAAACAAGTCCTTTATTTAAAAAAAAAGAAAAATTACCCATGCTGCACATCCATCATCAATCTCCTTGTCTAGCGATGCAGATCCAAGTCAATCACAATGAATGACAGCTGCCAACCTGCCCAAAAGATTAAACCTAAAAATCTTACGCTTGCACAAAAACGACCGATCCGATTGCTTCCCTGGTCCCAAATTACATCTCCGGTTCCCCCTGCCACTGAAGTAAACAAAGAGGCTGTTGCTGCTAGACTAATACACCTCATTAATTGATCTGTGATTGCTGCTCCTCTCTGCCAATCCCTTCACTGGCTTCCCCTACGCTACCGTATAAAATTCAAAATGCTAACCACAACATACAAGGCCATCCACAACATCGCCACCAGCTACATCACCTACCTCATCTGCAGATATCACCCAAATCGTCACCTCCGCTCCTCCCAGGACCTCCTGCTCTCTAGCTCCCTTTTTACCTCCTCCCATGCTCGCCTTCAGGACTTCTGCAGCGCCTCTCCCATCCTCTGGAACTCCCTGCCTTGGTCTGTCCGATCAGCCCTTAATCCGTCCACCTTAAGGAGATCCCTGAAAACTCGCTTATTCAGGGAAGCCTATCCCACACCCACCTAACAACTGTCCCCGAGCCACCCCCATGAAATCATTCCCTACATCTATTATCTTTTGTACCACCACCCCTTCCTTTAGAATGTAAGCTCTATGAGCAGGGCCCTCCTGTCCCTTCTGTATTGAACTGTACTATAATTGTGCTGTCCCCCCTCTACATTGTAAAGCGCTGTGTAAACTGTTGGCACTATATAAATCGTGTATTATAATGATAATAATAATAATAAAAAAGAGGCAAGGCTACCCAGCTGATATCATTGACCAAATATGGATTCCTTTTTTTACATGGACTATGGAAGAAACTCACACCATTTTTTTAAATGATTATTTTAACTGTCCAGGCTTCTTTGCTTACATTCATCTTTTATTTGACAGGGGTAAGACATACATGTATGTTTACATGTATTACATATTATATACATTTTTTTCAGCTTTCCCAGTTAACTCTTTGATCTCAATGAGAATAGTGTAGATTTGTCTGTAAAGGTTATAGATTGTCCGTTGTGGCTTATTGTTGTGTCATTTATTTTTTTGTTTGTGTTTTTTTCTTTTGTAGTTGGCTTAATTGATATTATGTTTCAACTATAAATCTTATGCAATATCGCATGGTCCTTATGAAGTGGGTGATCCCGCAAAACACGTAGACCTATTAGATATCAAAGAACTTATGATATCAGTGGGATTGGCCCACACCAGGTGCTGCCTGGTCCCAAACATTGATTAACGTGCTCTGCGCTAAGTGTTACCCCACATGCATGGGCGCAGATGACTCCGCCCACAAGTGTGTGCCTTTTGCTGCTGACTAGTCTCATTGAGGTGCTGCTTCTGCAGAGCTCTTTAGTACATAGTCAGTACGTCATGGAGGTTTCGTGTGGAGTGGAGACTGGAGGAGACTGCAGCGCTGGACATCGGATCACCGTGGGACATAGAGAACAATGCTGGACAGACTGGATTACATCACTGGAATGGGTTTTTTATTTTTTATTTTTTTATTTTTAATAAGGGACTTTCCCAAATGTGTCTGTGTGTTTTTTTAAAAATGTTACACTTTCTTTGTGAAATTGTAGGGGTACAATGTACCCCTTACCAATTCACATAGGGGGGGCCGGGATCTGGGGGTCCCCTTTGTTAAAGGGGTCTTCCAGATTCTGATAAGCCCCCCGCCCGCAGACCCCCACAACCACCAGGCAAGGGTTGTGGGGATGAGGCCCTTGTCCCCATCAACATGGGGACATGGTGCTTTGAGGGGTCACAGACCCCCAAAGCATCCTCCCCATGTTGAGGGCATGTGGCCTGGTACGGTTCAGGAGGGGGGGCGCTCTCTCGTCCCCCCCTCTTTTCCTGCGGCCTGCCAGGTTGCGTGCTTGGATAAAGGGTCTGGTATGGATTTTTGGGGGGAACTCCACGCCATTTTTTTTTAAATTTGGCGTGGAGTTCCCCTTAACCACTTCCCACCCAGTCAATAGGAGATTGACGTCCGGGAAGTGGTTCTGTTATCCACACTGGACGTCTATTGACGTCCTGCAGGATAACAGCCGCCGCGCGCCCGGGGGGGCGCGCATCGCGGCGATCGGTGGAGCGGTGGGTCAGTCTGACCCACCGCTACACTGATCTCGGTAAAGAGCCTCTGGTAGAGGCTTTTTACCACGTGATCAGCCGTGTCCAATCACGGCTGATCACGATGTAAACAGGAAGAGCCGTTGATCGGTACTTCCTCACTCGCGTCTGACAGACGCGAGTAGAGGAGAGCCGATCGGCGGCTCTCCTGACAGGGGGGGTTTGCGCTGATTGTTTATCAGCGCAGCCCCCCCCTCGGATACTCACACTAGACCACCAGGATGCCGCCCAGGACCACCAGGGAAGCCCCAAGCATGTGGATGGCCAGGTAAGTCCCCCATGGCCATCCACATGTACTAAAACATAAAAAACATATGCCAATCAGTGCCCACAAATGGGCACTGACTGGAACCATCATGGCACGACCACAATGTGTGGTGGCTGGCATTGCTGGGCATCAGTGTCATCAGTGCCACCTACTAGTGTCCATCAGTGCCACCTATCAGTGCCCATCCGTGCCCATCTGTGCCCATAAGTGCCCACCTATCAGTGCCAGTCCGTGCCACCTATCAGTGCCACCCATAAGTGCCCATCAGTGCTGCCTATGAGTGCCCATCAGTGCCGCCTATGAGTGCCCATCAGTGCCGCATACCAGTGCCACATATCAGTGCCCATCAGTGCCGCCCATCAGTGCCGCCTATCAGTGCCCATCATCAGTGCCACCTCATCAGTGCCACTTCATTGGTGCCACCTCATCGGTGCCCATCAGTGTCGCCTTATCAGTGCCCGTCAGTGCCGCTTTATCAGTGCCCATCATTGAAGTAGAAAAGGTACTTATTTACCAAAAAAATTAACAGAAACAAAGAAAAACATTTTTTTTTCAACATTTTCGCTCTTTTTTTATTTGTTGTGCAAAAAATAAAAATCGCAGAGGCGATCAAATACCACCGAAAGAAAGCTCTATTTGTGGGAACAAAATGATAAAAAATTTGTTTGGGTACAGTGTAGCATGACCGTGCAATTGTCATTCAAATTGCGACAGCGCTGAAAGCTCAAAATTGGCTTGGGCAGGAAGGTGTATAAGTGCCTGGTATTGAAGTGGTTAAAATCCATACCAGACCTGAAGGGTCTGGTATGGAAATTTGGGGGGAACCCCACGTAATTTTTTTAAAAACATTTGACGCAGGGTTCCCCTTAATATCCATACCAGACCTGAAGGGCCTGGTAATTGAATTTGGGGGGACCCCCACGCTTTTTTTTTTTTTTTTTTATCCATGACTTTTCTCTGTATTGCCGGGAGCCGACAATTCATTATAGCCGCGAGTGCTTTTAAATGACTTTTTTTCCTTCAGAAATGACACTGTGCAGGGACAGTTCTAAGCACGGGAAACAAGCGCTGCTTTACAGGCATACTATACACCCCCCCCAAGTACGAAATTTAAAGGAATATTTCACTTTAAGGCCTCATGCCCACTGGCGTTTTTACAGCTGCGTTTTTTGCAGCTTAAAAACGCCTGTCCATGTTATTGTAAGGCCTCATGCCCACGGACGTTTTTACAGCCACGTTTTTGAGCGTTTTTTACAGCTTAAAAACGCCTGTCCATGTTAGTCTATAGCTTCATGCCCACCTAGACGTTTTTGAGCTGCAAATAGCATAGACGTTTTTAAGCTGTAAAAAAAAAACCAGGACCAGTGCGTTCCTCAGCGTCAGAATTAGGCAGAAAAAAACGCGAGCGTCAAAAAACGCGCAAAAACGCGCACTAACGCGCACTAACGCGCAAAAACGCGCACTAACGCGCAGTCGCGTTTTTAGCTCCGACGTTTTTTTTTTTTTGTTTTTTTTCCAAAAAAAAAAAAAAATATTTACAATAACATGGACAGGCGTTTTTAAGCTGCAAAAAACGCAGCTGTAAAAACGCCAGTGGGCATGAGGCCTAAATATTTTTATTTTTTTTTAAAAAACAAAAAAAAAACGTCGAAGCTAAAAACCCGACCGCCCGTTAGTGCGCGTTTTTGCGCGTTAGTGCGCGTTAGTGCGCGTTAGTGCGCGTTTTTGCGCGTTTTTTGACGCTCGCGTTTTTTTCTGCCTAATTCTGACGCTGAGGAACGCACTGGTCCTGTTTTTTTTTTACAGCTTAAAAACGTCTATGCTATTTGCAGCTTAAAAACGTCTAGGTGGGCATGAAGCTATAGACTAACATGGACAGGCGTTTTTAAGCTGTAAAAAACGCTCAAAAACGCGGCTGTAAAAACGTCCGTGGGCATGAGGCCTTATTGTTTCACTTTAAGCATTATTAACCCCTTCCTTACTGGGCACATATACCCCCTTCCTGCCCAGGCGAAATTTCAGCTTTCAGCACTGTCACGCTTTGAATGACAATTGCGCGGTCGTGCGACGTGGCTCCCAAACAAAATTGACGTCCTTTTTTTCGCACAAATAGAGCTTTCTTTTGGTGGTATTTGATCACCTCTGCGGTTTTTATTTTTTGCGCTATAAACAAAAATAGAGCGACAATTTTGAAAAAAAAGCAATATTTTTTGATTTTTGCGATAATAAATATCCCAATTTAAAAAAAAAAAAATTCCTCAGTTTAGGCCGATACGTATTCTTCTACATATTTTTGGTAAAAAAAAATCGCAATCGGCGTTTATTGATTGGTTTGCGCAAAAGTTATAGCGTTTACAAAATAGGGGGTAGTTTTATGGCATTTTTATAATTTTTTTTATTTTTTATTAGTAATGGCGGCTATCAGTGATTTTTTTTGTGACTGCGACATTATGGCGGACACATCGGACACTTTTGACACTATTTTGGGACCATTCACATTTATACAGCGAACAGTGCTTTAAATATGCACTGATTACTGTATAAATGTGACTGGCAGGGAAGGGGTTAACACTAGGGGGCGAGGAAGGGGTTAAATGTGTTCCCTGGAGTGATTGTTACTGTGTGGGGGAGGGGAGTGACTGGGGGAGGTGACCGATCTGTGTCCCTATGTACAAGGGACACAGCATCGGTCCCCTCTCCCTGACAGGACATGGATCTTTGTGTTTACACACAGAGATCCACGTCCTGCCTCTGTAACAGCCGATCGCGGGTGCATGGCGGACATCGCGGCCGCCAGGCACGCGCAACGGCATTGCAGTGACGCGCTGGGCACGTGCGCGCGCCGCCGGCGCCCCCCCCAGTGGCCAAATTAGAGGAGGCCGTATAATAACGGCCTCCCGGCAATTGACAACCACCTTGCGGCCGTATATACTCGTACGGCGGGCGTGAGGTGGTTAAAATCACTGCTCCCGAAAAAACGTTAGTTTTTAAAACTTTTTTTTGCATTGATACATGTCCCCTGGGGCAGGACCCGGGTCCCAAACCATTTTTAGGACAATAACTTGCATATTAGCCTTGATAATTAGCACTTTTGATTTTGAACGTTGGAGTCCATTGTATTTAATAGGGTTCTAAAGTTCGCGCAAACTTTAGGTCTGTTCGCAGGTTCTGGTGCGAACCGAACCGGGGGATGTTCGGCTCATCCCTAGTGGAGAATATAACCTGTGTTAGATATGATAAAAAAGTAAGGGGTCTGACACTAAAGCGGTATTTGGCCATCATGCTGAGTACTTGTTGTACAGTGATCATGCAAGGCAGCAAGCATCTGTCAATGAGGTGCTCTTGTTCTGTTTTCATTTATGCAGTTAAGAATGCAGACTGCACCAGTATGCATCAGTGTTCTTGTATGTATTCTTTACACCATAAGTGAAGAACATGGCATCCCCATTAATAAATCATTTAATGCAGCTGGTTATATACCACAGTGCACTTATCATGATACTGTATTCCATCTAGAGATCTCATAGGAACCGTGAACCATAGCTATAGCTTATATTCTTTAAAAGATAAAAAAATTGCAGATATTTAAATGTCCAGCCTGTGATAGTACAGAACTGGTTAAATCATGGTTGACTTTCACAATTAGCGTTAACCTTTATTTATTACCTCTTCTTACTCATATTACTAATTCATCAGAGGCATCACAGCCTGAGGCTAATCAAAATGCAGAGCTGAAGTAAGAAGCGCTTGCAGTGTGATGCTCAGATTTGCAAGTTAAATGCCCTTAATGGGAATCAAATCACATTTACATTTTTTAAGCAGGAGAGTTGCTGTTGGTTTTGCTACTGGGAGAACTTGGTAAATCTACAGAAAACATTTCAATTTTTCACAGTGGGATAGCTTCAGCTTAAACCCTTCTGGAATATATTTATAAAAAAAAAAAAAAAAAAGTCTCTGACAAATTAGCTAGCAGTGTTAATTAGTACAGAAAGTGCTCAAGTCCCATTTGTGGATTGCTAAATTGGTATCTCAGTTTTAAGAGCAGATGTATGTTTCTTTCCTTGCACAAAGGAAAGAGGTCCAGCTCAGCTGTATTGTTTGTTCCAAGGCATAGGTCTATCACATGGAGGTTATGCTCACTCACAGATCAGGCCTCTTGTGCCATATAAAAATTAGTGAACTAAATGAGTGGAACAAAAGTGGAACTTCCGCTGTCCGGATTCCTCCCCCACTCCGGTGTCACATTTGGCACCTTTCAGGGGGAGGGGGATGCAGATACCTGTGTAATACAGGTATTTGCACCCACTTCTGGGCATAGATAACCACATAATCTGTGGGAATCTGCCGGTATCTACGCCACGTCCCCCCCGCTGTCTTCTGGGAGACACACGGGTCCCAGAAGACAGCAGGGACCATTCGGATTGTGCAGCATGACTCACGCTTGTGCTGCAGGGAACCAGGAAGTGAAGCCACAAGGCTTCACTTCCTGATTCCCTTACCGAAGATGGCGGCGGCAGCATCCGAGGACCGAGGGACGGGTCAGCCTCGGGTGCTGACATCGCGGGCACCCTGGACAGGTAAGTGTCCTTATTTTAAAAGTCAGCAGCTGCAGTATTTGTAGCTGCTGACTTTAAAAAAAAAATTAGGCGGACCTCCGCTTTAAGCAGCTTTTGATATTCTTATTTGAAAACTCAATGCAATAATATACTTTGAAAATAAAGGTAAAATATTGCGCTAGTCTCTAAGTGAAAAATCAAGGTGAAAAAAAATGTGAATAAATATAAACAAGCTGCTACATAAAATTTGACTAAATTTGAAAACATGTGAATAAGGATGTAGCGCTAAGTAAGGAAGACCAAAGAAATTGGACCTCAAAATGAACGTAAATGTGAATCCAAAACAATAATAATAAAGAAAGTCCACAAAGTGTCCATAAATCAGTGAAAAACTAAAATCACACATGTAGAAATATGGGTCATTACACAACTTCTGGAGGTGAAGAGAGGTAAAGTACTCTTACCGGAAACGGTGGATCTGCAGGTTAGGCAGATCATATGGGCATGAAAGATCTCAATGGCGGTTCTGCTTGTCTGAAGATTGGATCAAATGAATCTCAGATGACGACTCTCCAGCGGGTTCCCCAACTTGAAAGGAGACTCTGGACTCAACAATGGTCATCGTAATCCTCAGATAAATGCAGAAAGACAACCTCCACTCTGGAAGTTCTCACCGGAATGGAATTGCAGCATAGAGAACATCTCAGTTCAATCGGCCAACCATGGAAAAAAGAATGAAGGGAATGCTCCGATGGTGCAGGTCAATGTGGGTTTTATTAAAAAAAACAACAAAGTAAAAGTGATCACATACAGATAAAAACGTTTAAAAGGGCAGTGTGTGAAGCAGTGTAGCAATCCCGACGCGTTTCGTACTAGAGTACTTCAACAGGGGCATCAACCAACTCCTTCCACTGCCAAAATATTTATACTAAAACAATTCATGATCTAACTGGGTTCTAACCAATCAGAGAGATAATTAGTAGCAGCATGTCATTGGAGAGAAAGTCCACCTGATAAAAAGTGGGCATTCCTCACCAATGCAGGACCAATCAAAAAACACTCAAGGTGAAACCTCCCAGGAGGCGAAAAATGACTGGATTATAGATGGACAGAACAGCCAATGACCGATTAGAAAATTCCTGCCAAAATGAGGGAAGGGAGAGACATGCGGCGGTAAACGCGGTCCTAACAACTCATTGGCGGGACATAAATGTAATAATCCGCAGCTGAGAGGGGGAAGAGACAGACGTGCGGCGGTAAACGCCCACCCATCTGTCACACGTATCTCACCAGCGAGAACTCATATACTGCATCTGAATCATCTATGGGTATATCACTCCTGATGGTATGATTTGTAGATCAAACTTCACACACTTACCCCGTCATAATTCAAATGCCAACTAGTGCTATCGCTCGGACCGGAAGTGACCTTTCTTTAGAGCGAGGCTAGGACCGCTAAGACCGGAAGTGACGTTCCGTCAAAACAAGGCTTGAAACGCACGCCTCGTATCCACCCATTTAAAATGGGCGGAACAGACTGTGTCATGTAAAAGGATATCGCGCACTAGGCATGCGCGGGCCCACTCTCGTCTGGCGGAACGTGACCCAGCGACGCACACCCGCTAAGCTCCTATAGAGGGATAAAAATAGTGGAATTAACCCAAATCGACTAAAAAATTGGCCTAGAACGGACAACAACACCATAATAACAAAAAATGACTGCTCATCATAGATAAAAAAACTATGACCTGCTGTGAAAAGCAATAGGCTATAATAGAAGCGCCAACTACGGCGCCATCTAGTGGATAAAAAAGAAAAGCATATACTTATTCCCCTAACAGTGAACCTGCTAAAGGCCATGAGCCAACATACCCCTGTCCAAAAGGAAAGAAGTATGTATCGGAGCATGCCATGAAAACATGATGAGGAGAAGGCCATGATAAAAAAGAGGCCAAAAAGGCCAAAAAAGGGGAAGGAAAAAAGAGGACACACACGAATCAAAAGGACAAAACTGACTAGGTTAATCTTGGGTAAACTAATAGGAAAAAGGACATGGAGGGGAAGGCAACTAGGCCAAATTGATGAATGAACTAATATCCCACTCCACGTTCATTCCGGAAGGTGCGTAAGTACGGAGCTCATAGATCCAGTACGTCTCAAGGCGGGAGACGCCTTGAACTCGGGATTCTCCCCTCCAATGTGAAACGAACTGGTCTATAGCCAGGAACTGCGTCCCTTTTGGGTCGCGATCGTGGTGCTCCAAATAATGACGTGAAACGCTGTGGCTGGTTTTACCACCTTTAATTATAGCTATATGCTCGTTCACTCGGGTGGTGAATGTCCTAATAGTACGTACCACATATTGTTTCTTGCATGGGCACGTCAGCAGGTATACAATGTACTGGGTTGCACAAGTAGTGAAACATTTCATATGATAGATCTTAAGTGTAACAGTAGACTGAAATGTCTCACTTTTGCGTCTACCGCTAATGTTGTGCAAGCAGACATTGCACCTGCGACACGGGAAATAACCCTTGCAGTCTTGGAAAAAAGAAACAGGTTTAGGGGGTCAATAATATTAGGTGCAATATCACCCTGAACGGATCGGGCCCCTCTAAAGATCTCACTGGCCCGTTCTGGCAAAACGGCTCCAAGGAGTCCATCACTCCGAAGGACACCCCAATGTCTCGTGAGTATCTCTTTGATCTGACGAGACTGGACTGAATAGGTGGTGAAAAAAGACCATTTAAATTTCCCATTGGTGGTTTTTGGAAGACCAACCTCTAATAAAGAATTTCGATCGATCCGCTGGATCCGATCAATCTCTTCGTTAAGTTCCTTGGGTAAATAACCTTTATCGATAAATCAATCCCTCAGGACAGCCGCCTGAGTGGTGAAGTCGCCTACCTTCGAGCAGTTCCTCCGCAAACGCAGAAACTGGCTCCGTGGTACCGACCTAAGCCACTGGGGGTGGTGACAGCTGTCCAGAGGGATATACCCATTACGCTTGGTTGGTTTAAAATACGTAATGAATTCCAACCGATGGTCAACCACCTTGATTTGTAATTCAAAGAAATGAACAGACACATCGCTAGCTTCATAGCTCAACTTTATGCCCCGTTCATTGGCGTTAAGCGAGACCATGAAGTCTTCCAAAGACTACTGGTCGCCTTTCCATAGGAAGAGGATGTCGTCTATATATCTAGCCCAGAGGACCAATTCAGGTCTACCTCTCTTCACCTCCAGAAGTTGTGTGATGACCCATATTTCTACACGTGTGATTTTAGTTTTTCACTAATTTATGGACACTTTGTGGACTTTCTTTATTATTATTGTTTTGGATTCACATTTACTTTCATTTTGAGGTCCAATTTCTTTGGTCTTCCTTACTTAGCACTACAATAATATACTTTGGTAAGCAGTTTGATGGTGGATGGATTGATTTATTGATTATTTTCCCAGATAGTTCACTAGTCAGATGCTTGTTTTGACTGTTTCTAGATGACATTACATAACTTCTTTCCATAGAGATATATGTCAGCTCAGGAATTAGATGGAAGACTACATTCGATTTCTAATTATGAGACTGAGAACAAGTGTGATACTATAAAATAATTTTAATGAATTGAACCTTTTGGTTGGCTACACATGTATGTGCCTGCATTGTATGTTTGTTAAAGTGGTTGTAAACCTCAGACATGAAATATGAACTAGGCATATCCCTCTATAGTGTGTACTTGTCTCAATCCAGATCACTAATTTCTCTCCCCTTTTTCGTTCCTCTGCTATAAGCATGAGTCACTTCTGCTGAGTTTTCCTGACACCAAGAGAACAATTGTGACAATTGTGATTGACAGCCTTAGCTATGTAACTTTGTGCTGTATGAAGGGGGTGTGTGTCCCTTCCTTCCACTCATCTCTCAGAGCTTTCCTCACTGATGTAACTTCAGCTTCTTGCTCCCTGCCTTTCAGAGCTAAGAGATCCTGTGTAAATTCTGCACTTTGAATGGATGTAGAGGAAAGATGGCTGTAGATAGACAGGTACAACTTATGCAGGAGGATTTGTTTTATCTCTGTGTATCATCTGGAGGTCAGTCATTTCACTGGGTATATGTAAGGGTTTACAACCACTTGAAGGTGCATTTTTAACAGGCATTATTATGCCTTGACAACACATGTAACACAACTTCTATGGGCCCACCAACCCCCTTTGGGCTCCGGTCACACTAGTGTGATTTCAGATGTGACTTGAGTTGCACAGAATCCCATGACAATGGAAATCACATTGTTTTCAATGGTCCCCGTTCACATGAATGCAACTCAGCATAATGCGATTGTGGAAAAGGTTCCTGTACAACTTTTGTGTGATTCCATTGTGATTTTGGCCCCAAAGAATAATATGCAAACCACATGCTAGTCTTATCACATAATCACACTGAAAATCACATAAAAATTTGATTGCAGCAGTTGAACCTAGCCTTAAGGTGCTAAATAATGAACTTTTTTCAACGATCTGTGTCTCCACAACATACACAAAAAGAAAAACTGCGCTGGAAGAAATAAATAAATAAAATATAGCTGCAACTTAGGTGAGATATACATATAAAATGATATAGAAAAATAATAAGCTGCGCTTTTTAAAGTGACATATTAACCAAGTGAACAGAATAAAAAATAAGAAATGAATAAATAAACAAAACAGTGTCACTCTGAAGAAAGTCCCAAATACTAAAATGTAAGCTCATAAAAAGTCCTCCAGAAGGTAATACATTTCTCCGATGGAAGTGAAACCAAATCAGAACAGTAAAGTGAAAATGATGTGACTTGCAAAGAATGAATCAAGTGAATCCACCACCAAGCAAAGTGCCCGCTTACCAGCTGCACAAGTTTGGATACTTGTGGCTAATACCCAGCCAGGGCCTTTTCCTCCAGTTGTCTGATCAAACCATAGGTGCAGTCAGCAATCAATCAGAGAGTTTGTCCGTCGCACGATTGGTAAATAAATACACGATGAGGGAGATAAATATAGCTCAGAAAAAAAGAGCAAGAAAAATCGCCATGGGTAAAACCAGATTTTTTTTTAAATGATTAAAAGAGTATTGCCTGCAGAGCACATACAAAAATAGCAATAAAAGTTTGTGGCCAGCCGGCCACAATGCGAACGTCCGTACAAACGGAACGGAACAATGCAGTGACGTCAGCACATTGTTCCCTCCCTACGCGTTTCGTCACTAAGCTGAGGTCATCCTGGGGCACGGCGTGGGGTTCCCCTCCAAATCCATACAAGGCCTTTTGGTTCAGGTAAAGATTTTGAGGGGAACCCCACGTCAATTTAAAAAAAATGGCATGGGGCCCCCAAAATCCATATCAAACCCTTATCCGAGCAAGCAGTCCAGGAAAGTGGAGGGGGACATGCCAGGCCACATATCTTCAGCATAGGAGGGTGCTTTAGGGTAGGGGTAAGGGGCTTATCAGAATCTGGAGGCCACCTTTAACAATGGGGCCCCCAGATCCTGCTGCCCCATGTGAATGAGTATGGGATAAAAAAGCTCTTCTCCCGACGAAGGCTCCTGTCAAATGACAGCTCCACCGCCTTGTGACGCAAAATAAACGAAGGGTTGGGGCCACCCAGTGACATCACTGGATAGTCCCTTCCTATTGTGATGTCATTGACCCAGCATGCCCCGGTTGGGGACATCATATGGGGTGTCGTCACCCGGTGACATTACCGGTCACCTCGTCACTTAGTTTATTTGGCGGCACTGTCATTTGGCGGGAGGCCTAGTCGGTAGAGGAGCTTTTTTTTTTCTTTTTCAAGTCAGTGGCTGGCTTTCATCATGATTGATGTTCGGTCTACACACTAGGGGGGACAATTTAATTTATTTTAATTTTTTTAAATAAAGGACTTGTCAAAAACCATTGTTGCGTTTTTTCTCTTTTTAACACTTTTTTGGTGAATGAGTGGGGGGCGGAATCTGGGGGCCCCCTTGTTACAGGGGGCTTTCAGGATCCAATAAGCCCCCCGCCTGCAGACCTCCACAACCACCGCTGGCCCTTGTCCCAATCAACATGGGGACAAGGTGCTTTGAGGGGAAGCCCCCCTGCCCCAAAGCACCTCCCTCCCATGTTGAGGGCATGTGACCTTTTATGGTTCAGGAGGGGGGTGCTCGCTCGCCCCCCCTTTCCTGGCCTGCCGGGCTGCATGTAGTTTTAAAAAAAAATGTTGGCATGGGGGTTCCCCTCAAAATCCACACTAGACCCAAAGGGCCTGGTATGGATTGGATTGGGGATTGGGAGGGACTCCACGCTTTTTTTTTTCATGATTTTTTTATAATGCTTTTTTGTAAGCAGGGAACCCCGCTGACTGCTGATGACTGATGGCATCTGCCCACTTATTAGCAGCCGTGTTGCTTCACTTTAAAAATGTTGACGTTTTATTTATTTATTTATTGGGGGGTGCAAGTAGCTGGTCTTGCATAGGGTTCAAAATAGTCTAGCACTGGCCATGGCTGTACTATATCTATCAATGAAAAAGTATCTTTGAATGGAGAAGGCGGGCCTTTTATATAGCTGCCATCCTCTATTTATAGATGACTCAAGGATCTTCTTAGAAACTACAGGAGGAATCCAAGGATTCCACATAGCTCTGGTTGAAAAAGGCTGTGCAAGAACATACAGTTTGTAATAATGTCATATGTAATAAATCTTGACATTATATGATAAAACTGTCACTGATAAATTGAGAAACATAGACTGTGCTCTGGTTTCATGATGTCACCAACCTCGGTCATCTTTATTCCTCATCTATCTTTGATCTTATGCTGGTAGTTACTGGGGTGAATATTAGTTTTTACTAATTGAATATTATGTTTTCTTAATAAAAAATGTGTGCATAGTGGAGTACTATACAATATTTTTGGCTAGTACTTTCTCCTATAGTTATCATATGTATGTAGCGGGTACTTACTTTCCCGCAGTAAGTTTTTGAATTTTCCGGTGACACCAGTGGTGTGTCTCCGGCGGTCCACTGGGTGGCGCTGTCACTATGGGTCGACGGACGGATACCGCTGTGTGCTGAGCCTACTTTTGTCCTCTCTGGGCAGCGGTATGGTGGGGCGGGGAACCCGCCGTGCTTGCTGGGAGAGGGGATAAAAGGGCCGGCCATCTTGGTCACGGGGTTGTTGGTCCCTGGCACCTTTAGCCTGCGGACGGAGTTTGTGTTTGTCCTCTAGGCGGACTAGGCCTAGAGGACCACCGGAGATCGTGTTCCATCCCTGGCACCTTTAGCCTGGGATGAGGTACTCGGACAGTGGTCCGGAGCTCAGTGCCCAACACTGAGTTCCGCGAGGGAAGGATCCTAAGGTACTCCGGAGATGGATGCCTGAATCCGAGGTGGGCGTAATGGACCGGGAAGAGCTCCTCATCTGAAGACCCGGTGCAGCATACTGCCGGTGACGGGTGAGTCTCTTGTCGGAGGCCGTCCGGAAGGTGAATTTCCCTTGTGCGGAGACCATAACCCACTCTTTGGAGGAGAGTGGAGGATCGAACTTGTGTCTGGGCCTATTCGTACACACACCTCCTTTTTCTGTTCTTTAGCCAAGGGAGTCCATGTTATGTTCTAAATAAAGGAGTGTTGGACTTTAACGGTGTGTGGCTCAAGTTCCTGGCAGACGAGGCTCTCTGAGACTCTTGGAGGGAGGATCCGATGCACAACACAGGCCCGAAGGTAAAGGAAGGCATTGCTGATAACACATTTACACCTGTGGTGGAAGCCAGGCGTAGCGCACCCTCTCCCTCCCCTATCATACCCCTAGACCAGAGACATTGCGAGCAGAATTTTAATAGAGGGGACGGGGAGAGGGGAGGAACTGCCCGCTACACGTGGGGGCTCGTCCGGGATCATGTCAGTTGTTGAGGATGTGGTTTACTCCAGACACTGGGGACCAGTGTCAAATAACAGGGGGGAGTATGTAGCGGGTACTTACTTTCCCGCAGTAAGTTTTTGAATTTTTCGGTGACACCAGTGGTGTGTCTCCGGCGGTCCACTGGGTGGCGCTGTCACTATGGGTCGACGGACGGATACCGCTGTGTGCTGAGCCTACTTTTGTCCTCTCTGGGCAGCGGTATGGTGGGGCGGGGAACCCGTCGTGCTTGCTGGGAGAGGGGATAAAAGGGCCGGCCATCTTGGTCACGGGGTTGTTGGTCCCTGGCACCTTTAGCCTGCGGACGGAATTCGTGTTTGTCCTCTAGGCGGACTAGGCCTAGAGGACCACCGGAGATCGTGTTCCATCCCTGGCACCTTTAGCCTGGGGTGAGGTACTCGGACGGCGGTCCGGAGCTCAGTGCCCAACACTGAGTTCCACGAGGGAAGGATCCTAAGGTACTCCGGAGATGGATGCCTGAATCCGAGGTGGGCGTAATGGACCGGGAAGAGCTCCTCATCTGAAGACCCGGTGCAGCATACTGCCGGTGACGGGTGAGTCTCTTGTCGGAGACCGTCCGGAAGGTGAATTTCCCTCGTGCGGAGACCATAACCCACTCTTTGGAGGAGAGTGGAGGATCGAACTTGTGTCTGGGCCTATTCGTACACACACCTCCTTTTTCTGTTCTATAGCCAAGGGAGTCCATGTTATGTTCTAAATAAAGGATTGTTGGACTTTAACGGTGTGTGGCTCAAGTTCCTGGCAGACAAGGCTCTCGGAGACTCTTGGAGGGAGGATCCGATGCACAACACAGGCCCGAAGGTAAAGGAAGGCATTGCTGATACCACTTTTACACCTGTGGTGGAAGCCAGGCATAGCGCACCCTCTCCCTCCCCTATCATACCCCTAGACCAGAGACATTGCAAGCAGAATTTTAATAGAGGGGACGGGGAGAGGGGAGGAACTGCCCGCTACACGTGGGGGCTCGTCCGGGATCATGTCAGTTGTTGAGGATGTGGTTTACTCCAGACACTGGGGACCAGTGTCAAATAACAGGGGGGAGTATGTAGCGGGTACTTACTTTCCCGCAGTAAGTTTTTGAATTTTTCGGTGACACCAGCAGAATTTTAATAGAGGGGACAGGGAGAGAGGAGGAACTGCCCGCTACATGTATAAACTCACATAGATAAGGATAATATTCTCAAATGTGCAGTATAGCTTTTGTCAAAATAACTGCTATGACATGCGCTGAGAACAGGAGAATAGAAACCTTACTTGCAAATGATATACAATTTCCCTATAGGCTGTTATATTGCAGCTACAAGGTGTGATGATTCTCACAATAAGTTGTCACATGTTGCATGATTTCTTTTTCAATAGTTCTGATTATGTTTTCACATTACAGCAGCGAACAAGAATAGTATAATAGGTGACATATTGAGATAAAGAGAGTAGATGTTGAGAGCTGAGTAACTGCAGTATGTTCAGTATACAGTATTGTAAATTAACATTATTCTAGTGTAGTAGCTACTTGTCTCCTTGTTGGCTGCGAGGGGTAGCCATCCTTTATTATTACGACTTGTAATCTTCATCTGGCCAAATAATTCATCTCAGTTTTATTTGCAGTATATTCTCCATAAAACACAAAGTAATTTTGCAACTATAGAAGGTAGAAAAAGTGTACAGGAGTGAGGGGAAATCAGAAGCAGGTTTTCATTCAGTGTAAGAAGGTGCTAAAAGAGATTGATTTTATTCTACAGTTGTGAACAAACTTAGATCCCTGGTTCCCATGTTATATTGAAGAGAGTTAGTTTGTTGTGAAGTATGCTAGTTGGGTTGTCATTTTTCATTATAACTTGCTTTGATTATCACCATGTCTACCGTAGACAGTTTCCAAGACCTGGCTATGGAAGTTTTGGCTACCAAAAAGATGGATCTTGCTGATTTTCTCTGAGTGCTAAAGGGCAATTTATTTAGCCATGATTTAGCTGGGTTTTTCTGTAAATTAATGTAAAGCCTTCTTCCTGACGCAGCCACAGTGTTATGGTTGACACTAATGGCAGGTGGCGTGGACTCAGTCAAGGTGCAGATTAGAAATGACAGCTTGGTCTTTACCAAAGCATTCTGCAAGGATTGATGGGCTGGTGTCCCTAGTGGATCTTGGGCTACATTGCTGCAAACTGACACTAGGTAGCTCTTAGGATTGTCCCTCCATGGGGTCGCTGAAACAGGACAACGTCTCTGTGGAGACCATGGTGTGATATGTTGGAGGGTGAGAGGCTGAGCTGAGGTCTGGGTAGGTAGCGGGCAAGACAGTAGTCGGTGTACAATCAAAGGTACAGGCAGGTAGCAGGCAAGAGAATGGTCAGTGTCCAGGCAAAGTTTAAGGCTGGAGAGTCTAGGCAGAAGTGAAGGCAGGCGGCAGACAAGAGAGCAACAGGAATGGCCAGAGTTTGCAAAGTGAGCAGAAGACAAGAGCGGGATCAGTCAATCTGGGCAGCAACAGGTACCGTAGAATCAACCAGGAACTTGGTACATAAGGTAGCTGTTGAGAAGACACAGCACTGGTTGCCATAAGGGTATTTTTTCAAATACTCTGCAGAACCTGAGAGCTCAACCAACATCAGAGCTGTGTACAACTGCATGCTAATGCACAAGTAGACTAGCATGCAAAAGCACATGACCAGCCATAGCCAGAAGACTTGGAGCCTAAGTGTGTGCATGTGACATGCTGCAGACAAACAGGATGGACCACACCCTTGACTGTACAGACAGGATTCCTGGAGGTACTGTAACATTGCCCTCCCCTTACAGGCAGCATTTAGATGCCCCCCAGGGCAAGGTTTATCAGGGTGGGGGAAGGATAAACCCTAATCAGTCTGGTCATGTGGATGTTGCCTAAAATCTCCCAAGAGTTTTCTTCTGTGCTGAACCCTTTCCTCTTAATCAGGTCCTGAAGATGCCCTGCGACCTGACTGGAGTCCACATTCTTCTCCATCTCATATTCTTTATAGCCATCCAGTAGAATGGGAGGGTGCATAGGAGCTGACCTGCCATAAAAATAATCTACAGCTACTGGCTTCAAACAAAAAACTCAGAACACCGAGTGGACCTTTAATGAGGCCAGAAGTGAAAGCCTAAACAACTCTGTATTCGCGATTCTCTGGATTGAGAACAGGCCAAAAAAATCTAGGACCCAGAATGTAGTGGTTTTGTGTTGATGAAGAAAATCACTTGAGATACTGTTCCAAGGTCAGATTCATTTAAACTGAAAGCTCAGTGGAGCTTTAAATAAATTAGTATTTTAAATTATAGGTTCTGATTTAGAAGCTCTTGACTTTGGGGCATCTCCATCTCATTATTACCTTATAATTAGCCCCAATTAGAAATGTATTCATTCATATTTTTGAGGTCAGGGATGCCCACCCTTACCATCCTTGCATTTACATAGTTGTGTCAATACATTGTTTCCAAAGCTTCCATGTAGTTTAGGATCATGGGAAGTTACTGTATATCTTCAATATTTTACCCAATTTTCTCTCCTGGTCCTCGCTTTAAGTCCTTAAAGGTAGATATTGAGGCAGTATCCTTTGTTTCATGGGTAAATATGCTTATAAAAAGGTATTTGGGCAAATCCAAAGACAGCGTTAACGTTGATGTATCTCTAACAAAGGTTTTTATGCCTTTGTTAGAGATATAGTCTCCACTATAAGAAGCCATAATAATTAGTCCACCATTGGAAAAAACCTGTGCTGAGACCAGAATCAAATCCAGCTTTGCCAAATAATGGTGTTATTAATTTACAGGGAGATTTGAGGGAGTGTTGTCTAGGAATTCTGTCTCATAGTTTTAATGAGGTTCATGGTTTTAAAACTGCATCTTCTTGATTCAGGAAATCCGGTAGCATGGTACATATTGTGTTTAACCTGATTATAATATTTAGTTAGACTGACATTGACATAGCAAAGCATTAAGTAGAACACATACCTCACAACCCAGTTAGACATACTGCTTATGATAAAAGTTATGTAAAAAAACCTTATGTGCTCCCTATGCCCCACCCCCGCCAACTTAGGTAGTAGACTAAAATTCAGGCTCTCCTACTCATCGCCATGGAGAGTGTAGTTGTGCCTGTGCATTGGAGCATAGGTTTCACAAAGAAAATGGAATATCAATGTTAAATCCCTTGCATCGTAGAGGGGTATCACACTGCATCTGAGGTCTGATTTCTTTACTATACAAGGGTTGGCGTGGCAGGGAACACACATATTTTTTTTTTAAATAGATGTACAGCTGTCCTTTAAAAAGAATCAGTCACAATTGGCCTTATGAAAAAGCTTAAAGCGGAGGTTCCGCGGTCCATCGTTTTTTTTTTTCTGTGCATTTAATGGTGTTTCAGATAACAACTTAGTACTCACTTGTTTGGCGCTGTAAACCATCCCCCATCCATTTTAGTTTAAAAGATAAACTTTTAAAAAAACGATCCTGCCATTTTCCATTTTGCATTGTGAAGCCCACAAGCACGGACTTCCGGGAAGCGGTGAATGCTCGTCTCCCGGCATTCACCGCTCTATCTCGCGCATGAGCAGTGTTGACGGCGAGCAGCGCCGTCAACACTTCCTGGTTGCCATCACAACGGGCAGCGTCATTCAAAGTACACGCCCTGTTGTGACAGCATTCATAACAATACAAACATCTGCGAAGGCTCAGAACGGGCTCTGAGCATCAGCTGTGCAGGTAGTGTAATTTTCTCCCTCTGGCATGAGGGCATGATAAATGATATTAAATTTTTCTACAGATTTAATAATATTAACTCACTGTATTATTTTTTTTTTAACAGTAAAAGTTTTTATTTTTGTAGACACACATACATTACAGTGACAGTAGAAAAGTCAGGGAAATTGCATTGTTTCACAGGTTCACATCAAAAGGAAAATAAAGATAAAAATCAGTTGTCAGCAGAGAATCATCCACAAGATGAGAGAGACATACGGAAACAAAACCATCAAAAGACCACAACAATTCAAGGGAGGGTATCAAGCATATTCCACGCGATCAACCACCCCTCACTATCCACTCCGCCCATCCCCAGCTGGGCGGTACGACGAGCAGAGGGTAGGATCCTTACCGGGCTTGGGGATGACCACTATCACCGCCTCGCACATCGAGTCCGGGAGAGCCCCGGACTCCGATGCCCGAGAGAAGAGCGACTGCAGTCTAGGGGTCAGCTCTTCCACATACGACTTGTAGAACTCAACTGGGAAGCCATCCGGTCTCGGAGTCTTACCCGTCTGCATCATTTTTAAGGCAACCTGTATCTCTTCCAGTTTAATGGGGGCATCTAGCTTACGCATAGAGGAGGGGGTGAGGACAGGGACATCAACAGCCTCAAGGTAGGACGCCAAGTCCGCCGACTCATAAGCCACCCTGGAGCTGTATAGCATTTGGTAATACGTGGCAAAATAACGGTTGATCTCCAGTGGGGTGGAGTGGAGGGCCCCGTCCCGGTAAATAATTTTTGCAATGGCGGTAATTCCCGACTGTTCCCTATACAGCCAGGCCAGGAGCCTCCCTGTCCTCTCCCCTGCTCAAAAATGCGTTGAGATTGATGGAGCAGCTTCTTCTGTGTCAAAGCAGTGTGCAGAAGGAGAGCCTACTGTGTCAAGGACTGAAGGCGGGAGTAATGCTGGGGGTCACGGGACCTAACATACAAAGCCTCCTGTCTGCTCGCCTCGCACTCCACATCAGTGAGCTCGGCCCTACGCTCCCTCCTGACCCTCGCTATAATGGACTGGTATTGGCCATGGGAGGAGACCTTGAAGGCATTCCACACCGTGTTCTCAGCAGCCGTACCCGGGTTATCCCTCCAGTAGCTCTGTAACATGTAATGAAATTGGGGCTCCACCTCCGGGTCCGAGACCCAGAACCTGGATAGTCTCCACAAGTTATCAGTAGGGTCAGTCATCAAAGTCAGGGGCAATAGCAGAGGGGCGTGGTCTGAGATCCCCCGGGGGGAGAATGGCAATGTCACGGACCCTGGGCAGGACAGGCGCTCCCACGTAGGCCAAATCAATGTGGGAGAAGGATTTATGAGTGGTCGAATGGCAGGTGAAGGCCCTGGTCATTGGGTATCTCCACCGCCACACGTCCGTAATGCCATAAGTGTCAGCCCATTCCGCCAGTCACTGTCGGGTGGTGCCCGACGAGGCACACCTGTCCATACCAGTGTCCGGGACCAGGTTAAAGTCACCCATCAGGACCACATTGCCGCAGGGGAACTGCACCAACTTAGCTGAGAGAGTGCCCAGAACCTTCAGGGAAGCAGGAGGCGGCAGATACAGACCTACCAGAACCCAAGGCAAATTGTAAATCAAAGCATGCACAAGCACAAGCACAAACCTACCATCAGGGTCTAGAACCAAATCAAGGAGTTTAAAAGGGAGTGATTTAAGTAAAAGGACACTAACCCCCCGGGCATAGTTAGAATACGTGGAGTGGTAATGGTGACCAACCCACAGTTTCTTGAGGCTGAGGGTCTTGCTTCCTACTAGATGCGTCTCCTGCAACACACACACATGAGGGCTGTATTTTTTGATAAACTGAAACACCAAGGACCTCTTAATAGAGGAGTTCTAGCCCCGTGTGTTCCAGGAGAGGACGTCAAGAGTAGCCATACAAACCTGTGAGATACATACTAGAAGAGGCATCAGAGAACCAGAGCCCTGGACCTTTCCCCACAGCCGACACGCAGCCGAAGGAAGAGCCACGGCTCCCTGACAATGCAATCAATAAAAATCTAAGCAGTACTGTCATGTAACATGGAACAAAACATTGTAACAGGGCGCCAACAGGGCCATCCAACCCTCCCCCCCGCCCCCCCCAAACACGGAGGAGAGCCTGTTTCCCAAAACAAAACCCAGCCACTAGGCCGGACATGAGGGCTATGAACAGATGGCTATCAGCCTTTGAATGGTAGAACAGTCAGTAATCCCTGAATATCCATAACAGGATAGAGTGTGTGGAACACCCGGACCCCGGGGGCGCAGTACTTGAAGAATAGAATGTATATAGTAAATAATGCCGAGCTGTTGAATAAACCTCTATAGTTCCCTGATAAGAATGAATGATCCTGTGATGTTCTAAAATGACATTCTAAACCAGATAAAAACACAATATCTAAAACAAATGGATTGTGAAAGAATATATAAATGTGACATATAACTTAGAGAAAGTGCATAAAATCATATGATGTCCAATAGCTGTGCTGCAAAAAGTCGTGACTTTTGCTAAAATGCTAAAACAAAAATTGTGCAAAGAATATGGTGTCCAATGTTGTGCTGCAATGAGTCTCACTGTGACTTATAATAATAAAAATTGCTAGAACAAGAATAGTGCAAAGAATAAATAGTCTTTGGGTGATGCAAAAGTGCAAGCAAAAAACAGATTGTTTTTTGCAATGAATGAACAATGGTTAAAGTGCTGGGTGATGTTGTAATTTCCACGCTGTGAATATGTGACTTCTGGATGTGTTCTCCTGTGACTCCCACGCTGTGCTTTTAGAGAAAGGTGGCCCCTTACCTCACTGCTGTGAGGTTACAGCATGTAATATAAGCCCTCTGTTGTGCCTGTTGTAATCCGGATGCTGACTGGAACATGGGGATATGTGGATGCCTGGTGGGGGTTAATCTTCTAGCCGTGGGGTCTCCGAGATGATGTGCATGTATGGGGGTTTAAAATATGGAGGCAATTTTTTACTAAAAATATTTAATTTCGTAGATCACAAAGTATAAATTACTCACATTTAAAAATCACAGTAGTGCATTTAAAAAACGAGCGCCGAGCTCGTCCGCGTCACCTCCGGTGCTTGCTACGTCCCTACGCGTATCGTCAATCATGTGACTTCATCAGGGGATGAAAAACAAGCTCAGGAGATGTCTTTATATATGCTGTTGCAATCTAATGGGCGGCAGCCATTTTCCCGAAGTCCGAGCGCCGGAAATGCTTCGGTGGCCATATTCCTGTATATTGGTGTGCAGTGCTGTGCGTCGCCATTTTGTTGGTTGGCGTACCAGATCCTCCAATCAAAGGTCCGACTTTTTTCACAGGAAAGGGCTTCTACCCATGCAAGCGCTGTTATGCTTGCATCAGGTCCAAAAAACCTAATGAAAAAAAGTTCAAGTTCACTGCAAAAAGTACAGGCATCACATATGACATAAAAGGATTCACATGCTGCAATACAGAGGGAGCGGTATATATGTTAGAATGCAGCTGTGGGTTACAGTACGTGGGACGCACAAAAAGACTCCTCAGAATAAGAATTAAAGAACACGTACAAAACATCATAAATGGATTCGACAAACACAATGTGTCAAAACATTTTTTATTACACCATAATAAAGACCCCACACAGTTGAAGTTTTGGGGGTTAGAACCATACACTAAACATTGGAGAGGTGGACACAAAATAAGAACACTCAGTCAAATGGAATCCAAATGGATTTTCCTATTGGACACTTTTACACCCCGTGGATTAAATGTAGAATTTGATTTGAACTGTTTTCTGAGTAATTTTTAAAAGGGTTTTTAATATATTTTTCAATATATTTTTCAGGATATTTTTTAGAAATATTTTTAAAATATTTTTAAAATAAGTTTGATATTTAGTTTTACCACCCTTTTACCACCCCCCGACAAGTCCACCATTAAACTATTCTTTTTAAAACAAGCTAAACAATAACTATCCTCTCTTCTAAATACATCTCTGCTTTTTTATCGTTATAATATATTATCCTCATATGTCAATTGCAAATTCCACGTCCGAGTCATTTTCGGTACTACTCATATAAATTCTTTTAATTATTTTTTTCATAATTTTTAGTCCTTTTAAAAAATATGTCCTTTTAAATTTTTTTAGGGACCTACAAGCAGTTTTTAATAGAATTAAAGTAATTTACAGTCATTTTTAGTCATTTTAAAACATCTGCACACACTTGTGCAAGATGCCTCTGGCGTGTTTATATTTTGGCCAACCAACAAAATGGCGACGCACAGCACTGCACACCAATATACAGGAATATGGCCACCGAAGCATTTCCGGCGCTCGGACTTCGGGAAAATGGCTGCCGCCCATTAGATTGCAATAGCATATATAAAGACATCTCCTGAGCTTGTTTTTCATCCCCTGATGAAGTCACGTGATTGACGATACACGTAGGGACGTAGCAAGCACCGGAGGTGACGCGGACGAGCTCGGCGCTCGTTTTTTAAATGCACTACTGTGATTTTTAAATGTGAGTAATTTATACTTTGTGATCTACGAAATTAAATATTTTTAGCAAAAATTACTACACTATATTGGGCCTTTCTTGCCTCCATATTTTAAACCCCCATACATGCACATCATCTCGGAGACCCCACGGCTAGAGGATTAACCCCCACCAGGCATCCACATATCCCCATGTTCCAGTCAGCATCCGGATTACAACAGGCACAACAGAGGGCTTATATTACATGCTGTAACCTCACAGCAGTGAGGTAAGGGGCCACCTTTCTCTAAAAGCACAGCGTGGGAGTCACAGGATAACACATCCAGAAGTCACATATTCACAGCGTGGAAATTACAACATCACCCAGCACTTTAACCATTGTTCATTCATTGCAAAAAACAATCTGTTTTTTGCTTGCACTTTTGCATCACCCAAAGACTATTTATTCTTTGCACTATTCTTGTTCTAGCAATTTTTATTATTATAAGTCACAGTGAGACTCATTGCAGCACAGCATTGGACACCATATTCTTTGCACAATTTTCGTTTTAGCATTTTAGCAAAAGTCACGACTTTTTGCAGCACAGCTATTGGACATCATATGATTTTATGCACTTTCTCTAAGTTATATGTCACATTTATATATTCTTTCACAATCCATTTGTTTTAGATATTGTGTTTTTATCTAGTTTAGAATGTCATTTTAGAACATCACAGGATCATTCATTCTTATCAGGGAACTATAGAGGTTTATTCAACAGCTCGGCATTATTTACTATATACATTCTATTCAGGTTATGGTTTCAGTACCCTTCAGTGCCTTGTAGCAGTTGTAAAACACCCCCCCTTTTTCACATATAGTAGCGCATAAATACTTTCTATATCCACTTGAAGAATAGAAACATAAAGTCTCAACAGGGAACAAAATCCAAACAGAGGGTAGAGCAGCTCTCACAGGGGGGGGGGGGGGGATGCACGAGGACGGGGCGTAGGGATCCATCCGTATCAAAGGTCCCTCGGCGATGCGAGGGGGAGCGTCGCAAAAAGTCAGTAGAGCAACATATGGATGTGATCCCCCTCATCTCCCCCCTCGAGTCCAGCAGGGTTGCAGGAGAGCAGGAGTCCAAAGTACACGCTCCGGGAGAGGGAGGATGGGGGGGGGGAGAGGGGGAACCCAGGCCCAAAACCACAGTCCCAAATCCACTGGCACATAGTAACTGCCAGGCTGGGAAAAAACAGTCAGTGAGCCCCCCCCCGCAGATATGGCGGGCAGGGTGGCCATGAAAGCATACAGATCCCCCCCAGGTGGGCAGATGAACCCAATCATCCCCCCGATAGACCCCCAAAGAGCCTACTCACAGTCAGGAACAGAGAGAAAGGAGAATCCAACGGTCTCAGCGTGGTAGCGATTCGGCCCAGGCTGCAGCATCCCTTGGTGATGTAAAGAATTGCACCCGCTCGCCGTCCTGGATCCGCAGCTTGGCAGGGAAGAGCATGCTATACTTTATCCCCCGGTCTCTCAGCATGGCGCGGACTTGATCAAGCGATTTGCGTTGGCGCTGTGTATCCACCGAGTAATCCGGGAAGATCAGGAGTTTGGTGTTCTGGAACTTCAGCTCACCCTGCAGGCGGGCCGCCCGGAGGACCGTGTCCCTGTCCCTGTAATGGAGGAGCTTGAAGATGAACGTGCGCGGCAGCGACCCCATTGGCCCCCTAAGCGTTGGGATACGATGAGCCCTCTCGATGGAAAAATGGGGGGAGAAGCGGGCCCCAGGCAGCAAGGTGGGAAGCAACTGCTCCATGAAGGCGACCGGATCTGCGCCCTCCGCGCCCTCCGGGAGTCCCAGCACCCGCAAGTTGTTGCGGCGATTACGGTTTTCCGCGTCTTCTGCCCTGTGCTCAAGAACTTTGACCCTGGCCTTCAGGGACTGGAGGTCTGCATGGTGATCCCTCCGGGTGTCCTCCAGGTCGGACACCCGCCTCTTCGCCTCCGACATGCGGTCCATGAAAGCGTCCAGGTCTCGGCGAATGAGGGCCGTCTCCGCCTGCACATGATCGATCTTCATCGTGAGGGTGGACTGGCAAGTGGAAATCGACGCCATGAGGGCATTAAAGGCCGCGGATCCGGCCTGAATAGCGCCGTCCGGGAGGGGGTCAGTCTGTTCCGCCATGTGGCAGGCCAAGGCAGGAGGACTAGGCCCAGGCTTCGGCGGGGTGACCGCAGCGGCAGTATTTCAGCGCCTCTGGTTCCCGGACTTGCGAAGGAGGAAGGAGATAGAGTCGGTTCCACACAAGGATCACGAAAGGAAGGACTTCAGAGCGGGAGCTCGGCAACTATACGTCCGCTCCCAGCGCCATCTTGGACACGCCCCAACTCACTGTATTATTAATCCAATATATTTTAAATAAAATTATTTAATAATATATAAAAAATTTAATACAGTTTAAGAATATTTTTTTAAACGATTAATTATTAACGTACATTATTAATTAATTTACAAATATATAATTTTTTTTTTGTTTAACAATATTTTTATTGATATATTCAAATAAAAAATAAACAATGTTTGTCAGTTTCCATACATAGAAATCACATATAAATTTTCATATACATAAATCTTAGTGGGTTCAATAGTGTACATATAAGAGATATATGTATTCGAGTTTTTGTGATGCATCAAATAAATCCCCACAGGGTTCGAAGGATCAATCTGACAAAAACAAAAAAACAAAAACAATCAAATTCAAACTAGAAGAAGAAAGAGACAGAAAGTAAGAGGAATAAAAAAAAAGGGAATAGTAAAAAGGAAAGAAAAGAAGAGTGAGTATATTTTAGTCATAGAAGAGGAATAATTATGTAAAGTTTATTTTGTTAGATAGTTGTAAGGTATTTGATCCATGGATCCCAAACAATATTAAACCAAGCAATTTTATCATCTCTAATAGGGATGAGCTTGGTGTTCGAGTCGAACATCGGCTGTTCAACCGTTCGGCGAACATTGAACGATTTTGGCAGTTCGCGCCAAATTCGAGTGACGCGAACGGCCCACAATACACTGCGCCATCGCAGTGCAATCCTGGCGCTGTGATTGGCCAAGCATGCACTGTGACCCCGCATGCTTGGCCAATCACAGCGCCGGCAGCTAGGAGAGCCATAATTGGCCACAGGCAGGTTGCCTGTGGCCAATTATAGCTCAGGGGGTTTAGCACACGGCCCACACTATAAAAGGCCGCCAGCGCGGCGGCCTTGTGTAGTGTGTTCCGGCGCAGGGAAAGAGAAGGATAGGCAGGGACAGTGTTGATATTCTTTGTGCTATTCTTGTGTGCAGGGAGAGAGAATGATAGGCAGGGAGAGTGTCAGTGTCATATTCTTTGCTAAACCTTGTGTGCAGGGAGAGAGAAGGATAGGCAGGGGACAGTGTCAGTGTCATATTCTTTGCTAAACCTTGTGTGCAGGGAGAGAGAAGGATAGGCAGGGAGAGTGTCAGTGTCATATTCTTTGCTAAACCTTGTGTGCAGGGAGAGAGAAGGATAGGCAGGGGACAGTGTCAGTGTCATATTCTTTGCTAAACCTTGTGTGCAGGGAGAGAGAAGGATAGGCAGGGGACAGTGTCAGTGTCATATTCTTTACTAAACCTTGTGTGCAGGGAGAGAGAAGGATAGGCAGGGAGAGTGTCAGTGTCATATTCTTCGATAAACCTTGTGTGCAGGGAGAGAGAAGGATAGGCAGGGGACAGTGTCAGTGTCATTGTTGCTAAGCCTCCTGCACATTATACACCTGAAGCTAGCCCGTATTGCTGTGTTTTCCTGGTGTGTTACACCAACAGGCATTTGCAGCACTTACAGCGGGCGGAGTGTGCCTCCTGCACATTATACACCTGAAGTTAGCCCGTATTGCTGTGTTTTCCTGGTGTGTTACACCAACAGGCATTTGCAGCACTTACAGCGGGCGGAGTGTGCCTCCTGCACATTATACACCTGAAGTTAGCCCGTATTGCTGTGTTTTCCTGGTGTGTTACACCAACAGGCATTTGCAGCACTTACAGCGGGCGGAGTGTGCCTCCTGCACATTATACACCTGAAGTTAGCCCGTATTGCTGTGTTTTCCTGGTGTGTTACACCAACAGGCATTTGCAGCACTTACAGTGGGCGGAGTGTGCCTCCTGCACATTATACATCTGAAGTTAGCCCGTATTGCTGTGTTTTCCTGGTGTGTTACACCAACAGGCATTTGCAACACTTACAGCGGGCGGAGTGTGCCTCCTGCACATTATACACCTGAAGTTAGCCCGTATTGCTGTGTTTTCCTGGTGTGTTACACCAACAGGCATTTGCAGCACTTACAGCGGGCGGAGTGTGCCTCCTGCACATTATACACCTGAAGTTAGCCCGTATTACTGTGTTTTCCTGGTGTGTTACACCAACAGGCATTTACAGCACTTACAGCGGGCGGAGTGTGCCTCCTGCACATTATACACCTGAAGTTAGCCTGTATTGCTGTGTTTTCCTGGTGTGTTACACCAACAGGCATTTGCAGCACTTACAGCGGGCGGAGTGTGCCTCCTGATCATATTACACCTGAAGTTAGCTCGTATTGCTGTGTTTTCCTGGTGTGTTACACCAACAGGCATTTGCAGCACTTACAGCGGGCGGAGTGTGCCTCCTGCACATTATACACCTGAAGTTAGCCCGTATTGCTGTGTTTTCCTGGTGTGTTACACCAACAGGCATTTGCAGCACTTACAGCGGGCGGAGTGTGCCTCCTGCACATTATACACCTGAAGTTAGCCTGTATTGCTGTGTTTTCCTGGTGTGTTACACCAACAGGCATTTGCAGCACTTACAGCGGGCGGAGTGTGCCTCCTGATCATATTACACCTGAAGTTAGCCCGTATTGCTGTGTTTTCCTGGTGTGTTACACCAACAGGCATTTGCAGCACTTACAGCGGGCGGAGTGTGCCTCCTGCATATTATACACCTGAAGCTAGCCCGTATTGCTGTGTTTTCCTGGTGTGTTACACCAACAGGCATTTGCAGCACTTACAGCAGGCGTAGTGTGATTCCTGCAAAATATACTCCTGAAGCTAGGCCTTATTGCTGGTTTTACCATCTTCCTGCAGGCCATTAGAATGTCTGGAAGGCAAACAAGGAGAGGCAGACAGTCAGGAGCCAATAAAAGAGGGCAAGCAGGCTCTGTGTCTAGAGACAACAGTGCTGGTCGTGGACGCGGTGCATCGCCATCAGCACGTGGCCATGGGACACGCTTGTCCTTCTTTTCGGCAGCTGGACGTGTTGAGCCGCATCATGCCGAAGACTTGGTAGAGTGGATGACCAAGCCCTCCTTATCCTCCTCATCCTCTCTCACCCAGGCTCAGGGCACTGGCAAAGCAGCTGCCAAAGCGTCCTCTTCCCTGGTATCAATGTCATCATCAGTCACTCCTTCCCTAGACCAACCATGTCCTCCTGAGGAGTCCCCCGAACTGTTTGAGCACAGTGTTGGGTACATGCTCCAGGAGGATGCCCAGCGTTTCAAAGGGTCTGATGAGTATACCCAGCTAGAGGAAGGCAGTAGCGTGAGAGCAGAGAGAGGGGATGCTCAAGAAGGACACCAATCTGGCAGTCATGTTCCAGCAGCTGCAGCATACTGCCAGATTGGCTCCAGTGATGAGGAGGGAGGGGATGATGAGGTCACTGACTCCACGTGGGTGCCTAATAGGCGAGAGGAGGAGGAGGATGAGGAGGAGGGAAATCTCCAACGAGGCAGGATGCCCTCGGGGGGCCAACGTAAGGGCAGCACACCGACGGAATCACACCGCAGAGCTCCGCCTGTGCAGGGCGCTGCCTCTGCCCGTTATTCAAAAAGTTCTTTGGTGTGGGCCTTTTTTTGAGTCGAGTGCATCAGATCGCACAGCTGCTGTTTGCAACATATGTCTCAAGCGTATATCGCGTGGCCAAAACATCACCCGCTTGGGCACCACATGCTTGACCAGACATATAATGACCTGCCATGCAGCTCGTTGGCAAGCCTACCTTAAAGACCCACACCAAAGAACAAAGCGGACCTCTCCTTGCACCGCATCAGCTGGGATCTCCAACCCCACTATACCTTCAGTCCTCTCTGAAACCTGCACTGAGAAGAATGAAGGTGTAGAATTAGGTGTGTCACAGCCAAGTACTTGCGGGCACTCTGCTAGCAGTACACCGACGTCCGATTCTAGCAGGCAAATTTCCCTGCCCCAGCTGCTGGACCGTCGAAAGAAGTTCACTCCCAGCCATCCACATGCCCAGCGGTTCAATGCTAGCTTGGCTAAATTGCTAGCGCTTCAACTGCTGCCTTTTCAGTTGGTAGACTCGGCCCCCTTCCGTGAGTTTGTGCAATGTGCGGTTCCTCAGTGGCAGGTTCCCAAACGCCACTTTTTCTCACGGAAGGCGATTCCGGCTCTCTACCGGCATGTGGAAGGCAATGTCTTGGCCTCGCTGGACAGGGCGGTCAGCGGTAAGGTGCATATTACCGCTGACTCATGGTCCAGCAGGCATGGACAGGGACGTTAATTTTCTTTCACGGCCCATTGGGTCACTCTTTTGCCATCTGGGAAGGATGCAGGACAAGGTGCAGTAGTGTTGGAGGTTGTTCCGCCGCCACGCCTCCAAAATGCTACTACTGGTTGTGACACACCTCTCTCCTCCACTCCCTCCTCTTCTTCTTCCTCCATGGCCTCTTCCTGTGCTTTGTCCTCGGAACCAGCGGTGCTCCGTAAGCGTTGAAGGGGCTACGCAAGTACGCAGGCAAAAAGATGCCATGCCGTGCTTGCGCTGGTGTGTTTGGGGGACAGGAGCCACACTGGGGCAGAGGTTCTGTCTGCTCTGCAGGGGCAGGCCGAGAGGTGGTTGACGTCACGCCAGCTTAAGCCAGGAATGGTGGTTTGCAACAATGGCACCAACCTCCTCTCCGCCCTCCGACAGGGACAACTGACCCATGTGCCCTGTGTGGCTCACGTCCTTAACCTGGTGGTGCAGCGGTTCTTGGGCAGGTACCTGGGCTTACAGGATGTCCTGAGGCAGGCCAGGAAAGTCTGTGTGCATTTCCGCAGATCTTATAATGCCAGTGTTTGCCTGGCTGAGCTGCAAAAGGAGTTGAACCTGCCCAAGAACTGCCTTATATGTGACATGCCCACCAGGTGGAACTCAACGTTGGCCATGCTGCAGCGGCTGCACATGCAGCAGAGGGCCATCAATGAGTACCTGTGCGACTACGGCACCAGGACAGGGTCAGGGGAGCTCAGGTTTTTTTCACCACGCCAGTGGGGCATGATCAGGGATGCATGCACTGTCCTGGCACCATTTGAGGAGGCCACGAGGATGGTGAGCAGTGACAGTGCATGCATCAGTGACACTGTACCTCTTGTCCACCTGTTGGAACATACGCTGCGTGGAATAATGGACAGGGCACTTGAGGCAGAACAGAGGCAGGAAGAGGAGGACTTCCTTGCCTCTCAAGGCCCCTTTTACCCAGACAGTGTTCCTTTTGTCCCACCCATCGCACAGGAAGAGGAGGAGGAGGATTGTGTCAGCATGGAGGTGGAGCCTGGCACTCAGCATCATCAGCAGCAGTCTTTTAGGGATGATTTACAGTCTCAAGAAACCAGTGAACTTGTACGTGGCTGGGAGGAGGTGGCTGCGGATCATGTCATCCTTAGTGACCCAGAGGACTCCGGACCGAATGCCTCAGCTAACCTACGCTGCATGGCCTCCCTGATCCTGCAAAGTCTGCGGAAGGATCCTCGTATTCTTCGGATCAAGGAGAGGGACCATTACTGGCTGGCCACTCTCCTTGATCCACGGTACAAGGGTAAGGTTGCGGACCTTATCTTACCGTCGCAGAGGGAGCAGAGGATGAGACAACTCCGGGAGGCCTTGCAGAAAGGTCTGTGCAACGCGTTCCCAGAGACTGGGAGGTTACAAACTCCTGGTCCTGGACAACGAGTTGCTGAGGCTTCGGTCAGTCAAAGAAGGAGCGGTGGGGAAGGTGGCCGTCTGACAGATGCGTTCAGACAATTCTTTAGTCCGCAGCCCCAAGGTATGATCAGTTCTAGCAACCATCGCCAGCGTCTGATATACATGGTGCAGGAATACCTAGGGGCAAGGTCAGACTTGGAACCTTCCCCACCGAAAATCCTCTGGCTTACTGGGTCTTGAGGATGGATCACTGGCCAGAGCTTGCACAGTATGCAATTGAGCTACTGGCCTGTCCTGCATCCAGCGTTCTTTTAGAACGCACATTCAGTGCTGCTGGAGGATTTGTCACGGATCACAGGGTGCGCCTGTCCACCGACTCGGTTGATCGACTGACCTTCATAAAGATGAACCAGTCTTGGATCACCACCAGCTACCAAACACCTGAAGCTGATATAACAGACTAATTTATTTTCAAATGTCACATCCCTTCAAGACTGATGCTGATGCTGAGAGACTGTCCTGTTATGTTGACTGACTATCCTCCTCCTCCTCAATGATCCGATTGATGATGATAGCTTGGAAGAACATTTTTGTTTCTGGGTGCCGCCACCAGTGGCTAAGGCCCAATTTTTCAGCCCCTGTTTAACAGGGGCAGGTAATTACAATTTTTTATGCAATGCTTTGCAGCAGGGCTCATTCCTGCACTCCAACTAGAGTATCTGGGAGAGGTTGCAGTGTCGTGGCACCAGCACCAGTGGCTAAGGCCCAATTTTTCAGCCCCTGTTTAACAGGGGCGTGTTATTACAATTTTTAATGCAATGCTTTGCAGCAAGGCTCATTCCTGCACTCCAACTAGAGTATCTGGGAGAGGTTGCAGTGTCGTGGCACCAGCACCAGTGGCTAAGGCCCAATTTTTCAGCCCCTGTTTAACAAGGGGGGGGTTATTACAATTTTTTATGCAATGCTTTGCAGCAAGGCTCATTCCTGCACTCCAACTAAAGTATCTGGGAGAGGTTGCAGTGTCGTGGCACCAGCACCAGTGCCTAAGGCCCAATTTTTCAGCCCCTGTTTAACAGGGGCATGTAATTAAAAATTTTGATGCAATACTTTGCAACAGGGCTCATTGCTGTGCTCCAAGTACAGTATCTGTGAGGGGTTGCAGTGTTGTGGCACCAGTGCCTAAGGCCCAATTTTTCTGCCCCTGTTTAACAGGGGCATGTAATTACAATTCTTGATCTAATAATTCACAGCAGGGCCCATTCCTGCGCCCACCAAGAGTAACTGTGAGGCCTTACAGTGTTGTGTCAACACCACCACCACCAAAGGCCCAATTTTTCAGCCCCTGTTCAACAGGGGCATGCAATTACAATTCTTGATCTAATAAATCACAGCAGGGCCCATTCATGCGCCCACCAAGAGTAACTGTGAGGGCTCACAGTGTTGTGGCAACACCAACATGTAAGGGGCAAATTTCAGCTGAGTATATACGGCAGGCCCCTACTTTCAAACATCCAACTTACAAACGACTCCTCCTTGCAAACGGAAGGATACAACAGGAAGTGAGAGGAAATCTACCCCTAGGAAGGCAAATTCTCTCCTGTAAGAGTTAATATGGGAAAAAAGTGTCTCCTCTCCACTGATGCTTTATTACCAATTCTTGTTTCAATAAAAACCCCAAATTTTCAAAAAACATTTGTCATTAGGACGGAAAGTGAGGTGAACTGTTCTGAACAGGTGCACACTGCACAGACAGCAAAACAAATGTTACAGGGGTGATAACTCTTCCCCATGTTTTCCAAAAAGCTTAAAAATAGATTTTTTGGCTGGAGCTACACTTAAACAATGTACCTGTTCAAAATTACAAACAGATTCTACCTAAGAACAAACCTATAGTCCCTGTCTTGTATGCACTGCCTGTATCCGGCTGTTCAGAGTATATAGGGCCTTTTTTATTTTGTGTGCGGGGTTACCCTTAATATCCATACAAGACCCAAAGGGGCTGGTAATGGGCTGGGGTGGGGGGGTGTTATGGGGTAGCTATGCCATTTTTCTTAAAGATTTTCATCCATATTACCGGGACCAGACATTACATTAAAGCCGCAAGCAGTTTTAAATGGCTTTGTTTCCTTTAGAAATGTAATTTTGTCCAGGGACAGTTCTAAACACGGGAAACACGTGACACTTCACAGGCATACTTTAGACACCCCCCAGGTACGATATTTAAAGGAATATTAGACTTTTTTTTTCACTTTATGCATCATTAAAATGACTGCTCCCGAAAAACGTCCGTTTTTAAAACTTATTTTTGCATTGATACATGTCCCCTGGTGCAGAACCCGGGTTCCCAAACCCTTTTTAGGACAATAACATGCATAATAGTCGTTATAATTAGCACTTTAGATTTCGAACGTTCGCATCCATTGTATTTAACCACTTAACAACCACCTGCCGACAAATAACGTCGACAAGGTGGTTGCTTAACTCTGGGAGGACGTTATATAACGTCCTCCCAGAATCGCGCTCCCGCGCGCCCCCTGGGGCGCGCACACGGGAAACTCCGTGACCGCCGGGTCCAGAGGACCCGGCGGATCACGAATCGCGGTAAATCGCCGCTGATAGCGGCCGTTTACCACGTGATCGCTCCGTCAAATGACGGAGCAATCACTTGTAAACAGACCGGCGTCATTTGATGACGCCGGTTCCTCCCTCCCCTCTCTGTACCGATCGGTACAGTGTGAGAGGGGAGGGGGAGGGAGCGGATGGCAGCAGCAGCACTGTGGGCTGGATCTGTGACAATTGCAGTCACAGATCCAGCCATCCATCCATCCCTGCTCAGCCATTCCTGTGCAATACTCTGCAATACACCCTGCCAATACTCTGCAATACACCCTGCCAATACTCTGCAAAATACCCTGCCAATACTCTGCAAAATACCCTGCCAATACCCTGGTGCAATACTCTGCAATACCCTGGTGCAATACTCTGCAATACCCTGGTGCAATACTCTGCAATACCCTGCGCAATACTCTGCAATACCCTGTGAAATACTCTGCAATACCCTGTGAAATACTCTGCAATACCCTGCGAAATACTCTGCAATACCCTGCAAAATACTCTGCAATACCCTGCGCAATACTCTGCAATACCCTGCGCAATACTCTGCAATACCCTGTGCAATACTCTGCAATACCCTGCGCAATACTCTGCAATACCCTGCGTAATACCCTGCAAAATACTCTGCAATACCCTGCGCAAGACCCTGCAAAATACTCTGCAATACCCTGGTGCAATACTCTGGTGCAATACTCTGCAATACCCTGCGCAATACTCTGCAATACCCTGCGCAATACTCTGCAATACCCTGCACAATACTCTGCAAAATACTCTGCAATACCCTGCACAATACTCTGCAATATCCTCCACAATACTCTGCAATACCCTCCACAATACTCTGCAATACCCTCCACAATACTCTGCAATACCCTCCACAATACCCTGTGCAATACCCCGTGCAATACCCTGTGCAATACCCCGTGCAATACCCTGCCATAGTCCGCAATACTCCGCAATGCCCTGCAATACTCCGCAATGCCCGGCAATACTCCGCAATACTCCGCAATGCCCGGCAATACTCCGCAATGCCCGGCAATACTCCGCAATGCCCGGCAATACTCTGCAATAACCACTTCCCGCCCACCGGCCGTCATATGACGTCCTTGACTTTGTGCGGGGATATCTGAATGATGGGAGCAGCTACAGGCATCATTCAGATATCAGCTTTTTCAGCCGGCGATTCCCTACACCATAACAACAATCATAGTGGCTGTTCCGCCGCTTGATCATTCTTACGGGAGGCGAGAGGGGATGTCCCCCCCCCCCGCCGCCCTCCGGTGCTTCTACCGACTCACCGCTACGATCAAAGCCAGGATTGTTGTTTTTTTTTTTGTATTTTTTTCAGGCTTCCCAGCCTAGAGGTGAGATGTGGGGTCTTATTGACACCCCCCCCCCCATATCTCACTGTAAAGAGGACCTGTCATGCCATATTCCTATTACAAGGGATGTTTACGTTCCTTGTAATAGGTATAAAAGTGATCAAAAAAATGTTTGGTGCGGAAAAACATGTCAAACTAAAATAAATAAAGTAAAATGAAGAATACATTTTTTTTTTTTAAAGCGCCCCTGTCCCCGTGAGCTCGCATACAGAAGCGAACACATACCTAAGTCCCGCCCACATATGAAAACGGTTTTCAAACCACACATGTGAGGTATCTCTGCGAACATTAGAGCGAGAGCAATCATTTTGGCCCTAGACCTCCTCTGTAACTCAAAACATTTAACCAGTAAAAATATTTAAAGCGTCGCCTATGGGGATTTTTTAAGTAGCGAAGTTTGGCGCCATTCCACGAGTGTGTGCAATTTTTAAGGGTGACATGTTAGGTATCTATTTACTCGGCGTAACTTCATCTTTCACATTATGCAAAAACATTGGGCTAACTTTACTGTTTTTTTGTTTTTTTTTAAGCACAAAACATTTTTTCCGTAAAAAACGCGTTAAAAAAATTGCTGCGCAAATATCGTGCGAGATAAAAAGTTGCAACAACCACCATTATATTCTCTAAGGTCTTTGCTAAAAAAACATATATATATAATGTTTTGGGGTTCTATGTAATTTTCTAGCAAACAAATGATGATTTTTACATGTAGGAGAGAAATGTCAGAATTGGCCTGGGTGCTCCAGAACGCCTGAAGGTGCTCCCTGCATGTCGGGCCTCTGTATGTGGCCACACTGTGTAAAAGTCTCACACATGTGGTATCGCCATACTCGGGAGTAATAGCAGAATGTGTTTTGGGGTGTAATTTGTGGAATGCATATGCTGTGTGTGAGAAATAACCTGCTAATATGACAATTTTGTGAAAAAAAAAAAAGAGAAAAAAAAAATCTTGATTTTGCAAAGAATTGTGGGAAAAAATGACAACTTCAAAAAACTCACAATGCCTCTTTCTGAATACCTTGGAATGTCTTCTTTCCAAAAAGGGGTCATTTGGGGGGTATTTGTACTTTTCTGGCATGTTAGGGTCTCAAGAAATGAGATCGGCCGTCAGTACTTCAGGTGTGATCAATTTTCAGATATTGGCACCATAGCTTGTGGACTCTATAACTTTCACAAAGACCAAATAATATCCACCAATTTGTACTTATTTTTACCAAAGATATGTAGCAGTATAAATTTTGGCCAAAATTTATGAAGAAAAAATAGTAATTTGCAAAATTTTATAACAGAAACGAAAAAAAAATCATTTTTTTACAAAATTTTCAGTCTTTTTTCTCTTATAGCGCAAAAAATTAAAAACCCAACAGTGATTAAATACCACCAAAAGAAAGCTCTATTTGTGTGAAAAAAAGGACAAAAAATTCATATGGGTACAGTGTTGTATGACTGAGTAATTGTCATTCAAAATGTGAGAGCACCGAAAGCTGAAAATTGGTCTGGTTATTAAGGGGGTTTAAGTGCCCAGTTGTCAAGTGGTTAATAGGGTTCTAATGATCGTGTGAACTTTCGGTCCGTTCGCGGGTTCTGGTGCGAACCGAACCCAGGGGTGTTCGGCTCATCACTAATCTCTAATAGCCGTTAATATTTCATTCACCATAATCCAAGATATAATTTTATAATAATCTAATACCTAAAACTCTTTCACCACTATCTATTTTTAAATCTCTTTATATAATATATATATACGCGAGACACAGATTATAAAAAAAACTGATATCATAAACTAATATAATTAAAATAAAAATGTTATATTTTTATTCCATTTCAATACTTATTTTTATCTATACGTATTTTTATTAAATCTACATTATAATAAAAAATAAAAAAATGAGGATATAATTCACCTGCATGTCCTGATTTAAGATGTCGGAATTAGATCCGCCCTCGTCACGTGACCGGCTTGATGAGTCACGTGACACGTGAAATCTCGAGAGACACTGTGCTCCCAGGAGACATTGCGGAGACCTCCCAGCAAACACAGCGGCGTCGGGAGAAAACAACAGAAACGCCTACTCCCGTGGGAGGAAAATCCGGAAGTCCATCTTTAGACATCTGATTCTCTGTAATTAAAGCAGCACTATAAAAAATATTAGGCATATGTGTATGTATATGGTGCAATGATATGGATAAAATAAAGTTGATATTTTGGGTGAACCTCCGTTTTAAATAATGAGCCTAAAAGAATTACAATGGACAAAGTCTACTACAGACACTTGTTTATAGAGCATGCAAAAACATATTTTAAGTACAAAGTATTATATGTACAGTGCTACTGTAGGCAGGTGTTGGCCTACAGAAACATCGAGAAGGAGACATTTCCCTCTTTACAATTAGTTTACTTTCACTCTCTGCTGTTATGCTGAATGTTGTGTTGCACTATTCCCTGCAGTCAGCAGTGGTAGAACTATAGCCAAAAAAGCCTATCTATGGAATCCTACGCAGAATAATGAGGATCACAGGATTAGAAGTTCAGAAAGTAACCAATTCATGTGGAGATTATGAATCCTTTGCACTATAGTTCCCAAGAGACACGGAGGCAAGAAGGAGCAATAGAGCTGCTTTTCTGACAATATCCAGCTAGGTTCTTCCTTATGGCACAGAGGGAACCAATGAGAGCACATCTGCTGCATACTGATCAGACCGCTGAGAGGCAGTGACGTATCCATGATATGGCAGATATGGCAAGTGCCATGGGCGCCACATGAAGGGGGCGCTGGTGAGTGACTGGCAGTCTACACACTGCACAGAGATGACCCCCCAGCAGAGCACACAGACGGTGCTCTCCTCTCCGGGGAAGGTCTGGAGAGGAGTGTGTGGGTCAGGTGACTCCCCCCTCTGTCACATCCCAATGTTCTCCCTGCAGGGTGGGCGCACACTCTCCGTGGCCGTGCAGTGTATACGGGTGGGCGGCGGGAGGAAGTTGCTGTCCATGGGAAGAAGAGCGGAGTTCTTGCACAGCTGTGTCCCCCAATTAAAACGATCATCATGGCAATTACAGAGCGATTCTATGTGTTTGTCTCCCTCTTCCTCCTGTAAGCTGCTGGAGGGATAGACACACAGAGAATCTGTAATTGCCACGACGATCATCCATTCCTCCGTGTCCTGTTCAAAGTTTGCAGTCGGGGTCATAATGACAGAAAACAGACCGAGCCAGCTCGAGCAGCAGCACTTCCACCCTAAGCCCACCCCTGTCTGTGTGCAAAACTGCAAAATCTCCAACCTGTAATGTGTGGAGAAGTGCACACAGCAGTAAGATGCAGGGGGCTGCATGATGATATTTCAGTGTCCCGACTCCCGACCATCACAGGGAGGGGAATATTTGCGTCTCATCCCAGTGTTAGCCAATAATACTTTGTCCGTGTTGCAGCCCCTCCCTCTTCCCCTCCCACATTTTGACTTCAGTTCCAGGCAGAAGACAGAATCAGTCCTCGGCTTGCTGAGTCCATGTGAGTTTTTTTCTTTAAAGCGGAGCTCCACCCTAAAGTGGAACTTCTGCTCATCGGAACCCTCCCCCCCTCCGGTGTCACATTTGGCACCTTTCAGGGGGGAGTGGGGTGCAGATACCTGTCTAAGACAGGTATTTGCACCCACTTCCGGGAGTCCTCTCTGCGGGTATTCTGCAGGTAGTACGTCACTTCCCGCAGAATACCCGTTGTGTTCTGGGAGACACTCGGCTCCCAGAACACAACAGGGACCAGTGAGAACGGCGCAGCGCGACTCGCGCATGCGCCGTAGGGAACCGGGCAGTGAAGCCGCAAGGCTTCACTTCCTGGTTCCCTCACCGAGGATGGTGGTGGGGGCAGCAGAGTGACGAGCAATCGCTCATCTTCTGCTGCCGATGTCGCTGGACTCCAGGACAGGTAAGTGTCCTAATATTAAAAGTCAGTGGCTGCAGTATTTGTAGCTTCTGGCTTTTAATAAAAAAAATTTCAAGGGAAACTCTGCTTTAAGTTTACTTCAGTGAGGGGGAGAAGGAGGTTCTGCAGCAGCAGCAGGGACAGTCATAGATTTGTGCTTTTAGTGCAGGTGACAGAGAACAAGACCAGCATTCTCTTATCTATTCATGTCACGTATTTACTGTGGCACTATACCACCTAACCTGGCACTATACCACCCTAACCTGGCACTATACCACCCTAACCTGACACTATACTACCATAGCTTGGCACTACCACCCTAACCTGGCACCATAACCCTAACCTGACACTATACCACCCTAACACTATACCACCCTAACCTGGCACTACCACCCTAACCTGAAACTATACCACCCTAACCTGGCACTACCACCCTAATCTGACACTATACCACCCTAACCTGGCACTACTACCCTAACCTGACACTATACCACCCTAACCTGACACTATACCACCCTAACCTGGCACTACCACCCTAACCTGACACTATACCACCCTAACCTAGCACTACCACCCTAACCTGACATTATACCACCATAACCTAGCACTATACCACCCTAACATGGCACTGCCACCCTAACCTGACACTATACCACCCTAACCTGGCACTACCACCCTAACCTGACAGTATACCACCCTAACCTGACACTATACCACCCTAACCTGGCACTATACCACCCTAACCTGGCACTATCACCCTAACTTGGCACTACCACCCTAACCTGACACTATACCACCAAACCTGGCACTACCACCCTAACCTGACACTATACCACCCTAACCTGGCACTATACCACCCTAACCTGGCAATATCACCCTAACTTGGCACTATACCACCCTAACCTGGCACTACCACCCTAACCTGACATTATACCACCCTAACCTGACACTATGCCACATAACCTGGCACTTCTACCCTAACCTGACACTATACCACCAAACCTGGCACTACCACCCTAACCTGGCACTATACCACCCTAACCTGACACTATACCACCCTAACCTGGCACTACCACCCTAACCTGGCACTACTGTATATCACCTAACCTGGCACTACCACCTAACCTGGCACTATACCACCCTAACCTAGCACTACTGTATATCACCTAACCTGACACTATCACCTAACCTGGCAGTATACCACCCTAGCCAGGCAGTATAACACCCTAGCCAGGCACTATCCCACCCTAACCTTGCACTCTCACCTAACCTGGCACTACTGTATATCACCTAACCTGGCACTACCACCTAACCTGGCACTATACCCCCCTAACCTGGCACTACTGTATATCACCTAACCTGACACTATCACCTAACCTGGCAGTATACTACCCTAACCAGGCACTATACCACCCTAACCTGGCACTATACTACTCTAACCTGGCACTATACCACCCTAACCTGGCACTATACCACCCTAACTTGGCACTACTGTATATCACCTAACCTGACACTACTGTATATCAGCTAACCTGGCACTTTGTGTTGGTCTATCACATAAAATCCCAATAAAATACAATCACCTACCAACATGGCTTTGGAGTGTGCCCACACCAAGAGAACATGCAAACTACAGTGGGGCAAAAAAGTATTTAGTCAGCCACCAATTGTGCAAGTTCTCCCACTTAAAAAGATGAGAGAGGCCTGTAATTGTCATCATAGGTATACCTCAACTAGGAGAGACAAATTGTGGAAACAAATCCAGACAATCACATTGTCTGATTTGGAAATAATTTATTTTTGCTGTTTATGGTGGAAAATAAGTATTTGGTCAATATCAAAAGTTAATCTCAATACTTTGCTATATATCCTTTGTTGGCAATGACAGAGGTCAAACATGTTCTGTAAGTTTTCACAAGGTTGTCACACACTGTTGCTGGTATGTTGGCCCATTCCTCCATGCAGATCTCCTCTAGAGCAGTGATGTTTTGGGGCTGTCGCTGGGCAACACAGACTTTCAACTCCCTCCAAAGGTTTTCTATGGGGTTGAGATCTGGAGACTGGCTAGGCCACTCCAGGACCTTGAAATGCTTCTTACGAAGCCACTCCTTCGTTGCCCAGGCGGTGTGTGTTTGGGATCATTGTCATGCTGAAAGACCCAGCCACGTTTCATCTTCAATGCCCTTGCTGATGGGAGGAGGTTCACACTCAAAATCTCACGATACATGGCCCCATTCATTCTTTCATGTACACGGATCAGTCGTCCTGTTCCCTTTGCAGAGAAACAGCCCCAAAGCATGATGTTGCCACCCCCATGCTTCACAGTAGGTATGGTGTTCTTTGGTTGCAGCTCAGCATTCTCTTTCCTCCAAACACGATGAGTTGTGTTTCTACCAAATAGTTCTACTTTGGTTTCATCTGACCATATGACATTCTCCCAATCCTCTTCCGGACATGTACTGGCTTAAGCAGGGGGACACGTCTGGCACTGCAGGATCTGAGTGACTGGCGGCGTAGTGTGTTACTGATGGTAGCCTTTGTTACGTTGGTCCCAGCTCTCTGCAGGTCATTCACTAGGTCCCCCCGTGTGGTTCTGGGATTTTTGCTCACCGTTCTTGTGATCATTTTGACCCCACGGGGTGAGATCTTGGGTGGAGCCCCAGATTGAGGGAGATTATCAGTGGTCTTGTATGTCTTCCATTTTCTAATTATTGCTCCCACAGTTGATTTCTTCACACCAAGCTGCTTGCCTATTGCAGATTCAGTCTTCCCAGCCTGGTGCAGGTCTACAATTTTGTTTCTGGTGTCCTTCGACAGCTTTTCCCCATAGTGGAGTTTGGAGTGTGACTGTTTGAGGTTGTGGACATGTGTCTTTTATACTGAAAACAAGTTCAAACAGGTGCCATTAATACAGGTAATGAGTGGAGGACAGAGGAGCCTCTTAAAGAAGAAGATACAGGTCTGTGAGAGCCAGAAATCGTGCTTGTTTGTAGGTGACCAAATACTTATTTTCCACCATAATTTGCAAAAAAAAATATTTCTAAATCAGACAATGTGATTGTCTGGATTTGTTTCCACATTTTGTCTCTCATAGTTGAGGTTTACCTATGATGACAATTACAGGCCTCTCTCATCTTTTTAAGTGGGAGAACTTGCACAATTGGTGGCTGACTAAATACTTTTTTGCCCCACTGCACATGCAGATAGCTTTCTGGCCCAGATTCAAACCAAGTGAGGCAAGTCCCAACCACTAACCTACTGTTCACCCTATATACCTGTATATACTGACAGTGTTATCTGAAAGATGGGTTTCAAATGTTTTGACAGGGGCGCAGTTTCAGTGCTTGCCATAGGTGCCATTTTCACTAGATACGCCTCTGCTGAGAGGCCAGACCATCAGAGACACCCAAGGCAGTACAACACAGACTACAGAAACCGCATATGCACCTTTGCCGCATGGAGAACAGATCATCCTCTCACCCTCTACTTCCCACAGCTGAATCTCCAGAGACATTCTGTGGAAAGACTGAAGAGGTCCCCTTTTCTACAGACAGATCACAGCTGCACCACAAGGACTGGTAAGAGGGCACTGTCCATTATACTCAGCAGGGACTGAGTTACCAGAGACAGGAAATTGAGTATATCACACCTATATTGCACCTATACTGCATCTATACCACATCTTTGCTGCATTTTCACTGCATCTATAGTGCATGCTGGCTTATTGAAACTGTCATTAAGTGCACCAATGCTTCTCAAAGGGCCCCAATGGTAGCTAGTAGAAGAAAAGCATAAAGGTCTGCCGTGTCCGTAAAACCATCCTGCAAGTCTTCTTTGTTCCCTTCTCCCCTTTTCTACATTTCTATGGACAGTGCACATTCAGTCAGTCTAGGCCTAGCATGGTTGCCATTGAGGAACTTTGTCAGTATAGTTCCTGTGTTATGTACAGTGGGTACGGAGAGTATTCAGACCCCCTTAAATTTTTCACTCTTTGTTATATTGCAGCCATTTGCTAAAATCATTTAAGTTCATTTTTTTTACACACAGCACCCCATATTGACAGAAAAACACAGAATTGTTGACATTTTTGCAGATTTATTAAAAAAGAAAAACTGAAATATCACATGGTCCTAAGTATTTAGACCCTTTGCTCAGTATTTAGTAGAAGCACCCTTTTGATCTAATACAGCCATGAGTCTTTTTGGGAAAGATGCAACAAGTTTTTCACACCTGGATTTGGGGATCCTCTGCCATTCCTCCTTGCAGATCCTCTCCAGTTCTGTCAGGTTGGATGGTAAACGTTGTGGACAGCCATTTTTAGGTCTCTCCAGAGATGCTCAATTGGGTTTAAGTTCAGGGCTCTGTCTGGGCCATTCAAGAACAGTCACAGAGTTGTTGTGAAGTCACTTCTTCATTATTTAAGCTGTGTGCTTAGGGTCATTGTCTTGTTCGAAGGTAAACCTTCGGCCCAGTCTGAGGTTCTGAGCACTCTGGAGAAGGTTTTCATCCAGGATATCCCTGTACTTGGACACATTCATATTTCCCTCGATTGCAACCAGTCGCCCTGTACCTGTAGCTGAAAAACACCCCCACAGCATGATGCTGCCACCACCATGCTTCACTGTTGGGACTGTACTGGACAGGTGATGAGCAGTGCCTGGTTTTCTCCACACATACCGCTTAGAATTAAGGCCAAAAAGTTCTATCTTGGTCTCAATCTTATTTCTCACCATCTTGGAGTCCTTCAGGTGTTTTTTTTAGCAAACTCCATGCGGGCTTTCATGTGTCTTGCATTGAGAAGAGGCTTCCGTCGGGCCACTCTGCCATAAAGTCCCGACTGGTGGAGGGCTGCAGTGATGGGTGACTTTCTACAACTTTCTCCCATCTCCCGACTGCATCTCTGGAGCTCAGCCACAGTGATTTTTGGGTTCTTCTTTACCTCTCTCACCAAGGCTCTTCTTCCCCGATAGCTCAGTTTGGCCGGACGGCCAGCTCTAGGTAGGGTTCTGGTCATTCCAAACGTCTTCCATTTAAGGATTATGGAGGCCACTGTGCTCTTAGGAACCTTAAGTGCAGCAGAATTTTTTTTGTAACCTTGGCCAGATCTGTGCCTTGCCACAATTCTGTCTCTGAGCTCTTCAGGCAGTTCCTTTGACCTCATGATTCTCATTTGCTCTGACATGCACTGTGAGCTGTAAGGTCTTATATAGACAGGTGTGTGGCTTTCCTAATCAAGTCCAATCAGTATAATCAAACACAGCTGGACTCAAATGAAGGTGTAGAACCATCTCAAGGATGATCAGAAGAAATGGACAGCACCTGAGTTAAATATATGAGTGTCACAGCAAAGGGTCTGAATACTTAGGACAATGTGATATTTCAGTTTTTCTTTTTTAATTAATCTGCAAAAATGTCAACAATTCAGTGTTTTTCTGTTAATATGGGGTGCTATGTGTACATTAATGAGAAAAAAAAATGAACTTAAAGCGGAGCTCCGCCAATTTTTTTTTATTAAAAGCCAGCAGCTACAGCTACAGCAGCTGCTGACTTTTAATATTAGGACACTTACCTGTCCTGGAGTCCAGCGACATCGGCAGCAGAGGACGAGCAATCGCTCATCACTCTGCTGCCCCCACAGCCATCCTTGGTGCGGGAACCAGGAAGTGAAGCCTTGCAGCTTCACTGCCCGGTTCCCTACGGCGCATGCGCGAGTCGCTCTGCGCCGTTCTGACTGGTCCCTGTGTGTTCTGGGAGCCGAGTGTCTCCCAGAACACAACGGGTATTCTGCTGGAAGTGACGTACTTCCCGCAGATTTCCCACAGAGAGGACTCCCGGAAGTGGGTGCAAATACCTGTCTTAGATAGGTATCTGGACCTCCCTCCCCCCTGAAAGGTGTCAATTGTGACACCGGAGGGGGGAGGGCTCCGATGAGCGGAAGTTCCACTTTAGGGTGGAGCTCCGCTTTAAATGATTTTAGCAAATGGCTGCAATATAACAAAGAGTGAAAAATTTAAGGGGGTCTGAATACTTTTCGTACCCACTGTAAATCAAACTTTATTACTGCTCCCTGCTGCACTTTAAGTGACCTTGCTACTGTTTATGCTGATCTGGACTCCAAGTGTCATGTATTGCCTGGTATGCTGCAAATGCAATGTGTTATTACCATTGTTACCCATTGCTATGCTTACTTCATTACCAACCAAATCAGGTGTTTGCCTTTACTAATTGGTTCAGTGTCTGTTTTCTTTTATATGTTTTCTTCAATATAACACTACTACTTGGCACTGTGATATTGCATGCTTTGTACACACAACCTAGTGTGTCAAAGGGGCTGAAGTTCTTAAGAGGGTGAAGCAATGAACAGAGGATCCATCCTATCCAGCAACTCCTTCAGTAGTAGGCCTGCAAACAAATATTGAGTATTGTTACTTTGATTCCATAATGCTCATTGAGAACCTGTTAGTGTGTTTCATGAAGGAATATTCAAATTCTTCTATAAGCCAAATTGTAACTGGTTCTCTTTATTGCCCACACATTCTACCTGAAGCTTCTGTGTTTGGTCCATGTGCAGATCACAATTTTTTATTATTTTTACAATTTAACATAGTACCTGACATTGAAAAAAATAATAATTAGCTTTCTCAGAAGATTCTGCAGAAGTATTGATTGTCTTTCAAAGCCATGCAAAATTTATTGGATCCGTTTAAGTGGCTGCCAGAAGGCCAAATAAGCAAGCATTAAGATAAATGGAAGGCGGACAGGGAAGAAAGTGCTCAGGAAAGTATGAGATGGAATATGTTTTGTCTTTGTATAACAGAGTTTATTTAAATACAATTTGGTTTCTAATATGTGCACAGTTCAGTTAGTTTTAATCAATTTGTGTAGAAAACCATGAAGAATGATTTTAAATTTGTTTTTCTGGTGTTTCTGTCATGCGTGCTTCTAAAGAAAAAAAATAATACTTGGCCATACCTCTTCTTTTTTCATTTAATATCCCCAGATTCAGCAGAAAAAGGGGTCTGTTGCTCTTAAATGCCTTCTTAAAGTGGTTGTAAACCCTTGGATATAACTTTATTTTAAAAATTAGCACATAACACAGGCAGCTAATCGCTGCCTGTGAAAGTGTACTCACCCCCGTCATTAGCTCTAAAATCTTCTTTTTAGTTTTGATGACGTCACCGCGCTTGCACATTGTAGCCCCGCAAAACCGGCATTTGAAGTTTGCCGGGTTTTCATTTACATTCTTTCCGGCACTAAATGTGAGCGAGCTTCGTGAGCGAGCTTCCCCTCTGTCCGCAGAGGAAGTCTCGCGATGTTATAGTCCTCCTCTTGTCAGTACTTTTACATTCATTGCCGTGTATCATGGTTGCCGCGGTAATGGCAATCAACATCGAGGCTTGGTTACGGCTCTACGGCGCATGGCAGAGATTTAAAACAGGGAAGGGAAGAAGGGCGGAAGTGTCGTTAGATAATGATTCACTCAGCAGCACTAAAAATGGAGATTTCTATACCCGGAAGGAGAGGAAAATATAACGGTTGATAAAAGGTATTTGCGGGCCTCGTTTTTAACAATCTTATATGTCATATGCATTGCGATTCCCTTGTAAAACATACTATTTAAAAAATAGAAAAAATAGGCCGGGTTTTACTACCTCTTTAAAGGATAACTACTTCTAGGAGCATAAATGTAGTATAATGCAGCTTGCCAGTCTGTCAGAGAAGCTAGTAGACCAGACTGTGTGACTGCACAGAGGAGACCAAACGGATGTAGGTGAAAATATAATAATTTATTAAGATCAATGAACAAACACACAACCACCTCCAACAGAACACCGTGCAATAAATCAACCAATAAACAGTGACTATAGACAATATGTACAATAATGGGAGATACCAGAACCGTAGTAAAGCCAGGCCGAGGTCATACACAAGGGGATGTCAGCAGATGGGTAAGGACGGGAGACAAACAGGAACAGGGAGGGGATGGTTGGGTGGGCTGCAGAGCAGGGATCCAAAGTACTCAGGTAACAGGAGGACAGGTGACCGTGGTCCTCAGGAGACAGGAGGGACAGGTGCAGGATGGACTCAGGATAGGGATCGGGTCGGATCGGGTCAGGTAGGATGCAGGCTCAAAGTTAGGATCGCAGGTTCTAGGTCAGGGAGAGAGATACCAGGGCAAGGTATATTTGTACTTGCCAGGTATAAATAGGAAGGCTTGTAATTGGCTTCAAGTCACACCTGAGCGCAGGAAGAGCAGTTCGCACCACACTGCCAGGATCCATCCGCTGGTGGAGACCAGTACTGCGTCCAAAGGATAATATAATACCAGCAGGGAGAAATTCTCCTGACAGTTCCACACTGCCAGGAGACACCTGCTGGTGGACCACAGAACTGCAAGCCAAATAATAAATATCACCAGCGGATGGAACCTTTCCTGACAGTGCCCCCCCTAAAAGGAGCGGCCTCCGGACGCTCCAACTAACTGTTGCTGGGGAAAGTTCATGGCAACAAGCTGGGCAACAGGCAAAGTCACATCCGGGCAGACAGCGGGCACATCCAGGCAGACAGCAGGCACATCCGGGCAGGAGACAGGCACATCAAGCTGGGCAGCAGACAGGAGCAAATCAAGCTGGGCAGCAGACAGGGGCAAATCAAGCTGGGCAGCAGACAGGAACACACCAGGCTGGGCAGCAGGCAGGAACAAACCAGGCTGGGCAGCAGGCAGGAACTAACCAGACTGGGCAGCAGGCTTCGGGTCATCGAGCTGGGCAGCAAGCTCCGGGTCATCGAGCTGGGCAGCAGACAGGGGCAAATCAAGCCGGGCAGCAGACAGGAACACACCAGGCAGGAACACATCAGGCTGGGCAGCAGGCAGGAACAAACCAGGCTGGGCAGCAGACTCCGGGTCATCGAGCTGGGCAGCAGGCTCCGGGAGATCGAGCTGGGCAACAGGCTCCGGGTCATGGAGCTGGGCAGCAGGCTCCAGGTCATGGAGCTGGGCAGCAGGCTCGGGGTCATCGAGCTGGGCAGCAGACAGGAATACACCAGGCTGGGCAGCAGGCAGGAACACATCAGGCTTGGCAGCAGGCTCCGGGACATCAAGCTGGGCAGTAGGCTCTGGTCATCGAACTGGGCAGCAGATAGAGGCTCCGCAGGCCAGGAGACGGGCACCACAACCTCAGGCCGGGAAACGGGCACTACAACCTCAGGCCGGGACGCTGGCTCTACCTCTTCAGGCTGGAATGCTGGTACTGGTTCTTCAGGCTGGAACGCTGGCACCCCGGGCTGAAACACTGACATCTCGAGCTAATTCTTAGGAATAACACACTTAAATCTAGTAGACATCCCGGGTATGATAAAGTTTGAAACACAAAATCATAAATTATAATATAATAAATAACTATAAATAATTATAACAAATAATAATATAATAATAATAAAAATGATTCAATAATGTAATCAAATCAAAAACACTGAAATTTACTCAGTTGCTGAATTGTCGCTGTTATTAGATTTAGTTTTTGATGACGAATTTCCGCACAAATCGCTATCGCTCAATTCTGCAAGTGATTCTAATTTATTATCGCTGTTTTCTAGCTGGTCTAAAACCACTTTTGACATAAAGGGACACTTTTTATTTGCTATGGACAATCTCCAGTTTACAGGCAGAAAGAACAGTCTGTATAATATAAAACTGCATGCAGGGCACTGGACAGACACCTGGGAACAAAGAGGATGTGTAATTATTTGATACAGTACTGTAATCAGTAAGATTTCAGTATACTGTATCTGTACTGTCTTTTTCACTTTTTGAATTTGGCACCGAACTCCGTCTCCGTGTGCGGCAACGTCGCAGGGAACGGAGTTCGGCACTCGGCAGTGTGAATCGAGCGAGACACGGCTCGCACACACTGCGGGGAGACATCGCAGGATCCAGGGAACAAGGTAAGTAACTCTCCCTGGATACTGCGATGCAGCCCGAGTCTGGCTCGGGGTTACCGCTTTTGGTGTGAAAAACTGACCCTGAGCCAGACTCGGATTACCGCTAAGGGGGTTAATAGCACCACACTGGCCCCAAAGGGCATGGTTCAGCCACTTGAAGAACCTCAGCATCCACCCTCAACTAACACTGATGGACCAGCCAGATCTCTTATCACAGGGCCCAGTCAACCATCCGAACCACAGAATCCTGAAGCTTTCGGCTTGGTTACTGAAAGGGTAAGACTTCAGAACAAAGGGCTGTCAGACAAGGTGATCAATACCATTCTAGACAGCAGGAATTCCGTGACTAAGGCAATCTATGAGAAAGTGAGGAAAACGTTTGTCTCCTGGAATAAAAACAAACTGATCCCCAAACAAAGGGATAATCCCAACGATTCTGGATTTCCTGCAAGATGGAGCAGACAAAAATATCTCCCAGGGCACGCTGAAGGTACAAGTGGCAGCATTCTCCTCGTTCATGGACACCAGACTCGCAGAGGATCCACTGATAAAGCGATTCCTGATATCACTTAAAAGAGCTAGACTGGCTAAAATGAATAGAACTCCAACTTGGGACATGTCCACGGTGCCTAGAGGGTTTCTCTCCCCTCCATTCGAACCGATAGAAAATAGCTCAGACAAAAATCTCACTCTAAAAACTGCACTTCTTCTGGCCCTAGTATCAGCCAGAAGAGTGAGCGAAATCCAAGCCCTGTCTATGATGGAACCATACTGTCTAATACATTTAGACAAAATAATTCTCTCACCAGACCCAGCCTTTTTACCCAAGATCTCTTCAACATTCCATAGAACCCAAAATATCATGATCCCTTCGCTGCCAAAAACTATGGACAACAAAAAAAGAGACACAACAAACTCGATGTAAGAATCACACTCATAACATACCTCGAAAGAACGAAGGATTGGCGAAGAACGACCTCTCTTTTTGTCCTCTATGCAGGAGTTAAAAAAGGGAAGCAGGAATCCAAGAATACCATCAGCAGATGGATAAGAATGGCCATACAGACGACCTATGAGGCACAAAACCTCACTCCTCCAGGCGGCATCAGAGCACACACAACCAGAGCCTGGGCAACCTCGGTCGCAGAGAAAGCAGGGGCAACTCCGGAGCAGATCTGCAGGGCAGCGACATGGTCGAGCTTCAGTACCTTCGCAAGGCACTATCATATAGACCAGCTGTCCGACCAAGACCAGGCATTTGGTCGCAAGGTGATCCAGTCTCTACCCCCACCCTAGTGAGTATTGCTTGATACATCCTCTCGGATGTTGCCCTGGAAGATGGTTAGAGAAAATAGAGTTAGGTTAGGTAACTCTTTTTCTAAGAAGTCTTCCAGGGCAGCACTAGTTCCCACTCTTAAACGACAAATACCAGATACAACGGGGGAGCTTTAAGCTTACTGAGATTTCCTTCGGTACTTTAATAGAACTGAGGCACACAGGTGAGACTGTGAAATTTATAATGTGGACTAATGTGTTTCCTGTTTCAGGGAGGAGGAGCCCATCTCTCGGATGCTGCCCTGGAAGACTTCTTAGAAAAAGAGTTACCAGGTACCTAACTCTATTTTCCTATGATGACTAGTTAATTCCTCAGCAGGTCTAAGCACAACAAAATTGTCTCACATCACCCATCCCTGTCAGCTATCAAAGATGACACAATTCTGTTTCTAAAGCCTTGTACACACGACCGGTTTTCTCGGCAAGAAACGACAAGAAAACTGTTGAGAGAGTCTTCTTGCCGAGAAAACTGTTCGTGTGTATGGTTTCTAGTCGAGAAAATTGTTGTGAATTTCGACGAGAAAAAACGAAAACCTGCTTTCTTTTTTCTAGTCGGGAGTCTCAGTTTTCTCTTCGTGATTCTCGTCAGACTGTTTTTGGATGAGAAAACGGTTCGTGTGTATGCTTTTCCGAGTCTTCAAAAACCGCGCATGGTCAGAATCAAATATGAGACAGGAGCGCACCTTCTTGTAAAACTAGCGTTCGTAATGGAGATAGCACATTCGTCACACTGTAACGAACTGAAAGCATGAAGACTGAAAACCGCGAATCGTCTCTCACTAAACTTTTACTAACACGCAGTAACACAAGATTAGCAAAAGCAGCACAAGGGGTGGCGCCATGAGAATGGAACTTCCCATTTATACTGCCGTCGTACATGTTGTACGTCACCGCGCTTTAGACCGACGAGATTTTGGATTGACAGTGTGTATGCAAGGAAAGCTTGACAAGAATCTCGTCAAGCTTGACAAGAAACCCGTCGAGAAAACAACTTTTTTTTTGCGACGAGATTCTCGGCCGTGTGTACTAGGCTTAACACCTTGATAAACATAAATCTCTTTTGCACCAATTTACATAGTTACATAGTTACATAGTTAGTCAGGTTGAAAAAAGACACAAGTCCATCTAGTTCAACCATAAAAATTTATAAAATATCGTACAATCCCATATTCCCAATTCTATACCCACAGTTGATCCAGAGGAAGGCGAAAAACCCCAGCAGAGCATGCTCCAACTTGCTACAGCAGGGGAAAAAATTCCTTTCAGATCCCCCGAGAGGCAATCGGATTTTCCCTGGATCAGCTTTACCTATAAATGTTAGTACCCAGTTATATGATGTACATTTAGGAAAGTATCCAGGCCTTTCTAAAAGCAATCTACTGAGCTGGCCAGAACCACCTCTGGAGGGAGTCTGTTCCACATTTTCACAGCTCTTACTGTGAAGAAACCTTTCCATATTTGGAGATGAAATCTCTTTTCCTCTAGACGTAAAGAGTGCCCCCTTGTCCTCTGTGTTGACCGTAAAGTGAATGACTCAACACCAAGTTCACTATATGGACCCCTTATATATTTGTACATGTTGATCATATCCCCCCTTAATCTCCTCTTCTCAAGAGTGAATACATTAATTTCCTCTAATCTTTCCTCATAGATCAGTTCCTCCATGCCTCTTATCAGTTTGGTTGCCCTTCTCTGCACTTTCTCCAGTTCCCCGATATCCTTTTTGAGAACTGGTGCCCAAAAATGAACTGCATATTCCAGATGAGGTCTTACTAGTGATTTGTACAGTACAGTTAGTTGTTGATGCCACACTTCACAGCTAGGTGCTGCCAATAAATTATTATATTTATTTAGCCTATTCAGGGGTGACATTGACAAATTATTGAACCTAAGACCACCACAAATGCAAAGTGTTGTCATCCACACATTTTTTTCTTAGGTTTTAAAAAGACAAAAAAATACTTTCCAGTGACGGTCAAACAAATGATTCAGTGTTTTAGTCAGTAAAATAATCAGTGTTCCACATACCCTGTCAAAAATATATCTCTATAGAAATATTGGTTGTTCTAAAAAGCAAAACTTTTGCTCTTCTGTCTTATGTCAGAGCTTGCCGCTAAGTAACATCATATTCCTTTGGCCCATTACTAAGATGGGCTACCTACCTAGACAACTGGAATGTGCATGATGCAGGAACTGGTGGGCAAGCTTCCGAGTGCAGAAGCTTTGACTGTTAGCATAGTCCAGCATTTGACTATATGCACAGACTTTCTGAAGTTGCTGCAGGTATGTACAGGTACCTGCACTCTATACCTACAGTCATTTTTAGTTTTTATTCCAAAGACCGTAGGGGAGATTTACTAAAACTGGTGCACTCAGGAATCTGGTGCAGCTGTGCACGATAGCCAATCAGCTTCCAACATCAGCTTGTTCAATTAAGGTTTGAAAATAAAACTTGGAAACTGATTGGTTTATATGCAGAGCTGTACCAGATTTTGCACCATGCAGGTTTAGTAAATAACCCCCATGTCTATTTTAATGTATATTCTATACCAGCTTTTAGGCTTCTATGTGTGTAAGGGTACGAATATTTTATGAGTAATGATAATGTTGAGTAGGAGACTTCACAGAGGAGGCTGACCCACCATGATGTATTTGTCCGCAAGGTTATATGGCTGTAAGAGAGCCAGTAGTGGACAATATGACTGCATTTTTTGGTCAATGTGGCAAAAGCTATACCGTAATGTTCAGAGGGTCTTTTAAACTACCAATATTGATCACTAGAGTCTAGGAAAATGGCACACATCTTAATATCTTAATGAAAAATTAACACACTGGGTGTCACAACTATTTCTCTATTACAGCAATCTCTACCTTGTCTTCCCCTTTGCTTAATCATCACGGCTCCTACTTACCTCCTGAATTCTTTCTTTTCCTCGTGGCTGCAATTTTTTTAGTGTTTTTCTATCTTATCAGAGGGTGCTTTTCTTGCACCCTCTTCATCTTCTGGTTAAAATACAGAATGCAGTATGGACATGTTCAGGTGCACTTGTGCCATCACTAAGCAGTTTGTATTACTCAGTACACCAAAGGTGTTGAACAAAAATGATTTTCCTAGTCCTTTGTACCACCTAGATACTCTGATCTGAAATTGCTATTAACCCAGCCTGTTTTTTTACATTCTGGTGTTCTACCTGTGTTACTATTCTGCTTCATAGCCACCTATCTTAAAAACTGTCATCCAGCCAGATCACAGCCTATTTACTGGCTAAAGTCTTGTCTGTTGTTATGTGCTTCAGCTGCCTGCATCCATATTAGCTGTTACCAAAGAACAAGTCTAAAGCCTCGTACACACGGTCGGACTTCAAACAAACTTTTCTGTGGATTTTTGTCCTAAGGGAGTTGGCCGTGAATGCCTATAGCATACACACGCTCTGACTTTTTCGGCAACAAACAAGAACGTAGTGATGTTTCAACGTACTGACGAGACTTCAAAAGAGGAAGTTCAATTCTCCAGGGTCACCCTTTGGGCTCCTTCTGCTAATCGAGAGTTAGTAGAGGTTTGGTCTGTGTTGATTCGCGTTTTTCAGTTTCGTGCAATTTTGTTCGTTTCTGAGCGGCCGTTCGTTAACCAGCCATGTTGCGCAATCCTAGGAGAGAGCGTGCTATTTATGGGCTTGGAGTTCTGGCTATAACTCTAGCCCGGTCCAGGAGTAGGAGGAGGACTGTTTGGACCAAAAAATGGTTGCTTAATCGTGACCAATTTTGTCATATGCCATTGCTAAGGGAGATCCAGGAGAATAATCCAAATCTCCATCTCCGGATGACGGACTCCTGCTTTCAGCATCTTTTGTATTTGCAGTCCCCCTATATTAGGAATCAGGACACCTGTATGAGGACTGCTATTCCAGCAGAGCAAAGGCTCGTAACCACTTTGTGCTACTTGGCGACAGGGAGAAGTCTCCAGGATATAAAATTTACTACTGGTATCTCTCCCCAGGCTCTGGGACTCATTATTCCTGAGACTTGTTGTGCCATTATTCAAGTCCTGCAGAAGGACTATATTCGGGTAAGTTTTTTTCTGTAATATCACATTCTATGTACTTCATGTTTTATAATGCTATATTATATTATGTATTTTTTCTTCCATCATTACCATTATTGTAATTTGCTGTGAATGTCCTCTTTTTGCATGCTGAATCTTTTTCTTGGCCCACATGCATATTTGCCTTCTCTAACCTCCCCAGCATGCTACCCTGGGCACATCCACACCTAGCATATTAACAATGTTTTTTTGAGGTTTCATTTTTAGGATTACCCTAAACACCCCCTAAACGGTGTCACATTTTTGTATTGTTGTTCTCAAATTCATGCAGAGTGCAAGAGATCCTTTTTTGGGGTGCACAGACTCTTTTGTAACCCTCCCTCCCCTCCCAAAAATGCTGAATCAACTGATACAGCTACTCTATTTGCTGACTTGGCAAAACCCGTACACAGTATACCTCTTTTGTTGTGGTAAGATTTCTGCCAGAATTCTCCAAAGCATGTAGTCACTAGCATGTAGTACACTATTAATTTCTGGTCTCCTATTATTTTAATATTAATTTATGCATGTTAAAATCTGCTTATATATATTTTTTTGTATTTATTATGGCACTTCTTATCTGCCCACTGGGCTGCCAATCTTTAAAAAACTGAGGGGCTTGCAAAATGTACCTTAATTTGTTCCTCATTTTGCTCCCATGGAAGTGGAGAGGGTTATTACCTGTCCCAAAACTCTACCCATTCAACCTCACCCCCCTAAAATTATTGGAATGTGCCACCAGAGGGAGTGAGGATTGGAAGCATATAAGTAGAACTTACCCTTTTTTTTTCAAAATACTCCTTTAAATGTTATATTTTTATGTTGCCCTTAGAATGTATGTGTCAAAATAGCTTACAATTTTATGTGCTCAAGTAGTAATACATTTTTCTTTTTTTGACTCCACAGTTTCCTTCCAACCCCCAGCAATGACAGGATGTGGTGGGCCAGTTTGCCAATTTGTGGAATTTTCCCAACTGTGGGGGTGCCATTGATGGGAAGCATGTGAGGATTGTCCCACCACCTGACTCAGGATCGTATTACTTTAACTACAAAGGCTTTTGCAGCATAGTTCTGCTTGCTGTTGTGTCAGCCAACTACGAGTTCCTGTATGTGGATGTGGGGATGAATGGGCGCCACTCGGATGGAGGTGTCATGATGCATACCGAGTTCTACTGTCGGCTACAGAATGACACCTTATATTTGCCACATGCTCAGTTCAATGTTGAGGGCCTCAATTTTGTTTTTGTGGCAGATGTGGTGTTTGCTCTGGGGGATCATCTTCTGAAGCACTTTCCTTTGAAGAACCTCACCCCTGAGCAACACATTTATAATTATCAGCTCTCTCATGCCAGAGGGGTGGTGGAAAATGCCTTTGGCATATTATCTAGTCAGTTTAGACTTTTTTTAACTGCCATAAACTTGGCAGAATTTAAGCTCAACCATGTAGTGTTGTGCTGCTGCATCTTCCATAATTTTTTAAGGAGGAATGCTAGCAGCTACATTGGCTCAGGGCATACAGATGAGCCTTCAGGTTTACGCCCAGCTGAAGATGCAGTGATGCCAGCTCTTCAAAGTGGTCATGCTGGTGTCTCCTCCCAGAATTCCCGTCTTGTCCGGGAACAGTATATGGACTACTTTGTGGGTAGAGGGGCAGTGCCTTGGCAGCAACATTTAGTTGATAATCAGTAAATATCTGTTTCTTTATAAAATATACTTTTTTTGGAACTACTGTTGTCTGTGTTTATTATGTTTGCAAATGTCCTTCTAATCTTTGTAATTTTCTCAACTATTGCAAACCAACCAGATGTGCAATATTGATGTTAATATCTCGCCTTGAGCTATGTAGTGTATTATGTTGTGCTGTGGCTCTGCTACACACATTTTAGAGTACACTGTCAATGTAACTACACCAACTTAACAAATATACTGGTATTGATCATAGAAATAAGAAGCCACACATTGTTTATCCAAAATATTTTGTGCGTTTTATGGTTTTAGAACAAACAAACATCGTTATTTGTGTGTATGAACATTTATATTTTCCTTATTTGCAACTTTTGTGTGGCTAAACATGCATCTTTGAAAGCAGAGCAATACACATCGCCAACTCTGTAACTTTAAAACTCAAATATTTTACATTAAAAGGCCATATGAGACATTATTAATATTATTCTCAAGTTGAGAATATCTTGCCTTCCTCAGGTGGGATGAGCTCATCCCTTTCCAAGACAAATTTGGAAGAGGCCTAAATGTTAAATGTCCCTTATGATACCCTGCCAAAAATCTGTGTAGGTACAAACAGATTATTACCAAAAGCCACTAAACACAGTGGTGGTTATTTACGAATGGAAAATCCACTTTGCACTACAAGTGCACTGCAAATGCACTGAAAGTGCACTTGGAAGTGCAGTCGCTGTATATCTGAGGGGGACAAATAGGAAACCAAAAATACATACTTTTATCATGCACATGATTGGATGTTACAATCAGCAGAGCTTCCCCTCATTTCAGATCTTCCCCTCAGATGTACAGTGACTGCACTTCCAAGTGCACTTTCAGTGTACTTGCAGTGCACTTGTAGCGCCAAGTTGATTTTCCATTCGTAAAAAAGCCCCACTGTGTCCACATGTGCTAGCTCACATCACGGGATATCAATGGTTTTGGGGTGCAACCCCTTACTCAAAATTAAAGTTGGTTAGAGGAAGGGTTTGATCCCCCGAAACACGTACATTGATACCACATGATGGCAGCTAGCACATGTTGTCACAGTGGGGGTGATTCACAAAAAAATAAAAATTTTGGACTACAAGTGCACTTGCCACTGCACTTGTAGTGCAAATTTTTTTATGTACTTAAAAAACACCCACTGTACAATAAAGAAAAAAGGATGTGGTCAAGCACCTAGAGAAGGGGAGTGGAGAAACACTGACCTCAGACACTTAAAAAGCACAGATTCAAATTTTGTGTAATTTGTCATGCGATTTTAGAGGTCAAATCGCATGACAAGTCACAACATATGGCAGTGTTCCTTGCTATTATGAAATCGCAGTAGTTTAAAGGAAGTAGTGCGATTTCAAAATAACATAAATCAGAGCCTGTGCTTCAAAGTAAAATAAAGACAAAACAAGAAACAAAGACAGGAGGCAACAATTTGAATAAAACGTAAGGTCTGAAAATTCTAAAATTTGGCTAACAGGTCGTAATAATCCTGTATTCGTTTCTGAACACCAGTGGCAGCTAGGGATGAGCTTCGTGTTCGAGTCGAACCCATGTTTGACTCGAACATCGGCTGTTCAATCGTTCGACGAAGATCGAACATTATGGGCAAATTTGAGTGGCGCGTCACGGCCCATAATTCACTGCGGCATCGCAGTGCATTTCTGGCTGATGATTGGCCAAGCATGCACTATGACTCGCATGCTTTGGCCAATCACAGCGCAGAAAAAACGGAGAGCCGTAATTGGCCAAAGCCAGGGTGGCTTGTGGAAGGCATGTGGAAGGCAATGTCTTGGCCTCGCTGGACTGGGCGGTCAGCGGTAAGGTGCATATTACAGCTGACTCATGGTCCAGCAGGCATGGACAGGGACGTTACCTATCTTTCACGGCACATTGGGTGACTCTGCTGGCAGCTGGGAAGGATGCAGGACAAGGTGCAGTAGTGTTGGAGGTGGTTTTGCCCACGCAGCAGAGGGCCATCAATGAGTATCTGTTGCAATATGGCACCAGGACAGGGTCAGGGGAGCTTGGATTTTTTCCCCACATCAGTGGGCCATGATCAGGGATGCATGCACTGTCCTGGCACCATTTGAGGAGGCCACGAGGGTGGTGAGCAGTGACAGTGCATTCATCAGTGACACTGTCCCTCTTGTCCACCTGTTGGAGCACATGCTGCGTGGAATAATGGACAGGGCACTTGAGGCAGAACAGAGGCAGGAAGAGGAGGACTTCCTTACCTCTCAAGGCCCCCTTTATCCAGACAGTGTTCCTGCTGGCCCGACTATCACACAGGAAGAGGAGGAGGAGGAGGAGGAGGATTATTGTGTCAGCATGGAGGTGGAGCCTAGCACTCAGCATCAGCAGCAGTCTTCAAGGGATCAATTACAGTCCCAAGACACCCATGGACTTGTACGTGGCTGGGAGGAGGTCGCTGCGGATCATGTCGTCCTTAGTGACCCAGAGGACTCTGCACCGAATGCCTCAGCAAACCTACGCTGCATGGCCTCCCTGATCCTGCAAAGCCTGTGGAAGGATCCTTGTATTTGTGCTATCAAGGAGAGGGATCATTACTGGCTGGCAACCCTCCTTGATCCATGTTACAAAGGTAAGGTTGCGGACCTTTTCTTGCCGTCGCAGAGGGAGCAGAGGATGAAGCATCTTCGGAAGGCCTTGCAGAAAGGTCTGTGCAACAGGTTCCCAGAGACTGGGAGGTTACAAATTCCTGATCCTGGACAACGTGTTGCTGAGGCTCCGGTCAGTCAAAGAAGGAGCGGTGGAGAAGGTGGCCGTCTGACCGATGCGTTCAGACAATTTTTTAGTACGCAGCCCCAAGGTATGATCGCTTCCAGCAACCATCGCCAGCGTCTGGTTTACATGGTGCAGGAATACCTAGGGGCAAGATCAGACTTGGACACCTTTCCCACCGAAAATCCTCTGGGTTACTGGGTCTTGAGGATGGATCACTGGCCAGAGCTTGCACAGTATGCAATTGAGGTACTGGGCTGTCCTGCATCCAGCGTTCTTTCGGAACGCACATTCAGTGCTGCTGGAGGCTTTGTAACCGATCACAGGGTGCGATCGACTCACCTTCATAAAAATTAATCAGTCTTGGATTACCACCAGCTACCAAGCACCTGATGCTGATGTAACTGAATTTTTTTTTGGAAATGTCAGATCCCTTCAAGACTGCCTATGCTGATGCTGAGTGACTATCCTGTTATGCTGAGTGACTATCCTCTTCCTCCTCAATAATCATGCTGATAACTTGAAAGAACATTTTTGGTTCTGGGCACCGCCACCAGTGGCTAAGGCCCGATTTTTCAGCCCCTGTTTAACAGGGGCGTGTATTTACAACTTTTGATGCAATGCTTTGCAGCAGGGCTCATTGCTGTGCTCCAACTACAGCATCTGTGAGGGGTTGCAGTATTATGGCACCAGCACCAGTGCCAGAGGCCCAATTTTTCAGCCCCTGTTTAACAGGGGTGTGTATTTACAATTTTTGATGCAATACTTTGCAGCAGGGCTCATTGCTTGCTCCAACTACAGTATCTGTGAGGGGTTGCAGTCTTGTGGCACCAGCACCAGTGCCTAAGGCCCAATTTTTCAGCCCCTGTTTAACAGGGGCGTGTAAATACAAATTTTAATGCAAGACTTTGCAGCAGGGCTCATTGCTGCGCTCCAAGTACAGTATCTGTGAGGGGTTGCAGTGTTGTGGCACCAGTGCCTAAGGCACAATGTTTCTTCCCCTGTTCAACAGGGGCATGTAATTACAATTCTTGATCTAATAGTTCACAGCAGGGCCCATTCCTGCGCCCACCAAGAGTAACTGTGAGGGCTTACAGTGTTGTGGCAACACCACCACCACCACCAAAGGCCCAATTTTTCTGCCCCTGTTCAACAGGGGCATGTAATTACAATTCTTGATCTAATAGTTCACAGCAGGGCCCATTCCTTCGCCCACCAAGAGTAACTGTGAGGGCTTACAGTGTTGTGGCAACACCACCACCACCACCAAAGGCCCAATTTTTCTGCCCCTGTTCAACAGGGGCATGTAATTACAATTCTTGATCTAAAAGTTCACAGCAGGGCCCATTCCTGCGCCCACCAAGAGTAACTGTGAGGGCTTACAGTGTTGTGGCAACACCACCACCACCACCAAAGGCCCAATTTTTCTGCCCCTGTTCAACAGGGGCATGTAATTACAATTCTTGATCTAAAAGTTCACAGCAGGGCCCATTCCTGCGCCCACCAAGAGTAACTGTGAGGGCTTACAGTGTTGTGGCAACACCACCACCACCACCAAAGGCCCAATTTTTCTGCCCCTGTTCAACAGGGGCATGTAATTACAATTCTTGATCTAAAAGTTCACAGCAGGGCCCATTCCTGCGCCCACCAAGAGTAACTGTGAGGACTTACAGTGTTGTGGCACCAGCACCACCGCCAAAGGCCCAATTTTTCCTACCACTGTTCAACAATGGCATGTAATTACAATTCTTGATATAATAGTTGACAGCAGGGCATTCCAGCGCCCACCAAGAGTAACTGTGAGGGCTTACAGTGTTGTGGCAACACCAACACCTAAGGGCCAAATTTCTGCAGGCCCCTACTTTCAAACATCCAACTTACAAACGACTCCTACTTGCAAACAGAAGGAGACAACAGGAAGTGAGAGGAAATCTACCCCATGGAAGGGAAATTCTCTCCTGCAAGAGTTAATATGGGAAAAGGGTGTCTCCTCTCTACTGATGCTTTATCACCAATCCTTGTTTCAATAAAAACCCCAAATTTTCAAAAAACATTTGTCATTGGGACGGAAAGTGAGGTGAAATGTTGTGAACAGGTGCACAAACAGCAAAACAAATGTTACAGGGGTGATAACCCTTCCCTAATCCCTATGTTTTCCAAAAAGCTTAAAAATTGATTTTTTGTCCGGAGCTACACTTAAAAAATTTACCTGTTCCAAATTACAAACAGATTCTACTTAAGAACAAACCCACAGTCCCTGTCTTGTTTGCACCGCCTGTATACTGCTGTTCAGAGTATATAGGGCCTTTTTTTTATTTGGGTGCGGGGTTCCCCTTAATATCCATACAAGACCCAAAGGGGCTGGTAGTGGGCTGGGGGAGTACCCATGCCATTTTTCTCAATGATTTTGATCCATATTGCCGGGACCAGACATTAAAGCCGCAAGCAGTTTTAAATTACCGTATTTATCGGCGTATAACACGCACTTTTTTCCCCTTAAAATCAGGGGAAAATCGTGGGTGCGTGTTATACGCCGATACCCACTGATCCCGGCGAACTCCGCTGACTGAGCGGAGCGCAGCGATCGCCGCCAAGATATACATAGCCGAGTGTACTCGACTATACTCGGCTTTTCTCGGCTCTGCTCACAGTCACGCCCAGTCCCGCCATTGGACCTGTGATATGTCCATCATAGGGCGGGACTCGGCGTGACTGTGAGCGAAGCCGAGAAAAGCCGAGTATAGCCGAGTACACTCGGCTATGTGTATCTCGGCTCCGCCCAGTCCCTGCGTTCTCGGCGGCGTTCGCCCCGCTCCGCCCAGTCTCTGCGGCAATCTCGGCGGCGCCAATTTTGAAAACTGGGGCAAGGCTGCACTGGACACTGGGCAAAGGCTGCACTTAGCAAAGGCTGCACTGGACACTGGGCAAAGCTGCACTGGACACTGGGCAAAGGCTGCACTGGACAAAGCTTCACTGGACACTGGGCAAAGGCTGCACTGGGCAAAGGCTGCACTGGACACTTGGTAAAGCTGCACTGGGCAAAGGCTGCACTGGACACTGGGCAAAGGATGCACTGGACACTGGGCAAAGGCTGCACTGGACACTGGGGCAAGGCTGCTGGCAAGGCTGCACTGACAAGGCTGCAACGGACACTGGTAAGGCTGCATTTAAATGTAAGTTTTTTTTTCCTTAAACTTCCCTCCTAAAAGTTTTTTTCCCTAAAATTCCCTCCTAAACTTGGGGTGCGTGTTATACGCCGGTGCGTGTTATACGCCGATAAATACGGTACCTTTTTTCCTTTAGAAATTTTATTTTTTGCAGGGACAGTTCTAAACACGGGAAACACGTGCCACTTCACAGGCATACTTTAGACACCCCCCAGGTACAATATTTAAAGGAATATTTCACTTTTTTTTCACTTTATGCATCATTAAAATCACTGCTCCCGAAAAAACGTCAGTTTTTAAAAGTTATTTTTGCATTGATACATGTCCCCTAGGGCAGGACCCGGGTCCCCAAACCCTTTTTAGGACAATAACTTGCATATTAGCAGTTATAATTAGCACTTTTGATTTTGAACGTTTGCGTCCATTGTATTTAATAGGGTTCTAAAGTTCGCGCAAACTTTCGGCCCGTTCGCAGGTTCTGGTGCGAACCGAACCTGGGGGGTGTTTGGCTCATCCCTAGTGGCAGCCTCCTTTATATTTTCTAGCTCAGTCATTGCCTGCAGCATATCAGCACTGATACGACCAATAGTGCATCTTGGTAGTTCGTGGCCTTGGAAGAAGAGGAAAAAAAAATAATGGGAATGATGGTCAAGTGGCTGAGGCCCTAAAAAGTGAATTATGGGCACATTATTATTCAAGGCAATTTCTGAAAATACTTACCTTGACAGTCAATTATTGGTTGCAACCTGGTTGCCCTTCAGACACCTACACTACTAGGGGGGATGTACACACTGCAAATACTCTGTAATCTTGGCCCTGGTGCCTGTGTCTCCAAAACTGTCTCCAACACTGCCAGCTCATTCCACCTCTTCCTTCTACATGCTAATGTTTAATGTACTACATACTTTGCTCCTGTGTTGTGTGGGTGTTTGTTTTGGACATCTAATCACTAGACATGTCTAGACATTTGAAGACAGATGTAAAAAATACTTATTGGGGCAAACAACAGGCTCCAAAGTATCATCTTCTATTTGATGCACTCCTCCACCCTCTGCATGTCTTGTCTGGGGATGTGCTGTCCACTGGAGGCTCTTTGCTGGGTCCAGCTCTCTGATCCCACTCCTCCAAATGTGTGAGCTGACCACACTCACGTTCCTCTAAAAATAAACAATACAACAATAATGAAGCCACCCCAAAAGTCAAATCTGTTCCTAGAATACCTTTTGCTGAATTAGTAGACCAACCTTGCACTAGTTACAATGTTTGCTTCAGACTAGTGGACTACAACATGCTGCACTATGCATTATTTAAATCCTAAAAATGCATTGTAAAGGGAAGATGATGTAATTTGAAATGTTAAAAAAAAAATTCTATATGCCCACATTGAACTACTCATGCAGTTGACACCCACCACTCTTGTCTCCTATGGGATAGGGGATATATGATGATCATTCTAGCAGGCGTGACTCTGTGTGACTGTGATCCCCAGGGCCTCTCCTCTACCCATGTCCACCCTGGAAATGCGTCATTAATGGGCAGTGATGAGCCACGCAGCAAACATAAAGTGTTATTTACCCCTTAAGTTATGCCCTGAGCCCATGGCCTTTGTCCCACCTAGAAACACCCCTGTCGGGGGCAAAATTAGTGTTTTTGAAGTTGCGACTTACGATTTGGGGATGATGCTGGCCCTGTTGTCTCCCCTGTTGGGGCCTGGCCAAGGGAAGCCTCCCTTTCTCCCTTTGTCCCCTCTGGTGGCTTGTCTGGTGTCTTTCTCTGTGCCTTTTTCCTGTAGAAATCATTACATACAGTAGAAATTTTTACACCAAAAAAGGCTAGTCAGAAAGAACAAGTATAATTCATATCTGCAGTAGATTTAATTAACTTCTTCTTTACCCTAGAAAAGATAGTTTGGAAAACCTACTTGTATCCATCTAATGTACAGACAGCTAATTACAACATCAACATAATGACTACAGTCATTAATTGGGCTTACTTATTTTAATAATGATGCAGTGAATGGAGTCCAACTGTTCTTTCTCTCAGTGTTTAAAATCTGATCAGCGTTTGCGAATTTAAACTTTCGTTCGGTTGACACCATATTCTCGTTCTAATACTGCGAGGACCTTCTCAAGAACCCAGTCTTTACGGCTGTTGGACCTTTCATAGTTCTTCAGCTTGCAGTCATAATCATATTTGTCAAATATGTGCACCATCTCCACCATCTTCCCCTTGCTCATGGGGGTGGCCGTGTGTTTGCGATAATCTCCACCACCGAGGGGCCTGGTCGTTTACGTGGATTCTGCCATCATGTTCTCCCTTCCGAATGTTCCGCCGTGTATGTCACATGCAGAATAAAGAATGTGGTCACGCCCCAGCGTCATGACGCTCGGAGAGCGGAGTTTCACTCATGCACAGGGTATATAAATCCATAACGAGCGGTCGATGTACCGTACGTATGAACATAACCATAGTTGCAAGACGAACGCAAGCCGAAGGGAGACTCAAAAAAAAGGTATGTGACAACATTGGGACACTGGTGGTTAATGGAATATACTGCTTAGATAAAGGCCTATATTGTACGCAGTTTATGAGCTAGAAGCAACCCATTATGGTTTGTCTTGTATTTTTTCTTGCAGCCATCTGATACTTGACCCAAAAATGAGGGGGAACTTGAATTCCTACAAATTCCTGACTGAATTTATAGAGCAATACAGGGCGCACATCTGTCTGTGGCAGGTCAAACATCTGTCTGTGGCGGGTCTATTCATTTATTATACTGCGGAGGAAGTTCCCCATCAGGTCCGCTCATCCAATTACGTAGGCGGGGTCTGACATACGAGGGGGCGGACCTGATGGGGAACTTCCTCCACAGTTTAATTCATGAATAGACCCGCCCCTTCTCATGTTCCGCATCAGGTCATCAGCCTTACACCTACGTCATTGGCTGAGCGGACCTGATGGGGAACATTAGAAGGGGCGGGTCTATTCATTTATTACACTGAGGAGGAAGTTCCCCATCAGGTCCGCTCAGGCTCAGCCAATGACATTTCGTGTGGACAGCGTCGGACATCGGATCGCCGCGGGACACTGGATTTCATCGCTGGAATGTTTATTTTTTTTATTTTTAATAAAGGACTTTCCCAACGGTGTCGGTGTATTTTTTTAAATTTTTTTTACACTTTCTTTGTGAAATGGTAGGGGTACAATGTACCCCATTACCAATTCACATGGGGGGGGGCGGGATCTGGGGGTCCCCTTTGTTAAAGGGGCCTTCCAGATTCCGATAAGCCCCCTGCCCGCAGACCCCCACAACCACCGGGCAAGGGTTGTGGGGATGAGGCCCTTGTCCCCATCAACATGGGGACATCCTCCCCATGTTGAGGGCATGTGACCTGGTACAGTTCAGAAGGGGGGGGCGCTCTCTCGTCCCCCCTCTTTTCCTGCGGCCTGCCAGGTTGCATGCTCGGATAAAGGGTCTGGTCTGGATTTTTGTGGGAACTCCGCGCCATTTTTTTTTTACATTTGGTAATTTTTTTTTATCAATGACTTTTCTATGTATTGCCGGGAGCCGACAATTCATTATAGCCGCGAGTGAGTTTTAAATGACTTTTTTTCCTTCAGAAATTACACTTTGTGCAGGGACAGTTCTAAGCACGGGAAACAAGCACAAATAGTCCTCAGAAGTTCGGGTCCCCATTGACTTCAATGGGGTTCGGGTTCGGGGTCAAGTTTGGGTCAAGTTCGGTCCCGAACTCAAACTTTTTTCCGAAGTTCAGCCGAACCCGTCGAACCCGAACATCCAGGTGTCCGTTCAACTCTAATCTCCACACTACCCTCCGCATCAGCTGAGGCCACCGATACTGAGCTTGATCCTACACAGAATGAAGAGGAGGAGGAGGAGGAGCTCAGCTTGACCCAGGTATAGCATTGTAGAAAATATTGGAAGTAAAATATACAATGATGTTAATTTGTTGTTATGATGGCTAAAAAATTTAAACGTAAACAAAGTGAGTTGCATATATCAAATAGACAGTAGTGAACAAAAAACATTTGGACAAGAATGAGAAATGCTGGAGTCATAATGATAGTCTTTGCTTTTTGGACACATTCAAGTTGTAAAAGTAATGAGCTGAAAAGTGTTTGTGATTGATGACACAAAAAATTAAATGATCTTCCATTTTCATACACAGGAACTTTATAGCCAAGAAGAGGCCGGGCCCAGCAGCCAGACAACTGAGTGCAGAGTCCCTACCCTGCGCCCTCCTACCAAAAGGGCCAGGAAGAGGCACCACCTGGATGAGGCCACAGCTGACTTCCTTACTAGGGCCACATCAGTCATCACAACAGCACCCGATAGTGCTGAAGGGTTTGGCAGTTTCACAGCTAATAAGCGGATAATGATCCAGCTCCTCAGCAAGGCCAGGAAATGAGAGCTAACCCCTAAATCACGTGTGTGATTTGGACCACACACCTCCACCTCCTCCACAACAAGCCTATCCACCCCAGCCAACCTACTTACCCCAGCAAACCTACCCACCCCAGCAACCCCACCCACCCCAGCAACCCCACCCACCTCAGCAAGCCAACCCACCTCAGCAAGCCAACCCACCTCAGCAGCATTGGAGTCAGTGGCCAAATCAGACCCAGGATCCCCAACAAGGCCAGTGGTCTGGGGAGTTTAGGGCCTACTCATTTTTTTCTTATTTTTCGTTATTTTATTTAGCTTTTCTTGTTATAGTTTTTGGAGTATCATTTGCAGTTTTGGATTCAAAAATTACATTTGGATGACAGAGAATATGTCTAGTATTTTTGGGATGTTCTTTATGTTGTGAATGCACAAGAACCAAATTGGCCTCAGCTGATGTGGATAGAAGTGTGGAGAGCGATGTGCGTGGTTCAGTCTGCTATGACCAAAATCACAGCCCGTTGTAGTACCACAGCCTGGGGACATATATGGCATCTGCTGCTGCTCCCCATCTTTTGGAGTTCATGACCTTCTTGTGCTCCTTATATTGTAGGTACTCCTCAGGTTCCCAATTTTGAGCTTCACATAATTGATGTCTTCCCTGGGGTACAGAGGCTTCGCCAATTCCACCAGTTGATCTATTGTTGCCTTCCTCTTGATTTTGATATGCCATTCTTGTGCTTATTATTTAAATAAAATAAATATGATCAAAATTATTTGATTATGTGTTTAAATTCTAATGACAGTTTGGGAGTAGGCAGGTACATTTCTAAAATTAAGGGACACAAATAGAGTAGTGGGTGCTTTGAGCCTAAAAAAAGTAGGGGATAATGGGGTTGTGCTAACTTGACCCCCCAAAAATTTAAGAAATATGTTTTATTTATATAACAAAAACACAAATCCATAGGAAAGACGTTTGTTATTACTCCGTCAGTATCACCAGCAAAGCAGCTTTTATTATTATCCCATTATTAAAGAAGAGAATGTGCGCTGCATTTTTAGATTTCATAACTTGCCACGTCACGAATGTGATATCTCCATTATGAACGCTAGTTTTAGAAGACAGAGCGCTTCCGGCTGGTCCTTGCTTCTGAGCATGCGCGTTTGTACTTCGAACAAAAGTCCGATGGATTTCTGTACACGCGGTCGGACTTTGCAGCATAGGACTTTTATTGACGAAAAGTTTGTCCGTTTGCAGAGCGAACTTTTGTCTGATGAAAACTGAAAAAGTTTGTCCGATGGAGCGTACACACGGTAGGATTTTTTTGAAAACTTGCTAATTTTGAAGTTTGTTGTCAAAAAGTCCAATCGTTTGTATGGGGCTTAAGGATAGTGACCTTAGTCAACTGGAATGCATGTGTCAGTGACCACAGTGTCCAATGGAGTTTAATGAAAATCTTGCTAAGTGTATATAACTGACCTGAAGAAGATTGGCATTTCATGATAGATGTAAACGTTCTCTTGTTTTGAGAAGCCATTTATATCTGCCCCAACAGACAACAATCTGACAGCAGATCTTTCAATATAAATCAGCAGGGGCTATCTTCTGCAGTTTAATGCTGGTCAGACATGTAATCATATTATAGCTCATCTAAATGTTCTTTCAGTAAAAGAATCCTGCCTCTTAGAAACCAACTTCACTAAATGTGAATCCAATCAACAATCAATTGATATAATTGAAGAGAACATCACTGGTTCTGGCAAAAAAATAAGGGCTCTTTCACACGGACAGTCCGTTCAGGTCCGCCTGTCAGTTTTTTAGGCGGACCTGAACGGATGCTCCATGTACCCCTATGGAGCCACGGATGTCAGCGGTGACATGTCCGCTGACATCCAACCCGCTCCGATCCGCCAAAGTGTGATGGAGGAAAACCCTATTTTTCCATCCGTCTGCAGATCGGATCGGATGACAACGAACTCCACGGTCCGTCGTCATCCGATCCCCCATAGGGGAGAGCGGTGCTCTGACAGGGCGATCCCTGCACAGTGTGCCACTGTGCGGGGACTGCCCAGTCATCCGCCGGCTCAGCGGGGATCAACGGAGTGATCCCCGCTGAGCAAGCGGAGGTTCACGGGGCGGATCATGACTGATCCGTCCCATGTGAAAGGGGCCTTAAAATAATAAATCCCACTGAATTTGACCCAAGCATCATTTTACGCTTTGAGTAAGTAATTTAGGTAATTAATTATTTTTGATTGAAATATAATTTGAAATAATCTACTGCCATAGCAATCAATAGTTTAGTGCGAAGTGAGTAGCCAGCATAATATTGTTCATAGACATATGGATCACCTCTGATGCTGTCAAAATTGTTAATATGTATTTTTATTTTCTGCATGTTTGTAAGGTTAAAATTAACCCATATTTCTAAAGTTAACCTTTTTTTGTACTGCTCCAAGTAATAAGCAAAAAAGGATAACCTTTCTCTGCACTGCTCCAAGTAATAATCATAAAGGATATAAACAAGTTTGAAAAACATTGCTTTATCTTGGAATCCATGAAACTCTTTATTCCTCCCATGCTGTCAGTAAAGTGCTTAATCACCAAGCACATAGGTATCTGATAAATGGGCGTGAAAACTGTGTGGCTCTATCTGACCTAAAACTCCCCTTTGGAAGAGATTGCATAAGCAATGTCTTGGCTCTGGTCAAAAGAGCATCATGTACTCCAGTAGAGGGATATGGTATCTGTCCTGTCTGTGCCTTTAATTAATATACCTTTTGGGAAGTGGGAAATGTACCTAAAAGAATGTTATCTTTATAGTATAGGCTTACCTTGTTTTTAAAATCTGGTCATAGCGCTCCTGTTCTTTCAAATTTATAGAAGTTAATTTGTTGTCCCCATTTTTTTTTTTTGATCTAGTAATCCAACTTTCTATATGTATCTGCAAAAGACTAGGAACTTTTATCTTGAGGTCTTGGGGAGGAACAAAATCAGCAGGCTCTTTAATGGTAGGGACATTTTCCTATAAATTGTGACGTGCAAGTTGACCATGGTACTGCAGCGATCAATAGGTATTGCAAAAGGTTTGTGTGGGTCTAAAGCTTATCCCAGTAATTCCTAGAGACTGAGGGCTGTCTATAACAGCTTTGTCGTTATGCTGGGGACATGCAGTGAGCATGCTATCAGCGCAGAAACCTCACCCGCATGCATAGGTGCGGCAAGTGGATATTTTTTCATCCGCACATGGGCATTACATGGGTGATAGGAAGTTATAAATTAGTACAACTGTTGTATTAAAGCAGACTTAGCCCCCGTTCACATCGGGCCGATTTGACATGCGATTTGACATGTCAAATCACCGCCTATTTCCGGCAACGGCACCGTCTGAATCGCTGCAACGCCGACTTTGGGGCACCGCACTGATTGCCAAAAGTAGTTCCTGCACTACTTTAGGCGACTTTGAGGGCAATTTCAATAGACATCTGTGCATGAACCCACACAGATGTCTCTGAAATCGCTCCCGAAGTTGGACTGAAATGCAGGTTTGAAATCGTGTGAACCCAGGCTTCAAGTGGATGTAAACCCACTCTCAACCACTCTGGCAGTAGTTTAGAAAGGATATCTATAAGGATATACATGCCTCCTGCATGTACCCTTACCTGTCAAATGTCTCCCCTCTGTCTGTTATGAGACCCGAAAAACTGCAGATTCTGTGGGCAGGTCTGTTGTCTGGAGCTCGGTGGGTGGAGTCGTGATGTCTGTAGACTCCCCACCCACCTCTACACTCCCTTTGTCAACATGCATTTTCTCATGTGTATTTCTTACACCGAACTTCTGCTGGTCTTGTGGATTATGCCCCATGATCACTAACATCCAGAAGAAAGGAGGGGGGGGGGGGAAGTACACAGAATGCCTCTCTCACATTCCTGCATGAGATATGTAAATCGCCTGTAACTCACAGCAAGGGGGAGAAACATACATCTATTTCTCTGTCTGACCGTTTTTATCTCACTGAAAAAAGATAAGAGGACTACTCAGAGCTTGATTAACTCTTTGTGGCAAGACTGGGTACAGATGACATGAAATCCTATACTAGACAAGGTAGGGCAGGGCAGCCCTTAAGCACAAAATCACGTACCTGCACGTGATTGCTTTCTTCGGCTCTTGGGCGCACGTGTGCGCCAACGGGGCCCCACTCACGGTGTGACTGGACACAGTGGGGACCAATCAGCGGGTCCGGTGGACCCGATGTCCGCTGGAAACCTGCTGATCGTTTTAAGAAAGGCAGAACAATGGTCTAGTAAGAAAGACGGAGATCTTGGGTTTCTGCTAAACAAAAAATACAAACCGCAGAGGTGATCAAATGCCACCAAAGGATATCAATTTTATTTGGGTACAGTGTCGCACGACCGTGCAATTGTCAGTTAAAGCAACGCAGTGCAGTTTCGCAAAAAATGGTCTGGTCAGGAAGGGGGGTAAAGCTTCTGGAGCTGAAGTGGATATGAAGGCCTTTTTGTCTCTTCTTGCTGTCCTCTGGAAATCTGCATTTAGTTGGGTATATTTTTGCCCTTCTTCTTTGTTCAGCCATTTTTGTATAGCTTCATAAGATAGCCACTTTGCTTTCTTGCATTTCTTCTTCGTTGGGGTGGTTTTCATTTGAATTTTTTTAGGCTCCAACAATTTTTTACATGCCTTTCCAGCCTTCATCCTGTACTGGCTTCAGAGGCTGACGTCTGAAATCAGGTTGGTATTGGTTGCATAAATGATTGAAGATATGCTGATGCCATGGATCAGGGATGTAATCATCAGAAAAATGTCACCCTAGCACAGCATTCCCCAATGTACAATGTTGACTGAAATCTGATTAACAGAACTCGCAGTTCTCCAGCTGCCCTCCCCCACTGCACATCAGAGAAGAAAATTCATTTTCGTACTGCTGCTTCAGAAATTATACATTGATTCTTTGGTGTTTGTTCAACATCCTCGTTCAATAAATAAACAATTCCAGGAGAAAAATGTGCTTGCTCACAACAGCTTGGCCCAGTGAATAGCAAAAGAGACAGTACTCTTCAACATAAACGCTAATATGGAAAGTATTGAGCAATCAGTGAGGCTATAATGTTGATTCAAGGCTAACATTGCAATGAGACATTCAAAAGACTGTAACTGTTATGGGCAATAGCAGCTAAAGTCATAGTTGATTGTAAACCAGTACTGGGAGGACAACAGTTCTGATGATCTACAGTCAGAGAACAGGCATTTCATTACAGTCATTAGTAGCTGATCAGCAGCTCAGTCTCTAAGATTTATTCTGCAGTTTAGACATCATTTCTTTCTTGTTTAGAATAATAATATATTTTTGTTATCTTTGTCTTATGGTCCTTGTTAGGCAGTGTTTACGTAGTGCAGTAGTCTCATTGATGTTTGAACTGGTTACTGAGTGGCATGCTTTGCTTTTACATTCTGTATGTGATAACATTTTTAACAAGCCAGAAATTGGAATAACAAATAGCTGCCTAAGAACAAAAAGGTAAAAGTAAAAATAAAATAAAAAATGAATGCGAGGCATGTATGGAAGCTGCTGTTGTTGTCCAGTGTTAATTTTGGCAGCAAATTTCGAATTAGTTTTAGTCTTAGCATTAGGACTAAAATGGCATTTTAGTTTTATGCCGCGTACACACGATCGGAAATTCCGATAACAAAACCGTGGATTTTTTTCCGACGGAATTTTGGCTCAAATTTGTGTTGCATACACACGGTCACACAAATGTTGTCGAAAATTCCGATGGTCAAGAACGCGGTGACATACAACACGTACGACGAGCCGCGATCAATGAAGTTCAATAGGCAGTTTGGCTCTTCTGCTTGATTCTGAGCATGTGTGTTTTTTCTGAGCGTCGGAATTGCATACAGACAATCGGAATTTCCGATAAGAACTTTTCCTGTCGGAAAATTTGAGAACTAGCTCTCAAATTTTTTTTGGTCGGAAATTCCGACAGAAAAAGTCAGATGGAGCCCACATACAGTCGGAATTTCCGACCAAAAGCTCACATCGGAGATTTCTTGTCGGAAATTCTGACCGTGTGTACGCGGCATTAGTCCCATTTTAGTCTTCTGCAATTGTTTTCGTTTTAGGCGTATTTAGTCGACTAATTCTCCAGTACATTTTAGTCGACTAAAATGTCCTTAATTTTAGTCGACTAAAATCTCCAGTACATTTTAGTCGACTAAAACTCATTTTAGTCGTCTAAAATCGAACGAGTGTAATTAAATTGTATTGCATTAGTTAACATTTCTCTACAATTTCCAAACTCATTATATACTGCTTGAGTGAAAAATCGAATATGTTGTATGGTATTGATGTAGGAACATGCACTACAGACCAGTGTTAATTTTGAAGTCATATTTCAATTTAGTTTTAGTCTTAGTCTTTTGACTAAAATGGCATTTTAGTTTTAGTCCCATTTTAGTCTTTTGACTAAAATGCCATTTTAGTTTTAGTCGTATTTTATTCATCTCAATTGTTTTAGTTTTAGTCGTACTTTAGTCTACTAAAATGTTTTAGTCAACTAAATTAACACTGTTGTTGCCTTGTAAGCTTCAGAGACATTTGTGTCCTTGTTTTACCCTAGGTTCACATCTATGCGGCTGCGGTTGATGTGTTTTTGCATGCAGTTTTCATGCGTTTCACTTTTTTTCCCCCCCAGGTCCCATAGTTCTCCTACTCATTCACCAAAAAAAAGGGCATAGTGTAAAAAATGACAGGGGACAAGGGTTGGGGGGAAGAGGCATGGAGACAAGGCCAGTGTTCATTTTGGCAGCAAATTTCGATTTAGTTTTAGTCTTAGGACTAAAATAGCATTTTAGTTTTAGTCCTATTTTAGTCTTCTGCAATTGTTTTAGCCGTATTTAGTCGACTAAATCTCCAGGACATTTTAGTCGACTAAAATGTCCTACGTTTTAGTCGACTAAAATCTCCAGTACATTTTAGTCGACTAAAATCATTTTAGTCTACTAAAACTCATTTTAGTCACCTATAATTGAATTATTTAAGCATTTCTCTACAATTTCCAAACTCATTATATACTGCTGGAGTGAAAAATATGGTATGTTATTATTTATGTCATTGAGGTATGAACATGCACTACAGACCAGTGTTAATTTTGACGTCAAATTTCAATTTAGTTTTAGTCTTATGCCCCATACACACGATCATTTTTCATGCCGTTAAAAATGCCATTTTAAAAAATGGCCATTAAAAATGATCGTGTGTATGCTCCAGAGCATTTTTAACGACGTGAAAAACGGCCATTAAAAATTTCGAACATGCTCTCTTTTTTCACGTTGTTTTTCATGTCGTTTTTTTAACGACGTGAAAAACGATAGTGTGTATGCTTTAACGACATGAAAAAAAACCGCGCATGCTCAGAATCAAGTATAAGACGGGAGCGCTCGTTTTGGTAAAGCTAGTGTTGGAAATAGATATGGAACATTCGTCACGGTTGAACTAATAGCATTGTTTTAATGCTGCGCATTCTGTTCTTCTTTTGAGAATGCTTCAACAATTACCTTCTTTTGATAATGACATTGAGAGTTATGCCAAACTTGTTTCTAAAGTAATTCCTAATTGTTTTAATGATAGTAAAATATTATTTTCAAGCCACATCTCCCTCATAAATTCATAAATAAATGTAAAGATCATTTTTTGGGGTTTTTGTTCTTTTTGCAGTTTATTTTAGTAATTAAGTTAGCTTCTTAATTTTTTTGGGCCTTTTTTTTTTTGTCCTTCAAAAATTTTTGTGTAAAGTTCCCACACCAACCTTCAAAATTTGTCTCATTTTGCCTCAAGGAGGTTTGTGTCCCTTGTTAATAACAATAATATTATTTTAAATGTCCCTGCCTACTCCCTAGCAAACTCTCTTTTGAACTACAAATCACATAGTCAAGTATTTTAAGCCAAAAAAAAAGTATCCTTTATTTAGGAACATAACAAATTAAAGGGGATGGCAGCACTGGAGAGCCTGCTTGCATTTGTGGATCCCTTGGACCCCACAACAACCATCCAAGATGTGAAAACCAAACTAGTGATGGAAAGAAATCAAAAAGGAGCCCAATCTTGGCTTGAACTCCCAGAGGTCAGGAACCGCAGCAGATAAGTCATATATGTCCCCAGTCTGTGGTACTACAGCACGCATTATTTTTTCCTCTTCCTTGTAGCCTTCTCTCCAGCCTTCCCTGCAGCCTTGGTTGGTTTCTTCCTCGGAGGCTGGGGATCAGGAGAAGAGGTTGTGGCAGGAGGAGTAGTAGGAGGAGGAGGAGGAGGTGGAGGAGTAGGGACAACCTCTGTGATGTCGGTGAACTTGGTGAGTTCACCGAGCAATCCCTTGTTAATAACCTTCAGGAGAAGGGTCTCACTATACAGCTTTTGCCGCAGGTCCATTTGGCCTAGCTTTTGGGCCAGGACTGCGGCAAAGCCCTCCTCAGCAGAGGGTGCCTCTCGGAGGGCCGCAGTAGCCTCTTTTAGGAAGGCTCTTGTTTCCTCCTCCACCTGCCTACCTCTCCTTGGCCCTCGTGGTTTCATTATCAGGGGAGGCATCTGGGCTCTTGTGCTGGGCCCAGCCTCCTCCTGGGTGCCACTTGGCCATGCCTCCTCCTGGTCCCCAACATCACCCTCTTCCTGGCTCTGCTCTGGCTGTAAAAAAAGAAAGGGACTTTATTATTTTTTTGCCACCATCAATCACACACATTGTTCACCTCCAGACATTTAGGAATTGAATCTGAAAATTTCGAAAAGTCTCACAGATTCCGCCTCCTGATATTGTTGCCTTGTCCACATCAAAATTGACCCCTACTGTATCTTGGTCTTTAAATACTTTATTTTTCTAACATGAAATACCTAACAATACTAACATCAATTTAAATTCATCACTTTTCTAACATATAAATGGAGATATCAATACTTTACCTGGCTCCATATATCCAAATCTGCCTCCTCAAGGGCCTGATCTTGATCCTCAGAGGAAGCCAGAGCAGGGTTGCCAGGAAGGCTTGAGGGCTGGCTGCAAGGAAGGCTGGAGGTTTGGCTACAAGGAAGGCTGGATTGACCTCTGGCGGGTAGGGTGGAGATAGATTCCTGCACTTCCAGCTGGTCATCCAGGAAAGATAGCTTGCTGTAGTACCACAGACTGGGTTTATAAACCTTATCTGCTGCAGCACCTGACCTCTGGGACTTCAGGACCATATTCCTCTGGGTCCTGTATGTCCCCCTGATGGTAGCAATTTTGGTTTTCACATCTTGGAGAGTTGTTGTGGGTATCTGGGTTTGGACAAATGCAAGCAGGCTCTCCAGTGCTGCTGTCCTGGCCGTTTTGTTTTTATTGGACCCACTTTTGGTCTGCCACAGGATAGGGAGTTCTTTCCATTTGTCAATGAACTCCCCCATGAATTCTGGGTTTTTGAAACTATTCATTCTCTCTGTAAAATCAAGAACCCAGAAAAGACATATGTTTCAGGCAACATTCATCAAATCAGCATTTTGGACAGATCTAAAAGCCCCAAATCTCCTCCTCTGCGGAAACCCAAATCCTTAAAATGTTATGTACCTTGGTCAACACGTTCGTTGCGAACTCCCTCTCCCGCCAAATGAACGTATTTTTGACACATGGATCTGCACTTGATATACACTGCACATGCGTGAAACTCTGCGCGCTTTCCCCGCCCCTGACGTTCGATATTGTACTTTCCCCGCCCCTTCTCGCTCGTCGTAGTGCTTAGCAACATGGCGGAGACACAGGTGGCTGAGATTACCTCTACAGAGGATGAAATTCCTGAGGAGCCCAAATCCCGATCCAGGAGATATAAGGCATCCAACATGTCATTCGAGGAAATGGTGGAGATGGTCGCCATTTTGAAGAGGGAGGATTATGATGCCAAGCATGGGCCGTATAAAAGGCCTAATCTGGTCAAGTCAAAAATTATGGCCAAAGTGGTCAAAAGTCTTCACCAAAAATTCGGGGTGTGCAGAACGAAAGAACAGCTCAGAAAACGATGGTCTGATCTGAAGTTGCGGGAGCCCTTCCAATACAAACGAATCAAGAAAGTTACACGAAAAAGTAAGTATTTTTTTGCTATTTTCCCTGCTCGAGATTATTACTTGTATTATGTAGTGTATTTTTGTCTTTGATATAGTACAGTGAAAGATACCATCTTTCTTGTTCGTCCGCAAAGTAAACGGACGTATTAAACCTCTTTTTCCGTACAGTTCATCAAACGATGTTTTAGGATCATCCAATGTGAACACCCATTTATTTATTTTTATTTGGGGTAGCAAATTTGGTAAACAATAATTTTTGGGGAACAAATCCAAATGCCAATTTTTATTAAAATAAAGGATATGCATGGTAATGTTAAGGGAGAGAATGCTCAGCAGCTGATGAAACATCTGAACGCAGTAGTACAAGTGTGGGCCAAAAGCCCCAAAGTTTGAGGGTGTCACACACAGGTGATCCTGTGTATATACTTTGGGGTGTTACAATGTGTCAAACTTTGGGTCAAAAAGTATATGCTATGTTTTTGGCTATGTATCCAATCATGTGTTCCAGTTGTCACTGGGGGTACATTGAAAAATGGACCACGCTTCAAAATAATGTTTCCAAATTATTTGTTCATGGTTTAGTTTTCTCCAAAAAAATCTTCATTACTAATGAAACTATACCCTTTCTTGCAATCTCCATAGGGCTTCAAAAGGCTACGTCAGATGAGCCTCGAAATCCAACACCTTCAACAATACCCCCAGACCCACATGATGGAGAGGAACGTGAGGTTGTGGAAGTGGAAAGTGGCACCTCAACAGGTCAGTGTCAAACCAGACAGATGCAGGTTAATAGATGTAGGCCTACATATTCTATACTACATGTGTTTTTTTTTTTTATGTAGGTGCAGTTCTGGCCGAAGACCCCAAAAATTTTACACATCACAGTGCCCAGATCCTGATACACTACCTGATGGTCTGCTGTCGTGACCTTCAAAAATTAAAGGGAGACTTGATAGAGATCAGGGAAAATAGCAAGCAGGTGGAGGAAAGGCTACAAAAGATCATGGCTGTGCTTGGGCGTGTCTAATGTTTTTTAATAAAATAACGTTGAACTTGCTGTGTTTTGGCAGGTATGTTTTTCATTGAACCTTTTAGGACTAGTACATGTTTATTTTTTCACTATATTTTTAAAGATCTTTTTTGTATTCATGGCTGTTCATGCGTTTTAACAAGCAAAAAATGTTTGGGACATCTACATTTAAAAGGAATTGTCCAAAACAAAAACAAAAAATGGTATTTTGTTATCAAGAAGTTGTGGCTTCATTATGTAAATGTTGTGCACAGTGAACTAATCAATGTTTTGTGTTTACACTGACAATGAAGGCTAATTAAGAATGCACAATACACATGGCAATACAAGTGCACTAGGTAAACCTACGAGAAACATAAACCATTATTAAATTAAAACACCAAACCAATCTTTGTGAAAAATAAAGTTTTATTTTTCTAAATTAAAAGTTTAAAAGTCATCAGGCATTTCAATGGCCCCCCTACTATACAAAATAATCCACATATTTGTCACGGACCTCACGTCCGGTTTGGGGGGCCAAGCCTGGACGGCCAGCTTCCAGGGCCACAAGATGTTCTGCTTCCATTAATGAGGCCTCAGGCCCAGTCAAAGTCAGATAATTTGTGGAATGCACCCGGAGATAATTATGTAGCACACAGCAAGCCATTACAACATGGTTCCATTTGTAAGGGGCAAGGTGAATGGAGGTGAGGAACAGGCGGAAGCGGCTGGCCATGATGCCAAAGGCATTTTCCACCACCCTTCTTGCTCTGGCCAACCGATGAGTTGTACACCCTCCTCTCAGGGGTGAGGGTGCGTTGCGGGAATGGCCTCATCAAATGGGGACCCAGGCCAAATGCCTCATCCGCCACAAACACAAATGGGAGTCCCTCCACATTCTGCTCCACTGGTGGCAAGGCCAGCTGATCCAAAAGGAGCCGTTCCCCAAACTCCGTCTGTGCAAAAACTCCTCCATCAGACGTCCTGCCATTCTTGCCAACGTCCACATAGAGAAATTCGTAGGTGGCCGACACCACTGCCATCATCACGATGCTGTGGAACCCCTTATAATTGTAATAAAAGGATCCCGAATGGGGTGGTGGGACGACCCGAACATGTTTGCCGTCGATGGCCCCTCCACAGTTTGGAAAGTTCCATCGTTGGGCAAACACCGATGCCACATTCTGCCATTCATGTGGCGTAGAAGGGAACTGTGGAATGAAATCCAAAATAAATTAATACTTTGAGACAGAAACATTGAAAGCAGATTTAAGAAAAGCATTCATGGCCAACATTGGGAGAAACCAAAAAATTAAAACATTATTAGTAAGCAACAACAAACCCCCAAAAAAAACACAAAATAAAATGGGGGGGGGGTTGAAGATGAGTTGGGGAGATCCCAAATGAAGGCTGTAGCACTCTGTATGAATTATTGAAAAATGTAACATTCCTAGGCAATCTTTAGGGGGCGTTTAGGGTAAAGCACTACGATGGAGCATAGGTTAAAATCCATGGAAATGACTAGGCAAGGTGGGTATGGCCCCAGGATAGCATGCTGGAGAGGTTAGGTAAGGCAAATTTTAATGTAGGCCTAATGAAAAATTTCCAAAAAATAAATTTGCATGTGGAGAAAGGGGACATTCCCTGCAGCTAAGAATCATGGGAATTAGGGACTGCTAATAACCCCCCCCCCAAAAAATTAATACAAATAAATACATACAATGTGATGTTTGAAATAAGAACACTTACCTTAATATAGTCCTTCTGCAAAACTTGGAGGATGGCAGAACACGTCTCTGGTATATTGATACCCAGAGCCTGGGGGGATATGCCTGTGGAGAACTTTAGGTCCTGCAGGCTTCTCCCAGTCGCCAGGTATCGCAACGTGGCAATGAGCCTCTGCTCAGCACTGATGGCTTCACGCATAACGGTGTCCTGCCTGGTAATGTAGGGGGACACCAAAGCCAACAGATGCTGAAATACGGGGTCAGACATCCGGAGAAAATTCTTGTAGTCATCAGGATTATTCTCCCTGATCTCCCGCAACAAAGGCATATGACAGAACTGGTGCCGCTGGAGCAACCAATTCTTGGTCTATGAACTCCTCCTGACCCTGCTCATGGCATGGAGTCGGGATACAGCATGAACCCCTGCACCAACTACAGCACAAACTCTACGACGAGTACGTAGCCGCAACATGGCTAGATAACGGTCGGCAGCTCAGAACGAACTAGAAGAACGAACGGAAGAACAGCAAAACCTATGAAGAACAAGCTGAAAAACAGTAACGAGCAGACAAGAACGCACTGAATAAACAGATATGAACTGACTACAAGCACTGCAAAACAGATACGAACCCACAAGCACAAACTGAACTCCACAAAACGAACTTTAAAGCACGAAGACTGAAAAGCGCGAATCGTCTCTCACCAAACTTTTACTAACACGCGGTAACATGGAATTAGCAAAAGCGCCCCAAAGGGTGGCGTCATTAGAACCGAACTTCCCCTTTATAGTGCCGTCGTACGTGGTGTACGTCACTGCGCTTTGCTTTGAACGTTTTTTAAATCGTGTGTACGCAAGACAGGCTTGAGAGGAAACATGAAAAAAAAACAATGTGAAAAACGTCGGGAAAAATAATGGCAAGAAAAACGATCGTGTGTACGCCGCATTAGTCTTTTGACTAAAGTGCCATTTTAGTTTTAGTCGTATTTTAGTCATCTCAATTGTTTTAGCCGTATATTAGTCGACTAAAATGGTATTAAGTTAGTGGACTAAAATGTTTTAGTCAACAGAATTAACACTGGACAAGGCGCTTTTTTTTTTTTTTTTTATATTGGTGTACAGCAATGAATTGCACATGTCTAATAGTTAGTCTGGTTGAAAAAAGATGCAAATCCATCTAGTTCAACCAATAAAAGGGGGGAAAAAAACATACAATAATTATATATACAATCCTATACCCACAGTTTATCGAGAGGAAGGCAAAAAAAACAGCAAAGCATGATCCAATTTGCTCCTGCAGGGGAAAAAATTCCTTCCTGATCCCCAAAAAAGCAGTCGAATATTCCCTGGATCAACTTTACCTATAAATATTAGCATCAAGTTATATTATGAACCAGCTCTTGAGGGAGTCTATTTCACATTTGTACAGCTCTTACTGTGAAGAAGACTTTCCGTATTTGGAGATAAAATCTCTTTTCATATCGCCCCTTTAGCTTCTCTTCTCAAGAGAAAATAAATCCAGTTTCTCTCATCTTTCCTCATAGCTGAGCCTCTCCATGCCTCTTATTAGTTTGGTTGCCCTTCTCTGCACATGCGGGCACAAACTTTTGGTATCTGGAATCCACGCCAGCTCTAGCGAATGGAGCGGCAGTACGATTCCTTTGAAATAAGGCTGTCTACACTGGTGCCGGCCAGGGGGACTTATAAATTTGAGTGGGCATTTGTTTTAACTGCTTATCAGATATGTCTATTTTAATAAATACTGCACTATAATATAATTTTATGGCATCTTTTGGTAAATGGTGAGTGAATTTGGACCAGTTGAAGCAACAGCAGAGACCAGAATCCATTGGGGCCTTAGATAAGTTGTGACAAACAATGAGACCCATTATTAAGAAGGAGTGCTTTATGACCTTCTTTAATGAAGGGGTCATCCCAATTTGGTGAGTGCGCATTTTAAACACACGTGGCAGCACAAGCATGTAAAAGGAAAGGAGGAAGAACCACAAGTGCATGAATGAATTATTTTTGGTGTTGAGATGCACAATTGTGGTCTTTTTTATTTGTGTATTTGGACTTTTGTGTTTCATTTGGAAATAACTGTTAGGAAACACATCACTTTTATTATAAAATAAATCAGAATTTGTTTCAAAACATAGATCTGAATTTTCCTTTGAGTTTATTTAAATGATTAATAAGACGATCCTGTTCAAACTTGCATTAAGGACTGTAGTGTTTAGCCACTTCAGCCCTGGAAGGTTTTTCCCCCTTAAAGCGGAATTCTGTCGAAAAAAAATAAAATAAAGTCAGCAGCTACAAATACTGCACCTGCTGACTTTTCATATATGGACACTTACCTGTCCTGGGCGCCCGCAATGTTGGCACCCGAAGCTGATCTGTCCCTTGGCTCTTGGGTGGAGGCACCGCCATCTTCGGTAAGGGAATGCTTCATTTCCTGGTTCCCTACTGCGCCTGTGCAGCGCGATCCCCCCGGTCCCTGCTGTCTTCTGGAACCTGTGTGTCTCCCAAAAGACAGCGGGGGCGGAGGAGGAGCCGGACGTGGCGTAGGTTGTCATTGATCTATGCCTGGAAGTGGGAGCAAATACCTGGATTACACAGGTATCTGCTCCCTCCTCCCCCCTGAAAGGTGCCAAATGTGACACCGGATGGGGGGAGGGTTCCCGAAAAGTGGAAGTTACATTTTTGATTGATGTCCTTTTTCCCACAAATAGAGCTTTCTTTTGATGGTATTTGATGACCTCTGTAATAAAAAAAAAATACGCTATCAACAAAAGAGCGACAATTTTGAAAAAAATTAATAATAATTATTGCTATTAGAAAATAAAAAATAAAAATGTAAAAAAACAAATGTATTCATCAATTTAGGCCAATTTGTATTCTGCTACATATTTTTGGTAAAAAAAATCCCAGTAAGCGTATATTGACTGGTTTGTGCAAAAGTTACAGCGTCTACAAAATAGGGGATAGATTTATGGCATTTTTAATATTTATTTATTTTTTACTAGTAATGCCGGCCATCTGTGATTTTTAGCGGGACTGCGGCATTGCGGTGGACAGATCGGACACCTAACGGACATTTTTCACACTTTTTTTGGGGAACCAGTGACATTACTACAGTAATCAGTGCTAAAAATATGCACTGTTATTGTACTAATGAGACTGACAGGGAAGGGGTTAACATCAGGGGTGATCAAGGTGTGTTCTAACTGTATGGGAGAAGGGCTTACTGGGGCAACACACAGATCTGTCTTACTGCATAGCAGAAAGACATGATCTGTGTAATCTCCCCTGTCAGAACGGAGATTTGCCTTGTTTACACAGGCAGATCCCCGTTCTGTCACTGCAGGGATTGATCGCGGGTGACCGACGGACATCGAGTCCGCCGGACCCGCTGATTGGCACCCCGCTGGCCAATGGAAGTGCGCGCGCACCACCCACAGATTGCCGCGTACAAGCACGACTAAGGCCACTGCTGCTGGTAAACGGACGTTTAGGAGCAGTTGGGCATTTTTTTCAACTGCTCCTGAACTTTCCTCTATGTTATCTTATCAGTACATGTACACTGGTTCGTTTATAGTCGTTTCTAGGCAGTTGTGTTTAAAGGCTTTTTCTTGAACCCAAAAAAATGCGTTCAGAAGCTGTGTTTAGAGGCAGTTGAAGCGCCAAACGCGGCTAAACACGGCAATTTGTGTTTAGCAGCGTTTCGTTTCCAAAAATATTTTTTTTTTCAAATGCTTCAAGACGCAAACGCGGCTAAACACGGCTAAACGCGGCTAAACGCGGCATGTAAACGCGGCTAAACGGCCGTTTTTAGACACTGGTTTCTAGCTGTCAAGGTAAATTGTTTAGGAGAGTTTGAACAACGTCCCGTGTACATGAAGCCTTAAAGCTACGGCGATTTGCGCAGCCGAGCCAACCTGCCGCAATATAACTGCAGCGGCTGGTCGGCAAGTGGTTAGTATTGTTATCTCCATGGACAAACGTGCTAACGTTTGCAAATTAGTTTACAGAAAGCCTTCAACTAATATATGGGTTTGTGTTTTGGCAGTTACTGCTTAAATTAAGCGTGTATTGGTTTTCCTGGTTGGCACTTATGTCTCTCTAGCTGACTTCTCATCAATGAACCTAAACAAGGTTTGACATAAGCATTGACCCAATAAAACCTTGCAAGAACAGTAATGAAAGTTGTTTGAAGCTTTGAGACCTCAGAGTGACATTAGGATTTTACAGAAATGATGTTGAGAAATAGCAGTGCACAGGGGCACATTCCAAAAGCAATTTGTGCTCAAAAATAGATTATTAAACTTGGTCTTTCTTTGAATGTGTGCCCTCGGTCTCTGAACAGCAACTCCTGGAATATTTGGGCTTCTTTACATGTTCTGAATTCAGAACATAATCGAGCACTTACAAGTGAAAATCAATCAGCTTTTCCTATGAGACTGGTAACAAAGATCCTTATAATTTACCATAGGAAGCAGGACAACTAATAAAATAGATGGGGAAGAGCCAGCTCTCTAATGATGATGATTATGACGGTGATATTATTAAGTACTGAGCTAATGAAAATGTCTTTCAAAATGTTTTCTTTACTGCTTTATTATGAATGTAAGCCTCATATATAATATTCGTTGTTGGCAACATTGTCTGAAAAGTTTTTATATGTTTATGTGTATATCTAGGCACTTAAAATACTATAAAAACTACTTGTGCCAAATGCAGCTGCCTTAAAGTGGTTGCAAACCCTTACATATAACCAATGAAGTGACTAACCTCAGGTGATACACCAAGATGAAACAAGTCCTCCTACATAATTTGTACCTGTTTATCTGCAGTTCTTTCTTCTCTGCAGTCTTCTAAAACACACATTTTACACAGCATCTCTCAGCAACAGAAAGCAGGGGGTCAGATCTGACATCACACATGCTTCAGAGTTAGAGCACACAGCTTTGATAACTGATTGAATGGAAATGACACCCCCCCCCCTTCACAGGCTCAGTAAAACATAGAGCTGAGGCTATGTGTCATCTGCCTGTGTTGGGGGGGAATGGGGGGGTGACCGTCTTCTGAGAGGCTGAGGTGTCGTCTTATTCTTTTAGTAGTGAGTCATACAGATAGCAGAGAGAGGAGAGATCAGAGAGGAACCAGTCTGGGTGCTTTGGCTTTATGTTAACACAAACTATAGTGAGATGTGCTTTATTTATTTTTCATTTCTGAGGATTGCAACCACTTTAAAGTGGATCTGCCCTCATCCCCCGCCCAGTTTTTTTTATCGCCCCCGCTTACCTTAAGCACTTCAACCTGGAAGGATTTGCCCCCTTAATGACCAGAGCATTTTTTGCGATACAGCACTGCGTCGCTTTAACTGATATTACGCGGTCGTGCAACGCTGTACCCAAAAAAAATGTATGTCCTTTTTTCCCCACAAATAGAGCTTTCTTTTGGTGGTATTTGATCACCTCTTCGGTTTTTATTTTTTGCGCTATAAACAAAAAAATGCCGACAATTTTGAAAAAAAACTATTTGTTTTTACTTTCTGCTATAATACATATCCAATATATATATATATATATATATATATATATATATATAAAAAAACAAATTTAGTAATCCGTTTAGGCCGATCTATATTTTTGTTTAAAAAAATAAATAAATCTCAATTGCTGTATATTTATTGGTTTGCACAAAAATTATCGCGTCCACAAACTACAGGATAGATTTAGGGACTTTATTTTTTATTTTTATTGTTTGTACTGGTAATGGCAGTGATCTGCGATTTTTTTTTCTTAGCGGGACTGCGACATTGCGGCGGACAAATCTGACCCTCAATGACACTTTTTGGGGACCAGTGACATTTTTACATTGATCGGTGCTATAAAAATGCACTTATCAATGTAAAAATGACACTGGCAGGGAAGGGGTTAAACACTAGGGGGCGAGCAAGGGGTTAAGTGTGTTCCCTCAGCGTGTTCTAAATGTAGGGGGGGATGGGCTTACTGAAACATGACAGAGATCATGGTTCCCGATTACTGGGAACAGTAGATCCCTGTCATGTCACTAGGCAGAATGGGCAAATGCCTTGTTTACATTGGCAGTTTCCCGTTCTGTCTCTCCACGCCGCGATCATGGGCCGCCAATGGAAATCGAGTCCACGGGACCTGCGGGCGCATGCGCCTGCTGTCCTGCTTTTACGGACTGATGTACAAGTATGTCAGTTCACGCAGGAGGGCCAAGGCAAGTGGTTAAGGTGGTATCTGCATATTTCAGATACTCACCCATCCAGTGGATCCAGCGTTGTCCTTCTGAGATCCTCTCATGCACCCCCTCATATCTCTGCCCTGCACAGACATGTTTTTCCTGACATCCCGATGACACACCTTTGGCCCACCCTCTCCTCCTTTCCTGAATGGAAGGCTATGCCTGGGATATGTGACATTCATATCCTGGGAGGCACAGCGGGGAAGTGTGCATGTCATTCGCCAAAGGTGATTGACGTGCATCAGGAGGCAGGGTTGAATATTTTCAGTAAAAAACAAAACAGCGCAATATGTATAGAGATACAAGGAGGGGTGGAGTGGAGGAAAGTAGTGGAAGAAGGTGAAGGCCCGCTTTCAGGGGTATGGAGTGCGAGTCTGCAGGCTGTATGGCGTATGGCTAGTAGTGTAGCTTAAAACGTAAAGTAACTAAAGCCAAGACAAGAATGTTATATATTGCAACTAACGATTTCTTAGATGTTTCAAGTGCATTTGTTTTCTCTTTTTTTTCTAGAAATTCCTTTTATTTTCATCTGGTAATCCTATCAATAATACATTTCCATTACTAGGGTAATGATATTCACTCGTTGTACTGTGTCTATGAAGGAGCAGTGTTGTCTTCATAGGATAGAACTAGAAAATACCTTCTCCTCTTCTCCATAATATAATGGATAGATGTTCTGTACTTCACAGCAAAAACAATGCTATATGCTATATGATAACCATCAGTGGAAGCAGAATGCAAAGCAAATTATTAGCTCACAAGATTTCTGACAGGATCAACAGTTATTGTTTGCACGGAAACAGATATAAATTCACTTTATATGGTGTATTAAACAGACCAGAGGGGAGCAAATAAAAGTTCATTGTTAGGGCTTATGCCTTAATTTGTTATGGTAAGGACTATGTTACCTAACATATAGCATATCATGTGAGCAAATAAAATCTGTCTAGTATCAGCTACCAGTTGTAGGAGAGGGTATATTTTAACCAGACCAGGCTCCAAAAAATATTTTGAGAAAGAAAATGCTTAATTGGATGTTGACAGTGTAGCTGGTGTGTTCAGGGCTATATTTGGGCCACTGCCTAGGGCAGCAAATTTAGAGAAGGCGTGGCTAAGTACATTTTTCTTATTATTATAAACATTTTCCTTATTATGTTACTTTCTTCTGTTTACCTCTTAACATATGTGGCTAAAGTCAGCGAGAGAACTATGGGAATAGGAACTAGTGCAGGAAATGTGAAACCATCCCTCCTTTCCCTTGGCTGGTGGTCTGTACTGCTGAGAAGTGCATTTAGATATAGGATAGCACTCAGTATCTGAGCAGTACAATGGCTAGCATTGTAAGCAGAGTGTCGGGGTTCAGTTTGCTCTTGAAGACTACCTTCATCCACAGTAGGAGGTAAAATGGTCATTAAAGATCATTAGTGCAAAAGAGGCTTGTGGGTAGGACATAACTAGCATACCCCAAAGGTGGGACAAGTCAACACACATTGAAACTTAAAAGTCCCTATATAGTGTATATTGTAGAAATGAAATGATCACAGAAATAATTTAGTTTACAGAAACTGCACCACATATGTTGCGGGTTACATACCTCTTCAAAGAAAAAGGCAAAATGTTGATTTACTAAAACTGGAGAGTGCAAAATCTGGTGCAGCTGGGCATGGTAGCGAATCAGATTCTAACTTCAGCTTGTTCAGTTAAGCTTTGGCAAAAAATCCTGGAAGCTGATTGGTTTCTATGCAGAGCTACACCAGTTTTTGTACTTTGCAGTTTTAGTAAATCATCCCCAAGGTCTGTCATCAAGAAAAATAATATGAGCTGCTTACAGACCACAGAATGTGTTATGTCTCATGTATTTGTACTTTTTTTCTGTGTCATATTAAACTGCATTAGGTTACTATTGTTCTGATCATTGAGTTGCCCTGAGATTTCCAAAGTCCTTGAGGTATATCCAGCTAAAGGTGGAAATCAGTTCCAGAAAGCTGGCAGAAAAAACTTCCCTGTAAGGGGAAACCTACTCTTTCCTACCTTGTCACGTTTCCTTTCCTAACACTGCTCCTACTCTCTCCATTACAGGTGAGGCTCTATTCCTGACCCACTCCCACACTGTAGGCATGTTGACTGATGCAAAAACTGATATTTAAGCACTTCTGTGTCAAGATGGCCACCCAAATCTCACAGGATTTCAGCATCCAATAGGAGATGCTGGCCTCTTGAAGATGGCCACCTGGAGCCCATAATAGGGGACAAATTAGTCTCCAACAGTTTCCTGCAACAGTGTTACCTTCAGATTTGTGGACAAACTGCAGCACAATACCTGCCTACAGGCTCATAGTAGGCTATTCCATTTAGGATTAGTCAGGAACCAATTGATCTATTGGTATGACTCTGCTTTGTGGGAAGAAATCCACACAAATACTGTACAGGGAAAACATACAGAAGTCTATGCTTTGTAGATTGCAATGTAAAAAGTGGTCCTCTTATTTTACTAAAATTCTTAATAAGACTTACAGTATATCCTGTATAAGAAAGTTATTACGCACCTATTCTACTATCCATTGGGTCTCCCAATGACCCCGGCTTCATTACTATTGATTGAAGAGATAGCATGTTAAGCAATATTCACAATATGATGCATACAGTCAGGTCCATAAATATTGGGACATCGACACAATTCTAATCTTTTTGGCTCTATACACCACCACAATGGATTTGAAATGAAACAAGCAAGATGTGCTTTAATTGCAGACTTTGAGCTTTAATTTAAGGGTATTTACATCCAAATCAGGTGAACGGTGTAGGAATTACAACAGTTTGTATATGTGCCTCCCACTTTTTAAGGGACCGAAAGTAATGGGACAATTGTCTGCTCAGCTGTTCCATGGCCAGGTGTGTGTTATTCCCTCATTATCCCATTTACAAGGAGCAGATAAAAGGTCCAGAGTTAATTTCAAGTGTGCTATTTGCATTTGGAATCTGTTGCTGCCAACTCTCAATATGAGATCCAAAGAGCTGTCACTATCAGTGAAGCAAGCCATCATTAGGCTGAAAAAACAAAACAAACCCATCAGAGAGATAGCAAAAACATTAGGTGTGGCCAAATCAACTGTTTGGAACATCCTTAAAAAGAAAGAACGCACCGGTGAGCTCAGCAACACCAAAAGACCCGGAAGACCACAGAAAACAACTGTGGTGGATGACCGAAGAATTCTTTCCCTGGTGAAGAAAACACCCTTCACAACAGTTGGCCAGATCAAGAACACTCTCCAGGAGGTAGGTGTATGTGTGTCAAAGTCAACAATCAAGAGAAGACTTCACCAGAGTGAATAGAGAGGGTTCACCACAAGATGTAAACCAGTGGTGAGCCTAAAAAAACAGGAAGGCCAGATTATAGTTTGCCAAACAACATCTAAAAAAGCCTTCACAGTTCTGAACAACATCCTATGGACAGATGAGACCAAGATCAACTTGTACCAGAGTGATGGGAAGAGAAGAATATGGGGAAGGAAAGGAACTGCTCATGATCCAAAGCATACCACCTCATCAGTGAAGCATGGTGGTGGTAGTGTCATGGCGTGGGCATGTATGGCTGCCAATGGAACTGGTTCTCTTGTATTTATTGATAATGTGACTGCTGACAAAAGCAGCAGGATGAATTCTGAAGTATTTCGAGCAATATTATCTGCTCATATTCAGCCAAATGCTTCAGAACTCATTGGACGGCGCTTCACAGTGCAGATGGACAATGACCCGAAGCATACTGCAAAAGCAACCAAAGAGTTTTTTAAGGGAAAGAAGTGGAATGTTATGCAATGGCCAAATCAATTACCTGACCTTAATTCGATTGAGCATGCATTTCACTTGCTGAAGACAAAACTGAAGGGAAAATGCCCCAAGAACAAGCAGGAACTGAAGACAGTTGCAGTAGAGGCCTGGCAGAGCCTCACCAGGGATGAAACCCAGCATCTGGTGATATCTATGCGTTCCAGACTTCAGGCTGTAATTGACTGCAAAGGATTTGCAACCAAGTATTAAAAAGTGAAAGTATGATTGGTAATCTGTCCCATTACTTTTCGTCCCTTAAAAAGTGGGAGGCACATATACAAACTGTTGTAATTCCTACACCGTTCACCTGATTTGGATGTAAATACCATCAAATTAAAGCTGCAAGTCTGCAGTTAAAGCACATTTTGTTTGTTTCATTTCAAATCCATTGTGGTGGTGTATAGAGCCAAAAAGATTAGAATTGTGTCGATGTCCCAATATTTATGGACCTGACTGTATATACATGGACATTAACGTCTTCTCTCTTTCCTCAACCAGAAGCTTTCCAGGTCTTTCTACATAGTGATAATTTTGAGTTTTACTCTTAAAAAGGGAGGAAACCCTGATGGGTGTTACTTCCTCTTTGTTTCCCTGCAAAGGTAAAGCATAGTGGGCTACTATGCATCGCATAGTAGCCCATTATGTTACACCTACCTGCAGGAGAAGTCCGCAATGTCCCCGTCTTCCTCGCTAGTAGCGAGTGTCCATTCTTCACCCCTCTTCCTTCCGGGGCCGCGAACTTCGGCTCTGTGACTGGCTGGAGTCACGTGACGTCACTCCTGCGCATGCACGCAGGAGCCACCTTTAACGGCATGACCCGAGCTAGAAACGGCACAGCGTGCCCTTTCTAACTCCGGCGCATGCGCAGAAGAAATCGCCGTACGGCGATTTGCAAATATCTCCTAGACCGTGCAGGTCTGGGAGATATTTCAAGCACCTACAGGTAAGCCTTAATCTAGGCTTACTTGCAGGTTAAAGTGGTTGTAAAGGGTTTACAACCACTTTAAGGGTAGTAATAGTAACGCACAAACAGTCAAAGTAAAGGCATTTTCTGTGTGTATGTGTGTGTGTGTGTGTATACACACACAATAATTTATATACTACAAAGCATGATTGTTATTTTTTGTCTATTTAATTCTGTTCTATTTTTCGGGACATGTAATAATATTGCCAACATACAATGTACATAAATCAGTAAAACAATGGTTTTCACAGGTTAGGGGTACACTGATTATTTGTAGAAGCCTATGTTCCACTCAATGGATCGCTCTGTGCTAGGATGTCTGACCCTCTCTATAACAGTGGTGAATTGCAATGTAGATTATGACCCCTACCATGTTCAGGGGCAAGAAACTGGAGTTTATAAAAGCAACTTTGGCAAAGTGACAGAATTTAAGGTTGTTTGAGTTCTATGCATTTCTATACTTTGCTAAATCATGTTGAATCCAGAAATGTTTCAGTCCCCCTTTTTTTTTATATATATAATTGCACTGATACACGTGCACAAATACATAGAATCACAGACCCTTGGTGGATGTTTTTGCAAAATTCACCCTTTTTTTTCTGCCTCCCCCTCTCCCCATCCACCCCTCTCCACCATGGCATGACCCATTGTCCCCCTACTCCTCGATTGTGGGTCCTATCCCTCTCCTTTTTTTTTCTTCCCCCCACTACTTTGCATATATGATGGGTTTTCAAGATGGGGAAACAGGGGGAGGGATAATGGATGTGAAGGGAGGAGAGAGAGCTAAGGAAAATGGAGGAATATAACCCTTTTTTTCCCCTCCTCCCTTTTCCTCCCTCTCTCTCTTTTTCCCCTCTTGCCTTCGAATGACGAGATGGAGAATATTAATGCCTTGTAATTTAAAATAATGACCAATGATACATAAAAATGTAAATGGATAAACAGACAAAATAACTAAATCGCTTAAAAGAAAGAGAAAAAGAAAGGAAAAGAGAAAAGAAAGAAGATACTCTCAAAAAGAATTTAAGAATGCGACATGCACAATCTCAGTTAGTGGCAGATCGGGTACAGCAGCCCGGATTACCCCCAGTTAGGGAACTTACAATTAGTAAGACAGACTTAGTATAGTCATTTAGTAGAGAGATAGTTAGAGAGTTGGGTGAGATAAAAGGTACGAGTGTAGTGAGTGTGTGTATTGTTTTTTTTTTCTTCCTCCTTTTTCCTCTACCTTTTCCATTTTTTCATCTCCGACATACTAGCTTGGATCGCCCCCCCCCCTTGTATTATTCTTATGGGAGGGGTAAAATTAAAAGATCTAAAATCCTAAATTAATTTCACAAACAAAAATTTGGAATCATTCTTTTCCAAGAAACACATTTTGGTTCAGATCACATTCCTAAAATAAATAATAGAAATGATGTCACTTGGATTCACGACACATTTTGTTATTCGAAAACAAGAGGCGTTTCTATTGCGTTCCACACGGATATACCTCATCAAATAGTACAAAGCTGGAAAGGCAAAGATGGCAGATCCTTGATTATAAAAGTCATGCTATACGGAAAAATGTTCACAATTATACATTTTTATCTACCAAATTATGAACAAATTAAGAGTGGAATAAAATCTTTTGTGGAAGCAATGGAAAAAGCAGAAGGAACAATAATTATGGGCGGAGACTTTAATTTTATAATGGACTCAAAAATAGATACATCTAGCACTCGCTTCCATAGTAAAAATAGTAAATTAAAAGAATTTAAATATCTACTGGGAAGACATCAAATGATAGACATATGGAGGGCTCAACATCAGACCGAAAAAATGTATACATATTATTCAAATATACATAACTCATATCACAGAATAGATTACTTTTTTATTAATCAATCCGGTCTGATGATGACCCCCTCAACCGATATTAGCAACTTTTCCTGGTCAGACCACGCTCCGATATATTTGGAATTTAGGTTAGTGGAATATAAAAAATCAATAGGAAAGTGGAGATTGAACCACAATTTAATAAAAAAACAAAGAGTGTGTAAATGATATACGACAGGTTGCGAAATTATTTTTGGTAATTCATGAAAATGATGATACCTCAATTCCCATACAATGGGAAACACTTAAATGCATTCTGCGGGGAATATTTATCAAGCACGGATCTAGGCTGAAAAAAGGAAAAAAATCAGAAGCAGTCTCAACTAATGATGGAGATTATAAAACTAGAAGGTAAGCATAAACAGAGCCTTAAAATGGAGGATAAAATAGCATTAAAAGAAAAACAAACGCAGCTACAATACTTGCTTGATGAAGATTCCCTCCGGATGAGGGGTAAAAATAAAACACAATGGTATCAACAAGGTAATAAAACTGGGAAATTGTTAGCCAGAACTTTAAAAAACCAACAACCCATGACTTCCATAGTCAAAATCTTAAAAACAAATGGGGAATTGGCTTACGATCCAATGGAAATATCCAAAGCTTTCCATACATATTACTCTAAGTTATATAATTTAAACATACAACAGGGAAATAAAGATAAGAAAGGGGAAGAGATCTCAATAGAGGAAATCCAACAGGCTATCTCCGATCTGGTTCCGGGCAAGAGCCCTGGACCAGACGGATATACTTCAAGATTTTATAAATCATTTCAAGATATAATAATACCCATTCTTAAAAAAACATTAACTCTATATCTAGAACACAAATCTTTACACTACAAAGCATAGAAGCTCACATTGTATTAATACCAAAACCTGAGAAAGATCACACATTATGTAATAATTACTGACCAATTTCTTTGACAAATATCGATATATGGCTATATTCAAAGATTATCTCCAATAGATTAACACCCATATTACCAGGGTATATAGACCTAGATCAAACGGCTTTACGAAAGGTAGAGAAACAAGGGACAACATTATAAAAACTTGTACACTAGTAGAACATGCTCAGAGAACTGCCATCCCAACATGTCTATTATCTATTGATGCTGAAAAAGCGTTCGACAGAGTGGGATGGCAGTTCTTAGAGAAAACATTAATTCAGATAGGAATGGGCACAAAAATCCTTAGTAGGATTGTTGCGTTGTATTCTAATTCACGGGCCAAAGTAAGAACAAACAGAATGCTATCGGAGTATATAGGAATCTCAAATGGAACCCGGCAGGGATGTCCACTATCTCCCTTATTATATATACTAGTGATGGAACATCTTATACAAGCAATAAGGAAAAATAAAGATATACAAGGAATCAGTATTAAAGACAAAGAATACAAAACAGCAGTATATGCAGTTGATTTATTAATATACGTTACTAAGCCCATTATAACAATACCTAATTTAATAAAAGAATTCAAAAGATTTGGGGAATTGAGTAACTTTAATGTCAATTATGATAAATCTGAAATGCTAAACGTATCACTAACAGAAAAAACACAATTATTATTGCAAAAAGACTCTGTTCAAATGGCAGCAAATAGCAATTAAATATCTGGGAATTTATATCCCGAGAGACTTGAATAAATTACCAGAATTGAATTACAACGCGACAATCCGAAAAATAATAAAACTATTACAAAAATTTGAAAAAATAACACACTCATGGATGGGAAGAATTAATATAATAAAAATGGATATATTACCAAAATTGTTGTATATATTTCAAACTGTTCCATTGGTTATTCCAAATAAATTAATGAATGAACTAAGGAGAGCAATAGGAAGCTTTTTCTGGGCCCTTAAAACACCACAAATTAAAAGGGAAATCCTAATTAGAACTAAGAAAAAGGGAGGGTTAGCACTACCTGATTTCTCAAAATACCTACAAGCAGCTTCTCTGACTAGGATAGTAGACTGGTACCAAAATAGGGAGGATAAACAATGGGTTAAACTAGAAGAAGACATTATAGGCATTCAACTCAAAGCGCTCCCTTGGATAAAACCGCACTTAAGACCTGGAGATAAAAAAAACTAACAATTTTTATAAGAGCTACATTAAAAATATGGGATGCAGAATTAAAAAAGGGGAACCTATCCACTATGATGGGACCAATGACCCCATTGTTCTCCAATCCAAAATTTCCACCAGCCTTAGCAACCACAAAGTACTTAAAATGTAATATACTGGAGAACGCAAGGGTGGCCCAGATTCTAGTTGAAGGGAAAATACCAAAAATGCAAGACTTGGGACCTGAATATAAATATAAATGGCTACAATACCATCAATTAAAACCTTACATTGCAACAAATATAGTAATACCTTCAATAAATAGACCAAAATCAATATTTGAACAAATTTTAATAGATGAACCAAAATCAATTAAAAAATTATCTAAGATATATGGTTTATTACTCCCTTCAGGACCCCTTAGAGAGCTATCGGGAATGAAAAAATGGGAAAAGGAAATAGGGAGATCAATATCAGAGATCGAATGGAAGAAAATGTTTTCAATAATTCATAAAACATCTATTGCAAATAAGTACCAAGAAAGAAATTATAAAATAGCAATGAGATGGTATTGGAGCCCAGTAGCGTTAAATAAAATAAATAATGGACAGACAGATATGTGTTGGAGATGTAAGGTCGAAAGGGGGACATTGGACCACATTTGGTTCAGTTGTCATTTAGTGAGAAATTTTGGGGAAAAAGTTCACGAGATATACTGGAAAGTGTCGTAAGTAGAGAGAAATCTAAACATAGATATTTCATTGCTATCCTTGATTCCTGACTCAATAAAGAATATCAAGAAGGATATTTTTCACCATATGACTACGGCAGCTAGAACAATAATAGCTTGCAATTGGAGAGAAAATAAAAGTCCAAATATAGCAGATTGGGTATGTGAAATTAACAAAATACAATATATGGAAAGACAGATAAGAGAAGACGGATATATAAATAGCCAAATGCCAGAAATATGGCAAAAATGGGATGAATTTTGGCTCTCGGAAGGAATGAAAGAATATATATAAATGAAAAATTAGGAGAAAATCGAAGGTGACAAGTAAATGAAGTGGAAAATGTGAGAGAAAAATGGGAAGGCGGGGGAGAATGCGTGTCCTTTTTTTTTTTGTGTGAATGGTAGTAAGGATGAATGGATATGGAGATAATAGGAGTATATGTATATATATGTTGATTGTTTTAATGATAAAGTAATTGATAATTATCAAGATTCGGTTTATTGACAATTAATGGGAATAATGTATACTGTAAATGAATCTTGTGTAAATGTAAAGTTTTTGTATCTGAGAAAAAGACCAATAAAAGGAACTTGAAAACAAAATAAAGAAATGTAGCGAAGAAAAAAAGATTGTTCTCTTTTTAAATGTATTATTTCTAAACACACGGAAGGGCTGCCCATTCTTGCTTTGTATTAAATATTTATTTATAGATACTGTAGATGGCTGTAGTTCTCAAGGTAATTTAAATAATTTTTTATAAAAAGATAATTTTAGCCATGCTGAAACAAAAAAGCTGGTTGTTACATCAGTATAAGTATAGCTGGTCTAAAGTAGAGGCTACGAACAGTCATGGTGACAACCAGGCTGCACAAAGTACTACTGCTGCCGCTCCTGTCATCTGTTCTTTAGTCACTTATTTTACACTTGCTCTGGTTGGTTTTGACCATTATAAACATGGTTCTTATATGGGCCTCACAGCCATCAATTAAATTTAAATCTGCCTTGAAAATTACACCTGAAATTTAAGGAGCTAAAGTTGATTAGTGCTTGAGGGGCATTAAAAACCATGCTTAGTTATTACTACTGTAAATATATAGTACAAACTATAATGAGACGTGCTTTGCTAATTTTTCATGTCTGAGGTTTACAACCACTTTAAGGGTTTTGGAGTGTGTAACTAAAGCCAAGAAGAAAAATGTTATATATTGCAACTTACCTTTTCATAGATGTTGTAGGTACATCCATTTTTTTTTTTTTTTCAGGAATTCCTTTTATTTTCACTTGGTAATCCTATCAATAACACTCTTCCATTTCTAGGGTGATGATGTTAACGCATTGTACTGTGTCTATGAAGGAGCAGTGTTGTTCCCCTAGGATAGAACTAGAAAATACCTTCTCTTCTCCTCCATAATATAAGGGGCAGATGTTTTGTACTCCACAGCAAGAACAATGCTAACCAATAACAATCAGTGGAAGCAGAGTGCAGACTATATATTATATATTTCCTTTCATAAAAACCAATCCAATAAACTCCATCCACTATACTTCAACATTTTCTAGTAAGCACATTTTTTTTTTTTATAATTTCATCTGTTTTTCCGTATATTTTTTGTTTCATATTTTGTTTATTATATTTTTTTCTTGGCTTCTAAAATAATGCTAGTTAAATTATAAGCACCCTTGGTACAAGCTAGGAAATTACAGATTACTTTTTGTACTTAATGTATAATGAAACAGACACTGCTTTGAATAGGATCAATACATGCAGTACATTGTGCAGTGGATAAATTAAACTGTATTACACTGATGCCATTTTTTATTCCTTCTGTGTTATATGCAAATATTCCCTAGGCCATGAAGAGCTGCTGAACCATGATTGAATAGATGAGAATTACTGCTTTCTTTATTTGTTTTCTGGGTTTATTTATTAAAGCTATGTAAAAAGCAATAATCATATCCAACATACAGCAGCCCACAGCAATCAAATGTCACTTTATTGCAGTCAGATCAGAGAAATGTGATTTTTGCTATTATGTGTGTTTTTGGCCCAATATACAGTATAAACGTGTGTGTGTGTGTGTGTGTGTATATATATATATATATATGTTCTGTTACTAGTCTAGTTGGATTTAATCCTGTAATGTGTGCCTTTTTTGCACACAGTGGGGCAGAAAACTGGAGCACTCAGAATCTGGTGCAGCTGTGCATGGTAGCCAATCAGCTTCTAACTTCAGCTTGTTCAATTAAGCTTTGACAATAAAACCTGGAAGCCGATTGGTTTCTATGCAGAGCTGCACAATTCAGTTTTAGAACATCAACCCCACTGTGTGCTCTTTCAGCATCATGTTTGTGGTGTTTTTCTATCATCTATATCTGTCTTTCAGCCTGTGTCTCTTTATTTTTCTCATCTACACCTGTATTCACCAGTCCTAGTCTAAAATACACCCCCAGGGTTGCTGGTGCATTGAGTGCATTGTCTGCACCCTGGTTTGGACTCTAACCTTTAAAGACTTTGCATCTCAGGAAAATCTATACTTACATAGAGGATCTTCTTCACAGTTGTCCAAGTCCTAGAGATCACCAGTTTATAAACTAACAATCAGCAGTTCTGCATTAAAAAAATATGTTATTGTTAATATTGTTACCATATTCATCTGAATAATGTATTATTGTTGTGGACCACCAAACCACAATGAACACCTTAGTAAACATGCCAAGCCCTAATGAAAAGCACCACTGGGGCACAAGATACTGGCTTAATTTAATATTGCTTATGATAATGTACATCATTTCATGCTGTGACTTTCACTGACTATAGCATAAAATTGTAATAACACAGCAATGGCTATTTAATTGTCAGATGGTGATTGCAATGTATTTTTAATTTCAATGACCTGAAATATTGCCATTTAGTTCACCATGCTGCTCAGAATGACTTAGAAGTGTTCATTTTTTATATGCTTGAGGTGTTCTCCTAATTCCCAGCAATGAGCGTCAGATGCCTATATCAGTGATAATATAATATCTTGTTAAAATGTAAACACAATATTGATACCAACCCTTGAGCAATCACTGGGATTGAAAGGTGTTTTCTTTTCACTGAACCTAAAATTGATTATAGAGATTCCCAGTAGGAAAAGGGAACTCAGCCACTTTGACATCTCTGTTTGTAATAAGGACAAGCAGGTGATTCACCTCCAGGTTAAGAAAACACACTACATAGGCTGCTGTGAGTATAGATTTTTTTTCCTAAGCTGAATGTAAGCATCGCTAAAAGCCACAATAAACAATGTGAAATACATTATTGGTAGAGGTAATATTGTGCGGTTCTGGCCATCTTTGTGCATTGAAGTAGAACTCAATTTAAGTGATTTGTGAAGACTTAAGAGTAAATTGGGCTGCTGCTCATAGCAATCAATCATTTTCTAACTCCCATTACAAAATGAAGTGTGGGACTTGCAATGGTACCAGTTTTTTTTTTTTATATATATATATCGCTGCCTATGGACTGCATATGAACACTTCCAAGGGAAAAAGACCAAGCTTACTTACCAACCAGCTCACAGACAACCAAATCAATCTGTCTAACAGTATGCGTTAAAAGCAGGGGTTTAGTCTGCATGCTACAGGTATGTTGGGGCAGCCACAAGCCTGGGTTGGGGATTAGTTTATGCCACACTATTTATGTAAAACTATTGAAACTTTGCCTGGTCTGAAGCTACTAAAGGGGTGTAATATAAGTAAATGACACACATAGTCTACAGCTCGGGTCAGTTAAACACATTGGGGTTTGAAGACAGCAGTACAAGAGTTATTACAGTATTAATATACAAGTGGTGTCCAAGGGTAACAAAGGTTTCTCTAGCAGCCTGTCTTAAGCAAGTAGGGGGAGAAGATCTGGGATTTCAAATCCCCAGGCCGCTGCACTGGATTTGCGGGCACAGATAGCACATCAGCCAATTTTCAGCTTTCAGCACTGTCACGCTTTGAATGACAATTTTGCGGTCGTGTGACGTGGCTCCTAAACAAAACTGACGTCCTTTTTTTTCCCACAATTAAAGCTTTCTTTTGGTGGTATTTGATAATCTCTGCGTTTTTTTTTTTTTGCGCTATAAACAAAAATAGAGTGACAATTTTGAAAATAAAATAATATTTTTTACTTTTTGCTATAATAAATATCCCAATTAAAAAAAAAAAAAAATTTTCTCAGTTTAGGCCGATAACATATTTTTGCTAAAAAAGAAAAATCGCAATAAGTGTATATTGATTGGTTTTCACAAAAGTTATAGCGCCTACAAAATAGGGGATAGATTTATGTCATTTTTTTTTAACCAGTAATCTCGGTTATCTGTGATTTTTGTCAGGACTGCGATATTGCGGCAGACAGATCGGACACTTTTGACACTATTTTGGGACCATTTACATTTATACAGTGAACAGTGCTATAAATATGCACTGATTACTGTATAAATGTGACTGGCAGGGAAGGGGTTAACACTAGGGGGCGATCAAGGGGTTAAATGTGTTCCCTAGGGAGTGATTCTAACTGTAGGGGGAGGGGACTGACTGGGGGAGGTGACTGATCGGTGTCCCTATGTACAAGGGACACACCATCGGTCTCCTCTCCCTGACAGGATGTGGATCTCTGTGTTTACACACAGAGAGCCACGTCCCTGGCTCTATGACGAGCAATGGCGGGTGCCCGGCGGACATCGTGGCCGCCGGGCACGCGCACCAGGTCCCCAGTGATGCGGCGAGTGCGTGCGCGCTCCACACTGCGGGGAATCCCAGGACATCATATGACGGCCGCCTGGAGGGACGAAGGATTCCTGCGGCCGTCATATGACTATACGCTGGGCGGGAAGTGGTTAAAGCCTAAGTTTAGTCAAAAAATGTTTTAAAAAAAAAATCAGCATTCAGTCAATGCCATGTGTCCCTTGTGCTGCTGGCTGCACATTTAGTTGAAATCTTCTGTCCTGACTGTATGTAATGTACCTTGTGCAGATGTTTTAAAAATATTTTTGGACTAAATTTGGGCTTTAATCAGATGTTACCTGAAAACTAAACGTCAAAATGATCAGTAGATCTAGAAATATAAGCAAATGATCTCAACCTTTTTTGTAAACAGTGAGTGTACCACCTCCTGTTACTTTCTATTCTTATGCATAGTGTCTAAAATAAAATAAATAATAAAAAATCCCCAGGCTAATAAATATCACAGAAGTCAGAAAAAATATCACACCATAGAGAATAAGTAGAGATGCTGCCACCTATACCTTCAATCACTATACAATCAATCAGATCAAAGTGAAGCGCTCTACGCTACAAACCTAAAAGTAAATATGAAACAACAGAAAAAAAAATACAATAATGCAAATAAAAAAAAGTCCTAAATAAAGTATTAAATACTACACACATGATGTATAAAGTGACTAAATAAAAGTCCTATACACAGTCCAATTGAAATCTTTAAGCAATCTTGATCTGGCAAATAGCCTGTGAACTTCTACAGAAACACCCTGTACAAAAGTGACCACTATCACTCACATTGAACATGTCTCTTCACCTTATAACACCGACCTCATTAATAAAAATTAGATCAATAAGCGTTTTTTTAGTGCAGCCAGCCGGTCAGCATGCAGATATTGTTTCAAGCTCATGTAAATCACAAAAAAAAAAAAGGGGCTTCATAGTGTAAACAGCTTGATTTATTTGAAGATGAAAGCTACTGTAAAATAACACTTATGGGATAAAAAAACCCACATCAGATATGTAGTAAGAATCACAGTATACTCCCATATTGGCATATTAGATGTCGGCAAGATGGCTCCTGGCCCAGCGTGCTGACCTCTCTTCTCTCTAACCATCTGATGTGTTACGCCCCTCCAGGCTTTCTCATCCTTTGATTTCACGTAATGTCTGTTTTAAAACATGCCAAAAAAAATGTAAAGAAAACCCCCCCAAAACTGACTCCTTTTTGGAAAGTAGACACCCCAAGGTGGTCTTATTTTATTGCAACAATTTTTGGGAAATGAACAAACATGCAGACATGGAGCTTGGTAATGGTATACAGGTCAAATAAGAGAGAGGTTGGAGCTGACATATACTCCAACCTGTGTCTGGTTTGACTTGTTTACCATAGAGGAGTGGGTTTTAGTAGTCTTGGCACTGTTACTACATTGAACCCGTGACTATGGGATCAGGAGGCTTTTCTTTACTCTCACGTCTATTGGTAAGATCCTGATACAGGATACCTTTTGTGTGCGATCTGCTGTTTTTAAATCACAGCACGAGTAAAGGTGCACACAGGGGTGCAGAGGGTATACCGCAGTGTTGCCAACCATCAGAATTTTTACTAGCAGCTAGTAAAGGCAATTTCCTCTTGCCAACAAATGCCAGTGACAGAAAAAAGGATGAACAACTGGGCGAGACCACCTGAGTGCCTGCTACAGTGCGTTCAGCGGTTTCCGGCAGGGGGCTGGTCTGGCAGAGGCGGTGCCTTAGTGTGTTGCGTGAAGTCATGGTGCAAGGAAGCCTTGTGTGCAGAGCAAGGCAGGCTAAGAGTGGGACTGTCAGTGCTATTTGGACTAAAGTGGACTGAAGGGACCACCTGACATGGAGAGAGACTGTCACTGTGTCTCAGGAGGGGATGTGTCAGTGAACTGCCATCATCATCTGTGCTGCTGCACACTGCTGTCAGTGTCACTGTGAGAGTCTATTTCACGTGTGTGTGTGTGTGTGTGTGTGTGTGCGCTGCCCATTCTAATTCCTTTCCCTCCTGAGTCCTGCCCCTGAGCTACTTACTTACTATATCAAAAATAAAATAAATATGTGTTTTGACTTAATATCTACCTTAACCACTTCCCGCCCCGTCAATAGCAGATTGACGTCCGGGAAGTGGTTGTGTTATCCACACTGGACGTCATATGACGTCCTGCGGGATAACAGCCGCCGCGCGCCCGGGGGGGGGCGCGCATCCCGGCGATCGGTGGAGCTGTGGGTCAGTCTGACCCACAGCTACACTGATCTCGGTAAAAAGCCTCCGGCGGAGGCTTTTTACCACGTGATCAGCCGTGTCCAATCACGGCTGATCACGATGTAAACAGGAAGAGCCGTTGATCGGCTCTTCCTCACTCGCGTCTGACAGACGTGAGTAGAGGAGAGCCGATCGGCGGCTCTCCTGACAGGGGGGGTTTGCGCTGATAGTTTATCAGCGCAGCCCCCCCTCGGATACCCACACTAGACCACCAGGGAAGCCCCCCAGGATGCCCCAGGAAGCCCCAAGCATGTGGATGGCCCCCATGGCCATCCACATGTAATACAAATAAAAATAAAAAATGCCAATCAGTGCCCACAAATGGGCACTGACTGGCACTATGATGGCACCACCACAATGTGTGGTGGCTGGCATTGCTGGGCATCAGTGTCCATCAGTGCCACCTACTAGTGTCCATCAGCGCCACCTATCAGTGCCCATCCGTGCCCATCTGTGCCCATAAGTGCCCACCTATCAGTGCCCGTCCGTACCACCTATCAGTGCCACCTATAAGTGCCCATCAGTGCCGCCTATAAGTGCCAATCAGTGCCGCCTATGAGTGCCAATCAGTGCCGCATACCAGTGCCACATATCAGTGCCCATCAGTGCCGCCTATCAGTGCCCATCATCAGTGCCCATCAGTGCCACCTCATCAGTGCCACCTCATTGGTGCCACCTCATCGGTGCCCATCAGTGTCGCCTTATCAGTGCCCATCATTGAAGTAGAAAAGGTACTTATTTACAAAAAAATTTACAGAAACAAAGAAAAACTTTGTTTTTTTCAAAATTTTCGCTATTTTTTTATTTGTTGTGCAAAAAATAAAAATCGCAGAGGCGATCAAAGACCACCGAAAGAAAGCTCTATTTGTGGGAACAAAATGATAAAAAATTTGTTTGGGTACAGTGTAGCATGACCGCGCAATTGTCAGTCAAATTGCGACAGCGCTGAAAGCTCAAAATTGGCTTGGGCAGGAAGCTGTATAAGTGCATGGTATTGAAGTGGTTAAATCACATTGCTAATTGCACATTGCACTTTTTTGTAGCCAGTAAATTTTAATCTGGTAGGTTGGCAATACTTCCTTACCATTAGGGCAGTAAACCGGCGGTACATGTACGATGGCCAGTTCGCAATTTTAACACCATTGTTCTTTGTGTTAATATGCATTTTTTGAGTGGAGTCTGAATGAGAAACATATCAGTTTCCCTATATTTATAACTGTCTACTTTTATGCATCTGTTTGCACTAATAAACATTGGTCTAACACTGAGCATTGCGCACTCTGTTCTTTAGATTTCTTTGCAAGAGTACTAACCATATTACTGTTGTGCTGCTCTTTACTGCTTAAAAATATTATTTAAAAGTTAAAATCATTAATAAAGGGATTTTATTTTATTTTTTATAATAAACATGTCATACTTACCTGCTCTGTGGAATGGTTTTCCACAGAGCAGCCCCGTTCCTCCTTTTCTGGAGTACCCTGATGGCGCTTATGGCTCCTCCTCCCTCCTGCCAAGCAGCTTGCCATGGGGGCACTAGTGCAGGCTCGATCCTGATCTTGGCCCTGCCCCCACCTCCTGCTGAAACCTTCATGTCCAGGGAGGAGAGAGAGCCCAGAGAGAGCTGCTCTTTGGCGCTCAAGTAGTATAAGTAGGGTTGCCATCTCATCCTTTTAAACCCCAACACATATAAATTACATGGGTTCTGAGGCTAATTTAATGCAGGTAAGGCACCAAGTGAGTTTAATTACAACCTTAATCACCTACAGACAGAACCTGTGTAATTAATATGTGTTTGGGTTTAAAGGGATGAGGTGGCAACTCTACGTATGAGGGGGGGGGATATGGAGCTGCGCATGCATAAAATGCATTAAGGTAAAAAACCCTCTACCTTTACAACAACTTTAACTTTCAAATGGTTATTGAAAAATATTTCTATAAGCAGGTCATCATTTTGTGTGTTACTTGTTTATTTTTGCTGTGAAACTGTGGAACTTTTTAAGTTTGAGCAATTCTTTGTGGTAGTGCAGCAGGAAAACATCGATCACTTGTCTTCAAAGATGCCCATTCTGTAAAGTAGATGAGGCACAGGTAATTAGTGTTTAGCTGTATGAGCAGGTCTCCCAGGTGCTATACGAATTGATTCATTGCAGATTTAACAGAAGAAGTTTCTGGCAATGATGAACAGAGATGCTGCTGAGAGAATTACATGTGTATTCCTCTTACAGGGCAGTGTGTGCATTTACTTCGGCAGATGCAGGTGGAGTTAATGAACCGCCTCCTTAACCCGTCTACCGTTTGCTCTAAAGTAACCGAGGGAATAGCCAATTACAGCTTTTTTATTGTTGAATCTGGCTCAATGAGATAAATAAGCATTGAGCTGATTTTTTTTTTTTCTGTAGTTAGTGGTCTATGCATCGCCAGTTTGCAGTCTCACTATTGTCTTTTGGATGTCAAATACATGTCATGCGCAGTACAAAAAATAGTTGTTTTTCTCTTGATCTTCTGATATCTTGCAATATTTTCTGGATGGTTTATCTTACAGATAGTCCAGAGACAGATTGTACAGGCGCTTCGAATATTTGGTATTTTAAAATACAGTTTTTATGAAGGGCTGTTTCTGAATTTTGTGGTGCACAACTACAAAACACAATGCGTGTTATTTAAAAATGTTAACATGTGTTGAGAAAATGCATCACCACAATGCATGTTTTAATAGACATGAAGCTTTTTTGTGCTGTTGCCCTCCACAATGCAGAGAATTTTCATATCTATCTGGTGGTGTGCTAAAACACACGTGTGTGATACACTCACTAGGTGCATTAGGGTGCCATTGAAAATAAATGACACTGCAATGCACCACACTTGATTTTAGATGTTACTATGCATTGCAGTAATCTGTGGCAAAACACATCTTTTACTGCATCTTACTTAATATTTTTACTCGAAATTGTCTATCTATAACCCAAAACCAAAAATTGAATATATTGCAGTTTACCAGTACTTATATGTTATGACTGCATTTGTTTTCCTTTTTCATCCCCCCCTTTTTTACCTGGAAAATTCTGCCAGTGAAGCTGGCCATAGGTGCAATTTTCTTTCCTGCAACTCATAGTTGCAGGGGGAGCCGTCCCGGGCCAGGAGAACACAGTGGTTATTGCTAGTGACTATAGCCGCTGACAACCAAATGAAAAATCCAACAGCTTGGTTTTACCCAAGTTGATTGATTGATCAATCAACTTGGGAACCATCAGCCTGACCATTAGGGATGGACTCGGCCATGTTCAGATCATACCCGCCAGGAAGCTGTCACTACACACCGACACCGCCAATCATAGGTAGTGAGGTATTTCCTGGCCCGCAGCTGCACATACACACGCTGCCTATGATTGGCGGTGTGCAGTGATGGCCTCCTGATGGGTACAATCCGAACATGCCGAGCCCATTATTACTGACCATATATGGTTCGAATCTCGGCCAGTCCCAGGTCAATTGGCCAAGATTTGAACCATCTGTGGGCACTCTAAAGGTCAGTACACACTAAAGAAGATCAGAGGAAAAATTTTGTACGACGAACTATCAGCTGATTATCTGATGGTTAGTATAGTGCTTTCCACAGCCGATTCCAACTTTGAAGATGACAAAACCTGAAGGTGCAGTCTAAAATTTTCGTCAGAAAAAATCGTAATCGTAATCAACACATTACATCGCTTCCGAAGTTGTATTCTGTTGTATGAGAATTTTTGTAAGTTGAGTAACCTCTTCATTTTCGACTAGCATGCAAAAAACATGGACGATCGTTTATTCGATAATCTCATCGTGTGTACCAGGCTTAATACCTTTCCTGTCTTAGTATGACAACACTCGCTCATCATACTGCATACAGCATACGCAGAGAGCAATGGAAGTTATCAGCTAATTAGATTTCTGGCAAGATCCACAGATATTTTTTGCACTTATTAAATATATATATATTTAATAACAAAACTATTAAAGTGATACTACACTTATACCACTTGATATACTTTACCTGTACAAACAATTTATTTTAATCATGTTTGTGTAGTTCTTTTATAACATTTAAATCGCTAAGTACCTGTTTGCCACAGCAGAATACAGCTGTCATCTGATGCTTATCTATAGCTGTGCCAAGTGCAGGGAAGGATCCTAGGAGGAGCTTCTAGTCCTCTGTGACGTTCAGTGTGTTCAATACAGAGGAAGCCTGCACTGTGACCCCAAGTCTGAACTGCGCTGATTGGTACTGTGCCGAGTTACATATCTTGCCTAGGTGCAATACTTTCTAGGCTCATAAAAAAAAAAAAATATATATATATAGTGTTTTTTAAAGTGAACTTATTCTTTAAAGGGTAAAATGACAGATTCATAATGAAGGCAATCTTCCTTGAGAGGAACATAGGGTTTGCCTTTGCTGAATTCTCATATCCCAAGAGTTAGTTTCCTGATCCTCTTGCACTGATACTTTAAGTTATTATCCAAGAACAAGTATGCAGATTCTGACTATTCCTATGCATATAATTGTTCTTTTGTACTGGCTCAAAAAGTATTAAAATCAGAGAACCATCATAATAGTAAAATAGCATGCATTTTTAGAAGGATGCCAGCAATGGCAGCCGCATTACTTCTCTTTGAAAACTTTCACTTAAAAAATATAACAGTCTTTTCAGATTTTCCTTGGTTTCAAACCATTTTCTCTTGACTTCAGCACCCTTCAATACTGAGTTCAAGCTTGGCATTTCATACCTGCACACCCACCCCCTCTCCTCCCTCCCTTTTCATATTTTCTCCTCTCTTTTATTTACCTTCATCTACCATCAAACCCATTCTCTAGGCCAGGGGTCTCAAACCTGCGGCCCTCCAGCTGTTGCGGAACTACAAGTCCCATCATGCCTGTGCCTATGGGAGTCCTGCTTCTAACTGTTTAGCCTTGCAATGCCTCATGGGAATTGTAGTTCTGCAACAGCTGGAGGGCCACCAGTTTGAGACCCCTGCTCTAGGCCATTTACCTTCCCATCTGACACATACACTTACATTCTGCTATCCTGCCATGGTGACAATTTCCTGACAGCCCCCCCCCCCGAAAATATCAAAACAATATTGTTACACTAAAATTATTATTATTATTAGCGGACACAAACACAACTTAACCTACAAAATTCCTAAAAGATAAAAATGTATTTAGGTGTTAAAAAAACCTCTATCTGTTAAAGAGGAAGTAACCCCCCCCCCATAAAAAAACGGAATAAAATAAGACCATGAAAGAGAAAGGCACAATGAGCTAGTATGCATAGCATACTAGCTCATTATGTGGCACTTACCTGAAATCGAAGCCCTCAAAGTCCTCCTCGTTCCCCTCCACCGCCATGTCCCCTCATAGCTTCTTCCTGGTTTCGCCGCTCCGGCGCTGTGATTGGCCGGAGCGGCGATGACGGGACCGGCATAATCCCAGCATGTCCCATTCATTATGCCGGGACGCTTAGTGCGCCTGCGCCGTTGTCTATGGCAGTGTTTTCTGCAAATATCTCCTTAACCGTGTAGGTTAAGGAGATATTTCTTGCACCTACCGGTAAGCCTTAATCTAGGCTTACCGGTAGGTGCAAGTTGTCAAAGTGGGTTTACAACCACTTTAATGAGGTCTTGTCGCTCATTTACATGGGCACGGTAGCCTGTACAGTGTGAATCAACTTTTTGTGTGCAGACAGCCTATGTCACACTATGGGGATGCAGCAACTGTATGAACACAGTCATAGGTCCAAATTGACAGGTGTATGGATGCAAGCCTATGGCCCTGAATACAGGTAGTGTGCACTCAAGGCCACTTACCTGAATCTGCACACCTGTCAAATTGGGGACTGTGGCTGTGTTTGCACAGCCACTGTGTCCCCATAGAGTAACAGGATGTTCCTGCTGCACAAACAAACAACTAATTCACACGGTATAGGCCTGAAAACCTGTGTGAATGAGCCCTAAATTATGTACAGGAAGACCAATGGTACCCCCTTATTGGCGGCCCTGCTCTCAGCTTCTGTTAACCACTTCAGCCCCGGACCATTTGGCTGCCCAAAGACCAGAGCACTTTTTGCGATTTGGTTTAACTGACAATTGCGTGGTCGTGCGACGTGGTTCCCAAACAAAATTGATTATTTTTTCCCACAAATAGAGCTTTCTTTTGGTGGTATTTGATCACCTCTACGGTTTTAATTTTTTGTGCTATAAACAAAAAAAAGAGCGACAATTTTGAAAAAAAGCAATATTTTTTACTTTTTGCTATAATAAATATCCCCCAAAAATATATAAAAATACTTTTTTTTTCCTCAGTTTAGGCCGATACGTATTCTTCTACATATTTTTGGTAATAAAAAAAAAAAATCGCAATAATCATTTATTGATTGGTTTGCGCAAAAGTTATAGCGTCTACAAAATGGGGGATAGTTTTATGGCATTTTTATTAATATTTTTTTTTTTACTAGTAATGGCGGCGATCAGCGATTTTTTTTCATCGTGACTGCGACATTATGGCCGACACAATACAAAAAATACTGTCACTGCCCCCACCTATGACAGGTCTTCACGGCAAGGAGCACTGGATGGGCGGACGCATGTAGACAAAAAACACAAAATATCCAAGCTCAACTTACCAACCAATCAGCAACCAAACGAATTCACCTGTCTAACAGTGCGTTTAAAAACAGGGGTTTAGTTGCACGCATTTGCAAATACATGTGTAAGCTGCAGGCCCCGTCAAGGCTCCCTGTGTACTGCAGTCCTAACTCTAAAATGTAAGGTCTCCTCAGTGGAAGCACATGTATGCTGATGGATAGATGAAGGGCAGATGACTGGAGGGAGCCCCACCCTCCTTAAAGGGGCAGGAGCACACTAGACACCCAGCACATAGAAGCAAAGGTGCTAGTACGTTGCCTGACCACAATGACATCAATACAAAAAATACTGTCACTGCCCCCACCTATGACAGGTCTTCACGGCAAGGAGCACTGGATGGGCGGACGCATGTAGACAAAAAACACAAAATATCCAAGCTCAACTTACCAACCAATCAGCAACCAAACGAATTCACCTGTCTAACAGTGCGTTTAAAAACAGGGGTTTAGTTGCACGCATTTGCAAATACATGTGTAAGCTGCAGGCCCCGTCAAGGCTCCCTGTGTACTGCAGTCCTAACTCTAAAATTTAAGGTCTCCTCAGTGGAAGCACATGTATGCTGATGGATAGATGAAGGGCAGATGACTGGAGGGAGCCCCACCCTCCTTAAAGGGGCAGGAGCACACTAGACACCCAGCACATAGAAGCAAAGGTGCTAGTGCGTTGCCTGACCACAATGACATCAATACAAAAAATACTGTCACTGCCCCCACCTATGACAGGTCTTCACGGCAAGGAGCACTGGATGGGCGGACGCATGTAGACAAAAAACACAAAATATCCAAGCTCAACTTACCAACCAATCAGCAACCAAACGAATTCACCTGTCTAACAGTGCGTTTAAAAACAGGGGTTTAGTTGCACGCATTTGCAAATACATGTGTAAGCTGCAGGCCCCGTCAAGGCTCCCTGTGTACTGCAGTCCTAACTCTAAAATTTAAGGTCTCCTCAGTGGAAGCACATGTATGCTGATGGATAGATGAAGGGCAGATGACTGGAGGGAGCCCCACCCTCCTTAAAGGGGCAGGAGCACACTAGACACCCAGCACATAGAAGCAAAGGTGCTAGTGCGTTGCCTGACCACAATGACATCAATACAAAAAATACTGTCACTGCCCCCACCTATGACAGGTCTTCACGGCAAGGAGCACTGGATGGGCGGACGCATGTAGACAAAAAACACAAAATATCCAAGCTCAACTTACCAACCAATCAGCAACCAAACGAATTCACCTGTCTAACAGTGCGTTTAAAAACAGGGGTTTAGTTGCACGCATTTGCAAATACATGTGTAAGCTGCAGGCCCCGTCAAGGCTCCCTGTGTACTGCAGTCCTAACTCTAAAATTTAAGGTCTCCTCAGTGGAAGCACATGTATGCTGATGGATAGATGAAGGGCAGATGACTGGAGGGAGCCCCACCCTCCTTAAAGGGGCAGGAGCACACTAGACACCCAGCACATAGAAGCAAAGGTGCTAGTGCGTTGCCTGACCACAATGACATCAATACAAAAAATACTGTCACTGCCCCCACCTATGACAGGTCTTCACGGCAAGGAGCACTGGATGGGCGGACGCATGTAGACAAAAAACACAAAATATCCAAGCTCAACTTACCAACCAATCAGCAACCAAACGAATTCACCTGTCTAACAGTGCGTTTAAAAACAGGGGTTTAGTTGCACGCATTTGCAAATACATGTGTAAGCTGCAGGCCCCGTCAAGGCTCCCTGTGTACTGCAGTCCTAACTCTAAAATTTAAGGTCTCCTCAGTGGAAGCACATGTATGCTGATGGATAGATGAAGGGCAGATGACTGGAGGGAGCCCCACCCTCCTTAAAGGGGCAGGAGCACACTAGACACCCAGCACATAGAAGCAAAGGTGCTAGTGCATTGCCTGACCACAATGACATCAATACAAAAAATACTGTCACTGCCCCCACCTATGACAGGTCTTCACGGCAAGGAGCACTGGATGGGCGGACGCATGTAGACAAAAAACACAAAATATCCAAGCTCAACTTACCAACCAATCAGCAACCAAACGAATTCACCTGTCTAACAGTGCGTTTAAAAACAGGGGTTTAGTTGCACGCATTTGCAAATACATGTGTAAGCTGCAGGCCCCGTCAAGGCTCCCTGTGTACTGCAGTCCTAACTCTAAAATTTAAGGTCTCCTCAGTGGAAGCACATGTATGCTGATGGATAGATGAAGGGCAGATGACTGGAGGGAGCCCCACCCTCCTTAAAGGGGCAGGAGCACACTAGACACCCAGCACATAGAAGCAAAGGTGCTAGTGCGTTGCCTGACCACAATGACATCAATACAAAAAATACTGTCACTGCCCCCACCTATGACAGGTCTTCACGGCAAGGAGCACTGGATGGGCGGACGCATGTAGACAAAAAACACAAAATATCCAAGCTTAAGGAGGGTGGGGCTCCCTCCAGTCATCTGCCCTTCATCTATCCATCAGCATACATGTGCTTCCACTGAGGAGACCTTAAATTTTAGAGTTAGGACTGCAGTACACAGGGAGCCTTGACGGGGCCTGCAGCTTACACATGTATTTGCAAATGCGTGCAACTAAACCCCTGTTTTTAAACGCACTGTTAGACAGGTGAATTCGTTTGGTTGCTGATTGGTTGGTAAGTTGAGCTTGGATATTTTGTGTTTTTTGTCTACATGCGTCCGCCCATCCAGTGCTCCTTGCCGTGAAGACCTGTCATAGGTGGGGGCAGTGACAGTATTTTTTGTATTGATGTCATTGTGGTCAGGCAACGCACTAGCACCTTTGCTTCTATGTGCTGGGTGTCTAGTGTGCTCCTGCCCCTTTAAGGAGGGTGGGGCTCCCTCCAGTCATCTGCCCTTCATCTATCCATCAGCATACATGTGCTTCCACTGAGGAGACCTTAAATTTTAGAGTTAGGACTGCAGTACACAGGGAGCCTTGACGGGGCCTGCAGCTTACACATGTATTTGCAAATGCGTGCAACTAAACCCCTGTTTTTAAACGCACTGTTAGACAGGTGAATTCGTTTGGTTGCTGATTGGTTGGTAAGTTGAGCTTGGATATTTTGTGTATTATGGCCGACACATCGGACACTTTTGATGCCGTTTTGGGACCATTGTCATTTATACAGCGATCAGTGCTATAAAAATGCACTGATTACTGTAAAAATGACACTGGCAGTGAAGGGGTTAACCATAAGGGGGCGCTTAAGTGTGTCCTAGAGATGTGTTCTAACTGTTGGGGGTGGGCTATGTGTGACACGCCAATGATCACCACTCCCAATTACAGGGAGTTGTGATCAGTGTCCTTGTCACTAGGCAGAACGGGGAAATTCTTGTTTACATCAGCATTTCCCCGTTCTTCCTCTCTGTGAGACGATCGCGGGACTCCCGGCGGACAAGAAGTGGTGTACTGCTTGGGTAGAGTATCCTCCTATTAACAAAGAATTGACTTGGAAATGTTGATTCTTAATAAATACTCAGCAGGCAAGCACAATGTATGTAGAATACAAAAAGAGAAGGTCTGTCCTGATTTGCTTTTAATCACATCTGACAATTCTGTTCTCTCATGCTAATGGGAGGATCATAAAATCTCAGCTTTCTTTCTATAAATATCTTTATTATAGCCAAAGCATCAAAATGAGAAGTAGTATAAAAAATGCAACATCTCATTGACTTTCATCTATAGGGAGTAGGTAGCAAAAGCTACCAAATAGGATTTCATGCAAGCTTTGCTTTGACTTGCTCCACATCCATCACCAACCTTCATGGATCCATGGATTTCAAGATAGCAAAGTGCCTATTTATTTCCAGCAAAGTGCTATTGATTTTCCAGCCACCAGTGAAAACTAAAAAATATACAGTAGATAATAAAATATTAGGGCTCCTTTGAACAGTGAAGTAAATGATTATACATGTATACATTTTTATATATTTGTGTGTATATATATATATAGTATATATATATAGCGCCTTGCTCCTGTTGGGTAGGCGCTATGTGCTAGTTATCTGAGTTGTAGTTCAGAAATTATGCTAAATTGTTGGCTCTGTTTCAGTCTAGCTGGGCTGCGCATTTTCCACCTGACAGTAGGTGTCACTGTCACCACGGGTCAGGGTTGGAAATGCAGCAGGCTAGGTGTATTGGGTATTCCTTTCCCAGAAGTGGCTCAGGGGACGTGGTCAACCCACTGTGCATTCTGGGAGGAGGGATGTGCGAGCCATTTTCGGTCTCGGGGCCTGCTGGCTGAGGCTCTGCAACTGAGAAGTAGGTCCAGGAGTTGCTGGGGCCTACTAGTCCAGGGATGGTCCTACGCAGTCTTGCCTGCGGGAAGAAGCGGAACAATTGGGGACTCAATTGAAGGACGCATCCTGGCCAATTTGCCTCACGGTGCTGCCGGACTGGCTGAAAGATTCTGGCACCGTGAGCTGTGTACTTTTGAAGGAACTCTTTTGCAAAGTGTCAGTGTGGTTACACAATCTTGTGGCGGAAGGTTGTGGAATGACACAACGGCACTCATCAAGTCTGTGGCAGAGACTTTGAACGAGCTTCACACCGGTTGCTAGGCCAGTGAGAGTAGGCCTATCCGGTGGTTGCTGAATCCAGTGTGGAACTGATTTGTCCTCTGGATCTGAGATTGTGCCCGTGATCCGCAAAGCAAGGTACCTGAAACTCCCCTATCCCTCTGTTGGAACTGGTAAAATAAAGCTCTTGAAGAAAAGTAACCAAGTGTTGGTGTGGCCATTCATGAAAGCTCTGCAAGAGGGATCCCTGACACGAGTGTGGTGAACAGAAAAAGGTAATGGTAGGCCCAAAACTTTATACCAGCAGCTCCTACGGGGGTAGTGCTACATATATATATATATATATATATATATATATATATATATATATTGTGACAGCAGGAAGGTAAAGTCACCTGGTTGCATCCAGGGGGGTAGATATATTTCGCCCAGATTCAGGCTTTACGCCGACTTATACAACTAGGTGGAGAGTTGTATAAGGCTAGTGGGCTCATGGATGACTCATACCTCTAGGGAGAGTGTGGGGCGTCGTGCAGACAGAGATGAGGAGACCAGCAGAACCTTGTCAGCTCATTTAGGCCTCTATAAGAACTCCCAGCTTCATTAGATGTTAGCTCATGCCTGGAACCAGACCTGTGTGGACTGTCTAGGGAGAGTGAACCCCTGTGCGGTGAGGCAAAGCCTGTGTGGCTATTTGTTTGGACTTTTACTAAACCAGGGACTTAGGGACTAGGACAGCACTAGGCTGATCCCAGTTGTTAGTTAGGAAACCTGTATGTTTAGTCAGAGGTCAACTTGACCAGGATTTATTTTGGTTATGTTTCTTTTGCTTTGCTGTGTTTTGTCACTGTAAATAGAAAATAAACCGCACCTTTTTTTGATTTTGAAAACCACAACCTCCGTTTGCTGGGCCTGTTTTGTGTGGGGAGCCCATCCCGGGGGTCACACACACCCGCTGCCGAGCTAACCCCCTCACAGTTGGTGGAGAACCAGTGGCAGTTTTTCTTTAAGCCAGCATGGAGGAGATACTGAAGCAGCTGGCTCTAGCAAATGCCAATCAACAGCAGACAAATGCAGGTTTGCAAAGGAGCCTTGCAGCCCAGCAGCAGACAAACGCAACTTTGCAACAGAGTCTGGAGGCTCAGCAACGAGCCCAGCAGCAATCTGAGGCCCGCTTCATAGACCTGTTGCAGAAGCAAGAGCAGAGACTACAACAACAGATGGAAGCAGTAATGCAGCAACGTCCGCAGACCAGTGAGGAAAGCCGTCCCACTAATACCGCGTCCTTTGGGGTGAGTCGTTTATTGACAAAAATGACTGGAGAGGATGATCCAGAGGTATTTTTGACCACATTTGAAAGGACCGCTGAAAGAGAAAAGTGGCCTGAGGAGCAGTGGGCTGGACTGGTGGCTCCTCTGTTAACTGGTGAATCGCAGAAAGCTTACTATGACCTAGAGCCTAACCAAGCAAAAGACTATGTGATGCTAAAAGCTGAAATATTGGCAAGGCTGGGTGTCACCCAGGCTGTCCGGGCTCAGCGTGTGCATAACTGGACTTTCCAGCTTGGAAAACCCCCCAGGTCTCAAATGTATGATCTCATTCACCTGAGCAGAAAGTGGCTACAGCCAGAGACTTTGTCCGCACCAAAGATTGTGGAACGTGTTGTAATGGATCGGTTTTTGAGAGCTCTTCCTACTGCCATCCAAAAGTGGGTAAGCCATGGAGACCCAGAGATGGCCGATGGTCTTGTGGATCGTGTGGAGAAATACTTGGCTACAGAGAACCTGACGGCCTCTTCCAGAGACACTCGGACTTTCCACCCTAAGACCAGACCATCCCCAGGGGCGGATAAGAGGATTCCAAGGGGTGAGGGTGGAGAGAGTGAGAGGGTGGGAGCTCTACCCCAAGTTTGGCGAGAACAGCCTGGGAAATCAGCGGCTCAAGAGGCGGCAAGAAGGATCGTTTGCTACCGCTGCCGGCAAGCGGGACATATTGCAGCCAATTGCCCGGTTGTGCAGGAACCCATGCAGTGTGACTTTCTGACGGGCAGACGTCAGTCGCTGTGTGCGACAGTCGCATGCACAGCCATTCGAGGAACTGAGAAACATTTATGCAAAATGTGTGTTAATGGTAGAAATGTTGTGGTATTGCTGGATTCAGGTAGCCTTGTGACCCTGATAAAGGCTGAGTTAGTTAAAACAGAGGTCTCTGGGAATAGCAAGGTAGCTGTTATTTGTGTGCATGGGGACACCCGAGAGTATCCAGTGACTACAGTGTGTTTCGAGACCCCCAAAGGTACCCTCTCTCATCCAGTGGGCTTAGTATCTCAGTTACCGCATGACGCCATTGTGGGAAGGGATTTTCCGAAGTTCTGGGAACTGTGGGATGATCCTGAGCCCCTCACTGGTGCCCCTATGTACCAGGAATGTGATAGCCAGAACTCCCCTGAGAGTGGTGAGGACTCTCCGGAATTTCCCTTATCAGTATTGGCAGGGGAGACTCAAGAAACTGGAGAGGAGCCCACCTCCTCAGACGAAAACCTACCGTCTGTGGAGTTTTCTGATCTTGAGGTTCACAGGGAAAACTTTGCCACAGAACAGTTGAAAGACCCCGCCCTAATAAAGGCACGGGAAAACGTAGTGAAAATAGATGGTGAGTTAGTGAACCCAGATAATACCTGCACTTACCCATACTTCAGCGTAGAGAAGGACCTACTGTATCGGGTGGCAAAAAGGGCAGAAGAAACCGTTGAGCAGCTTGTGGTGCCCAAACCTTACAGGAAGTTGGTGTTGGAGTTGGCCCATGGGCACATTCTTGGAGGTCATCTGGGGACAGAGAAAACCCGAGAGAGGGTATTACAGAGATTCTATTGGCCGGGGGTGATGAAGGACGTAGAAAATTATTGTTCCTCCTGCCCTGTGTGTCAGAGGTTGGCCCCGATGCCACATTTCCGTAGCCCGCTGGTCCCTCTACCCATCATTGAGGTCCCGTTTGAGAGGATCGCCATGGATTTGGTAGGTCCTATAATCAAGTCCGCTAGGGGGCACCAGTACATATTAGTTATAATGGACTATGCCACCCGTTATCCAGAAGCGATCCCTCTCCGAAATACCTCGGCCAAAACCATAGCCAAAGAGCTATCTCTTGTTTTTAGCCGGGTGGGTATTTGTAAAGAACTGCTTACGGACCAAGGTACACCCTTTATGTCCCGGGTTATGAAAGAGCTGTGTAAATTGTTCAAAGTGACGCAATTGCGTACGTCTGTGTATCACCCCCAAACCGATGGGCTGGTTGAAAGATTCAACAAAACCCTAAAACAAATGTTGAAGAAAGTGGTGGATAGAGATGGAAAGGATTGGGACTGTTTACTTCCTTATTTGATGTTTGCTATTAGGGAGGTGCCCCAATCCTCTACGGGATTCTCCCCCTTTGAGTTACTGTATGGGAGACACCCAAGAGGGCTGTTGGATATTGCCAAGGAAACTTGGGAAAGTGAGAGTTCTCCCCACAGGAGTGTGATTGAGCATGTCGCCCTGATGCAAGATCGAATTGCACAGGTAATGCCCATCGTGAAGGAACATTTGGCCCAAGCGCAGTTGGCACAGCAGAGAGTGTACAACCGTGGAGCCAAGACCCGTACCTTTTCCCCGGGGGATAGGATATTGGTACTTGTCCCTACGGTTGAAAGTAAATTCCTTGCCAAATGGCAAGGCCCCTACGAGATAATGGAAAAAGTGAGCGAAGTGAATTACAAGGTCAGACAACCAGGAAGGCGAAAGCCCGAACAGATCTATCACGTTAATCTGTTGAAAGCCTGGAGGGATAGAGAGTCCCTAGTCGCAGACACTTGGTCACCAGCTCAAACTGGTTGCGTGATTCCTGAGGTTGGAATAGCAGCCACCTTGTCACAACCCCAACAACAGGAGGTTAAGGAGTTTGTGCTTCGCAACAAGGAGGTATTCTCTGAGCTGCCGGGACAAACATCTGGGGTAGAGCATGACATCATTACCCCGCCCGGTGAAAGGGTGAAGTTAAAACCCTATCGGATCCCAGAGGCTCGACGGGAGGCAATACGGGAGGAAGTACAGAAAATGCTGAACTTAGGGGTGATAGAGGAGTCCCAAAGTGATTGGTCTAGTCCCATCGTGTTGGTGCCTAAACCGGATGGGAGCTGGCGATTTTGTAACAATTTTCGTCAGTTGAACAAAGTTACAAAATTTGACACCTACCCCATGCCACGTATAGATGAGTTGATCGACCGGCTGGGAACAGCCCGATACATGACGACTCTTGACCTCACAAAAGGGTATTGGCAAATCCCCCTGGCCAAGTCGGCCAAAGAGAAAACCGCATTTGTAACCCCAGACGGGGCGTTCCAATATAAAAGAATGCCGTTCGGGTTACAGAATGCGCCGGCCACATTCCAGCGGAAAATGGACCAGATGCTGAGGCCCCATCGGAAGTATGCTGCGGCTTACCTGGATGACGTAATTGTCCATAGCACAGATTGGGCCTCACATCTGCCAAAAGTGCAAGCAGTCCTGGACTCTGTTCGGGAAGCGGGGTTTACGGCTAACCCCAAGAAGTGTACCATTGGGCAGGAGGAGGCCAAATATCTTGGGTACACCATTGGGAGGGGAGTAATAAAACCCCAACTCAACAAAGTCGAGGCCATCCAGAGTTGGCCACGTCCCAACAGCAAGAAGCAGGTACGAGCCTTTCTGGGAATCGCTGGGTATTATCGGCGATTCATTCCCCACTTTGCTTCTAAGGCTGTGCCCCTAACCAACCTGACGAAGGGGAAAGGGTCGGTCATGATTAAATGGACCCCCGGGGCTGAGGCAGCATTCCAATTCTTGAAACAAGCCTTATGTAGCCAGCCAGTGTTGTACTCACCCGACTTCTCTAAAGACTTTGTCGTACAAAGTGATGCGTAAGATGTGGGGTTAGGAGCAGTATTGTCCCAGGTCTGGAACGGGGAAGAGCACCCAGTCATTTACCTCAGCAGGAAGTTGAAGTCCCATGAGGTAAATTACGCCACCGTTGAAAAGGAGTGTTTAGCGGTGAAGTGGGCTCTAGATTCCCTTCGGTACTACCTGCTAGGTAGGCACTTTGACATGGTTACGGATCACGCTCCGTTAAAGTGGATGGCTCAAAACAAGGAAACAAATAGAAGAGTGAATAGGTGGTTCCTGGCCCTCCAGGAATTCAACTTCACAGTAAAGCATCGCCCTGGCGTTCAAATGGGGAATGTGGATGCTTTGTCTCGAGTACATGAATGCCTGATTGCTGGTGTTCCAACCCCGAGGTTAAAACAAGAGGGGGGGGGTATGTGACAGCAGGAAGGTAAAGTCACCTGGTTGCATCCAGGGGGGTAGATATATTTTGCCCAGATTCAGGCTTTACGCCGACTTATACAACTAGGTGGAGAGTTGTATAAGGCTAGTGGGCTCATGGATGACTCATACCTCTAGGGAGAGTGTGGGGCGTCGTGCAGACAGAGATGAGGAGACCAGCTGAACCTTGTCAGCTCATTTAGGCCTCTATAAGAACTCCCAGCTTCATTAGATGTTAGCTCATGCCTGGAACCAGACCTGTGTGGACTGTCTAGGGAGAGTGAACCCCTGTGCGGTGAGGCAAAGCCTGTGTGGCTATTTGTTTGGACTTTTACTAAACCAGGGACTTAGGGACTAGGACAGCACTAGGCTGATCCCAGTTGTTAGTTAGGAAACCTGTATGTTTAGTCAGAGGTCAACTTGACCAGGATTTATTTTGGTTATGTTTCTTTTGCTTTGCTGTGTTTTGTCACTGTAAATAGAAAATAAACCGCACCTTTTTTTGATTTTGAAAACCACAACCTCCGTTTGCTGGGCCTGTTTTGTGTGGGGAGCCCATCCCGGGGGTCACACACACCCGCTGCCGAGCTAACCCCCTCACAATATATATATATATATATATACACACACACACACATAAATATGTGTGTGTGTATGTATATGTATGTATGTGTATATATATATATATAATGTGTGTGTATGTATTTGTATATATATATATATATATATATATATATATAATGTTTTACATATAATATGTTGTATTAGACTAAATTTTTTTAATGAATATATACTGTATATAAGATATACTAGAGCAGGGGTGCCCAACCAGTGGCCCGGGGGCCACATGTGGCCCGCGGAGCCTTCTGATGTGGCCCGCGGCCTCCTGCTCTGGGATGGCGGGTCAGAAAGCCCAGATCGTGGGTTGCCGACCCTCCACCCCAGAGCAATCAGTGTTGTGAATGAAGTCAGCGTTAGAGGAAGCTAGCGGCTGTGAAGCAGAGACACATACGCCCTTGCTTCCTGTATAGCACCGGCTCCTGTCACATGTGGAGTGATACCAAATGTAATCTGCCTGGAACAGCAACAGCCAGTGATACCAGAATGAAAGACTGTTATTAACCACTTCCCGCCCAGTCAAAAGCGAATTGACGTCCGGGAAGTGGTTGCATTATCCACACTGGACGTCATATGACGTCCTGCAGGATAATGCCTTGCGCGCGCCGGCGGGGGCGCGCAGCGCGGTGATCGGGGACGGCGTGTGTCCCTCGGACACAGCGCTTCCCCGATCACGGTAAACAGCCAATTTCATTGGCTGTTTACCATGTGATCGGCTGTGTCAAAGTCACAGCCGATCACATGTCACAACAGACTCGGCGGCGCGCTCTGTGCGCGCCGCCAGAGGCTTGCAGAGCGGGGATCGGGGAAGGCGAGTGTCCCTTGGACACAGCGCGTCTCTGATCAGGGTAAACAGCCAATGAATTGGCTGTTTACCACGTGACCGGCTGTGTCCAATCACAGCCGGTCACAAATGTAAACAAACCACATGAGTTACTATCTGATCCCTGCTCTCTCCTCACACACCGATCTGTGAGGAGAGAGAAGAGATCAGTAAGTTAGCTCAGTGTAGTTTGTCTACATCAGCTTACAGTGCACAACACGCCCCCCCCCATAAAGAGGACCTGTCACACAGCCCAGCACATCAATCAGCCCAGCCAATCAGCCCATCTGTCAATCAATCAGCCCACCTGTCAATCAATCAGCCCAGCCAATCAGCCCATCTGTCAATCAATCAGCCCACCTGTCAATCAATCAGCCCACCTGTCAATCAATCAGCCCACCTGTCAATCAATCAATCATCCCATCTGTCCATCAATCAATCATCCCATCTGTCAATCATCTGTCACAGGCCCACCTCCATCGGTACCGCCATTGGTACCGCCACACAGGCTACCACTACCAGTACCGCCACTAGTACCGCCACTAGTACCGCCATCAGGCCCAGCATCTATACTGCCACACAGGCCCGCTACCAGTATCACCACTAGTGCCGCCATCGGTACCACCGCCAGTACCACCACCCGTACCACCGTCGGTAGTGCCACCACCACCTGTACCACCACCTGTACCGCCATCGGTACCATCACCACCCATACCACTATCGGTACCACCACCACCTGTACCGCCATCGGTACCATCACCACCTGTACCGCCACCTGTACCGCCATCGGTACCATCACCACCCATACCACTATCGGTACCACCACCACCTGTACCGCCATCGGTACCACCACCACCCGTACCGCCACCTGTACCGCCATCGGTACCCGCCACCACCACCACCCGTACCGCCATCGGTACCACCACCACCTGTACCGCCATTGGTACCACCACCACCCATACCCCCATCGCTACCACCACCACCCGTACCGCCACCTGTACCGCCATCGGTACCGCCACCACCACCACCCGTACCGCCATCGGTACCACCACCACCTGAACCGCCATTGGTACCACCACCACTAGGGATGAGCTTCGTGTTCGAGTCGAACATACGTTCGACTCGAACATCGGCTGTTCGATCGTTCGACGAAGATCGAACGATTTGGGCCGTTCGCGCCAAATTCGAGTGACGCGAATGGCCCACAATGCACTACGCCATCGCAGTGTCATCCAGGCGCTGTGATTGGCCAAGCATGCACTGTGACCCCGCATGCTTGGCCAATCACAGCGCCGGCAGCGAGGAGAGCAATGATTGGCCACAGGCAGGATGCCTGTGGCCAATTATTGCTGAGGGTGTTTAGTACACGCCCCACACTATAAAAGGCCGCCAGCACGGCGGCCTAGTGTAGTGTGTTCCGGAGCAGGGAAAGACAAGCATAGGCAGGGACAGTGACATTTATTTCTTTCTTGCTTAACCTGGATTCCTTTAGTTTAGGGAAAGAGAAGGATAGGTAGGGAGAGTGTCAGTGTGTTTTACTGTGCGAGTCCTTGTTTCTAGGGACAAAGAAGGAAAGTGAGGGGATTTCTCCTTGTGCTATAGTGTGCTTTAAAAAAACATTTTTTCTAGGGACAGAAAACTCTAGGTAGGGAGAGTGTCAGTTTCTTTCACTGTGCCAGTCCTTGTTTCTAGGGACAAAGAAGGAAAGTGAGGGGAATTCTCCTTGTGCTATAGTGTGCTTTAAAAAAACATTTTTTCTAGGGACAGAAAACTCTAGGTAGGGAGAGTGTCAGTTTCTTTCACTGTGCCAGTCCTTGTTTCTAGGGACAAAGAAGGAAAGTGAGGGGAATTCTCCTTGTGCTATAGTGTGCTTTAAAAAAACATTTTTTCTAGGGACAGAAAACTCTAGGTAGGGAGAGTGTTAGTTTCTTTCACTGTGCCAGTCCTTGTTTCTAGGGACAAAGAAGGAAAGTGAGGGGAATTCTCCTTGTGCTATAGTGTGCTTTAAAAAAACATTTTTTCTAGGGACAGAAAACTCTAGGTAGGGAGAGTGTCAGTTTCTTTCACTGTGCCAGTCCTTGTTTCTAGGGACAAAGAAGGAAAGTGAGGGGAATTCTCCTTGTGCTATAGTGTGCTTTAAAAAAACATTTTTTCTAGGGACAGAAAACTCTAGGTAGGGAGAGTGTCAGTTTCTTTCACTGTGCCAGTCCTTGTTTCTAGGGACAAAGAAGGAAAGTGAGGGGAATTCTCCTTGTGCTATAGTGTGCTTTAAAAAAACATTTTTTCTAGGGACAGAAAACTCTAGGTAGGGAGAGTGTCAGTTTCTTTCACTGTGCCAGTCCTTGTTTCTAGGGACAAAGAAGGAAAGTGAGGGGAATTCTCCTTGTGCTATAGTGTGCTTTAAAAAAACATTTTTTCTAGGGACAGAAAACTCTAGGTAGGGAGAGTGTCAGTTTCTTTCACTGTGCCAGTCCTTGTTTCTAGGGACAAAGAAGGAAAGTGAGGGGAATTCTCCTTGTGCTATAGTGTGCTAAAGCATTCCTCATCAACCATCTTTGAAATCCTTGTTTTTTGGACAGTCAGGGAAATTGTCGTTGTGCTATTCTGTGCAAAAGCAATAATCCTCAACCATATTTAGAAATCCTTAAGTAAAGGGACAGAGAAGGACACCTGAAGGTAGCCCTTATTGCTTTTTTCCCATCTCCCTGCAGGCCATCTATTAGAATGTCTGGAAGGCAAACAAGGAGAGGCAGACAGTCAGGAGGCAATAAAAGAGGGCAAGCAGGCTCTGTGTCTGGGGGCAACAGTGCTGGTCGTGGACGCGGTGCATTGTCATCAGCACATGGCCATGGGACACGCTTGTCCTTCTTTTCGGCAGCTGGACATGTTGAGCCACATCATGCCGAAGACTTGGTAGAGTGGATGACCAAGCCCTCCTCCTCCTCCTCATCCTCTCTCACCCAGGCTCAGGGTACTGGCAAAGCAGCTGCCAAAGCGTCCTCTTCCCTGGTATCAATGTCAGACTCATCATCAGTCACTCCTTCCCTAGACCCACCATGTCCTCCTCCTGAGGAGTCCCCCGAACTGTTTGAGCACAGTGTTGGGTACATGCTCCAGGAGGATGCCCAGCGTTTCGAAGGGTCTGATGATGAAACCCAGCTACAGGAAGGCAGTAGCGTGAGAGCAGACAGAGGGGATGCTCAAGAAGGACACCAATCTGGCAGTCATGTTCCAGCAGCTGCAGCATACTGCCAGATTGGCTCCAGTGATGAGGAGGGAGGGGATGATGAGGTCACTGACTCCACGTGGGTGCCTAATAGGAGAGAGGAGGAGGAGGAGGATGAGGAGGAGGCACATCTCCAACGAGGCAGGATGCCCTTTGGTGGCCAGCGTAAGGGCAGTACACCGACGGAATCACACCGCAGAGCTCCGCCTGTGCAGGGCGCAGCCTCTGCCCATCATTCAAAAAGTTCCTTGGTGTGGGCCTTTTTTGAGGCTAGTGCATCAGATCGCACAGCTGCTGTTTGCAACATATGTCTCAAGCGTATATCGCGTGGCCAAAACATCAGCCGCTTGGGTACCACATGCCTGACCAGACATATGTTGACCTGCCATGCAGCTCGTTGGCAAGCCTACCTCAAAGACCCACACCAAAGAACAAAGCGGACCTCTCCTTGCACCGCATCAGCTGGGATCTCCAACCCCACTATAACTTCAGTCCTCTCTGAAACATGCACTGAGAGGAATGAAGGTGTAGAATTAGGTGTGTCACAGCCAAGTACTTGCGGCCACTCTGCTAGCAGTACACCGACGTCCGATTCTAGCAGGCAAATTTCCCTGCCCCAGCTGCTGGACCGTCGAAAGAAGTTCACTCCCAGCCATCCACATGCCCAGCGGTTGAATGCTAGCTTGGCTAAATTGCTAGCGCTTCAACTGCTGCCTTTTCAGTTGGTAGACTCGGCCCCCTTCCGTGAGTTTGTGCAATGTGCGGTTCCTCAGTGGCAGGTTCCCAAACGCCACTTTTTCTCACGGAAGGCTATTCCGGCTCTCTACCGGCATGTGGAAGGCAATGTCTTGGCCTCGCTGGACAGGGCGGTCAGCGGTAAGGTGCATATTACCGCTGACTCATGGTCCAGCAGGCATGGACAGGGACGTTACCTTTCTTTCACGGCCCATTGGGTCACTCTTTTGGCAGCTGGGAAGGATGCAGGACAAGGTGCAGTAGTGTTGGAGGTTGTTCCACCGCCACGCCTCCAAAATGCTACTACTGGTTGTGACACACCTCTCTCCTCCACCCCCTCCTCTTCTTCTTCCTCCATGGCCTCTTCCTGTGGTTTGTCCTATGAACCAGCGGTGCTCCGTAGCCGTTCACAGGGCTACGCAAGTACGCAGGCAAAAAGATGCCATGCCGTGCTTGCGCTGGTGTGTTTGGGGGACAGAAGCCACACTGGGGCAGAGGTCCTGTCTGCTCTGCAGGGCCAGGCCGAGAGGTGGTTGACGCCACGCCAGCTTAAGCCAGGAATGGTGGTTTGCGACAATGGCACCAACCTCTCCGCCCTCCGACAGGGACAACTGACCCATGTGCCCTGTGTGGCTCACGTCCTTAACCTGGTGGTGCAGCGGTTCTTGGGCAGGTACCCGGGCTTACAGGATGTCCTGAGGCAGGCTAGGAAAGTCTGTGTGCATTTCCGCAGATCTTATAATGCCAGTGCTCGCCTGGCTGAGCTGCAAAAGGAGTTGAACCTGCCCAAGAACCGCCTTATATGTGACATGCCCACCAGGTGGAACTCAACGTTGGCCATGCTGCAGCGGCTGCACACGCAGCAGAGGGCCATCAATGAGTACCTGTGCGACTACGGCACCAGGACAGGGTCAGGGGAGCTTGGTTTTTTTTCTCCACGCCAGTGGGGCATGATCAGGGATGCATGCACTGTCCTGGCACCATTTGAGGAGGCCACGAGGATGGTGAGCAGTGACAGTGCATGCATCAGTGACACTGTACCTCTTGTCCACCTGTTGGAGCACACGCTGCGTGGAATAATGGACAGGGCACTTGAGGCAGAACAGAGGCAGGAAGAGGAGGACTTCCTTGCCTCTCAAGGCCCCCTTTACCCAGACAGTGTTCCTTCTGTCCCACCCATCGCACAGGAAGAGGAAGAGGAGGAGGAGGAGGAGGAGGATTGTGTCAGCATGGAGGTGGAGGCTGGCACTCAGCATCATCAGCAGCAGTCTTTTAGGGATGATTTACAGTCCCAAGAAACCAGTGGACTTGTACGTGGCTGGGAGGAGGTGGCTGCGGATCATGTCGTCCTTAGTGACCCAGAGGACTCCGGAGCGAATGCCTCAGCAAACCTACGCTGCATGGCCTCCCTGATCCTGCAAAGTCTGCGGAAGGATCCTCGTATTCTTCGGATCAAGGAGAGGGACCATTACTGGCTGGCCACTCTCCTTGATCCACGGTACAAGGGTAAGGTTGCGGACCTTATGTTACCTTCGCAGAGGGAGCAGAGGATGAGACAACTCCGGGAGGCCTTGCAGAAAGGTCTGTGCAACGCGTTCCCAGAGACTGGGAGGTTACAAACTCCTGGTCCTGGACAACGAGTTGCTGAGGCTTCGGCCAGTCAAAGAAGGAGCGGTGGGGAAGGTGGCCGTCTGACCGATGCGTTCAGACAATTCTTTAGTCCGCAGCCCCAAAGTATGATCGGTTCCAGCAACCATCGCCAGCGTCTGATAAACATGGTGCAGGAATATCTAGGGGCAAGGTCAGACTTGGACACCTTCCCCACCGAAAATCCTCTGGCTTACTGGGTCTTGAGGATGGATCACTGGCCAGAGCTTGCACAGTATGCAATTGAGCTACTGGCCTGTCCTGCATCCAGCGTTCTTTCGGAACGCACATTCAGTGCTGCTGGAGGATTTGTCACGGATCACAGGGTGCGCCTGTCCACCGACTCGGTTGATCGACTGACTTTCATCAAGATGAACCAGTCTTGGATCACCACCAGCTACCACACACCTGATGCTGATATAACAGACTAATTGATTTTAACATGTCACATCCCTTCAAGACTGATGCTGATGCTGAGTGCCTGTGCTGTTATGTTGACTGGCTATCCTCCTCCTCCGAGTCCTCAATGATACGATTGATGATGATAGCTTGGAAGATCATTTTTGTTTATGGGTGCCGCCACCAGTGGCTAAGGCCCAATTTTTCAGCCCCTATTTTACAGGGGCGTGTAATTACAATTTTTTTAGCAATAATTTGCCATAGGGCTCATTGCTGTGCTCCAAGTACAGTATCTGTGAGGGGTTGGAGTGTTGTGGCACCAGTGCCTAAGGCCCAATTTTTCAGCCCCTGTTTAACAGGGGCGTGTCATTACAATTTTTGAAGCAATACTTTGCAACAGGGCTCATTGCTGTGCTCCAAGTACAGTATCTGTGAGGGGTTGTAGTGTTGTGCCACCAGTGCCTAAGGCCCAATTTTTCAGCCCCTGTTCAACAGGGGCATGCAATTACAATTCTTGATCTAATAATTCACAGCAGGGCCCATTGCTGCACCCACCAAGAGTAACTCTGAGGGCTTACAGTGTTGTGGCAACGCCACCACCACCACCACCACCACGAAAGGCCCAATTTTTCAGCCCCTGTTCAAAAGGGGCATGTAATTACAATTCTTGATCTAATAATTCACAGCAGGGCCCATTCCTGCACCCACCAAGAGTAACTCTGAGGGCTTACAGTGTTGTGGCAACACCACCACCACCACCACCACCACGAAAGGCCCAATTTTTCATCCCCTGTTCAACAGGGGCATGCAATTACAATTCTTGATCTAATAATTCACAGCAGGGCCCATTGCTGCACCCACCAAGAGTAACTGTCAGGGCTTACAGTGTTGTAGCACCAGCACCACCATCAAAGGCCCAATTTTTACGACCACTGTTCAACAATTATATGTAATTAAAATTCCTGATATAATAGTTGACAGCAGGGCGTTCCAGCACCAACCAAGAGTAACTGTGAGTGCTTACAGTGTTGTGCCAACACCAACAACTAAGGGGCCTATTTCTGCAGAGTATATACGGCAGGTCCCTACTTTCAAACATCCAACTTACAAACGACTCCTACTTGCAAACGCAAGAAGACAACAGGAAGTGAGAGGAAATCTACCACTAGGAAGGAAAATTCTCTCCTGTAAGAATAAATATGGGAGAAAGGTGTCTCCTCTGTACTGATGCTTTATCAGCAATCCTTGTTTCAAGAAAAACACCACATTTCAAAAACAGTTGTCATTGGGACGGAAAGTGAGGTGAAATGTTCTGAACAGGGGCACAGACAGCAAAACAAATGTTACAGGGGTGATAACCCTTACCTATGTTTTCCAAAAAGTTTAAAAATAGATTTTTGGGCTGGAGCTACACTTCAACAATGTACCTGTTCAAAATTACAAACAGATTCTACATAAGAACAAACCTACAGTCCCTGTCTTGTATGCACCGCCTGTATACGGCTGTTCAGAGTATATAGGGCCTTTTTTATTTTATGTGCAGGGTTCCCCTTAATATCCATACAAGACCCAAAGGGGCTGGTAATGGGCTGGGGTAGAGGGGGTCATGGGGTAGCTATGCCATTTTTCTTAAAGATTTTCATCCATATTACCGGGACCAGACATTACATTAAAGCCGCAAGCAGTTTTAAATGGCTTTTTTTTCCTTTAGAAGTGTCATTTTGTGCAGGGACAGTTCTAAACACGGGAAACACGTGGCACTTCACAGGCATACTTTAGACACCCCCCAGGTACGATATTTAAAGGAATATTTGACTTTTTTTTTTTCACTTTATGCATCATTAAAATGACTGCTCCCGAAAAACGACCGTTTTTAAAACTTCTTTTTGCATTGATACATGTCCCCTGGTGCAGAACCCGGGTTCCCAAACCCTTTTTAGGACAATAACATGCATAATAGTTGTTATAATTAGCACTTTAGAATTCGAACGTTCGCATCCATTGTATTTAATAGGGTTCTAATGTTCGTACGAACTTTCGGTCCGTTCGCGGGTTCTGGTGCGAACCGAACCCGGGGGTGTTCGGCTCATCACTAACCACCACCCATACCGCCATCGGTACCACCACACAGGCCCACCACTAATACCTCCATCGGTACTACCACACAGACCGCCACCACTACCACCAGCAGTACCATTACACAGGCCCACCAATAAGCACTGCCATAATGTCCCAAAGGGTTTACACACCTGAGGAGGCATATGCCATTCTTGCCATGTCGGATGATGAGAGCAGCGGGGAGCTCCCATTATCCGATTCTGGTTCGGAATACGAGCCAGTGGAGGATAGTGGCTCAGAGTCCGAGTCCCCGGAGGAAACTGTCCCTCCCAAAAGAAGGCGATCAGCACCAAGATCAGCACCAAGATCAGCACCAAGATCAGGAGAACTGCCCACCACCAGCAGCGCCATACCCCAGGAAGAGGAGCCCAGTACAAGTAATGGAAATGCACACCCAACCCGAAGAATCCAGCCCCAGTCCTACCTTCCCGATGCCCTGGCAAACCCCTTATGGGTGCCTGCCAACTCAGGATCCGCTATCATCCCCCCTTTCACCGCACAGCCAGGTGTGCAGCCCGACACTACAAATTTTTCTAAATTTGATTATTTTTGTTTATTTTTCCCACAAGATTTGCTGCAGAATATAGTGGATCAAACGAATCTGTATGCATCCCAATTTATTGCTGCCAACCCCGATTCTTCCTACGCCCGCATGTTCCAGTGGCGGCGTCTAACATTGGACAAATTTAAATTGTTTTTGGACCTTATGTTCAATATGGGGCTTACAAAAAAGAACGAAGTCCATTCATATTGGTCCAAACACCCCATACAACACATGCCCATATATTCCGCTGTCATGTCCAGGAAAAGATACGACATGATTATGGGCTTTCTCCACTTCAATGACAATTCACAGTGCCCTCCCCGAGATCATCCCAACTACGACAAATTGGACAAGATACGCCCCCTAATCAATGTCTTTTCCCAGTGATTTGAAGAAGTTTTCATCCCAGACCAAAAAATTTGTGTGGACGAGTCCCTCGTACATTTCACCGGCCGACTGCAGTTCAAGCAGTACATACCAAGCAAGAGAGCCAGGTATGGGTTAAAATTAAATAAATTATGCGATCGAGCCACTGGATACGTCTTCAAATTCAGGATCTACGAAGGCAAAGACTCCCAGCTCCAGCCCCGTGATTGCCCCACATATATTGGAACCAGTGGGAAAATTGTCTGGGAGTTGGCATACCCCCTGTTCGGAAAAGGTTACCATTTATATGTTGACATCTACTATACCAGCCTGCCCCTTTTTCACCACCTTTACAGTAAACAAACCCCGGCCTGCGGTACCTTAAAAAAAAAACGGAATGGATTCCCACAAAATTTATTGACCAAAAAATTGCGACCTGGAGAATCGGCATTCATGAGGAACGAGGAGGTGTTGGCCATGAAGTGGAGGGACAAGAAAGATGTCCACATCCTCTCTACGATCCACAATGACACCGTGGTGGAGATCCCAAGAAGACGCGGCCCCATTGTAAAGCCCGAATGTGTCCACGACTACAATTTGTACATGGAAGGGGGGTGGATTTAAACGACCAGATGCTACAGCCCTACTTATCAACAAGAAAGTCCCGTTATTGGCACAAAAAAGCTGCGTTTCACCTTTTTCACATTACCCTTTTTAATTCGTTTGTCTGCTATCAAAAAGCAACTCAAAATCACCAACTCCACTACCTCCAATATATCGAAGATATCATCGATGCCCTCATTTACCAACAAGATCCCGCCCCAGGAAGCATTCGCTCTGATAGTGTGAGTCGGCTTCATGAGCGACACTATCCCTTTAGCATCCCCCCCACAGAATCTGGAAGAAGACGCCAAAAGAAATGCTGTGTATGCAGCAGAGGAGGAGTAAGAAGAGACACCAGCTATTATTGTCCCAATTGTCCCTCCCAACCTGGCCTGTGCATCGGAAATTGCTTCAAAAATTATCATACATCCATTAGTTCCCCTTATTATTAACAGACTGCCATTTCCCCATTTGCCTGCTACCATGTTACTACCTACCTTCCATGTTAATTAACTGACCCTGGCCTGTTTACCGACAATGTCTTTGCTTGCCGATTTAAACCACGTTTCTGACCTCCATGTGCACCAACCTCAGCCTGTTTACCGACGATGCCTCTGCCTGCCGATTTAAACCACGTTTCTGACTTCCACGTGTACCGACCTTGGCCTGTTAATCGACCATGTTTTTGCCTGCCACTTGGACTGATCTTTTGGCCATCTACTTTTAGTACACAGGGGTCTCACATATGTGAGGGGCTTCAGAATAGCGTTCTGAGTAGAGAAAAACAGTTTTTCGTTTTCTGTGCTCCAAGAACAGGGTCTGGTTGCCCGGAGGCTTCAAAGCGATTTGGGTGGGAGAAGCCTCTACCCCTGTCCCCCTGGCCCTAAGCTTGATGGTCCTTCCTGCTGCCTGGACCAATACTTTGGCTGTACTGACCATATTACTGCCTGTAATGACCCATGACATTATGGACCATGTTTCTTCCTGCTGCTTGGACCAATACTTTGGCTGTGTTGACCATATATCTGCCTGCTGCCTCTACTGACTTTGGACAGCATTTCTGCCGGGACACCTCTGCCTGCTACCTGGACCTGTGCTTTGGCTGTGCTCTGGCTGTGCTGACAGTATCTCTGCCTGTGCGAACTATGGACAGTATTCCTGCCTGCTGCCTGGATGATTGCTTTTGCTGTCGCTGACCTCATCCCTGCCTGCTGCCTGGACCGATGCTCTCCTCTGTGGACCACTGCACTTTTAAAACCACAGGTAATCTTTTGTTATTTGGTATGTACCTGCTATGTGTTAGATATATGAAGGGCCTTCAAAAATGTGATCGGTAGTCAGAAAATGATATGTGCAATTAATGCTGCTAGAATGCCTGGAGGTGCTACTTGGATGTTGGGCCTCTGTATGTGGCCAGGCTGTGTAAAGTCTCACACATGTGGTATCGCTATACTCAGAAGGAGTAGCAGAATGCATTTTGGGGTGTCATTTTTGCTATGTATATGCTATGCGTTAGAAATATCTTATAAATGGACAACTTTGTGTAAAAAAAAATGCATTTTAATTTTTTCTCCACATTTTCCAAAACCTTCTGGAAAAAAATGAACCATTCAAAAGACTCATAATGCTTTATAGATTATACGTTGGGGTGTGTGCTTTCCAAAATGAGGTCATTTTGTGGAAAATTCTATTGTCCTGGTGCTCCAGGGCCTTCAAAATTGTAATAGGTGGTTGAGAAAGGATATGTGCGATTTATGCTTGTAGAACGCCTGAAAGTGCTACTTCAATGTTGGGCCTCTGTATGTGGCCAGGCTGTGTAAAAGTCTCACACATGTGGTATCGCTACACTCAGGAGGAGTAGCAGAATGTATTTTGGGGTGTAGTTGCAATTATGCATATGCTGTGTGAGAGAAAAAAACTGTTAATATGACCAGTTTGTGTAAAAAAAAAAAAAAAATCCAAATTTTCCCAAGAATTGTGGGAAAAAAATACAACTTCAAAAAACTCACCATGCCTCTTAGTAAATACCTTGGACTGTCTACTTTCCAAAAAGGGGTAATTTTGGGGTATTTGTACTTTCCTGGCTTGTTAGTGTCTCAAGAAATGAGATATGCCTTCAGTACATCAGGCGTGATCAGATGTGATAAATTTTCAGTGATTGCCACCATAGTTTGTAGACTCTATAACTTTCACAAAGACCAAATAATATACACTAATTTGGGTTATTTTTACCAAAGATATGTAGCAGTATACATTTTGGCACAAATTCATGAAGAAAAATTACTTATTTGCAAAATTTTACAATAGAAACTATAAAAATTTTTTTTTTTTTTTAAATTCACAGTTTTTTTGCTTAGATCGCAAAAAATAAAAAACCCAGTGGCGATTAAATACCACCTAAAGAAAGCTCTATTTGTGAGAAGAAAATGATAAAAAAATGTGTTTGGATACAGTGTAGCATGACTGAGTAATTGTCATTCAAAGTGTGAGAGTACTGAAAGCTGAAAATTGGTCTGGGCGGGAAGGTGCATAAGTGCATGGTATTGAAGTGGTTAAAGGTATGTTTATTACTAAAATCACAGTGTATATATGGGCATATCTGTTCTGCAGTGGTTACTGGGCTGCTTTCAACTGATCTGCAGATGCAGCGTAGAGCACCTGCGGGTTACCTGCACTGAGCCATAGACTTCTGTTATTACCTGCAGGTTTGATACTCATTCAGAAAGTGCACCACACCTGCAGGATATAATATAAGTCTATGGCAAAGTGCAGCTAACCCCCAGGAAAGCCGCAGGTGCACTGCGCTGTACTCAGTGTGGGTAAACTGCAGCACATCAGTGTGCAAGCAGCCTTGGGCCCCTTTCACACGATTAGTCCAACCCAATCAGACCCTCCATTCACGTCTATGGAGCAGCAGATGTAAACTAGACTTTTTGTGTCCATTTACATCCGCCTACTAGGGATGAGCTTCGAGTTCGAGTCGAACCCATGTTCTTCTCGAACATCGGCTGTTTGACCGTTCGTCGAATTTCGAACATTATGGGCCATTCGCGCCAAATTCGAGTGGCGCGTCACGGCCCATAATTCACTGCGGCATCGCAGTGCATTGCTGGCTGATGAATGGCCAAGCATGCACTATGACCTGTATGCTTGGCCAATCACAGCGCCGTAGGTACAGAGAGCCGTAATTGGCCAAAGCCAGGGTGGCTTGGGCCAATCATGACTCAGAGGAGTAGGTACACGCCCCACACTATATAAGGCTGCCGGCTTGGCGGCCTTGTGTAGTGTGTTGGCGTTGGTTAAAGGAAAGAGACAGAGAGAGAGACAGTGTAATGTGATTTGAGTTAGATAGAGCAGGCAGGCGAGTCAGTTAGCTGCAGTTACAGTGTGTAGAGGATATATATGCATCCTAGGTGTTGTATATATATTTACACACTGTATTCAGTTTAGCTAGATCCGTTTCTGTTATTCTCTATACTGACAGACAGGCAGGTGATTGTGCTAGCCGCAGTGCTTCACTTAGTGTACTGTGTCCTTTGCACAGTGTGCACCAAAAGCTTACCTGAATACAATTGCTGGTGTTCTGATACAAATACAGGCAGGGAGCTGCAGTAGTGTCCTTTGCACAGTGTGCACCAAAAGCTTACCTCTATACAATTGCTGGTGTTCTGATACAAATACAGGCAGGGAGATGCAGTATTTTGCTTTAGTGTCCTTTGCACAGTGTGCACCAAAAGCTTACCTGAATACAATTTCTGGTGTTCTGATACAAATACAGGCAGGGAGCTGCAGTAGTGTCCTTTGCACAGTGTGCACCAAAAGCTTACCTCAATACAATTGCTGGTGTTCTGATACAAATACAGGCAGGGAGCTGCAGTATTTTGCTTTAGTGTCCTTTGCACAGTGTGCACCAAAAGCTTACCTGAATACAATTTCTGGTGTTCTGATACAAATACAGGCAGGGAGCTGCAGTATTTTGCATAGTGTCCTTTGAACAGTGTGCACCAAAAGCTTACCTGAATACAATTGCTGGTGTTCTGATACAAATACAGGCAGGGAGCTGCAGTATTTTGCTTTAGTGTCCTTTGCACAGTGTGCACCTAAAGCTTACCTCAATACAATTGCTGGTGTTCTCATACAAATACAGGCAGGGAGCTGCAGTATTTTGCTTTAGTGTCCTTTGCACAGTGTGCACCTAAAGCTTACCGCAATACAATTGCTGGTGTTCTCATACAAATACCACAGGCAGGGAGCTGCAAGTATTTTCAATTAGTGTACTGTGTCCTCTGCACAGTGTGCACCTAAAACTAACTGAAGACAATTGCTGGTATTCTCATACTAATACCACAGCAGGCAGTTGATTTTGCTAGCTGCAGTATAATCAGTATATATATATATATATATATATATATATATATATATATATACACATCCCACCTTTGTGCAGCTACATCTCACTGCAGGCCATTAGTATGTCTGGAAGGCAAACAAGGAGAGGCAGACACGAGCCAATAAAAGAGGGCAAGCAGGCTCTGTGTCTCGAGGCAACAGTGCTGGTTGTGGACACGGTGCATCCTCATCAGCACATGGCCGTGGGACACACTTGGTAGAGTGGTTGACCAAGTCGTCTTCATCCATCTCATACTCTCTCACCCAGGCTCAGGGTACTTTGTCTGGCAAAGCAGCTGTCAAAGCGGCCTCTTCCCTTGGCTCAATGGCATCAGTCACTCCTTCCCTAGCCCCAGCATGTCCTCCTGAGGAGTCCCCGAACTGTTTGACCACAGTGTTGGGTACATGCTCCAGGAGGATGCCCAGCGTTTTGAAGGCTCCGATGATGGTACCCAGCTAGAGGAAGGCAGTAACGTGAGCCCAGAGAGAGAGGGTGCCCAACAAGGACAGCAATCTGGCGTCATGTTCCCCCAGCTGCAGCATACTCCCAGATTTGCTCCAGTAATGAGGAGGGAGGGGATGATGAGGTAACTGACTCCACGTGGGTGCCTGATAGGAGAGAGGAGGAGGAGGAGAAGGCACATCTCCAATGAGGCAGGATGCCCTCCAGGGGCCAGCTTAAGGGCAACCAACTGACTATATCACACCACAGTGTTCCGCATGTTCAGGGCGCTGCTGTCTCTGCGCGTTATTCCAAAAGTTCTTTGGTGTGGGCCTTTTTTGAGACGTGTGCAGCAGATCACACCATTGCTATTTGCAACATATGTCTGAAGCGTATCTCGTGTGGCCAAAACATGAGCCGATTGGGCACCACGTGCTTGACCAGACATATGTCGACCTACCATGCAGTCCATTGGCAAGCATACAAAAAAAAACAACACCAAAGAACAAAGCGGACCTCTCCTTGCTCCTCATCAGCTGGGATTTCCAACCCCACTATACCTTCAGTCCTTTCTGAAACCTGCACTGAGAGGAATGAAGGTGTAGAATTAGGTGTGTCACAGCCAAGTACTTGCGGGCAATCTGCTATCGGTACACCGACGTCAGATTGTACCAGGCAAATTTCCCTGCCCCAGCTGCTGCACCGCCGAAAGAAGTTCACTCCCAGCCATCCACATGCCCAGCGGTTGAATGCTAGCTTGGCTAAATTGCTAGCACTTCAACTGCTGCCTTTTCAGTTGGTAGACTCTGCCCCCTTCCGTGAGTTTGTGGAATGTGCGGTTCCTCAGTGTCAGGTTCCCAAATGCCACTTTTTCTCACAGAAGGCGATTCCGGCTCTCTACCGGCATGTGGAAGGCAATGTTTTGGCCTCGCTGGACAGGGCGTTCAGCGGTAAGGTGCATATTACCGCTGACTCATGATCCAGCAGGCATGGACAGGGACGTTACCTATCTTTCACGGTGCATTGGGTGACTCTGCTGGCAGCTGGGAAGGATACAGGACAAGGTGCAGTAGTGTTGGAGGTTGTTCCGCCACCACGCCTCCAAAATGCTACTACTGGTGATTCTGACACACCTCTCTCCTCCACCCCCTCCTCTTCTTCTTCCTCCAGGGCCTCTGCCTGTGCTTTGTCCTTGGAACCAGTGGTGCTCCGTAGGCGTTCAAGGGGCTATGCAAGTATGCAGGCAAAAAGATGCCATGCGGTGCTTGAGCTGGTGTGCTTGGGGGACAGGAGCCACACTGGGGCAGAGATTCTGTCAGCTCTGCAGGAGCAGGCTCAGAGGTGGTTGACGCCGCGCCAGCTTAAGCCAGGAAAGGTGGTTTGCGACAATGGCACCAATCTCCTCTCCGCCCTCTGACAGGGACAACTGACCCATGTGCCCTATTTGGCTCACGTCCTTAACTTGGTGGTGCAGCGGTTCTTGGGCAGGTACCCGGGCTTACAGGAGGTCCTGAAGCAGGCCAGGAAACTCTGTGGGCATTTCTGCCGGTCATATAATGCCAGTGCTCGGCTGGCTGACCTGCAAAAGGAATACAACCTGCCCAAGAACCGCCTAATCTGTGCCATGCCCACCAGGTGGAACTCTACGTTGGCCATGCTGCAGTGGCTGCACACGCAGCAGAGGGCCATCAATGAGTATCTGTTGCAATATGGCACCAGGAAAGGGTCAGGGGAGCTTGGATTTTTTTCCCCACGCCAGTGGGCCATGATCAGGGATGCATGCACTGTCCTGGCACCATTTGAGGAGGCCACGAGGATGGTGAGCAGTGACAGTGCATTCATCAGTGACACTATCCCTCTTGTCCATCTGTTGGAGCACACGCTGCATGGAATATTGGACAGGGCACTTTAGGCAGAACAGAGGGAGGAAGAGGAGGACTTCCTTACCTCTCAAGGCCCCCTTTATCCAGACAGTGTTCCTGCTGGCCCGCCTATCACACAGGAAGAGGAGGAGGAGGAGGATTGTTTCAGCATGGAGGTGGAGCCTAGCACTCAGCATCAGCAGCAGTCTTCAAGGGATCAATTACAGTCCCAAGACACCCATGGACTTGTACGGGGCTGGGAGGAGGTGGCTGCGGATCATGTCATCCTGAGTGACCCAGAGGACTCCGGACCAAATGCCTCAGAAAACCTACGCTGCATGGCCTCCCTGATCCTACAAAGCCTGCGGAAGGATCCTCGTATTTGTGCTATCAAGGAGAGGGATCATTATTGGCTGGCAACCCTCCTTAATCCACGTTACAAGGGTAAGGTTGCAGACTTTATCTTGCCGTCGCAGAGGGAGCAAAGGATGAAGCATCTTTGGGAGGCCTTGCAGAAAGGTCTGTGCAACGCATTCACAGAGACTGGGAGGTTACAAATTCCTGGTCCTGGACAACGTGTTGCTGAGGCTTCAGTCAGTCAAAGAAGGAGCGGTGGAGAAGGTGGCCGTCTGACCAATGCGTTCAGACAATTTTTTAGTTCGCAGCCCCAAGGTATGATCGGTTCCAGCAACCATCGCCAGCGTCTGGTTTACATGGTGCAGGAATACCTAGGGGCAAGATCAGACTTGGACACCTTTCCCACTGAAAATCCTCTGGGTTACTGGGTCTTGAGGATGGATTTTGCGCTCCAACTAGAGTATCTGTGAGGTGTTGCAGTGTTGTGGCACCAGCACCAGTGCCTAAGGCCCAATTTTTCAGCCTCTGTTTAACTGGGGCTTGTAATTACAATTTTTGATGCAACACTTTGCAGCAGGGCTCATTCCTGTGCTCCAACTAGAGTATCTGTGAGGGGTTGCAGTGTTGTGGCACCAGTGCCTAAGGCCCAATCTGTTCAACAGGGGCATGTAATTACAATTCTTGATCTAATAATTCACAGCAGGGCCCATTCCTGCGCCCACCAAGAGTAACTGTGAGGGCTTACAGTGTTGTGGCAACACCACCACCACCAAAGGCCCAATTTTTCTGCCCCTGTTCAACAGGGGCATGTAATTACAATTCTTGATATAATATTTCACAGCAGGGCCCATTCCTGCACCCACCAAGAGTAACTGTGAGGGCTTACAGTGTTGTGGCATCACCACCATCACCACCAAAGGCCCAATTTTTCTGCCCCTATTCAACAATGGCATGTAATTACAATTCTTGATATAATAGTTCACAGCAGGGCCCGTTCCAGCGCCCACCAAGAGTAACTGTGAGGGCTTACAGTGTTGTGGCAACACTAACACCTAAGGGCCAAATTTCTGCAGTGTATATACGGCACGCCCCTACTTTCAAACATCCAA